>JANUWF010001151.1:0-1251666 GCA_026120185.1 Voacanga thouarsii
GGTTCTTGGTAAACCTCGAATGAATTCCATAGAAATGTTTAACCATAGTACATTAAGGGTAGGCAACGGAGTGTATAGACCATGTGGTAATGCTTTGGACTTGGCCTTTCTATAAGTGATGCATGAAATTTTTTTCGCAAATCATGGCATGAGTTTTTTAAGTAATGGCTCCAAATATTATAATTTTGATGAATTATGAGAATTAAATTATTGCTTCTCGAATAATTGTGGTCTTGTGTAGAATACTTTATTTTCTTTGTGGTCTTGTGTAGAATACTTTATTATTCAATAATTTTTTACAATGAATGTTGTGTGAATTGTGGTGGCCTTGCGCGCCTGGAAATCGTTCAACTTATAGGGGAAACTCTGTTAATTTTTTTTTTAAAATCACAACATTCATGATGGGCAAAACAGCCATTTTTTCATGCTTAATTTTTCTTAGATTGTTTCCATGCTTTCTTCAATAAAACCTACCATATCTAAGTCTTCCAAAACCTCTTTTCCCCCTTGGTTCTTGGTAAATCTAGAATGAATTCCATAGAAATGTTTAACCATAGTACATTAAGGGTAGGCAACGGAGTGTATAGACCATGTGGTAATGCTTTGGACTTGGCCTTTCTATAAGTGATGCATGAAATTTTTTTCGCAAATCATGGCATGAGTTTTTTAAGTAATGGCTCCAAATATTATAATTTTGATGAATTATGAGAATTAAATTATTGCTTCTCGAATAATTGTGGTCTTGTGTAGAATACTTTATTTTCTTTGTGGTCTTGTGTAGAATACTTTATTATTCAATAATTTTTTACAATGAATGTTGTGTGAATTGTGGTGGCCTTGCGCCTGGAAAACGTTCAACTTATAGGGGAAACTCTGTCAATTTTTTTTTTTAAATCACAACATTCTTGATGGGCAAAACAGCCATTTTTTCATGCTTAATTTTTCTTAGATTGTTTCCATGCTTTCTTCAATAAAACCTACCATATCTAAGTCTTCCAAAACCTCTTTTCCCCCTTGGTTCTTGGTAAATCTAGAATGAATTCCATAGAAATGTTTAACCATAGTACATTAAGGGTAGGCAACGGAGTGTATAGACCATGTGGTAATGCTTTGGACTTGGCCTTTCTATAAGTGATGCATGAAATTTTTTCGCAAATCATGGCATGAGTTTTTTAAGTAATGGCTCCAAATATTATAATTTTGATGAATTATGAGAATTAAATTATTGCTTCTCGAATAATTGTGGTCTTGTGTAGAATACTTTATTTTCTTTGTGGTCTTGTGTAGAATACTTTATTATTCAATAATTTTTTACAATGAATGTTGTGTGAATTGTGGTGGCCTTGCGCCTGGAAAACGTTCAACTTATAGGGGAAACTCTGTCAATTTTTTTTTTTAAATCACAACATTCCTGATGGGCAAAACAGCCATTTTTTCATGCTTAATTTTTCTTAGATTGTTTCCATGCTTTCTTCAATAAAACCTACCATATCTAAGTCTTCCAAAACCTCTTTTCCCCCCTTGGTTCTTGGTAAACCTAGAATGAATTCCATAGAAATGTTTAACCATAGTACATTAAGGGTAGGCAACGGAGTGTATAGACCATGTGGTAATGCTTTGGACTTGGCCTTTCTATAAGTGATGCATGAAATTTTTTTCGCAAATCATGGCATGAGTTTTTTAAGTAATGGCTCCAAATATTATAATTTTGATGAATTATGAGAATTAAATTATTGCTTCTCGAATAATTGTGGTCTTGTGTAGAATACTTTATTTTCTTTGTGGTCTTGTGTAGAATACTTTATTATTCAATAATTTTTTACAATGAATGTTGTGTGAATTGTGGTGGCCTTGCGCCTGGAAAACGTTCAACTTATAGGGGAAACTCTGTCAATTTTTTTTTTTAAATCACAACATTCTTGATGGGCAAAACAGCCATTTTTTCATGCTTAATTTTTCTTAGATTGTTTCCATGCTTTCTTCAATAAAACCTACCATATCTAAGTCTTCCAAAACCTCTTTTCCCCCCTTGGTTCTTGGTAAATCTAGAATGAATTCCATAGAAATGTTTAACCATAGTACATTAAGGGTAGGCAACGGAGTGTATAGACCATGTGGTAATGCTTTGGACTTGGCCTTTCTATAAGTGATGCATGAAATTTTTTCGCAAATCATGGCATGAGTTTTTTAAGTAATGGCTCCAAATATTATAATTTTGATGAATTATGAGAATTAAATTATTGCTTCTCGAATAATTGTGGTCTTGTGTAGAATACTTTATTTTCTTTGTGGTCTTGTGTAGAATACTTTATTATTCAATAATTTTTTACAATGAATGTTGTGTGAATTGTGGTGGCCTTGCGCCTGGAAATCGTTCAACTTATAGGGGAAACTCTGTCAATTTTTTTTTTAAAATCACAACATTCCTGATGGGCAAAACAGCCATTTTTTCATGCTTAATTTTTCTTAGATTGTTTCCATGCTTTCTTCAATAAAACCTACCATATCTAAGTCTTCCAAAACCTCTTTTCCCCCCTTGGTTCTTGGTAAATCTAGAATGAATTCCATAGAAATGTTTAACCATAGTACATTAAGGGTAGGCAACGGAGTGTATAGACCATGTGGTAATGCTTTGGACTTGGCCTTTCTATAAGTAATGCATGAAATTTTTTCGCAAATCATGGCATGAGTTTTTTAAGTAATGGCTCCAAATATTATAATTTTGATGAATTATGAGAATTAAATTATTGCTTCTCGAATAATTGTGGTCTTGTGTAGAATACTTTATTTTCTTTGTGGTCTTGTGTAGAATACTTTATTATTCAATAATTTTTTACAATGAATGTTGTGTGAATTGTGGTGGCCTTGCGCCTGGAAAACGTTCAACTTATAGGGGAAACTCTGTCGATTTTTTTTTTTAAATCACAACATTCCTGATGGGCAAAACAGCCATTTTTTCATGCTTAATTTTTCTTAGATTGTTTCCATGCTTTCTTCAATAAAACCTACCATATCTAAGTCTTCCAAAACCTCTTTTCCCCCCTTGGTTCTTGGTAAACCTAGAATGAATTCCATAGAAATGTTTAACCATAGTACATTAAGGGTAGGCAACGGAGTGTATAGACCATGTGGTAATGCTTTGGACTTGGCCTTTCTATAAGTGATGCATGAAATTTTTTCGCAAATCATGGCATGAGTTTTTTAAGTAATGGCTCCAAATATTATAATTTTGATGAATTATGAGAATTAAATTATTGCTTCTCGAATAATTGTGGTCTTGTGTAGAATACTTTATTTTCTTTGTGGTCTTGTGTAGAATACTTTATTATTCAATAATTTTTTACAATGAATGTTGTGTGAATTGTGGTGGCCTTGCGCCTGGAAAACGTTCAACTTATAGGGGAAACTCTGTCAATTTTTTTTTTTAAATCACAACATTCCTGATGGGCAAAACAGCCATTTTTTCATGCTTAATTTTTCTTAGATTGTTTCCATGCTTTCTTCAATAAAACCTACCATATCTAAGTCTTCCAAAACCTCTTTTCCCCCCTTGGTTCTTGGTAAACCTAGAATGAATTCCATAGAAATGTTTAACCATAGTACATTAAGGGTAGGCAACGGAGTGTATAGACCATGTGGTAATGCTTTGGACTTGGCCTTTCTATAAGTGATGCATGAAATTTTTTTCGCAAATCATGGCATGAGTTTTTTAAGTAATGGCTCCAAATATTATAATTTTGATGAATTATGAGAATTAAATTATTGCTTCTCGAATAATTGTGGTCTTGTGTAGAATACTTTATTTTCTTTGTGGTCTTGTGTAGAATACTTTATTATTCAATAATTTTTTACAATGAATGTTGTGTGAATTGTGGTGGCCTTGCGCCTGGAAAACGTTCAACTTATAGGGGAAACTCTGTCAATTTTTTTTTTTAAATCACAACATTCCTGATGGGCAAAACAGCCATTTTTTCATGCTTAATTTTTCTTAGATTGTTTCCATGCTTTCTTCAATAAAACCTACCATATCTAAGTCTTCCAAAACCTCTTTTCCCCCCTTGGTTCTTGGTAAACCTAGAATGAATTCCATAGAAATGTTTAACCATAGTACATTAAGGGTAGGCAACGGAGTGTATAGACCATGTGGTAATGCTTTGGACTTGGCCTTTCTATAAGTGATGCATGAAATTTTTTCGCAAATCATGGCATGAGTTTTTTAAGTAATGGCTCCAAATATTATAATTTTGATGAATTATGAGAATTAAATTATTGCTTCTCGAATAATTGTGGTCTTGTGTAGAATACTTTATTTTCTTTGTGGTCTTGTGTAGAATACTTTATTATTCAATAATTTTTTACAATGAATGTTGTGTGAATTGTGGTGGCCTTGCGCCTGGAAAACGTTCAACTTATAGGGGAAACTCTGTCGATTTTTTTTTTTAAATCACAACATTCCTGATGGGCAAAACAGCCATTTTTTCATGCTTAATTTTTCTTAGATTGTTTCCATGCTTTCTTCAATAAAACCTACCATATCTAAGTCTTCCAAAACCTCTTTTCCCCCCTTGGTTCTTGGTAAATCTAGAATGAATTCCATAGAAATGTTTAACCATAGTACATTAAGGGTAGGCAACGGAGTGTATAGACCATGTGGTAATGCTTTGGACTTGGCCTTTCTATAAGTAATGCATGAAATTTTTTCGCAAATCATGGCATGAGTTTTTTAAGTAATGGCTCCAAATATTATAATTTTGATGAATTATGAGAATTAAATTATTGCTTCTCGAATAATTGTGGTCTTGTGTAGAATACTTTATTTTCTTTGTGGTCTTGTGTAGAATACTTTATTATTCAATAATTTTTTACAATGAATGTTGTGTGAATTGTGGTGGCCTTGCGCCTGGAAAACGTTCAACTTATAGGGGAAACTCTGTCAATTTTTTTTTTTAAATCACAACATTCCTGATGGGCAAAACAGCCATTTTTTCATGCTTAATTTTTCTTAGATTGTTTCCATGCTTTCTTCAATAAAACCTACCATATCTAAGTCTTCCAAAACCTCTTTCCCCCCTTGGTTCTTGGTAAACCTAGAATGAATTCCATAGAAATGTTTAACCATAGTACATTAAGGGTAGGCAACGGAGTGTATAGACCATGTGGTAATGCTTTGGACTTGGCCTTTCTATAAGTGATGCATGAAATTTTTTCGCAAATCATGGCATGAGTTTTTTAAGTAATGGCTCCAAATATTATAATTTTGATGAATTATGAGAATTAAATTATTGCTTCTCGAATAATTGTGGTCTTGTGTAGAATACTTTATTTTCTTTGTGGTCTTGTGTAGAATACTTTATTATTCAATAATTTTTTACAATGAATGTTGTGTGAATTGTGGTGGCCTTGCGCCTGGAAAACGTTCAACTTATAGGGGAAACTCTGTCAATTTTTTTTTTTAAATCACAACATTCCTGATGGGCAAAACAGCCATTTTTTCATGCTTAATTTTTCTTAGATTGTTTCCATGCTTTCTTCAATAAAACCTACCATATCTAAGTCTTCCAAAACCTCTTTTCCCCCCTTGGTTCTTGGTAAATCTAGAATGAATTCCATAGAAATGTTTAACCATAGTACATTAAGGGTAGGCAACGGAGTGTATAGACCATGTGGTAATGCTTTGGACTTGGCCTTTCTATAAGTGATGCATGAAATTTTTTCGCAAATCATGGCATGAGTTTTTTAAGTAATGGCTCCAAATATTATAATTTTGATGAATTATGAGAATTAAATTATTGCTTCTCGAATAATTGTGGTCTTGTGTAGAATACTTTATTTTCTTTGTGGTCTTGTGTAGAATACTTTATTATTCAATAATTTTTTACAATGAATGTTGTGTGAATTGTGGTGGCCTTGCGCCTGGAAAACGTTCAACTTATAGGGGAAACTCTGTCAATTTTTTTTTTTAAATCACAACATTCCTGATGGGCAAAACAGCCATTTTTTCATGCTTAATTTTTCTTAGATTGTTTCCATGCTTTCTTCAATAAAACCTACCATATCTAAGTCTTCCAAAACCTCTTTTCCCCCCTTGGTTCTTGGTAAATCTAGAATGAATTCCATAGAAATGTTTAACCATAGTACATTAAGGGTAGGCAACGGAGTGTATAGACCATGTGGTAATGCTTTGGACTTGGCCTTTCTATAAGTGATGCATGAAATTTTTTTCGCAAATCATGGCATGAGTTTTTTAAGTAATGGCTCCAAATATTATAATTTTGATGAATTATGAGAATTAAATTATTGCTTCTCGAATAATTGTGGTCTTGTGTAGAATACTTTATTTTCTTTGTGGTCTTGTGTAGAATACTTTATTATTCAATAATTTTTTACAATGAATGTTGTGTGAATTGTGGTGGCCTTGCGCCTGGAAAACGTTCAACTTATAGGGGAAACTCTGTCAATTTTTTTTTTTAAATCACAACATTCCTGATGGGCAAAACAGCCATTTTTTCATGCTTAATTTTTCTTAGATTGTTTCCATGCTTTCTTCAATAAAACCTACCATATCTAAGTCTTCCAAAACCTCTTTTCCCCCCTTGGTTCTTGGTAAACCTAGAATGAATTCCATAGAAATGTTTAACCATAGTACATTAAGGGTAGGCAACGGAGTGTATAGACCATGTGGTAATGCTTTGGACTTGGCCTTTCTATAAGTGATGCATGAAATTTTTTCGCAAATCATGGCATGAGTTTTTTAAGTAATGGCTCCAAATATTATAATTTTGATGAATTATGAGAATTAAATTATTGCTTCTCGAATAATTGTGGTCTTGTGTAGAATACTTTATTTTCTTTGTGGTCTTGTGTAGAATACTTTATTATTCAATAATTTTTTACAATGAATGTTGTGTGAATTGTGGTGGCCTTGCGCCTGGAAAACGTTCAACTTATAGGGGAAACTCTGTCAATTTTTTTTTTTTTTAAATCACAACATTCCCGATGGGCAAAACAGCCATTTTTTCATGCTTAATTTTTCTTAGATTGTTTCCATGCTTTCTTCAATAAAACCTACCATATCTAAGTCTTCCAAAACCTCTTTTCCCCCTTGGTTCTTGGTAAATCTAGAATGAATTCCATAGAAATGTTTAACCATAGTACATTAAGGGTAGGCAACGGAGTGTATAGACCATGTGGTAATGCTTTGGACTTGGCCTTTCTATAAGTGATGCATGAAATTTTTTTCGCAAATCATGGCATGAGTTTTTTAAGTAATGGCTCCAAATATTATAATTTTGATGAATTATGAGAATTAAATTATTGCTTCTCGAATAATTGTGGTCTTGTGTAGAATACTTTATTTTCTTTGTGGTCTTGTGTAGAATACTTTATTATTCAATAATTTTTTACAATGAATGTTGTGTGAATTGTGGTGGCCTTGCGCCTGGAAAACGTTCAACTTATAGGGGAAACTCTGTCAATTTTTTTTTTAAATCACAACATTCCTGATGGGCAAAACAGCCATTTTTTCATGCTTAATTTTTCTTAGATTGTTTCCATGCTTTCTTCAATAAAACCTACCATATCTAAGTCTTCCAAAACCTCTTTTCCCCCCTTGGTTCTTGGTAAACCTAGAATGAATTCCATAGAAATGTTTAACCATAGTACATTAAGGGTAGGCAACGGAGTGTATAGACCATGTGGTAATGCTTTGGACTTGGCCTTTCTATAAGTGATGCATGAAATTTTTTTCGCAAATCATGGCATGAGTTTTTTAAGTAATGGCTCCAAATATTATAATTTTGATGAATTATGAGAATTAAATTATTGCTTCTCGAATAATTGTGGTCTTGTGTAGAATACTTTATTTTCTTTGTGGTCTTGTGTAGAATACTTTATTATTCAATAATTTTTTACAATGAATGTTGTGTGAATTGTGGTGGCCTTGCGCCTGGAAAACGTTCAACTTATAGGGGAAACTCTGTCAATTTTTTTTTTTAAATCACAACATTCCTGATGGGCAAAACAGCCATTTTTTCATGCTTAATTTTTCTTAGATTGTTTCCATGCTTTCTTCAATAAAACCTACCATATCTAAGTCTTCCAAAACCTCTTTTCCCCCCTTGGTTCTTGGTAAATCTAGAATGAATTCCATAGAAATGTTTAACCATAGTACATTAAGGGTTGGCAACGGAGTGTATAGACCATGTGGTAATGCTTTGGACTTGGCCTTTCTATAAGTGATGCATGAAATTTGTTTCGCAAATCATGGCATGAGTTTTTTAAGTAATGGCTCCAAATATTATAATTTTGATGAATTATGAGAATTAAATTATTGCTTCTCGAATAATTGTGGTCTTGTGTAGAATACTTTATTTTCTTTGTGGTCTTGTGTAGAATACTTTATTATTCAATAATTTTTTACAATGAATGTTGTGTGAATTATGGTGGCCTTGCGCCTGGAAAACGTTCAACTTATAGGGGAAACTCTGTCATTTTTTTTTTTAAATCACAACATTCCTGATGGGCAAAACAACCATTTTTTCATGCTTAATTTTTCTTAGATTGTTTCCATGCTTTCTTCAATAAAACCTACCATATCTAAGTTTTCCAAAACCACTTTCCCCCCTTGGTTCTTGGTAAATCTAGAATGAATTCCATAGAAATGTTTAACCATAGTACATTAAGGGTAGGCAACGGAGTGTATAGACCATGTGGTAATGCTTTGGACTTGGCCTTTCTATAAGTGATGCATGAAATTTTTTCGCAAATCATGGCATGAGTTTTTTAAGTAATGGCTCCAAATATTATAATTTTGATGAATTATGAGAATTAAATTATTGCTTCTCGAATAATTGTGGTCTTGTGTAGAATACTTTATTTTCTTTGTGGTCTTGTGTAGAATACTTTATTATTCAATAATTTTTTACAATGAATGTTGTGTGAATTGTGGTGGCCTTGCGCCTGGAAAACGTTCAACTTATAGGGGAAACTCTGTCGATTTTTTTTTTTAAATCACAACATTCCTGATGGGCAAAACAGCCATTTTTTCATGCTTAATTTTTCTTAGATTGTTTCCATGCTTTCTTCAATAAAACCTACCATATCTAAGTCTTCCAAAACCTCTTTTCCCCCTTGGTTCTTGGTAAACCTAGAATGAATTCCATAGAAATGTTTAACCATAGTACATTAAGGGTAGGCAACGGAGTGTATAGACCATGTGGTAATGCTTTGGACTTGGCCTTTCTATAAGTGATGCATGAAATTTTTTTCGCAAATCATGGCATGAGTTTTTTAAGTAATGGCTCCAAATATTATAATTTTGATGAATTATGAGAATTAAATTATTGCTTCTCGAATAATTGTGGTCTTGTGTAGAATACTTTATTTTCTTTGTGGTCTTGTGTAGAATACTTTATTATTCAATAATTTTTTACAATGAATGTTGTGTGAATTATGGTGGCCTTGCGCCTGGAAAACGTTCAACTTATAGGGGAAACTCTGTCAATTTTTTTTTTTTTAAAT
Source organism: Voacanga thouarsii (assembly GCA_026120185.1). Taxonomy (NCBI): domain Eukaryota; kingdom Viridiplantae; phylum Streptophyta; class Magnoliopsida; order Gentianales; family Apocynaceae; genus Voacanga; species Voacanga thouarsii. The sequence goes on from JANUWF010001151.1 coordinate 9,520, forward strand.
CACAACTTTCCCAATGGGCAAAACAGCCATTTTTTCATGCTTAATTTTTCTTAGATTGTTTCCATGCTTTCTTCAATAAAACCTACCATATCTAAGTCTTCCAAAACCACTTTTCCCCCTTGGTTCTTGGTAAATCTAGAATGAATTCCATAGAAATGTTTAACCATAGTACATTAAGGGTAGGCAACGGAGTGTATAGACCATGTGGTAATGCTTTGGACTTGGCCTTTCTATAAGTGATGCATGAAATTTTTTTCGCAAATCATGGCATGAGTTTTTTAAGTAATGGCTCCAAATATTATAATTTTGATGAATTATGAGAATTAAATTATTGCTTCTCGAATAATTGTGGTCTTGTGTAGAATACTTTATTTTCTTTGTGGTCTTGTGTAGAATACTTTATTATTCAATAATTTTTTACAATGAATGTTGTGTGAATTGTGGTGGCCTTGCGCCTGGAAAACGTTCAACTTATAGGAGAAACTCTGTCAATTTTTTTTTTTAAATCACAACATTCCTGATGGGCAAAACAGCCATTTTTTCATGCTTAATTTTTCTTAGATTGTTTCCATGCTTTCTTCAATAAAACCTACCATATCTAAGTCTTCCAAAACCTCTTTTCCCCCCTTGGTTCTTGGTAAATCTAGAATGAATTCCATAGAAATGTTTAACCATAGTACATTAAGGGTAGGCAACGGAGTGTATAGACCATGTGGTAATGCTTTGGACTTGGCCTTTCTATAAGTGATGCATGAAATTTTTTTCGCAAATCATGGCATGAGTTTTTTAAGTAATGGCTCCAAATATTATAATTTTGATGAATTATGAGAATTAAATTATTGCTTCTCGAATAATTGTGGTCTTGTGTAGAATACTTTATTTTCTTTGTGGTCTTGTGTAGAATACTTTATTATTCAATAATTTTTTACAATGAATGTTGTGTGAATTGTGGTGGCCTTGCGCCTGGAAAACGTTCAACTTATAGGGGAAACTCTGTCAATTTTTTTTTTTAAATCACAACATTCCTGATGGGCAAAACAGCCATTTTTTCATGCTTAATTTTTCTTAGATTGTTTCCATGCTTTCTTCAATAAAACCTACCATATCTAAGTCTTCCAAAACCTCTTTTCCCCCCTTGGTTCTTGGTAAATCTAGAATGAATTCCATAGAAATGTTTAACCATAGTACATTAAGGGTAGGCAACGGAGTGTATAGACCATGTGGTAATGCTTTGGACTTGGCCTTTCTATAAGTGATGCATGAAATTTTTTTCGCAAATCATGGCATGAGTTTTTTAAGTAATGGCTCCAAATATTATAATTTTGATGAATTATGAGAATTAAATTATTGCTTCTCGAATAATTGTGGTCTTGTGTAGAATACTTTATTTTCTTTGTGGTCTTGTGTAGAATACTTTATTATTCAATAATTTTTTACAATGAATGTTGTGTGAATTATGGTGGCCTTGCGCCTGGAAAACGTTCAACTTATAGGGGAAACTCTGTCAATTTTTTTTTTTAAATCACAACATTCCTGATGGGCAAAACAGCCATTTTTTCATGCTTAATTTTTCTTAGATTGTTTCCATGCTTTCTTCAATAAAACCTACCATATCTAAGTCTTCCAAAACCTCTTTTCCCACCTTGGTTCTTGGTAAATCTAGAATGAATTCCATAGAAATGTTTAACCATAGTACATTAAGGGTAGGCAACGGAGTGTATAGACCATGTGGTAATGCTTTGGACTTGGCCTTTCTATAAGTGATGCATGAAATTTTTTTCGCAAATCATGGCATGAGTTTTTTAAGTAATGGCTCCAAATATTATAATTTTGATGAATTATGAGAATTAAATTATTGCTTCTCGAATAATTGTGGTCTTGTGTAGAATACTTTATTTTCTTTGTGGTCTTTTGTAGAAAACTTTATTATTCAATAATTTTTTACAATGAATGTTGTGTGAATTGTGGTGGCCTTGCGCCTGGAAAACGTTCAACTTATAGGGGAAACTCTGTCGATTTTTTTTTTTAAATCACAACATTCCTGATGGGCAAAATAGCCATTTTTTCATGCTTAATTTTTCTTAGATTGTTTCCATGCTTTCTTCAATAAAACCAACCATATCTAAGTCTTCCAAAACCTCTTTTCCCCCCTTGGTTCTTGGTAAACCTCGAATGAATTCCATAGAAATGTTTAACCATAGTACATTAAGGGTAGGCAACGGAGTGTATAGACCATGTGGTAATGCTTTGGACTTGGCCTTTCTATAAGTGATGCATGAAATTTTTTCGCAAATCATGGCATGAGTTTTTTAAGTAATGGCTCCAAATATTATAATTTTGATGAATTATGAGAATTAAATTATTGCTTCTCGAATAATTGTGGTCTTGTGTAGAATACTTTATTTTCTTTGTGGTCTTGTGTAGAATACTTTATTATTCAATAATTTTTTACAATGAATGTTGTGTGAATTATGGTGGCCTTGCGCCTGGAAAACGTTCAACTTATAGGGGAAACTCTGTCAATTTTTTTTTTTAAATCACAACATTCCTGATGGGCAAAACAGCCATTTTTTCATGCTTAATTTTTCTTAGATTGTTTCCATGCTTTCTTCAATAAAACCTACCATATCTAAGTCTTCCAAAACCTCTTTTCCCACCTTGGTTCTTGGTAAATCTAGAATGAATTCCATAGAAATGTTTAACCATAGTACATTAAGGGTTGGCAACGGAGTGTATAGACCATGTGGTAATGCTTTGGACTTGGCCTTTCTATAAGTGATGCATGAAATTTGTTTCGCAAATCATGGCATGAGTTTTTTAAGTAATGGCTCCAAATATTATAATTTTGATGAATTATGAGAATTAAATTATTGCTTCTCGAATAATTGTGGTCTTGTGTAGAATACTTTATTTTCTTTGTGGTCTTGTGTAGAATACTTTATTATTCAATAATTTTTTACAATGAATGTTGTGTGAATTATGGTGGCCTTGCGCCTGGAAAACGTTCAACTTATAGGGGAAACTCTGTCAATTTTTTTTTTTAAATCACAACATTCCTGATGGGCAAAACAGCCATTTTTTCATGCTTAATTTTTCTTAGATTGTTTCCATGCTTTCTTCAATAAAACCTACCATATCTAAGTCTTCCAAAACCACTTTTCCCCCCTTGGTTCTTGGTAAATCTAGAATGAATTCCATAGAAATGTTTAACCATAGTACATTAAGGGTAGGCAACGGAGTGTATAGACCATGTGGTAATGCTTTGGACTTGGCCTTTCTATAAGTGATGCATGAAATTTTTTTCGCAAATCATGGCATGAGTTTTTTAAGTAATGGCTCCAAATATTATAATTTTGATGAATTATGAGAATTAAATTATTGCTTCTCGAATAATTGTGGTCTTGTGTAGAATACTTTATTTTCTTTGTGGTCTTGTGTAGAATACTTTATTATTCAATAATTTTTTACAATGAATGTTGTGTGAATTGTGGTGGCCTTGTGCCTGGAAAACGTTCAACTTATAGGGGAAACTCTGTCGATTTTTTTTTTTTAAATCACAACATTCCTGATGGGCAAAACAGCCATTTTTTCATGCTTAATTTTTCTTAGATTGTTTCCATGCTTTCTTCAATAAAACCTACCATATCTAAGTCTTCCAAAACCTCTTTTCCCCCCTTGGTTCTTGGTAAACCTCGAATGAATTCCATTGAGATGTTTAACCATAGTACATTAAGGGTAGGCAACGGAGTGTATAGACCATGTGGTAATGCTTTGGACTTGGCCTTTCTATAAGTGATGCATGAAATTTTTTTCGCAAATCATGGCATGAGTTTTTTAAGTAATGGCTCCAAATATTATAATTTTGATGAATTATGAGAATTAAATTATTGCTTCTCGAATAATTGTGGTCTTGTGTAGAATACATTATTTTCTTTGTGGTCTTGTGTAGAATACTTTATTATTCAATAATTTTTTACAAAGAATGTTGTGTGAATTGTGGTGGCCTTACGCCTGGAAAAAGTTCAACTTATCGGGGAAAATCTGTCAATTTTTTTTTTTAAAATCACAACTTTCCTGATGGGCAAAACAACCATTTTTTCATGCTTAATTTTTCTTAGATTGTTTCCATACTTTCTTCAATAAAACCAACCATATCTAAGTCTTCCAAAACCTCTTTTCCCCCCTTGGTTCTTGGTAAACCTAGAATGAATTCCATAGAAATGTTTAACCATAGTACATTAAGGTTAGGCAACGGAGTGTATAGACCATGTGGTAATGCTTTGGACTTGGCCTTTCTATAAGTGATGCATGAAATTTTTTTCGCAAATCATGGCATGAGTTTTTTAAGTAATGGCTCCAAATATTATAATTTTGATGAATTATGAGAATTAAATTATTGCTTCTCGAATAATTGTGGTGTTGTGTAGAATACATTATTTTCTTTGTGGTCTTGTGTAGAATACTTTATTATTCAATAATTTTTTACAATGAATGTTGTGTGAATTGTGGTGGCCTTGCGCCTGGAAAACGTTCAACTTATCGGGGAAAATCTGTCAATTTTTTTTTTTAAAATCACAACTTTCCTGATGGGCAAAACAGCCATTTTTTCATGCTTAATTTTTCTTAGATTGTTTCCATACTTTCTTCAATAAAACCAACCATATCTAAGTCTTCCAAAACCTCTTTTCCCCCCTTGGTTCTTGGTAAACCTAGAATGAATTCCATAGAAATGTTTAACCATAGTACATTAAGGGTAGGCAACGGAGTGTATAGACCATGTGGTAATGCTTTGGACTTGGCCTTTCTATAAGTGATGCATGAAATTTTTTTCGCAAATCATGGCATAAGTTTTTTAAGTAATGGCTCCAAATATTATAATTTTGATGAATTATGAGAATTAAATTATTTCTTCTCGAATAATTGTGGTCTTGTGTAGAATACTTTATTTTCTTTGTGGTCTTGTGTAGAATACTTTATTATTCAATAATTTTTTACAATGAATGTTGTGTGAATTGTGGTGGCCTTGCGCCTGGAAAACGTTCAACTTATCGGGGAAAATCTGTCAATTTTTTTTTTAAAATCACAACATTCCTGATGGGCAAAACAGCCATTTTTTCATGCTTAATTTTTCTTAGATTGTTTCCATGCTTTCTTCAATAAAACCTACCATATCTAAGTCTTCCAAAACCTCTTTTCCCCCCTTGGTTCTTGGTAAACCTAGGATGAATTCCATAGATATGTTTAACCATAGTACATTAAGGGTAGGCAACGGAGTGTATAGACCATATGGTAATGCTTTGGACTTGGCCTTTCTATAAGTGATGCATGAAATTTTTTTCGCAAATCATGGCATGAGTTTTTTAAGTAATGGCTCCAAATATTATAATTTTGATGAATTATGAGAATTATATTATTGCTTCTCGAATAATTGTGGTCTTGTGTAGAATACTTTATTGTTCAATAATTTTTTACAATGAATGTTGTGTGAATTGTGGTGGCCTTGTGCCTGAAAAACGTTCAACTTATAGGGGAACTCTGTCAATTTTTTTTTTTAAATCACATATTGAGGTGGCATGCCAAGATATTCTTATTGATTCTTACCTAGTGTAAAATCATATGTTCTTTTCACTGTGAAGTTGGTCTATGCATGATGAGCCACATTTTCTTCTTTCTTTATTTTCTTTTCCTTTCTTTCTTTATCTCCATAATTCGTAGCGAGTAAACTAGGGTCCTCGACCATCACAATCTACCATCGTTCTTCATTCGAATTATACACGTGCTAATACGCTACATTGTTATGGCCTAAATGTAGATGGATGATCGTGGTTGGATGTATAAAAGACATGTACAGGGGATTAAAGGAATTACATCTGAGTTTGAACAAGGGGTCAAGCGATTCATCGCATATTGTTTGTCAACTGGTCCAGCCTCAGTTATAAGGTGTCCGTGTGGAAAGTGTAAAAACAAGGCGTACCTTTCCCTAGATGAAGTGGAGCTGCACTTGTACAGATTTGGGTTTGTTGCTAATTACTGAAGATGGAATAGTCATGGTGAGGGTATTAATCCGTCGCCATCTACATCAATAACCGGCACTTGTACGACTGCAGTCGAGTCAAGCTCTAATAATCCGTATCGAAATATGGTGATTGATGCAATTGGACATCAATTTCCAAGTGGACCTACATCATCGGAGAATATTGAGGAACCACCAAACCCGGATGCGCAGAAATTTTATGACATGCTGGGAGCTTCAAAAACTCCGCTATGGGATGGATGCAAGAATCATAGTACGTTATCAGTTGTTTCTCGGCTTTTGAATATTAAATCAGAGAACAACGTGTCGGAGAAATGCTTTAATCAGATGATGCAATTGATGAAGGAGGTATTACCAAGTAGTAATAAGCTCCCGGATGACTTCTATCAAATAAAGAAGTTGGTATCTGGTCTAGGGCTACCTGTTCAGAAGATAGATGTCTGCCTAAATGGATGCATGCTCTACTGGAAGGACGACAGTGCTAGGAGGGACTGCAAATTCTGTGGCCATAGCAAATATCTGACGAAAAGGAAAGTAGAAAAGGACAAACAACAGAAAGACGTTCCTTTCAAGAAAATGTATTACTTCTCATTAACACCCAGACTGCAGAGACTATTTGCATCCTCCACAACAGCGGAGCACATGAGATGGCATGCAGAGAGTCAACCGGAAGAGGATGTTATGAGCCATCCATGCGATGGTGAAGCTTGGAAACACTTTGACCGTAGTCATCCTGAATTTGTAGCTGAAGTTCGTAATGTGCGTCTTGGGTTATGCACAGATGGATTTTCACCATTTGGAATGTCGGGTAAACAATACTCTTGTTGGCCTGTTATTGTTACTCCATATAATTTACTTCCGTCGATGTGCATGAGGGATCCATTTATGTTTTTGATCATCATTGTCCTAGGCCCTAGGAATCCGAAGCATAAAATTGATGTCTATCTACAACCTTTGGTAGATGAATTAAGGATGATGTGGATTAGTGGAGTCTCTACATATGATATTTCAAAGAAACAGAACTTCTGTCTACGAGCAGCACTTCTTTGGACAATAAACGACTTCTCGGCATATGGGATGCTAAGTGGTTGGAGCACAGCTAGTAGATTAGCATGTCCGTATTGCATGGAGCAGACAAAATCATTTCACTTGCAAAATGGAGGTAAACATTCCTGGTTTGACTGCCCCCGGCGCTTCTTGCCTTTGGATCATCCATATAGGAGAGATGCTAGGTCTTTCAGGAAGGATAAAGGTTGCAAGACAGCACACCATCTACAGCACGCTTCTGGATATGGTATGTGGGATAGAGTGTGCCATTTACCAAAAATAACCGAGATAACTATGGAGCTTGGTAGGGATGATGGCAGAGGCAACTACCATAATTGGGCGAAAAGGAGTATCTTTTGGGATTTGCCGTATTGGAGAACACGCTTAATCCGTCATAACATAGATGTGATGCACAATGAAAAAAATGTGTTCGATAATGTCTTCAACACAGTCATGAATGTAAAGAGGAAAACAAAGGATAATGTGAAGGCGCGACGTGATCTGTTGGTATATTGTGATAGACCTGAATTACACGTGATTGGCTTGGGTGACGGGAGGACATTAATGCCAAAGGCTAAATACTCTGTTACACCCGAACAAAAGAGACTTCTACTAGAGTAGATTAGAGATTTGCGACTTCCGGATGGATATGCTTCGAATTTAAGCAGGTGTGTTGATTTGAATGAGCTGAAAATGTCGGGTATGAAAAGCCATGACTACCATGTTTTTATGGAAAGATTACTTCCAACTGCATTTAAAGAATTACTCCCGGTGTCAATTTGGAACGTTTTAGCAGAAGTCAGTCTCTTTTATCGTGACTTATGTTCGCCTAAACTTTCCACAACCCATATGAAGCAACTGGAAGATAATATTATCATACTCATGTGTAAGTTGGAGAAGATCTTCCCACTCAGCTTCTTTGACGTGATGGAGCACCTTATGGTCCACCTTCCGTATGAGGCCAGGGTTGGTGGCCCTATTTAATATAGATGGATGTATCCATTCGAGCGGTAAAATATTGTGTATTATTATTATATATATATATATATATACATCTACTATGTGAATCAGTTCTAACTGTAAAAAATGCTTTAGGTTCTTATATCGTTTGAAGACCAAAGTTAAAAATAAGGCGAGAGTGGAGGGATCAATTTGCAATGCTTACTTAGTTGAAGAGGCATCTGCATTCTTCTCCTATTATTTTGAGCCGCACGTGCAGACTCGACATACTGCTATGGCTAGGAATGATGAGGGCGTTCATGATACAAACTCAAGTGATACTGTGTGTTCTATATGCGCCGTTCCAGGGAGGGTTTTGGGAAGTATTCATAATAGGTATCTTACCCCGGATGAATTTAAGGCTGCCACAAATTACATATACCTAAACTGTGAAGAAGTTCAACCATACATTACGTAAGTATACTGCTATTACCTTACATTGCTAGATTTTATACGACAATACTTTGAACGAGTATCCTTAATTATGCGTTTGTTTTGGTCGTTTTAGGAAATTCAAAAATGACTTGCAGTTGTATGAGCCGAGTATAACAGATCCTGAAGTGGATAGGAGAATAGAGTCGGAGTTTGCAGGATGGTTTAGGACTTATGTGAGTTGAACACATACAAAATGAGACTTAGGAATAAATTACATTGGTATCGAAGGTGCATTGACGATTTGTTCTTTGCTAGGTTCATGATCCACAGAATCAAGTGACTGAACAACACTTAAGAAGCTTGGCCTGGGGACCTTCGAGACAAGTGAAATTCTTCCATGGCTACTTCGTAAATGGTTTTAGGTTCCATACACATGATCGGTCAGTCGGAAAAATAACAATTAACAGCGGAGTTTATGTTAAAGGCGACGGAGATAGTGCCTTAGATTATTATGGAGTGCTGAAGGAGATTGTCGAACTTCAGTTCCCTGGAACTCCTTGTTTAAAAGTTGTCCTATTCAAGTGTGATTAGTTTGATCCAACGCTAAATCGGGGGGTTAAAATTCATCCTCACTACAAATTTGTTGATGTCAACTGCAAGAGGAATTACCCAAAATATGACCCCTTTGTGTTAGCTCAACAAGCAACCCAAGTGTATTTCCTATCCTACCCGGGGAGCAAAAGACCAAAATCTGATTGGGTAGCTGTTTGTAAAATGAAAGCTCGGCATGTTATTGATGCACCCGTTGTCGAGGCACCATATCAGGAGGAAGTAGATGATGCGCAGGCAATCAATGTACGTGTTGAGGATGACAACTTTGGAAGATTAGTAGATGAGTCTGGTATTGGAGATACAATCGATTTTATAGATTCGGGTTTAATGATAGAGGAAGCACAACCGAACAAAAAAAACGATGCCGAGGAAGAAGAATGGGAGACATGATCCTCTACAGACGACAATGTGGAAGGCTACTCATTCGATGATGACAGAAGTCCATAGACTAGGTTCAAGTTTAACTACAGTATAGATACAAATTAGTAGTTCTGCTATCGTTACATTACAAGCATTTTACTTTGCTTTATACTTTTAAATTTGTTATCTTTTTCTTCTCCCAAGATATGACAATTTTTATGTATTTAAATAATTCCAGATACATATGGCTTCTGATACCTCACCCAACGATCGGTCAGCGACTCATGAGTCCTCGAGGGCGGATGAGACACCGTCCCCGAGCATCGCCCCACGTATACCTGCTCCACAGCCATTGCCTTCGGAAGAGGCCCGATTAGAGCAGGCCCCTACCCCGATCCTAGGTTCTTCAGGGTCCACAGTTGGCGCTCCATCTACTGAGGACATGCGACTGTTGATTGAGCCAGTTGGTGACTCGTAAGTCGGCTACATAATTACTTATTATAAGTTTTTCTAAATTTTCAAAATTATAACTTGTCTAATATTACAAGATCTATTTTCTTGGAACAGGTTCACACATTCGGTTCGATGTGTGAGGGAGATTGTTGAGATTTTTAGGCGACACTACACTGGAGCCTATGCTACCTTCTCACAGGTTCCGATTGAGGTTCGGAACATGTGGTTCGATCTTTGGAGTGTGAGTTCGATTTGTAATTATTACTTGTAGTCTTTTTATTATTTTTAATATATTTTCTTATTTGTAATTACTTGTAACGGCTACTTTGATTTTGCAGGCTTTCTTCTATTGGCGCCCTGAGCATGCCGCACAGATCTGGGCTAATTGGGAGAAGAAGTGTAAGGCTAGACTTTCGGATGCATTGTCCAAGGCTCGGAAGAAGCATGGGGGTAGCTGCCCCAAGTGGATTTCCCCAAACCATTGGCCTACTCTATCGGAGCATTGGGGGTCCGATAGGTGGCAACGTATCTCTTCCGCTGCTAAGCGGAACAGATCTACTGGTCAGGCGTCTCACACAGGAGGATCTATTTCTTTTACTGAGCATGAGCAGCGGATGGTAAGTGTAAAATTTTTTACTGTTCGGTATATCCGCTATTTCACATTTAATTCATAAAAGCTAACATCTAGTCATTTTTTATTACAATGATAGCGGAGACAATTAGGGCCTAATTTTAGCTACGTCGACCTCTTTAGACGCACCCATACGTTCCAGGACGGGCCGAGGAAGGGCCAATATGTCAGTGATCGATCGCGCCACACGCTGGTAAGAATACACAATCTTACATGTTTTTAAGTTTAATATTATTCATATTTTGATCGCTAATTTTAAATATTTTATGCGTGTTTCCTTGCCCCAAATTCAACAGGATAGTGTCACTGCTATTATTGAGCGTCACGCGCAGTCGGGTTCCGCGACTGATTCTACGAGCATGGTCGCGGCGACTCGGGTGCCCGACGAGAAGGCGCTGTTCGTCGAGGTGGATGATAGAGCGTCCAAGAAGGGACGCGTATATGGATTGGGCTCCGAGTCTGCAAGGGTGAGGCGGAGGTTACAGCAGCTAGCTTCATCTGAGGCATCGACTTCTTCTACCTCGTTGGATGTGAGCCAGCTACAGAGAGAGTTACACACTGAGAGGAGGAGGCGGGAGAGAGTTGAGCATCAGGTACAGGTATATCGAAGCCACGACCGGAGCTTGGTCGAGTACACGACGCTTATGTCTCAGAATTTGAATCTTCCTCCGCCACCGCCGATGCCAGCTGTTCAGGAGGACGATGTTGAGGATGAGTAGGACTTCATCATCAGTCCTCCAGATTCACATCCAAATCATCAGCCAGGCCCTTCTGATCTACCCACCCCCCCGTCGGCTCCAGCATCCACACCGATTCATGCTTCGTAGTTAGGATATATATACTACATTTTTATGTATTATTCATATGTTTTCATCATTATATTTATTTAAGATTTTTAGACAACATTTTTATGTATTATTCACATTTGTCATTATTATATCTATTAATAATGACTATTTGGTGGTTTTTTTTTTAATTTAATTAAATTTTGCATTAGGTAAAATGAATTTTCTTGAATTACAGGGCATTTTTTAAACATTTTTTAAAAATATTTAAAAATCATAAATTACTAGCGAGGGATTAGCGAGGGGCTAAGGAAATTAAATTGAGGATTCGTCACTAATCCCTCGCAAATTACCTTGGGATTAGGGACGGATCAATTAAAACGTAATAGGAAAGAAATATTCCGTCGCTAATCCCTCACAAATTAGCGTGGGATTAGCTACAGACATTTAAATCAAAACATTAGTAAGAAATTTTTCGTCGCAAATCAGCGGGGGATTAGCGACGAAATACTTAAATCGGAACATTAAATAGAAAATATTTCGTCTCTAATCACTCGCAAATTAGCTTGGGATTAGCAACGGACAATTTATATCAAAACAATAAAAAGAAAATATCCGTCGCTAATCCCTCGCAAATTAGCTTGTCATTAGCGACGGAAATTTCCAACTTTTTATTAATTAGTAAAATATTCCGTCGCTAATCCCTTTCTAAATAGAAAGGGATTACCGACGGAAAATAAGATTCCCTCGCAGATCCGTTTCAAAAATCTATTGCTGAAGTCGTTGACTGCTTGAAAATTACCTCGCTAATCCGTCACTATTTGTGACGGATTTTTGAATTCGTCGCAAATTTTTGCCTCTGCGAGGAGGAAATTAGCGGGGGAATTTTCCCTCGCTAATCCGTCACTAATTTGATTTAGCGACGGATTAGCGAGGGAAATGTCCCTCGCTAATTCTCTGTTTTCTTGTAGTGTATACCATTTCTCAATACCTATTTGTTGTTTCATGATGATCCAATACTGTAGGAGGCTATGCTGATTCATGGATTGGGTAATCCTCTCCATGGGACGTCCATGTAAAATAATTTGGCATAACACTTTGGATAGAGGTGAACATGGCAGGTTTCATGATTTTGGAATTTAAGAAGCTTACACTGAGAACAAGGGCATATTGTCATTCCTGTACGGACGAATTGTGGTTGTGCACATGCTGCTCGTATGAATTCGTCGAGTCCTTGTGTTAACTCTTTTGTTATGCCTCGATGACTTGGGAGGAGTCGATTATACATCCAACTTCTATCTCCTTTCATTTTATCTGACTAAATTTTTATCGTCAAATATAGACATGAAATTTTATCTCCATTCATTTTATCGTAAAAAATGAATCACAATTTTTGTTTAATCTTATTTACTTATCATTGAATCAACCGTTCAATTGAAATATAGTGTAGCTAATTTTATTATTAAAAGAAATATTTTAAGTCATAGGTAGATTATATTAATATTCTAAACATGAGACTTAAGAATTCCCATTTTTTCTAAGTCAAGAATTCCTGATATTATATTCTAAGTCATAGCTAGGCAACCTCACTATTTTTCCTTAAATCTTTACAGGCTAAATTCCCATTTTTTTGAATGACAAGTGAAATACTCAAGAATAAGCTATTTAGGCCTTAAATAATCTACTATAATTGAAATTTAACCAAAAAATATCTCAAGACAAAAGAGTTTCTATAAGAAATTTTAATAAGTCAATGAATACAGTATAAAAGAATCATAATATTAATGAAATTACTTAAGATACAAAAGAACAAAACTTACACCTAAAACAATTGAAAACTATCAAGTATTACACATCAACTACACAATATTCACAATAAAACATGTATAAATGTATTCAAATACAAATACTTTTATAGTCAAATATAGACACAAAATTTTTGTTTAATCTTAATTTCTTATCATTGAATCAATAGTTCAATTGAAATTTAGTGTGGCTAATTTTATTATCGAAAAGAATTATTCTAAGCCATAGTTAGGTACCCTCACCATTTTTTCTTAAACCTTTACAAACTAAATTCTCATTTTCATGAATGACAAGTGAAATACTCAAGAATAAGTTAATTAGGCCTTAAATAAACTACTATAAATGAATAAATTTTTCTTAAACTCTCTTCCAAGAATTGATATTTATTTATGGACTGTACATAAAATTTCACAAAGAAAATAAAATTAATTCAATATAATAAAATAAGAAATATATTTTAGCTGAGTAAACTACCATAACATATGATAGGGGCTAAAATCATCACTATTTTCCTAATTATTTGAGGTTATTTTGAGATACTTTTATTGTAACAATTAGGCATATTCCTTCCTATATATTTGACATTTTACTTGTAGAAAGTGTTTTTGACAAATTTATTCAGATTTGAGTTAATTTCGAGCAAAATTAGAGAATTTCCAGAACACATATGGCACTAGGTCTAGCAAGGGGATCAGGCGCCAGGTCCATTCTAATCAGCCAGAGGAAAACAAAGCAAAACTCAAGGGGAAAATAGAATACACCTGGCGCCAGGTGGGTCAATTGGACCCGGCGTCAGGTCCGTTCTAGAGTGCGAAAATTCTGTGTGCGACTTTAGAAATTTTCCAATGATTTCGGTATTTTTCAATTTCTACTCGGACAAGACTTCTTAGGCAATGAATTTGGCATCAAAGAAGCTTATAAAAGTAAGAGAAAACACAAGAGATGGGAGTGAATCCATGAGCATAAATTTTAATCACTCAAAGAAGGAGGAATTTATCAAATCAAGGATGGTTGTTCAAGGCAGTCTTTAAAAGAGAAGAATGAGGCTTGTCTATAAGTGCTTTCTTTTACCTTTGTTTTCTTTTCCTTAAACAATTATGTTCTTAATATTTCCATTGTAATTTGACATTCTTTTTAGGATTCATGATTGCTTGAATTAATTTAGTCTTTCGATCAATTCATTATTTATCTTGGGATTTGATTACTTATTTTGCTTACAAAGTTGGTTGGTTTTTTTTATTTTTTTTATTAACTTGCTTGAAAAATATGTTGATAATGACTTTAATTAATTAATTTCATATTTATTATCTCTTAACGTATTTGAAAAAGGGGTTAATTGTTAAGAACATTGGTAATCAAAGGTTGGGGGATGATTGCTAGAATATGGATTCAATTACTAATTTTATGTTTTAAATCACCTAGAATATAGGGGTTTGTATGAGGATTGACTTTAATGCATTTTCTCGGTAAATTGGTTGAGACAGAATATGTTCACTAATTTAACTAGGAGATTATGATTCCATAGATTGCAAACGAAGTGGGTCTATATTAAATCCTTCATGAGACCAAGATAATAATTAATTGTGATATTGGTTAAGTGATTCATTATCATGATACATATTTTTTTATTTTCCTTTTTTATTATTTTCTTACTTTATTTGGGTCGGTTAAATAATGAATGAAAAGTAATTAGTGTGTACTTGTTTCTTTGAGGATCGATACTCATTAATTCCCTATATTATGCTTGCGATTAATATACTTGCTCGTATGTATATTTTGGGATTAATATTTTAATTAAAACTTGACTAATAGATGGATTTAAATTTGATAATTTTTATACTCCTAAAATTTACGCATCAACATACATATCAAGACAAATCAAATCCCCAGGGGACATTTTTACTTATCTTCTATTCCCATGACTTAATATCCATATACACATACTTAATATCCCAATGACAACATTAGAAATGGAATTGCAATTCTCAAACCAATTCTTTTGCCAACAACAAACTAATGATCTCGCTAATACAAGGTATAAAAATAAAAAGCAACACAAGAAATGGAAATCCAGAACCATATGGTTAAAGAGAAATATAATGGCAAATGAACATTGAGATGGATAAAAAAATTCTATTAAAGTTATTATTATTTGAAAAGTCTATCCACCAATGATAGACTTCAATTCCTAATGTGGATGACAATAAGTTTATTTAATAACTCAATTTAATATTTAAAATTAATTAAATTTATTTAATAATAAATAATATTAAGTGTTGAATTACTTTAATAGTAACATAAAAAATTATCACTTAATTAATTAAAATATATTAAAAATTTTCTATAAATTTTAAGTGCAATAAAAAGTATATAAACTTAAAATTTAAATATATTTTTATTTAAATTAAATTAAAAATATAATTATTAAAATAAATTATAGTTAATTAAATACTTCTATATTTAATTTTTTCAAATGAAACCTAAAACAATATTGTATTTTTTTTAATTCTATGGAGATGGATATGGAGAATCCCTTTTAATGCTATGGACTATGGAGAATCCCTTTTGTGTGCTTTCCTGTTTCTATTGGCATCTAAATTCTAGTATTTTTTTTAATTTTTTTTTTCTGCTATGGAGATAGATATGATTTCCGTGTGAGATTTTGGATCCTGAATTGCTTGAAGTTACTTACTAATTTTTCTTGAATATACTGAACCTGTAATTCGCCTTTTCAATCCGTTTACTCTAAATAGAGTGAATTCGTGCATTTGGTTTTCTAGCAAGCTATGCCTTTCCATTTTTTAAGTGATTGTTCCCTTTCCAGACTGAATATTTGCATATGTTGAATCATAGAAAGCCTACTATCATTGGACTCAAATAAGGTTGAACTAGTACCCCAGTATCCACTGTAAACTCTACATGATCTAATTCATCACACAAGTCCGATTCATTATGCAGAATAATTCTCACCTAGCTTTGTACTAAATTCGACATTCTCTTAAACCTCAACCTCCTCCTAAACTCCTTACCACCATCAGCTAATTCCAGCTCCACATTTTCAATGAGCATTTCACCAACACAAGGCCCAACACAAATTTCCAATACTGAACTGCGTATCACCTCATCTTCATATCTCAAAAAATGGTTTCTCTAAAAAAATCATTATTTTGAAGGAAAACCGCTCTTGGTGTCAAAGCAAGCAACAATGGCATCAAACCTCTTTCAATTTGCAATGTGTTTGCATCAATACTAGTAGTGCATAGAGGGAGTTTATACGAGGCAGGATGAGAGCAATTTGGGGAATTATTGGCGATTAAAATCAGGCGGGAAAGGTCTGGGAAAGCAAGGAGAAACAATCACCATAAAGAATCTCAATCACCAAATCAATAGAATAAAAATTGGTTCATTAAATTTGTTCCATTGCCAGAAAGAAACAATGAAGAAAACAACAAAAGAACAACCGAATTTCAGATCCAGATTTTCGGTGAGAGCAAGTGAGGAAGTGAGAAATTGCAGATCCAAAACGAAAATTACCGCATTTGCCGAATGCCGATGCAGCTTTCAAATTGCAAAGGAAATGTTTACTCTGCAATTTTCGATCCACTAAACTCTGCAATTTTGCTGAATGCCGAATGCCGATTTTTTCAGAACGCAGATCGCAAATCGTAAGAATTTTTCAGACCCAAATAAGCCGCAGCAAGAGACAATGCCAGTCCTCAAGGACTCTGCCAAATCGCAGCTATCTACTCCTCTCTTCTCCCCCACGGTTAGACGCCACATACTGAAAACCCACGCCTACTGAAAACCTATTCCCCTATTGACTGTATTTCAATTAAAAAAATAGCGAAAAATTCACTTTGCCATCCAAAGTTTGCCCTAAATCCCACATTTTCATCCAAACTTAATTTTAACTCTAATTGGCATCTCAATTTCTATGTTTTCCCAATTTGCCATCTAACCGACTTTAACGGTTTGTCAACTAAGTAAATCTAACACAAACCATCGGTCAAATTAACCGAAATGGCATAAAGACCAAAATGCCCCTCAATCTATCTCCCCAAAACAGTGCAAACTTTCTACCGTTGCAGCTGCAAAGGAACCAACTAAAGCAGAGGAATATGCACAAATGTTCAACACGTAGGGTGGCTCGAATGATCTCCACCGCCCTACCAGCCAGCGCAGCCTCTTTCAATGCTTATGAGAACTTTTGGAGGGAAAAACCCTCAGTGACAAGCATCATCAAACCAGTTCCAGAACAAGACACAGCCCTCAAAAACAACCAGAACAAGGTGACTCTAGCCAGCAATTTAAAGGGATATGAGCAGCAAAATAAGGTAGTTGTGAGAGGAAACAAGGCTGAATAATTGGTTCCTTTGTTGAGGAGATGCAACGAGCCCAGAAGATCTCTATTGCTTTCCTCTGCTTTCTAATCCCTCTGCTTTCGTTAAAAGCACAAAGGTTTCAGTCTCTTCACAAAGTTTTTTCTGTGCCAAACGCCAAGATGGTCGGCTTCTCCTCACTTTAGTCCACAGTCCTTCCTCACAAGAAGCAAGCAATAAGGACATGGAGCATGAAGATGAAGAATACGCACACATGTTCGACAATATTGCAGAAAATGGAGGAAATGAAGCTGAATTAGAGGTTGATGGTTATGAGATTGAGGAGGAAGAAGATGGAGAAGTTGAAGTGGAAGAAGAAGAGGAGCTAGAAATGGAGGTGAAATTTAAGAAAGAAAATAGCAAAATAGAAATGGAATTTGTGCTAGAGCAAAACTCCAAGATACCAAGTGATGTGGCGCTAGACGATAAGAATCTCACACGTGGGGAGATAGATTGAGGGACATTTTAGTCTTTATGCCATTTCGGTTAGTTTAACAGATGGTTTCTGTTAGATTCACTCAGTTGACTAACAGTCAAAGTCAGTTAGATGGGAAAGCATAGAAATTGAGATGCCAATTAGAGTTAAAATTAGGTTTGTATGGAAATGTGGGATTTGGGGCAAACTTTGGATGGCAAAGTGAATTTTTTCCAAAAAAAATTTTTTGTGGTTGTATCATGGGTGATCACCCACACATACTTTCCGTGGCCGATTTCCAAAACTCAAATACGAATCGACCATAGAATTTATTATTATTTTTTATCAATAT
Organism: Voacanga thouarsii; assembly: GCA_026120185.1. Classification (NCBI taxonomy): domain Eukaryota; kingdom Viridiplantae; phylum Streptophyta; class Magnoliopsida; order Gentianales; family Apocynaceae; genus Voacanga; species Voacanga thouarsii. Next base: position 27,768 of record JANUWF010001151.1, read on the forward strand.
AACAAGATGCACAACATTTTTTTGGTTGATTCCTTGGTGAATCAGCCACGAATCGACTATGGATTTCTTTTTTTATAAACATAAATAAATTATGAAAAATTTCCACTCCTGATTCACCTACGAATCAGCTGCAAACATTTTCGTAAATAGAAATAAAATATGAAAAATTTTCACACCTAATTTGTGGGTGAATCAGTTACGAAACCGCCAAGTAATATTTTTCAAAAACATAATTACATTGTCAAAAAAATTCACGGCTGATTCGTGGGTGAATTAGCCACGAATGGGCAACGAAATATTTTCAGAAACATAAATAAATTGTGAAAAAAATCCGTGACTGATTCGTGAATGATTCAGCCACGAATTGACTGCGATTTTTTTTTTTTGGCATACAATTTAATTAAATTTTCAGAAAAACTGTGGCTAATTTGTGGGTGATCAGTCAAATCAGCCATGAAATATTTCCATGGTTGATTCGTGTATGATCACACACGAATCAGCCACAAAAATATATTGTGGCGGAAACGTAACTGTTCCATGGCTGATCTCCTACCCTTGTTTTTCGTGGCTGAATTCTGTGGTTGTTTTCCTAGTTTCCAGTAGTGCTTGTTGTACGTTGGTAGTATTTATGAAAGTTTTATCTATTGAAAAGTTTGCAAATTAAGCACTCTTAACAATTTAAAAGATAGATGAGGATTAGGCATTATTAATGGCTAGATTTGGTGATAGGTGAATTTGCTGAATTTGCATTACATTTATATCTTGATCTACGGCTTCATTGGTTGAATCTAAACCTTGAGGAATCTACGCATTTGCACAGCTGAATTTTGGTGATAAGCTTGCTATCTCATCTTGATTAATAGTATGAACTCCTGCAGATGAAGTTCAGACCTTTGGAACCCTAACATTGCAAATGTTTTCACCAGAAGTATCACTGGTGACTTCTACTAGGTGGTCTAGTTGACCTTTCTGAGAGTTAGGACCCATATCAATAAAGCTTAAGACCTGTCTAAATATATCAATAACCAAAAGTCATAGGTTCCTTTCCAAGTCTCCTTGAACACTTCCCAACCTTAAAATGTCTTGGTTGGGTTACATCTAGGTGTCTTGGTTGCGATCTGTAGTTAAGCCAATATCTGGAATAGGTGGGATTGGGGCATACTCCATAATGTCACCCTCACCCTCACTATCAGACACCAAGTTAATTATAGGTGTAGGTGGTGGTTCAATAATTTGGATCTCATCTTCATTGTTTTCCTCTAAAGGTAATTCGAGTTCAGGTTTAGAGTCAGATGATGGTGGACTAGGTGGTTGAATACGAATTTGTGGGGCCAAGGTTGCCTATTCATGGTCTTCCTTACTGTTCTATACATTCTAACCATCCTACAACATAGACAACATAGGTTAGCAAAAGATTATAATATTTAATAAAATAAAGACATATAATAGTAAAAGTTGTACCTAGGCAACCCCACAAACTACGTACCCCAAAAGTGACAAAGACGCAACCCCGTTTTTAGGACTAGGGGTCTTTATAACTAGGTAAGAAGAAAATGAAGAGAAATAAATTAAGTTCAAAACTTTTTACAACTTGATCAATATTTATACAAGTCTCAAAATAATCAAATAAAATCCTCAAAAAAGAAATACATTCAACAACAGAAAATAAAATCTTCAGACTTTAGGCATGCTTAACCTTCAATGTAGGATCTTCCTAAAAGCATAATAAAAACATAGTAAGAAATACTTCCCAGTAATTCTGTTCAGCGTGAAATTTTTATATTTTTATAACCTTTTACTCGGCTTTTGTATAATCTTTTGTGCTCAAAATGTGTTCTCTTATGTTTTACGGTTTCTTGATGAAAAATGAGTAGAAGATTGGTTTAAATTATGCACTTTTGTACTTGGAATGATTGTCTGTGCATTTTAGGTATTGGAACGCATGTTTAATAGTGTTTTATGTGTTTCTATAGGTACACGGCTTTATACACAGTCATGCATCAAACCATGCAAAATAGAGAAGTTCCAAAAGACATACTGGCCAAGTGCAAGGCCCTGCATGTGCCCGTGTAGAATGGGGGAGATTATTTACTCCTAGAAGTTTGTAAAAATTGAAGAAAATTGAACTCTACAATATGCACGGGTAGGAGCACGCCCGTGCATGTCCCTGTGCAGATGCATGGCCAGTTTGATCTGATGTGCATGATCCTCTGCAACCAATGAGAATTTTTGCTCAAAATTTATGCATAAGTTCCATGCACACCCATGCCTACAAGTCGTGCAACATCTCTGAAGGTTTTAGAAAGTCCTAAATCATTCCAATAGAGGTGCAAACTTCCCCAAATTATTTAAGACTGGTTTAAAGACTTTATAAATAGGTTTTAGACGACCCAATTCAGAGGAAATCACATCAATTTACCCCAAACATAATTCTTTCATCTTTTTAGGCCTAAAAAAAAAAAACTTCAAGAAAGGGAAAGGAATTTGGAGACAAGAAGGACTTGGGATTTGGAGCTTATCAAGTTTTATCATTCAAACTTTCTCTTGTTTCTTTCTTCTTTTTGAGTGTATTATGTTTTTGTATTTTTATTTGCAAAATAATTAGTTTCTGTCTTATTTTTAGATTCTATTTTGAGTATTAATTTTGATACTTTAAGATTGTTGAACAACGATCTTGTCTTTTGGGTTCTAAGATGATCTTTTGAGTATTTATGCCATTTTGGATTTTATTCTTATCAATTGTGCTTGATTTAATTGTGTATGGCTAACAACCTTTTAAGTCACATGATTGTATTGCTAAGATAATTTGATCATTTGATTAATTTTTTGAAGTAGCATCTATTTCTAGTTAGATTTCTAGGCTAACTGGTTTAACTAGTTGTTGGGAATTATATAATGATCAATTGCATATTTTTTAGGCTAACTTGGTATGTGATTTTATATTGGTGATGCCTTTATCTTCTTATCAATCTTGTAATTAGTATATGAAAATTGATTAATTAATATATTAGTATCTTTAAGGAATTATTAATCAACTTGGAGTAGATTGAGAGTATGGTTAGGGATTAATCAATCCAGTTTAGCAACGATAGAGAATTTAAGTCGCTAAGATAGGTTCCTAAAACCAATTGTTCAAGATAATCTAATGTATGATAGGTTTCCAATCGAATTTCAAAACATATTCCTAAAACAAATAGTTTCCTAATTAGCTAAGATTTGTTTTCTTATTTCTTATTTGTTTCCTTATTTATTTGTGTTCTAGATTTAGGTACCTTTCTATTTGATCCCTCCCATTTACTTTTTGTTTTAGGACATCATAAGGTTCATTCAAGTTAATTTTTAGCAAGAGTCATTAATGAAATCAAGATAAGGAGTAAATATAAAAGTATAGTTCTCTTAAGTTTCTTGTGGGTTCGATACCCTACTCACTGCTACACTGCGTTATATCTTTAGAAGAAGGGTTTATACATTTCTTTTTATTGGGTACATGACGACTGCATTTTTAAAAGAACCCATCTTTTTAATATCATACTCCACTCACAACAAAAGTGGTGGTGTTGCCTGAGAACTCTGTATTCTTTTCTTTATCTTTAAATAACTGTTGTAAGGATTATCTTGATGAATTCTTTTGATGTTGTGATTTTATTTTTCTTGTGTCTTGTTTTGCATTTTCTCTTTATTTTGAACTTTTGTTTTTGTTTGTTTTAGAGGTTTGTCAATCTTGGTGTATGCTTCCTTGGAGTGGTAAGGCGAGATGAACAAGAAGAATACATTATACATCTAATTTCAATCCCAAGGAGGCAAGAATTTGTGAAGGAGTAGCTCATAGTGCTAGAGATACTTCAATCAAATTTGAGTTTTCTGCAATTGGTGCCCACACAAGTGCAAATTGGCCATACACTAGGAGGATTGGCTATCTAAGGAAGTCTTTCTTTCCTTTTGTTATTTGTGTCATTAATAAATGATTCTATCATATCTTGGTATTTTGGTTTGAGTCTTTATGTGCTTTTTGTGTCTAATTTGTAAGGGAAACAATTTTTCACAAGGCCTAAACTCACTACACCAAAATTAACGATTAGTGACACACCTATTAACGTCACAAAATAATTAATTTTCGTTATGTATAATATTTTATGACATTTTTTATATCGTCATATTAATCATCACATTTTCACTGTCGCTAAAGATATACAGTGACGATATGAATATTTTTGTCACAAATTAGTAAATAATACCTAACATCTCATAAAAGCATCACGTTATGGCTATGTTCTGTGACGTTTAATTTCATCATAAAATAACTTATATTTGTCACAAAGTATCTTAGATGTCATGAAATATGAGTTAAATGTTTAATGATTCGTGAAAATTAAAATGTCACATTAATAGGTGATATATTTAAAAGATAATGTCACCAAATAATATGAATTGTCGTGAAATATAAGCTAAATATTCAACTATTAATAATAAAAATGAAAATGTCATAAGAATTGGTGACATAAACGAGCAATAGCATCACAATAAATTCTGTGATGCATAAAAATGTCACAATGCTCTTTTTTTTCCCAGTCTAACCAATTTGTGTGTGTGTGTGTGTGTGTGTGTGTGTGTGTGCTTGCGTGTGTGTGTAACTATTTTACCTACAAGTAAAATACAATTGCTAAATGCATTAATAAAAATGTAAACAATTAAAAGTAGATCACATTAAAGAGAGTTAATTTAAATATAAGTTTCATAAAATCAAAATTGTACATTCATAGTCATCAAACAAAAGTTATTCAAAAATTAAAACTATTTAAATACATCATTTCTCTTTTATCCCATTAATCCCTCCATAAACAAGCTTAAATAAGTCATTTTTAGCCTTCGTTGCTTTGACATTATCCAAAAAAGTCCCATCCAAGTGGAATAGAAATAACAAATACGCTTCATGCTTCCAAGATTGATCTTGCATTGCCTAAACATGAAATTGCTAATGAAAATTCTTGTAAACGAGCAATGTCTTGGCTCCTGTCAATGCTTCCATCTTCCCTCTTGGACAATTTTTGCTGCAAAATAATACAATAGCACCACAAATGCAGATCTTCATATGTAGAATACAATAATATGAACTACTAGATATTAAGAAATTAATTTATCTGAACTAATACTAGGGTAGAAACTGATATATTAGAATTATTCTATACTTTAGGGGCAACTTGAGTGAAGTGAGAGAGTAATTTTACATATTACAGAATATGGTGCAGTAGCTGAAGATAAGTGTTTGCATGAAGATAGTTAGATGCCAAGTTTAGAGCAGTTACACAGAGAAGAAAGCATCAAACAACAAGATGCATGACTTGCACTTTAGTTACCAAAAATTGGTTCAATCTAATTATGGGATTGCATAACAATATTGAACTTTATCAATGAACAATAAGTTATGTTGCCAATCCAACTATTTCCTTAGAAAAACAAAGAGAAAAAGAATACTCATTTCACTTTCCTGTGCAATTAATCAAATGATTCACAATATTGAGTTTTCCCAATTTTACAATATGAATTTTTGAATCTGCATCCTTCTCTTACCCCATAATTTTCACCGTTAGGTGAGTTAAAATATCTATTTCCTCAAAGTAGGGTAGAATGCCAACCCTCAAAGTGTACAAAACATAAGTAAAGTATTTAAACATTTGCCAAGATAGCTAAAAAAACCTCGTATCTTCCCAAACAGACTCCACAGTAGATGCTGGAACATTTTCGTTAATTACAAACAAAATAGAGCTATAAGTACAAAGGGGAGAGAAATAATGACATCGAGCATGGTGCCAAACAGACTAGGTAATAACCAAAATATTGACATGTAAGATTGTATGGCTCAAGAACTATTACAACTATTCATCGATGTTATAGGACTTGATGCGTCAATTTTAGGTAATTAAAATCATTCAACTTTAAATCCATTCCCAATCAAGTTTTACTTAAAACGTTAATTCCAAATCACATATATGAGTAAGTGCACTCATCACCAAGTATAGTATAGGGGATTAATGAGTATCGATTCTCAAGGAACAACTACTATTAATTATTCTTCATCATTTATTTAACCTAACAACTAAATTGATTACGAAGAAATAAAAGAAAAAAAACAAATAAATATATACAAAACATAAGTAATAAGAATGTAAGTAAATAGAAATCCTTGAAGACATAATGATGATTGACTAAAAATTCTCTCAATTAATTATTATCCTAGCATCATGAAGGAATAAATTGGAATCACTTCGTTTGCAATCCATCGATTCACTATCTTCTAGTTAATTTAGTACATATATTCTATCTTACCAATTCACCCAAAAAATGCATTAAACTCAATCCTTAACAAATACCCCTATATCCTAGGTGAATAAATATGAAATTAGCCAATGACTCTATATTCTAGGTAAAATCAACTAATATTTGATAATTCAAGTTCTTCCCCTTAACTTTTTTTTGCAATCTAGTTAAGAAATAACAAATATAAAATCAATTAAATTAAAACCACTCTTAATCTCTTTTGCAAGTCAATTAGAAGGAAGAAACAATTAATTAATTTATCAAATAAAGCAAACAATCAAATATAAAAAATAACAAACAACTAATTAAAAGGCTAAAATCAATAAAAAAATCATGAATCCAAAAATATTCTCTAAATACAATTAAAACATTAATCTCATCATTATTCAAAAAAAAAAAAAAAAGAAAACAAAGCATTAAAATAGAGCTCATAGACAAGCTATCTTCTTCACCACTGGAAGACTCTCTTAAAGCAATGTTTTTCTTGATGAATTCCTCCTTTAAAGCTTGATTCTTGAATTTAACCTATGAATTCACCATGTTTTGCTTGTGTTTTTCTTATATTTTTAGCTTTTGAGATTGTAAATAATGTACCCTAGAAGGTTTAGGACGTGTACAAGTTAGGGTGAGTTTGGTTCGTGAAGGGAAGAGGAAGGGAAAGGGGAAAGGGGAAGGGGAGTGGAGCATTTTACTTCCATTAGGGGAAGTAAGTATAATTACTTTCATCATGTTTAGCTGGAGTGGAAGGAAAGTAAATATGATTTACCTCCTATTGTTTGGTTGTAAGGTATATAGGGAGAAAATAATTATTGAATTACTATTATACCCTTAAGGCTAATTCATAAAAAATTGCAAAGTATGGTAGAATTGTAATAAGATAAATACTCTAGGACAAGAGGGTCTTTTAACCCTCATTTACTTCCCAAACCCTCCAAAATGGAGAGGAAGAAAAATCTAAGGCGGAAGGGATCCAATTCCCTTCTACATATACTTCCTCCCATCCAATCACTCCAACTAAACTAAGTAAATCATACACTTACTTCCTATTTTACTTCCCTTCCTCTTTTCCTTCCCACTTTCACTCCAACCAAACTCACTCTTAGACCCCAAAATACTTCTTGAGAAATTTTCAATTCTGTTCAAAGAAGGATTGCGAATAGCCTCAGAAAAGAGTAAAGCCAGGGCTAGTTCAACTCCTTAGAGTCGGCGTCGGTTCAGTTCTGCAATTACACGATTTGCTCTAATTTTTCTCATGTTTTGCTCTATTTTTCCAGTACTAAGCCAAGGCCAATTTAGAACACCACGGCCAACATTGGGTCAACACTGGAATGCTGAAATTAAGTTATAAATTCTGTAACTTCTGCACAAAATCCAAAGAAAACCTTTCCGCAATCAATGATCTCAATTTCATTAAAAAGTAAAGGAATTGACTAACTATTACATAAAAAAAACTACAAAATCACCTTAAATAACTAGAAAAATATAGGTACATTTAGGCCCTATCAATTTTGCCACACTTAAACCTTTACTTGTCCCCAACTAAATACTTAAGATAAGACAAAGCAAAACACATCTTTAAGCAACCCATTTATACGACAATTACCAATTCATGTATCAAATCATAGCTAACAAAGCAAAACATTATCATCTCTTTTACTAAGAAAAACATTACACCACTTATTCAACTCAATCAATCCCCAAGGTCAACTTAAGTATTAGACCAAATATACACAAAACAATTGAAGTAAATTTACACAAGTTAACACTCTTGAAACAACATCCACTCCTTCTTTAAGTCAAGAATGAAGCAAACATGATTCATATAAACCAAGATAGTCATAATTAAAACAAGTGTTAGTTGACTGTAAACTACTACAGTCCAAGTAACGAACTAGGGCTTCCTCACAAAATCAGGATTAACAGCCTCAAGATAGTTGATTTCTCTTCAACTCATCGTATTGGTCTCCTTTCAAATATGCAAAATAACTCAAGGAAAAAATTTCAACAATAGTGTTGCTTTTTTTTCCAGCATTTTTTTTTTCAAACATTTGACTCATTTTTTCGCCATAGGACATGCACTTTGCATTCTTGGACCTTTTTTCTCCTTACTTTTTCAGAATAGATGAATACATCTTTTTTAACTCTCATTGAAGGAAAAACAATAGTTTTTTTTTTCATTCAAGATTTTATCTCTCTAGCCAATTTACTTAAATTTAGAATAAAGACTAGTTTAGAAATTATCAAAACAAGCATTAGCTAGGCGTCTCAAATTATACTTCATCATATCAACCACATCAAGACCACAATAATAAAGCTTTAGATATCTCATAAACATAAACAAGAGTAACTCTAATCCTCAAGTCTTAAACATATCACAATCCAACACAGGAGTTGAACCAAGGATTAATTCAATCAAATAAGAAATATAATATTTATCAAAGAAAAAGAAATCATAATAGGTCCACTATATCAACTCATTAAATCACAATTTCCACTACTCAACAAGCAAAACTAGCTTATAAAAATTGAAAAAAAAAATGTAGACCAAAAATAGAAAAATCATTATTATTAGCTCAAGAAAATGCATACTTGGAAAAATATCCAACTCTTAATCCCTCTCTCACACTTAAACTGGACATTGTTCTTAATGGCCAAAAATATCTCAAAAAAAGTAGAACTAACGAACAAAGAAACATAAAGTGGGAAAAGAATAAGAGAAAGAAAATATTCTCCCACTTCCAATGAATCCACACAAATAAGTAAGAAGTTGGAATTCTATCATGAAGAGCATGTTCCTTGACAATTTTGAGCATTCCTAAAATAAAAGAAAAGAAAACAAAATACACCATTAAAAAAAGAAAAATAAAGATAAACTAAAAGTAAAGAAAAATACAGAAAATATCCCGAATTCTAATAAAAGCAAATAATGCTAAAGTAGAGTGAAGAGAAAAATCAATCATCAATCCTATCATCATCATTAGTGTCATCATCATCGATATCTATAGGGGCAGCTCCAGGTGGGCCCTTATTGTGCTTAAAACCACTAAGTCTATCTCTGCTCCTGAACATTCTGTCTCCTACTCAAATATGTTATAACATCCCGAAGCTAGAGAAGAATGATAGTCTGTGTTCCCATCTTATACCTCAATTGCTCTAGCTGGGTGTGAACCTCGGTCTCAAATGTGGTAGATGAACTAGATGTGCTAGCTCATGTCCTTGGTGCATATGGAGTTTGCACCTCTTCTTTCTTAGGAGGGATCTCTTCCGTGCCTAGATATTGAACTTCGAATGGCTTCATCCATCTCCTCTCTCTCTCATGATACTTATACCGGCAATTGATTAAGGTTTGCCACATCCCTCTCAGTAGTAGCCTCAGTCAACTCCCCCTCACAACTCATTCCAAAAACCTGAAGGAAACATATAATCACTAAAGGAAACACAAAGGCTTTAGAGGAAATGAAAGAATAAACTACATCCCTCATGGACTGGATAATCAATGGGGTGAGAGGGATAGAATGGGTACCAAACATCTTAGAAATGATGTAAATATCAATGATCCTTATCTCATTGAACCCAATAGCCTTAGGAACAATATTAAAGGTAAAGATATAGACTAAGGCTCTCAACTGGGTTTAGAAATCATTGTTAGAATAATAACTAGGTGAAGTAAATGGACCTCTTTTATACAACCCAAACTCTAGATAAGTGCTCATAAAACTCTGCTAAGGGTCTGAAATAATCCTCCAGTTATGGTGGTCAACTACCAGTCAAGGTCCCTCATTATTGACACTTAGGATAGTAGCCATTTTAGTCCTATCAAACTCGATAACCTACCCCTTAACCATGGTAGAAGTAGTCTCGAGGTCAATGTTCTTTTTATCCTGCATATTGGCATAAAATTTTGTTACTAACACTGGACAATATATACCATGGAGGCGAATGATAGGCTCCCAACCCAATCTCCTACATATGGAGGAAAACTAAAGAGAATTTCCCAAGGATACCTTGAAGATCTTTTCTACTATGATTTTATTCTTCACATGCTTTTAGTGCCATAACTGACAAGAGGGATCAGTGAACTGGGTAGGCTGAGTAGGATATAGCTTAAAAGAATGGGTAGATGAGAACGCTCTAGATCGCTTAGAAGATTGACCTATCCCCTTTTGTCTAGGCATGGTGGATGACTGAAAAAAATATGCTCAAGAGCTCACAAAGGTTTTAATGAAAAAGAAGGCTCATAGTTAATCACCACTACTTCAATCTCATTCACAAATCAATCCACAACAATTATAATGACAACTCTCAATCCACCACACCAAATATTTCACTAAAACACCAATTCATTATCATAAAATCCCAATCTCCTCAAAATACCTACACACAAATACAATTCCAATAGCCAATACAATTTCATTATACATTATCAAAGAAAAAAGACATGTGGAATCCAATAGAAGCGATGCTAAATCATGACCATTGCAATCAAAACATCTATATAGCCATAAAACAATTTCGTTATAAAAATCATGGGACACTATGAATATTACTCCACAACTATCTTCAATATAGCCACACACATCCTTTGAAATAAACAAATTCCTCAAACAATTACTCCTTCATGCATCATAACAGCAAGTGTAGCCTAATGTCTAAAAATTCATACTACAGCAAAAAAATAGCAAACAATTAGATATACGCAAAAAAAAAAATCAATTGAGCATATTCATGGCATAAAAACAATTGTAGCAACATTATAAATCCAAATTAATCTCAAAGCAACTCAAAAATCATGAATATTGGAATTTCATAATTAAAATAGTGCAAAAATACCAAGAAATCCAATATCTAAATTTAACCTTGAAATTGAAAAGAAAAACATACCATAGTGATCACCAAGGCATGGATGAACAATGTATTCAAACTTCTTGAAGGAAAAAAAAAAAAAAAAAGAACACACCTTGTAGAAGATTTGGAAGGTTAACATTCAAGGGAAAAGATCGGATTTTTGGAGATTTAATCCGTAAAAGTTGAAAATTTTGTTGAAAGATCAAAGATTTGATGTTCAAAAGGTATTTTGGTGGAGAAATTGAAGCCAATGGTGGTTGGGTGTCAAGAGCCAGCGATGGTTGAGAGAAAAAGAGAGGGATTTCAAGTTGGATTGGAAAAATGAAGCCAAATCTAGCTTAAATCCATCAGATTCCCAACTTAAGCTCGTGTCGTGTCCAAGGTATTAAATCGGCACCGGTTCTAGTCTAGAAATCCAAACCAATTCCTAAAGCAAGCCAGCAATGGGTTTTTAATGTTGAATCGACCTTGGGGCAACTCTGTACAACCACGAAATTATATATTATACTATTATTATATTTTGTTTAAATAAATTCAAAAATAAAAATGAATACAAGATAAGAAATCAAAATAGAATTAATAGGGGGGGAAGGGGTTTAAAAATCAAATAAACAAAAGCCATGAAATATAAAATTAACGATTGTCCAAATAAATAGAAAGTAAGAAAGCAATTAAAGACTTCATTTCTAAAAAACCTTAGAGGGGGAGTGAATAAGGTTTTTGGCAAGCAAAAATAACTTTTCCCGGTTGTCTAAAATGCTGAACAAGGATGATCACCAAGATACTTGGAATGACTTTATAGATACATAGAAAGCTATCCAAGTACTCGTAGATGTATATTCAGATTTAGACAGTGAAAGATCATAAAAACAAAATGCATGAACTACTGAAATAAAATGAGACAAGAGATGTATAGTGGTTCGATCAACAATGATCTACGTCTACTACCTTAAGCCTCACACTTAAGGATTTTCAACTCTATTTCATTAACCTCACTTAATGAAACAGCCATATACAAGAGAGGATCACCACACTAGGTTTTACACAACCTCTCAAACACATCAAGGCTCACCCCTATGGGTTTTACACCACAACCTTGAACATACACGCAACAAGGCTCACCCCTATTGGTTTTACACCACAACCTTAAACTCACAAACAGAGAATATGAAAATCAATAGAATAGAGATAAGCTCACTTACTTGAGCAGATATTCTCTCGGATACAAGCCACAAAATACTTTTATCTTTGATACACAATCAACTCACTTTGAAGCTTAAGATAAAAGGAGATTTTTAAAAATATTGAGCAATAGTGTTTCTAAAATGAATGTTTCAAAAATCTTACTTGTAATCTTGCTTTAAGGGCTATTTACAGAGCCAAAAAGTGAAGTGCCAATGGTCATAAAAAAAACGGCTATAAATTTTTCTATTTAAACTCATCCGAGTTTTGGACTCGGGTTTTGGATGAAGATGCATCCAAAAGTTAAGTTCAAAATGGCACATCCGTGACAAACAATTTTTAACCCGGTTTACAGGATTTTGGATGAACCTTTTGGATTCAAACTGTACCGTCCAAAATTCTGCGAATTTTAAGAAATTTGAAAATCATCTCCTTTCAAACTTCAAGGTAAAGTCAAATGAATCAAAAGATAAGAGAATATAGAAAATAATAAATATACCTTAATGAGCACTTCCTAGTCTAATATTCTTCATAAAAAGTCTTCTTGATGAATAACTCCTTATACTTCATTTTCTATTTGATCTTCCATTCTTGAAATCAGTGATGAAGGAGTCACCAACAATTCTTATCTGAAGACTTTAGAAGAACAAAGGTCAATCATGTCCTTTCACAATAAATTGACATGTTAGTCCATATCCATGTTTGTCATAAATCAAAACATAAAAGAAAGCCCTTAGGGCTAACAATTTCTTTCCACGATCCAAGTCTCGTGGATTGTTTTACGTGTTCCTAGATAAAGATCCAATCTTATGATCTCCAAGAAGTTTAGCTAATTGACCAATTTGATTCTCCTGATTATGCATTAAAACCTCCAAATTCCTAGTCACAGAATCAATTCCTTGAAAATGTGCCTCAGTTGAGATTACCATTTTGTTAACCAATTCCTTCAATGATGGTTTTGGTAGTGGTGATTGTAATGCAAGGAAGGTTGAGTCCGTTGGTTTCCACTAAAATTTAAGGGGTTGCTTAGGTTAGATTTGATTGGTCTAAGAGAAATTATGATGGTTCCTCCAACCAGGATTATAAGTGGCTCTATAAGAATTATTACTTTGTCTCCCATTTCCCATAAAAGCAACTTATTCTAAGAACTCTTGAGATGAATTCATATTTTGGCACTTAAGACTAGAATGTCCTTCTCCACAAAAGTCACAACTTACATTCATAACTTGCCGTTGAAAAGAGGCCACCACCATTTATTCCATCTTTTGAGCCAGTGCCTCAACTTTAGCTTCCAAGATAGACATGTCATCAATTTTGTGAACATCTTGAACACGAGCCCAAGGCCTTAGATTTCCCCAAGAGTAATTGTTCATAGCAATATTTTCAACCAACTCATACAACTTTTTCAGGGTCTTAGAACTTGTTGTCCCTCCAGCCGGTACATCAATCAATTGTTTTGAAGCAAAATTCAACCCACTATGAAAGCTTTACATTTGCATGCCTAATTCGAACTCATAATAAGGACACTTCCTAAGCATCTCCTTCCATTTTTCACAATACTCATACAAACTCTCAGACTCCATTTGTTGGAAGGCAAAAATGTTAGTTCTAAGCTTGCCTGTCTTAACTGAGAAAAAATATTTGACTAGAAATGTTTCAGCAAGCCCATTCCAGGTAGTTATGGATCCTATTGGCAAAGATTTTAACCAAGGTTTGACTTTATCCCTAAAAAAAAAAAGGAAAGAGTCTTAACTTTATAGCATATTTCGACATATCATCTTAAAAGTATCACAAGTCTCTAGAAAACTAGCAAGGTGAGCATTACGGTCTTCATCATGTAACCCTATCAAATTGGACCATATTTTGGATCATTTGGATAATATTGTATTTTATCTCAAAATTATTACTTTCCACCCTTGGTCTAGCAATACTCAAATCAGTACCTGAAATTGCTGGTCTAGCAAAACCGCTTATAGTCCTTCTATTATTATTACTACTATTACCACCATTGTTTTGGTTAACTTCTATCTCTCCTGTTGAAAGTTGGTCAACCCTTGCCTATGTGCCCTTTGAATCCTTATCAAAGTTCTTGAGGGAGACGAAATAGGGGAACATGCACTGGTTACAGAAAAAAAACAGAGAAAAATAAAACCAAGCCTTAAAGGCCATACGGAAGCGTGAAGATCATACCTTTGCGCTCCTTAACCCTTCTAGGTTGCGTAGGAGCAGATTGAACAACTGGAATCGCCTCGCTTTGTACACTTGAAGAAGCTTCCGGTTGAAAACCCGCTAGCCTTCTACTTCGCCTTGTTTGCATTAACGCCTAGCTTTCCAACTCTCGGAATATTCCTCAGCCTAACCTCTAGTCGGTGAAAACTATGGTGAGGAGAAACGGTCTCAATTCTCCTTAGTTCTCTTGCTATTGATTAGCAAAGAAACAAGAAGAAACCAGAGAAGAGAAAGGAGTGAGCAAGAGAGAAAGGGACGTGAGACACACCCAGAGTCTCTCTTCACGTGAGGCTCTGTGTTATGTTAGGGAAAATTAGGGTTTTTCCTCTACCAGAGACTTGTTTATTGGTTAGCCAAAACTAGGTCTCTCATTATCTGATAAACATATCCCTGGGATTTCAAAACACCCGGATGTTATCCTGAGAATTAGTTGTGCCTAACCCTAAACTCTTTTTAACCGCATCTGAAAAAAACCCTAAGGTCCAAGCTATTGGGCCAAAATAATATTTATTATTTCTCTTGGACCCAAAAGACCCAAAATAATAAACATTAATTATTTATTTCCTGTGCTTATATAAACAACCCAATAAATAATTAATGAGCCCAAATGAACCATAATAATTAATCTTTAATTATTTATTTCTTGGGCCTATATAAATAACCCAATAAATAATTAAACATTAATTATTTCCCCTAGTTTAAGCCCAGGTTAATTTTTTAATTATTCATACTGGACCTAGGCCCTGAATAATTAATTAACCAATTAAACTAGATAATTAAATTTCTCTCAACTCCTATTTTAATTAATTTATTTATTTTATTCCAGTCTAATAATAAATTAGACTTCCTAAATAAAATAAAATAAAATCCTCTTCAACTGAGACTAATTCCTCAACCCAAAATTAGTTAGGACTTACGGGCTATTCCGAGGACCAAAAAGACACATCGCCTTGGCTGCTAAAATGACCAAAATACCCCTGCTATATAAATAGTTGTATTTTACATTTTAAATATTTTCTAATATCACCATAAGGAAATATTGACCCCAAGGACAATGCTGCATTAGCAAAGTCTCCGACCTATAGGTGAAATGACTAAAATACCCCTCTATACATCGCCGTACATTTAGAGATGAAGAAGTGTACTAACACCCCACTAAATGACATCTACCATCCTTAGGCTTCTAGTCCAATGATCTACGACTTCCTGGAGTGTTTTCACTTTCCAATGGAGCTACCCTAAAGCAAACATCCAAGTCATGTTTCCCAGGGCCCTGGACATTTTAGACCATTCGGACAACCGCAAGGGGCGATATAGTGCAGAAACTATCTTGTACAAGTCTGTCTTAACTAACTAGTCACACATACCCAATATGCAAGTATATTGGCCCTACGATAGAACCTCAACTATAGCAAATCAAAGTATATGCTTCCAGCTTCGCCAGACCACCAACTCATATTCAAGTCGTAGAGTACTAGTCCACGCTGTAGTGGTAGTAGTCTAGGTTTCTATCATTTTGTACTTTTAGAAACCACTACTACAGGTCCTGTCCTACGTATTCGAAATACGCTTATGTCATGAAGTGAGTGGACTACTCACTAGCTAAAGGTAAGCCATTCCCCCTTTGGAATTCATAACATAATAACCTAAACATGATGAGGTTCTCAGTCTCATCAATAGGTTAAGAACGAATGTTTATGTGTTAAATAACCCGTGATCCATACCTTACTGTGAAAGACCACCATTCACATGGATCACTTATTTAAATACAATGGGTCTGTTCCAAACAAAAATCATGCACAAATAATTTCTAAAAATAAATTCTTTTATTAAAATATTCGAGTTTACATCAAAAACCTAGTCTAAGAGGGCATACAATCCAACAGTTCTTTCAATCTCTAGATCAAAGTCCACTATATCTCATTTGATCTGTTAAGTCATAAACCAAGAACTAAACTTGAGAAGAGAATAGGAAAATAAGGTTTTGGAATTTATAAATATTCAATTGAATACGATTATTACACAAAATACAAAATTAGTAAATTAGTTTGCAAAATTATACAAACAATAAGATATGGCATCTAATTATGACAAATAACATATATGCACATTTACATGGCTAAATCAACAGAATTCAAACTTTTATATTATTGTTCCCTGACAATAGCACATAAAACTTGATACGTTAGATTTGGGTAAATAAAATCATTCATTTGTAAATCTATTTCCAATCAAGTTTTAATTAAAACGTAAACCCTAATCACACATATGAGTAAGTGCACTCGTCGCAAATCATAGTATAAGGGATTAACGAGTATCAATCCTCAAGGAAGAACTATCATTAATTACTTTTCACTCTTTGTTTAACCTAACAACTAAATTGATTAAGAAGAAATAAAGAAAAAAATATATACAAAACATAGAAAATAAAACAAGTAAGTAGATAGAAATCCTTGAAGACATAATAATGATTGACTAGAAATTCTCTCAAATAATCATTATCCTTATATCGTGAAGAAATAAATTAGAATCACTTCAATTGCAATCCATGGATTCATTATCTTCCAATTAAATCAGTGGTTATATTCTATCTCACCAATTTGTCCAAAAAGATGCATAAACTCAATCCTTAATAAATACCCCTATATTCTAGGTGATATAGACATGAAATTAGCTAATAACCCTATATTTTAGGTGAAACCAACTAATATTTGGTTACTCAAGTTCTACCTCTTAACTTTCTTTGCAATCCAATTAAGAAATAACAATTATGAAATCAATTAAATTGAAACCACTCCTAACCTCTTTTGCAAGTTAACTAGAAGGAAGAAAGAATTAATCAATTCATCAAATAAAGTAAGATATCAAATATCAGAAATAACAACCAATTGATTAAAAGTCTAAAATCAATACAAAAATATGAATCCAAAAATATCATCTAAATACAATTAAAATATTAATCTCATTATTGTTCAAAAAAGAAAATAAAGGATTAAGGTAAAACTCATAGATAAGTCATCTTCTTCTCCCCCTAAAAACTCTCTTAAAGTAATGTTCCTCTTGATGAATTCCTCCTCCAAAGCTTGATTCTTTAATTTAGTCCTGGAATTCACCATGTTTTGCTTGTATTTTTCTTATATTTATAGCTTTTTAGGTTGCCAAAAACTCTTCCTATAAGTTATGGGCCATGTACAAGTTATATACCAAAAGACATCTTGAAAAATTTCCAATTCTACTCAAAGAAGGATTGCGATCCGCCTCAGAATAGAGTAAAGCTGGTGCCAATATAGCTCCTCGGAGTTGGCACCAATTTTGTTCTATAATTACACAATTTGCTCTAATTTTCCCTTGTTTTGCTTTATTTTTCCAGTACTGAGCTAGGGCCAGTTCAGAACACCACGGCCGGCACTAGGTCAACATTAGAATGCTGCAATTAATCTCTAAATTCTACAACTTCTACACAAAATCTAAAGAAAACTTTTTTGCAACCAATTATATCAATTTCATTAAAAAATAAATAAATTGACTAGCTATTACATAAAAAATACCAAAAATCACCTCAAATGATTAGGAAAATATAGGTGCATAGGCCCTATTAACACTCTACAAAATTGTTATAAGAGAAGAAGAAGAAAAAGAAAAAGAACTGAAATTTGCCCCCCTCCCCCAACAAAAAAAATAAATAAATAAAACATAAGAGACTTGCTTCTTGGGTAGTGAAACTAATAGCCAGCGTGCCTTCCCCCTTCCCCAAAAAATACCACCTTGGCCCCCCCTGCCCCCCGAAAAAGCATACTCTAAAAGAAACTAGGATCAAAATGTACAAATGACACCAAAACAAATATCCAAATTAGCTTCTCACATACAAAGAGTTGAGGACAATAAAATGAGTACATTTAAAATTTTCCTTTTAATTTGAAGATGTTCTACTACTTTCTCTTCTACTACTTTCTCGAGAAATGAAATCTGACAGTGGTTATTTGAAATCCACTGGAAGCAAATACATATCATCATATTCATGGGAGCTAACTACAAATCTTACATAATTCCTATGTCTAGTATCTGATCAACCAGCAAACACACAAGTACCTAGTGTTTCATTTTGCACAATGATGCAACATTGAAAAGAATGAAAGGCAAAGCCAATACATTAAATAAATTGCAAATCCTATAAAGCAATTTTTCTTTAATTTGCCTTAGCTTTTGTGATTGGGGACTGATCTGAAATAAAGGCATGTAGAAGAAAGGCATAGAACCTGTCACATTGATCTGAAATAAATGGCTCAAATTCCAGAGGATGCCTGAATACAGCCCAAAATAGTTGCAACTCAGAAACACGTCATTGCTTTTCCTGGTTGGTTACCAAATATCATAAGATCAATCTGCATAACCAACAATTTGATAAGGAAAGAAGTGAGTCCAAGACATGGAAAGTGATTTCATTTCCTAGCTAGTAATTGTTTTGAAGAGGAAAAAAAAAAAAGAATAAGAATTACATAATACAAAATAGTAAGATAGACATACTTCATGACCAATATGTTCCTTGCTAATTTTCTCTGCGATAGCAACTTTGACATCTTCATTTGCTTTCCTCAATTATTCATCTTGCTCAAAAAAAAAAAAAAAAAAAAGCTTGCTCCTTGCACCACAAGATACATGATCAAACAAGAAAATCAAACAGTTAACTTAAAAGCTAACAAACTAAAAACAATAGCATGTTCTAGGAATTAAGGATATCAAAGTAACCACCATAAAGTAATATGTTTATAAGTTTATGATTAGTCTTAGTGTTCTTAAATCACACCTATTCTTTTAGAGAAAGAAAGGAAATAACATCAGATAGTAACTAGAAAGGAAAGATAAAACAAAAAATAGCTAGCCTAGTGACTATCCAAGAATCCAATTAAAGGGGTTCAATCATCCTTTGCCAACATTTCAAGACAACCATGAATCATTCATGAGGCCAAAAGTAAATTTTTATAACACAAAGATTAATAAAAAAAAAAACAAATATCTCAACCAAAATTTCTAACATGCCTTGTAAAGGAATTAAAACCAACTTAATCTAGTAGGTATAGCTTACATGCATCTTGAAAGTCACATCAATAGAACATCTAATACCATATAATTTTCCAAAATGGAATTTACACATGTCAACATAATGCACTATGCTTATTACCACAATGTCATCTAGTTATAAGGACTAATCTTACTTGTACATAAAATAAATGCACATTTTCTACCAATACAATAGTGAATGCCGAATAAAAAATGCCTGACCATAAAGCTTCCCTTCCAATAGCTAGCCTATTTAATCTTTAGCCCCTTTTCTCTTTTCATTGCTGTATAATTTAAGTATTTGAAATTAACATTAAGCTTACAATTATATCTCGGTAATCATTACTTAGAATACTTTAGTTCACAAGATTTAAGTAGACTACAAATGATCATCTGACAACACAAGAAAACTCTTAAATTCCAAGACAGTTATCGTCCTAGCTCACCTACTACCACTCGTCTATAAATGTAGAAGATCTTTAAGGGAGCTTTATAAGTTTACAATCTATGTTTTCTCATAGCTGAAGTAAGTTTGATGTCTCTTTTACCTACAACCATAACACCGCCAACCAAAATAAATAAATAAATAAAATAAATAAACCAAAACAAAAACAAAAGTATAAAAAGAAAGAGAAGGGAAAAAAAAGTTAGCTATAGTTACTTAGATCTCACCAAAACGTATAGCTCGAAGAACTCATAGGAGTTCATCCAAAAATGTTTACTTAGGTGGCAATGAAGTCACTATTTTTCCAGACTTCAAATCTGCTATGCCTAGTTAGAGTAATCAAGCACAGTCAATTAAAAGTCGAAAAGAAAATATAACAGCAGCTAATTAAATTTTTGTTAAAAAAAACGATGCAAAAGAAACTAGAATCCCAATATTACCTCTTCCAGTAAAATCTTCAACTGAATCACTATTGATGTTGTACAACATGCTATTGAACAGGCAAGGAACAAAGAAAAATTAGAAATCAGTCCATTCTCAAGCTTCCGGGTGTATAGTTCTATCTATAACCAACTTATATTCAATAAAGATAATGCCACGTTCGAATAAAATTTGCATAATAGTTCAAATGAACAAAAATGCAACGGAGGATAAGAAGAAGGAAACGAGTAAAACGAAGATTTTTTTTTTTTTTTCAACTAAAACCAGAGCTAAGGGACTTTCTGGCAATTTCAAAAAACCAAAAGATATACCGACCAAAGAAAGAAAGACGAGGACAGTGAAAACCTATTATGCTAAATTCGATCCAAGAAACAATAAAAAGAAAGTTTATACTATTGGATTTACCTATTACATTGGCATAAAATATAGAGACAGCAGCAAAAGATACATGAAAGAGATAAGCACCTATTAATAGTCAAATATCAGTGGTATGAATCCTTTTTTGCTGTGCCAAATCTCTGGAAGAAAAAAAACAGAATACAAAGATAAGGAGTGATCTGAAAGTCCTCCTATAAAAGCTTATTTTTTACCACATACATCTTCCACTCCATTTACAAATCAATATACAGGTGCACACACAAACATGTATGCCTAGACAACACTATCACCAGAAGGTACAAAGTTCCGACACAAACTGCCAATGAAGCTATTATAGCTATGATGCAAGGAGCTTTCCTAATGAAAACTTCCAAACTAAAATCCAACAACAAATGGTATTCCAAACTCCTATGAAAATAAAGAGATGTGGAAAAAGAAACATGAAGCTTTAGAAAAATGCCCACAATAAGTTGATCCTGCAACAGTTTCAGCCTTCAAGGTTATAATTTTATCAACCTACTCAGTGGCAGTCTATCTCATTAAAAAAAAAAAAAAATCAAATATAACCAGGATGCTAGAATACATACATTACTGAAGAAAGGATCTCGAAATACAAAAGATAGTAGGGAAGGGGCATACCACTGAATGACACCACTTCCTTCAGGTTTTTCTCCAGCGAATAACAAATATTCGTCAACTTTTTTCACAAAACTCCTTCCCCAGCATATTGTCAAGTGCAATATCAATGTCATAGTATTCTTCGCCAAGAAGCTGCACCAAAAAATAGTCAAAACAAGATAAAAATTGAGAAATGTGAGTTTTAGTCATTACCTTCTCAAAACTTAACTACAGTTTCTTTCCATCCTTGTTTTCAAAATAATAAAAAATATATGTATTTTTTCACCTCCAACTCTAAGTAGAAAACGTACATATCATCCAACAACATAAACATTCTAAGGTATTCAAAGGAACTATATACTACCATCGTCAAATAAAATTGTTTTGCACACTACATGCCTATTAAATGAAACAACAAATGCATGATTGCTAGACTTCATGAATAGAAACAATGGGACACTTCACAAGAGGGTGTGATAGAAGGAGTATGTTCCACATCACGGGTCATTTGTTATTTTTACATATCACATAAAATGGCTCAAAATAACGGAGCAAGACTAAAATGTAGACATTCAGACTAATAGACATCTGCATTTTCATTTTTTATTTCTTCCTCAAAGCTAAAGTTTGGAGACATCCCGTTTTGCACAAAATGCATTATGTACTAAAAATTGATGTCAATACTTAAACAAATTCTCAAGCTTGCAACTGAGTCCTAAGAAACATTCAAGATAGCACAAGATACACCTTTTATTACTTATCTCGGTTTTTTCTATAAATTTGTCACAAAATTCACCAAATTTCCCTCAACATAATGCCACCAAACACCAAGCCATGTTTGGCGTGCTTAAGGCCAAACATCCAAATTTTATTTTCTCAACCCGACTCAAAAATTCAAAGCACTTTCAACAATGTCAAACACAAATTCAAACCCATACTGTGACCACCAAAAAGGAGAACTTTTTTCCAAAATATGTAAAACAGAAAATTCATAGTCACTGAAGAGGTACCTTATTGCGAACCTAACTGCCAGCAATCCAGAGTTGAGTTTGAATATTAAAGTGCCGGAGGACTTGAAGAAGACGATAAAAAATTTGCTTCTCCTTATCAGTCAAATCAATTCGGTCCTTCACATGAATAGATGATTAACATGTTAGAGTTGAATTCATTACTGCCATTGTTATTCTGTACAAATACGCATAACAAATACAAATTGTATAGACAGAGGGATATGAGTTGTCACCATCAAACTATACATTCTGTTTTCCTTTCTTTTCCCGACAAAAAGCTTGTTTACTGTACAAAAGGACACCGGTAGTGGCGATAAAGAAAGGATTCCCGAGCTGCAGCTCGGATCAACGGAATCGGACTCAACAGTGGTAGCGGCGAAGGACGGCAATGACAACGAAGGACACTACTCCTTTCTTTAGTAGTATAGCTCAGCAGCTGAGACGAGAAAATGAAGAAGATTGGTGGCAACTATGAAAAAGAAAATGGAGAAGAAGATTGGCGGCTAAAAGGATAGAGGGGAAGAATGAAGGCTAAAATGAAGAAGAAAATGGAAAGGAAGATCGGCGGAGAAGATAAGGTGAAAATTTTAGGTTTCTACGGAGAATAAAAAGGAGGATGAAGGAAGACGAACGAGGGATTAAAAGAAAGGCTGACATAGAAAAAGACAATGTACAGTGCACTACATAACTCTTTTTTCTCATATGGGTAGGATATATATATATATATATATCAATTAACTTATTTATTATTAACATTATTGTTGTTATAAATATTAAGTAAAATAAATTTAATTTATTTATTGAAAAAAATTATTTTTTAAATGTTATATTCTTAAAAATTTATTTAGAATAATGGACTTTTGATTTTTTTTTTTGTGGCCAAAATGATAAAAATTAATTTTTTTTATAAAAAGGTCTTAAAAAAATTGCACTTAAAAAATAAAAGAATTAAGAATATTAATGACCTCATTTTGTAAATTGTACAATTGAAAATAATATATAATGTTTTAAAAATGATTTATAATAAAAAAGAGATCAGTTTTCAATGACTAAATCTCAATCGACCATATTGAAAGAAATATTATCAATCTAAAAATTGTAATATTAAATTTCAATATACTTTTACGATTTAGTCATAAATCTAAATTTTTTAATCATTAAAAAAATTTAAAATTGATTCTATTATCTCTAATCTTTTACTTATTATGAAAATTTAAAATCCCCTATCTTTCTTTTTAAATGTGTGCGTGTGTGTCAACATGAGTTATGATTCGATATATTTGATTCTTATTTCAATTCTTTGTTTTAGTACAGTTCCAGATAATTTTCTTGTAATTCGAGACGGTTCTCAGTATGGATATTGCAAAAAAAAAAAAGGAGGAGAGGGAACGATTTGGTTTTGGAAAACGTTAAAAGTTAATGATTTTTCAATTTTGATTTTTTTTTTATCAGATTATTCAGATTGGATCGATTATTCTTCAATCTTGTGAGTAGCCATACTTGTAATATTTAACTATTAAATCTAATGCACTGTCTATTTGGTGCTGACTGGATCCTTACTTGTGCCATAGCTAGATTAGCTATTGTTGTAGTTTTGTCTTTTATTAGACTCTCCTTCCTTGCAGAGGTTTTTAGATCATCAATTAGTGCTAAAGGAGTTCCACTTTTTCTAAAGTTCGGTGCCGATGTGAGTAGAGCATGGCAAAGACTAGGAAGACTATTTTCAGTTTGAATAAGTTGAAAAAGATATGAAATTTAAATATTTTTAAAATAATAAGGTTAGATAGTTGAAATAAATAAATATGTTGGTTAATTTTTTCTATTTTTGATTTTTCAATTTTATCTTTTTTTAATGAAAACATGTTTAAAATATTTTTTATAATTTTAATTTTTTTTTTTTTGTTTAAAGAGAAGCAAACAATCAATTCAATAGTTATTAAAAAAAAGTAAATATCAAATAAACAAAGATAAGTGTAGTCAATTAAATGGTTATCTATAACATAAGTTAACTGTAATAAAAAACTTGATTATATCGTAACACAAAATATATCATAATAATATCATCATATTTTTTTTATAGATAATTAATGTCATGAATTAGTTTTAAAAAAATTGTGGCAATATGTAAAATTGTCGCTTAATTATATGCTTATGTAACTTCATAATATGTGACGCAAACATACTATGATGTGAATGTGATCTTCTTTGTTATAAATAATTAACATAATAGATTATTTAAAAATTCATGACATTATTAAATTTTTCACCTAATACTATACATAAATGTGACGTAATGGGATTGTCATTAATACTTGTATTTTAGTGATGTATGAATATGTTGCCAAATAATTATAAAATACACGATGCAATAAAAGTTATCACAAATAATGAACAATAATGTTAGTGGAATAATGTCAAATTTTGGTAGTAAATAGTAATGTTATATTATTTGTCACAAAAGGGTGGTACATTGATAATAAAATTAAATGTTACATAATATTAGTATCGTCACAAAAAATATTTCATTCTATCTCTAGTTGGTGGGAAATATTGGCACCAAATATTTTGTGACAGTAGTTTGTGACGTTATAAAATATTGTCATGGAAAATATTCAAATTATGAAACTAAGCGATGAACTTTGATTTTCGTCACACTATGAATACTCTACGTGACGTTCTGACAATACGTTATTTAGCAGTTTGTCAATAATTGTCAAATTTATTGTAGTGACTATTAGATTGGAAAATGATTTTGAAAGTCATAAGTTGTGTTTAAAAAACATTTTGAAAAATTTTCCAGATAGATTGCATGGCCAGTGGCATGGTTGTGCATCAAGCCGTACAACATTGCACAACCGTGCAACCTTGTCATGCTTTCAAAATTTAAAAATTCAAAACTACAGTAGATATGCATAGCATGTTGCACACTTGTGCAACAAGCCGTGCACGGGAAAATGTTTTCTCCTACGAACTGCATGGGATTGTGCATGCCCATGTAGTATCCCATGCATGCCATATTCCTTTTTCATGTAAAAAAATTGTTGGTTTTATGTTCTTTTTTCCCTTGCCTTTGTTTGTGTCTTGTTTTGCTTGTTCTTCATGTGTTTTTCCACGTGTAGGTTTGGTTTGTTTAGTTTGTGTCTTGTTGTTTTATTATTATTTTTGTCAAGGACTCTTTTCTTTGGACATACACTTTGAATTCTAACATTTTTATTGTCCAACCTTGAAGCTTTTCTTATGAATGGAAATCAATATAACTTCTAGATTATATTTATTTATTGACAAGTGGCAATCCATGAGTACATTGTTCATGGAAAGTTTTTTTTTTTTTTTTCCTTTTCCCTTATCTACTTGATCCTTTGTGGCAATACTTTCTTTTTTTATTTTCATCCATTAAGGATAATGTACAGTTTAAGTGTGGGGGAAGGAATTGCAATTTCTTTTCCCAGGTTTTAACCAAAACTTTTGAAAATTTTAATGGGGAATCAGGCAATCAAATAATTGCATGCACACATTCTTTTGGGAATTTATGATTTTCTTTACCTTCTTGGTCCTTTTGGTTGTACTCTAATGTTTTGTTTTTATCTATTGAGGATAATGTCTGGTTTAAATGTGGGGTGTAGAATTGAAATTCTTCTTTTCAATATGTTGTGTGAAATTGGGCACAATTTTGAAAATTTTGAAAATTTTGGGAGATTTTTAATGAATAAATTGATGGAGCTAATTTTTTCCTTGTGGCATTGAAAAATGATTTGATGTTTATTTAGTTGAGTTAATTTTTGCTAAACTTTTATATAAGGTTGAATATAATTAAATCTTGATAATTTAGTTTAACCTTATTTATTTCTTATTACATATATGAAGCTTTGGACTTTGTGAGATTCATATAAGTTTTGTGATATTGTATAAGTTTGGTTTATGTGCTAATTTTTGTTTATATTTGTCTAGGCTAGTCCTAAATTTGGGTTCAAGAAAATAGGATTGAGAAAAAATGAGATGCGAGTGCTTGAAACTGGTTGCATTCTCTTCAGTGAAGAAAAAATGAATGGGGCCAATACCATGAGATGAAGGAAATGCGCTCACTTGAGACTATAAATCCAAAAAAAAAAAAAAAAAGAGAAAAAAATTGATAGCGAACAAAAGGGGGGGGATGCAAGTGCTTATTCCAGTTGCATGACTTTGAGTGTGAAAAAAGTCCTAATTTGTAATCCAATTTGTAGTAGTTTTGATGAGCACAAAGTGCAAAGACTTAAATTAGTTATATATTCCTAACTTATATGATTTGCATTGCTTATATGTGTTCATCAAAGAAGGAAGTGGAATGCATTGAATGGATATGAACTTGTTTAAACTAACTTCAATGGCTTTAGATATATTTGATCTAATATGTAAGTTTATCTTAAGTCTTCTTGATTGAATAAGTGTTAAGTTGTTTTTCATGTGAAATAAAAAGATTGCATCTCTATCATACTTTTTGAGAATTGGAATTGAATGTTTGAATCTTTTTGAAAAAATTGTTTTGCTTGAGGACATGCAAATAGTTAAGTGGGGAGGTATTTGTTGGGTGTGAAATTATCATATTTTTTAGCCCTTTTACTTAGCTTTTGCATGATATTTTGTGTGATTTTGGATTATTTCTACTCAAAATGTGGTCTCCTATGTTTTAGATTTTCTTGATAAAAAATGAGTAGAATATTGATTTAAATAATGCATTTTTGTACTTGGAATGATTGCCTATACATTTTAGGTTCTAGAACATATATTTAATGGTGTTTTATGTGTTTCTACAAGGACACGGCTTGATGCACGACCATATAAAACAGAGAAGTTCCAAGAGATATGCATGGCCCAGTGCGCGGCCGTGCATGTGTCCGTGTAGAACATGAGAGATTTGTTTGCTCCTAAAAGTTTGCAAAAATTAAAAAAATTGAGCTCTACAATATGCACGGGCAGGAGCACACCCATGCATGTCCCTATGCAGACGCATGGCCAGCTTGCATAGCCATGCGTGATCTCATGCCACCAGCGATAATTTTTTCTCAGAATTTATGCACGACTTCCATTCACACCCATGCCTAGATGCCGCACAACGTCTCTGAAGGTTTTACAAAGTCCTAAATCACTCCAATGGTGGTGCAAGCTTCCCTAATTCATTCAGAAATAGTTTAGAGACTTTATAAATAGGTTTTGAACTCCCCAATTCGGAAAGAATCACATCAATTCACCCTAGAACATAATTCTTTCATCTTTTTGGGCAAAGAAAATTTCAAGAAAGGAAAATGAGTCTAGAGGTAAGAAGAACTTCAAAACTAGAGCTTACCAGTTTTATCATTCAAAATTTCTCTTGTTTTTTTTTTCTTGTTTCTAGTTGTATTATGTTTTTGTGTTTTTATGTTCAAGACAATTAGTTTCTATCTTATTTTTATGTTATGTTTTAAGTATTAATTTTGGAACTTTGAGATTGTTGAATAGAGATCTTATCTTTTGTGTTCTAAGATTATTTTTTAAATATTTATGCAATTCTAGATTTTATTCTTATCAATTGTGCTTCAGTTAATTGTGTATGGCTAAAACCTTTTAATTCACGTGATTGCATTGCTAAGATAATTTGATATTTTGATTAATATGTTTAAGTAGTATCTATTTCTAGTTGGGTTTTGAGGCTAACTGGCTTAACTAGTTATTGCGAATTGTATAATGATCGATTGCATATTTTTTAGGCTAACTAGGTATATGTTTTGATATTGGTAATGCCTTTATATGCTTATCAATCTTGTAATTAGTCTATGAAAATTAATTAATTGAAGTATTAAGTCTTTAAGGAAAAGGTTAATCAACTTGGAGTTACTTAAGAGTAAGGTTCGGGACCAATTTTTCCAATTTTGCAAGGATAGGGAATTTAAGTCGCTAAGATAGGTTGCTAGCTAAAACTAATTGCTCAAGATAATCCAATCTATGATAGATTTCCTAATTGAATCTCAAAACATGTTTCTAAAACAACTATGATATACCTTAGAGAAGGGAAGGGGGTGAATTAGGTATATGGCAAACAACTACAAATTTATAAGTTCTTCTGAAAACCTTAAAAATGAGAATCAACTAAGTCCGTGTGCTACAAAAATAGATTATCCGTGCAGCTTTGAATATGTTGCTAAAGAGCTTTCAAAAACTCAACTAAATGATGGAATGAAAATTTGTAATTAATATGGGTAGATAAAGCATAAAAAATAGTCTTACTCAATCAACATGAATCTCTTTGATCAAATCACTAAATGCAAGGAGGAGTATAATGCTTTTAAGTTGGATGAATAGTAAAAATGCAGGCATGAATATTAGAGTAAATGCAAGAGAGTAGACTCAATAATTATAGTAGTTCGATCCTCAAATGATCTACATCCACTACTTTAAGCACACACTTAAGGATATCAAACAACCACTAAGAACATTTTTCCCGAATTAGTGGTGATAGGCTACACCAATCTTACATAAGAGGACCACCACATTTGGTTTTACACCCAACCTCTTCAAACTCAACAATTAAAGCTCACCCCAACTGGGTTTTATACCATAACATTGATACATTCACAAAATAAGGCTCACCCCAACTGGTTTTACACTATAACCTTGCTACATTAACCAAACAAGGCTCACCCCGATGGGTTTTACACCACAACCTTGATACACAATAAATCAATACTCACCCCAACTGGGTTTTACCTCCTCAAACTTGATACAAAATAGAATGAAAGGAAAACTTACAGAATTGGCTCACAAGTTTGAGCAGATATGAACAGATAAGGACTAATAGCCTTTTACCTTTTGAACAATTCAATTTTACCTTTGAAGCATAATGAAAAGGAAGATTTTTGTTTTTTAAAGTAAGAGTGTTTTTGAGAAAGATAGCACAAAAATCTTGTAGAAAATTGTATTTAAATTGCTTTTATAGAAGCAAAAAGTAAAGCTCCAACGGCTAGTTAATAGCTAGTTTCTCGCTATCAGATTTTTCAGAGTTTTGGACTCAAGGATCAAACGAGGGTGCATCCAAAAGATGAGTCCAAAATGATACTTTTTTAGGTAGAAACATTTTGACACTGTTCATAGAATTTTAGATGAAGCTTTTGGATGTAGAACCATCAAAACTATTCAATCCAAAATTCTGAAGACTTAAGACTTTGAAATCTTTTTGTTTGTGTACTTTAAGGTAGAAATAAATTGAATCATAAGATAAAGAAGACATAGAAATTTATAAGAAATACCTTAACAATAATTCCTAATCTAAAGTTCTTTTACAAGGGCTTCTTGGCTTGCAATCTCTTAAGCTTATCTTCTTCTTGATCACCCATCTTGAATTCCATTGCTCAAGAGTTGCTTAACAATTTTATTTACACACCTTGGAAGAATTGAGATCAAACATGTCCTATCAGATATAGATCACATAAGTTAGTCCTCATCAATGTTTGTCATAAGTCGAAACATAGGAGAATGCCCTTAGGGCTAACAATCTCCCCCTTTTTAAGTGATGACAAATTTGATAAGATTGTGATATAAAAATAACGATATGTACAACATGGACATGTTACACCAAGAGAAATAAGAATATTTTTCATTGAAATGCAATATCTTATTATTGGACTCAAAGAATACTTTTGAAATTAAGAAAGAAAATTAAGGCGTGTACTCATAAACATGGCTTAATGAGCCTATGGCCTAACCTACCTCCTTATCCTCCTTTCTTCCATCACACAATTATTCCTCAAGAGAATAGCCGCAATTAAAAAATGTATAAATATGTACACAAGGAGCTATAGAACATAAATCATAGGATGAAATGCTTTCTCTTAATATGTGCATATATGAACATAGGATATAGAGCTATGAAGTGCATTTTTTTTTTTAAAAAAAATAAGACTGGATTCCAAAATTTTGGACTTCCAAAACATGTATCTAAAATGGGATAAAATGAGATAGAAGCTAATCTTTAAAAAACTCATTTTTGACTGGTCTTTTGGATTGAAGAAATGTGAGTCCAAAACTCCCTCCTATGTATGTGTACAGTAAGAAAAATTCCCAAAAGTATAGATCAATGTTTTTCCTGGAATTGTTTGAACTTATTTTTCTCAAGAAAATTCAGTATGAAAATTTTACTTAGCTACTAAAAAGAGGTAAGACAGATTTCATAAGTATTCACTTGAATAACCTCATTATCCAAACAAATGTTTTGCAAAATATGCATCACAACCATATTCAAAACAAATCTTTCAACCAAATCTCAATCAATTAGAATGCACAATACATTCATACACATACTTCAATCTCCTTAATTTATAACAATAACAACAACTCAACATAGTCTCCATCAATTCACCCAATTCTTCATAGTCCGCATTTTCAAACCACAGACATAAACAAACATAATTCATCTTAAGCCATATGAATTTATAATCCCCATAAGTAGTCACAATCATAATCCATAAATTTCAAATCATAACCCTCAAAAACCAACATACAACCACAATATATTCACAATTCATAATCCATATTTATAAGGGCAAAGTTTAGTGAAAGAGATATCATGATAGAAAAAAAACTTTGCACAACACAATGTTTGATCAACCCAAAAATTTTCACAGCACAATGTTTGACCAACTCGAATCACAAGCTTCTTAAGAAATTTTTAGTTTCCATATCATAGTCTCCATATCACAATCTCCTCTTAGAACACAACACAGTCTCTATAACCACATCAAAACATCAATTTACAATCCCCTAAAAATATATTTCTCAAATCATCAATTCATCTAACAATATATTTATCAAATCTCCAATCATCAATTCACAATCCCCCAAATTTTTTCTCCCCCTTTGTCATCAATAAAAAAAATAATAACAATACCCAGCAGAGAAGCAATCAATAGTAAATTGAGAGTAATATCAGGAGAATACCCAGAACAGGGCTAGCAATAAGCAATAGGCAATATTAGCAATAATAATAAGCAGTAGGAAACTAGCAATAATATCAGTTAGAGTCTAAAATAAAGGAGTTTAATATATATATATATATATATATATATATATATATAGTGCAGAGAGCATGAAATTTGGCAAGAATAAAAGTGCGTCATCAGAATAAAAGTTAGTAGAAAAGGGTATCATTCAGCTGTCGCAGGTTTAGCACTGACACCATTTTTTGAATGTTGTCTAACAATTCTGCTGGACTTCTGTTTTACCAGGAACGTGCTTCTACTGTCGGCCAGATGAGCTACCGAATACAACTGGTTTGTCTTGCTTGGGAACATCCTTGTCAACAGTGGGTATAACAGTTGTAGGTTCTTTGGTGTCTTCAAACTCAACATTAGCAATATCAGTCTCTTTCTCATTCTATTTCTCAATCTCCTCCTCTGGCTAAACATCAGCTTCTTCCTGTGTTAAAGGAATGACAGGTTTAAGGCTCTGGCACAGGTGAAGGAACTTATTCAGTCGAATTGCCTGCAACTTCATATTGCTTTCCTACCACATTTGTCAATCTATTTCCCAAATTTTCAGTTCACCTTTGACTTCTGCACTCAGACTATCTAGCTTGATGGATAGCAGATTTATAGCAACCAAAATACTCTGAGTTGTTCTACTTTCCTGATTTTTCTGCTTCCCTTAATTTGATGTTTCCCTTTGAATTTCTGTCTCAACTTTTCTTTTTGTGCATCCTAATGTAGCAAAATTTCCTCACCTTTCACGAAATTTTCTTTCTCTTCTTCAGTGGCCTTTCTAATTAATATCCATTGATTATTAGCTTGAATGGACCCTATCTTCTCAAATGAATCTCTGCTGTAGATGTTTACCTTGTAGTGCTCAGGGACAACTATACTCACATCAATATTGAAGTACTTAAATAGTTTGGTGAGAAGGTTTCCAAAAGTTAATGCTTTGTTTGATGTGCTCCGAGATTGAATCATCAATTTTTACAACCAGAAACCCAAAGTTGATTTATTTTCCTTCTAATAGATTCAACATCGACACCATTTGCAGAATACTTATAGAGGCCTTGTGGCCAAGACTAGATATCACCATGGTTGAGACCATAAGATCTAGAAATCTCTCCATTCCATTTAACCATTTGACATTTCAATCACTTGAATTTCTAAATTTCTTGGCACCAATAAATTTCATCTCATCCGACTCAGTTCAAAGAGTTAGTATTTTTCAGGTTGTTTGTTCATTTTTCATCTTCGACAATAAAAGAATTCTGTTTAACATACAGTGGTCAAAACTTGAAGTTCACTTCTCCATGTCTAGATATATACCACTGCACATAAAACCCATTTACTATTTCCTCATGTCGTTCCTTTCTCATAGTCGCATAGAATTCTCAAACCAGTAGGGTGTACAGATTCTCATTAATTTGACAACAAGGCCTCTTATCCAAGATTCTCAACATATGCAGAATGGAAAGAAAGTTCAGAAATGCTGAGTGTCCGTGCTTTCCTCTTCTGGAGGTTGTTTTGATAATGCACTTTGAGGAGTTAGTTCATCAATGGCAACTCATTTTTCCTTTTTCTTTGCAGATATCAGTCCGGCAATGACTGATTTCTTTTTCATTATTTTGCATTTCTTGAACTCCTTAGTTATTGGCTCGGCCTTTTAGCTGGAATTTGGAGTTTTACCTATGGTGAACATGATTGAAGAGTTTGATTTTTCTAGTTTTGGTGAAAGAATGAGGGCTAGAGGAAAGAGAAAAGTGCTAAGGCAAATGACAACTTTTTGAATTTTTGAAATATGAGAAGAAGATTCAAATAGATTTGAATTCTTTTGGTGATTTTCGAAAATAAGTAATGATATTCTGATAAGAAAATAGTGAGTGTTGTGGGAAAAAAAAGGGCAGGAACTTTTAAAGCTTAAAATTTTAAACATTCGGACACAAATTGTCCATCCAATTTCCCTATCCAAAAAGTGTGTCACACGTGGTCAAAAGATACTGTGACTTTTTTGCTTAAAATATAGTCCAAATACTGCATCCAATATCTCCATCCAAAATCAGAAGGTCTTTAGGAATTCTACAAGAGTAAACAACCAATTTTTGGCAAAATCATTAGTTACATAATTTGGTAATTTCCAAACCTCTCCTCAGATGATTAAATCATTCTTCAGCCGATGGTTTGGTGAATATATTGTCTTGTTTTAACTTCATAGCTAGGATTGCCAATGATTAGTTCTTTTGGATGGACAATTTTGTACTTCCAATCTTTTGATAGATTCTGATCAGTGTGCTTGATACGTCTTTGCTTGCTATCTTCAGCTTGTTATTCCTCTAGTTTTTCTTCTTTGGCATGGTTATCAAGTGATGCTTGTTAATGGAACAAGTACATTAGATGACCTAGCTATGAGATAATCACATGGATAACTATTTAGTGCCAGTGATATAATCCCAATATAGCAAACGTGTAAGTATCCTTAGACTTGAGATCTCCAAGGTACTTTGTTTGCTAGCATTGTGCTTTGATTCCAATCTCTGGAGCCAGATCGAGGGACGCCTATGGGATGGATATTGGGTATATTGTGAGATAAACGAAAGTAGTTGAGATGGTCAATAAAGGATTCACCACTCCTAATAGTAGGGGCGAATATCTCACGACCACTTGTAGGAATTACTACACGAGAAGTCCTTGGCCAAGATGACTGTGTATTGGAAATAGTTTCAATTGATACACATTTAGAGTAGTGGGTTCCTAGGACAAGTATTATTATATTCGGGCCAGAATTAATATATATTCTGGAAGGAGTTGACACTAATTCTGTACTCCAGACCGAATGAGATATTATATAGTGAAAGGAGTTAATTGCACTGTAGTTTGTTATTGAAGGGTTCATGTCAAGCCACTTGACTTCCTGGACTCTTGGGTGGTCATGATGTGTTGCTAGATTCCGCTCATAATATGTGGAATATGGGTTTATTAATTGATGAATTAATAAACCAATCCTGATTAGAATCAATATGATTAATTCTAATTATTTATGGATTATTAATCTCAAAGATGTTTGGATTAATTCATGTTTGACTGGGAAACCTAATAAGTCACATACAATAGAAGATTATATACTCAAGATGTTATTTGATAATATAGTGGGGTTAATTGCGAGAAAGAAAAGTTGTTGTGGCCAAATTATAATTAGTTATAATTTGTGATTCAAATTGTAATTATAAGAACTTGATGTTTCCAATTACAATTAGGGAATTTTAATTGTTTTAGAATTCTCAGATAGAGGATTTTCATCAGGATTTTTTGGTACATTATATAGGATATATGCACGGTTCCTCAGGATGTGCTATACACATGAAAATCCCTCCAAAACCCTAGGGACACACCATCCACTCTCTTTTTCCTCTCTTTCTCTCGTGGTTCTTGAGCAATCAAGAAAAATCCTAGCTGCCATTTTGGTTTATGCTAGCACATAAACATCTTGGTACTTGAGAGCGATCCTCCGTGTGGATTTCTATTAGAGATAATCACATATTGTGATTATAGTGATTGGACATTCAACTCTCGTGGTGTTTGATCAAGAGGATTGTTAGTTCGTGCCTCAAAATTGAAGAAGAAAAATTTTATTTTTCAGACGCTCAAAGAAAGGTAAATCTATTACCTTTATTCTCTTTATGTCTTATTTTCCACACATATGTAGATCCTGGGTTAGTATCTCAATTTTATTTTTCCGCTGCGTCATAAACGATATGCGTGAGATACCTAACACTTATGTACCTATTCATGAGATGGAAGAATAGCTTTTAGTACCCTCATTTTCTTTGGTCCTTAGGGGTTAGTGATAGTTCTTTGACTTCTCCAAACAGTTTTCATACCAGATTTGGCTCCTTTCCTAATGTGACATCTAAATGCATTGTGTCCATGTTTACCACAATAAGGACAGCACATATGATCAACATTTGAGTTTCTACCTTTCACAAAATGAGGTTTGTGATTTTCTGCCTTGTGCACATGTCTATAACCGAGACCACTTCTATTGCTAGCTATACGCTACACTCCACACTCCAAGCAATTTATTTAGATTATCTTAACCATCAGTGAATTTCTCAATACAAATGGTGATATCAGCAACTCTATTTTTTGTGTTATTAAAATCACTAAGCATATTTTCAAGAAAAAGTACTTTGTCACACAAACATTTGTTCTCAAGTGTCATACAATGCAAAGAAGTTATGATAACATCATTTTCAATATTTGAGTACATAATAGAATCAAGTAAAGCTTTGTTCTCATTTAACACCTTAGCATTATCATCTAACAATGAATTAATTTTTATTTTCATTTCCTTGTTTCTTCTAGATAACTTTTTAAGTTCATGAAGCATGTCAAAAAGGATTCATTCAGATCATCAGGCTTTTCACTATCAGAATCATGTAATTCATATATCAAATTTGGAGAAGTGGGATTTACCTTAATCTCCATGGCCATAAAGTAGATGTTTGCTTTCTCATTTTTAGATTCATAGCTTTCTTCTATCTCGGATTCAGCTTGATCCCAAGTTCCAATCAATCATTTTCTTTTCTTCTTATTGGGCTTGGCTTCCCTTTCTTTTACTTTTGGGCAATCAGAAATAAAATGCTTCGTACTCTTACATTCATAGCATTGAGGTTCAAAGGAAGAAGTTTGTCCTTTTTTTTTTTTTTTTGACATACTTCTTTCCTTTGCTGAAGTTGCCTTTTTTGAACATCTTTTTGAATTTTCCAGCTACCATAGCCAATTCTTCATTGTCCAGATCGGTACCAAAATCACTTTCAGATTGTTCACTAATAGCTTCATTATTTGCATCTTTTAAAACAATTCCTCTTTTACCTTTGTCACTCTTATTAAATTCATTAAACCTTTTGAGTTTCATTTCATGAGTCAAAATAGAGCCAATTAGCTCTTCAGTGGGTAATGTTTTCAAATCTTTGATTCCTCCACAGCCAGAGCTTTAGGCTACCAGCTCTTTGGCAAAGCATCAAGAATTTTTCTATTTTGTTCCCCAAGGGAATAGCTTTTCCCTTAAGCCTTAAGTCCATTCATGATGTTTGTAAATCTGATGAATATATCAGTTATGTTCTCATATGGTTTCATTGTGAACAACTCATAATCTCGAACCAAAAGTCCCAGCTTTGATTCCTTAACTTGATTAGTCCCCTCATGGGTAACTTCAAGTAATCTCCACATATCAAGGGCTGAATCATAACCACTAACAGGGTTTTATTCATTTGCATCAAGAGCACAACATAAAATGTTTATAACTTGAAAATTCAATGTCATTTTGATATTATCTTCAGCATCATATTTGTTACTCTATTTGGGAACAATTCTGCCATCAACAAACTTTGACGGGACAAATGGACCATTTTCAATAAAATTCCATAGCTCAAAATTGATTGAGCAAATATAAATCTTCATTCTGCTTTTTCAGAATGTATAATTGCTTTCATTGAATGAGGGTGGTCTATTTGTTGAAGATCCTTCAATGTATGGTAAGGATGAGGTGTTTGCCATTCAGATCTTTTCCTGTAAGGTTGTTAATCCGATAATAATGTAGACCAAATCTCTGATACCAATTGATATACCTTAGAGGGGGTGAATAAGGTACATGGCAAACAACTGCAAATTTATAAGTTCTTTTGAAAACCTTAAAAACGAGAATCAAATAAGTGCGTGTGCCACAAAAATAGCTTATCCGTGCAGCTTTGAATATGCTGCTAACGAGCTTTCAAAAACTCCACTAAATGATGAAATGAAAATCTATAATTAAGATGGGCAGATAAAGTATCAAAAACAGTCTCACTCAATTAACATGAATCTCTTTAATCAAATCACTAAATGCAAGGAGGAGTATAATGCTTTTAAGTCAGATGAACAATAAAAATGCAGGCATGAATATCAGAGTAAATGCAAGAGAGTAGACTTAATAATTTATAGTGGTTCGATCATCAAATGATCTACATCCACTACTTTAAGCACGCACTTAAGGATATCAAACAACCACTAAGAACATTTTTCCCAAATTAATGGTGATAGGCTACACCAATCTTACATAAGAGGACCACCACACTTGGTTTTATACCCAACCTCTTCAAAATCAACAATTAAGGCTCACCCCAACTGGGTTTTATACCATAACATTGATACATTCACAAAATAAGGCTCACCTCAACTGGTTTTACACTATAACCTTGATACATTAACCAAACAAGGCTCACCCCGATGGGTTTTACACCACAACCTTGATACACAATAAATCAAGACTCACCCCAACTGGGTTTTACCTTCTCAACCTTGATACAAAATAGAATGAAAGGAAAAATTACAGAATTGGCTCACAAGTTTGAGCAGATATGAACAAATAAGGACTAATAGCCTTTTACCTTTTGAACAATTCAATTTTACCTTCAAAGCACAATGAAAAGGAAGATTTTTGTTTTCTAAAATAAGAGTGTTTTTGAGAAAGATTACACTAAAATCTTGTAACAAATCATGTTTAAATGGCTTTTATAGAAGCAAAAAGTAAAGCTCCAATGACTAGTTAACGACTAATTTCTCACTGTCAGATTTTTCAAAGTTTTGGGACTCAAGGATTGGACGAGGGTGCATCCAAAAGGTGAGTCTAAAATGGCACTTTTCTAGGCAGAAATATTTTGACACTGTTCACAAAATTTTGGACGAAGCTTTTGGATGCAAAACCATCCAAACTATTCAATCCAAAATTCTGAAGACTTAAGACTTTGAAATCTTTTTGTTTGTGTGCTTCAAGGTAAAAATAAATTGAATCATAAGGTAAAGAAGACATAGGAATTTACAAGAAACAGCTTAACAATGATTCCTAGTCTAAAGTTCTTTCACAAGGACTTCTTGGTATGTAATCTTTTAAGCTTATCTTCTTCTTGATCACCCATTCTTGGATTTCATTGCTTAAGAGTTGCTTAACAATCTTATTTGCACACCTTGGAAGAACTGAGATCAAATATTTCCTATCACATATAGATCACACAAGTTAGTCTTTATCAATGTTTGTCATAAGTCAAAACACAGGAGAATGCCCTTTAGGCTAACAAACTAGTTTCCTAATAGGCTTGGATTTGTTTTTTTATTTTTTATTTGTTTCCTTATTTATTTATGTTCTAGATTTATGTAGCTTCCTATTTGATTCCTCCCCATTTACTTTATGTTTTAAGACATCATAAGATTTAATCAAGTTAATTGTTAACTAGAGTTGTTCATGAGATTAAGATAAGGAATGAATATAAGAGTATACTTCTATTAAGTTCCTTGTGGGTTTGGCACCCCACTCACTACTATACTATGTTATATCTTTAGGAGAAATATTTATAAATTTCTTTTTGTTGGGTGTATAATGACTGCATTTTTAAAAGAACCCATTTTTTTAATGCCTTCTTCACTCACAACAAAGTCCTATATGTGCTCTTGATAATTTAAAGAATGTTTCATGAATGTAGCTTTGAATAAGTCACGAGAAAAGATTGTAAGTAATAACAATTTGCTTTTAAACATAGAGTGGTGTTTTACTTCTATTTGTCAAATAAATGTGCATATTTAGAAAAGAAAGAATCACTCGAAAATAAAGGTGACTATGAAACCCTGCATCATAATCGAGACCCTGAAACCCTATATCATGTTCGTGTATTTTGAAACCCTACATCATAATACAAGTGGGTGATTGGCCCACTGGGTGAGATACTCCTCCATCTCTACACCCTAACTTATTGGTTGTCCATTTCTAAGAAACAGTCCAATTGGACTAAGTTGCTAGCTCAGACCGACCGGACTAACATGAACTAGAACCTTATCTAGAAAGAGCTTATCTCTCGATGGAGGCCTCCACCAGAAGACTTACTCTAACCTTTTAAGACTAGTTCCAATTAGCCTACCCTTATCTAGTACTCAACGTTTTGATATTCTGTACAAGGAAAATTCCCAAAAGTATCTTGTCATTTTGAAAATGCAACCATGGTTAAGTATTTTAATATGAGTATTATTATTTAAGAAAGTTATCATTTTAGTTGAAAGATTTTGTTTGATCAAAATGTTTGCTCTAAGAATGGAAAGAAAATATCTTGTAAATAAAAGAGAAAAGGAAAACAACCATATTTTCATTCCAAGTATATGACATCCTTGCCATAACAAAACATCACTTGACTTGCAATGGAGTATTTAGTCATAAATATTTTTGTGCAAGAACTTCCTTGATTCTCTTATTTCATAGATAAAATCTCTTGTTATCTTGATCAGTGGAATCTAGTCCCGTCTAGAGAAAATACAAAGAACACATTACTATTCACCCTACAATTCTTATAGTATGAGAGCACAAGCACATAATGACTCTAACCCCATGATTTTAAACCAACTCTAACAAAATTCACTCAACACTTATTTAACATCGACCAAAATAGTTCAACTACCATCAACAAGTCGTTAAATGGTTTGTACTAACTAACATATTCAATCGAAACATACGTGCGAGTTATGAAATCGTATCCCAATACTCTAAATGTTCAAAAAATGTATTCCACAACTCAAATTAACAATATAATCATAACATTAACGCTAAGATTTTTAATAATTATTGATAACAAGAACAATTAGTAGTATTCAATAATAATTAATATACATAACAACTAATAGTTGTAATATTAAATGATAGTTTGGGTACTTTTGTTCAATAAATAACATATCACAAATAATAGACATAAGATAGTAAGTAATAAAGTTTAAGTAAATAGTAAATAATTAACAAACACTACTTATTAATAGATAGTATACTATTAAACATTAAATAGTAAATATATCTAATGATATTAAATAATAATATTAAATAATAAATATATTAATAACAACTAATAACTGTTTTAATAATAAATACTTATAGTAGTTAATATAATAAATAATAAATTTTGAGCAATAAATTTTTAAGTAATAATAAGTAGATAATTATTTAAATAAATGGATAAATAATACACAAACAATAAATATTACCAACAATATGCACTAATTTATGTTGTACAAATTATAATAATAGCATCAAAATAGTTACTAGGGATGTCTAGATACCCTAAAATCTTTCATAATCTTAATCTATTAACAGGAAAATCCCCATAGCCACAAATAAATTGTCCACAAAAATAACGTAAACATGCTATAAACACATTTTCTCTTCTCATGTGCACATATTAGACCTAGTACATTACATATAGTATAACAATGCATCAAAACTCAATAAATAACATATTACTTCGACAACATATCCAATCTTCCAACATCATCACAATAATCCATCACTTAGTTTCCCTTCCCATATTGTGTGCATCTCAAATCATATATACTTGAGTTCTTTGCTTTTCAAAAATTTGAAGAGTTCCAGGAACAAAAATTACTTGGTGGTAGATCAAAAATCTTGTCTGGCATTGAATATTGAATGCCTTGATGATCAGTACTAAGGCTTCCTTTGATTGGCCAATCCAAATCTAATGAATTTTAAAGAGAGAGATGACGAGACGAAGAAACTTCACCAGTATCGGTCTACAAAATGGAAACAGAAATGAGAGAGAAAAAGATGAGAAATAAGAGAGACGGAGAAAATCAAAGAAGAGGAAAGTAGGAACTGTGTACCATACCTTCTGGAATGAAGAAGGAAACCCTATCATTGATCTTAAACACAAGGGTGTTTGATTAATTTGATGTTTAGAAACTAAAAAATGGAAA
Source organism: Voacanga thouarsii (assembly GCA_026120185.1). NCBI lineage: Eukaryota > Viridiplantae > Streptophyta > Magnoliopsida > Gentianales > Apocynaceae > Voacanga > Voacanga thouarsii. The sequence continues at coordinate 69,035 of JANUWF010001151.1, forward strand.
TATGACGATGTTCTGGACAGTTCAGAGGGAGTGAGTTTTAGTGATTGAAAGTGTCCAAAATATTGATATTTTTTAGTATGTGTTCTTGGAGTTCTTAGTGTTTCTGGGAAGAAATTACAACGGAAGTGGTTGCTGGAGAGTTTTGGTGGCTAGATAATGCTAATGAATGTATGAAATTTGGCTAGGAGTTTTCTTGTATCGTACTTGTGTGTGTGTCTAGGTGACTCAGGAAAGTTTCCAGGAGCAAGTTAGGGAAGTTTTGAAATTTTGATTTTTGAAAGTAGTTGATCAGAGAAAGGAGAGTTTCTAATGCGTGTTTTTTAGCATAGAAAATATTACCAACAAATTACATAATAAATCAAGCTTTAATAAAATTCTAATAGCTAAAACCACATATACGGACAAATATACCCATCATATAGTATAGAGAATAACAAGTATAGAATCCACAGGAAATTAGGCTCCCACCTTACTTTACCTAAATCTTTATTATTTAGCCAATAAAATAAGAAGAGAAAAATAAAACACTAACCTAAAATACTAGAGAATAGATGAAGTTCACACAAGACAAGTTACAAGGATTATCGATGAGTAAAAATAAGAAGAAAAGACATGTAAATAGATAGAAATCCTCAAAGACATAACAATGATTGATTAGCACGTATCACAATTAATTATCATCTTAGCACCATGAAGGAACTTAAGTAAGGTCCAATTGTTTCCCAAGTCATGAATTTACTTATATAGACTCCACTTCTTTCCCAATCCATGGAATCACTATCTCTTGATTAATTTAGTAGATTTTCTAATCGCACTAAAATAGCCAAAAGATGCATTAAACTCATATATTATAAACATGAAATTAGCTAATGACCCTATACTTTAGGTGAAATCAGCTAATCTTTGATCACTTTAGTTTTTTAATCTTAACTTCATTTTCCAAATCCATTAAGGTTTAAAAAATATGAAATCAATGCATTAAACTTCTAACATTGTTTCCAAAGTCAATTAAAAGAAAATGCATCAATAACCAGTGATAACAAGTAATCAAATACCAAGGATAATAATCAATTGATTAAAGAACTAAAATCAATACAAAGTCATAATCTAAAAACATCCTCTATATACAATTAAAATAATTAAGACTCAAATTGTCAATAAATTACAAGGAAGAGAAAAAGAAACCACTCATAAACAAGTAAGCCTTCTTCCACTTTCTTGAAACCTTCTTGAACAACCTCCTCTTCTTCTCTAAGAATTCTCATTTGATCTTCCTAAATCTTGGTGTTTTTCTAGGAGTTTCCTATGGGTTTGCAAATCCCAAAGGTGAAAAATGATTTAAAAATATTATTCTCTTGTATTTATAGGCTTCCTTGATACCAAAATTCGTGGCTTGAGAAGTCTAGTCCAAGTAAAATTAAAAAAAAACCAAAATCCTTTGGAAGATACCAAATTCGTCCCCAAAATCACCACTCTATAGGTTGGACTTAGCGCCAGGTTCCTTCGACCCACCTGGCGCTGGGTACATTCTGGTTTGCTCCTGCACTTTTGCTCTGTTTTTTCTTTGTTCGGCCAGAGTGGACCTGGCACCGGTGCACTAGCTGGACCTAGCGCCAAGTGCAAGCTGGAAATTTCCACTTTTTGCTAGAAATTCACTTAATTTTGCACAAATTTGTCAAAAATATTTTCTACAAACAAAATATCAAATAGGAAGGAATATGCCTAGTTATTACAACAAAAGTATATCAAATTAACCTCAAATAACTAGAAAATAGTGATGAATTTAACCCCTATCATATACCCCCATACTTGAACTTTTGCTTGTCCTCAAGCAAACAAGAATTAAACGCACTTAAGCAAATGCTTATGAATAGGTCAAATAGTTCATCAACATTTTCCTTAACAAATTCGTCCATAAAAAAGTAATAATCTTCTTCCAACCTAAAACGTAATCTCGTCATTCACTTAACCCTTTTAAAACCTTTCAAACTCATGTATTAAATCAAGTAATTCCAAGGCCAACAAAGTTAAGTTAAACAAGCTTATATCTAGTACAAGAAAACCATCATACTCCTTAAGCAAAAATATAGATAACATAAATCATACAAGTCAAGCCATTTAACCAATTCAAGCATTATAAACTCAAATTTATGCAACTCAAGTTAATGAAATAAGGAAAACACTCAATTCTTTTTTTCTTTTGAATGACTTAGGGAATTGATAGCCTCAAGTGAATAAATTTCTCTTCACGCACTATATTGGCCCCCTTATAGTCATTATACATTTTTTTTTTCATCATTTTTCTCAACAAATGCTTTCTTTGCTGTTTCTTGCCTTTTTACCTTCGAGATAGTTTCAAGAGAGTGCACTGAACAATACTTGCTACTTCTCTCCATTAGCAAAATGTCTTTTTCTTTTCTTTTCAAAGATAAAAGCATTTTCACTCAATTGTTTTCATATAACGTTTTTTTCCTTTTCACTCATTTTTTTTTATTTCCTCGCATTCTTTATTCACAACTCAAATTTAAGTAAATTTTAAATCTATAATACAAGAATTAATCAACAAATCTTCCCATATTTCATCATATCATCCACATTCAAACTCAAAGAATAAAACAAAACTCAAATGCCAAATATAGCCAAAGTTAACTTAAATTCTCAAGACTTAGCAAAATCCAACTTACTACACAAGTTATCATTTAAATAAAAATCCAACCATAATAAATGACAAATCTATGTGCAAAGTTAAAAAGAGAATCACAACTCCATTATAGACAAATAAGCTCAATTTAGCTCCAAAATTTTCGAACTTTTCAAAATTTCAAGGAAATTGCAACAAAATTGTTGTTCTCAAATTTTTTTTCAAAATAGCTTAATACCAAGAAAGCACCGAGATAATTGATAAAAATTTGGACAAAGAATATTACCAAACCCCCCCCCCCCCCCAACACTTAAACTGCACAATGTCCCTATTGACTAAAAATTAACACAATAAAGCATATCCAAAGGGACCAAAAATATTAAAGGAGGGATAGAGTTAAGCAATCCTCCCCAAGTGCAATAATGCTCCAAGAAATAGTAAAACTTGGAGAAGAATAGAAGAGCTTGTAGACTTCATTCAAACCTACAAAAGAAAACCCAAATAAAAGCCCAAGGAAAATAAAGACACACCTAAATGAAAGAAATCAACTAAAGAAAAATAAAAATCCTAACAAAGCAAATAAAGACACTACTCACTCCCTCACACTTAAGATGGAAAATATTTTCCTTATTTAGGAAGGGAAAAAACACTTAACCAACTAACGAAAACCAAACCTAAGACAAAGAGACAAACTCTTTCCACTCATCATCCCTAAGGAAAAGCCATTAATGCTCATTGAAAAAAGGGAAGGATGATGACAGTAGAAATAAGAGAGGGTGCATGGAAAATAGTAGTTACAATGAATGTACATGCATGACCCCCCTTTCGGAACACTTTTTTTTTTTTAGACATACAAATTAAGTTTCCAACACAAAACGGTAAATTATGTCTAAAAAGTGTGTAAACATGAGAATCACCACTTATCCCTTCAAAAGATTGTCACAATTGAAATTCTCCTTTAGACTTAGTACTGTAGATTTTAAAGATGGAATCAAGAAATTCTTGCTTTTCAAATTATGGCCTACAAAAACTAAGTTACCTCCCTAAAATTGGGGTGAAGGGTAAAATTTGTCAATATTCTTCAAGGACTTCTTATGATGAATCATGGATAAATCTAACTCCTTGAGACATGTTAAACTCCATACATCATCAATTGGACCATTGTCCTCCAAGAATGGAGTGGAACCTAAGAAATCATGTGACAAAGAGAGATTAAAATTATTAGCACATAGAGGAGAATCGAATACCTCCTTTTCTACATTGGGCAATTGTTTCTCATATCCTCTCTCATTTCCTTGAGAATTCTCTTATTCGAATGTATAGGCCTTTATAGTATCTTCAATCAACTTGGCTAGTTGTGTTCTTTGATGGCTCATACGTTGGGATACTTCTTCATGCCACTTAATAGATAAATTTGTATTGACGATAAAAGAATGTATTGAATCTTCAAGTGACGTCTCACAAAAAGCATCAATCCGAGCTTGCAAATTTGCCAATATATCATCATTGTAGCTACGTTGATCTTGTGCCCAAAAGTAAGTGCCCATGATGATGTCAATCTCGTGCTCAAACAAAAATAAAAATCAAATTAAAAATAAAAATAAAAACAAAAACAAAAAAATAACAGAAAAATAAAGAAAATAAAAATACACAAATTAAAAATATTTACAAACTACCTAAACACAAAAGTTAGTAATATTTACAAATACAACAAATGCTAAATCAACAAACCTTGAGTGTTTCCGATAGTGCCCATTTCCAGCAACAATACCAAAAACTTGATACGTGTTTTTTAGTGTAGAAAATATTACCAACAAATTACACAATCAATCAAGCCTTAATAAAATACTAATCACTAAAACTACACATACGAGCAAGAATACCTATCGTATAGTATAGGGAATAGTAAGTATCAAATCTATAGGAAATTAGGCTCCCACCTTACTTTACCCAAATCTTTATTATTTAGCCAATAAAATAAGAAGAGATAAATAAAAAGTAACCTAATATACTAGAGAATAGACCAAGTTCACACAAAATAAGTCACAAAGATTATCAAGGAGTAAGAATAAGAAGAAAAGACATGTAAATAGATAGAAAAGATATAACAATGATTGATTAGCACTTACTACAATTACTTATCATCTTGGCACCATGAAGGAATTTAAGTAAGATGCAATCATTTCTCAAGTCATGAATTTACTTATATAGACTCCACTTCTTTCCCAATCCATGGAATCACTATCTATTAATTAATTTAGTAAATTTTCCATTCGCACTAAAATAGCCAAAAGATGCATTAAACTCATACCTTATAAACATGACATTAGCTAATGACCCAATGCTCTAGGCGACATTAGCTAATCTTTGATCATTTTAGTTCTTTAGTCTTAACTTCATTTTCCAAATCCATTAAGAATTAACAAATGTGAAATCAATGCAATAAACTTCTAATATCGTTTTCCAAGTCAATTAGAAGAAAATGCATCAATAACCAATGATAACAAGCAATCAATGCTATAGGAAAAGTGTCCTTTAGTGTCAACATAATGTTGTTACTAAATGCAAAAATGTTGTCATTAAAGACCTTTAGTGACAAAAAAATTTGTGGTCACTTGAATGCTACTAAATCTGTCGCTAAAGGTATGGAGTGACAAAAACTTATTCTTGTCACTGAAGCTTGACTTTTAGTGACAAAATTCCATTGTCACTAATGTTATCAACCAATAGTGACAACATTTCTCATCACTAATTCATTACAAATGTTGTCACTATTACCTATATCTTGTCACTAATGATTATTCATTAGTAACAACATCCACATATATTTTTTATAATCAAATTTCTTGTCACTAATTTATTTTCTAGCCAAAATTTTTTAAAATTTATAATTTAGCATGGTTCACGTGAACCCATTGTACCGAATCAGAGCTCTCTTACTGAATTTTTAATTTAGCATGCTCCACGTGAACCAGCCGCACCGAATCACAACTCCAAATTAACTTGAAATTGAGAGTTAAGTGTGGCAATGAAGATTCGATCCTGCGTCCTCGCGCATAGAGACTTTATGTCTCAGCCGCTGGGCTAAGCCAATTTGTATGCTATAATTCTTTTTTTATTTAAATTATTCGTAATAACTTTCAAATTTTTAAAATAATAACATAATATAAAATATAATAATTATATTAAATTTTTTATGAAACAATGTAATTCAATATAATAAAATATTTTTATATTTATATAAAATTAAAATTTTATATAGTATTAATTAAAGAATTATTTTTATTAAATGCTTTTAAACATATAGATTACAAAGAAGAGAAAAAGAAATCACTCATTCTCTTTATATGTATATATATATATATATATATATATATCTTTCTCTTCTACCCTTCTCCCCCTCTCTCCCATTTTCTCCTCCCTTTCTCACCCTCTCGATCTCTCTTTCTCCTTTTTTTTTTATTCTTCCTCTTCTTCTTTTTTCTTTTCCTCCTTTTTTATCTCTGTCCATTTGTTTTAGTTCTCTTCCTCTCCATATCTCTCTCTTTTTTTTCTTTTTCTTTTTCTCTCTCTCCATCTCTTACACACTTTATATCTCTCTCCCTTTCTCTCTCTCTCTCTCTCTCTCTCTCTCTCTCTCTCTCTCTCCTCATTTTCTCACCTATTTTCTCCTCCCTTTCTCACCCTCTCGATCTCTCTTTCTCTCTTTTTCTCATTCTCCCTCTCCTTCTTTCTCTTTCTCTTTTTCTCTTTTTATCTCGCTTCCCCTTTATTTTAGTACTATTTCTCTCCATATATCTCTCTTTTTCTTTTTCTCTCTCTCCCTCTCTTACACATCCATCTCCCTCTCTCCCCCTTTTTTTTTCTCTATTTTTTGTCTCTGTCTCTCTCTTTCACTCTCTCCCCCATATATATAAATGTCCACATTTATTTATATCACCCCTCTTCTCTCTATATAAGTTAAATTATATGAATTAAAATGCACATAAAAGTATTTCTAATTTAAAAACACGCACACATATATAATAGTGACAAAATTTTTCGTCACTAAATTTACATAAATAGTGACAAGAAAAATGTTGTCACTATAAGTACACTATTTAGTGACAAGAAAATTATTGTCACTACATGTGCACTATTTAGTGACAACAATTTTAGAGTTGTCACTAAAGAGATTTCCCCCTTTCAAATGAGATTGGTGGGAAAGCCTTTAGTGACAAAAAACAATGACAACATTTTCTCTTGTCACTAAAAGTTATCATTTAATGACAACCTTTTTTGTTCTCACTAAAAGTTTGACCTTTACTGACAACTTAAAATGTTATCACTAATTTTACTATTTAGTGACAATAATTTTGTTGTCACTAATATTTCTTGTCACTAAAACCCATTTCTCCTGTAGTACAAATACCAAGGACAATAATTAATTGATCAAAAAACTAAAATCAGTACAAAGTCATGAATCCAAAAACATCATCTAAATACAATTAAAATAATTAAAACTCAAATTGTCAATAAATTACAAAAAAGAGAAAAAGAAACAACTCATAAACAAGTAAGCCTTATTCTTCATTCTTGAAACCTTCTTGAGCAACCTCCTCTTCTTCTCCAAGAATTCTCCTTTGATCCTCCTAAATCTAGGTGTTTCTCTAGGAGTTTCCTATGGGTTTGCAAATCCCAAAGGTGAAAACTGATTTAGAGATGTTATTCTCCAGTATTTGTAGGCCTCCTTGATACCACAATTTGTGGCTTGAGAAGTCTAGTCCAAATATAATTCAAAAAATACAAAAATCCTTTGGAAGATACCAAATTTGTGCACACAATTGCCACAGTATAGGTTGGACCTATTGCCAAGTACATTCTGGCCTGCCCCTGCACTTTTGCTCTATTTTTTTCTCTATTCGGCCAGAGTGAACCTGGCATTGGTGCAGTAGTTGGACCTGGCGCCAAGTGCAAGTTGAAAATTTTTACTTTTTGCTCGAAATCCACTTAATTCTGTACAAATTTGTCAAAAACACTTTTTACAAGAAAAACGTCAAATAGGAATGAATATACCTGGTTATTACAACAAAAGTATCTCAAATTAAGCTCAAATAACTAGAAAAATAGTGATGAATTTAACCCATATCAGTTTCTATAGAAACCTCAGAGAATTCGAAAGAAAGAATAGTGGGGATTGAAATGGAGATGAGGAAGGAGGAAGAAGTGAGCTTTCGATTCTGTTAAGAAAGCAAATCTAAATACAACTCGGTTATGTAAGGTTTAAGGTGACCAAATGATTGGGTTGTTCCAAGAATTTTGTTTGAAGTTTGAGTTTAAATTCAAGTAGTTGGATAAAAGGATGTTAGCTGAACTTAAGGAGAAGTTTGAGGTACCTTCATTGTGGATTTACTCAGTTGCAATAGAGTTAGGAAGAAGAAGAAAGTGTGTTCAGTGCAAAGCCAGCCAAGGGCTTTATTGAAGGCGGTCCATGGCTTGTGTTAATGTGAGTGGAAGCCGGTCCTTGGCTTGAGCAAGACAGTCCATGGCTTGCACTTTGAAGAAGCCGGCCAAGGGCTTGCTCTAACTAGTCATTGGCTTGGTGTTGGTGTGAGTGGAAGCCGGTCCATGGTTACTTCTAGCCAACCTATGGCTAGCACAAAATCCAGGCTTGATTCTGGTAAGAAAACTAAGGAATTTTAGTGGAAAAGCTTGAGAAATCAAATAGGTACAAGGGGTAAAAGATGAGGGAATTGGAGAGCTGCAAACCGGTGTGTATTTAAATTATATTGAGCTAAGAAATTGTAGGGAGTGGTTAGGCTTTACACTTGAAATTCAAAGAATGATTGGAGAGGAAATAGAGCTGAAAGTCAGGAGCAAACGAAGGTGCCGCTTTGCAGAAGAATGGTAATGTTCTGCCAGCTTTAAAGGGAAAGATGGGAAGATGAAAAGAGTGATGCTATAAGATTTTCACCATTTAGTGAAGATTGATTTAGCAAATGGAGTGGAAGGAATCAACTATGTATTTCAGCCACTAAAGGTAGAAGAACCGAATGGTTCTTAGAGAAGACCACAAGGAAGCTTCAGTTTTGGGCTTGGTCAAGAGAGTTTCTCCTTAGGAGAAAACTTAGGAGAGAAATGTAACATTTAAGAGGGGAAAAAAGGAATTCAAAACCATACCATGTTTTGGTCATAAAAATTGAAAGGGATTAAAAATCAAAATAAATTACTCTAATAGTACTTGAACACAAGTCTTTAGGAACTACAAACCAAGGTCCACTCAATCTCAACAACATTTATGTTCCTTTATTCCAAAATAAATCTCTTCTATCCAATGTCAATGTTATCTATTTTACTATCTCAAATATCATAATAAAAAAACCTTCCCAATTCAAATTTCAAATTCCCAATCATCACAAACACTCAACAAAACATAATTAAGCAATTTAGAACACATATAAATTTATTTTGAAAATCATATGCACATAAGATATGCTATGAATAAAAACCCTTCCCCTTCCCTAAGGGTAGGTTTAGGTGGGGTTTCACATGGCTACCAATGCAAAATTCAGTGGTTCTACACGCATAGCAATTTCTGATCTCATAACAATAATAGCTCGTATGTTCCCCCTTGCGAATAGTGAGAGAATTGAGCGGTTGAATGTTAGATGATGTGGGGGGTGGGAAAGAGAAAAGCAAATGATCACTTATCTGATTCTATACATCTGGTGGTTAAGGAGGATCTAGTGGCAGAGCCACCATATGAGTAGGCTGAGAGAAAATGAGGGATGAGGTTTCAGGCAAGAGAGAAAACATTACAAGAAAAAACCAAATTAGCGACGGTCAAATTCGTCGCAAATCATGTTTAGCGACGGATTAAGTCCGTCGCTAAAAAGGGAGTCACTATTTGCGACGGTCAAAAACTTTTATTTAAAAAAAATTAATCAAAAAATTTTTAAATTTTGAAAAAATTAATTAATTTTGTGACGGATTTGCAACAGAAAAAAAATTATTTTTAAAAAATTAATTAACTTAATTTGCGATAGCAAAAAAAATTATTTAAAAAATTAATTAATTTTGCGATGGAAAAAATTTATTTTTAAAAAATTAATTAATTTAATTTGTGGTAGCGAAAAAAAATTATTTAAAAATTAATTAATTTTGCGACGGATTTGCGACGGCAAAAAAATTTTATTAAAAAATAATTAATTAGCTACTCAGCCCGCCCGTTCATCGGCCCGCTGAGAACCCGATCCACAACCTGACCCGCCAAGAATATTATGAGATTATGTCGGACTTGGGGCTCGAACTCGCGTCCTTATTGTGGGGGAACACACATTCCACCACTAAGCTATTGAAGTTCTTGTGATATATTGTGCTATATATTAATTATATAGTAATTTTTTTTGTGAATTAGCGACGAATTTGCTAGGGCTTTGCGACGGATCTGCGACGACAGAATTTTCCATCGCAAATTGAGATGGATTTGCGACGAAATTTTTTTGAATTTTAAGAAAATTAATTTATTTTTTAATTTTAGAAATACGTAGCAAAATTGCGACGGATTTGCGATGGATTTTTTTTAATTTTAAGAAAATTAATTTATTTTTTATTTTTAGAAATTCTTCGCAAATCCGTAACAAAATTGCGACGGATTTATTTCCATCGCAAATCCGTAGCAAATTTGCAACGGATTTTTTTTAAAATTTTAAGAAAATTAATTTACTTTTTAATTTTAGAATCCGTTGCAAATCCGTAGCAAAATTGTGACGGATTTTTTTTAATTTTAAGAAAATTAATTTATTTTTTAATTTTAGAAATCCGTCGCAAATCTGTGGCAAATTTTCGATGGATTTATTTCCATCGCTAATCCGTCGCAAAATTGAGACGGATTTGGGACGGAAATTTTTTTTTAATTTTAAGAAAATTAATTTACTTTTAAATTTTAGAATCCGTCGCAAATCCGTAGCAAAATTGAGATGGAATTTTTTTTTTGAATTTTAAGAAAATTAATTTATTTTTTATTTTTAGATATCCGTTGCAAATCCGTAGCAAAATTGCGATGGATTTATATCCGTAGCAAAATTGCGACGGGTTTGCAACGGAATTTTTTTTTGAATTTTAAGAAAATTAATTTATTTTTTAATTTTAGAAATCCGTCGCAAAATTGCTACGGATTTGCGACAGTTTTTTTTTAATTTTAAGAAAATTAATTTATTTTTTATTTTAAAAATCCGTTGCAAATCCGTAGCAAAATTGCGACGGATTTATTTCCGTTGCTAATCCGTCGCAAAATTGGGACTGATTTGCGACGGTTTTTTTTTAATTTTAAGAAAATGTATTTATTTTTTAATTTTAGAAATCCGTCGCAAATCTGTCGCAAAATTGCTACAGATTTGCGACGGATTTTTTTTAAATTTTAAGAAAATTAATTTATTTTTTATTTTTAGAAATCCGTCGAAAATCCGTAGCAAAATTGTGACGGATTTATTTCCGTCGCTAATCCGTCGCATTTACCGACGGATTAGCGACAGAAATTTAAAAAAATAATTTATTTTCAAATTTTTTGTTTCCGTTGCTGTTCCGTAGCAAATTAGCGACGGCCAAGGCCGTCTCAAAAATCCATCGCTAAATTAATGTTTTTCTTGTAGTGAAAGGAGCAGCTAACTTTAACACTACACATATACACAACTATATTATATACACAATTAAATTATACTCATTTTCATTCTGAATGTTTACAAAAAATATAAATTTCTAAAAATGGATATGCTAATCTATATTTATGTAGTGATGATTATGTTCTATTTTTAGTGGAATTATGGAATTTTGGCACTTCATAAGATTTCATTGATTAAATGGATTACTTATTCTTGATTGATTTCATTACTTTGGATTTATTAACTTTGCTTGGGTATATTTGTGTTTTTAATTAATTTTTCATGGCAAGACATTACTTAAATTTGAGATGATTATGTTCTACATTTGTGTTTGTAATTAATTTTTTTTAATGAGTAAAGTTTGTGCCACCTTAATTTTAGTGGTTTTGAAAAAAATAATAAAAAAAATTGAACAATATCAACTTGGTATAGTGGCAATTAAGGAAAATTCCATTTTACAATGTTAGTGCTAATGCAATATCAAGTAGGTAGTAGTCACTCCAATTTTCAAGAACAACCACACGGAATATGTGATTATTTATTGTACAAAAGTGGTGAATTTTTCAGATTTAAATAGAAAAAAAAATTCATACTTATTCGTTATTGATTTTCCACTTTCCATTTTATTCAATCGAGAACTCCTTTTCCAGTGGAAAATAAACGGATAATAATAGAAGAACTTATCTCACCCAATTATTCTGGAAATCCTTTGGATGACGTGATTTCTTCATTTCTAAACAACGTTGGCATCGCAATTTTCAATGAAAAAAATTTCCGAGGTGAGAGTAGGCAAGAATCAATCATCAAATTAGTCTTTAATCAATCTTAGCAACATGGCGAATAATGTGAAAAGAGGAAATGTGAAATCACCTGCCATAAGAACTTAAAATTCTGAAATTTTTTAGGGAATCAGTTGCAATAGAGAAATGGAATTCAATTTACTCCTCCGCAGCCATGGGAACACAAAAAGAACAAGAAAATGCAGACACAACCAAAGAAAACCACAGAAAATATCAAAATAATCAACAATAATTCCCGTAAAAGTGGAAAGTAACTTAACCAAATAAATCAATACAAACAAATTAACAATAATATTTCCATTCGTAGGTATACGGTAGGAAATTAATGGGCTTTTGCTGGAGACGATGAGAAGGATAGTACATCTATTGACAATAACAAATTTTCATTGCTTTTTTTTTCTTTCTATGTGTTAATCAATGCTCTTCTTGCCTAAAGAAAATTCCATAAGCTATGACCACAACTTTTATACATGTATAGTTGAATCCCTTTAAATGATGGGTGACCACTGTTCGTGAGTAATGGGGGGTTACAATTAAGTTAGTTGTTATACAATTTTGCATTATCTTTTTGGCCACCACTAAATTGCATTAAATGTAGATTCCTAAATTAAAAATTGTGATTATGAATCCAAAAGGAAAGCCGTACTTAGATAGAATGTATGTTCCAGATATTCAGGAACTTACTGAAGAGCTTATTAAAGGAGTTGAGCATTTTGTTGAGTAGGCTATTTTAAAATAGATTCATTTAATAGTGATGAAATCAGATAACGTTGCACCGGGTGCAAGAAGAAGACCCTTCAAACCTCATATATATAAGAGTACATATATATTTAAATATTTGTGAGAAACTATTATAATTGAACGTGTCATAATACAACATTTATTCTAATTAATCCAATGATGCTAGTATCTAGTGTCAGAGGGATGGGCCAAAGATTAGGGTCCACGAATTCCTTTCATGATATGGTGAAAGACGAATTATTAGACCGTCAATTTCTCCAAGATCCACACCCATGTACTCTTGAGGAACTACTTAATCCCAATACCCAAAGATTTTATGATATGTTAACGGCTATGAATAACCCTATATAGGATCAACGTACAACTCATTGAAAATTGTTAATGGTTGCTCAGTTGTTATATATCAAGTTTGAGAACAACATATCAAAAACATGCTTCAACCAAGTAGTTCAACTCACGAAAGAGGTTATACCGCCAAGTTACAAGATAGCAACTTACTTCTATAGAACAGAGTTAGTTATTATACTTGCATTACCAATTTAAAAAAAATGATGTATGTTAATGGTTGTATGTCCTATTGGAAAAAAGGTATTAGTAGTAGTGAATGCAAGTTTTGCGGTCATTCAGGGTACACTAGTAAGAGGAAGGTAGGGAAGAATAACCAACAGAAGGAGATTGATTTGAAGAAATTATATTAGTTTTGAACTCATATTGAGATTTATGTATCTAAAATAACTATAGAGTACATGAGATGACATGCAAAGAGTCAGCCAGAAAATGGATAATGAATTACCCATGAGATAGTGAGGCCTGGTGACATTTTAAAAGAACACATCCTGATTTTATAGCTTTGGCATGGAATGTTAGACTTGAATTGTATATAGATGGTTTCTCACCATTCGGTTTGTTAGGGAATCTATATTTTTTGTTGGTAAGTGATAGTCACTCCATATAATCTACCATATTGGATATGTATGAAAAACCCCATTATGTTTTTTTATAGTTATCATTCCCGATCCAAAGAATCCAAAGTATAAACTAGATGTGTATTTGCAACCATATATAGAGGAATTAAAAAAATTGTGGACTAACGTCTCCCATTGTTAGATGTTTCAAAGAAATAAAATTTTTAAATGCAGGGTGCACTCCAATGGACTATAAGTAACTTCTATGTGTATGATATGTTAAGCAGTTAGAGTATATCGGGGTTCTTCGCATGTTTGTATTGTATGAAGCATACAAATTCATTCTAATTATCATTAAAAGCAAAACAATAATGGTTTGATTGCTATCGACGATTCTTGCCACCTGGACATCAATGTAGAAGAGATGATATATTTTTGAAAATAGACATGGGCGAGGTATTTCTTTTCAAATATGGGATGTAGTATGTGAAATCCCACCTAAAGCCAACCCTAAGGTAAGGGGGTCGGGATGCATATCATATTACTTTGCATGAATATATATATATATATATAAATATATATATATATATTTGAATGATTTTATGTGCTTTAGAATTATGATTTATAGTCTAGAAGGCTTAGTAATGCTTATTGAGTAGAAAGGGTAAAATAGTAATTTTGCTTGGGGTCAAAATAGGAAGATAGCTTGAGGATTAAATAGGAAGAATATTTGGGAGTGAAAATAAGAACAAGAGTTATGGTTTAGTGGTTAGAATCTTGGAATTAATCTTTAAGGTCTTGAGTTCAAATCCTATCATTTAAGTTTTATCTTGATTATTTTAATTTAAGGTTAGATTTTCGTGTCTTGCATTCCATAAATAAAAATAGGAGTGTTGTCCTAGGGGAGATATGAAGGGAATGTCCTAATCCTATTCTTATGTCCTAAAAAGAATTCTTAAGGGATTCATATCCTTTTATTCCCTAGCTTATCCTAAACTCTTTACCAATTAAATTTGTTCAAAATTTATCCAAATCTATGTTTTTAATTCCAGAAAATTCAATAAGGGTTATTGGCCTTTGAATTTCGAAAATGGCTCTTAGAGGTTGGGGATTGGACTGAAAATAGGGAAGGAGTTAAGGAAGGTTCCCAAGAGAAATTAATCTCTATAGTTGGACCTTCAAACTCCACTCCATAGTGTTCATCTTCTCCATGGAAGAAATCTAAAATTTTTCTAGATTCTTGAGCAGCCTAACCTTCGAAAATCTCAGCCATCTTTCTTACTCAATTGCTGCCAAAAAAATGGCCAACTTATTCAACTTGAAGATTGAAATTCTTGTGCAAAAATTGGACTGCACAAAGCTGTGCAAACCAGAAAAAAAATTCTAGACTGTTTCGCAGCATAGCAGACCGAAATCAAAGCTGTTTCTTCTACCCTTCAAACCAGTAAATTACCTCTGCTTTTCCTCCATAAAGAAGGATGAAAACCAACCTTAAAGGACCCTCAAATACCTCTCCAAACCCTCTGCAAATCGGCTGGAACACTGTATAAAACTGCATAGCAAATTTCAGCAAACAATCCAAATCACAACCAGAAAAATTCTAGCCTTGCTCTCTTCGAGCCTTGTTCGAAAACCACCTCAAACCTCTGTAAGTTAATCTTTGTTCAGCCATGAACTGAAATCCATTACCCCCTCCACTGACCATACACGAGTAGACTCTATAGCCACTCCTCAAATTCCTCCTACAATTAGTCCAATCAAACTTTCAATTGAATTTCAAAATTTCCAGCAATTGCTCCATGATAACACCTTTAGACTAAGCTTCATAACCAGAAATTCTCCCCATCATTGAACTCAAAATTTTGGCTAGCCTTTTAGCTCTCTCAACCCTCATTCATTTCAGCAAAATACAACAAACCAATCAGCCATTGTAGCTCTAAGGAACCTCCATCAATCAAACACCATTACCATATCTTTTACCTTAAAACACTCCTTAAATTTCTCCATTTAAATTTCAAACAACCAGATTTTTCTCTCCTCTCCAATCTGAAAATTTAAATCCCAAAACTCCCTTAATCATTCAGCCAGCCCCTTTAGAAATTCGTCCAAGCATTTTCTCTCTAATCCTCTCCATTTTCACCAAAAAACACCAAGAACACACACACTACCTTTCTTCAAACCAAAGACCACTCTGAACACCTCCAATCCCTTCCAAAAACTCCAGAACATGACTACATACTCCCTAGAGTCCATTTCTATATTTTATAACATCAATTCCCGAAAACAAAAATTGTCAATCGGATCAAAACTAGAAATTTTTCTTGAAGTCTCAAGAACATCATCAAGGTAACCAAGAACAACTTTTGTTCATCTTCTTCCCTTCAATCTTTAACATATCATACTAATGCTCTCTCTCTCTCTCTCTCTCTCGGCCAAAATGGTTGCTACAACCATGGCTGTTTTCTCTCTCCTTTCTTGGACAATTCAAGCCTCTCAAGCGCGTGGATCTTCTTAAATCTTCATCGAGATAGTCATCAACCAAGTATTTCTCGTTAACCTTTCTTTTGAATTCTAGATTCATGTCTCTTAGATGTTGTTAGAGAGAATAGAATATGATTGGGGATTAAGTATATGCATATGTATGAGGTGGTTGAGGTTGGAGAATGAGAATGATTGATTATAATTAAGCTTTATGAAATTCTTTGAGAATCAATGTAAGTTCATCGTGTCTTAAGTAAGTATGAATGTTTAAGCATGCTAGATGTTATGTCACCTTTGGTGAATAGGAATTTTATGTTCTTATTTTCATTAAGCCATGAGTATGATTATGCTTAGTAGGGATTTTGCCATGTGATAGTATGTATGAATTTAAGTCTTTGTTCTTGAATAGAATAGTTTGTTGATTGATGTTGGAGTATATGTTCATGATTCTTGTTAGCAATAGGAAAATTATGATCATGGTCTTGTTGATCCTAAGTTATTTTATTTAGCTAATTTTATTATGTTAATTAAAATTAATACTATGTTTTTCCTCCAAAGATTTCGAAAACCCTAGGAAGTTTTGGAATTGAAGTATTAAATGAAATAGTGATATTTTATTAGCCAAATAAATGATATCTTTTATTAAAACAATATATAAATATTTATGTATAATAATAATAAATAAAACCTTTTATATAAACAATAATAATAGGTAAAATATTAATGATCTTGTAGACCATATATTCATAAATATTATATTTATTTGTTATCTATTAATCAAGATTTAATAAAATTTATTTATTATTAATTTCACTTATTATTAATTATTTTGTATCTATTAATTATTAATTAAGAGATTAGTAATAATTTAATATTTACTTTAAAAATATTATTTAAGAATGACCATTTATTAATATCATCTGGAACTTAGGATTCTTCAACAAATAAACCCTAGTTTATTTATTAATAACAACACTCAAGATTTATTATTTGAACCTATAACTTATTAGTAATTATTTTACAACCCCTAGTTATTTTAACTTATCAAGCTAGTCTTATTTCATAAAATCCTTTATCATCTAGCCTTAAAGCTTTGGACATTAGGGTCATGATTGTAATAAGTTGAACTAGGATTATTTATGAAAACAAATATAGCTTGAGTATAACCTTATGACTTGTGTTTACCCCTAGGTGGGGTTAGGTCAGCTTTGGAAGATTCTTGAATTTGATCAAGCAAAGGATCAGGTAAGCCTCTGCATAAACTTATTTGAAGACAAAAGCTTTCTATGGCAAGCCAAACCTGATGTGTATAGACACTCATTTTGTAAAGGAAATTAAGGACTGGTTCCTTTCTTGTTTCAGTCAAACAAATCATTTGAAAATCAAATAAGTAGTTTTGCACAAACACTAAACTCTTTCAAAAAACCAACTTTGATAAGAATTTTAGAAACCCTTAATTGCTATTTTCAAATAAAATGTATTATCAGTTTTTCCCAAGTGCGACAATCATCGTTGAGTACTCAATAAGGGTAGACTACTAGGACTAGTCTTTGAAGGGTTAGGGTAAGTCTCTCAGTAGGTAGCCACCTCTGAGGGTGTGTCCTCCCCGAATAGAATGCCAGTCCAGTAGGTCATGCCGGTCCAAGCTAGCAAGTTTCAGTCATGTGAACTGTGTGTTTTCAGAGTGGACAATCGGTAAGTTTGGGTATTGAGAAGGAGAAGTATCTCACCCGGTAAGCCGATCACTTACCTTTTGTAAGTCTACACAAAGTGTGGCATTCTAACCGTTGTATGGTCATGGGGCCCAATATGTGGTAACCCATGGCTACCCATTTGAGTTGTTATATTTATTGTGCACATGTATGATTTGAAAAGCAAAACGCCACACTTTATTTTTAACCTTATTTATTGCTTGCCAACACTTTCTCTTATACAATTTTTACAACTTGCATACATAACTGTTTTACCTGGAAGACTTAAAACACACATGGGCTTACTGAGATTTTTATCTCATCACCTTTTATGCCATGTTTTTAGGTCAATCCTGTTGTGGAGATGAGGAGCTAGATTTGTTGCCTCATTTGAAGAATTTATGTTAATTATTTTATGTGTTGTTTTGAGAGATGATAGTGATCAATTTATATTTGGATTTGTTCCGGAATTTTTGGGTTGTAATAAGTTCAATTTTGAAGAATTGTTTTTATTTTCGTTTGGGTGACCTAGTTATAAAGACCCTTTGTCCTTTAGACGGGGCGGCATCCTCGACCCTGTTGGTCCTTAACCACGTTTTGCAATCAAGTTAATCATGAATTTAAAATAAGAAAAAATAATTCTGCCCTTAAATGGGGAGCGTTGAGTCCTCAGCAAGAGTAGGCTAGTGGCACTAGTCTTGAAGAGTAAGAGTGAGTGTTCTAAAAGGAGGCCACCTCCAGAAGATGAACTCAACTTGGAGAGGCGATAGTACTACTTAGTCAGGCCGGTTCGAGCTAGCATATTAGTCTATGTGGACATTGTTTATCCAAATTGGACAACCGGTGTATTGGGTGTAGAGATGGAGGTGTATCTCACCCTAGTAGGAGGATCCCCAACTGCCTATTATTGAAAGGTTACATTGGGACGCTATCATGGTGATAACCATAGTGATAACCATGATATGGATTGTAGCACTATTATTTGAATCATTGCTAATCCATACTTAATAAGTTTATGAATATGAAGAAATGATGATTTATTGTGAACTACTTTGGATTCATTGAGCAAGGCTCATTTGTATAACTGTTATTGAGGAAATTAACTTGCAAATATGATTTTGTAATTTGGATAAATCTGCATGTACGAAATGTTTAAATATGACATTTGCACAAATGGAACTTACTGAGATGCCAATCTTACACCCTTTTGTATCATGATTTCAGGAGGAGTGCTTATACTAAGCGTGTTGAAGAAATAAGAGATGATCTTCCATTTATTTTATTTCGATTCAGATTTCTTTCAAGAGATGTTTGCTAGTTTTGAATTCTCAGACTTGTATAAGTATTACCTTTGGATATAATAGGAATATTTCATTATTTTATTCAGTGTTTTTTTTTTCCTTTCTTTCTTTTGTACCTCGTTATAAAGACCCCTGGTCCTCTGAACTGGGCGACATCCTACCCTACCTGAGTACGTAGGTAGTAGTGTGTTACAAGTGATATTAGAGCCTAAGTTTAGGCAAATGATATTATTCAGTAGTACCTAAATCCTAGGAATTGATATTCATTAAATAGTATGTTCACTCTAAGGATTGAGATTTAGTTCTGACTTCTTTATGTTTTTTTTATAGGATGACTAGAAGAACCACAGCTGTAACCCAAGACTGGCCATTTATGTGCAGTCCTGCAAGGGGTATTGCATCTAGCCATAGCTATATTGGATTCCTCGTCATCTAGGTTAGAGACGGAACCTAAGGGTGTTTGGATTCTAAGTGAGGATGAGGTCGACCACGAGTCACCTATGATGGAAGACTTAGGGGTAGAGGAAAGACCCGATGATCCAGCACCTGAGATGCCTGCTCTTGAGAGGAATGGGGGTTTGACAGAGTATGAGTGCAATGATAAGGGGGAGATAGGAGGTGGAGGAGCAATTGATGATAAGAGTGGGGAAAAGCTGGGAGGACTTGGGGTTGTGTGAGAGATAGGAAAGCATGAGACAGAGGTGATTGAGGAGGAGGATAGAGTGAATATACTTGCGACCCCATCTCTAGAAAAAGGAACCCCGACGTTTTTGGGAAGTGAATCTTATGAGTCAGAGTCTGGGAGGCCTAAGAGTGCCCTGATGCTGGCTATGGAGAAACTAAGGAATGCACAGTTGAGAGCCAAGCTATGGGGTAGAGACACTGGAGTATTCATATTGGGGCAGCATAGGAAGAAGTAACGATCTTTTGGCTTTGCAAAAGATTATAAGATAGATCACCCTAACAGCAGTGCGGGATGGCTAGTGGAACCTTCTTTTGAGTCTTTCAAGGATTCCAGCGACTCCAATGATGCTTGGAATTTTAGGACTTTTAGTGCTTATTCTTTATTTTATAAATAGATGTTTGTTTATTTATTTGATTTAGAATTTATTCTTTATTTCGAATTTTGTTTAGCAGGAATAAAAAGGGGTACCTAGTAGGAAACTCTCTTATTTTGTACCAATTTGGAATTGGTTAATAAAAATATAATTTATTTGATTTCTTTATCCTATTTGGAGCATTATTTGCAAAATTTATTTTCCATCGCATTGCAAGTTATTTCAAATCTATAAATTGATCAATCGCATGTCATGAAATTTTCCCCTAATAAGGGTACAAGTAGATGGCACTAAGGCGTAGGATTACTGTGCAAGGTCACTCTATCTCTGTTTTAATAGACCCTGGATTGACTCATTCATATATGAGCGATAAATGTGCATGCCAATTGGGTTGTGACAGAGTAGAATTGCCTTAGACCATGTTTGTGAGTACACCTTTAGAGAGGCAGAAAGGTGCGAGTAAGGTGGGGCAAGAATGTGATATTGTGGTCAAGAAGGAGATTCTAAAAGTGGACCTCATAATCCTACCCATCGATAACTACGATCTAATTCTGGGTATGGATTGGTTAGCGAAATATGGAGCAAGAGTGGATTGCAAGGTCAAGACGGTGCAGTTAGTTAGACCCGAATGTGATGTATTAGAGTTTAGCCAGAAGAATGTGAGGGAGTTGAAATTTCTGATAGCAGGAGCAAAGGCTCAAAAGATGCTGAAGTAGGATTGTGTAGGCTATCTGGCTTACCTAATCAATAAGCCAAATGATCAATGTACTTTGGAAAGCACTGAGGTGGTGAAGGACTTCAGAAATGTATTTCTGGCCGAACTCACTTCTCTTTCACCTTCCCGAAAAGTCGTGTTCACTATCAATCTAGTTCCTAGAGCTGAGCAGGTCTTGAAGACCCCTTATCGGATGGCACCCATAGAAGTAAAAGAATTGAAGGAGCAGCTAGAGGAATTGGTTAAGCAAGGGTATATAAGACCCAATACATCGCCTTGGGGAGCCCCGGTGTTATTTGTAAAGAAAAAAGATGGGACACTAAGGTTGTGCATAGACTATAGAGAACTGAATAACCTCACAATCAAGAACGAGTATTCCGTGCCCTTGATTGATGAGTTGTTCGATCAGTTGTAAGGCTTTTGTTACTTTTCCAAGTTGGATCTCCAGCAAGGTTATTACTAGGTGCGAATCAAAGAGGAGGATATTCCCAAGACAGCCTTCAACACTAGGCATGGGCACTATGAGTTCGTGGTGATGCCATTCAGAGAAACTAATGCACCCGCCATTTTCATGGATCTTATGCAGAGGGTTTTCTAGCTGTACTTGGACAAGTTTGTGATAGTGTTCATAGACGATATTTTGATCTACTCGAAACGTCCTAAGAAGCATGTAGAGCATCTGAAGTTGGTACTAGAGAAATTAAGAGAGCATAATCTCTATGCTAAGTTTAGCAAATGTGGGTTCTAGTTAGATTCAATGGCTTTCTTGGTCACATTATATCTAAAGATGGAATCAAGATGAACCCAGTAAAAGTCGAAGCTATCTCAAATTGGAAGCAACCGAAGAGCGTAACCGAGATTAAGAGTTTCTTTGGATTGGCAAGATATTACCGTCATTTTATTAAGAACTTCTCTACACTGGCTATGCTGATGACCTGATTGCTAAGGAAGGACGTGTCATACGTCTGGAGTGATAAGTGTGAAAAGAGCTTTCAAGAGCTTAAAAGGAGATTGATGACAACACTAGTGTTGAGCTTACCTAAAGAAGGTAAAGCCTATTTTTTGTACACAGATGCTTCTAAGGAAGGTCTAAGGGCAGTACTGATGCAAAATAGAAAAGTTATTACCTATGCATCAAGGAAGTTGAAGCCACACGAGGTGAACTATCCAACGCACGACTTAGAGTTGGCTGCGACAGTGTTTGCCTTAAAGAAATAGCGATACTATTTGTATGGATTACAGAGTATGAAGTCTATACGGATCATAAGAGCTTGAAGTATATATTCACGCAAAAGGACTTGAATTTCAAGCAAATGAGGTGGATGGAGCTCTTGGAAGAATACAAGTGTCCAATTAACTACCATCTAAGGAAAGCTAATGTGGAAGCTGATGCGCTGAGTCAGAAGGTGAGGA
Organism: Voacanga thouarsii; assembly: GCA_026120185.1. Taxonomy (NCBI): domain Eukaryota; kingdom Viridiplantae; phylum Streptophyta; class Magnoliopsida; order Gentianales; family Apocynaceae; genus Voacanga; species Voacanga thouarsii. Next base: position 91,420 of record JANUWF010001151.1, read on the forward strand.
TGGCTAGCTTAAGGGTGCAAGAAGTTCAAGTAGTACAAGAATTCTTAAGACAAAAGGTAAAAGTGGGGAAAGGAAAAATTAGCTTGAGCAATCTGAAGTTAGAGCTTGAGCTGAGGTAAGAGATTGGTGAGGTGCAGTGTGAATAACCAAGAGTTTCAGACTTTCAAAGAAAAGGAAGCAAAGAGAGGAAATATGGAATTTCGAGCTGATGAGGCTGGAATGTTATATTTTCAAGAGCGAATGTGTGTACCAAATGATCAAGTGTTGAAGAGGAAGATAATGGATGAGGCTCACAAAAGTAAGCATACTATTCATCCAGGAGAAATAAAGATGTACCAAGATTTGAAGAAGTCCTATTGGTGGCCAGGAATGAAAATGGATATGGCACAGTACGTCTCTACTTGCCTGACGTGTCAAAAGGTAAAAGCAGAGTATAAAAAGGCAGCCGGGTTACTGTAACCGTTACCTATTCCCGAGTGGAAGTGGCAAAAAGTGATGAAGGATTTTGTTACCGGGCTACCGATGTCGAAGACTATGAAGAATGCTATATGGGTTGTGGTTGATAGGTTAACCAAGACTGCTCATTTTATTTCTGTAAATGTGAAGGACTCTATGGAAAAGTTGGCTAAGACTTATATTCGGGAAATGGTTAGATTGCATGGTATACTATCGAGTATTGTATCCGACAGGGATCCCAGATTTACCTCAAGGTTTTAGACCAAATTTCAAGAGTCAATGGGAATGACTCTGAAGCTCAGCACTTTTGCTCATCTGCAAACAGAAGGATAACCCAAAAGAGTCATCTAGATATTAGAGGATATGCTTAGGGCATGCGTGTTGGATTTCAGAGATATGTGGTTGGATTGCATACCTTATGCTGAATTGGCTTACAACAATAGTCATCAAGCATCAATTGGAATGGCACCCTATGAAGCGTTATATGGACGGAAATGTCAAGTGCTATTGTATTGGGGTTGGACAGAGGATGGACAAATCAGCAAGTTTGTGGAGGTGAATATTGAAAAAATGGCAGACAAAGTGAAGATGATAAGAGAGAGGTTGAAAGATGTGCAAAGACAGCATAAGAGTTATGCCGACAATAAAAGAAGGGAGTTGGAGTTCCAAGTAAGAGATCAAACTTTTATGAAGAGAACGCCTAGCAAAGGAATTCTAAAGCATCCTAAAGGAGGGAAGATGAGTCCTAGATATTTAGGACCATTTCCGGTGATTGAAAGGTTTGGATCCGTAGCATATCGGTTGGAGCTGCAAGAAAGGTTAGTGGGAATTCATGATGTGTTCCATGTGTCCCAGTTGAAGAAATACAATCTTGATCCAGAGCCTGTATTGAATGAGGAGCCATTAATTCTTTAGCCTGACCTAAGCTATGTGGAGAAACCAATTAAAGTTCTAGATCACAGTGTCAAGATGTTGAGGAATAAGCAACTACCTATAGTGAAGATTTTATGGAATCATCATGGTTCTCAGGATGCAACGTGGAAGACTAAAGATTGGGTGAATAGGAAGTATCTGAATTTGCTTTAGAGATATAGCACCAAGAATTTCAGGGCGAAATTCTCTTTAGGGGGAGAGGATATAATACCCCGTATTAAACCACCTTTATTATGTGAGGAAAATCATGCATGTCATAACATTTTACATTGCATTTGGTAATTTGAACTATTCTCATGAATACATAAGTTCCATGAGTTTGCTATTTCTTGAATTTATTTGCTCTGATATAGTTGTGTTAGTTGAGCTTTTGTTTTAATTGAGGAATTTATTGGAAAGGAAATGAAGTGATAGTGAGAGTTAAGGGAATTTATTTGAGAAATAGTTAAACAAGAGAAGTTGTAGTTTAGTGGATATAGCTTGTGTTTAATTTTTGGTGGGCTTGAGTTCGAATCCCAACTATTGCAAATCATTTCCTTTCTTTTATTTTCTTTTCCCTAATTTTCCTAAACTTGGCCGAAATCCCCTTGGAGTAGCTGCCACCTTGGAATCCAATTCCAAAAATTTAGGAGTGTGAATTATCTTAGGATTATTTTATAAAGGATTTGAAAATAAATTAAATACTTATTTTTAATATCCCATCATAATCTTTTAGAGAATTTTAAATATTACAAATCTGGAATTTTAAAATCTATATCTAAGTACCTTATTAGGAAATAAAATACATAAAGCAATATCTTGTTTTAATGTGGTGGCCACCACTTCTTAAAGGAGATAAGTCTCCATATTTTAATTTTTTCAAAGAATAAATGTTGGATTTTAAATTAAGGATAAATGTTGGATTTTAAATTAAGCATTTATCTCTTGGATTATGGGTTTTCGAAATTTAGTGGAGGAATAAAAGAAAATTTCAGCTTTATCTTCAAGAAAACCAGATTTTTATCTTGTAAAATAATTATCTTTTAGTTATTTAAATTTACCCAAAATAATTTAGGGAGTTAAATAAATTATTTCTTAAACAAATAACTTATTTTCTTCACTTGAATTTTCTAGAAAATTCACCAATCTGGTCACCACCTTAGGAGCTACTGGAGCTCAGCTTAAACTCTTCAAAACCTAGGTTAAGTTATCCAAGATAACCTAAACTAATTAGGACTTTGTTTTAGCCAAAAAACCCTAGAATTTCTCGCTTCCATTCTTTAGAATTTTGGCCACAACAAACACCGAATATGCTCCCAAATTCCAGACCAAAACACTCACAAACTCTCTTTTGTTATTGAGCAAAAATGCAGCTGCACATAAAACCTCTTATTCTCTTATTCTAGCCTCAACAAAGACCGAAACCAGCCATTCTTCTCTCTCTTTTCTCTCCAGATTTTTGATCACCTTAAGCACCAAAAACACAACCACAACCTATCCAAGTCACTGACCAATTTCGGCAACCAAGGAAGGACCAAAGTTGTCCAACTTGTTCTTGTGATCAAGAGTCCAAAACAAGGTAAGACTTCTCCAACCACTCAAACACCAAAACCCAATATTTTCTATTCATCAAATCACGAAAATCCCTACTCTCTAAACCTCTCAAACTCATGAAATAAGCAGCCTTCTACTTTTCTCAAAATTTCGGCTAGCACACTCCAAGACCAAAGCAAAACCGAAACAACACTCAAGGTAAGCAACCTCCAATCCTTCTAACCATCTCTCCTTTCATTCTTTCTTTCTTCCCCCCCCCCTAAATCAAATATAAAGGGACTGATTTTTGTTAGTGCTGTGCCCTAGAGGCAATCATTTGTATATTGTATATGACACATTTTATTTTAATAAAAGGCATTATTTATCTTACAGTTTCTTTTGTTTACTTTAAGTAATATAACTGTTCGATAAAGTCCCTAGTACAATACTGTGTTAAGAAAACCATGATAGAGATCATGATATGAGATTCATACTATACCGGATGGTGTTAGTACTTAAATAGTCCCTAATCATAGTATTAATGAGATAGGACATCATTAATGCGTTAAGACTAGTATGTGTTAGATTTCCTGATTTGATCAAGTGGTGGTTCTCATAACCGTGAGTATTGAGATACTCAAAGTTAACATATGGATGCTTGTTAATGGAACAAGTTCATTGGATGACCTAGCTTTGAGATAATCACATGGATAACTATTTAGTGTTAGTGATATAATCTCAATATAGCAAACGTGCCAGTATCCTTAGACTTGAGATCTCCAAGGTATTTTGTTTGCTGAGCTTTGTACTTTAATTCCAATCTCCGGAGCTCGATCGAGGGCCGCCTATGGGATGAATATTGGGTACATTGTGAGGTAAACGAAAGTAGTTGAGAGGGTCAATAAAGGATTCACCACTCCTAATAATAGGGGTGAATATCTCACGGCCACTTGTAGGAATTACTACTCGAGAAGTCCTTGGTCAAGACAATTGTGTATTGAAAATAATTCCAATTGATACACATCTAGAGTAGTGGGTTCCTGGTACAAGTACTATTGTATTCAGGCCAGAATTATTTCTGAAGGGAGTTGGCACTAATTCCATACTTCAAACCGAATGAGATATTGTATGGTGAAATGAGTTAATTGTACTGAAGTTTGTTATTGAATGGTTCATGTTAAGCCACTTGACTTCCTGGACTCTTGGGTGGTCATGATGTGTTGTTAGATACCGCTCATGATCTGGGAATATGGGTTTATTAATTGATGAATTAATAAATAAATCCTTATTAGAATTAATAGGATTAATTCTAATTAATTATGGACTATTAATCTCAAAGACGTTTGGATTAATTCATGTTCACTACCAATTGACTGGAAAACCTAATAGGTCACACACAATAGAGGATTATATACTCAAGATGTTATTTGATAACATAGTAGGGTTGATTGAGAGAAAGAGAAGTTATTGTAGACAAATTATAATTAGTTATAATTTGTGGTCCAAGTTGTAATTGTAAGAACTTGATGTTTCCAATTACAATTAGAGAATTCTAAAAGGATTAGAATTCTCAGTTTTGGGAGGAAAATTTCAGGTAATATATAGTAAATGTAACACACGAAAAACCCTAGCTGAACAACACAAAAAAAAAAAAAACAACAACAACAACAACCACAAACGACTCTTCTCTTTCACTCTTTTGTTGATCTTGATTAAAGAACTCTAGCCACCATATTGTTTCTGCTAGCACAGGAAAGTTTGGTGCTTGAGTATTCCTCTGTGTAGATTACTGTTAGAGATAATCATACACTGTGATTATAGTGGTTAGACATTCAACTCACATGGAGGTTGATCACGAGGATTGCTGAATCGCACCTCGACTTGAAGAAGAAATTTTGTTCTTTGGACGATTACCCAAAGGTAAAAGCTGCTACCTTTATTGTCTTTATGTCTTGTTTTCCACACATAGACGGGTCCTGGGATGGTATCTCGTTTGTTTTCCACTGCGCCGTATACGATACGAGCTTGAGATACCCAACAATTTATCCCTTTACTTGGTGAATCTCGATCAAGAACATCTAGGTGGACCAACCTCTTCAAATCTCCATTGAACTCAAGTGAATCACTAAGGATTTGTATTGTTCTTAAGTCTATTTCACGAAAAGGTAATTAAAGACCCTATATTTACTGATTCAAATGGCTTTGATCTTTAAAGTATTAACTTATGAATGCTTATAGAGTCTAGCATGAAAGCATGAATGGATTAAAATGATAAATATGATGGTGTGGGATATAGACAAGACATGTATAAGATAGGACGATATTGTATTTTTTTTTTTTTTATCAAAATGTAAAGGTGTATTAATGATCAAAAGAAGAAATATGTACAAAGCATTCATCTAGTTAGGGCCAAGGTAAGGCACCTACTAGTTCAACCTACATAAGACTTAAAAATGTTCAAAACATGAGGGTACAGGGTAAAGATAACTCTGTAAACATGTGTTTTGATCTTTGAAGAGACGTCCGAGGGTTGGCACTGCTAGTTGTCAAACAATATTTGGTTTTGAGTAGTCCAGATATGGTAAATCATAGCACACACAGTCGTAGACTTGGTCTTAGCAACCTAGCTAGAGCCCCAATTATGTCTCTTGAACCACTTGAAGCAAGCAGATAGTGACCTCCTGGGTCGTGGCAGTCTTAACTAGCTTTGGATGTCAGTCTATACAACTTCTAAAAACTGGTATTAAAAGAATAGTGTTTTGCTGATTCCGGTTCCCATCTACACAACAGGCACATGATATCGTCTATAACAAATAGAAGAGTATCCTTGGTTTTAAAACGTCCCTTGGCGCACAACTATACAGAGAAAGAATGCTTGGGCGTCAGTCCTTGCTACCAAACGGTTGTTGCCCATGAAACTCTGGATTGCCGAGGGCAGAAATAATCATAAGCACGTCGGGTGCTCAACCTGCTCCCTTCTGCCCCAAACTTGAAGCTCACTGATGACTCAGTTACGGTCTTACTCCTTTGTGATGATGGAATCTCTGATTAGGAGGAGTCTTTCGAACAACGAAGAGTGCACACAGTTTTGGGTTATGTCCCATAGTAATTGCCGGTTCATATAGTAGTGGGATACCCATTGTACCCACATAGTTTATTTTTTAGACTAGATGTCGCAAAGTGCACGAGCTAGGAGTGCCAAGTTCCTGCTGCGAAGATCCTTAAGGCTGAGCCCCCCTTTAGTTTTAGGAACACATAGATTTGACCATGCAACTAAAGAATTTTAAGTGTCTTATAAGAATTCCCTGGCCATCCTGTTTAGTTGATCAATCACTCCAATTGGAGGAAAGCCAAAAGCAATCGTTACCTTATAGTACTGCACGAATAAGCTCGACTCTACCAGCATAGGAGAAGGAGCGGGCAGACTATCTGCCTATATACACTTCAATCTTGTCCAGCAATGGCCGGTATTTGTTGAGACAAATTTTATCAAACATAATGGGTACTTCGAGGTAACAAAAAGGGAACGAGCCTAGTGGAATGCTACTGGAATTGGCTACCTGATCTTTGTCTACTTTTGAAACCCCTGCCAAGTATAGTTGTGATTTCTGCTTGTTGATTTGAAGTCCCAAGCACTCCCGAAAATTATCTAGACATATGAGTACGATGGCCATAGATGCAGGTTCACTTTTGGAGAACATCATAAAGTCGTCTGCAAAAGTTAAATGCGTGATGCCCAATTTGTCGCACTTGAGATGGTACTTGAATCCCGTCCTAGATATAGTTAATTTTATCGATCTTGATAGGTATTCCATACAGAGTACAAAAAAGAGATGTGAGATTGGGTCTCCCTATCTTAGCCCACGTCGACCATGGAAGAAGCCATGTACCTGTCCATTGATTGCAACAGAATAGGACAGGCTTGTGATACACTGGTTTACCTAATGGGTAAACTGATCAAGAAAGCCAAACTTATTTAGCAGGTCAAGCAAGAATTGCCACTATATGGAGTCGTAGGCTTTACAGATGTCAACTTTGATGGTGCACCGTGGTGATGCACTCTTTCTGTTGTATATCCATAAGAGTTCCTGGACTAAGAAAATGTTGTCAGCCATAAGTCTCCCTTCAATGAAGGCAGATTGAGTAGCATCCACCAATGTTGGTAGAATTCCTTTCAGATGGTCGGCTAAAATCTTTGATATGACTTTGTAGATTACATTGCAATAAGATATTGGACAATATTCTCCCACCAATTCAACATTATTGCCTTTTAGAATGAGTGTGATGATGGAATAATTAAGTTGCTTTAGTAACTTTCCAGAGAAAAAAAACTCCTTCCACGCAGATAACACATCAATGCCTACTATGCCCCAAGCTTTCTTAAAAAATAGTGCAGTATAGCCATCAGGCCCCAGTGCCTTGTTGTCCCCTATGTCCCAAATAGCACATATAATTTCTGCATCAGTAACTTCATCAATAAGATCCATCGCCTTGTGCATTAGGAATAATGGTCCTGCATGAATCAACTCTGAGTTCAGTCTGAAGCAATGAGCAGAAGTCCCCAGTAGGGTCATGTAGTATCCAACAAGCTCCTGTGCAACCTCCATTGGGCTATCTATTTTGGTTCCATCCTGGCAGGTAACCGATGCTATGAAATGCCTTTTCCTGTTGCGGTTATCAATAGCATGAAAATACTTGGTGCACCGTCAACATTTGCAATATATTTAGTTTTTGCAAGCTACGGGTAAAATTTATGTTCAGCTTTAACAAGACGCCAAGCCTCTTTGCGGGTAGCCTTGAGTTGGTTAGATAGTTCCTCATCTGTGGGCTTATGTTGGTGCCTCTCTTAGGCAAGTTCAACATCTATGTTAGCTTGTAGCACTCGCTCAGTTATGTAAGAGAAGTGTTTTGCATTTAGAATTCGGAGTGGTCCTTTAAGGCTCTTGAGCCGTTTAAAAAGAATAAATTATCTATAACCCCAGACCGGGACCTGCCAATTGTCATGGACTAGGTCAGGAAAGTGACTATGATCAGTCCACATGTTGAATAATCGAAATGGACGCACAACATCCAGCTATGGTTGTTGAAATCTCCAAAGATATGGGTAGTGGTCAGATAGTGCAGAAATGGGAAAGAACTCAGCTGCAGCCTGAAGTAGAGAAGAGAACTACTGTGCATTACCCATAATTCGGTTAAGTTTGGACCAAACATGAGAGTTCGTCTAAGTATAGAGCGGGCCATTTGAAGGGATGTCCATCATATCTAATTACATAACTTCGTAAAATCTGTTATTTCATAATTTGTTAATGGAGCTCCATTTAGTTTTTTATCCGGGGACAGATAAGTGTTGAAATCTCCCACGATAATCCAAGGACTTTGAATCTGCATATCCAGTTGCCCCAGTTCCGTCCATAGGGGCCGACGGGCTACAATAGCATTGGAGGCATAAATAAAGGAAAAGTATATAGAAGTACGAAGTGTCTTACTGGTGATCTGGCATGTGATGGCTTGGGGGGAAGTTGCTACGACCCTTAAATTTATACGTCACCTCGCCAGAAGATGAGAATCCTCCCACCATTGTCTAGATAAAGTTATGTACATATGACCAGTCTTGAAAATGGGAACTAGTAGCAAGCTTCAAGTATCCACGTTTAGTTTGGTCTCCAAAACTCCAAAGGCATCCACTCTATGTTTCTTTATAAATCCTTTACTCCTATTTACTTGAGGGTCTTTTGGAGCCCTCTCAGGTTCTAGCAGCCAACTATCATTGGGAAGGCAGTAATACTCTCTGGGGAGCACCCACCGAAGCAATGTTTAGTTTAGTATACTTGTATCTTGTCATGTTGAATCTAGATCTATGCTATGTTAGCTAAGATGAGATCTTTTAATGTTAATTGGGATTATGATGATGATTTGATGCTAGTTAAACATAGGAGTTGTCATATTGTGGTTTGATTTGGATGAATACACGTTTTATGATCAATAGCATGGCAAAGGGAAATATAGATGTAATATGATGAGTTGATCCATTTAAATGCTACGCATTAATAGTGACTAGGTAACGTGTGGTTTGAGTTCTGATTTTGGGAATTATTGATACTAGAAAAGGAAGGAATTGAAGTAAGGGAAATCAATTGATTTTAGATTAGCTTTTGATTTATCCAAGTAAGTCCCTACATAAATGTTATATGTTTGCAAGCATTTTTCATAATGTTATTTGGAATTGATGTCAATATGATGATTAACAAGAGGATTGAAACATTGGTTGAACATGATGAGTTATATTGTGGTGTTTTGATACTTGGGTTGGAAACGTAGATGTCTTACTTTCTAAATGAGTTTGTCAAATTTCAATTGTTTAAACTGAAAAACAATTTCTTACTCTATCTAAACGATTTAGAAATGCTGTTGTAAAAAATCACGTTTTGCAGTCAAGTTAATCAATGAATTTAAAATAAGGGAAAATGATTTTGCTCCTAATAGAAAGCGTTGAGTACTGAACGGGGGTAGGTTAGTAGTACTAATCTTGAATAGCAAGAGTGAGTCTTCTGGCAGGAGGCCACCTCCAGAAGATGAACTCAACTTAGAAAGGCGACGGTACTACTTAGTCAAGCCGGTCCAAGCTAGTCTATGTGGATATTGTTTATCTGGATTGGACAATAGGTGTTTTGGGTGTAGAGATAAATGAGTATCTCACCCTAGTGGGAGGATCCCCCACTACCTATTGTTGAAAGGTTACATTGGGATGCTATTATGGTGGTAACTATTATATGGATTGTGATACTATTATTTGAATCATTGCTAATCCCTACTTAATGAGTTTATGAATATGAAGAAATGATGATTTATTGTGAATTACTTTGGATTCATTGAGCAAGACTCCTTTGTATAACTGTTATTAATGAAATTAACTTGCAAACATAATTTTGTGATTCAGATAAAACTGCATGTATAAAATGTTTAAATATGACATTCGCACACACGGAACTTACTGAGATGTGAATCTCACACTCTTTTATATCATGATTTCAGGGGGGGTGCATATACTGAGCAGGTTGAAGAAATAAGAGAAGATCTTCCATTTATTTTATTTTATTTTGGTTCGTATTTCTTTTAAGAAATGTTTGTTAGTTTTGAATTCTCAGACTTGTATAAGTATTACCTTCAGATGTAATAAGAGTATTTCATTATTTTATTTAGTGAATTTTTTTCCTTTTTTTTCGTGTACCTCATTATAAAGACCCCTGGTCCTCTGGAAGGGACGGTATCCCACCTTATCTGGGTACGTAGGTAGTGGGGTGTTATAAGTGGTATCAGAGCCTAAGTTTAGGCAAATGACATTATTATATAGTACCTAAACCTTTAGAATTGAGATTCATTGAATAATGTGTTCACTCTAGGGATTGAGTTTTAGTTCTGAATTCTTTATGTTTCCTTTATAGAATGACTAAAAGAACCGTAGCTGTGACCCGAGACTGGCCATTTATGTGCAATCTTGCGAGTGGTAGAACATCTAGCCATAGCTATACCAGATTCCTCGTCATTTGGGTTAAAGACAGAAACTGAGGGTGGATGGATTCCAAGTGGGGATGTGGCCGACTATGAGCCACCTATTATGGAAGACTTAGGAGTAGAGGAAGGACGCGAAGATCTAGCACCTAAGATGCCTGCAGTTAAGTGGAATGGGGGTTTGGCAGAGTATGAGGGCGATGATGAGGGGAAGATTGGAGGTGGAAGAGCAATTGATGATGAGAGTGAGGATGAGCTAGGAGGACTTGGGGTTGAGGGAGAGATAGGAGACCTTGAGGTAGAGGTGATTGAGGAGAAGGATAGAGTGGATACACCCGCGGCCCTATCTCTAGAAGAAAGAACCCCAACGTTGTTGGGAAGTAAGTCTTATGAGTTGGAGTCTGGTAGGCCTAAGAGTGCTCTGATGCTGGCTATGGGGAAATTGAGGCATGCCGAGCCAAGCTAATGGGTAGAGATACTGGAATGTTCATGTTAGGGTGGCCTAGAAAGAAGTATAGATCCTTTGGCTTTGCAAAAGATTGTGAGTTATCACCCCAACAGCAGTGCAAGATAGCTAGTGGAACCTTCTTCTGAGACATTCGAGGATTCCAACAACTCTAGTGATGCTTAGAGTTTTAGGACCTTTAGTGCTTATTCTTTATTCTTTATTCCAGTGACATCCCGCCCTATCTAGGTATGTAGGTAGTGGGGTGTTACAAGACCTTTTTTAGAGACTTTTTTAACAAGTTGAGAGTTAACTAACTGCTTCCTTTATATTTGATAGGAACTTATCTAGCCTGACCTGACTTATTTCTACCATATTAAGATTAGCAGCTGGAAAGCAATTTATGTCTACCAATATTTTGGTTATGTTGCCACCCGTCAATTTAAAATGCCTCTCTTGGTTGGTTGTGTTACCACCCGTCAATTTAAAACGCCTCTCTTGGATAGCTTTCTGAATGGAATTTCTAAAAACCATACAATTATTAGTGGAATGAGTAAAAAATTGTGCTACTTATAATATTGCTTCCTCTTTAATTCTTCAATAGCCGAGATTCTTTGGTGATACGTCAATTTGATCCGCCTGTATTTGAGAAAGTAATCAAAGATTTGAGCGGTCTTAGTTATGTTAAATGAATATGTTTCATTTTTCAATTGACTTGACCGGTTCTTTACCCCTGACCGGTTTCAAGGTCAGACAGTCGTAAGCCTTCCTTGTTATAATTTTAGCTGCCATAATCTCTTATTTAGTGGCTAGCTCGCTGATGTTATTGACTACTAAAATCAAAGTTGGCCTCTTCTGAAGCCTTTTCCCTTATCTCGCCTCCTTATTTTTGATGATTTTCTCCACTCTAGCTACATGTGATACATGTTGTTACAAATCAGAAAAATTGTGCAAGATTAAGGCCTCCTTTAATTGAGGATGCATCCGATTAATGGAAATCCATGTATATTCTGATTTTAGTAAGAATATCTGACACTTTCTTTTTAACTACCTAAACCTCCCTAGAAAAGTAGTAACAGTCTTACCAACCCCTTATTTTATGGCAAAAAGATTAGCTACTAAGATATCTGGTTGTGGTCAGAAGAACTTTTCATGAAAAATCCTCTCCATTTCGGGCTAATTTTGGGCAAAATTTGGCAATCGATTGGAATACTAAGTAAAAGCATAACCTGTCAATGATAATAGAAAAAGATGTTATTTACGCCATCCACTCCTATCTACCGCACCACATTAGATGGTGAATCTATTGATATGTTCCATAGTGGTTTTGCTATCATCTCCTAAAAAAGTGGTAACGTCTGGAACATTAAGGCTTTTTAAAAATGTCAGCATTGAGTCTATCCATTATGGATAAGGCTTACAGTAGGCAACTTTCTCTGTACCACTGATTGTTAAGCGAAATTGTTTTCTCAAAGCATTATCTATTGCACTTGAATCCACTTGTCGTTGAACACTAGGATTCTATGGCTGGACTAATCTTATTGGTTGGTAAGTTTGTGAAGTTGATGCGACATGTGGGAATTGACCAACCAGTATTCTTTGCTGAGTTATTATTGGAATTGTAGCTAGTTGTGCATAACTTCCTACTCCAAGATTCTCTACTTGTTGTACTAAAGTGTACGTTGATTGGTTGCTTAGAATGGTCCCACAAGATAGTCTAGTTGTCTCAGCTGATATGAAAGATCCTAAAGCAGTATTACCCTCTGATCCAATCACTGTTAGGGATATGCCCTAGAGTCAATTTGTACTTATACTATTGTCGTTATGTTTTATATAATAATATGAGGTTTTCCTTTCCATGAATAGTGCATTTTATTTTGTAGTCATCAAGTACGTGACTTGATAGTAAAACCCAGCAATGAATACAATGACTATTCTAAATCTGTCCTTGATCGATTATTATTATTCGAACAATAATAAATTAAGATTAGTATGTTTGTGACTTGATGGCTATGTTTTACTGGTCATGGATATTTGTGATATCAAGTCAAAACATAAATAAATATTAGAGAACATTGTATTGGACATGATCTACTGTGAGAGTACTTTATGGAACATATCATAAGTACTTTCTAACCATAATAATATTAAAAGTCCTTCGACCTAAATTCATCATAGTTTCCTACTTGAGAAGTTCTATATTTTGACGTTGTCTAAAGTTGTCTTTAACCAGATACTAAATTAGACTATTGTTGGATATAGAATAAATCAAGGAGAGGAATATGATATAGTGAAGGAATTTGTCCCTCTCAATTATAGGAGAAATATCCATGGGCATTTTGATAGGTTAGACTGTTAAAATACATGGCCGTGCTCAAATATATCAATCTAAGATAATGATATCATTTGTTTGAACAGTTTACTATGAAATCAAGAAATAATCGATTAAGCTTAATAAGGATGACATGTTCCGTGCCTTATACTTAATCTGGATATCATGTGACAAAATGACTAAATATAAAATTGTAGTTTGGTTCAAAGAGATCACTGATCTTCATTTAACCTGGATAGTTATAAATTTTGCTAGAAACTTCTTATAACTTGTGGACCATTTAAATATGATTTAGGCACATTGCCAGTGTTAAATGAACCTATAGGGTCACACAATAAGCGAACTTGTTAGGTTATTTTTTTAGTAACTAGATTTGATGAATCTAGAAATATGTCTAAGTTAATCGAACTTAGAAAATCTACCAGATACAATGAATTTGGAAATATGTCCATATTTGATGTATTTGGATAATGTCCAGATTATAAGAATCTGGCTCAGTAAATTAATTAGTTAAATTACCAAAATAATGACAGAATCTTATCATATTAGTTTTAATTTAATTTGAATTGAAATTAAAATATGATAAGATATTATCAGAGTTGGACTCTAAGAGGTTCGGGGGTTTTTAAAAAAACCCTAGCCGTCTTCTCAAGAGTCCCATTTTGTTGAAAATATTCATGCTTCCATTCACCAGAAAAAAAAAAAAAAAAACCTCTCAAACCCTAAGTGCTAACACTCTCGGGGTAATAAGTCAGTTCGACATGTGCATCCGATAGAGGACATTCGTACACTGCAGCGTCTAGTGATCGTTCAAGTTGCACGTATGATAGCACAATCAGAATCGAAGGATCTCGATTACGCTAACAGAGGTAATTCTGTAAACCTTAGATTTTCTTAATCGTTTACTTGGGTCCTCAAAAGGGATTCGTGGATGTTTTTCGCGTTTAAGAGTCCACGAATCCTAACAACAAGCACCCCTACCTAACCATCCACAACCATCTCAACCATCTCAATTGATAGAGATAAGTGGCAGCAACCAGTTAAGGTTTACAAGAGGAGGGAAAAAGTTAATTCTAAAGACCAACCGGTAATTTGACACAGTTTAGATAATGGACAGCTCGTATGGGAGTTAGAATAATAATCAGTCTTTATTTTTTAGTAATAAATCTTTCCTTTGGATTGTTGGTTTATGAGCTTCAAGGTTTAGAGTATTAGAGAAGTTCCTAAAGTTTACGTTTCTGTTTAGTAGGATTCATATACTGGTTGGTTTCCTAAGTAGTCTAGGAATTTTGGTCTATAAATAGAGAATTTCTCTATTACCTATGTACGTTTTCCTTTATTCAATTAAGAGAGTTTATAGATTGTTTCTGTAATTTCTGGTTGTGAGACACATTCAAACCCGAAGGTGCGATGCCTTACGGACCTTGGTGTGACACCTAGGGGTTCTCCTTCTTCTTACCTCAACATGTTACTATGCGTTGTCATCAATTTCTTTGCTAGAACTCTAAACTTTTAGCAGCTAAACCTAGTTGTTCTAGTTTTTAGAAATTACACCAAACCATCTTTGAATGAGCTCCGTCAAAGCTTGTGTCAATAATGGATTCACACTTCTAAGGAGTTGAAGCCTCCATGAGAAACCAAGAAGAACAGATTCATAATCTTAAGAACTGAATTGGTTAACTAACCAAGATCATTTCTAAAAGGCAGGCATGCATACTTCCAAGAAATACTGAGAGCAACCTACGTAAAGAGCGTGGGAAGCATTAATGATCCTTCTTATTTACTCATGCACTTGAGACAATTTTACTTTTGTTTTCATTTTGTTTATTTTTGTTTATTTTGATTTTAATTGGGCAATTTATTTTATTTTATGTTCTATGCATTTAGCTTTATTTGGGATTGTTGTAAATATTTAATTTTTTCAAATGCAAGCACATGGATTAAATGGCACTGTTAGTCCACTATAAGCAGTGCTGTTCATTTTTAGAAAACATAAACATTGAGATACTATGACAGAACGGTGTCGTTTAGGTCATTTTAGCCGGTACCACTTGTATTGTAGGACAGACGCTATCATTTTGAATTGACAAGGCTTGAACTAAAAGTTTAAGTGACATCGTTTAGCTCATAGGGAATAGCCGCCTAACGTCACAAAACCTAATATAAAGACCAATTTCTCTATCATTTTCATCCAAAATTTCCCACACTCTTTGGCTACCATTTCTTCTTTTTCCCGTTATTCTTCAGTGCTACTCAAGAACCCACTCTGCCCATCCATCAATTTATTCAAATTTCTTCGATTTCCTATGAAATTTTCCCACCATTTACTATTCTTGTCTGATCTACATAGCTCGTTTGATTTTTTATCGTGTATCTGCTATTAGAATTCTTTCTACATCACTCGAATTTACTTGCTAAAAATTCAATCTTTGGTGAGTTTTTGTGAACCCCAAACAGATTTTGACTTCATTTCGAGGCACTAAAGTTTGGGTTCTTTAGATCTTATGGCTAAAAATAGAAAAGTTGGGGTTTCTGTGCATGACTATCTTTAGGTTTAGGTGAATTCTTCTTATGATCGTCTATTGATTTCTTGGGATTGGTGCAAAATTTTATTTAGTTAACATTGAAATTTTGCTTTAGGAATTGTTAGCTATGATTTATAGCGGAAAATTGTTGAGCGGATTGTGATTTTATTGCACAGTGGGAAGTGAATTGTTATGCTCTGTGAAGTTTGAATTAATTCTCTTACCATTTTATAATTGTTGGAGCATATTCATTTTGGGAATATTTGGTGATGCAATATTGCATTTGTGGATTCTTGACTATATTTGTGCTGTAGTGTATTTGATAAAGTGAAGCCTATGATTAGTGGGTATTATATTATGTTGATTTGTTTCAATTTGTGGTTTGTGATTATTATTATTATGGTAATTAAGGAATTGGGGATGAAATTGTGTTTGTTTCTGTGATAAATTTGGTGTAGATTTTTTAAGTATCAAATTAGTGGAAGGTATTATTATTATTGTTGTTGTTGTTGTTGTTGTTGCTGCTGCTACTGCTGCTGCTGTTGTTGTTGTTGTTGTTGTGGTAAAATGAAGTTTTTGAGTTTCTATGGATAATTTAGGGAGTTGTTAGAATTGTGGAAAGCTGATGAGTTTGATTTTTCTATTTCCTTTAAGAATTTTTAGTCTTTTGAATCTCTTCTTCTTGCCTTTATTTTTCATCTTCTTCTATGTAACCTATTGGAATGTGTGCTTTCTAAACTATGTATTTGATGCAAACTCAATGTAATAAATAAAGTTCTATTCTAAAAAATGTTTGTCTTCTTTTCTTTAATTTGTAATGCACAATTTATATTGGAAATGATTTATTATGTTTAAGTAAATGATCCATGTGAATGGAGGTATTTTATAGTAAGGCATAGATTATAAGTTACTTAATACATAAACTGTAGTTCTTAACTGATTGATGAGAATGGGAATCTCATCAGGATAAACGTTATTATACTATGGATTCTAGGTAAGGAATGGCTAACCTTTAGCTAGTGAACATTCTTCTCACTTCATGGTACAAGCGTATTTAGAATATGTAAAACTGTACCCATAGTGGTTTCTTAAAGTACTAAAATGGATGAAACACAAATTACTACAGCTACAACATAGATTAGTACCCTACGGCTTGAGTATAAGTTGGTGGTCTGCTGAAACTGGGAGAGCATATACTTTGATATGTAGGACTAATATATCCGTATGTTAGGTATGTGTAATTAGTTAGTTAAGACAGATTCACATAAGATAGCTTCTATATTTTTGAATGGTAAAATCTATTAGAATTCGAGGACTCCTAAAATATGGAAAACACCCTCAAATTCTTCTAGGACCCATGCTAAAACATATCATTAGGGATTTGATAGAAGGTAATACCTTAAAACATCGTACAACCTCCACTGACAAGAAGAAAACTCTGTTGTCCAGTCAGATCACAGGTGTTGCCTCTGCAAACACTTTCTACAGTTGCACAAAATGAATTTCGTTTTCAACCAAAGTGTGCTAGCACCCTCGGAAAGAAAAATATTTTCTGGAGATTTTCTGGGTTTTCAAAACGTTGGACATAGAAAGAGTTTTGTGACAGCTAGTGTTTATACTTTATAATAACGAGCCTATATATAAAATATCTAAACTTCTAAAATTATTTTTAAGAGTTGCTCTCCCAACAATCTGCATATCTAGTGGATTATATCTTTTGATATCGATCATATCTTTATAAAGCCAAATTTCAAAAGATATCAATTATCTTACCAGATAATTTCGGTTGTTACTGATTGATCTACCAAATTATATACAAGGTATCTGGACGTTTTTCAAATACATCAAACCTAGATACCTTTTCCAAATGTAATGTTTCTAGATATACTTCTAGATACAATGAATCTGGACACTTTTCCAGACATGATGAATCTAGCCACTAGAAAATAAAATAAGTTGTTCGCTTAATGTATAACCTTGTAGGTTCATTTAACACTAGTAGTGTGCTAATATCATATTTATAAGGCCCACAAGTTATAAATAGTTTCTAACAAAAAAATTATAACTACCCAGATTAAAACAAAAATATGTGATCTCTTTAAACCAAACCAAAATTTGATATTTAATCATTTTGTTTCATAATATCCTGATTGAGCATCAGGCATGGAACATGTCATTGTTATAAAGTTTAATCAACTATTTCTTGATTTTCAAGTAAATTGTTCAAACAAATGATATCAATATCTTTAATTTGAGCATGGCCATGTATTTTGATAATTAAACTCATCAAGGAACTCATGGATATCTCTCTCAAGAATTGGAAGGACAAATTCCTTCACTTTCATTCACAATCCTCTTCCTAACTAGTTCTATATCTAACATGAGTCTTATTTAATTATCTAGTTAAAGACAACTTAAGACTATGTTGATATATAGAATCCATCAAGTAGGAAACAATGATAAATTCAGGTCAAATGATATAATATTATAATTTGAAAAAGACATACTCATGACATATAGTGGCTCATGTCCAATACAGTATTTCATAATATTTATTTATATTTTGACTTAATATCTTATATATCTATGATCAGCAAAACATAGCCACAAAGTCATAAACGTACTAATCTTACTTTATTATTGTTCTGCCAATAATAATTGATTAAGGATATTTTAAGAATAGTTTTTCTACTTGCTGTAGGATTTTACTATCAAGTTACGTACTTGAAAATCATAAAGCAAAATACACTATTATGGAAATAAATGCCTCATATTTATTGTGAAAATACTAAATGGTAAATACATATTGTTTAGGGCATATCCCCAACAAAATTGCCCCATTGTGCTTGTCCAGGATAATCTAAATAATCCAAAACCCTGAGAATGTGACTTAGTATTATATATGTTTGGGTAGCACCCCAAGAATAAGTGGGTATGTACCTAATGTCATGGATTATTAGACTAGACATCTAAGGATGATAGATGTTATAGAGGGAGGTGTTAGTATATTTCTCCAATCTCAATGATAGGTGCTATGTAGAGGGGTATTTTAGTCATTATACCTATAGATCAGAGACATTGCTAAGTGCATCAATATCTTTGGGCAATCTTTCTTTATAGTGATATTAGAAAATATTTAAAATGTAAAATATATCTATTTGTTTAATATGCGTATTTTGATTATTTAAGTAGCCAATAGCGATATGTCTTTTAGTCCTCTGGATAACCCATAAAACCCAATTATTTTTGGGCTAAGGATATAGTCTTGAACAAATGGGTTTTATTTTTTATTTTTTATTTTTTGGTAAGCCTAATTTATTATTAGGTTGAAATAAAATAAAATGCCCGAGAAAGAATTAATTAAAAGACTAGTTTATGGGTTAATTAATTATTCAGAGGTCAAAACCAAATTGGATAATTGAAGTAAGCCTAGGCATAAACTAGAAAAAGGCTAAAAGGAAATAGTTAGGTTATTTAATTATTTATTTTAGGCTTGTTGTGGACTAGGATTAAATAAATAATTAAAAGTTGACCCAAGAACATGGGACCTGAGCCTAAAAGAATAAGCCCTAGCCCAACGGGGTTAGGGTTGGCCGGCTAAGGCCTTGAGTAGAACGGCTAGGGCCTTTTGTGTTAGGATTGTACCCCAGAAGCAACCATTTGTATAATGTATTTTTTCACATTAAATCAATAAAAGGAATTCTTTATCTTTCAATTTCTTTATTTCATATGTTTATGTGTATAAAAACTATTAGATAAAGTCCTAAGTACAATACTGTAGTAAGGAAATCACGATAGAGATCATGATATGAGGTTTCTATTACACGAAACTGTGTTTGTACTTAAATTATCCCTATTCATAGTATTAATGAGATAAGACATCATTAATGCGCTAAAACTTGCACGTGTTATACTTCTTGATTTGATCAAATGGTGGTTCTCATATTCGTGAGTATTGTAATACTTAAAGTTAACACGTGGATGCTTGTTATTTGAACAAGTACATTAGATGACCTAACTGTGAGGTAATCATGTGGATAACTATTTAGTGCCAGTTCTAGAATCTTATTGTAACAAATGTGCAAGTATCCTTAGACATGAGAACTCTAAGGTACTTTGTTTGCTAAACTTTATACTTTGATTCCAATCTCTGGAGTCCTTACAAGATCACCTATGGGATGGACATTAGGTACGACGTGAAGTAAACGAAAGTGGTTGAGAGGGTCAATAAAAGATTCATCACTCGTAATAGTATGGACAAATATCTCAAGGCCACTTGTAGGAATCATTACTCAAGAAGTTCTTGGCCAAAATGACTATATATTGGAAATAGTTCCAATTGATACACATGTTAAGTAATGGATTCTGAGAACAAGTACTAAAATATTCGGGGCAAAATGAATTTATATTCTAGATAGAGTTGACACTAATTTCATATTCTAAGTCGAATGAACTATTGTATAGTAAAAGTAGTTTATTGCACTAACGTTTTACTATTAAAAGGTTCGTGCCAAGCCACTTGACTTTCTGGACTTTTGGGTAGTAAAAATGTATTGCTAGATGCCGCTCTTAATCTGCTAAATATGAATTTATTAATTAAAAAGTTAATAAATTAATCCTGTTTAGAATTAATAAGTTAATTATAATTATTAATGATTATTAATTCTATAGTTATTAGAATTAATTCATATTTTGCTACCAATAAATCGAAAAACCTAATAGGTCACACACAATAGAGGAATTGGTACTCAAGATACTATATGCTACTATTATGGGTTTAATTTGAAATAAGAAATAATAATTATGAGTTAATTATAAAATGTTGTAATTAGTTGGATGAAATTGTAATTATTTAAAAGCCTTGTGATTGAATTATAAACTTATTGTAATTCATGGGCAAATTGCATTTACATAACCGATAACGGAAAAGTCCTTATTGTTATTTCCTAATATGATTAGGGAATATAAAAGATTTTTTTGTGCGTGAAGAAATTATCCGAAAGCTTTATTTCCAAAATTATTATAGAAACAAAGGGGAAAAAAGGAAAAACCGTGCTTTTCCTATTTGACTGGACGAAACAACGGTTTTAAGTGTGTGGAATTGAGAAATTATTCTCCGTTGAATCACAGAAAAGAAGATGCTGCCTTACAAGGGATTTCAAGTCGGCCTTTCTCCTTCTCCTTTTTGGAGAAAAATTATAGGAGTTTTTCTCATGTGTATTTCTTCTCCAAAATTAAACCCTAGCCACCATACTATTTTTCTAGAAAAAAAATTTAGTGGCTCTTGAATATTTCCTCTTGTGGATCAATATTAGAGAAATTTCTATTCATGGAATTTGATGGTTCGTGCTTGAACAATCTTTTGGAAGCGTTCTGCAAGTGAAAGAAAATTTTAAAAGCTACGTTTTCGAGGTAACTAATTTTTTCTTCCTTTTCCTAACCCGTTTAATTATATATAAGTGATTCTGTTGTGTGAATTTCATTTTAATTTTCCACTGTCTGTAAACTGGTTTGCATGATCGAAATCTAACATTTTGGTTAGCCTAAGCTGGTCACTTATTGAGTAGGTAAGGTTTTTTGTTGATGTATATTATATTTTGTGTCTTCAAGGATAATTGACACTGTATTTGAAAATAAAAAAAAAAAACCCTCAAGCACCTCCTACATACCTTGGTCGCCTCCTTCCTCTCTCACTCATCCCTCTCTCTCTTTCTACCATAGGAAAGCTTGAAGCTTTCTAGAGTAGGTAGTTTTCTCTTTATTTATAATTAATAGAAATTAAAGAGAATAGTGTTCTTGATTCTGTTTTTGCAGCAGTGAGCCAAGATAAGACCTTTGATGCTAGCCTTATGCTTTCACTAACCAGTATTAGGTGTAAAATCCTACCTAAAACTATCATTGGAATAAGGGAAGGGCCTACATTTCATGGCATATCGTATGAGCATATGAATTTTTATGATATACTTTTATGTGTTTTATGTTGATTATTTGTGTTCTTGATAAGTGATTGTGATGATTAGGGTATTTTATTTTGTGTTATCAGAATTTTATTAGGATATACCTTTGGTGATTGGAAAGAATGTGAAGCTTTGGAGTTATATGAGAAGAGAATTGTTTTGCAAAGATAAGAGATACAAGAGTTGTTATATTTAAGTGATTAGGGTTTAGAGAATAATTGCTAGCAACTTAAGTTCAAATCTTAAATTATGCAAAAATTACTTTAATTCTTTTCCTTTATTTATTTATTTATTATTGTTATTTTTCCCCTTAGTCGGTTAAACTTTATTTTTTCCCCCTTGGTGGGTTAAACCATTTTCAACCGCCCCTTAGGAAAGCCAACTAGTTTTTTCTATTGAAAGCCTATCCAAGCTATTTCCATTTTCTATTCCTAAGAATCCACCTAGGATCATTTCCATTAATTGACCTCTTCAATGTCTCTAGCTACATGAATATAATCTTAAGGAAATCAGGAGTTTGAGTTCTGGTGTTGTATGTATAGTTCTGCTGCTTATTAAATTGTGGCCCGTCACCTATCTTTTGTTTAAAGGGAAAGAGAAAGATTTTGTGGGTTCAGAACTATTTCATCAAAGTTTAAACATTGAGATTCTAAATTTGAATATTTTTATTTAAATAAAAAATGTGTTTAATTATTAGAATTTTAAAATCTGATTTTTATCTTTAATTTTTGCCACCATTCATCTTACAATTACAATTATTGTTGTTGTTGTTGTTGTTGTTGTTGTTGTTGTTGTTGTTGTTGTTGTTGTTGTTGGTTGTTGCTGCTGCTGTTGTTGCTGTTGCTGCTATTGTTGTTGTTGTTGCTGCTGTTGTTGCTGTTGTTATTGCTGCTGCTACTGTTATTGCTGCTGTTGTTGCTATTGCTGTTGTTGTCGTTGCTGTTGTTATTTTTGCTGTTGCTGTTGTTGTTGTTGCTGTTGTTATTTTTGCTATTGTTGTTGTTGCTGTTGTTGCTGTTGTTGTTATTGTTGTTGTTGTTGCTGTTGCTGATGCTGTTATTGTTGCCGTTGCTGTTCTATAATTATCTGTATCTATGTAATAGCCAGTTCATCAGGTACTGCTTCTGTTGCGTATAAGCCCTTGGTTGACATAAATTGTCTACCGGACAAATTCGATCTGCGGTATAATTTCAAGCGTTGGCAATAACGCATGAAAATTTAGTTGACCATAAGGGGCTTATTGTCAGCAGTGCAGGTAGACAGGCTTGTACCAACTGAAAGGCATCCTAGAGTAGTTGAGATTGCTGCATGGGATGAACAGAATAATGTAGGCAGAGGGACAATACTGTCAGTCATGACAAATGCTCTTTTTGATATCTACTATTCTTAGTCTTACATAGTAAAGATTCTATGGGATAAGTTGGATAGGAAATATAATACCGAATATCAAAGTTTGGAAAGGTATTATGTCTCTAAATTCCTAAGATTTTAGAAGGTTGAGAGAAAGTCTGTGACTGAACAAACTCAAGAGCTACAATTGATTATTCATTCTTTTCATGAAGCGGATATGGAACTTCCTGAGAAATTTCAAGTGATGTCAGTGATAAAAAAATTTCCTAAGTCTTAGGAGGACTTTGGTATATCTCTCAAATAGAAGACGGAGAAAATTTCTCTAAAGGATCTGATGAAATCAATATTCATTGAAAAGCAACATAGAAAGAATAGTCATATTTTACCTGTAGAGTTTAATGTCTATATGGTGACTACTGAGAAGAAGAGCAATAATCAGAGGAATGTGGGATTAATTCAAACTTTAAAAATATAAACAAGACAAAAGGTAAGGCCAAAAAGAAATCGAAAGCAAATAAACCTTGTTGGAATTGTGGTCATGTTGGGCATTGGGTTAAAGATTGTCCGTCTAAAAAGTCCAAAGTAAAAAATGATCAAATTCTAAAGTATAAGTCAATGTGGTGGTAGAGGATACTAGTTAATTGGAAGCTGATTTTAGTACACACCTTATTGAGGTTTGTACCATTGAGGTTGGGATTGGCATTACTACTTCTAAAAATGAAGAAAAGTATGTTTCTGTTAACCCAGAAGTCTTTACTATTTATGAGCCACTTGAATGGTTGGTTGATACTGGAACAAATGCGCACATTTGTACTGATAAATTACTTTTTGTGTCTTACCAGTTAATTAAAGGAAAAACTGTGAAGATAGGGAACTCAACTGCAGCTAATGTGTTGGCAATTGAACACGTGGACTTGAAGTTTCCTTTAAGGCGTATTCTTTCTCTTTATAGGGTGCAGCATGTTTTAACAGTTCGTAGGAATATTCTTAGTGGTTCATGTTTAGTTAGAGAGGGTTATGACTTTACTTTCAAATATAATAAAGTAGTGATTATGCATTACAATTCTTTTGTTGGCAAATGTTGTTTGTCAGAAGGTTTGTTTAAATTAAGAGTTGAACCATTTACTTCTAATTTGAATAAAGCTTCTTCTATTGAGAATCCTATTTATCCTATGGTGCACTGATGTGTCTGGATTTGGGTGTAAAAATCATACAAAAATTAAGTACATTCTCAATCAAGTTTAAATTAAAACGTTCAACCCAAATCACACATATGAGCAAGAATACTCATCATTAACCAAGCATATGGTTCAAACGAGTGTCGATCCTTCAAGAACAAGTAAACATTAATTACCTTTCTTTTATTATTTAACCGACTCGATAAAGTGAAAAATAAATAAAAATAAAATAAAAATAAAAATAAAAATATATACATGTTAATGATTGAGAAGTATGTAATTCAAACCATTGTTTAGACAAACATGATCTCAAAGGACCTAACCATTATCATAACTAATTTTTTTCTTGGCACCATGAAAGATAAAGGTACATTAGCATCACTTGGTCTGTCTCTACTAATTACTATCTTCTAGATAAATTAGCATCACTTGGTCTGTCTCAACTAATTCATCCAAAAGATGCATTAAACACAATCATTGATTAAATTTTCTTGGTTTGACAAATTTAAAGCATGAAATTAATCAATGAATCATTGGTCTGGAAAACATCAATTAACTTTTAATTACTCAATCCTCAGCAATTAATCTCTTTGGTCTAGTAAGTTAATAGCCAATAAATATGAAATTAATCAATTGTAACTACCATCAACCTTTTTGGTCTAGCAAGTTAATGAAAAGAAACAACCAATTAATCTCATAATACGCCCAAGTAATTAAATACCAATAAGAACAATCAATTGATCAAAAGATCAAATAACTCTAAGAATCATAAATATCTAAAACAATGTCAAATTACAATAAAACAATTAACATATCAATGTCAAGAAAAAGAAAACAAAGTAAAAGAAAGCACTCATAGACAAGCCTCCTTCTTCTTCCTTTGAAGACCTTCTTGTACAACCCTCTTTGAATTGAAGAATTCCTCCTTTGATTGAGTGATTTTCTCTGATGATCAATAAATTCTCTTCTTTTTTCCTTGTGTTTTCCATCTATTTATAGACTTAGGAAATGCCTAAACTCGCAGGTACAATGTTCTTGGCCGAGTAGAAGTTGAAAGATACTAAAACTCCTTAGATTACCAAAAATCGCGTAGAAAAAATCAAGCACTGCCTTAGCTCAGGGCACAGCTGGCACCGATTCCAGCTTCACAACTGGTGCCGGTTGTGTTCTGCTTCTCCACTTGTTCACTGATTTTTCTCCGAATTTTGCACAATGTGTCCAGAATGCAGCCGGCGCCAGTTCTAGCTTCGCAGCCGGTGCCGCCTTAGTTCTGTTCTGCTCTGTTTCAATAATTTTTCTATCGCTTCGAAGTTCGTTTCAACAATGCACAGCCAGCGCTGGTTCTAGAGCCCTAGCTGGCGCCTCCTCTCCTCTGTTTTGCGACGTTTTTCTTTCGTTTTACCCTAAAAATCTAAAATAATGAACAAAATATCTTTGCAAGGGTAAAATCTCAAATATGAAGGAATATGACTAGTTATTAAACAAAATGTATTACAAATAAACCTCAAATAACTAGGAACAACATGACTAATTTAGCCCTTATCATGCATATTATTGAATCCAATGATATTTGACATAGTAGACTTGGACATTTAAATTTAGATTCTGTTAAAAAAAAATTGGTGAATTTAGATTTGATTCCTAAACACACAATTGATAAGAAGAATAAATGTCAAGTGTTTGTGGAAGCTAAAACAACCAGGAAAACCCTATCATTCAATTGAAATGGAATCAGAAATACTTAATTTAGTTCACACAGACAATTGTGAATTCAATGGTTTGTTGACTAGGGATTATAAGAAATACTTCAGTACTTTTATTCACAATTGTAGTAAATATTGCTATGTTTATTTACTTAAACATAAAGATCAAGAACTTGAAAAGTTTCTTATGTTTAAAAATGAAGCTGAAACTCAAATTGGCAAGAAACTTAAAAAGTTAAGATCTGATAAAGGTGGAGAGTATGGTTCTAATCTATTTGTTGAATATTGCTAAAGTAATGGCATAATTCATGAGGAGACACCCCCTTATTCTCCCTAATCTAATGGGATTGCTGAACGGAAAAATAGAACGTTTAAGGATATGATCAACAGTTTACTTTTGAATTCTGGATTGCTTAAGTATATATGGGTGAGGTTTTAAATACGGCTTGTCATATTCTAAATAGAGTCCCTCACAAATATAAAGTGGTAACTCCGTTTGAAGTCTGGAAATGTAGGAAATCTAACTTAAAATACTTTCGTGTGTGAGGTTATCTTGCAAAAGTTCTAATCCCTGAACACAAGAGGAAAAAGTTAGGACCAAAGACTATTGATACCATCTTTATTGGTTATGTGAAAACAAACTATGCTATGAGGTGTTTGGTATTTAAGTCTAAAATACCTGAGATAGATGTTAACACAATTGTTCAGTACCGTGATGCTACATTCTTTGAGGATATGTTTCCCATGAAAATTGGTTTTCCTCAAGATGTTTCTACTAAATTTAGGCTTAACATCTGATTCCATT
Organism: Voacanga thouarsii; assembly: GCA_026120185.1. Classification (NCBI taxonomy): domain Eukaryota; kingdom Viridiplantae; phylum Streptophyta; class Magnoliopsida; order Gentianales; family Apocynaceae; genus Voacanga; species Voacanga thouarsii. The sequence continues at coordinate 118,125 of JANUWF010001151.1, forward strand.
CCTGATCACATGGAAATGGTGAAAGTTGTGAGGGTAAGTCCAAGTAGTTCCAACACTCAAATTGAGGAATTGGAAAAACCTAGAAGGAGTATGAGAGCTAAGGTAGACAAGGACTTTAGAAATGACTATATCACTTACAATATTGAGGACGAACATTTAACCTTTCAAACAGCTATGGCTTCCTCAAAAGCAAGGCATTGAAAAGGAGTTGTCAAAAGTAAGATGGATTCCATTGTCTTCAATGGGACATGGGAACTGGTAGATCTCCCTTATGAGTGTACCATAATTGGATGTAAATGGATATTTAAGAAGAAACTTAAACCAGATGGGATCATAGATAAGTATAAAGCCATATGAGTTGCCAAAAGGTTTAGACAGAAAGAAGGAATAGACTATTTTGATACTTACTATCCTGTTACTCGTCTAACTATAATTCAAGTGCTAATTGTATTAGCTTCTATATATGGTTTCACTATCTACCAAATAGATGTGAAGATAGCTTTTCTTCATGGCGATCTTGAAGAAAAGATATTTATATATTAACCTGAGGGATTTGTAGCCAAAGAAAATGAGCGAAAAGTTTGTAAACTTGTTAAATCCCTATATGGTTTAAAACAAGCACCCAAACAATGGCATGAAAAGTTTGATAAAACTATTTTATCATTTGGCATTTATCATAAATGAGAATGACAAGTGTGTCTACTATAAGGTTAAGGGTAATGCATGTATTACACTATGGCTATATGTGGATTATATTTTGCTATCTAGCTCTAATGTTGCGATAATTAATGAAACTAAATCATTCTTGAAAAGTAAGTTTGAAATGAATGATATAGGAGTAGCAAATGTAATTCTTGGTCTAAAGTTGATTCACTCAATTGAGGGGATAACTATTTCTTAATCTCACTATGTTGAGAGTGTTTTTGAGAAATATGGTTATCAAAATTATAGAATCGCTAAAACTTCAAGTGACCCTTTCGTAGCTTTGTTCAAGAATGAAAGTGATATTTCTGTGTCTCAATTAAGATATTTTCAAATTATTGGTAACTTGCAATATCTTGCAAATGGCTCAAGACCAAATATTTCATTTTCGGTATCTAAGTTGGCAAGATATACAAGTTGTCCAAATCAGACTCATTGGGAGGCCTTGGATAGAGTACTAAGGAACTTAAAGGAAACAATTTCCCTTGGACTGCATTATGGGAAATTCCCTGCTGTGCTTAAAGGGTATAGTGATGCAAGCTGAATTGCCAAGAACTCTGTCAACAATAGCTACACTAAATATGTTTTTACGTTAGGTGGCAGAGTAGTCGCTTGGAAGTCTTGTAAACAGACTTTAATAATTCGGTCAAGTTTTGTGGCTAGGTTATGTGCCTTGGGTACTATTGAAACAGAAGCTGAATGGCTGTATGGACTATTCCTCTTTACTAATGATCAGCAAACCCAGTACTACTATATCTATGTATTGTGATAGTCAAACCACAATTGCAAAGATCAAGAGTACCAAGTATAATAAAAAAGACTAAGAGACACATTTAAGTTAGACTTAAGTCTATAAGGGAGTTAGTGTCTGAAAGGGTGGTGTCTGTTGACTTTGTTGGATCTAAAGATAACATTGCAACCCCCTAACTAAGGGATTGGAAGTATTGTTATTCCTTAAATCCAGGATGGGAATGAGACTGATAACCCAGCAATAATTTACCTACAACGGCAACCCAACTGACCAAGTGGAGATCCTACAAGGTAGTTCAATGTAGTATAAACAAGCTGTCTAAGTGAATCTGGCATCTATCCTGATACCTTTGTGTAAAGGTCTTTTCCCTGAAAGCCTATGGTGCGTTTAATGCAATTAGTAAGAGTTTTGACTCTTAATGGAATCAAATCTTTTAGACAGGATGCTAGCAGTACATCCTTAGAGATTGCCAATTATGTGAGTGGTGTTGTGTGGCCGCAACTAAAGGGAATTGGGTTTTCTCTGAATACACTCATGAGACAGGATCAAGACACATGGTCATAAGGTGTCAACCCTAAAACTTGTCTCTATAGCCAATAGTCTATTGTTACTAATGGACGCCAGCACACTCAAGGTTCAGATTCAAGGATCAAGGCCATCTGTTCTTGTGGGGGCATAAGTTAGATAACTTAGGTAGTGATTCAAACCGGAAGGTACCATTATCGAAAGAAAATTATGTAAATCTTGGATATTCTTTAATTATAGATTTGTGGGGGATTACTGAAAATGAAAACTTTAGGAGTTAATAATTTTTTACTCATGATTAGTTAGCCTAAAACAATTAATGAGAGTTGTTCTTAACATGTTAGAGATCATTTTGATTATGGTAGAAGCCATTTTCATTGTGGGAATCCATAATTAAATATCTTTAAAGTTAGGCATTTAACCATTTAGGAACACATGTGATATATGAGTCCCACATGCGAAAAGTTGAGGAGTGTGGAAGCCTTTTGATAGAGCCTAAATTAGTCATATTTTTCATAATTATTTGAAGCTATTTTGTGATGCATTTTGTTCAATACCTAGTCATATTCCTTTATATTTGAGATTTTACCCTTGGAAATATGTTTGTGCATTATTTTAGATTTTAGGGGTAAAATAAGATAAAAACATTATAAAACAGAATAGAGGCAGTGCTAGACAGGCCAGAGGAAGCGGCGTCAGCCACGTGTTGTTGGCATGCACTTCGAGGCAACAAAAAATATTGAAACAGGACTGGAACAGAACTGAACCAGCGTCGGCTGTACTCTGGAAAACGTTACATTGAAATCAAGAAAAAAAATCGGCAAACAACGGAAGAAATAGAACACAACTGGCGCCGGCTCTAGCAGGCAAGGCAGCACCGACTGTGCCCTAAGGATAAGGCGGAGCTTTGATTTTTGCACGCGATTTTTGGTAATCTATAGAGTTTTAATATCTTCTTACTTCTAATCGGCCAAGAACCCTACACTTATAAGTTTAGATGGAAAACACAAGGAAAAATGGGGAAATTCATAGATCATAATAGTAAATCACTCAAATCAAATAAGGAATTGTTCAATTCATGGAGGGTTGTGCAAGAAGGTCTTCAATGGAAGAAGAAGGAGGCTTGTCTATGAGTGCTTTCTTTTGCTTTGTTTTCTTTTTCTTGAACAATGATGTCTTAATTGTTTTATTGTAATTTGACATTGTTCTAGGTATTCATGATTTTTAGAGTTATTTTGATCTTTTGATTAATTGATTGTTATTCTTGGTATTTAATTACTTGTGCTTATTACGAGAATAATTGGTTGTTTCTTTCCAATAACTTGCTTGAAAAAGAGGTTGATGGTGGTTTCGATTCATTAGTTTCGTATCTGTTGTCTCTTAACTTGCTTGAAAAAGGGGTTAGTTGCTAAGAACTAGGTAATTGAATGCTAATTGATGTCTGTCAGAATATGGATTCATTGGTTAATTTCATGTTTTAAGTTTGCTAGAATGTAGAAATTTAATCAAGAATTATGTTTAATATATCTTTTTGGTGAATTAGTTGAGACAGAATATGTGATACTAATTTGTCTAGAAGATAGTGATTTCATGGATTGAAAAAGAAGTGAATCTATCTTAATCCTTCATGATGCCAAAAGAATAATTAGTTATGATAATGATAAGGTACTTTAGGATCATGTTTGTCAAAACAATGGTTTAAGTTACATAATTCTCCATCCTTGACATGTATATATTCTTTTATTTTATTTTATTTTATTTTATATTCCTTTTTCACTTTATTGAGTCGGTTAAACAATGAAAGAAAAGTGATTAATGCATACTTGTTCTTTGAGGATCGACACTCGTTTGAACCCTATGCTATGTTAACGAGGAGTACGCTTGCTCATATGTGTAATTTGGGGTTAATGTTTTAATTTAAAATTGATTGAAAATGTGCTTATTTTTATATGATTTTTATACCCAAATAAATACGCATCACCTTTATACACTAAAAAACTTTTCTATAGACTTGATAGAAAAGCCCAAGGTAGTGGGGCTGCGACATGTGCGCGCTACCTGCCCGGCCTGGCTCGGGCATAGCCCATGTTTTCACGTTCTTCTCTTTTTATTTTCCCTAATTAACTCTAACTTAGATAGAAAAATGAAAGATTAAAACTAATCAGAGTTAAGTCTCCTAATTTGTATTAGTTTTAGGTTTTTTTTAGGCGATATTAAAAAGGAAAAGAACAAAGCCGCCGCTCTGTAGTGGTTTTCAATTTTGCTTCCTTGAGAAAAAAAATCGTCTCTTCTGTTCTTCCTATTATGACCCATAGTTTTCTGACTGAACGAGACTAGTGAACTGAGGAGATTTTTTAGGTGATCGCAATTGGTGTGCGTCGACGGCGATCTAAGACCGTCTTGTCCTGCAAGGAGAGTCGATGTACCTATCGCACCGAGTGAGGGAAATAACTTCTTGAAGGCAAGCCAGTATTGAATAGGTTATTCAGTCAGCGTTTCTTTTAGTCGTGTCACAGCCTGTCCAGAGAAGAGCCGCCGCCCAGTACATCCAGTGGGGACGGCGCCAGGTCATTTCTGGTGGAACAATGCCCGTATGTGCTCTTGTCCTGCACGTAAGTCTCTCAGGTCCATTAATGACTTTTCTTTTCTGTTTTGAATTCTATCTGGTTTCTTTGCACTTGGACTATTTATCCTTGCCAACTTTATTGATATTTGATAATTGCATTTGTTAGAGCCCTGGTCGAGTATAGGTAGTGCTTGTTCAATTCAGTTGAGTTGCCTGTCTATGCTCGTCGATACTCGTTTGTCTAACAATTAGTGCACCTCCTTTCTGCAAGTAAAACTAAATTTCCATTACTTCTTATTTTGATTTCTGATTTTTTAACTAAAATTGAGAAATATTTAGTTAGATGAATTTGTGATTTGCCGGCATGCATTGTTGTTAGAATTTGTTGCAGTAGGAATTAATTCTATATGTATATATATGTTGAAGGCTATTGTTTTGTCTATCCATATTTGGTGAAATATAACACAGGGTCAGTGGAGAATCGTCTTGGTATGTCCGTCCCTTTTAGATGATTATTAAGGGAAGGCTTATATTAAGATGGAACTATCTTCTCTATGAAGTGATTTGCTATGGCCTTGTAATTTGTGAATAATGTAACTATTTGGATTGTAGGCATCCATGCGATTATTAAGTGTTATTCGGTAAAGAACTGTTATGTTTAGTTTGTACGAAATGGATATCATATGATTCTTTCTCTAGTATGTTATATTAAAATATATGTTGGTATTAATGTTATCATACTTTCAATTATAATATTAAAGTCATTGTTAATTATATATATATATATATATATGTATGTATGTATAATTAAACAAAATATTATTCATAAAATTTATTATTCATAATAACTAATATTTATAGAGTTATTTAACTATTTATTTATTTCCTTGTTAATATAATTAATTCATTTATTAATATTATTGCCAAAGTTTTATTTAATGTTTATTATCATAACTATTATGATTAACACTACACTAGTTACTAGTCATTATAGTTATTATATATATATATATATATATATATATATACTATTCGTAATTTGTTAATAACTATTAGTACAATTATTGTTATTATTATTATTACTATTACTATTATTATTATTATTTATTTTGTATATTATAATTATTTATTTATTATATTATTAATTAATATTTATTTTTAATTAATTACTACTACTTATTAATTATTAATTATTTATGATTTATGATTTACTTGTTATTTATTTGTCTTTAATAAATACTTATAAATTAATATTTAATCCACTATTTATTAATTATCATCTATTATTTATTTATTTGTTGGAGCATGTTGTTAGATATATTATTTTGGTACATATTAATTATTTAGTACATATTGTTTTAATTGTCATATTTTTTAAGGCCAAGTTATCTTTTAATTGTTTGAATAGCTACTTCTTGTTCATTTGCTTTGTTGGGGTCCTTATATGCAAAGTTTTGGTCAAAGAAGGAATCTTGTGTGTAGAGTCAAATACCTTTATATGGGATAATCTTTATGCTTCGGTGAAAAGCGGGAAGTTGAACTTCAAATGAATTATTATGCCTAGGAGGGTAGTATTTGATTAATGATTTGTAATTTTCTTGTTAGACGGAAGTGGGACCTAAGAATGAGGAGCAACTCACTAGCTCAAAAGTTTGAGCAAGCTTAACAAGTAAGACCTTGTGTAAAACTTATTTGTTAGACAAACGAAATATTGCAAGTTAAGTATGATTTCTGCTATGAAATGGTAATGTGCATCCGGAATGCAACCATGGTTATTTCTTTTCTCTTTTGTTCATACACATTCTTTTGCTTTTTAAAGCTAAACGCATTGCTCAAACAAAAGTTTCTAACTAAATTACTCACTATTTTGAATAAAAGATTCAAACCAAAAATAGTTTACCATGATTGCAATTTTCCAAACGACAAGTTACTTTGAGAAATTTTCTTGGATGAATCGACAACATTGAGCCCTCAATAAGCGTAGGTTAGATAACTAAGCTTTAGGAAGTTAGGGTGAGTCTTTCAGTAGAGGCCTCTATTGGAAGATAAGCTCTTTCGCAACAAGGCGTCAGTCTTAGTCGATCAAGCTGGTCCGAGCTAGCAACTTAGTCCATGATAGGAATCATCACAGGCATAAAGGTTATGCTAAAGAAGGGGGAAGGAGAACAAAGACACAATACAAGGCTCCATGGGTGAAGCTCATTTTCCAGAGACTTCAAGGTGCATTTCAAGATTCCAAGCCAAGTGTAACACCCCACCTTTTTCACTTCTGATTGGCTACTATTTGTAATTGGATGAGAATTTGTACCGATGTCTAGAACAAAAGTTGATCGGTATAACGAGACAAATATTTTGGTGGAATAATATTTTGTCGGGACCCAAATGTAATTATTGAATTTGTTCTACTCGTACCCTAGATTTTCGAAAAGCTATTATTATTAACAAAATAAGAATTTAGGAGTATTCTGAAAAGAGAAATTGATCAGTGCAATGAAATACACGTTTTGGTGCGCATTATGCTACCCGGGGTATCGGGGGTATTTTTGTCATTTTGGCCATGCCTGCGACTTTGACCGCAAATTTGACCATGTAGAGAGGGAATTGAAGAATTTAAGTGTTACCAATGGATTCAGTGGAATTTCTGGAGTTGAATAGTGAAATAAAATAATTTTCTGTTACGGACCCGATTTTGGCCATATCTGAGAAAAAATTAGAAGTGCAGGTAAAATTTAGACATGTAGTGCTATGTGATTGGTGGATAGGGACATGTGTCACATTTTGAGAGGTTTTATGAGATTTCATACAAGATAAAGCTTATCAAATAAGTTTTACAAAATAAAAAAAAAGGTGGACAAATGAAATTGCGACACGTGGCGGATAGCCCACAATTTGTGACCAAATGGCCACCAATTTAGACCAAGAATGGCGGTTAAAGAGCTGAAAAATAGCCAGATTTTGTGCATAAGGAGTAGGGAAAGAAGAGAGAAAGAAAAGGGAAGGAAAGCTAGAGAAAATAGGGAGAAAAAAGAAAAAGGAGAGAGAAAGAAAGTTGTGTGTGTGTTCTTGGTGTTCTTGAAGCAAAATCAAGCCAAGAGATCCCACATACAAGGTAAAAGTCTATGCTTCAAGAATTAAAGTTGTAGATTTCATTACGGTGATTGTTTTGATATGAATTTTAACATGAAAACATGATTTTCATGTTTTGATTTTGGATCAAAGCTAGGTTTTGTGAACTTTTGTGTATGAACCTTATACATGCTTGTATATGTGCCGGATGCCTAAGGGGCATTTGAATGATGTTTTGTGTGAGGAAGAACTGAATAATTTTGGTAGCTTGAAGGCTTATTTTCGGTTGAAGAGATGATGATCAAAGTAGAGTAAAAATGGAATTTACTTGGTTGGAAAAATGTATTATACAAGCTTTTGATTAGAAAAGATGAATTTGTGTTGAATAAGTGTGATTCTTGTGAGCTACTGAAATCTGGAAATTCAGAATCAAAGATGATTTGAAGGAGGATTGAATGAATTAATAGTTCCAAAGTGCTAAAGGCTAAGGGAAAACAAAGGAAAGCATGAATAGAGAAATTAAGGCAAAACTACTGAGGCTGTTTTTGCCCAGTATCATGTTATTGGAACCAGAACTCTAAAAACAGCCTATACTGAATTAGAGTTAAGAGTCTTATGGTCATTTTGGTATATCATAGAGCCAAATCGGGGTTGTGGATTGAAAGTTATGTCCAAAATGAAAACATATGTCAAAATAGCAAAATTTCAGAATTTTGCTTGGAACATGGATGAATTTAAGGATGATTAATTGTGTGATTTGGATGAAATGATTGAGGAAATATGAAGTGAATCCCTTGTTTATGAAGGGGGAAAAGATGTGAAAAAAGGAAAATGAAAGAATCAAACAAACGATGGAAAACCGATGTGAACGAAGGTTAAACGTTTTCCTTAACCATCGGCTAACTGTCGGCCCCCGTCAGCTAAACGTCGATTGGACGTCGGCTACCCGTCGGGCACATCGGTTGGACGTCGGCTACCCATTGGCTATTTTTTGGCCAAACACAAATTGACCCGAAAAAGATGTTTGGTGTAGGTTTTGGCGACAAACGGCCAACGAAACATCGAAAATGGTAGAATTGAAGGTTAAACGGCTATGAACGAAAAGAATTGCTTAGGACACGAGGTGAGTCCTTTAGATTTCTAAAACTCTTTCTAAAGCTAGTGTGCTTTGTTTTCTCATGAAATGCCATGTTATACACCGTTTAGGAAATCCATGAACATGTTTAAGGTTTATCTGAGCAAGAATTATTTTTATGCCATTTCGGGCTTGGTTGAACATTATAATTTACTTGGAAGCCTTACTGAATGATTAAAGTATGAATTTTGTGAATTTAGACCTTTTTAGATTAAATATTTGGGATTTTTAGAAACTGGTAAATTTTGGAATCGAGTATTCATAAATTGACTGAAATGCCCTTATTGGGACATTTTATGGAAGTATATTTGGAAACTTTGAATTTAATCCTCTTTGGGGATTAGTATTCTAGATTTCTTGAAATGAGTTCCTTTTGAAATCGGATATTTGGAAAATGATCCAAATGTCCTTATTGGAATGTTTTATAAAAACCTTTGGAATCGGGTATTCGGTAAATGACCGAAATATCCTTATTGGAACTCTTGTGAACATTTTTCAAATCGAGTAAGGGTAAAATGACCTGAATACCCTTGAAAGGTCTTTTGGAATCGGGTGTGGGTAAAATGACTTGAATACCCTTGGAAATAACTTTTGTGATCGAGTACGGGGAAAATGATCCGGATATTCTTGGAAACATGTTTTGATATGTAAATAGAACTCTTTATCCTGTTTTAACATAATTTTGGAAAATGATCTCTCGTGATGAGATTGACTTTTGGAAAACGACCTTCTAATCCCTGAAATTATTTTATTGGCCTAATGTGCCATGGAATGAATTGATTAGCTCTACAGAGTCTATGTGAATAATGATCTGACTTGCGAGTTAGTGGGATCAAATTATGAAAAATGTTATTTTTCCCCAAAACTGTTTTGATATGAAAATTCTATGAGATCAAATAACCCTCTGGCCTGATCAGTCAGATGAGGTTGGTATTGTTAACGTTGAGTACTCAGTAAGGACGTTGATATTTGTACTAGCTCATGTTAGAGATAGATGACCCCAAGTAACTTGATCAGTTCTGGGGATTGTCTTACTCCAAACAGGGCGACAGGACATTGAGATGAGTTGTCTTGGCTAGCCATTTAGCACATGGCAATTGCCGCGTCTGTGGACGCTTCTTAATTTTTAGTCATTCGCTGGATGCCAGGCGAGGACACTCGGTGCGTTTGACTCCTTGCCACCTCAATGGTGATTGACGTCAGGATTGGGACCCCTGGCTTATGGTGGCAAGCGTGTGCTGCGGTACACAGGGTATGCTGCAATATACGTGGGCAGAAGTATGCTACGATGTACTTATTCCAATGACACACGGTTTAGTACTGAAGGCTGCGGTCTCAGTACAATGATACGTGGTGTCGAAGGCAAGGACTGCAGGATTTGCATGTGGATTGGATATAGGCCGACCTTCTGTTGGAGAAGTGCCTGTGATTTGAAAACTAGGGCAATGATTTGAAATTGAAGTACAGTTTTCTGAAAATGATTGAGTTCTAAATAAACTCTACGTTAAAGAGTTTTGGATTCATTTCCAATGAACAAATGATATGCTTTTTCATAAAAGTTTTGTGTACTTTGCCACTTTGATAAAACATTAGCATACATGGGACTCACTAGGTGATTTTTCACTCACACGTGTCTTTTATCTTACCTTTTTGTAGGATCTGGAGTTGAGCGGACCTATGGATAGAGGACGACACCACAGTGACAGCAGAATAGGTCCAGACATTTCCCTTTTGGATAATGTACCTTATTACTGATGTTGAATTGAAATTTTCATGTATGAGATTCTTTGCTATATATGTGCACATGACCATCAGTATGGATTGTCGCATGGATCTAGACCTTACATACTCTGTTAGATTTTTGTTATAAAGACCCCTTGTCTGGGTAACTGGAGGGGGCAACACCCGGGGTTGATATGTTTTCGCTGTTTCCTTTAGTAGGGGTGCTACACTAAGTATGAAGAAGGTTGTCAAGTAATGAAGGATTAAAGAAGGGCCAAGAAGATTAAAGCTTAGACAATAATTAGTATGCAGGACCAAATGAATGTAAGAGGATTCTGAAAAGATAAAAAAAAGCAAGGTGTGAGGAGGACAGAATGCACCTGACACTGGGTACACTAGTACACCTAATGCTAGATCTATACTAGAACAACATTGTTCCATTTGCATATCACACCCTGCACCGGGTCCACCAGTACATCTGGCACTAGATCACTTCGGGCAATGCTCTATTTTGTTAATTTTTCTTATTTTATTTTATTTTGTTTTGAATTTAATTCTCACAACTTTTAACTTGTAATAGGTATATTTTAGACGTACTTAGGAGATGAATGGCTGAGATTTCATCTCTCATTTGCTAGGTTTAGTTTGTTATCTTTATATATGCCTCTTTACTCTTGTAATAGTTAGTTTTTAAAGAAATAGAATATTTTGGTAGAGAAACCAAATTCTCTCTAGAGGAGAGTGTGTAAGGGGTGATTCCCATTTCAAGACTAAATCAAAGGGTTTAGTCCCACCTTTGATTCCATGTCTCTAAAGTTCAAAGGGACAATCTAAATCTCTTTCTCTATTCTTGGGTGCTAGTGTTCTCTCTAGTGTTCTTGATAAGTTGCGTTTTTGGGTGCCTTCAAATCCCATCTTTTTGTTCTAATTTCTTGATAGATTAAAGTATTTCGGTGTTTTGAAGTAGAATAGATTCACCAATTCTCATTGGGTTACGTGTATTTGCATTTACTTTATATGTGTGTGTGAATTTGGTAGGGAGTTGGGTGACCAATTGATAGAAATCAATCCAGTCACGAGGATCAAACTTAAGAAGGGGGAGACAATGAAACCGAAACAAAGGTGTTTCTTTGTTACCTTTCTTGATATCTTTATTTTCTTTTCTTATTTGATTTGCTTGTCTTGAAATCCATCTACTTGTTAAAGTTCAAGAAAAAGCCACTTTTAGATCTTGAAGGACTTCCTCCCTCAAGCTGTTGGGTATCTCACGCATATCATATATGGCACAGCGGAAAAATAAAACAAGATACCAACCTAGGATCCGCATATGTGTGGAAAAGAGGACATAAAAAGAACAAAGGTAATAGCATTTAACCTTTTTTTGATCGTGTGTAAAACAAAATTTTCTTTCTTCAAGTTAAGGTGCGATCCAACAATCCTCTTGATCAAACACCATGAGAGTTGAACGTCCACTATAATCACAATGTGTGATTATCGCTAATAGAAATCTACACGGATGATACACTCAAGCACCAAGATTTTCCGTGCTAACAAAATCAAGATAGCAGCTAAGGTTATTTGCTTCAAGAGCAACAAAAGAGAGAAGAAAGAAGAAGTCGTGTGCTCTAGGATTGGAGTAGATTTCGTGTGTCTCACATAGCTAGGGTTTTGCGCAAAGCATCTATATGTTACATGAAAATCTACTGGAAAAATACTTCAACTCTGGATTCTAAAACAATTAGAATTCCCTAATTGTAATTGGAAATATCAAGTTCTCACAATTACAATTTGAACCATAAATTATAACTAATTATAATTTGGCCACAACAACTTCTCTTTCTTGCAATTAACCCGACTATGTTATCAAATAACATCTTGAGTATAAAATCTTCTATTGTGTGTGACCTATTAGGTTTCCCAATCAATTGGTAGCGAAACATGAATTAATCCAAACGTCTTTGAGATTAATAATCCATAATTAATTAGAATTAATCCTATTAATTCTAATCAAGATTGGTTTATTAATTCATCAACTAATAAACCCATATTCCCAGGTCATGGGCGGTATCTAGCAACACATCATGACTACCCAAGAGTCCAGGAAGTCAAGTGGCTTGACATGAACCCTTCAATAACAAACTACAGTACAATTAACTCTTTTCACCATACAATATCTCATTCGGTTTGGAGTATGGAATTTGTGCCAACTCCCACCATAATTAATTCTGACCTGAATATAATAGTACTTGTACCAGGAACCCACTACTCTAGATGTGTCTCAATTGAAACTGTAACTCCCCGCTACCTAGGCCCGCCCGGGGCCGGGGATGTCGCCCCGTTCAAAGGACAAGGGGTCTTTATAACTAGGACACACGAAAAAAATGGCGGAATAAATAAAAAAAAATTAACTTAAAATTTATTACAACCCTAGAATAAATCCAAGAATTCCCAAAAGAAAGACAAATCCATAAATGAAATCATCCACTCTTAACTCCCCAAAGCAATACATAAAAATAAAAGACAACATTCTCTTCCAAGGCAGATAACACTAGCTACTCATCCCCATAGCAGGATCGACCTGAAATCATGGTAAAAAGGTGATGAGACAGAAATCTCAGTAAGTTCGTGTGTGCTTTGGGTGTTCAGTGAAAACAGTTCGTGGATGCAAAGTGTGAAATCTCTATAAGAGAAATATTAACAAGCAATAAACTTTAGTCAAAACTAAGAGTGGTGTTTTCCTCTTTTTGAAACCATACAAGTGCACAATAAAATCAACCACTCATAAAGGTGGTCATGGGTTACCACACATTGGACCCCATAACCATACATTGTCAGAATGCCACACTTTGTGCAGACTGACAAAAGAAATACTGGCAAGCAATGAATGATGTTCAAAAACAAGAGTGGCATTTTGGCTTTCAAACCATACAGGTACAATAAAATCAACCACTCAAAAAGGGTGGTAATGGGTTACCACACGTTGGGCCCCATGTCCACATGGTCAGTATGCCATACTTTATGCATACTGCCAGTCAGAATGCCATACTTTGTGCAGACTGACAAAAGGTAGGTGATCGGCCTACCGGGCAAGATACTCCTCCTTCTCTATACCCAAACAACAACCGGGTGTCCAATCCGGCATAACACAGTCACTTGACTGAAATAAAAATTGCTCGCTCGGACCGGCATGACTAAGTAGTACTGACGTTTCTCTAAGTTGAGCTTATCTTTTGAAGGCGGCCTCCCGCCAAAAGACTCACTCTTGCTCTTCAAAACTAGTACTACCAGTCTACCCCTGTTGAGTACTCAACGTAATGTATCCCACTTGGAAAAAATGAACAAAACATAGTTCCACTTGAAAATGGCAATTAAGGTTTTCCAGAGTTTGGGGCAAAACTGGTTTTAGAAAGAGTTTTAGGTTTTGAGTAAAACCACCCATTGATTTGCAAATAATTTATTTGTCTGAAACGAGAATGGAAATAATCCTCAATTGCCTTTACAGAAATGAGTGACCATGCACTCTGCATTTGGCTTGCCATAAAAAAAATTATTTTTCATCAAATACGTTTTATGCAGGAGCTTACCTGATCCTTGCTCACAACAAAGGTCTCCAACTGCTGACCTAACCCCGCATGGGGTAAATACAAACCACAATCAAACTCAAGCTAAAGATTCACTTTCACAAATAAAACCAACTCAACTTACTACAATCATGTCCCTAGTGTCCCAAGCTTTAAGACTCGATAATAAATAAAAGGGTTTATAAAATAAATCTAGTTTGATATTAAAATAACTAGAGTTTGGGAAATAGGTACAATAAATTGAAGGTTTAAATCTTACTAAAATAATTTAGAGTTTATTTGATGAAAAGTCCTAGGTGGTACTAGGTAAAATAATAATTTATTAATAATTAATTGCTAGAAAATAATTGATAATTAAAATTAGTTGAAAATAAATTTTAATGAGTCTTACTTGAAAGATAATAAATAAATTTTTAATGAGTTTTGATTCAAAGATAATAATTAAATTTTTAGTAATAAATATTTTACTAATTATGATTATTTCCATAAAAGGCTTTATTTGATATTATCATTTTATATATAATATCTATATATTTTATTTTTCTAGCAAAAGCTATTATTTATTTGACCAAAATATCCTTATTATATATAATAATCCAAATTTACCCCTCCTAGGGTTTTTTTTGGAAATTACTAGCAAAATCCAATTATGAAATATTTTATTCATGAAATAAAAATTAGCTTTGGGACAACTAGATCATGATCATACTTCTATGACTAACCACAATCAAGGACATATACAATACTTCAATTCATCAAATCATCCAAATCATGCATATAAGCATAGATCTAAATTTATCAAGACATGATCTAACCCCTACTAGCATAAATATAACCATGGCTTCAATAATCCAACATGAATATAAATCCTATTCACCAAAGGTGACATAATCTCTAGCATACTTCATCACAAATACTACCTATGACATGGAGACATGCATTAAACCTCAAATCATCATACAATCAACCGAGATAATCCATCCATCCATAAATCTCATCTCCTTCATATTCATACATACATTCATGCTTCAACCTCAACAATATATACTCAAACCTTATCCGCAATCCATCTTCTATCAACATCATCCTAGAGACATGAATCTAGAATTTAAAAGAAGGGTTAAAATGGCTTACTTGATTGATGAATTCCTTGAAGTAGTTTTGAGTGAATCTCAAGCCATAGATGCCTAAATCCGTCCAAAGGAGATGAAGGAAGAATGGCCATGGAGAAGAAACCATTCAGCCAAGTAAGTGAGTGGTTCGGCCAAGAGAGAGAGAGAGAGAGAAAAAAGAAGAAGAAAGCTCATTAGCATGCTTAAACACATATATGTTCATTAGAGATTGAGGATTAGCGAAGATGAAGTTGATTGAATAATCCTACCTTGAAGGTGTTCTTGAGCCTTCATAAAATTTTTGGTTTTTGATCCAAAAGTGCAAGTTGGATTTTGGAGTTTGATGTTAAAAATGGTACGGATGGACTCACAGCAATGAATAGATGAAATCTGGAATTTTTAGAGGTAGTTTGAAGTGATTTGGAGAGGTATTATGTGAAAGGAAGGAGTAGGTGTTCTTGGTGTACTATGTGTTCTTGAAGGTTGAAGAGAGTAGAGAGCTTTTAGATGGAGGCTGCCGAAATTCTATGAGGATTAGGGTTGCCAATTTTCTGTACGGTTTAGGTAGATGGTTTTTCTGGTTTGGAAGGAAAAAGGAAAGGCTAGCTGTTGGAATCCTTGAAGAATATTTTTATGAAGCAAATTTGGAAACTAAATATTCAAGAATATCTCTGATTATGGAAGAGCTCTTAGAAATCTGCCATGGCCGATTGCTTGTGCAGAATTTTGGCTGGATGAAAGATGGTTGAAGGAGGCTAATGGTGGCCTAAATTAAGGAGTCTAATGGTGAATGGAAGGTCTGGTTGTTTGAGGTATATTTTATGGAAAGTTGTTAAATCATGGTGGCTGGAATTTTGGTATCCAAATCAAGGCATGATTGCAGAATTTTTTTGGAAATCTTTTTGGCAGCCATGGCTGGATTTTCGTGCAGAACATAGGGAGGACAATGGATTTCAGTTAATGGTGGTTTAAGGATGGTTTACGCAGAAAAAGGATGGAGTTTCAGCTAGGGTTGAATTAGGAAACAAAGCTGGACAAAATTCTGCACAGCATTTTCGCAAAGCTGGAATTTCCGGGGCAGTTTTCGGCTGCCCTTTCCAGGCGATTTGCAGAGGCTTTGAAGGGGAATTTCTGGGGCTTTCAAGGCTGGTTTCCAGCCTACTTCATGGAGGAAAACATGGCTAAGATGCTGAACAAAAACTAGAAGAAAACAGCTTGGTTTCGGACCTCCAAAGCTGTGAATCTGCCCAGAAAATTTTCTGGTTTTGCACAGTATTTGTGCAGTCCGAAAATGGCCAGGAAAATTTAGATTTCAAGCTGATCAAAAGGGCCATTTTCTGGCAGCATTTGGGAGGAAATAATGGTTAAGAATTTTGTCACCTTGAAGACACACAAAGCTGGAAAAATTTCAGCTCTAAGCATGAAGGGAAATGAACCTAGTTAGAGTGAATTTTTAGAAAGTTTACTAAGGAATTTAATTCACTTGAAATCTTTCCCCTTCTTCCATTGTTTTGGTCCATATGATGTCTTTTACTAAGACATTTCAAACCTTCAAAGCCACCACACATTGCTAGAATCTTTTTTCTAGAATAAAATTGGCTTGAACAAAATGAACAAACTAATGAATTGAGAAATAGGAAAAATTAAGGATCAAGAGGAAATGAATCCCCCTTAGGAATTTTGTGTAGAGCAAAAGAGTAGGATTTGAAGACTCCTATCATGTCTCTCATAGGACAACATCTCTACCCTACACCAAACACCACTAAGGCCGAAAATGATACTTCTCAAGCAAAAGTAAAATTTAACCAAGCTAAAGCTCCTATAATGGAATTTGAACCCAAGACCTCAAGAATTATTTCCAAAACTCTAACCACTAAACCACAATAACTCTTATTCTTATTTTTCCCCTAAAAATATTTTCTTATTCAATCCTCAAGCTATCTCCCTTTTTCCACCTCAAGCAAAAATTACCATTTTACCCTTCTCACTCAATAATCATAATCAAGCTCTCTATACTATAAAACATAAATCCGAAGCACATAAAATCATACAAAAATATATTTAAACATGCAAATAAATATGCTATGCATCCCAACCCCCTTACTCTAAGGTTGGTTTTGACTGGGGTTTCACAGAAATTGTTTCCAATACACAGTCGCCTTAGCCAAGGAATTCTTGAATAGTAATTCCTACAAGTGGCTGTGAGATATTCGCCCCTACTATTAAGAATGGTGAATCCTTTATTGACCTTCTTAACTATTTTTGTTTACCTCACAATGTACCCAATATCCATCCCATAGGCGGCCCTTGATTGAGCTTCAGAGATTGGAATCAAAGCACAATGTTCAGCAAACAAAGTACCTTGAAGATCTCAAGTCTAAGCATACTTACACGTTTGCTATATTGAGATTATATCACTGGTACTAAATAGTTATTCATGTGATTATCTCATAGCTAGGTCATCTAATGAACTTGTTGCATTAAGAAGCATCCATATGTTAACTTTGAGTATCTTAATACTCACGAATCTGAGAACCACCACCTGATCAAACCAGGAAGTCTAACACATACTAGTCTTAACGCATTAATGATGTCCAGTCTCATTGATACTATGACTAAGGACTATTTAAGTACTAACACTATACAGTATAGTAGGAATCTCATATCATGATCTCCATCATGATTTCCTTAACACAGTGTTGTACTAGGGACTTTATCTAACAGTTATATTACACAAAGGTAAAGAAAAGAAACTATAAGATAAATAATACCTTTTATTAAAATAAAATGTGTCATATATAATGTACAAGT
Source organism: Voacanga thouarsii (assembly GCA_026120185.1). Lineage (NCBI taxonomy): Eukaryota > Viridiplantae > Streptophyta > Magnoliopsida > Gentianales > Apocynaceae > Voacanga > Voacanga thouarsii. The sequence goes on from JANUWF010001151.1 coordinate 136,096, forward strand.
GATTTCCCTTAGGTCATAACACTAACACAAGTTCATATCACCAACTCGGTTCTTCAAAATCAAGAGGCTTCTGTATTTTTAGCTCGTATTAAAGTGGTATCAGAGCAATATTGTGTTGACTTTAATCAATACAACATTTTTTGGGCAAAGGTACAATTTTCTTCAAGAACTTGTTAAAATTTCCAAATTTTCGTCACTTATTTTGAGGCTATTTTTGAATGCTTAGAACTCAATATTGTGCCATGAATTTGATGTGAAATTGAACATACATGTTGGGTTATTGATTGGGTAGCTATTTGAGGATTAAAATTGTTGAAAATTTGAAGTTATTTGAGTTGATTGGCAACACAAAATTCTACTCAAAGAGACTCCCGTAACTCATTTTTATGCAAAATTTGTAAACTATAAAACTTATGTTTTTTTCCTTAGTATTAGTATAATCATTGGAGATTAATTTTTCTTGATATTCTTGAGTCTTTGGATTGTTACAAGTGTGAAATTTTGAAACCCCTTGAATTACGAGATTGCACCTCAAGTGTTTGATATATTGCATCAATGATTTATGATTGCTCATACATGACTATCTCAAGCTTCCATTCATGAACTACATTATCTCCTAGCATAGTAGATTGTTCTTGGTGAAGTAAATCTTTCTTGTAGCAACCAGAAAGTTTATTTCTCTTGAATTAGTCTTGAACTTGGGAAGCACTTGAGTGGATTGACAAAGGTAACAGGGCGAGCTCATTGTTGTAAAAGCCAAATAGGAGTGTAAACATGAGGGTTGAGTAATATTGATTGAGTGCTAAACACGTGAGGGTGGGAAGTGAGGAACTTTTCTTTTGTGTTTTTCTACTCAAAATTTCTCTTCAAACAAAAACAAAATGGTTTATGAGATTTCATATGAATTATCTTCTATGTGTGCTCAAGGTGAAGTAAGTGATTTCTATGAAATGTCATGTTCAAGTAGAGGATAATGTGATGACTATAATGGGGAAGAATAGAATTATTAGAAATATGAAGATGATTGTGCATTCTTGTATGATCGTGATGAAGAGCAAAACACTAGTGGGAATGAAAAAGGAAGTTATAAGCGGATAGATTATAAGAGTGATGAATTCTTATGGGAGGACCTCTAAAGAGAGCAAAGGGTAAATTGCAAAATTATTCAAATAATGGAGTGCAAAAAAAGTGAGAGTTTGTGCATAAGAAGGAGTATGATTGCTCTAATTGTTGGGAAAAGGCCATTACTTTTACAATTGTCCTAATGAGCCACAATGGAGGAAGAATAAGTTACAATATAGTAGAAATTCCACCTATAGACACACCAAAACTACTTATCCCAACAAATTTACACATAGGAGATTTTATGGGATACAAGGCGGAAAAATGAGACAAGTGAATGTTGAGAAACAACCACAAAGGACAGTAGACTCGAAGAAAACCACTCATGCCAACTTTCCATTTACTCAATCAAGAGATGTAGGAAATGAGAAACATGAGGGGTTGGAATAGGTAGTACGGGAGGAATGGTGATTCAGCCAATTTGTCCATTGATTGGAGTAGCAAGAAGAGATGGGGATACTTGTGAGGGTAAAGAAGGAGATGAGATGTAAAGGGAAAATATCTTCTTTTCAAGGTGTCTTATCACCGAAAAACCATGTAGTGTGATTATCGATGGGGGAAATTGTAAAAATTTGATTAGTACTACATTGGTGGAGGAATTAGAGTTAGAAACCCTGAAGCACCCTAGTCCCTACAAGCTTCATTGGTTGCACAATTTTGGAGAAGTGAAGGTGAACAAGCAAGCCAATGTTGAGTTTGACATGGGGGATACCATGATAAAGTGTTGTGTGATGTTTTATCCCATACATGTTGGGCATATTTTGTTGGGGAGACCTTAGATGTTTGATAGGGATGTAGTCCACAAGAGGAGGAAAAACACTTATACCTTGAAAAAGATAAAATAAAAAAAAAAAGTTCACTTTATCTCTCTTAACCCCTAGTGAGATTTTGAAAGATCAAAATATGTTAAGCAAGAATGAAAACAAATGGAGAGAGAAGAAAGAGGGGAAAAGATTTAGAGAAAAGAAGAAGATGTGAAAACAAAAGAAGAGTTTGAGAAAAAAGTGGAGAAAGGGAAAGGAGAAAAAGAAGAAAATCGAGTGACATTTTCAAATTTGAGAGAAAAAGAACCGAGTAACAAATAAGAAGGTGAGATAAAAAGAGAGTGGAGGTAAAATGAGAAGAAAAATGTGGGTAGTGAAAGGAGAAAACAAATAGCATGGCAAAGTTCAAAAGACTACATTTTTGCTTTCACCCAAAATTCCTTGTTTGAATTTTTGTGTAGGTGACAAATCTTGAACGAATCATCACAAAAAAGAAGAAAATGATCGGAATCGTCCTAGGCATGAAAGCCATGCTAAAGAAGGGGGAAGAAGGACAAAGACACAACATATGGTTCCATGGGTGAAGCTTATTTTCAAGAGACTTTAAAGTGCGTTTCAAGATTCCAAGCCAAGGATGGAGAAGGTTGTCAAGCAATAGAATATTAAAGAAGGGCCAAGAAGATCAAAGCTTGGACAATAATTGGTATGGAGGGCCAAAGGAGCGCAAGAGGAGGCTAAAAAGACAAGAAAAGCAAGGTGTGAGAAGGGAAGAATGCATCTGGCACTGGGTACACTAGTAAACTTGGCACCAGGTCCACACTAGACCAACATTTTTCCATTTGCAGATCACACCTAGCGCCGGGACCACCAGTACATCTGGCGCTAGGTCACTTCGGGCAATGCTCTATTTTGTTAATTTTTCTTATTTTATTTTATTTTGTTTCGAATTTAATTCTCACGACTTTTAACTTGTAATAGGTATATTTTAGACTTACTTAGGAGATGAATGGCTGAGATTCCATCTCTCATTTGCTAGGTTTAGTTTGTTATCTTTATATATGCCTCTTTACTCTTGTAATAGTTAGTTTTTAGAGAAATAGAATATTTTGGTAGAGAAACCAAATTCTCTCTAGAGGAGAGTGTGTAAGGGGTGATTCCCATTTCAAGACTAAATCAAAGGGTCTAGTCCCACCTTTGATTCCATGTCTCTAAAGTTCAAAAGGACAATGTAAATCTCTTTCTCTATTCTTGGGTGCTAGTGTTCTCTCTAGTATTCTTGATAAGTTGCGTTTTTGGGTGCTTTCAAATCCCATCCTTTTGTTCTAATTTCTTGATAGATTAAAGTATTTCGGTGTTTTGAAGTAGAATATATTCACAATTCTCATTAGGTTAAGTGTATTTGCATTTACTTTATTTGTGTGTGTGAATTTAGTAGGGAGGTGGGTGACCAACTCTAGGTTTCTTCAAAATCAAGAGGTTGCCGCGTTTTTAGCTCATATAAGTCCAAGTGGAATATTTTCCTGAAATGGACAACTGGTAAGTTAGAGTGTAAAAATGGAGGAGTATCCACCCAGTGGACTGATTACTCACTTATATTATGATGTAGAGTTTCACAATACGCGGTCATGACGTAGGTTTATGGCCTTGACTATGATGTAGGGTTTTATAATCACATTGGTTTTAGAGTGGTTATTTTTTTCTAAAAGTGCACTTTTGTTTGAGAAATGTAAATGAAAAACACCACTCTATGTTCAAACACACAATGTTATAACTTGCAATCTTTTCCAAGACTTGTTTAAAGTTTCATAAATGAAGCATTTCTCAACTTATCATGAGTACACACAGGACTTATTAGGAAGTAATTCTCATTATATTTTGTATCATGCTTTTAGGAAGATCTTGCTTTGAAGGTTGAGCTTGCTTGATGATTAGAGAATTTATTTCTACTTTTGATGTATTATCCTTTCATGATTTTATTTCAATAATTGTTGAGACTTGTATAAGATTTAATTTAGTTGTAATAAGTTTTAAACTGAGTTCATTCTTTTAATTTCTTTTTACCTAGTTGTAAAGACCCTTAATCCTGTAGGCGGGGCGATATCCCCGTCCTTTTTTGGGTTATGTAGGTAGTGCAGTGTTACAAGTGGTATCAGTACCTAGGTTTAGGCATTTCTTTTAACTACTTGGATTTAGTGTTTAATTTCTTTAGGTATTTTGATTTATTACTAAGCTCAGCGTATTTTTTGTGATGATAGGATGGTTAGAATCTACAAGATTACTCACAAAACTATAGCTCCTGAGATTATTCATGTTCCTATTGTAATACTAGAATCTGTTAATTCCTCCTCATCAGGGTCTTTAGAGTTGAATTTACATGATCAAAACAGTAGCTATGATAAAAATTGTTAGAATGTATGCCCTCCAATCCTATGTATCTAACGTATTCAACGGTATAAATAAAAGTTTTACTCTCAAAATTGTTGTGTTTCTTTATTTTAATTTATGCACAATTTTGATGGAAAAAAGCCATTTTGTTTGAATAAGTAGTCCATGTAAATAGAGGTCTCTTAGAGTATGGTATGAACCATGTATTACTTAAAACATAAACTGAGTTCTTAACCGGTTGATCAGAATAGGAATCTAATCATGACAAAGGCTATTATACTATAAATTTCAAATGGGGAATAGCTTACCTTTAACCAGTGAATACTCCTCTTACTTCATAGTATAAGTGTATTTGGAATAGGTAGAACTGGACCAGTAGCAATAATTTCTTAAAGTACTAAAATAATAGAAACCCAGGCTACTACTGTTATAGTGTGGACTTATACTCTATGGCTTGAGTATGGATTGGTGGTCTAGTGAAGCTGGTGTTGGATTTCGATCATACAAATCAATTTACACGCAAAGAATTACTAGTATGTAATTAAACGGATCATGAGAAGGGAGAAAATTAATTACCTAAAAAACGTAGCCTTTAACATTTTTTCCTTCTGCTCGAATGCTCTTCAAAAATCGATCCAATCAAGCTACCAAATTCTAAGGATAGGAATTTTTCTAATATTAATTCACACGAAGAACATACTCAAGAACTACCAAAATCTATGCTAGTAGAATAATGCTTGATGGCTTTATAATTAATTTTTATTAGAGAGGATAAAAAAACTTTTTTTTGAAAAGAAGAATAAGGAAAAATGAAACCTCGTGTTTTTCCCATGAAAAGAAAAGAAAACCACAGGTTTATTTCCAAAAAGAAAAACTTAGTCCATTTTTCCTCACCCAAAACTATATATATATATATATATATATATATATATATATTGGTCAATTAGTGCAAGCCATTTGTTTGCTTCCTAAACGTTTTAGGAATCAAACAATAACTAAAATTTTCTTATGTTTTTAGGATTTCCAAATTTCTATTTAGCCCACAAGGTATTGCTAATTACAATTTGGCCCCAAGAATTATAACTACTTATCATTCACCCAATAAAGTTATTTCTTCTCATAAATTAACCCCATAATATTATCAAATAATATTTTAAGTACCAATTCCTCTATTGTGTGACCTATTAGGTTTTCTACTCATTTGAGAGCTAATATAAATTAATTCTATCTGATGCGTAAATTTTGGGTGTATAAAAATCATCCATTTAAATCCATCAATTAGTCAAGTTTTAATTAAAATATTAATCTCAAAATACACATACGAGCAAGTATATTCATCGCAAGCAAAGTATAGGGAATTAACGAATATCGATCCTCAAATAAACAAGTACATATTAATCACTTTTCATTCATTATTTAACCGACCAAATAAAACGATAAGATAATAAAAAGAAAAGGAAAGAAATATATACAACTCAAGGATATAGGAATATGCAATTTAGACAACAATCCTAGAAAACATGACAATGAATCATTTAACAACTATCTCAATTAATCATCATCTTGGCATCATAAAGGAATATAAAGTAAAGTTCAATCCTTTCCCAAGTCATGAATTCAATTATATAGACTTTACTTCTTTCCCAATCTATAGAATCACTATCTTTTGATTAAATTAATAGATTTTTCAATCAAACTAACATAACCAAAAGATGCATTAAACATAATTTCTCACAATCATGAAATTAGTCAACAACCCTATACTCTAGGTGAAATTAACTAGTCTTTGATCACTTAAGTTCTTTGGTTTTAACTTCATTTTTCAAGTCTGTTAAGAAATAATAAATATAAAATTAATAAAATTAAATCAACTCCTAATGTCATTTTACAAGTCAATTATAAGCAAATCTAACTTCATTAATTCTTCTATAATCACAAGTAATCAAACACCAAGAATGATAGAAAATTAATCAAATAACTAAATTAAAACAAAAATCATGAATCCCAAAATATTATTGAACTACAATAAAAATATTAAATACATCATTATTCTAAAAAAAGAAAACAAAGTGTTAGTGTTGTGTCCTAGAGACAATCACTTGTACTTTGTATATGACACATTTGTTTTATAATACAAGACATTATTTATCTTTTAGTTTGTCTTCTTTACTTTCATGTAGAATAACTGTTAGATAAAGTCTCTAGTAAAATACTATGTTAAGAAAATCATGATAGAGATTATGATGTGAGATTCCTACTACACGGAATTGTGTTAGAACTTAAATAATCCATAGTCGTAGTATTAATATGATAGGGCATCATTCATATGTTAAGACTAGTAAGTGTTAGACTTCCTGATCTAATCAGGCGATGGTTCTCATATCCGTGAGTATTGAGATACTCAAAGTTAACACGTGGATACTTGTTAATAGAACAAGTACATTGGATGACCTGACTACGCGATAAACACATAGATAACTATGTAGTGGCAGTGACAGAATCTCGTTACAGCAAACATGCAAGTATCCTTAGACTTGAGATCTCCAAGGTACTTTTGTTGCTGAACATTGTACTTTAGTTCTAATTTCTAGAGCCAAACCGAGGGCTGTCAATGGGATGGATATTGGGTACAATGTGATGTAAATGAAAGTAGTTGAGAGGATCAATAAAGGATTCATCATTCCTAATAGTATGGATGAATGTCTCACGGCCACTTGTTGGAATTACTACTCGGGAAATCCTTGGCCAAGGTGATTATGTATTGGAAACAGTTCCAATTGATACATTAGTGGATTCCTGGTACAAGTACTAATATATTCAGGCCAGAATTAATATATATTCTGGAATGAATTGGTACCAATTTCGTACTCCAAACTGAATAAGATATTGTATAGCGTAGGGAATTTATTGTACTGTAGTTTGTTATTGAAGGATTCATGTCAAGCCACTTGACTTCCTAGACTCTTGGGTGCTTATGATGTGTTGTTAGATACCACTCATGATCTGCTAAATATGGGTTTATTAATTGATGAATTAATAAACCAACCTTATTTAGAATTAATCGATTAATTTTAAATTATTAAGGATTATTAATCTAAAAAATGTTTGGATTAATTCAAATTTTCTACCAATAGACTAGGAAACCTAAATGGTCATACACAATAGATGATTAAGTACTCAATATGTTGTTTGATAACATTATGGGATTAATTGTGAGAAGAAAAAGTTATTGCGGTCAAATTATAATTATTTATAATTTTAGGCCAATTTGTGGTTGCTAAAACTTATAGTTTCCAATTGCAATTAGTGCATTCTACTTTTATTAAAATTCACAGAAATGTGTGTTTCTATATTTTTTTTTCGGGGATTACTCCAGAATGGTTTTCTCCGCTTTAATAGGAGAAAAAACACAGAACACACGCATGACTTCTTTTCTCTCTTATTCTTCTTTTGTTCTTAGAAAAATGATAACCCTAACCTCCATTCTTTCTATGCTAGCACAGATACTGTATTTTGGCATTCTTGAGTAAATATCCTCTGTCTGGATATTGTTAGAGGGAGTCTAACACTTAGACTCTAGTGGCGAAGATGTGGAGATTTGGTTTGTGCTAGATCGCGCCTTCAGCAGTCAAAAATTTTTGAACAACAGAGACATCTAAGAAAGGTATATCTTCCTATCTTTTGATCGTCTATTACAAATACATGAGGTCCTCTTTGTAGAATCCTTTTAATTCCACTGTGTAATGCATATTTGATGCACGTAAAGCGTTCTAACAGTGGTATCAGAGCCTCTTGTATGTGATTTACGGACATTCGTTACCATTAAAGTTGTTTCATGGTTGTCTTTGTTTTCGTTTCATGTTGCAATCATGTCTCTGGAAAAATTATTTTCTATTTGATTTCCTTACCTATGATTGAAACTGTTTCATGCACATAGTTAGATTATAGAAATTGTTTCTATAATTCATTTGGTTTGAAATTGTTTTTGTTCTGGGTTACTGCGTTTGTTTTGAAAAGTTTTTGCAGAATGCACTAATTATCTATTCAATCTATTTCTTGAAATTGTTTCAAGGATGATCGGTCTCTCATAACAAAACATTTTGCTTTGCGGCTTAAGAAGGTTCTTCTGGTTTAATTTTCTCATAAGAAAATGTCTGTTTGATTAGAGATGGAAATTCTTTCGTGAGTTTTTTAATTGCAGGTTTGTGAACACTACTATATAACATGAACAGAATGCATGTTCTCTAAAAACGTTGCAAAAATTGAAAGAAAATAATCCATAAATAGTTTCTGGAAAAGAATGAAATAGTAAAAGAAAATGTTTTTTCGTCCCAAGCCACGGCTCGCTGGGAGCCAAGTCACAGCTTGAGGCACAATTGGCCCCATCTGCGGCTCACTCAGGACTTGCTTCCCGAAGCCTGTCGTCCATAGGGTGATCCTGGGAAGGATGAACATTATCCTCCCTAGGATGAAATTTTGTCTCTTGTGGGTTTAAGAGAGATATATATATATATATATATATATATATATATATATAATTCCCTTTCAATTTCATTTGTTTTTGTTTCGGTGGCCTACGAGTGTTTCCCCCCCCCCCCCCCTTTTCACTAATCGCCCCAAATCTTCCCAAGATTCATGTTTTGGGATTAACCAATATTAATTTCTAAAATTAGTTATGAAGATTAATATAAATTCTCTATATTATTGATTTTAGATATATAAAAAATTAATTTTTTTATTAATTCTCGCTTTCAGAATTAAATCTAATTATGATTAGCTTTTAATTGAGACCTATGATTTCGGATAAAATTATATTTTGGAAATTAATATATTTTCTAAAATATTTATTTTAGATTATATATTATTTAATTCCTAAAATATGATTTTAGCAATTAATAAATTTTTTAAAATATTGATTTTAGATTTTATCTTAATTCAATTTCTCGAATTTGATTTTAGAAACTAAATCTAAATTTGTTTTATTTTTTCAAAATAGAGATTTTGAAATAATAAAATTATATGTTTAATTTTGTTTAAGCATAATAAATGGCATGGTGGATGGTTATGGACTAAAACTAAATTATATCTCTTCATGCATTCTTTTTTTTTTTTTTTACAGTTTTGGTTTTTATTAAATAGGACCTGCGAGTCCTACCTTCTTTAAAATTCTTGTGTAATTCTCATTTCAGCTAACTCCACTTGAATATAACTCAAGGTTTCTCTATTTAGGAAATTTATGTAATTAGATTACATAGGTTAGATAGGGATATAATTATTTTAATTTTGGAGATGGCGACCAAAATAAGGCGCGAAGGTAAGACCTTCTACTTAAAACATGCATGAACACATAAGGTTAACCATGTTAATTTTCTTTTTAGCTCGAAGAAATTAATTTAGGGAAAGTCTATAACCATACCACGTAATCGCTTTATTACTATGATTTTCAACTTATGTGAGTTATTGATATTTTTATGCATGTCATTTGATGAAATCACTAAATGGAATAAATCCCTCAATTAATATTAAATATAATTCCTTCTGTTAATATAGTAAGAACGAGAATCCTTTTTCGAGACTAGGTTGTTGGGCTAACCCAAGCCTACTCGACATCTGGCCTGTTTAAGCTATGGAATTAAATTCCTGATTAATGGGCCGAGTTTAACTAAATTCTTTATCCCAGTTGGACTAACTCAAGCATAAAGAAATCTAGAGGAAATATTAGGGTAGCCCAAAAGGTTTTAAGATTAAAAGATATTAATTACCCAATGATCTGATTATTACATACAATGTAATTGCTATTGGATACTTACCATTAAACTCAAGGGTGGCTTGTTGGGCAAACCCAAGGTTATTCTTGAGGAATTTGAATACCGATCCACTAGAAAAGTTTCCAACTGGCTTTTCCGAATCAATAGTGGGGGCTATTAGTTTGAGTAAAATAGTGGAATAACAATGCAATTAATTTAAGACCTAATTATCTGCATTACTTGTGCATGTACAGTTAGCTAATTTTCTCTATTTTTACATCTAGGTCACATGCATCATGTCGACTAACCTAAACTTACGTAGCATCTTAGAGATCAACAAACTAACTAAATCGAACTATCTCGACCGATATAGAAACTTGAGAATTGTTCTCAAGTTGGAAAAGTTGCTCTCAATGTTAGATGCTCCTATTCCGCCACCACCAGCTCAAGATGCTCATGTTGATGAGCATGTTGTCCACAAGAAGCACAAGGACAACAGTGACACGACATCTTGTATCATGCTACTGTCAATGACTCCTGAGCTACAAAAACAGCACGAGCATATGAATGCTCAATCGATGATTCTCCATTTTCAAAAGCTATTTGATGCCCAAGCTAGAATAGAGAGATATAACATCTCGAGGCAACTGTTCGATGTAAAATGGCTGAGGGTGCTTTTGTGGCCACTCATGGGCTGAAGATACTGGGCTTGATTGAGAAGCTTGGATCTCTTAGATTCGTGATGAACCAAGAATTAAGTGTTAGTTTAATTCTACAATCTATATCTAATAGTTTTTCACAATTTATAATTAACTATCAGATGAACAAGATTGAGTCCACCATTCCTGAGTTGATAAATTTTCTCAAGACCGTGGAGTCCTCTATGAAGAAGGATTCCAATGCAGTCTTGATGGTAGAATCTTCTTGGTAAAAGTTAAAATCAGCATTATTTTTCTAGTTATTTTAAGATACATTTGTTGTAATTACTAAGCATATTCCTTCATATTTGACATTTTGTTTGTAAAAGGTGTTTTTGGAAAATATGTGCAGATTCAAGGAAAAATAGAGCAGAAAGTGCATGAAACCAGAATAGACCTAGCGCCAGGCCCAACCAGTGGACCAGGCGCCAGGTCCATTCTACTCCAGCAGCAGAGTTTAAGCAAGCTTAAGGGGGTTTTTCCAGAATAGACCTGGCGCTAGGTCTGGCAAATGTACCTAGCACTGGGTCCACTCTGTCTGTCAAGGAGAGACGACAAAAAATAGAGCAAAAATAGAGGAAGAAACAGAGTGCACCTTAAGCCAGGTAGGTCGAAAGTACCCTACGCCAAGTATGCTCTGTAGGCAGAAATTCTGTACACAGAATTAGGGCTTATCCAATGATTTTGGTATTTTCCTACTACTCTATCAAGACTTCCTCAGCCACGAAATTGGCATCCAAGAGGCCTATAAAAGCACAAGAGAATACAAGGGTTGGAGATATGAAATAGAGAGGTGAATTGAAAAGCAGAAATTTTTAATCTCTCATTGAAGGAAAGTTCACCCAAATCAAAAAGGGTTGTTCAAGAGAGTTTTCAAGGAGGAAGAAATAGACTTGTCTATAAGTGTTTTCTTTGACCTTTGTTTTCTTTTCCTTAAACAATCATATCTTAAATATGTCCATTGTAATTTGACATTGTTCGTGTAATTCATGATTTATTGATTAACTTGGTCTTTTCATCAATTGATTATTGTTCTTGATATTTGATTACTTATTTTCCTAACTACATATAAACATTCCATTTAGTGAAACCTTAGTGCACATGCCCAAATATTTAAAATTTCTCAAAAGCATGCTTGTAAACAAAAAACAATTGGTGGAATTATCCACTGTGGTTTTAAATGAAGAGTGTTCAGTTATCTTGCAGGATCAATAGGTGATGCCATGAAAAGAAAGCGATCCAGGGAATTTTTCTATTCCTTGTCTTGTTGGTACTCTTACATTTTGCAATGCTTTAGCCGACCTAGGTGCTAGTATTAATTTGTTACCATATAAAACTTTCAAAAAGCTAGGCCTAGGTGAACCCAAGCCCACTAAGATAAGTATTCAACTTGCGGATCGATCTATTAAAAATATCCTAAAGGAATAATTGAAGATGTCTTGGTTAAAGTGGATAAAGTCATATTCCCTGTGGATTTTGTAATTCTTGATATGGGTGAAGATTCTAAAGCTTTCTTAATCCTAGGTCGACATTTTTTAGCAAATGCTAAAGCTTTAATTGATGTTCACGGAGAAAAATTAACACTTAGGGTTGGGGACGAGGAAGTCATTATAAAAATCCACAAAAGCATGCAACATCCTAGTTCTTGTGATGATTCTTGTTTAAGGGTTGATATTCTTGATGAACCTATCTTTGACTTTGTACAGGAATCATTTGTCCAAGGTTATATAGAACAATCCATTGCATATTTGGAGGACTCAATTAAAGGCTATAGGTTAGAAAATTTTACGGAAATTGAAAAAGGCAATTTGGGAAGAATGAAGTCATCCATTGAGGAACCACTGAAATTAGATTTGAAATACCTCCCCGAGAGCTAAAGACCTTACTTATGAACAAAAGACCAAATTGGTAAGTTTATTTTGAAAATATAAGAGAGTTATTGCATGGAAAATTACGGATATTAAGGGAATTAGCCCTTCCTTTTGTACTAATGAAATCTTATTGGAAGAAAGAGCCAAACCCGTAGTGCAACCCCAACGTAGGTTGAACCTAAACTTGAGTGATGTGGTAAAAGGTGAGGTGATTAAACTCTTAGATTCTGGCATTTTTTACCCTATTTCTGATAGTGTTTGGGTTAGTCCAACACAAGTGGTACCAAAGAAGGGAGGAATGACTGTGAGCTCTAATGAAAAAAAAAAATGAGTTGATCCTAATGAGGTTGGTAACCAGTTGGAGGGTTTGCATTGATTATAGGAAATTGAATGAGGCAACTAGGAAAGACTATTTTCCTCTCCCTTTTATTGACCAAATGTTAAAAAGATTAGCCGGACATGAGTTTTATTGCTTCTTAAATGGTTTTTTCGGATACTTTCAAATTCCCATAGCACCGGAGGATCAAGGGAAGACTACGTTTACATGCTCTTTTGGTACTTTTGCATATCAATGTATGCCTTTCGGTCTTTGCAATAGCCCCAGAACATTCCAACTATGTATGATGGCTATTGTTGAATGGCTTGTGGGAGATATCATGGAGGTATTTATAGATGATTTCTCTATTTTTCGTGATTCTTTTGATTTGTGTTTGATCAATTTAGAAAAGGTCCTTCAACGGTGTGAAGAGACCAACCTCATGTTTAATTGGGAAAAATACCACTTCATGGTGCAAGAAGGCATAGTATTGGGACATAAGTTTCAAGGAAAGGTATTAAGGTTGAAAAGGCCAAAATTGAGACAATTGAGAAACTCCCTCCTCCGACTTCTGTGAAGGCAATTCAAAACTTTCTTGGGCATGCAGGTTTTTATAGGAGGTATATCTTGGATTTTTCAATGATTTCTAAACCCCTTACTTCTTTTCTTGAAAAAGAGGCTATTATTTTGCACTTGTTGTAGGGACATACGAGCTGAACTTGCTTTCAGAATTAGTTTTAGAACAGTAAAATGGTTATTTTGTACCAGTTTTAATGAAAAACATTATCTTAGTTACGTGCTTAAACTTGTATAGATTTCATTTGATATTTAAGAATAAATGCTATTTTTTTTTTCATTGAATGATATTAATTATGGATCGTAACTTTGGTTAATGGTTTATATATTCTAGACATGGATAATCCAATTCTCAATATAAATAGTAAGAAACCAAATACTGATAACTTAAACACCTCTTACTTATGGTATTGTCGTTTAGGCCATGTAAACAAAAATTGTGTTTCTAAGTTACACAAACTTGGTGACTTAGGGTCATTTGATTATGAATCATATATCATTTACGAGTCTTGTTTACTAGGTAAAATGGCTAAAACTCATTTTTCTAGAAAAGGAAAAATGTCCAAAGAGTTATTGGAACTCATACATTCTGATGTATATGGCCCAATATCTATACAAGTAAAAGGAGGTTATAACTATTTCATAACCTTTATCGATGATTATTCACGATATAGGTATTTGTATTTAATGAAATATAAATCTGCAGCTTTTGAAAAGTTCAAAGGCTTCAAGAATGAAGTAGAGAAATAACTTTGTAAAAGTATTAAGACTCTAAGATTGGATCGAGGAGGTGAATACTTAAGCCAAGAGTTTCAGGGTTGTCTTAGAGATAATGGAATTTTATCTCAATGGACTCCACCATATACACCTCAACATAAGAGTGTATATGAGAGAAGGAATCGAACACTTCTAGACGTGGTATGGACCATGATAGCTTCTACAGACTTGCCAAAATCATTTTAGGGGTATGCACTAGAAACTTCTGCTTATATACTAAATAAAGTTTCGTAAAGAATGGTTGATACCACCCCATTAGAGATGTTATTTGCCAAGAAAAATTATCTCACTTAAGAGCATGTGGTTGCCTTGCCTTTGTCAAAAGGCCACAATTAGACAACTTGATAGAGAGTCTGACAAGTGTTTATTTGTGGGTTATCCGAAAGAATCTTTTGGGTAGTACTTCTATCTCCCCTTCGAAAATAAAGTGTTTATTTCAAAGCAAGTTGTCTTCTTAGAGAATGAGTACATGCTCAAAAAAGACAGGGGGAATAAAATTGAACTTAGTGAAATTCAAGAAGAACAAACAAATAAGGATCAATCGTCTGATCCCACATCTATTGTGAGAATAGGTGAACCTTCTACTACATAAGATCCTAGTAGGTCGAGTAAGATACGTATGGCACCTAAGAGATATGGATTTCTCATAAATGACAACAATGACATATTGCTCATAGATGAAAATGAACCTACTACTTACAAGGAAGTTCTGAACAGTTCAGAATCTGATAAATGGATTGAACCCATGAAATCAGAGATGGATTCCATGTACGACAACCAAGTATGGACTTTGGTTGATCCACAGAAGGAATCAAACCTATTAGGTGCAAGTAGGTTTTCAAAAAGAAAACCGACACGGATGGTAACGTAGTTACCTATAAAGCATGGCTAGTAGCTAAGGGTTATCGTTAACAATATGGTATTGGTTATGACGAAACCTTCTCGCCAATAGCTATGCTAAGATCCATCAGGATATTTCTAGCAATTGTCGCTTATCATGATTATGAGATCTGGTAAGTTGATATGAAAATAGCTTTCCTAAATAGCAATCTGATTGGGGAAGTGTATATGACACAACCTGAGGGTTTCACATCCAATGATAACAAAAAAGTGTCCAATCTGCAAAGATCCATTTATGGACATAAGCAAGCTTCTAGGAGTTGGAACATCCGTTTTGATGAAACAATCAAAGTGTTTGGTTATATTCAAAACATAGATAAGCCTTGTGTGTACAAGAAAGTTAGTGGGAGTGCAATCATTTTCTTATTGCTTTATGTAGATGATATATTGTTAATAAAAAATGATGTACCTATCCTTCAATCAGTTAAAATTTAGTTGTCCAAGAAATTCTCCATGAAAGACCTTGGAGAAGCAACCAACATTCTTAGAATAAGGATCTATAGAGATTGGTCAAAAAGGTTGCTAGGTCTTTCACAGTCTACATACATAGACAAAGCGCTAAAGAGGTTTAGCATGAATCAATCCAAAAGGAAATTTTTACCTATGTCCCATGGGATAAGCCTTTCAAAATCAATGTCTCCCAAGACACAAGTTGAAAGGGATCACATGACTAAGATTTCATATGCTTCGGCAGTTGGATCTGTCATGTATGTTATGATATGTACAAGGCTTGATATATCATGTGGTCTTAGTTTCACTAGCAGATACCAATCTAACCCTGGTGAGGGTTATTGGGCGGATGTAAAGAACATCCTTAAGTACTTACGAAGGACTAAGGATGTGTTCTTAGTTTATGGAGAAGGTAATTTGAAAGTAAACGGATATACTGATGCCAGTTTTCAATCTGACAAAGATGATTTCAAATTATAGTCTGGCTATGTGTTTACGTTGTGCAGAGGGGCAATAAGTTGGATGAGTTCCAAACAAGAAATTGTTGCTGACTCTACAATAGAAGCTGAAAACGTAGCCCCTTTTGAAGCAGCTAAGGAAGCCATTTGGATCGAGAAGTTCATGACGGAACTAGGTGTGATCCCTATCATTGTTGGTCTAATATCCTTGTATTGTGATAACAACAGAGCCATTGCAATGAACCACAGTCTCACCAACAAACCAAACACATGCTACGATGCTATCATCTAATCCAAGAGATCATAGATAGACAAGATATAAGATAGAAAGAGTTCCCACGGATGAGAATATAGCTAGCCCACTTACAAAAACACTATCTTAGAAAAAACATGATAGTCATGTTAAGTCATTCAGTATTAGATATATGAATGATTGGCTCTAGTGCAAGTGGGAGTTTATTAGTATTGTGCCCTAGAGGCAATCACTTGTACTTTGTATATAACATATTTATTTTATAATACAAAGCATTATTTATCTTTTAGTTTATCTTTTTTACTTTCATATAGAATAACTGTTAGATAAAGTTCCTAGTACAACACTGTGTTAAGGAAATCATGATAGAGATCATAATGTGAGATTCCTACTATATTGAATTGTGTTAGTACTTAAATAATCCCTGGTATATTATTAATGAAATAGGACATCATTAATACGTTAAGACTAGCATGCGTTAGACTTTCTGTTCTAATCAAACGGTTGTTCTCATATCCGTGAATATTGAGATACTCAAAGTTAACACGTGGATGCTTGTTAATAGAACAAGTACATTGGATGACCTGACTACGAGATAATCACATAGATAACTATGTAGTGCTAGTGATAGAATCTCGTTATAGCAAACGTGCAAGTATCCTTAGACTTGAGATCTCTGAAGTATCTTGTTTGCTAAGCATTGTACTTTGATTCCAATCTCTAGAATCAGATCGATGGCCACCTATAGGATGGATATTGGATTTAATGTAAGGAAAACAAAAATAGTTGAGAGAGTTAATAAATGATTCATTATTCCTAATAGTAAGGGCAAATATCTCATGGCCATTTGTTAGAATTACTACTCCTAAAATTCTTGGCCAAGATGATTGTGTATTAGAAACAGTTTCAATTGATACACATATAAAGTAATGGATTCATAGTACAAGTACTAATATATTCAGGCCAGAATTAATGTATATTCTGAAGAAAGTTCGTGCAAATTTTGTACTCCAAACTGAATGAGATATTATATGGTGAAGGGAATTTATTGTACTGTAGTTTGTTATTGAATGATTCATGTCAAGCCACTTGACTTCCTGGACTCTTGAGTGGTAATGATATGTTGCTAGATATCACTCATGATCTGCTGAATATGGGTTTATTAATTTATAAATTAATAAAATAATCATTATTAGAATTAATAGATTAATTCTAAATTATTAAGGATTATTAATCTCAAAGACATTTGGATTAATTTATATTTACTACCAATAGATTGGAAAACCTAATAAGTTACACATAATAGAGGATTAAGTATTTAATATGTTATTTGATAACATTATGGGGTTAATTGTGAGAAAAAAAGTTATTGTGGTCAAATTATAATTATTTATAATTTTAGACCAAATTATGATTGCTAAAATTTATGATTTCCAATTATAATTAGTGAATTCTAATTTGATTAGAATTCATAAAAATGTGTGTTTCTGCATTTTTTTGGGGGGATTACTACGGAATGTTCTCTTGGCTTTAATAGGAGAAAAAACACAGAACACATATACGACTTCTTTTCTCTCTCATTCTTCTTCTGTTCTTAGAAAAACGATAACCCTAGCCGCCATTCTTTCTCTGCTAGCACAGAGACTGTATTCAGCCATTCTTAAGTAATTATCCTCTGTGTGGATATCATTAGAGGGAGTCTTACACTTAGACTCTAGTAGTGAAGACATGAAGCTCCATTTTGTGCTAGATCACCCCTTTAGCAGTCAAAAATTTTTGAACAACAGAGACATTTAAGAAAGGTATATCTTCTTGACTTTTGATCTGTCTATTACACATACATGTGGTCCTCTTTGTAGAATGCTTTTAATTCTACTACGTAATGCATATTTCATGCATGTAAAGGGTTCTAACACAAAGGTCAAAGAAAGAACTCATATACAAGCCTTCTTCTTCTCCCTTGAAGACTCTCTTGAACAATGCTCATAATTGATGAATTCCTCCTTTAATGAGTGATTTACTGATTTGACCTTTGCATTCATACTTCTATCTTAGGTTTCTCTTGTTTAAACAGGCTTCCAAGATGCTAAAATTCGTCCTCTAAGAGTTCTGGGCCAAGTAGAGATTGGAAAATACCAAAACTTTTGAAAATTACTAAATCTGCACAAAAATTAGAAAACTCACCGACATGGACCAGAGTAGAGCCATCGGCGGCTTGGAGGGTTACGGCTGGTGCCGACCATGCTTTATCGGGTTGGTGGTGCTTTGCTTTTCATGCAAAAATTCCCCTGTTTGTCCAAAATGGGGCCGATGCCAGTTCTATGGCCACAGCTAGCGCCAGCCATGCTCTAATGGCAACGGTTTTATCCTCATTTCTATAATAAAATTCCAAAATACATTTCCAAGGGTAAAATATCAAATATGAAGGAATATGCCTAGTTATTACAACAAATATATTACAAAATACCCTCAAATAACTAGAAAAACATAGATTAATTTTGCCCCTATCATATTCCTTCACACTTGAACGTCTGCTTGTCCTCAAGCAAAGCCCTTAAACAAAGAAAAACAAGACATTCTTTCAAAAAGTTCACTTAGAACAAAATCATAATTACCTTCCAAACTTTAGATATGTCCTTGTCATTCTTTCACCCTGTTTTGAAATCATTCACAAAATATAGTACTAAACAAGACATATCAAGCCCCTTGAAATCGAATTAAATAAATTTATACACTAGGATGGGAATATTATTTCACCCTTCAAGTAAAACACATGGACAACATGAATCATACAAGTGAAACTATCTACCAATTCAAGCATTATAAGTCCAAAAATTGCATAACTTAAGTCATGTTTTGAGGAAAACACTCCAATTTTTTTCTCTCAATTTTTTTTAATGACTTAGGGAATTGATAGTCTCAAGTGTATGGATTTCTCTTCACACACTGTATTGACCCCCTTATAGTCATCACACATAATTTTTTCTCAACAATCTTTCTTTTCTTTTATTTATTTTATTTTATTTTATGTTCTGCTTTTGAGAATGAATAGCCTCAAGAAAGTGGATTTCTCTTCACTATCGTATTGGCCCCCATAATTAAGCAAAAATATGTTTCTCAATCAATCACAATCAACTCATTTTTTCCTCAATTGTCAACTCACAAAAATTGTCCACAATTTTTCTACAATATTTTCTCATTCCTTATCATAACTCAAAGTCAAGAAAATTTCAATCCTATAATACAAAAGTTAGCCAAGGACCTTTCCCATATTCCTCACATTATCCATATTTAAACTAGATGAGTTAAATAATACCCAAATACTAGTGCATAAACAACATTAAAATCCAAAATTCTCAAGTCTTGACAATATCCTATCCAATAAACCATTTTAGTGATAAAAATCTACCTAATAAATGACACAACTCATATCTAAAGAAGAAAGATAATCACAACTTTGCTACACAATGAAAACCTTAGAAATTTCAAAAAGTTTTCACATAAAACTGATAATATGGAAAAATATCTTCAACCTACATTCTCCTCCTCCCTCCCCCATTGTTCTCAATGGAAAAAAATGTAACAAGAAAAGGAAAGTTAAGAAGACCAAAAGAAATAAAGAAAAAGAATGAAGAGAAGAAAATACTTCCATTACACATTAGGTCCAACATGTGTGAATCCACCACAAGAAGTAGTCATTAGAGAATTGTACCAAAATAATGCTTCACCCTATTTCCATTGACTTTAAGATGATTGGTAAAAACGTGGACAAAGAATATCACCAAACCACTCCCCCACACTTAAACTGGACAAT
Organism: Voacanga thouarsii; assembly: GCA_026120185.1. Classification (NCBI taxonomy): domain Eukaryota; kingdom Viridiplantae; phylum Streptophyta; class Magnoliopsida; order Gentianales; family Apocynaceae; genus Voacanga; species Voacanga thouarsii. The sequence goes on from JANUWF010001151.1 coordinate 156,227, forward strand.
AAACCAAAAAGTGACACATTAAAGCATCGCCAAAGGGACCAAAAATAATAAAGGGGTAGAAAGTTAAGCAATGCTCCCGAAGTGCAATAAGTTCCACTAGTTATTAAAGCTAGAAATAGAGAAAATGGCTAGTCTAAGAGGATTTTATTCCTATCTGCAAAAGGAAAAAAAAAATAAAAGTACAAAGAAAATGTTAATAAAATAAAGATACACCTAAATAAAAGAAAACAAACTAAATAAAAATAAAAATCCTAACAAAGTAAGTAAAGACACGATTCACTCCTACATACTTAAGATAGAAAATATTTTCCTTATTTGGGGAAAATAACACCTATCAACTCTAAACACAAAACAAAAATACAAACTCTTTCCACTTATCATACTTCTTCATAAGCCTTTGGAAAAGATATTAAAGCTCAAAGTAGAAGATAGGCATAATGAATGTAGAAAGAATGAAGTGTTTTTGAAAAGATAATGTTCATGAAAATAATTTTTCTTACTAAAGCAAAATACATAAACCTCATTCTCTAACATTCCTTTAGACACACAAATAACTTTTTCCAAAATGAATGCACATGGTATCTAAAGAATGCTTCAAACTTGAAATCACCATTTAAACCTTCAAAAGATTTGTCACAATGAAACTTCCCCCTTAAAACTTAGCAATTGAGTTCTTAAAGATGAGATCAAGAAATCCTTACTTTTCAATGCTTCTACAAATACCAAGTTACCTCCATAAAATTGGGATGAATGGTAGAATTTGTTAATATTCTTCAAGGACTTCTTATGATGAATCATAGATAAATCTAACTCCTTGAGAATGTTAAACTCCATACATCATCATTTGAACCATTGTCCTCTATTGCCACATTGTGCAATTGTCCCTCATAGCCTTTTTTTTCCATGGTTAAATGTACGGGCTAACATGAACTCATGAGTCTCCTCAACAATCTTAGCTAATTGTGTCCTTTGATCGCACAATCGCTGGGAAGCTTCTTCATACCACTGAACAGATGAATTCGTATTGGCAACAAAAGAATTCACTAATACTTCTAATGACGTCTCACTTAAACATCAATGTGAGAATGTAACTTTGTCAATCTATCATCAATATAACTCCTTTTATCTTATGCCCAAAAGAATTGTCCATGATGATGTCAATCTCGCGCTCAAAGAAAAACAAAAATCAAATCGAGAATAAAAATAAAAATAAACAAAAATAATAGAAAAACAAAGAAAAGGAAAAAAATAAAAGGGAAAAACAAATAATAGGAAAATAAAGAAAATAAAAACACACACATTAGAGATATTTACAAGCTACCTAAACACAAAAGTTAGTGGTAGTTACAAACATAACATGAACTAAGCTAGTCAATTAAGTTACACATTGTTGCAAATAACAAGATATAGCACCTATTTACACAAAGGCCATATATACATATTTACATATTGATATAGATATATAAACATATAAATATTGTTAAATCAATAAAATCTAACTTTTCATGATATTGTTCTCCGACAACGGCACCAAAAATCTAAAGTGTAAATTTTGGGTGTATAAAAATTATCAAATTTAAATCTATCCATTTGTAAAGTTTTAATAAAAACATTAATTCCAAAATATACATACGAGCAAGTATACTCATCGCAAATATAGTATCCTTTTTCAATTATTGTTTAACCGATCAAATAAAATAATAAGATAATAAAAAGAAAAAGAGAAATATATGTAACTCAAAAATGTATGAATATGTAATTTAGACAACAATCCTAGAAAACATGAAAATGAATCATTTAAAAACTATCTCAATTAATTTTCATCTTCGCATCATAAAGGAATATAAAGTAAAGTTCAATCCTTTCCCAAGTCATGAATCCATTTATATTAACTCCACTTTTTCCCAATCCATGGAATCACTATCTCTTGATTAAATTAGCAGATTTCTCAATCAAACCACCATAACCAAAAGATGCATTAAACACAATTCCTTATAATCATGAAATTAGTCAACAACCTTGTACTCTAGGCAAAATTAACTAGCCTTTGATTACTTAAGTTCTTTGGTCTTAATTTCATTTTCCAAGTCCGTTAAGAAATAACAAATATAAAATTAGTAAAATTAAATCAACTCCTAACGTCGTTTCCCAAGTCAATTAGAAGCAAATCTAACTTCATTAATTCTTCTATAATCACAAGTAATCAAACACCAAGATGATAGAAAATCGATCAAATAACTAAATTAATACAAAAATCATGAATCCCAAAATGTTGTCAAATAATGAAAACATTGAATATATCATTATTCTAGGAAAAAAAATAAAGGTCAAAGAAAGAACTAATAGACAAGCCTCATTCTTCTCCTTTAAAGAATCTCTTGAACAATACTCATTGATTTGATGAATTCCTCCTTCAATGAGTAATTTATTGATTTGATCCTTGAATTCATACTTTTACCTTGTGTTTTTCTTGTTTAAATAAGCGTCCAAGATGCTAAAATTTGCCCCATAAGAGTTTAGGGCCGAGTAGAGATTAGAAAATACCAAAACTGTTGGAAATTACCAAATCCATGCAAAAATTGGAAAACTCGCCGATATGAACCAGAGTAGAGACGCCACCGGCTTGAAGGGTTACGGCTGGCGCCGACCATGCTCTATCGGCCTGGTGGTGCTAAGTTTTTTATGCAAAAACTCCCCTGTTGTTCCATAATGGGGCTGGTACCGGTTCCGTGGCAACAGCTGACGCCTGCTGTGCTCTGACAGCGACGGTTTTGTCGTTTTTTTGTTGTTTTTTGCAATAAAATTCTAAAACACCTTTTCAAGGGTAAAATATTAAATATGAAGGAATATGTCTAATTATTACAACAAATGTATCATAAAATACCCTCAAATAACTAGAAAAATATAGATAAATTTTGCCCCTATCACTATCATAATAGAATTAATAATCCTTTTATTAATTAGAATTAATTTATTAATTCTAATTATGATTAAATTTATTAATTCTCTAATTAATAAATTCATATTTCGTAGATTATGAGTGGTATTTAGCAATACATCATCACCACCCAAAAATTTGAAAAGTTAAGTGGCTTGACCTGAACCTTTCAATAGCAAAAGGTCAATGTAATAAACTTCTTTCACCATACACTATCTCATTCGATTCAGAGTATGAAATTAGTGTCAACTCCCTCCAAATTATTAATTAATTTTGGTCCAAATATTTTAGTACTTGTTCCCGAAATCCATTACTCATCATGTGTATTAATTGGAACTATTCCCAACACATAGTTGCCTTGGTCAATGACTTCATGAGTAATGATTCCTAAAAGTAGCCATGAGATATTCATTCCTACTATTAGGAATGGTGAATCCTTTATTGACATTCTCAACTACTTTCGTTTACTTCAAATTGTGCCCAATGTCCATCTCATAGGCAGTCTTATAAAGACTCCAGAGATTGGAATCAAAGTACAATGCTTAGCAAAGAAAGTACCTTGGAGTTCTCAAGTCTAAGGATACCTACACATTTACTATAATGAGATTCTATTACTGGCACAAATAGTTATACATGTGATTATCTCATAATTAGGTCATCCAATGTACTTATTCAAATAACAAGCATCCACATATTAACTTTGAGTATCACAATACTCATGAATGTGAGAACCACCTCTTGATCAAATCAAGAAGTATAACACGTGCTAATCTTAACGTATTAATGATATCCTATCACATTAATACTATGACTACGGATAATTTAAGAACAAACACATTCTAGTGTAGTAGGAACCTCACATCACGATCTTTATCATGATTTCCTTAACACAGTATTGTACTTGGGACTTTATCTAACAGTTTTTATACACATAAAATATGGAATAAAGAAACTGAATTGGTCTAAGCTGTCCTCCAAGGTGTCGACTGCTTCTGGCTCTCAACATTACCTACCTTGGCTACAGTCATTGACCAGTTGGATAGAATGGTTAGAGACTTCCTGTGGGCCTCAAAGAAAGAACTAGTGGCCTAGAAAGATGTATGTCTGCCCAGGGCAGAGGGTGGACTTGGTCTGCAGCATCTCAAAACATGGAACTAGGTGTTTCTATCTAGAATCCTATGGGATATCCAAGTAGAAAAATAATCTCTGTGGGTGAAATAGCTTAATCACTATTACATGGAGGGACGGTTTATATGGGAGGTTCCGGCCTACATGGACCACTCACCCCTATTAAAACAGCTACTTAAAATTCGAGATTTCATTTTTGAGTGAGAACGTGACAAAAATCGAGCTACGACACTGCTTCACTCATGGGTGCTTGGGACTGTGCTATTCACTATCATAGCCTACGACTATTTTAGACCAAGAGGTGCTACAGTGCCCTGAGGAATGGCTATCTAGAAACAGGGACTGACACCTAAGCACTCGTTCATAGTATGGCTCTGTGCTAGGGGACAGTTGAAAACCAAGGATGCACTGGCATTTTGGGTAGGCAACCCTTCTTGCCCTCTATGCAAGATGGACACGGAAACGATTAACCATCTATTCTTCCAGTGCGGCATTGCAAACTCGGTTTAGACTAAAATCAAGGCATGGCTACAATTGCCACAGGCTATGAACTTAACTAGCACCTGTCTTAAATGGTTTAGACTAGTGAACAGTGGGTCCTCTTGGCTAGTAAAGCCCAAGGCAACGGCTATGGCAGCCACATTTTACTTCATCTAGATGGCACTCAACTGGGCACTAATCGACGGAGCTACTTACCAATAGATGGAAACAGCAAAGCGGAGCAAAACACGTGTACACCATGTTTTCACCTTATACCCTAATATTTTGACCTAGTTTAAGGAATGTTTATGTTGTACTAGTTAATAGCATTCTTGGCTTTGCCTTACTATTAACTATAGAACCCCCATTTGTACATATCTTTTGATCAATATAATATATTTACATTTCGATAAAAAAAAACTGAAAATAAAGAATATTTTTTATTGATTTAATGTGCAAAATACATTGTATAAATGATCACTTCTAGGGCACAATCCTAACAATCTCCCACTTGTATTAGACCTAATCATTCATGTATCTAATACCAAATAACTGAACATGACTATCATATTTCTTTTGGGATAATGCCTTTGTAAGTGGATCGGCTATGTTCTGATCAGTGAGAACTCTTTCTATCTTTACATCCTTTCTATTAATGATTTCTTGAATTAAGTGATAGCGTCTAAGTACATGTTTGGATCACTAATGAGACCGTGGTTTCTTTGCTTGTGCAATGGCTCCATTGTTATCACAATACAAGGTTATTGGATCCGTAAAGCTAGGTACCACACCTAGTTTTGTAATGAACTTCTTAATCTAGACCGCTTCCTTGGCTGTTTCGGAAATTGCTACGTACTTAGCTTCAATAGTTGAGTCGGTAGTTGTATCTTGTTTGGAACTTTTTCAACTAACTGCCCTACCTACAAAGTGAATGAGTATCCTAATTGAGATTTGTAATCATCCTTATCAGATTAGAAACTGACATCAGTATACCTTCTAACTTGCAAGTCACCATCTCTATATACCAAGAATACATCCTTAGTTCTTCTCAAGTAGTTAAGGAAATTCTTGGCAGCCATCCAATGACCTTCTCTAGTGTCTAATTGGTATCTGGTTATCAAACTAAGAGCGCAAGATATATTGAGCCTAGTACATATCATAGCATACATGATAGAATTAATTGGCGTGTTTTATTCATGTTATCCATTTCATCTTATGTCTTAGGACACATATTTTGAAAGACTTACCCCATGGGACATGGGTCAGAATCACTTCTTGAATTAATCCATGCTAAACTTCTTTAGTACTTTGTCTATGTATGTAGACTGTGAAAAACCAAGCAACCTTTTTGATCTATCTCTATAGATCTTTATTCCCAGAATGTAAGCTGCATCTCCAAGGTCTTTCATGGAGAACATCTTGGATAACCAAATCTTGACTGATTGTAGAATAGAGACATCATTTTCTATTAGTAATATATCATCTACATATAGTAATAGGGAAACAATTGCACTCCCACCAACCTTCTTATATGCACAAGATTCATTTATGTCTTGTTTGAAACCAAATTCTTTAATTGTTTTATCAAAACGGATATTCCAACTCCTAGAAGCTTGCTTTAGTCCATAAATAGATCTTTGCAATTTGCACACTTTACTGTTATTCTTAGATGTAAAACCCTTAAGTTGTGTTATACACACTTCCTCAGTCAAATTTTCATTAAAGAAAGCTGCTTTCATATCCATTTGACAAATCTCATAATCATAATAAGTAGCAAGTGATAGGAGTATCCTAATAGATTTTAGCATTGCTACTAGTGAAAAAGTTTCTCATAGTCAATACCTTGTTTCTGACAGTAACTTTTTGCAACTGATAGGGCCTAAATTAGTCATATATTTTCTAGTTATTTGAGGTCGTTTTGTGATACATTTTGTTTAATAACTGATTATATTCCTTCACATTTAAGATTTTACTTATGGAAAGGTATTTTATATATTATTTCAGATTTTAGGAGTAAAATAAGGAAAAATTGTCGCTAAATAGAGTAGAGACGGAGCCGTCCAGGGCAGGAGAACAGGCGTTGGCCACATGCTGCTGGCATACACTTCGAGGTAATGAAAAATCGGTGAAACAGAACTGAATAGAACATAGCCGGCGCCGGTTGGAAGCCCAGAGGTGGCGCCGGCTGCAGTAAGGAAGAATTAAGAACGAAAATAAAGAAAAACCAGCGAACGGATGGAGAAACATCAGGCAGCGCCGGCTGTGCACTACTACAGAGGCGGTGCCTCGATTTTTGTGTGCACTTTTTGGTAATTTACAGAGTTTTAGTATTTTTCTACTTCTATTCGGCTAAAAACCCTACAGGGACGAATTTAGGCACTTCTAAAACTTATAAATAGAGGGAAAACATAAGGAAAAATGAGGGAATTCACGGATCAAAACACAAATCACTCAAAATCAAGGAGAAATTCATCAAATCAATGAGGGTTGTACAATAGGGTCTATGAAGGAAGAAGGAGAAGGCTTGTCTATGAGTGCTTTCTTTTAACTTTGTTTTCTTTTCTTGAACAATGATGTATTAATTGTTTTATTGTAATTTGACATTATTTTCTGTATCCATGATTTTTAAAGTTACTTTAATCTTTTGATTAATTGATTGTTGTTCTTGGTATTTAATTACAAAATTAATTTGTTGTTTCTTCTATTAACTTGCTTGGAAAAGGGATTGATGATGGTCTCAATTCATTAATTTCACATTTGTTATGTCTTAACTTACTTGGAAAATGGGTTAATTGCTAAGAATTGGGTAATTATAGGTTAATTAATGTCTATCAGGATATGGATTCATTAGTTAATTTCATGTTTTAAATTTTCCAGGATATGGAGATTTAATCAAGGATTATGTTTAATGTATCTTTTGGGTGAATTAGTTGAGACAGGATATGTGATGTTAATTTGTCTAGAAGATAGTGATTTCATGGATTGGAAAAGAAGTGAATCTATCTTAATCCTTTATGATGCCGAGAGAATGATTAGTTATGATAATGATTAGGTACTTTAAGATCATATTTGTCAAAATAATGATTTGAGTTACATAATTCTCCATCCTTGACATGTATATATTCTTTTATTTTATTTTATTTTTATTTTTATTCTTTTTCACTTTATTGAGCCGGTTAAACAATGAATGAAAAGTGATTAAGGCATACTTGTTCCTTAAGGATCGACACTTGTTTTATACTCTATGATGTGCTTAACGATGAGTACATTTGCTCATATGTGTAATTTGGGGTTAACGTTTTAATTTAAACTTTATTGGAAATATGCTTGTTTTTATATGATTTTTACACCTAAATTCTTACATATTAAGTTTTTGGCGCCGTTGCTAGGGAACAATATCATGAAAGTTTGGATTTTGTTGATTTAACCATGTAAATAGGTAAATAGGTAAATATGTAAATTTATACAATTGTTCTTTTAGCAAAAAGGTGCCATCTTTTGTATCTTATGTATCTTTGTAATCTAACTTTCTAACTTTGACTGATATTTAATTGACTAATTTATTCTTTTTACTTTGTTTGAAGGGTGAATTCCATTATCTAACTATCTTCTATGTTTAGGTGAAATGGCGAATTGGAACTAGAGGAGGCTTAATGAGAGGTAATACCCCCATTACTCTTCCGAGATAACACTCAAAGCACCAGAATCAGCAGAGCTAGAGACTGTGATTGGGAAATTTGCTGTCCAAGTCACAAAAAGCTTCCAAGAAATAGATTCCACCTTTGAGAAGTTTGAGGAGATGATCCGCAATATGGAAAGACAAATCTGGTTTTTAACTGACATGGTGTTGAAGTCTCAAGAACTAACACCAATAGACAAAGAGGAAATAGTTGCTATCATATTACGGAGTGGAAAGGAATTACCAGACATTGCAGACTGCAACCGGTGCCGGCTGGAGGAAGAGAACCGGTACTGGCCGTCCTATACACCCGAGAACTAAGAATCTAACATGCAACCGGCACCAATTGTAGGAAGAGAACCAGCACTGGCTGCACCCTGTCCTTCTTTCGAAAATTCCACTAGGAATTTCACTTTTTAGCCTCAAATTCCTTATCCTACCCGTATACACAAAGCCCGAAAAGATGCCCAATTTGACAAATTCCTTGAGATATTCAAACAGCTACACATAAACATCCCACTCGGTGATACTTTAATACACATGCCCAAATATGCCAAATTTCTCAAAATCATGCTCATAAGGAAAAAAGTAGTTGGAAGAACTATCCACAATGGTGCTAAATGAAGATTGTTCAGCCATACTGCAGGACAAACAGAATTTGCCACACAAAGAGAATGATCCAAGGAGTTTCTCTATCCCATGTTTAATTGGCACTCTTAATTTCTGTAATGCATTATCTAACTTAGGTACTAGCATTAATTTATTGCCCTATAAAACATTTAAAAAGCTAGGCCTAGGAGAACCCTAACCCACTAGGATGAGTATTCAACTCACAGATATATCTATTAAATATCCTTAGGGTATAATAGAAGGTGTTCTTGTAAAAGTTGATAAATTCATATTTTCAGTGGATTTTGTTATTCTTGACACGGATAAAGATTTCAAAATCCCTCTAATCTTAGGTAGACCCTTCCTAGCTATAGCAAATACGTTAATTGAAGTTCATGGGGGGAGATTGACACTTAGGGTTGGGGATGAGGAAGTAGTCATTCAAATCCATAAAAGCATGCAACATCCTTTATCTTTTGATGATTCTTGTTTAAAAATTGATATTCTTGAAGACTCTATTTTGGATTTTATTCAGGAGTCATTTGAGAAGGAGTTGGTGGAAACTTCAGTAGCATATTTTGAGGACTCTATCGATAAGGATGGGATGAAGAGTTCTGAAAAATTTGAGAAAAGCAGTTTGGGGAGGATGAAATCATCCATAAAGGATCCTCCAGAATTGGATCTAAAAAACCTACCCGAGCACTTAGAATATGTGTTATTGGCTGAATGACATAAATTGCATGTGATCATTGCCAAAGATCTTACTAAAGAACAAAATACCAAATTGGTAAGTGTGTTGGGGAAATATAAGGGAGTAATAGCATGGAAGATCACCGATATAAAGGGAATTAGTCCATCCTTTTGCACTTATAAAATTTTGATGGAAGAAGGAGCAAAGCCTGTAGTACAACCCCAACTTAGGTCGAACCCACATATGAGTGATGTGGTAAAAGGTGAAGTGATTAAGCTTCTAGATTCAGGCATCATTTATCCTATTTTTTATAGTATTTAGGTGAGTCCTACTCAAGTGGTACCAAAGAAGGGAGAAATGATAGTAAGCCCCAATGAAAAAAATGAGCTAGTCCCTATGAGATTGGTCACGGGTTGAAGGTTTTGCATTGATTATAGGATGCTAAACAAAGCCACTAGGAAAGACCACTTCCCTCTTCCTTTTATTGACCAAATGTTGGAAAGGTTAGCCAAACATGAATATTATTATTTCTTGGATGGATTTTCTAGCTTCTTACAAATCCCCATAGCTCCTAAGAATCAAGAGAAACCCACTTTTACATGTCCATATGGTACTTTTGCATATCGTCGAATGCCGTTCAGTCTTTGCAATAATCCCAAAACATTCCAAAGGTGCATGATAGCTATATTTGAAGGGCTCGTGGAGGACATCATGGAGGTATTTATGGATGATTTCTCAATTTTTGGTAATTCGTTTGACTTATGTTTATCTAATCTTGAAAAAGTACTAGCAAGATGTGAATAGACTAACCTCATGCTTAATTGGGAAAAATACCACTTTATGATGCAAAAAGGTATTGTGTTGGGGTATAAAATTTCAAGGAATGGTATAGAAGTAGATAGGGCAAAAATTGAAGCAATTGAGAAGCTGCCTTCTCTTACTTATGTGAAAGCTATAAGGAGTTTTTTGGTCATGCAGATTTTTACAGGAGGTTCATCTTAGATTTCTCAAAAATTTCCAAACCTCTTACCTTTTTACTTGAAAATAATGCTGTATTTAATTTTGATGAAAAATGCCTCAATGCTTTTGCTATGCTTAAGGAGAAATTGATTAATTCACCCATTCTAATTGCACCTAATTGGTCTCTTCCATTTGAACTAATGTGTGATACAAGTGATTTTGAAGTTGGTGCAGTACTAGGACAAAGGAGGAATAAGCACTTCCAACATATATACCATGCAAGCAAGACTTTAACGGATGCACAATAAAACTACACAACAATAGAGAAAGAATTACTTGCCATAGTGTTTATTTTCGATAAATTGCATTCTTATCTTATTTTGTCCAAAGTTATTGTTTATACAGACCATTCTGCTCTAAAGTACCTACTAACAAAACATAATTCCAAACAAAAATTGATAAGATGGGTATTATTATTGCAGGAATTTGATTTGGAAATTAGGGACAAAAAGGGTGCGAAAAACTTAGTTGTGGATCACTTGTCAAGACTGGATAATCCCAACTTGGAATCATTGGTAGATGAGAACATCAATGACACATTTCCGAATGAAAAACTCTTGCTCATAGAAGGTGAGATTCCGAACACCCCTTGGTTCGCAGACTTTGCTAATTACTTAGTTGCAGGAATTATTCCAAAAGATCTCACAATACAACAAAAGAAGAAATTCCCATCCGAAGTAAGGCATTACTTTTGGGAAGACCCTTATTTGTGTTGTGCAGACCAAATCATTCGAAGATGTATGGACTCTAAGGAATGAGAGGATATTCTTAGACATTGTCATGAAGGACTTGTTGGAGGCCACTACCAAGCCACAACACTACACGGAAGGTACTTGAGTCTGGATTCTATTGACCTACATTGTTCAAAGATGCCCATAGGTTTGTTCAAAGTTGTGATAGGTGTCAACGCACAAGTAACATTTCTAAATCTAATGAGATGCCATTGCAATTTTTTCAAACTTGTGAAGTATTTGATTGTTAGGGGATAGACTTCATGGGACCTTTTTGCTAGTTCTTTGGGTAATAAATACATTTTGGTAGCAGTGGATTACGTTTCCAAATGGGTAGAAGAATAAGTTTTACCAACTAATGATGCAAGGGTTGTGGTAAAATTTCTAAAAAAAACTTTTCACCTGTTTTGGTGTGCCTAAGGTGCTTATTAGTGATAGGGGAACTCATTTTTGTAATACTCAAATGGAAAAAGTTCTCAAACATCTAGGAGTGAACTATAGGCTTGCCACCCCTTATCATCCCGAAACAAGTGGACAGGTTGAAGTGGTTAATAGGAAAATTAAAAGAATCTTGGAAAAAACTGTTAACCAAACTAAAAAAGATTGGAGTAAAAAATTAGATGACACTCTTTGGGCATACAGGACAACTTTTAAGAACCCAATTGGCACAACTCCTTTTCGGTTAGTTTATTGAAAAGCATGTCATTTACCTATTGAGATTGAGCATAAAGCTTATTGGGCTATAAAACTTGTTAACCTTGATCTTGAGTCAGCTAGAAAGTCCACGTTGCTCCAACTTACAGCCTTGGAGGAGTTGTGGGAGGATGCGTATGATAATTCAATGTGGTATAAAGAAAAGGTCAAAAAATGGCACGATAAGCATACCACTCGACAACACGAATTTGAGAAAGGTGATCAAGTATTGTTATTCAATTCTCGCTTATGACTTTTTCTAGGTAAGTTAAAATCAAGGTGGTCAGGACCATACACAGTAAGTAAGATATTCCCCTTTGGCACCCTTGAAATTACTCACCCCACTAGGCGCACTTTCAAAATCAATGGCAATCGCGTGAAACGCTATGTTAGTGAAAGTCTTCACAACACAAATTAGGTGAATATGCTCTTTGACACTGCCGAATAAAACTTGGGTTATTTTGACTTATTTCTTTCGTACTATAGGTTTTTCTTTTTCGTTCTATTTTCTTTACTTTTTGGCTTATTTTTCTTTTCTAGTTTTTCTGCTTTTGTGTGTTTCTTTTATGTATTTTTCTTTTTAGGTACTTCGACAATACTCCTTTCTGCTAGAATTCGACTCTTTTGTAGGAAAATGCACAATGAATGGAAGTATTTTCTTCCTTCTCTTTTCCCCTTTATTTTTGGTCTTGTGGCAATATTTCCTTGCTCTATTTGTTTGGCTATTGAGGACAATATCCAGTTTAAGTGCTGGGGAGTGGTTAGAATGGGAATTCTTCTATACTTCATTCTTCTTGTTATACTTTATTTATCTTGAAATTCTTCTTTAAACCTTTTAAGAAATTTTTTTCAAAATTTTTTTGATGCTTTTTGTGTTTTCAAGATGTATTTTTAATACATATCTTTGTGCTAGATCATGGAGCATATGCTTTATATCATTTGTGGCTTATGCATGACTTTTTGCATGCACTTGGACTAAGTAGTTCTTGATCAAATGCTTTACATTGTTCTTAAACTTGTTTTTCTGCTAAAATTCATTGAGCATTCTAGAACTTACTTGAATACCTCTCGAGGCGAAATAAGAAAGACATTCATGATTTAACTTAGGAATGATGGTAACAGGCCTTATTTGGATAGTTTGAGCTTTTCAAGTCTACCTATTTTATATTATCCCTAGTGCCTATTTTAAGCCTAAATTGTTAATTTTTTTCTTAAACCCATTATCATACTTTGTCCATTACTTCTTTCTGAGAGTTTGATTTACCTTCCAACTCTTTGATTGCTCTTGATGGATAAAAGTACAAGTAGAAGAATTATGAGGGAGAATGCTTGTGTAAATGTCATGACTTGTTACTTTCACTCATGCATCATGTGTTGAGTTGAAGTTGTGAAAGGAAGAAAAGAGGAAGAAAAGTTGAGAAAAACAAAAAGCTGCTAGAAAAGGTTGGAAAAAAAAACTGAGAAACAAACAAAAGCAGCATTTGGAAGGAAAGAAAAAGAAAAGAAGAGCATAGGAAGACTATTGGTTGAATTGGAATAAGAATTGCTGAAATTTTGATGATCTTGTGCAATATGATTGATGAGTTGAGAATTATTGATGAAAAGAATGCAAGATTTGCTTAAACTGTTATAATTGCTATACAAAGTTATGGGTTTTTTATTGGTTTTGTGATAGGAGAGCAAGAAAAGTTTTGAATCTATTGGTACATGTTGTTTATCCTTTTCTTGCAAACTCTCATCTTTTTTTATATTAGATTTTCCTATATCCTTCGTTTGACAAGCTACATTACAAACCCTTTAGCCTTACATTACAAGCTTAAAAGTCCTACTTGACCTAAGTAGAATCATGATATATCTCGGATTAGTGGAGAGAATGTATGAAAAGTAAGCTTATGGAATGCATATTCTTTTTGAACTAAATTCTTTTCAATGGTTTGAGAATGATGTTAAGTGTTGGGATGGTTCTACTAGTTATTATTCACTTACACAAGTCTTGCATTTGTTATGAAAGATATAGTAGCATATGTTTTGTTATCCTGAATAAATAAAGCATTGGAGATATTATTTTGAAATTAATTGAGTGATTTTCTGAAAACTTGTGTTTTTTCTACTTGTCTTTGATAATTTGCTTGAGGACAAGCAAAGAGCTAAGTGTGGGGGGAATGTGATAGAGCCTAAGTTAATTATATATTTCCAAGTTATTTAAGGTCGTTTTGTGAAACATTTTGTTCAATAACTGGTCATATTCTTTCATATTTGAGATTTTACCCTTGAAAAAGTATTTCGTGCATTATTTCAGATTTTCGGAGTAAAATAAGGCAAAATCGTCTCTAAACAGAGTAGAGGCGGCGGCAACTAGGGTAGGAGAACTGGCGCCGGCCACATACTGTTGGCACGCACTCTAAAATGATAAAAAAATCGATGAAACAGAGTTGAACAAAACATAACCGGCGCCGGTTGGAAGCCCAGATGTGGTGCCAGCTGCAGTTTGAAAGAATTAAGCACGAAAATCAAGAAAAATCGACGAACGGATGGAGAAACATCAGGCGGCACCGGCCGTAGATAGGTCATGCGGCATCAGCTGTGCACTGCTACAGAGGTGGCGCCTCTATTTTCATGCACATTTTTTAGTAATTTGCAGAGTTTTAGTATTGTCCTATTTCTATTTGGCCAAAAACTCTAGAAGGACGAATTTAGTCACTTCTAAAGCCTGTAAATAGAGGGAAAACATAAAGGAAAAGAAGGGAATTCACGGATCAAAATACAAATCATTCAAAATCAAGGAGTGTTGTATAAGAGGATCTATGAAGGAAGAAGAAGGAGGCTTGTCTATGAGTGCTTTCTTTTAACTTTGTTTTCTTTTCTTGAACAATGATGGATTAATTGTTTTTTTTGTAATTTGACATTGTTTTCAGTATTCATAATTTTTAGAGTTACTTTGATCTTTTGATTAATTGATTGTTATTCTTGGTATTTAATTACTTATATTGATTACGAGATTAATTTGTTATTTTTTCTATTAACTTGCTTGGAAAATGGATTGACGGTGGTCTTAATTCATTAATTTCATATTTATTACCTCTCAATTTACTTGAAAAATGGGTTAATTGTGAAGAACTGCGTAATTAAAGGTTAATTGATGTCTGCCATGATATAGATTCATTGGTTAATTTCATGTTTTAAATTTGCCAGGATATGGAAATTTAATCAAGGATTGTGTTTAATGCATCTTTTGGGTGAATTAGTTGAGACAGGATATGTGATGCTAATTTGTCTAGAAGATAGTGATTTCATGGATTGGAAAAGAAATAAATCTATCTTAATCCTTCATGATGCCAAGAGAATGATTAGTTATGATAATGATTAGGTACTTTAAGATCATGTTTGTCAAAATAATGGTTTAAATTACATAATTCTCCATTCTTGACATGTATATATTCTTTTATTTTATTTTCTTTTTCTTTTTATTCTTTTTTACTTTATTGAGTCGGTTAAACAATGAAAGAAAAGTGATTAATGCATACTTGTTGCTTGAGGATCGCCACTTGTTTTAAACCCTATGTTGTACTTAATGATGAGTACGCTTGCTCATATGTGCAATTTGGGGTTAATATTTTAATTTAAACTTGATTGGGAATATACTTATTTTTATATGATTTTTACACCCAAATTCATACACATTAGCAACCAGTTGCGCCTTATAAGTAATCACTTTACCATCCATGTCGGTTTTTTTCTTGAAAATCCATTTACACCCAATGGATTTTATCGATTCAGGTGGATCAACCGAAGTTCAAACTTGGTTTTCATACATGAAATCCATTTCTTACTTCATAACTTCAAGCCATCTGTCAGATTATGAACTATTCAGAACTTCTTCGTAAGTGATAGGCTTACCTTCTTCTATGAGGGGTACGTCATTGTGGTCAGCAATAAGAAATTCATATCTTTCAGGTGCCACTCGTATCCTACTTGGCCTATAAGGTTCTTATGTAGTAAAAGGTTCATCTATTTGACTAATAGACTCGAGATCAACTCGTTGATTATTGTTTGTTTGGGCTTATTAAACTTTGCTAAGTTCAATCTTGCTCCTACTATCTCCCTTAAGCACGAATTCCTTCTCTAGGAAAATAGCATACCTTGAAACAAACATTTTGTTTTCAATAGGAAGATAAAAATAATATCCATGAGATTCTTTTTTATATCCTATAAACAACCACTTGTCAGATTTAGTTTCTAATTTATCTAACTTTGTCCTCTTCACATAAGTAGAACATCTCCAAGTTCTCACGTGAGTTAGCTTTGGTATTTTACCATAAAACAACTTGAATGGGATAGTGTCAAGCGTCTTTATTGGAATTTGTTTAGTATGTAAACAGTAGTTTCCAATGCAAATCCCCAAAACAATTTTAGTATATAGCAAAAGCCATCATGGATCGAACCATATCAATAAAGTTCGATTCCTTCTCTCAGATACACCATTATGTTGAGGTATATGTGGTGGAGTCCATTGAGATAATATCCCAGTATCTCTAAGATAATTTAGAAACTCTTGGTTTAAGTATTCTCCTCCTCAATCGGATCTTAGACTTTTAATACACTTACCAAGTTGTTTTTTTACTTCATTTCTAAATTCTTTAAACTTGTTAAAGGCTTCAGATTTGTATTTCATTAAATAAAAATATCCAAATCAAGAATATTCATCGATGTAGGTAATGAAGTATTAATAACCCCCTCCTACTTGTAATGTCATTGGTCCACATACATCAGTATGCATTAGTTCCTAGAAAAAGAGATTTTAGTCATTTTTCCTAGTAAGCAAGATTCACAAATCTCATATGATTCAAAATCAAATAAGTCTAAGTCACCACACTTATATAACTTATAAATGTGATTCTTATTTACATGGCCTAAATGACAATGTCATATGTAGGGTGGGTTTGTGTTATCTTTTCTTGGCATTTTATTGTTTATATTGAGAACTTGATTTTATATTTCTAGAACATATAAACCATTCATCAAAGTTGTAGTACCATAATAGATATCATTTAATAAAAAAGAACAACTTTTATTCTTAAAATTTAAATGCAATCCAAACAAGTCTAAACAAGCAACTGAGATAATGTTTTTAAGTAAAATTGGTACATAAAAATAGTTTTGTAATTCTAGAATTAATTCGGATGTCAAGTGTAGATGATAAGTCCCTGCGGCAAGTGTAGTAACCTTTGCTCCATTTACTATACGAAGGTCCACATCACCTTTCTCTAGCTTCTTATTGATCTTTAGTCTCTACAAATCATTACACAAATGAGATTTACATCCAGTATCCAATACACATATCTCATTATTAAAAGCAGTATTGATCTTAATCATAAACATACAAGGAGTAGAAGTAGAAGTGCTTGCAAACTTCTCCTTCTGCCTCTTCTCTTTAATAGTCTTCAAGCAGCTTTTGCAGTCATGCCTCCAATGTTCCCACAATAGTGACACGGGCTTTTGATAGCTATCTCATTTTTCTTTACACTACTTTTAAGTTTAATTGGATTCTTCTTCTTTTTTTTAGAAATAGTTTTCCTTTTAAAAAAACAATCAACCAATATGACTGCATTTTGTTTTTCTTCATAGAAGACTCCATAGTCTTAAGAAGGTTGATCAACTCAAGTATTATGGTCTCAATTTTATTTCATTTGGTAGTTCATCACATAATGTGAAAAACTAACTGGCAAAGATTGAAAAATTCATTCTATACTTAATTCGTGATCCATAGTAAACTCAAGTGATCCAAGCTTCTCAATTAACCTTAGCATCTTAAGTCTTTGAGTGGCTATTGAAGTACCTTCTACCATCTTAGAATGGAATAACTACTTCGATATCTCCTATCTCTCCATTCATGCTTGCTTATCAAAAATCTCTCTTAGATAGAAGATAATAGTATGAACATCCATATGCTTATGATATTTTTGAAGCTCAGTGGTCATTGACACCCTTCATGATACAAGATGATGTGTCACTATCCTCTTTATGCTTCTTATGGACTTCCCGCTCTTCAGCAAGAGTATCAT
This sequence comes from Voacanga thouarsii, assembly GCA_026120185.1. Classification (NCBI taxonomy): domain Eukaryota; kingdom Viridiplantae; phylum Streptophyta; class Magnoliopsida; order Gentianales; family Apocynaceae; genus Voacanga; species Voacanga thouarsii. The sequence goes on from JANUWF010001151.1 coordinate 174,258, forward strand.
CAGCTGGTGGTGGTAGAATTGGAGCATCTAATACGTAGAACAACTTTTTCGATTTGAAAACGATTCTCAAATTTCTACACCAGTCCAAGAAGTTTAATTCAGTGAGCTTGTTTGTTTCTAAAATGCTACATAAATTCAAATTTGTTGTCATGATGCAAATGACCTAGATGAAAGATAAGAGACATTAGACTATGTATATGGTAATAAAATACATTTAATTAGGTCTTTAATTAAGCACGTATTTCACCCACTATTTTTTTTCAAATCAATAGCCCTCACTATTGACTCAAGAATGCCCGTTGGAAGCTTTCCTAGTGGTTCGATATCCAAATTCTTTAAGAATGACTTTGGGTATGCCCAACAAACCACTCTTAAGTTCAATGGTAGGTATCTAATACCAATTTTATCAAATGTAACTACCGGATCATTAGGTGATTAACATATTTTAATCTTAAAGACTTAGGGCTACCCCAACTTAGCCTCTAATATTCTTTATATTTGGATATGCCCAACTGAGATACAGATTAATTAAATCCAACCCATTAATCAGAAATTATATTCTATAGTTTGAATATGCTCAATGTCGAGTAAGTTTGGGTATGCCCAACAAACTAATCTTGAAAAAGAACTCTGGTTCTTGTTATATTAACAGAAGGCTTTAGATTAATTAATTAAATTTATGAAATAATGATTTTAGAATTTAATATTGGGTGCATATTTATTGATTTATTTATTTTGCTTATTATGTTTTAAGCATAATATTGGCATGTTGGCTTGGCTATGGACTTCGACCAAATTAATTTGATTAATTTAAATTGTGTTATGCATTTTATCACTTTGTTTTGAATAAATATGGCTTGCGTGTCATGCCTTTCTCTTGTAATTTTTCTTCTCATCAAATTCTCCTCAAATGTAACTCGAGGTTTCTTTATTAAGAATTTATGTAATTAGATTACATAGATTACTATTGAATTTCGATCATACAAACCAGTTTACACGCAGCAAAAAAATAAAAAAAAAATCCACGCAAATGATCACTCGTATGTAATTAAATGGATCATGAGAAGGGAAGAAATATTAATCACCTAAAAAACACAGCTTTTAAAATTTTTTCCTTCCGTGCAAATCCCCTTCAAAAATCGATCCAATCGAGCCACAAATTTCCAATGATAGGAATTTATCTAATATTGATCCATACGAAGAACGTATTAAAGAACTACCAAAGTTTATGCTAGTAGAATAATGCTTGGGAGCTTTATAATTAATTTTTTTGGAGAGGAGAAACAAACTTCTTTCAAAAAGAAGAATAAGGAAAAATGATTAGTCATTTGGAGCAAGCCTTTTGTTTGTTTCCTAAACTTTTTAGGAATCAAACAATAACTGAAATTTTCTTATCTTTTCATTATGGGCTTGGGATTTCTAAATTGCTATTTAGTCCACAAGGTATTGCTAATTATAATTTGGCCCCAAGAATTATAACTACTTATAATTCACCCTATAAAGCTATTTCTTCTCACAAATTAACCCTATAATATTATCAAATAATATTTTGAGTACCAATTCCTCTATTTTGTGTGACCTATTAGACTTTCTAGCCATTTGGTAGCTAATATGAATTAATTCTATCATAATCGAATTAATAATCCTTTTAATAATTAGAATAAATTTATTAATTCTAATTTAGATTAAATTTATTAATTCTCTAATTAATAAATCCATCTTTCGCAGATCATGAGCAGTATCTAGCAATACATCATGACCATCCAAAAATCCAGAAAGTCAAGTGGCTTGACATGAACCTTTCAATAATGCAATAAACTCCTTTCACCATGCAATATCTCATTTGGTTTAGAGTATGGAATTAGTGCCAACTCCTTCCCGAATATTATATATTCTGGTCTGAATATTTTAGTACTTGTTCCCGTAATCCATTACTCATCATATGTATCAATCGAAACCATTTCCAACACTGCCTTGGCCAAGGACATCATGAGTAATGGTTTCTACAAGTGGCCACGAGATATTCACTCCTACTATTAGAAGTGGTAAATCATTTAGTGACTTTATCAACTACTTTCGTTTACTTCACGTTGTATCCAGTGTCTATCCCATAAGTAGTATTGTAAAGACTCTAGAGATTGGAATCAAAGTACAATGCTTAGCAAACAAAGTACCTTGGAGTTCTCAAGTCTAAGGATACTTGCACATTTGTTATAATGGGATTCTATTATTGGTACTAAGTAGTTATCCATGTGATTATTTCATAGTTAGATCATCCAATATACTTGTTCAAATAACAAGCATCCACGTGTTAACTTTGAGTATCATAGTACTCACGGATGTGAGAACCACTACTTGATCAAATCAAAAAGTATAACACATGCTAATCTTTATGTCTTAACGATGTCCTATTTCATTAATACTATAATTAGGGATAATTTAAGAATAAACACTTTCTAGTGTAGTGGGAACCTCACATCACGATCTCTATCATAATTTTCTTAATACAATATTGTACTTGGGACTTTATCTAACAGTTTTTATATACATAAACATATGAAATAAAAAAATTGAAAGATAAAGAATGTATTTTATTGATTTAATGTGCAAAATACATTGTATAAATAATAAATTCTAGGGAACAATCCTAACAGCTGAAATCATATACTTTAATGTACTATAGGTGAGGTTCTACTATAAGACTAATATACTTAGATGTTGGGTATGTATGACTAGTTAGTTAGGACAAACTCATACAAGATAATTTCTATTCTCCTAAATGGAGAAATCACCCCCTTGTGATTGTCCAGAATAATCTCTATAATTTAGGGCCCTAGAAACGTAACTTAATATTATATGCTTTCGGGAAGCTCCCAGAAATAAGCGGGTACATATTGAAAGTCATGGATTATCGGACTATATATCTAAAAATGGTAGAAGTCATTAAGAGAGGTGTTAGTACATTTCTCTTGTCTCAATAATAAGTGTTATATAGAAGAGTATTTTAATCATAGTACATTGTTATACGCAACATGATTCTTGGGGTCAATATTTGATTATAGTGATAATAAGAAATATTTAAAATGAAAAATATAGTTATTTTTATAATAGGGGTATTATGGTCTTTTTAGTAGCCAAGGATGATGTGTCTTTTGGTTCTTAGAATAGTCCGTAAGTTCTAATTATTTTCGGGCTACGGAAATGGTCTCGGATAAAGAATGGTTTTAGTTTATTCAGATAGTCTAACTTGTTATTGGGCTAGAATAAATTAAAAGGTCCAAGGAGAGAATGGATTAATGGCTTAATTTGGTTGACTAATTAATTACTCAAGGCTAAGTCCCAGATTAAGTAATTAAGGATTAACTTGGGTCTAAATTAAGAAAAAGGCTGGAGAAATTATTTTGGTTCATTTGAATTAATTAAATATTTATCTAGGTGCTTTGTAAGTCTAGGGTTAAATAAATATTTTAAGCCTGACGCAATAGCCTGGACCAGAGTCAAAGGACTGAACCCAACCCCAATTTGGCTAGTGCTAACCATATAGATTGGATAAGACTCGTGTATGCTTTAACAGCCTGAGATATACTTGTTATAGATATCTCGGGAGTTCACTTATCTATACACAGTGATATCTATCTACTGAGTTCTATTGATTTTTTTGTTGAGCCAAAACAAACAACAAGGTAGCTATTCTATCTCGCTTTCAGAACATCTCCGTTTTGTCTTCTTCCAGTAGAAGCAAAACATAATTTTTCCAAGATCTTACTTATTAGTAGTTGGTCAAGAAAGCGAGACCCGTTTTTCCTTCCTAATCACTCTTATCGCTAGAATTGTGAAGTGATTATATTCCGAAAGTCCAGAAGCGGTGAGTTCATGCACAAAAATAGGACAATTGCAAGATTCGAACCAGAGGCTTTAGTTCAACCACCAGTGGTTGAAAAAAGTATTCCTATACAGCCTAAGCAATCTGCGGTAGTAACTAAGCACTGAGGCATAATTTTAAAAAAATTTGCTTTAAATTTTTATTGCTTCTGTGTGTTTTGTTTACCTCGATCCAGTTTCTCTGGTATTAGAGCACATGGTTTTCTTGGTAAATGTAGGAGTATATTTAGGCCAATTAAAATCAACAATCTATTATGTTGATTTGAATTGTGATCCTTCTTGTTTCTAGTATGGGAAAGATTTTTTGTAAGTCTCACCGTTGAGACATAGGATCACTATATTTTAATGGTTTTTGTAGAGATCTCGTGTAAGCTTGTAATTAAAGGCATAGGCAGTTGTTGGTTTTTCTGAGTGATTAACTCTTTCTTTAATCGGTAATCAGCTGGTACTTAGAGATCGTTTGGATGAAGAAGACAGAAGGAGAATGGAGGAAAAATGAAGAAGGACGGAGGGAAAATGAATCAGAATAATGCTATTTCAGAAGCAAGCCGGTCCACAGCTATGTGATTCATTAAAGCAAGCGGTGACTATTAGAGCTGTGCTCAAGAGCTAATCATTTGTATAATATATTTTGCACATTTATTAATTAAAAGTATTCTATATCTTTTAGTTTAATTAATCATTTCGCATATATGTGTATAAAACTATTAGATAAAGTCTCAAGTATATAGTATAGTGTTAAGGAAATTATGATAGATATTATAATGCGAGATTTTCACTACACTATGTAGTACTTGTTCTTAAATTATCCCTAGTCATAGTATTAATGAGATAGGACATCATTAATGTGCAAAGACGAACACGTGTTATACTTCTTGATTAGATCAAGCAGTGATTCTCACATCTGTGAGTATTGTGATACTCAAAGTTCACACGTAAATGCTTGTTATAAAAACAAATTTATTGAATACTTAGTTATGAGATAATCATATGGATAACTATTTAGTTCCAGTGGTATAATCTTATTATAGTAAATATACAAGTATCTTTAGATTTGAGATCTCTATAATACTTTGTTTATTGAGTGTTGTACTTTAATTCCAATCTTTAGAGTCTCATCAAGGACCGCCTATAGGATGGATATTGGGTACAATGCGAAGTAAATAAAAGTAGTTGAGAGGGTTAATAAAGTATTCATCACTACTAATAGTAAGGGCATATATCTCACAGCCACTTGTATGGAATCATTACTCAACAAGTCCTTGGCCATGGCGACTATATGTTAGAAATAGTTTTAAATGATACACATGTTGAGTAATAAATTCCTAGATTGAGTACTAATAAATTCAGGTTATAATTAATTATATACTAGTAAAAGTGGGCACTAATTTCGTACTCTAAACCGAATGAGATATAGAATGATAAAATAAGTTTATTGCACTGAAAGGTTCCACATCATGCCACTTGATTTTCTGGACTTTTGGATGGTCATGATACATTGCTAGATGCTGCACATGATTTGCTAATTATGAATTTTTTAATTAGAGAATTAATAAGTTAGTTCTAATTATTAAAAATGATTATTAAATTTATTGTGATAGAATTAAGTTATATTAGCTACCAATTGATTAGAAAACCTAATAGGTCACACACAATAGAAGAATTGATACTCAAGATATTATGTTGATAATATTATGGGATTAAATTTGAAGAATAAATATTAATTATGAACTAATTATAAAATGTTATGATTATTTGGGATTGGATTGCAATTAATAAATCCTTTTATGGGCGAATTATAAACTTGTTATAACTCTAGGGCCTATTTACAATTTCGAAGTCCTAAAGACCAAAATTGAAAAAGCCTCTTATAAGTTTGTTTTCTAAAAGGCTAAAGAAGCAAAGAGAAAAGGAAAACTATGTTTTTTTTTCTTATACATTTGACAACGGTGGCGCTTTAAGATTGTAAGATTGAGAAATTGTTCTCAGTTCATTATTGACAAAACCGTCGTGTTCTCTGTGTGAATAATAAATAAAAAAAACCAAACTTCGTTTCTTCTGCAAAATTAAAATCTAGTCGTTTATAAATTCTTCTAGAAGAAATTTTTAGTGGTTCTTGAATACATCTTTATGTGAATCAATATTAGGGAAATTCCTAATCTTGGAATTTGGTGATTCATAACTCTAACAATTCTTGGAAGGGTTTTGTGTGTATGAAGAAATTTTAAAAATTATGTTTTTTAAATAACAAATTTTTCTTCATTCTCTTGGCCCGTTTAATTTCATATGAGTGATTTCCTTTGTATGAATTTTATTTTTATTTTTGCTGCGCATAATTTATTTTTGCATGATCGAAATCCAACAGTGGTATCAAAGCCATCTGTATGTATTTTGTGGGTTTATTATTATTTTTGAAAACTTTTCATAAATATATTTGGATCCGTAAAATTGTTTCATGAATGTTTTGATTTTAGAAAAATTAGTTTAGTGGGTTATTATTTTTCTTGTATATTAATTACTAAAATTGGTTTCAGTAAAAGAATTTATGAAATTTTAGAATTTTATTTACAGAAAAAATAAAATATTTGTTTTGATTGTGATCAAAATTGATTTAGAAATTGTGGATTTCAAAATTTCATCACTAAAATTGTTTAGAAAATAGCTTCTTGGACTTTGTTTGCGGAAAAGTGCAGCGAAAGAAAGAAGAAAAAAAGGATTTAGAAAATCCTGAGGAAATTTTTTCCGCAAAGAAAAAAAAAACTACATAACTTATTTCTGTAAGGAAAAATCAAAATTCTATTAAGAAAAACGATCAAGAAAAATTACCATGTTTGATCATGTGATTTGAATTGATCAAAACTGCTTTTCCTAAAGCTAAATGATCAATTTTCAAATTGAATCACAAAGGAATTAACTTTAATAAAAAAAAAAAAAAAGTGCAAGCCTACGCAAGGCTTGAAGAAGCCTTGGACAGGATTGCAAAGTAGATTTCGATTTTGGTCTTCTAAAGCCTATGCAAGGCTTTGTAAAGCCTTTGACAGGCTCAATTAGGGCTGTTCAAACGGTTAACGATTCGGTTTTCAGTTTTTTAAATCGGTTTTATTCGGTTTTTAATTTTTTTGTTGTCAAACCGAACCGAACCGGTTATTGTGCAAAACCGAGACAACCGAACCGAACTGTTTTCGGTTCGGTTCGGTCTATAATCGAAAATTAAAATCCTAACCCATTAAAAAAAAGCCCAACATACATCACTAAAATCCAAGCCCAATATAAAGTCCAAAATATTAAAAATGGCCCAATACACATTATTCAATCCAACCATTATAACTAATGAGTCCAACACCATTACATATACATTACATAGGCATAAAGAAAAATATTACACAACATCACATGATTCACGGTAGCCCCTAACCCTCCAATTTTCCTCAATTGATCATATTGCTCGAGGAGCCAAAGAACAAGTTGAAGCCAAAAGAAAGTCTGAAGAATCTGTCCTGAAAGAAAGAGCAAAGAAACTCAGATCAGCTGGGAAAGACTCTTCTACTTTATCAGAGGCAATGCTGTATATAAAACACAATAATTCTGCAAAAATTTGTTTCCAATTGTGGCAAATATTCAAACCTTTACACATGCATCTGCCATTTGAAGGCATCTTGAAGTGTAAAATTCATGGCTAAAACTCCAATTCCAAACAAACAAGACAAGCCTTAAATCAGTACATATGTTCTAGTGGTCAATGGAATAGATGCATGCCATTTTATGACTTCATTTAATGGATTTTATTTACATTTGTGATTTGTTTTCAAGAAAAAACATGAACTACAGAGAGGGGCTGATTGATTTGTCACTTGTCAATAAGATCAGAGTGATCACCAAGTCATGAAATCAATGGTTATCTACTCTAGTCCTCTTTGCTTCATACTTACACTGCTAACATATACTCACCAACCCTTGGCCCCTTTCAATATCAGGCAAATTGCATACTAGTGATTCAACCAAATACAACCATTACAATAACACGTGATGCACCAAATGTCTTTGATAAATCTGAGCTATTATATTTGCCAACAAGGGAACATACCTGCTTCTTCTCATTGTTCTCAACCCTGCAGAAGACAAGTACACAAGACAGCTTTTATCTCTGCAGAAAATTGATGCTACAATAAATGATCTGATAAGGTAGGCCTCCAAGACTTACATTCTGAAAAAAAAACATGAAAACAATCTTTAAGGAAATATTAACCATGAAACAGTAATCTCTGCCTGGACTTAAAGTGCTCAGCATTAAAAGATTCAAGATTTAGCTTTCTAATTGAACTAATGATAGAACTCCAAGGCTCAAAATTCCAATCATAGTAAAATGTGGGCTTCCATGATTGAACTTCTCGAACCAAACATCATGAAATTCTCTCAATATTATCAGCAAGGCTTTTATGTTTGATGTGGGCTTTCAACATTGATCCCCACAAACAACAGTCACATGCAAGAAATGGAAAACAACAACTACCATCAACACCTTGACAAAATATGATGAAACCCCCCATCCAAGAACTACCATCAACAAATGACCCCACAAACATCCATATATTTCTCAATGACTCCAAACATCCAAACATACTAAAAGAAGACTGCAAATATGAGTGACCAAACATGATCTAAACATGACCAAACATCCAAACATATTTCTCAATGACTCCAAACATCCAAACATCCACATGTTTCTCAACGACCCCACAAACATCCACATATTTCTCAATGACTCCAAACATCCAAAAACATCCACATATTTCTCAATGACTCCACAAACATCAAAACATCATCCAAACATTTAGAAATGAGACTATTCATCCAAACATCATCCATTATCTTCATCCAAACATCTAGAAATGAGACCATTCAAATTGCATCATATAAGTGTCAAAGGAAAATTAAATCATTGAGAAGTAAGACAAATAATTATGTTATCCATTTCTGCCTTGGACAGTGGACAGCAATTTATTTTCTTTACTTGGTTCCTCCCATTCAAAGAGAAGTCCTCCTGAAAAATGCTCAAGTGTGAATTGAAGTTCTCAAGAGACAAATTTAACTAAAAATATGATACTTAGGCATGAATTTAAAGAAAAATAGCTTACTTGAATTCTCAATCGCTTCAATTCTCTTCAGAGATCAAGAATGGTTGATTCATGACCACATTTTGCAAATTCTACAAAAAGGAAATTAAATGAAAAGTTAGAAAACAAATTAAGACATAAATAAATATCTACAAGTATTAAAAAGCTAAAATAGAACATGAAATAGATTACCATGATCCATTTTTTCAAGAATGTCAATGTCTTCTTCAATATTAACTGGTTTTGCTTCATTACGCAACCAATCTTTGGCACACATAAGACATTGCACCATTCTTGGAGTCAAAGAGCTTCTAAACGTGTCAAGAACACGACCTCCCATGCTAAAAGTTGACTCAGAAGCAACCGTAGAAACTGGAGCAGCCAATATGTCACGAGCCATTTGAGCAAGAATAGGAAATCTTGGAGCATTAAGCTTCCACCACTTTAGAATATCAAAATCATCTTCATATTTTTCCCTTTCTTCACCAAGAAACTTATCCAATTCACTTTTTGTATCAACTCCCCCACCCTCATTAAGAAACATATCATACTCACGCCTAGTGTCCACTTCTAAATTTCGCCTTTTTAATGATGGCTTCAATGAATATTGTGAATGCTGACTTGAAATTGAACTAGAAGATGCACTTGATGATGGCAGTGGCAAGCAATGATCAACTTGAGAAACATTCATCGTCTTATATTCCTCAAAAAGCTCGTGAATACCTTCTTTCACCTTATCCCCAAGAGTAATATTATCTGGATACATCTTTTGAATCACCCACCCAACATAATGCAATTTAAATCGGGGATCAAGAATAACTGCATAAAACATGATGAAATTCATTTTCTCATGATTCCCCCAATACTTATTGTATTTATTTCTCATTCTCTTTGCCATTTAACTCAACTCTGCATCATCACAACATTCCCAGGTATTCAACAATTTAACCACATCACTAAGTTCATGAAGCACTTGATTTGAAGTCACATATAATGAACCAGAAATCCACAATGTAAGTTCATAGAAGTGACCCAAAAACTTTACAAAACGAGAAATATTATCCTAATCTTCCTCACTAGGTAGCCCACCATGATCAACCAGTAGATCAAATTTAAAATGTGGATCTAAATCTTCAAATCTTTCAAAGGCTTTTGCAAGACTCAAAGCTGTATCTAACATCAAATAAGTCGAGTTCCATCTAATGGGAACATCCAAACATAATAACCTCTTGCTTTCTATCTTTTCCATTTCAACACACTCCTTAAAACTTTTTCAACCTACTCGGAGATTGCCTTATATATCTAATAGCTGCTCGAACACGAGTAATGGAAGGACAAATCTCTTTTAAACCATCAGGCACAACAAGATTTATTATGTGTGCTATACACCTCACATGAAGATACTTTCCCCCAAGCAAATTAGTACTCCAATTAGAAAATCTTTTCTTCAAATAACTAACAGCAACATCATTAGAACTCGCATTATCAATAGTAATTGCAAACAAATTTTCAATCCCCCAGTCAAGTAAGCATTTTTCCACCTCTTTTCCAATTGCCTCACCTTTATGACTGTCTATTGGACAAAAATTTAGAATCCTTTTATATAATACCCAATCATCATCTATAAAATGAGCAGTGAGACACATATAATTAATTTGTTGTTCAGAAGTCCATGAATCAGTGGTAAGACAAATTCTCTTAGATGAATGTCTCAAAAAAACCCTTCAATTTTGTCTTTTCTTCCAAATAGATATCATAACAATCCCTTGTAATGGTAGTTCTAGATGGAATTTGAAAAGATGGGCAAGCAACGGACATGAAATGCCTAAATCCTTCTTTTTCAACAAAGGAAAATGGTTGCTCATCCACAATAATCATATATGCACATGCCTTTCTAGTATCAGTTTGATTAAACCTCCAAGTAACAACTGAACCGACCTTACCACCATGTGCAAGTGAGTGTGGTTGTTGTTTTAGTTGGGTTACATGAGCCTCATTATTGTATGGATTTTTCAAACAGCCTTTCATGTGATTTTGCAGTGAAGTAGTACCATTTATGCTAGGATCAGCTGCATAAGAAAGACTGCAATAATTGCACCTTGCTTTTTTTTTCTCCATCTTCAGTTGTATATTTAGTAAAATATGACCACACAATTGATCGTGGTGCTATTTCCCTTTTCTTCTTAGAACTCCGTTGGTTGCTTGAAGTATTAGACCCTTCATGACTTGCTGGATTATCTTGTGAATTACTCCTACAGATACTATCTGCTTGATCTGACATTCTACAACTAAAAATGTAAATAAACTTAGAAGTTGTAAGTAAAAAATGTAAATGATAATCGCTAGGCAAATTCTTCAAAGGATCAAGTTCACAAGACAACAAGAGATGGGATGCTAAGATAAATAATGATTAACCAATCCTAACTCAAATAATTCAAGGGGATTTGAAATTCTAGGACTTCATCCCACCAATCTCAAGAGTTATGATATGAAAATCTAATACAAATGAAAGATGCAAGCTAAGAACTCGCATAATTAGCCAGTTGAAGAGCATTTTAATTTAACCCAGCACTTAATGGTTTAGGCATAATGCAACTCAGCTTCGCAAAATATTTCTCTTGAGTTGATATCAAGTCATAAAAAAAAGGACATGTCAAATCTTAAAGCTGCCTAGAAAATGAGATAAGAACAGTTTATAAACTCAAGATATCAGCTTAATTAAAAGGTACGCAACACTTGTTTTAAACTTATAGAAATTGACTTAAAACCAAGAAAAGGGGTAGCACTAAATACTAATATATAATAAGAAGAATGGAATGTTTAAGAAGTTTGTTAGAGAAAAAAGACTTGTTTAGTATCAATATATTTATCCTTGTGTTTGATTAGGCTTAATCAATTAAGTAGCGTAGTAATATCTATAGAGAATTATATACTAATTTAACGACTTGTGAGAATGATGATAAGGTTAATACAAAAATCTACATCCCAACTAACTATAATGTGTTAAATTTACCTAAATAAGCATAATAACATCCGGATTTTCCCTCAAAAAGAAGCTGGATTAATCAGCATGGTTTTTTCCCAACTAGATGCTAATTAGTTGAGGTAATTAATGAAAATATGAGAATAACAAGAAAGTGGATTCTCTCAGTAAACGAGACCAAATCATTTGTGAAAAGACTAAAACAAATACGTTTTGCTGGTGGGCCATTTAGATATGGGATGTGAATCTCAGAGTTTATGCAGTGATCACTTTCATAGAAGAAATGATGATGTCCCTTGTTCCTTTTATATGCTAAGAAGAAACCACCATAGATGAGAAATTCATGCTTGGAGATCTAATTTTTGCAAACAAAAGAAATAAAAGATGTTGATTTGGAAGAAAATCTTCTTCACTCTACATCAAATTCTTAATATCATTCTTCTTTGGGGTTTTAGCCCTTCATAGCAATCAATAGCTGCCAACAAAAGTGATTGATCATACCTAAAGCTACTGATGAAACCACATTATGGAAATACTGAAATCACATTACAAGGTGACAGTAAACCCTTAAAATTTCACTGAAATATCCTTATCTTTTGTTTCTTTGTAGCTAGTTCATACTTCATACTCTGCTATTAACATAATTCTATCCAAAAAACTATCTCAAATTATAAAAATCCTAACCTTCATGTCTGTCCACTTCATCCAAACACAACCAAATAAAACCAGCCAAAGTATATTTTTTTTGTGGGGAAAAAAAAAAGGTAAACTGATTTCCTCACTACTCCTTAGAATCTTCACAAAGTAAGTAAACTCGCAAGCAAACAGAAATTCACACATGCCTCCCACAAGGGCCACAACCACAATTACACGTTACATTTATATACATATAGCAAGAATAGATAGAAGAGCAGCTACAGAGCTCACCTGATGATCAATCAAAGAGTAGAAACATCAGAGTCACCGTTGTGGCCGTGGCATTGCACACAAGGAATTGAAGTAATCACCAACATATTAAAGTAAAAGGGGGAAAAAATCAAGATCCATTGATAACAACAGCTAAGAGTAGAACTTGAACAAACCATAGAATTTGCAAAAATGGTAAACAATCATTGAGAATCCACAAAATAAAATAAAAACAGAGCAAAAATCTTGTGGTGCTGCAAACTGTTGAAGAGCAAAGACGAGAAGAGTGGCTTACCCCACTGATTCACTAAACACCAGTCTGGCAGGCGGCAGCAGCACCGCGGCAGTCCTTACACTGAAAGGGATGGAGTGGAGGACCGGAGGTGAAAGGGATATCAAGGAGAGCGAAATGGAGTCGATGGAGGTTGGATTGGACAGTGAAATGGAGTCAATGGAGGTCGTTGGACAGTGAAAGAGGGAAGCGAAGCTCCGAAAGGGAAGGGAGTCGGGAGGAGAGGAGGAGGAGTTGGCGCTTGGCGGGTGGCGGCACAGACGCACGTCGCACAGAGATAGAGTCGGGACGGCTCGGGAGACGGGAGTGAAATGAAAGAGAGGTGTTTAGGGTTTCCATTTTTAGTTTTAATTTATTAAAAAAATATTTTTTTTAAATTCATATTTCGGTTTTTCGGTTCGGTTGAATTAAAATTCAACCGAACCGAACTAAAAACCCTTCTCCACAACCGAACCGAACCGTTTTCCTCAAAAATCGAACCGAAATCATATATTCGGTTCGGTTCAGTCCGAAAAATCGGTTTGGACCGTATTTTGAATAGCCCTAGGCTCAACAAAGCTTATGCAAGGCTTGTGCGAAGTTTGTCTTGTGATGACAAGGCAAGCCCGGGACCACCTTATGCAAGGTGAGGCCCGCCTTGTCAACTCTCTTGATGCAGCGTTGTTTGTTTTTTTTTTTTAAATAAAAAATCCTTTTATTTTTAGGCATCGATTTTGCTATTTCTAAAGGAACCCACGAAGCGTTTCTTTTCTCTACAATGAACCCAAAAGTTATCCAAAATTTGTTTTGGACCCATAAATGTTTTTTAAAAATTAGATTTCGGGACTAACTAATTTATTTTTCAAAATAATAATTTTGAAAATTAATATTTTATATATATTTATTTTGTTTAATATGTTTTAAGTATGATTTTAGCATGTTGGCTTGGTTATAGACTTAGACTAATTAATTTTTTATTAATTAATTTTGTATCATGCATTTTTATCACTTTGTTTTGTATAAATATGGCTTGTGCCCTGCCTTTCTCTATAATTCTCTTGTAATTTCTCTTCTCATCTAATTCTCTTCGAATGTAACTCGAGTTTTCTTCATTAGAAATTTTTGTAATTAGATTACTTAGGTTAGATAGGATTAGAAATTATTTTACACAATTATGGAGATGGCGATTAAGTACAAAGCAAGATGATGGTAAGACTTTCTTCTCAAGTATGCATGAACACAAAGGTTTGACCATAATTAATTTCTATTTTGGCTCAAGGAAATTAATCTAGTAAAGTCTATAACCAAGCCATATAATTGAGTCTAGTACAATATTGTCAATTTGTTGATATTATGCATGCCAAACAATGGGACCACTAATTAAAGAATTAAATCCCACAAACAATATTAAATTTAATGTTATCCATTAATATAGTAAGAACGAGAGTTCTTTTTCAAGATTAGGTTATTGGGCACATCCAATCCTACTCGACATTGAGCATATTCAAGTAATCGAATTTTATTCCTGATTAATGGGTTGGATTTAACTAATATCTTTATTCCGGTTAGGCACACCCAAGCACAAAGAATATTAGAGGCAAAGATGGGTTAGTACTCAATGTTTTAAGATTAAAAGATGTTAATCACGCAATAATCCGGTAATTGCATTTGATGTATTTGGTATTAGATACCTACTATTAAATTTAAGGATGGTTTGTTGGACACACCCCAAGTCATTCTTAAGGAATTTGGATACCGGTCCACGAGAAAAGCTTCTAATGGGCTTTCCCAAATCAATAGTAGGGGCTATTGATTTGAGTAAAATAGTAGAATTTATACGCATTTAATTAAAGACCTAATTAAATACATTACATATGCATATACATAGTCCAATATCTCTTACCTTACATTTAGGTCATTTGCATCATGATAGCAGATTTGAACTTACGTAGCGTTTTGAAAATAAATAAGCTAAATGAATCCAACTTCTTAGATTGACAGGGAAATTTGAGAATCATTTTCAAACCGAAAAAGCTGCTTTATGTGTTAAATGTTTCTATTCCAGCACATCCAGCTAATGATGCTCCTACTGAAGAGCATAAAGTCCATAAGAAGCACCAAGAGACAATGACATAGCATTTTGTATTGTGCTGGCGACAATGACCACGGATCTAAAAAACAGCATGAGCATATAAATGCTCATACTATTATCTTCCATCTAATAGAACTTTTTTATAAGCAAGCTAGGATAGAAAGATATGAGATTTCTAAATAGTTATTTCGTTCTAAGATAGTAGAAGGTACTTTTGTGGCTACTTATGGACTAAAAATGTAGGGATTGATTGAGAAGCTTGGATTACTTAGGTTTACAATACGAATTAAGTATAAACTTAATACTTCAATCTTTGATGGCTAGTGTTTCACAATTTTTGATAAACTATCAGATGAATAAGATTGAGACCATTATACCTGAGTTGATCAATCTTCTCAAGACGATGAGTCTTTTATGAAGAAAGAAAATGATATTGTCTTGTTAGTTGATTCTTAATCTAAGAAGAAGAAGAAAAATCCAGTCAAACCTAAAGGTGATGTGGAAAAGAATGAGACAGCTACCAAAGGCACATGTCACCATTGTAGAAAAATGAGCTATTAGAGGCACAACTGCAAAAGCTACGTGGAGACCATAAAAGAAAAAAAGGAGAAGGAGAAGTTTGCAAGAAGTTCTACTTCTACCTGTGATACGTTTGTGATTGAGATTAATACTACCTTTAATATGAGATATGGATATTAGATACCGGATGTGGATCTCATTTGTACAATAATTTGCAGTAACTAAAAAACAGTAGGAAGCTAGAGAAAGACCTATGTGTTGCAAATAGAGCAAATGTTGCGGCACTTCCTGTGGGGATTTGTCATCTATACCTACTTTCCAAATTAATTCTAGAACTAGAAAAATGCTATAGTTTACTAGTTTTACTTAAAACATTAAGTTGTTTGTTTAGATTCATTTGAATTTCATTTGATTTTGAGAAATAAAAGTTATTCTTTTTCATTAAATGATATATATTATGGTACAAAAACTTTGATGAATAGTTTGTATGTTCTAGACATGGAAAATCAAATTCTCAACATAAACAACAAGAAACCAAGAAAAGATGACATTTTACTTATGGCATTGTTGTTTAGGTTATGTAAATGAGAATCGCATCTCTAAGTTACACAAGCTTGGTGACGTAGGGTTATTTAAATATGAATCATATGATACAGTTGGATCATGTTTATTTGGTAAAATGACAAAAGCCTCTTTTCTAAGAAAGGGAAAAAGCCTAAGAAATTATTAGAACTAATAAATAATTATATATGTGGACCAATGATATTGTAAGTAAGAGAGGGTTATCATTACTTCATAATCTTTATCAATGATTATTCTCGATATGAATATTTGTATTTAATGAAATACAAATCTGAAGCCTTTGATAAGCTCAAAGAACTTGGGAATAAAGTAGAGAAATAACTTGGTCAAAGTATTAAAGCTTTAACATTCGATCATGGAGGTGAATACTTAAGCTAAGTATTTCCAAGTTATCTTAGAGATAATAGGATATTATCTCAATGAACTCTATTACATATACCTCAACATAATAGTGTATCCGAATCATGGAATTAAACTTTATTAGATATAGTTAGAACCATGATATATTTTGCAAGAACTACCAAAATTATTTTAGGGATATGCAATGGAAACAGTTGTTTATATTTTAAATAGAGTTCCATAAAAAATAGTTAATACCACCCCATATGAGTTATTTTTTGGTGAAAGGCCAAAATTAGCTTACTTGAGAATTTGGGGATTTCCTGCTTATATGAAGAGGATAAAATTAGACAAACTTGAAGATAAGTTTGATAAGTGTTTATTTGTTGGATATCCAAAAGAATCTCATGAATATTATTTCTGTCTTCTTTCTAAGAACAAGGTGTTTGTTTCTAAGCATGCTATTTTTTTTTTAGAGAATGAATTTATACTTAAGGGAGATAGTGGAAGTAAATTTGAACTTAGTGAAGTTAAAAAAGAACAAACAAATAATGATCAACTGATTGATCTTGAGTCCATTGACAAAATAGACGAACTTTCTAATATGCACGAACCTCGTTGGTTAAGAAAGGTATGTGTGGCACTTGAGAGATATAGATTTCTCATTATTGACCACAATAACATATTGCTCATAAAAGAAGATGAGCCTACCACTTACAAAAAAAGTTCTAAAAAGTTTAGAATTTGAAAATTTGCTAGAAGCCATGAAGTGAAAAATGGATTCCGTGTATGACAACTATGTTAGGACTTTGGTCGACCCATCCCAAAGGATAAAACTCATAGGGTGCAAGTGGGTTTTGAAAAATAAAACCGATATGAATGGTAAAGTAATTACCTAGAAGCATGACTAGTTACAAAAGCTTATCATCAACAACAAGGTATTGACTACGATGAGACTTTTTCAACAGTAGTGTTGCCAAAATCTACTAAAATGCTCCTAGCACTTGGTGTTTATAATGACTATGAATTTGGCAAATGAATGTGAAAATAGTTTTCCTTAATAAAAAATTGATTAAGGAAGTGTATATGACACAACCTAAGGGTTTCATATCCAAATATCACACTAAAGTATGCAAGCTACAAATGTCCATTTATAGACTTAAGCAAGCTTCTAGGAGTTGGAATATCTATTTTGATGAAACAACTAAAATTTTTGGTTTTATACAAAACATGAATGAACCATGTGTATACAAGAAGGTTAATGTGAGTGCAATTATTTTCCTATTGCTATATATAGATGACATATTGCTTATAGAAAATGATGTCTCTATTCTTCAATAAGTCAAAGGATATACTAAGGGTAGTTTCCAATCTATTAAGGATGACTACAAGTCATAATTAGGCTACGTGTTTATTTTTGTAGATGAGGTAGTTAGTTGGAAAGGTTCAAAACAAGATATAACTATCAATTTAACCATTAAAACTGAGTATATAGTGACTTCTGAAGCAGATAAAGAGGTGGTTTGGATCAGGAAATTCATAGCTCAACTAGGAGTGGCACCTAGCATTGTTGATCGAATACTCTTGTATTATGATAACAATTGAGCTATTGCGCAAGCAAAGAAACCACAGTCTTATCAACGATCTAAACACGTACTTAGGCACTATCACTTGATTAAAAAAATCATTAATAGAAATGATGTAAAGATAGAGAGAGTTCCCACTGATCAAATCATAGTAGATCCATTAACTAAGGCATTACCCTAAAAGAAATAGGATAGTCATGTTCAGTGATTCGATATTAGATACATGAATGATTAGGTCTAGTGCAAGTGAGAGATTGTTAAAGTTGTGCTCTAGAGATAATTATTTATACAATGTATTTTGCACGTTTATTAATAAAAAAATTCTTTATCTTTCAACTTAATTAATCATTTCACATATATGTGTATAAAACTATTATAGATAAAGTCACAAGCACATAGTATATTGTTAATGAAATAATGATAGAAATCATAATGTGAGATTCCCACTACACTGTATAGTACTTGTGCTTAAATTATCCCTAGTCATAACATTAATAAGATAGAACATCATTAACACATAAAGGAAAGCACATATTGTTAGTGTTATGCCCTAGAGACAATCACTTGTACATTGTATATGACACATTTTATTTTAATAAAAGGCATTATTTATCTTACAGTTTCTTTTGTTTACTTTTGTTTAAAATAACTGTTAGATAAAGTCCCTAGTACAACACTGTATTAAGGAAATCATGATAGAGATCTTGATATGAGATTTCTACTACACTTTATAGTGTTAGTACTTAAATAGTCTCTAGTCGTAGTAGTAATGAGACAGGACATCATTAATGCATTAAAACTAGCATGTGTTAGACTTCTTGATTTAATCAGACGGTGGTTCTCATATCCGTGACTATTGAGATACTCAAAGTTAACACATGAATACTTGTTAATGGAACAAGTTCATTGGATGACCTAGCTATGAGATAATTACATGAATAACTATTTAGTGCCAGCGATATAATCTCAATATTGCAAATGTGTAAGCATCCTTAGACTTGAGATCTCCAAGGTACTTTGTTTCCTGAGTATTATACTTTAACTCCAATCTCTGGAGCCAAATCGAGGGCCGCCTATGAGATGGATATTGGGTACATTGTGAGGTAAATAAAAATAGTTGAGAGGGTCAATAAAGGATTCACCACTCCTAATAGTAGAGGTGAATATCTTACAGCCACTTGTAGGAATTACTACTCAAGAAATCCTTGGCCAAGACGATTGTGTATTGGAAACAGTTCCAATTGATACACATCTAAAATAGTGGGCTCCTGGTACAAGTACTATTATATTCAGGCCAGAATTAATATATATTTTAGAGGGAGTTGGTACTAATTCCGTATTCCAAACTGAATGAGGTATTGTATGATGAAACGAGTTAATTGCATTGTAGTTTGTTATTGAAGGGTTCATGTCAAGCCACTTGACTTCCTAGACTCTTGGGTAGTCATGATGTGTTGCTAGATACTACTCATGATCTGGAAATATGGGTTTATTAATTGATGAATTAATAAATCAATCCTGATTAGAATCAATATGATTAATTCTAATTAATTATGGATTATTAATCTCAAAGACGTTTGGATTAATTCATGTTCGCTACCAATAAACTGAGAAACCTAATAGGTCACACACAATAGAAGATTATATACTCAAGATGTTATTTGATAACATAGTGGGGTTAATTGTGAGAAAGAGAAATTATTGTGGCCAAATTATAATTAGTTATAATTTATTGTCCAAATTATAATTGTGAGAACTTGATGTTTCCAATTACAATTAGGGAATTCTAACTTATTTAGAATTATTAGATGGAGGATTTTTCAGCAGGATTTTTGTGTTATATAGGATATACACACGAAACCCTAATATATGTGTAAGACACGAAACAACTCCAACCCTAGCAACACACGATCTCTCCCTCTTGTTTCTCTCATTGTTCTTGAAGCAAAGCCCTAGCTACCACTTTTAATTTCTTCTGGCACAGAAATATTTTGGCGCTTGAGAGTGTTCCTCTGTGTAAATTTCTATTAGAGATAATCACACACTGTGTTTATAGTAGTTGGACGTTCAACTCTCGTGGTGTTTGATCAAGAGGATTGCTGGATTGCGCCTCGACTTGAAGAAGGAAAATTTCATTTTTTAGACGGTCAAAGAAAGGTAAAGCTGTTATATTTGTGCTCATTATGTCTTATTTTCCACATATATGCAGATCAAAGAATGGTATCTCGTTCTTATATTTCCACTGCGCCATATATGATATTTTTAAGATACCCAATACATGTTATACTTCCTGACTAGATCAAGTGATGGCCCTCACATCCATAAGTATTATGATACTCAAAGTCAATATGTGGATACTTGTTATATGAATAAGTTCATTAGATGACATGGCTATAAAATAATCACAAGGATAACTATTTAGTGCCAGTGATATGATCTCATTGTAGAAAATGTGCAAGTATCTTTAGACATAAGATCTCTATGGTATTTTGTTTATTGAACATTGTATTTTGATCCTAATTTTTGGAGTCTCATTACAGACTACCTATAGGATGGATATTGGGTACAACGCAAAGTAAATAAAAGTAGTTGAAAAGGTTAATAAAGAATTCATCACTCCTAATAGTAGGAGCATATATCTCATGGCCACTTGTATAGAATCATTACTCAATAAGTTCTTGGCCAAGGCAACTATGTGTTAGAAATAGCTCCAAATGATACACATATTGAGTAATAGATTCCTGGATCGAATACTAATAAATTCGGATTAGAATTAATTATATTGTAGTAGGAGTTGCATTAATTCCGTATTCTAAATTGAAAGAGATATAGAATGATGAAATGAGTTTATTGTACCGATATTTTGCTATTAAAAAGTTCACGTCAAGCCACCTAACTTTCTTGACTTTTGGGTGGTCATGATACATTGCTAAATACCACTTATGATCTGCTAAATAAGAATTTCTTAATTAGAGAATTAATAAATTAATTCTAATTAGAATTGATAAGTTAGTTTTAATTATTAAAAAGGATAATTAATTCTATTGTAATAGAATTAATTCATATTAACTACCAATTAACTATAAATCAAATAGGTCATACACAGGTACTACAGATATTATTTGATAATATTATGGGATTAAATTTGGAAAAAAAATATTAATTGTGAGCTAATTATAAAGTGTTATGATTATTTAGGATTGGATTGCAATTAATAAATCCTTTTATGGGCAAATAATAATCTTGTTATAATTCTAGCGCCTAATTATAATTTTGAATTCCTAAAGACCAAAATTGAAAAGGCTTCCTGTAAGTTTGTTTCCTAAAGGATTAAGGAAATAAAGGGAAAAGGAAACCCGTGTTTTTTCTTCTTATATATTTGACAGAGGTGGCGGTTTTAGATTGTGAGATTGAACAAAACCATCGTGTTCTCTATGAGAATAAAAAAAACTTCGTTTCTTCTCCAAAATTAAAACATAGCTGCCTTTTGTTAATTCTTGAATACATCTTCGTGTAGATCAATATTAGAGAAACTCCTAATCTTAGAATTTGGTGGTTCATGACTTGAACAATTCTTAGAAGGGTTTTGTGTGAAGAAAATTTTAAAACGTATATTTTTTAGATAACGAAATTTTCTTCCCTCTCTTGGCCCATTTAATTTCATACGAGTGATTCATTTGCACGGAATTTCATTTTAATTTCTACTGTGCATGAACTATTTTTGCTCGATCAAAATCTAACGGTGACCGGCTTGGGGGTGAAGCCAGGTTGAGGCTAGAGCACCAAGTCGGCCGCGGCCTAGAGACTCAGCAAACCAAGCCAGTGACTAGTCTGGCACCTAGCTGGTCATGGCTTGGTGCAAACCAGACCACAGTCTGGGCACCAAACCGGCCGCATCATCCTCTCTTGAGTAGGCTGAGGTTTGGCCCATCGTGCGCGAGTTTAGTTCATGGAGCGAGTCAGGACTTAGAACTTTCTGTTTTACATTTTTCCTATGCATTTTTCCTTTTTGGTCCCACCCCAGGCGAGGTTACTATTTTTGTAATTTAATATTCTTAGAATATTTTGCACATAAATAGTAGTAAATGATTTAGGATTAAACAAAATCATTAATTAATTGAATTAATATGTTTAATCTATTTATTTGTTCACCTAGGATTTTAAGGGATTGAAAAAGGCATAAAAAATGTCTATAGTTTTTCTAGCATGTTTTTCCTATTTTGGACATTCCTAAGTGCACATTTTTCAAGACCAAAGTCATTAGTTTGACAAGGAAAACATTTTTTTAATTAATAGGTTTATTAACTTATAAACAAAAGTAATCCTTGTATATTCTCCCAAAGGTTTTTTTATCCTAAACATGGAAAATATTTGGATTTAGATATTTTATGTAAGTTATTGGAAAAACCAATTTAAAGGAGATGTCCATGATTGTGCCAATTACCGTGGGATTAAACTCATGAGTCATACTATGAAGCTTTGGGAGAGAGTGATTGAACAGAGGTTACGAGGCATTATACAAATTTCAGATAATCAGTTTGGTTTTATGCCTGGGCGTTCCACTACAGAGGCAATTCATTTATTACGGTAGATGAGTGAATATCATAGGGAAAGAAAGAAATATTTACATATGTTATTTATTAACCTGGAAAAAGCCTATGACAGGGTTCCTAGAGAAATAGTTTGGTGGGTGCTGGCCAAGAAAGGTGTATCAATAAAGTATATTACTCCCATTAAAGATATGTATGAGGGAGCATGTACAAGTGTAAGGATTGGCGCCGGAGTGACTGTAGAATTCCCTATTAATATCGGGGTGCATCAAGGGTCAACACTTAGCCCTTTCCTCTTTGCAGCCGTTATGGATGAGTTGACCTGCACTATACAGGAGGCTGTACCATGGTGTATGTTGTTTGCAGATGATATTATATTAATTGATGAGACTAGAGCCGGTGTAAATGCTAAATTGGAGTTATGGCGGCAGACATTGGAATCCAAGGGTTTCAGAATTAGTATGAGTAAAATAGAGTATATGGATGCAAGTTTAGTGGTAGCAGAAACATAGCCCAGAGTGTAACTTTGGAAGATAGAGATATACCGTTAGCTGATTGTTTTCGCTATCTAGGATCTATTATTCAGAAAGACGGAGAGCTCGATAGCGACGTTGCACGTCGAGTTACGGCGGGTTGGTTGAAATGGAGGAGTGCGACTGGTATTCTTTGTGATCGTAATGCACCGTTGAATTTAAAGGGAAAGTTTTACAAGGCAGTCATACGACCTGCTTTGTTATATGGTACGGAATGTTGGGCAGCTAAAAGGTGTCATATTCAAAAAATGAAAGTAGCTGAGATGCGTATGTTACGGTGGATGTGTGGATATACTAGGAAGAATAGAGTTAGAAATGAGATCATTAGGGAAAAGGTGGGTGTGGCATCTATTGAGGAAAAGATGAGAGAAAGTCGTCTGCGTTGGTTTGAACACGTTCAGAGAAGACCGAGGGATGCTCCTGTTAGGGCCATGGAGAGAGTGAGACAGGATAGGTTAGACAGAGGGAAAGGTAGAGGTAGGCCTAAAACGACATGGATAGAGGTAATTAAGAGAGATATGTCTTTATTAGATTTGGATGACAGTATGACGTTCGATAGAAGAAAGTGGCGAGAAAGGATTCATGTGGATGACCGCACGTTGCCTGACGTTGGTTCATGTAGCCGACCCCAAGTTACTTGGGATTAAGGCTTTGTTGTTGTTGTTGTTGTTGTTGTATTGGAAAAACCAATTTAAATAATTATTATAGAAAACATTTTTATCATAAATCTAGAGACAAAAATCTCAAGAAAAATTTCTAATGTAAAATATTTTGAGATCATTAAGTTTTTAAACTTAAATAAAATTAATCAATGGTAAATCTCTCAAAGGATGTTAACCTTGACATAGAGATTTTATGGATTTAGATATTTTATACTACTTAAGGGAAACTTAATGAAAATTTTCAAAAGGATATTTTTCTAAAAAAACTTTTATTTTAAAAGATTAAGTGGAAGAGGGGTTCCAATGACCCCACAGCTTCCATTACTATCCTCATTAGAGATCGTAGGTCTTCTCGCAGTACCCTAGAAGTGAACTCTATAGGATGGAGATTCTACAGGGATCTAGATCTAATGAATGAATAGAATTGATGCCTGGGATGCATATTATGATCAGTCAACCTATATTTAAGATCATAGTGCAAGGATTATCCATAAGAAATGAGAAGGAATGGCCATCCCCTCGATGGGGTTATCTTCTAGATCATTACCTAGAAGCATAGTTAATTTATGATGTTCAATACACTTGGCTTAGAAAATTGTTAATCTTCCCACGAAGCTATATGACAGTTTCTCTAAAAGCCAAATTTACCATGTTAATAATAGTCAAGTGATTAACTATTTATTTGGATATAACATGAGGATAAAGTACACAAATTTTTATTTTACACAAACTGAGAATTTTTTATTTTTTTGAATTTAAAAAATGGTCAATAGTGGTTCTTTTAGTCTTTTGGCTATTATTCTCTATGAAAATAAGCTAATGAGTCCAAACTATGTGGACTGAAAAAGGAATTTGAACATAATACTTACAGTTGAAGAGTACAAGTATGTCCTGTACGATCCCTGTCCTGAGATTAGAGAGAGTTCCACTTAGGAAGAGCGAGAGGCTGAGCAAGTATGGAAGAAGGCTGACTAGATAGCTCATTACTACATCTTAAACTTCATATCAAATGTACTCCAATTTAAACATGAGTACATAGTGGCTTCTTATGATATTAGCATATCATTGGCAACCATGTTCGCAAACGAGAGCCAGCTCGCAAGGCAGGAGGCTCTTAGGGCAATCATGAACATCAAGATGGCTGATGGAGCATCAGTCAGAGAGAACATGTTAAAGATAATTGCTGTTTTTGAAGAAGTAGAAGTTATGGGTCTATTATTAACTCCGAAAGCCAAGTGGATATGGTACTTAAGACTTTACTGGACTCCTACTCATAGTTCAAATTAAATTATAATATGAACAAGTTAAACATGAGTTTAATGAAATTGATGAAGGAATTCCAGGTGACAAAAAAAGTTATAAGGCCATAATCTAAAGCTTTAGCTGCTAAAACATCTTCTTCTAGGATTGGGCCTGCTATAGGCTAAATTAATCACTATTTTCTTAGTTATTTGAGGGTAATTTGAGATACTTTTGATGTAATAACTTGGCATATTCCTTCCTATTTGACATTTTATTTGTAAAAAGTATTTTTGACAAATTTATTCAAGTTTAAGTGGATTTCGAGCAAAAAAGTGAAAGATTCCATATTGTACCTAGCGTCGGTCCAGTTAAGGCACCACGTGCCAGAAAGATTAGTAAACAATGAGAAACCAGATTGGACCTGGCGCCAGGAGCGTCGAAGGGACCCGGCGCTAGGTCCATTTTGATCAATGTCGGTGAATTTTCCTTTTCCAAGTACATTTTGGCAATTTTGGTTTGATTCTTTTAGAAACTCTTTAAACTACCGAAAAGGACTCTTGTACATATTTTTTTGGCAATTAGAACTCCTATATATACAAGAGAATAATATTGTACAAACTAATTTTCAAAGTTTTCATAGTTTTCCAATTCTTCAATGTAATACCCATAGGAAACTTCTAGAGAAACACCAAAATTTAGGAATATCAAGGAGAATTCTTAGAGAAGAAGAGGAGGTTGCTCAAGAAGATTTTAAGGAAGAAGAAGAATGCTTACTTATCTATGAGTGATTTCTTTTTCTCTCTTTGTAATTTATTGACAATTTGAGATTAATATTTTAATTTTCTTTAGAGGATATTCTTTTGGATTCAAGATTTTGTATTATTTTTAGTTCTTTGATTGGTTTATTTCTATTCTTGATATTCAATTACTTGAGCATAATATCTTGTTAGATTAATTATTTCTCTTCTAATTAAATTGCAAAATTATGTTAGGAGAGAATGGCCAATTAATTAATTTAATACTAGTTATTCTTAACTTGCTTGAAAAAGAGGTTAATGGTAAAGACTAAGTAATCAAAGATTGGTTGATAATTATTATAATATAGATTTATTGACTAATTTCATGTTTTCAATCACTTAGGATATAGGGGTTTATATGAGAATTGATTTTAATAGATCTTTTGAGTAAATTGGTTGAGACAGAATATATTCATTGATTTAACTAGAAGATAGTGATTCCATGAATTGCAAATGAAGCGAGTCTAATTTAATCTTTCATGATGCTAAGTTAATAATTAATTGAGAGAATAGTTAGTCAATTATTATTGTGTATTCAAGGATTTCTATCTATTGACATGTCTTTTCTCCTTGTTCTCACTCCTTTATTATCCTTATGACTTTTCTTGTGTGACTTAATTTTCTCTAGTATATTAGGTTAGTAGATAATTTACTTATATTTCTTTATTTTATTGGCTAAAAAATAAAGATTTTGGTAAAGTAAGGTGAGAGTCTAAGTTCTCGTAGGTATACTTGCCCGTATGTGTGGTTTTAGTGGTTAGTATTTTATTAATGCTTGATTGATTGTGTAATTTGTTGATAATATTTTCTACACTAAAAAACACGCATCAAGTTTTTAGCATCATTGCTAGGGATGGGCACTATTGTAAACACTCGAATCTTATTGATTAAGCCTTTGTTGTACTTGTAAATATCACAAACTTTTGTGTTTAGATAGTCTGTGAATATTTCTCATTTGTGTATTTTTCTTTTCTCTATTTTTCTTTGTTATTTTTGTTTGTTTTATTTTTATTTTTGATTTGATTTTTATTTTTCTTTGAGTGCGAGATTTCAAACATCATCATGGACAATTATTCATGGGTACAATGTCAAAGGAGCTATACTGATGATATATTGGCAAGGTTGCAAGCTCAGATTGATGCTTTTATGAGACGTCACTTGAAGCCTCAATACATTCTTTTGTCGCCAATACAAATTTATCTGTTAAGTGGCATGAAGAAGTATCCCAACGTATGAGTCATCAAAAAACACAACTAGCCCAATTAGTTGAAGATGTCGTACAGGCCCATACACTTGCACAAGAGGACCCCCAAAGAGAGGAGAAATGATATGAGGAATAATTGCCCAATGTGGTGGGGAAAATTTTTTATTCTATTCTATGCTCTCATATTTCTAATTTTTCTTTGTCATATGAATTTTTAGGTAACTCTCAACTCATGGAGCCTAATGATACCATTGATGATGTGTTGAATTTAACATGCTTCAAGGAGTTGGATCTTTCAATGATACATCATAAGAAGTCCTTGGAGGATAGTGGTAATTTCTACCTTTCACTTAGTTTTTGTAGACCATAATTTGAAAAGCAAGAATTTCTTGATCCCATCTTTGAAAACTCAAATACAAAGTTTTAAGGGGAATTTCAATTATAACAAATCTTTTGAAAGGTTAAGTGGTGATTCTCATGTTTACATATTTTTTAGACATAATTTACATCTTTTTGTTGGAAACTTGATTTGCATGTCTAAAAAAGTGTTATGGAAAAGAGGTCAGGCATGTATATTCATTGCAACTAATATTCTCCATGAACCCTCTATTTTTCAAAACCCTCTCTTATTTCTACTTTCATCATGCCTATCTTTTTCAATGAGCTCTAATTTCTTTTATAAATGTTTGATAAGAAAACATGATGAGTGGAAAGAGTTTGTCTCTTTGTCTTAGGTTAGGTTTTCTTTAGTCAGTTAAGTGTCTTTTCCCTCCCCAAATAAGGAAAATATTTTCCATCTTAAGTTTGGGGGAGTAAGTCTGGTCTTTATTTTCTTTCTTGGGATTTTTAGTTTGTTTTCTTTTATTTAGGTATGTTTTTCTTTTGCTGGTATTTTTCTTGTGCTTTTATTTGTGTTTTCTTTTGTAGGTTTGAATAAAGTCTTTTTTAACAAGCTCTTCTATTCTTTTCCAAGTTCATATTGTTTGGAATTTATTGTACTTGAGGAATATTGCTTACCTTTTTGTCATCTTTATCATTTTTTTTATCCCTTTGGAGATGCTTTATTGAGTTAATTTTTTGCCAATGAGGACATTGTCCAATTTAAGTGTGGGAGAGTGGTTTAGTAATATTCTTTGTCCAAGTTTTTATCAATTATCTTGGTGTTTTCTTGGTATCAAATAATTTTGTTGAAAATTTTGAAAATTTGACAATTTGAAAATTTGAAATGTTGGACATTTTGAGCTAAATTGAGCTTATTTGTCTATATGGAGTTGTGATTTTCTTTTTAACTTCGGATATAGATTTTTCATTCATTATGGTTTGGTTTTTATTTAAAATTTAACGTGTGTATTAAGTTGAATTTTGGTAAGTCTTGAGAATTTAAGTTAACCTTGGTTATATTTGGTATTTGAGCTTTGTTTTATTCTTTGAGTTTGAATGTGGATGATATGATAAAATATGAGAAGAGTTATTGACTAATTCCTGTATTATAGATTTAAAGTTTGCTTGACTTTAAGTTGTGAATAAGGAATATGAGGAAATAAAAAAATTGAGTGAAAAGAAAAAAAAATGTGAGTTGGAAAAAACAATGAGTTGAAAAAAATATATATAATTGCTTTCATCTATTGAGAAAAAAAAGAGAGACCTTTTGCTAAAAAGGGGGGGCCAATACGATGAGTGGAAAAGAAGAAACAAAGAAGCATCGCACTCTCTTGAGGCTATCCCAAAGGCAAGAAGGTAAGGAAAGAAAGAAGAAAGAAAAAGAAAATTGCCGAAAAAAATGATGATGACTATAAGGGGGCCAACAGAGTATGTGAAGAGAAATCCATGCATTTGAGGCTATCAATTCCATAAGCCATTGAAAAAAAAAAGAAAAAAGAAAGAGTAGAGTGTTTTCCTTATTTCATTAACTTGAATTGTGTAAATTTGAGTTTATAATGCTAAAGTTGGTTAAATGGCTTGACTTGTATGATTTATGTTATCTATGTTTTTTCTTGAAGAGTAGGATGATTTTCTTATACTGGATATGAGTTTGTTTAACTTAACTTTGATGGCCTTAGGATTGTTCGATTTAATATAAGAGTTTACAAGATTTTGAAAGGGCTAAATGAATGACGAATTTATGTTTAAGGTTATATTTTCATTATGGATGAATTTACTAAGGATAAGTTGAAAAGTTATTTTATCTTAAGCCATTTGCTTAGTGTTTCAATTCTTATTTACTTGAGGACAAGCAAAGTTCAAGTGAGGGTGAATTGATAGGGGCTAAATTCATCACTATTTTCTTAGTTATTTGAGGGTAATTTAAGATACTTTTGATCTAATACCTAGGCATATTTCTTCCTCTTTGACATTTTATTTGTAAAAAGTGTTTTTGATAAATTTGTGCAGATTTAAATGGATTTCGAAGAAAAAAAAAGTGAAAGATTCCAAATTGCACCTGGCACCAGGTCCAGTTAAGGCACCAGGTGCCAGGTTTGTTTCGGAAAAAGTAGCGACGAGTGAGAAACCATATTGGACTCGACGCCAAGTCCATTCTGATCAATGTGGTGAATTTTTCTTTTCCAAGCAGATTTTGGCAATTTCAGTTTGATTCTTTTGGGAACTCTCTCAATCACTGAAAAGAACTTTTGTACATACTTGTTGGCAATTAGAACTCCTATATATACAAGAGAATAACATTGTACAAACTAGTTTTCATAGTTTTTCAATTCTTAAATGTAATACCTATAGGAAACTCCTAGAGAAACACCAAGATTTAGGAGCATCAAGGAGAATTCTTGGAAAAGAAGAGGAGGTTGCTCAAGAAGGTTTCAAGGAAGAAGAAGAAGGCTTACTTGTCTATGAGTAGTTTCTTTTTCTCTTCTGTATAATTTATTGACAATTTGATATTAATGTTTTAATTATCTTTAGAGGATATTCTTTTGGATTCATGATTTTGGATTGATTTTAGTTCTTTGATCAGTTTATTGCTATTCTTGGTATTCGATTATTTGAGCATAATATCTTGTTGGATTGATTAGTTCTCTTTTAATTAACTTGTAAAACGATGTTAGGAGAGAATGGCCAACTAATTAATTTAATACTAGATATTCTTAACTTTCTTGAAAAAGATGTTAAGGATAAAGACTAAGTAATTAAGATTGATTGATGATTGCTAGAATATAGATTTATTGGCTAATTTCATGTTTTAAATCATTTAGGATATAGGGGTTTATATGATGATTGATTTTAATGTATCTTTTGGATAAATTAGTTGAGATAGAATTTGTTCACTGATTTAACTAAAAGATAATACATGGATTGCAAATGAAATGAGTCTAATTTAATCATTCATTATGCCAAGATAATAATTAATTGAGAGAATAGCTAGTCAATCATTATTGTGTATTCAAGGATTTCTATCTATTTATATATCTTTTCTCCTTATTCTCACTCCTTGATTATCCTTGTGACTTTTCTTGTGTTACTTAATTTTCTCTAGTATATTAGGTTAGTGGGTTATTTACTTATATTCTTTTGTTTTATTGGCTAAAAAATAAAGATTTGGGTAAAGTAAAATGGAAGCCTAAGTACTTGTGGATTCGATACTTTCTATTTCCTATGCTATATGATGGGTATACTTACCCGTATGTGTAGTTTTAGTAGTTAGCATTTTATTAAAACTTGATTGATTGTGTAATTTATTGGTAATATTTTCTACAATAAAAAACACGCATCAGGGCCCAAGCCCAAAAAGTTCAAGAAGAAGAAAATAAAGCTAGCTAGTAGCCCAGCCCAAAGAAAAATACTTTAAATGTGGTAAAAATAGACACTGCAAAAAGGATTGTTTGGATCTTTTGGCCAAGAAAACCCATACAATTAATACTTACTATCTAAAGTGTATATCTATTACTGGATCAACTTTCATTAGAATTGTTGATTCTGAGACTACTGATCATATTTGTAACACTTTGCACGTGTTTAGGAAGATAAGAATACTTCAAAAATGTGAGTATAGTCTCAATGTGGGGAATGGAGCACAAGTGTGGGCTGAAGCAATGGAAGAATTGAAACTCATCTTTGATTGTAATAGAATAATTTTATTAAGGGATATTTTATATGTTTCCAATTTTAAACAGAATTTGATTTCAGTTGCAAAGCTTATAAATCATGGTTAATCTGTTTCTTTCCATTTTAGTATTACTACCAATAGAAATAAAGAAGTAATATACACTGGGCACGTGTATTGTAATCTATTCTTTATAAATCCTATTAACAATCAAATAAATAAGTTCAAAGTGAATCTATCAATAAGAAGAGAAATATCAATGTCAATGATTCATATCTATGCCATCAAAGGTTGGGTCATATTAACTCAACCAATATTCAGAGGCTAATATATGATGGGTTTTTAAGCTCATTGAAATTAGAAAATTGGTCTCAGTATAAATCTTGCCTAATGGAGAAGATAACCAAAAATTCTTTTACCTAAGAAGTAGAAAGAGCTAAGAAGATTTGAGTTTAGTTTACATTGATGTGTTTGATCCTTTATACACACCAACTAGGGGAAGTTTTGTGTACTTCATCACATGCATAGATGACTATACATTGTATGGTTATGTTTACCTGATGAGACACATGTCTGACTCTTTTGACAAGTTCAAAGAGTATAAGGCTGAGGTGGAGCATCGAACATGTAAACTGATCAAAACCCTTCAATCAGATTGTAGTAGAGAGTACCTCCTATGTGAGTTTAAGAACCACATGATACAGCATGGGATAGTATCTCATCTTATTGTATTTTTCTGCAGAATCTAGTATAATCTCTATAAAAATACCCAAAAACTAACATATTTACAAAGATAGGTATATCAAATTAACAATCAAACCGCTAGATTTGATAAAATCACTAAAAAAAAAAAAGGTATTTGGACTAAATTTAAAGGTAATAAGATATGTTTTGCGATATAATCTATCATAATCTCTATAAAAATGCTCTAAATGTAACCCGTTTACAAAGATAGGCATATTAAACTAATGATCTAACTGTTAAATTTGTTAAAATTACTGAAAAACATATTATGACCAAATTTGAAGATTATCAGATATATTTTGTCACATAATCTTACATAATCATTATAAAAATACATAAACCTGATGAATTTACAAAGATAAGTATATCAAATTAGCAATCTAACCGTTATATTTATTGAATTTACTAAAAAAAATTGTGCTTTGACCAAATTTAATGGTAATTGGACATGTTTTGCTATATAACCTAGCTTAATTTTTATATATTTACTCAAAATCTAATGCATTTATAAATATTTAAAAATTTAGGGACTAATTTGTAAAAATTTTTAGATTATGTTTTAAATATTCTAAAATTTCATGACCAATTTATAAATTTTTTGTTACCACTTTATAATTTTACAAAATTTAAGGAGCAACTTGTAAAATTTGGGGCCATGTTTTATATATTTAAAATTTTATGGACCAATTTATCAAATTTTTAGGATCATATTGTAAATATTTTAAAATTTAGTGACCAATTTACAAAATTTTGGGGTCATTTTGTAATTATATAAAATTTAAAGACCAATTTACAAAATTTTTAGGGCTATGTTGTAAATATATAAAAATTTAAAGACAAGTATTAGTTAAGAAATGCAATTTTTGTCACTAAAAGTCTAGTTAATAGTGATAAGAATTAATTCTTTTAGCTAGGAAATGAATTTTCGTCGCTAATGATACATTATTAACGAAGAAAATTTAGCTAGGAAATGAATTTCATCGCTAATAATGCATCATTAGCAAGGAAATTTAAAATTTCCTCCCTAATATAATTATTTCCTAACTAAAGCCATCACTTTTAGCTAGAAAATAAAAATTTTGTCTTCGAATGTCATAATCAATAGCGACAAAAAGTTTTTGTCGCTAAAGAAAACTTTTCCTCGCTAAAGGGTACTTTTAGTGACAAAAAATTTTTTCTAGCTAATGTTTTGTCGCCAATGTATCATTTTCTTATAGTGTGGGAGAGGGAACAAGACATTGATGGAAATAGTCCGAAACATGATGTCATATGTAACTCTTCCAAT
This sequence comes from Voacanga thouarsii, assembly GCA_026120185.1. Classification (NCBI taxonomy): domain Eukaryota; kingdom Viridiplantae; phylum Streptophyta; class Magnoliopsida; order Gentianales; family Apocynaceae; genus Voacanga; species Voacanga thouarsii. The sequence continues at coordinate 207,600 of JANUWF010001151.1, forward strand.
TTCTTTTTGGGAAATGCCCTAGAAATAACGGTATATATTCTGAACATAGAACTTTCGAAATCAGTACCTAAGACACCCTATGAGATATGGACTGGGCAAAAACCTAGTCTAAATCACCTCAGGATATAGGAATGTCCGGTTTATGTACTAAACAAAGGACACAAATTAGAATCAAGATAAGAGTTTGCTACTTTGTTGGGTATCACAAGGGATGATACTTTTATCATCCAAATGAGCAAAAAGTATTGGTAAACACCAATGCCAGATAATTAGAAGATGATCAAAATATATCTACAAAAGGTTCAACTAAAATGAAACTTATAGAGAAGTAGTCTTCTAAGCCAACTTCTAATAACCTAAATGTGGAATAAGAAGAGACACAACCTAAGGATCTTGTGCAAAAAAAGCCTCTTTATAATGGAAGGATATTTAGGGTTCTAGAAAGGTAGATAAGAGAAGCCTTTGACCTAGTCTCTGACTATCAAGAAGAAGATCCCATTAGATATGAGGTAGCTATTACTAATACTGATACAGACATATGGCATGAAGTAATGAAAGTGGAAATTGAGTCAATGTACATCAATCAAACTTGGGATCTTGTAGCTTCATCTGAAGAGATAAAACCCATTAGGTGTAAGTGAGTATACAAGAGGAAGAGAGGTGTGGATGGGAAGGTAGAAACTTTCAAAGCTAGGCTTGTGGCAACTTAGAAAGAAAGTATCGATTATAAGAAAACTTTTTCCCTGGTAGCTATGCTTAAATCCATCCATATTATACTTACCATCACATGTCATTATGACTATGAGATATGACAAATAGATGTCAAGACAGTATTTCTTAATAGCCATCTTAGTGAAAATATCTATATGTCCCAGCCGGAAGGTTTCAAAGCCAAGAACACATAGTTTGCAAGATTAAGAGCCTATTTATAGACTTACGCAGACATCAAGAATATGGAACATCTATTTTGATGAGATTCTAAAGTCTTATGATTTTATTCAAAACAAGGATGAACCATGCATGTACAGGAAATTGAAAGGTTTAAATGTAGTTTTCTTATATTATATATGGATGGCATTCTGCTCATTGGTAATAATGTAAGGATATTATCATCGATAAAGGTTTAACTTTCTAGTGAATTTAGTATAAATAACTTGGGAGAAGCCAATTACATTCTCGAGATTAGGCTTTTTAGAAATAAGAAGTAGAGAATGTTAGGATTATCCCAAACAACAAATATTGACCACATGTTAGCCAAGTTCAACTTGGACTCATGTAAGGGGGCTCAGATCCCTTGCAAACATGTGTTATCTCTCTCTTCAAAAGAGTGTCTTAAGACACAAGAAGAGAAAGATAGAATGAGTAGGATTTCCTATACTTCGATTGTGGGAAGTCTCATGTATGCTATACTATGCACTATGCTAGATATCTACATTGTAGTAGATATAGCTAGCAGATATCAGTCAAACCCTGGGAAGGTTTTTTAGCAATCTATAAAACATATACTTAAGTTCCTCAAGAAAACCAGAGATTATATGTTAGTTTATAAAGCTAATGATTTGGTTTCAACTAGATACACAAGTTCAGATTTTCAGGCAAATAAGGATGAAAGAAAATCCGCAAATAAGGATAAAAGAAAATCCACTAGTAGATATGTCTTTACCTTATCTGATGGAGCTATTTCAAAGAGGAGTATAAGCAATCTTGTATTGCTGATTCAACTATGGAACTTGCGTATATAGCAGCTTCGAAGGTATCTAAGGAAGTTGTTTGGCTCTAGAAGTTCCTCTCAGAACTTGGAGTTGTGCCACATATGGACAAGCCAATTACATTGTATTGTAACAACTTAGGAACTATCGCATAGTCTAAAGAGCTACGAAACCACAAGAAGAGAAAGCTTATCGAGAAGAAATACCATCTGTTAGGGAATTCATTCAGAGATACGAAATCGTGGTGGAACAAATAGCTTCAGAGAATAATTTAGCAGATCCATTCACCAAGGCATTGGCAGATATTGTCTTTAAAATACACTTAAATGTCATAGGAATGGGCACTTATAGGCTTACATAGTCTTAGAATACAAGTCAAAGATTGTTGGAATGCCTGTCTTCCAATCCTATGTATTTGATATAAATTCATTAGTATAAATAAAAATTTTATTCTGAAAATTATTTGTATTTCTTTATTTTAATTTATGCACAATTTTATTGGAAAAAACTCATTGTATTTAAGTAAGTGATCCATGTGAATAAAGGACTTTCATAGTAAGGTATGGATCATAAGTTACTTAATACATAAACTTAGTTCTTAACCGATTGATCAAAATAGGAATCTGATCAGAACAATAGATATTATACTGTGAATTCCAAATAGGGAATGGCTTACTTTTAGCTAGTGAGTAGTCCTCTCATTTTATAGTATAAGTATATTTGAAATACATAGAACTGAACTTGTAATAATGGTTTCTTAAAGTACCAAAATAATAGAAACCTAGACTACTACAGCTATAGCGTGGACTTATACCATATGGCTTAAGTATGAGTTAGTGGTCTAGCGAAGCTGATAGTATGTACTTTAATCTACTGTAGGTGAGGTTCTACTATAAGACTAATATACTTGTATGTTGGATATGTGTAACTAGTTAGTTAAGACAAACTCATACAAAATAGTTTCTATGCTCCTAAATGGAGAAATCACCTTCTTGTGATTGACCAGGAAAATTTATATAATCCATGACCATAGGAACATGACTTAGTAATGTACGCTTTTGGGTAGCTTCCAAAAATAAGCGAGTATGTACTGAAAGTCATGGATTATCGGATTAGATGTCTAAGGATGGTAGAAGTCATTAAGAAATGTGCTAACACATTTCTCCTATCTCGATATAGGTGTTGCATAGTGATAAGGGCTAAAATCACCATTATATTCTTAATTATTTAAGGTTATTTTGAGATACATTTGTTGCAATAACTAGGCATATTCCTTCCTATTTGACATTTTAATTGTAAAAGTATTTTTGATGAATTTGTGCAAATTTGAGTTGATTTCAAGCAAAACAGGGAATTTTCCAGAGCACACTTGGAGCCAAGTTTCGCAAATGGACCAGGCGCCAAGTCCATTCTGGACAGCTAAAGGAAAATAGAGCAAAATTCAAAGGAAAAACATATTGCACCTGGCACTAGGTGGGTAAACTGGGCTGGCGCTAGGCCTGTTCTGGAATGCCAAAATCCTGTGCACAAATTTAGAAATTTTCTAATGATTTTGGTATTTTCTGAATCCTACTCGGCCAAGGCTTCCCAAACTACGAATTTAGCATTGAAGAGGCCTATAAAATTAAGAAAAAATACAAGAAATAAAAAGAGGTGGATCCAAGAGCTAAAATTCAAAATATTTATTGAAGGATGAATTCACCAATTCAAGGAGGGTTGTTCAAGAGAGTCTTCAAGTGTGAAAAAAAAAAGACTTATCTATGAGTGCTTTCTTTTTCCTTTTTTTTCTTTTTCTAAAGCAATTATGTATTTTATGTTTCCACTGTAATTTGACATTATTTTTAGGATTTATGATTTATGAGTTAATTAAGCCTTTTGATCAATTAATTGTTATTCTTGGTATTTAATTATTTATTTTTCTTACGGAGTTGGTTAATTGATTTTTGTTATTAACTTGCTTAAAAAAGAGGTTGGTAAAGACTTTGATTCATTGATTTCATATTTATTATCTCTTAACTTGCTTGAAAAATGGGCTAATTATCTAGAACATTGGTAATCAAAGGTTGGTTAATGATTGCTAGAATATGGATTCATTGATTAATTTCATGTTTTAAATCACCTAGACTATAGGAGTTTATATGAAGATTAATTTTAATGCATCTTTTGGATAAGTTAATCAAGACATAATATGTTCACTAATTCAATTAGAAGATAGTGATTCCACGGAATCGCAAAAGAAGTAGGTCTATATTAAATCCTTCATGAAACCAAGATAATAATTGATTGTGATATTGGCTAAGTAATTCATTATCATGATTTTAAAAGATTTTGTCTAAATTGCAGATTTTCATATCCTTAAGTTGTATATATATTTTTATTTTTATTTTTCTTATGTTCTCACTTTATTTGGGTCAGTTAAATAATGAATGAAAAGTGATTAGTGTGTACTTGTTCCTTTGAGGATCAATACTCATTAATTCCCTATGCTATACTTGCGATGAGTATACTTGCTCGTATATGTATTTTGGGATTAATGTTTTACTTAGAACTTGACTAAGGGATGAATTTAAATTGGACATTTCTTATGCACCTAAAATTTATGCATCAAGTTTTTTGCGTTGTTGCCTGGAAACAATATCATGAAAGTTTAAATTTTGTTGATTTAACCATGTTTATATGTTTATATGTGAATATGTATATATGTTCCTTGAATGAATTGGTGTCATATTTTGTTTTCCTATATACTTGTAATTTAATGTCTCTATATATTGTAATTGCTTCTAACTTAATTTGTGAACATGTACCGTAACTAACTAACTTAATTTCATATTGTAATGTGTACATATAATACTAACAATTTATTTTATATAGGGAAAATGGCCAATTGGAGCATGGGACGATATCCTAACATGTCTCAAAGGATGACATCTCGACCATCTGACTCTATTGCCTTAGAAGGAATGTTAGGAAAATTTGTCACCCATATAACTAAACGTTTCCATGAGATAGATGATACATTGGCAAATTTTGAGGACATGATTAGAAATATGGAAAGGTAAATTTAGTTTTTGACAGATTTAGTGATAAAGTTGCCATTAGGGGTAAAAGCACAACATAATTCAGCTACCATTACATTAAGAAGTGGTAAGGAGCTACTCAATCCTCGTTCAGAACCAATACCATCTAAAGAAGATGGGCCGAAACCAACCCCTCTTGTTGAACCTTTTGAAAAGCAAACTAAAAAATCAGATTTTCAACCACTGGTACCTTATCCCACTCACACACACAAAGCAAGAAAAGATGCATAATTTGACAAGTTTTTAGAAATATTCAAACAATTGCACATAAACATTTCACTTAGCGAAGCCTTGATACACATGCCCAAATATACAAAGTTCCTCAAAAGCATGCTTGTTAACAAAAAAAGTTGGAGGAATTATCCACTATAGTTTTAAATGATGAGTGCTCGGCTATCCTGCAAGATCAAAGGGCTTTGCCATGAAAAGAAAATGATTTAAGGAGTTTTTCTATTCCTTATCTTGTTGGGACTCTTATATTTTGTAATGCATTAGCAGACTTACGTGCTTGTATTAATCTTTTACCATATAAAACTTTTAAAAAACTAGGCATAGGTGAACCCAAGCCCGCTAGGATGAGTATTCAACTTGCGGATAGATATATTAAATATCCTATGGGAATAATGGAAGATGTATTAGTTAAGTTGGATAGATTTATATTTCCTATAGATTTTGTTATTCGTGATATGGATGAAGATTCTAATGTTCCTTTAATCTTATGTTAACCTTTTCTAGCAACTACCAAAGCATTAATTGATGTTAATGGAGTAAAATTGACACTTAGGGTTAAGGATGAGGAAATCATTATCAAAATCTATAAAAGCATGCAACTTCTGATTTCTTAAGATGATTCTTGTGTAAGAATTGATATTCTTAATGAACCTATCATTGAATTTGTGCAGGAATCATTTGTCTAATGCTACATGGAACAATCTATTGCATATTTGGAGGAGTCGAATAAGGGCCATAAATTGGGAAACTTTGAGGAAATTGAAAAAAATAGTTTAGGAAGGATGAAGTCATCTATTGAGGAACCAACCAGAATTGGACTTGAAAGACCTTCCTAAGCACTTAGAATATGCATTTTTGGCAGAAGAGAAAAAACTGCCCTTGATCATAGCAAAAGACCTTACTCATGATTAAAAGACCAAATTGGTAAGTCTATTGAAAAAATATAAGAGAGTCATTGCATGGAAAATCACGGATATTAAGAAAATTAGCCCTTCCTTTTGTACTTAGAAAATTTTGTTAGAAGAATGAGCCAAACCTGTAGTATAACCCCAACGTAAGTTGAACCCAAACATGAGTGATGTGGTAAAAGGTGAGGTGCTTAAACTCTTAGATTCTGACATCATTTACCCTATTTGTGATAGTATTTGGGTTAGTCCAACACAAGTGGTACCAAAGAATGGAGGAATGACTGTGAGCCTAAATGAGTTAATCTCAATAAGATTGGTAACCAGTTGGAGGGTTTGCATTGATTAAAGAAAATTGAATGAGACAACTAGGAAGGACCATTTTCCCTTCCTTTTCATTAACTAAATGTTAGAAAGGTTAGCCGGACATGAGTTGTATTGTTTTTATATGGTTTTTTCGGATACTTTTAAGTTCTAATAGCATTGGAGGATCAAAAGAAGACCATCTTTACATGCCCTTTTAGTACTTTTGCATGTCGACGTATGCTTTTTGGTTTTTGCAATGGTCTCGAAACATTCCAAAGATGTATGATGGCCATTTTTCAAGGGCTTGTGGGAGATATTATGATGGTATTTATGAATGATATTTCTATTTTTGGTGATTCTTTTGACTTGTGTTTGGCCAATTTGGAAAATGTGCTTCAAAGGTGTGAAGAGACCAACCTTATGCTTAATTGGAAAAAATGCCATTTCATGGTACAAAAAGGTATAGTATTGGGATACAAAATTTTAAGGAAAGGTATTAAGGTTGACAGGGCTAAGATTGAGGCAACTAAACAACTCTCTCCTCCAACTTCTGTTAAGACTATTCGAAGTTTTCTTAGTCATGCAGGTTTTTATCGGAGGTTTATCTTAGATTTTTCAAAAATTTTCTAAACCCCTTACTTCTTTACTTGAGAAAGATGCTATTTTTTTTTTTTTTTTGATGAAAAATGTTTTAATACTTTTAATGTGCTTAAAACAAAATTGATCAATTCTCCTATTTTAATTTCACTAGATTGGTCTCTTCCTTTTGAACTAATATGTGATGTCAGTGATTATGCAGTGGGCACAGTGCTTGGACATAGAAGGAATAAGCACTTTCAACAAATTAACTATGCAAACAAAACTCTTACGGCGATACAAGAGAACTACATTACAACGGAGAAAGAGCTGCTTGCGATAGTATTTGTTTTTGATAAATTTCGTTCTTATCTTATTTTGTCCAAAGTCATTGTGTATACGGATCATTTTACCTTTAAATATCTACTAACCAAGCATGATTCTAAACCAAGATTGATAAGATGTGTTTTATTATTGTAGGAATTTGACTTGAAAATTCGAGACAAAAAGGTAGCGAAAAATTTAGTTGTGGATCACTTATCTAAGTTGGAAAATCCCAACCTTGAGCCATTGGCCGAAGGAGACATCAATGACATCTTCCTGGATGAGCACCTACTACTTATTGATGGTGAGATTTTTCAAACACCTTAGTATACAGATTTTGCTAATTACTTAGTTGCAGGAATTATTTCGAAAGATTTCAATGCACAACAAAAGAAGTAATTCCTCTTTGAAGTAAAGCATTACTTTTGAGAAGATATATACTTATTTCGGTATTGTGTGAATCAAATCATTTGAAGGTGTGTGGATTCCATGAAAAGTACAAATATCTTGAAACTTTGTCATGAAGGACTCACGAGAGGCCACTACAAAGCTAATAACACCGCAAGAAAGGTGCTTGAGTCCAAATTTCATTGGCCTACACTTTTCAAGAACTCTCACAAGTTTGTTCAAAATTGTGATAGGTGTTAACGTACAGGTAACATTTCTAAATCTAATGAGATGCCATTACAAATTTTTCAAGATTGTGAAATTTTTTACTATTGGGGAATTGATTTCATGGACCCTTTTCCTAGTTATTTGGTAACAAATACATATTCATTGCGGTTGAATATGTATCAAAGTGGGTTAAGGCGCAAGCCTTGCCTATTAATGATGTGCGGGTTGTAGTAAAATTTCATTAAAAAAACTTCACCCGATTTGGAGTGTCTAAGGTACTCATTAGTGATAATGGAATACATTTTTGTAATACCCAATTGGATAAAGTTCTCAAACATTTAGGAGTTAATCATAAGTTTGCCACCCTCTATCATCCACAAACAAGTGGCCAAATTGAGGTGGTTGATAGAGAATTAAAAAGAATCTTTGAAAGGTGGTTAATCATACAAGAAAAGGTTGGAGTTTGAAGTTAGATAATACTTTTTGGGCTTATAGGACTGCTTTTAAATCTCCTCTTGATGCTAACCCTTATCGATTGGTGTATGGAAAATCTTGTCATTTACTAGTAGAAATTGAACACAAAACTTATTGGGCTATCAAACTTGTTAACCTCGATCTTGAGCTTGTTGGATAATCTAGGTTACTTCACTTGAATGCCTTGGATGAATTGCGCATAATTGCCTATGATAATTCTCTCATCTATAAAGAAAAGGTGAAACGGTGGCATGACAAACATATTTCTCAATCCCGGGAGTTTAAAGAGGGTGATCAAGTGTTGTGGTTTAATTCTCGCTTGAGACTCTTTCCGGGTAAGTTAAAATCAAGATGGTCGGGGCCGTATGTAATAACTAAGGTTTGTCCTTTTGGTACACTTGAAGTCTACCATCCAAATAAGGGTACTTTCAAGGTCAATGAAAATTGGGTACAATATTATTTTGGTGAGAATATGGACACCATGGATCATGTGGATGTTTTTCTCTATGAGCTATAATTCTTCTTTTGAATCCTGTGGATATTTTTCATACTTGTCATTTTTGTTTTCCTTTTTTGTTTATTTTGTTTATTTTTTTCTCTAGATTTATGTTTTTCTTTATTTTGTTTCTTTTGAGTTAGGTACTCTAATGACTACTCCTTGTGGTGAATTCAAACATGATGGACCTACGTTGTAATGGAAGTGCTTTCTTCTCTTTCTTCTTCCTCTTTATTGATTTTGGTTTTTTTGGCTTTACTTTTATTGTTATATCTTTAGCCATGGAGGACAATATCCAGTTTAAGTAGGGAAGGGAGGGGGGGGGGGGGGGTTTGAGGTTGAAGAAATATTTTTTCATATTATTTTTGTGACAATTTTTCAAAATTTTAGTGCTTTTCATTAATTAAAGCAAGGTTGTAATTCTTTTTCTTACATAGATATGATTCTTTGTCATTCTTCAACCTCAATATTTTTCCATTTGAGGTTGAAGAAATATTTTTCCATATCATTTTTGTGACAATTTTTCAAAATTTCAGTGGTTTTCATTGTTTAAAGCAAGGTTGTAATTCTTTTTCTTACATAGATATGATTCTTTGTCATTCATTTGGTGGATCTTTATGAAATTGGTTTATTGGATAGGATATTTTTCAAGACTTATTTATGCATTGGTGTTTGAATGTTATTTGACTCAACTAGTTTAAATCTAGAGGGTATGATGAATATGGGAAAAGTTTATTTGCTAACTCTTGTATTATGAGTTTAAACGTTACTTAGCTTTGAGTTGTGATAAGGAATGTGAGTTGATAAAAGATCATTGAAAGGAAAAATTGTGGAGAATTGTGAAAAATTCTTGTGAGTTGAAAATTGAAAGCATGTGTTGATTGCTTCCTCTTTGAAGTTAAAAAAAAATGTTTTTACTTGATATGGGGGCCAATACAGATAGTAAAAAAAAAAAAAAATCCACTTTCTTAAGGCTATGAATTCCCTAAAGCAAAAGAGAGGAAAGTTGTTAAAAAATAACGAGTGATGACTATAAGGGGACTAATACGGTGTGTGAAGAGAAATCCATGCATTTGAGGCTATCAATTCCCTAAGTCATTAAAAAAGAATTTGAGAGAACAAGATTGGAGTGCTTTCCTTACACCATGACTTAAGTTGTGCAATTTTTTAATTTATAATGCTTAAGTTGGTAGATGGCTTGACTTATGTGATTCATGCTATCTATATTTTTACTTGAAGAGTAAAATAATTTTCTTAGACTAAGGTATGAACTTGATTAATTTAACTTCAAGAGTATTGCAATATCTTGTCGAATGTATCAAGGTTTGAATTGTTTTCAAAGGGTGCAAATGACAAGAGTTTTATCAAAAGGTTAAAGAGAAGTTATAATCTTTGCCATGTTAAAAATGTTTTTTTTTTTTTTTTTTTGGAATGAGAAAGAACTTCTATTTTCTTTATGATTTTCTTAGTTGAAGTGTTTTGCTTGAGGACAAGCAAAAGTTTAAGTGTAGTAGTATGTGATAGGGGCTAAAATCACTATTATTTTCTTAATTATTTGAGACTATTTTAAAATACATTTATTATAATAACTAGGCATATTCCTTCCAATTTGATATTTTACTTGTAAAAATTATTTTTGACGAATTTATGCAGATTTGAGTTGATTCAAGCAAAATAGGGAATTTTACAAAGCAAACTTGGTGCCAGATCTAGTAAGTGGACCAAGCACCAGGTCTGGCAAGTGGACCAGGCGCTAGGTCCATTCTGGACGGCCAAAGGAAAATAAAGCAAAATTCAGAAGAGAAACAGATTGCACCTGATACCAAGTGGGTCGACTGGACCCAGCGCCAGGCCCGTTCTGGATGAAGGTGTAATACTGCAAAAAAAATCACAGAAGCATGCAAAACACAGTAGCAGAAGCAACAAAACTATACATTTGTGTTTTATAACGTTAGATTGTTTAAGCTTTGAAATGCTTGTTCCAATGATTTCTGGAACGCTCTTGGTGGTTACCGGTATGCTTGGTTCTAGATCACTTCCTTGTAAACACCAGCTTCATCTCATTCATGCTAAACTTTTGAGCTTCCAGAATATGGCCACTGCCTTTTCCCTTGCTGATGAAAGCTATTGAGAAAGGATTGAAGAAAATGGCCTTGGTTCTTTTCTTTTTCAATACTAAAGAGAGACTAAGAGAGTGAAACAAAAAACATTTCCTTTTGTTATCCTCTCACCCCAAACAATACGGGATCTATCTCGTATTATTTTTTTTTAATTTTATTTTACTTTTGGTCTCATTCATTGGGCAAGATGACATTATTTACTCTTGAGCTTGAACACCCATAAATAATAAGCCTCAATTATTTATTTTCTGGGCTTCATAAAAACAGCCCAATAAATAATTAACAAACCCAAATAAACCAATATAAAATATCAGGCCTTTTTTCTAGTTTATAGTTAGGTTAATTTTCTAATTATTTAATTTAGGCCTTGGGCCCTGAATAATTAACCAATTAAACTAGATAAAATATATACTCTCTCTTGAACTTTTTATTTTATTCTAGTCCAATAATAAATTAAACTACTTAAATAAAATAAAATAAAACCTATAATTATCAAGACCAATTCCTTAACCCAAATCTATCAAGACTTAAGGGCTATTCCGGGGACCAAAAGACACATCGCCTTGTCTACTAAAATGACCAAAATACCCCTTATATATAAATAGTTGTATTTTGCATTTTAAATATTTTTTAATATCACCATAAGAAAATATTGACCCCCAGGACAATGTTGCGTTAACAAAGTCTAGACCTACAGGTGTAATGAATAAAATATCCCTCTACGCATCATCGTACATTTAGAGATGAAGAGTGTACTAACACCTCTGTAAAAGACATCTACCATCCTTAAACCTCTAGTCCAATGATCTACGACTCTTGAAATATTTCCACTTTACAAGGAAGCTCCCCTAAAGCAAACAGCCAAGTCATCTTCCTCAGGGCCCTAGATATTTAGATCATTTGAATAGTCACAATGGGCGATATAGCACAGAAGCTATCATGTACAAGTCTGTCTTAACTAACTAGTCATATATACCCAACATACAAGTATATCGGCTTTATGAAAGAACCCCAACTACAGCTTATCAAAGTACATGCTTACAGCTTTGTCAGACCACCAACTCATATTCAAGCGGTAGAGTATTAGCCCACATTGTAGCAGTAATAGTCTTGGTTTCTTATAAATAGTACTTTTAGAAACTACTATTATAGGTCCTATTCTATGTATTCGAAATATGCTCATGCTATGAAGTGAGTGGACTATTCACTGACTAAAGGTAAGTCATTCTCTATTTAGAATTCATAACACAATAACCTAAATATGATGAGATTCTTATTTTCATCAATCGGTTAAGAACAAATATTTATGTGTTAAGTAACCTGTGATCCATATCTTACTGTGAAAGACCACCATTCACATGGATCACTTACTTAAACATAATGGGTCCTATCCAAATGCAAATCGTGCACAAATAAAATGTAAATTCACAAACAAATTTTGAGCATAAATTCTTTTATTAATAAAATCGATAATTACATCAGAAAACTAGTCTAGATGGCATACATTCCAACACTAGAATGCCAAAATCCTATGCACGAATTTAGAAAATTTTCAATATTTTGGTATTTTTCGAATCCTACTTGGCCAAAACTTCCCAAACTACAAATTTAGCATCCAAGAGGCCTATAAAAGCAAGAGAAAACACAAGGAATAAAAAGAGGTGGATCTAAGAGCTAAAATTCAGAACACTCATTGAAGGAGGAATTCACCAATTCAAGGAAGATTATTCAAGAAAGTCCTCAAGGGTGAAGAAAGAGGCTTGTCTGTGAGTGCTTTCTTTTATCTTTGTTTTCTTTTTCCTAAATAATTATGTATTTGATGTTTCCAATGTAATTTGACATTATTTTTGGGATTTATGATTTATTGAGTTAATTAAGCCTTTTGATCAATTGATTGTTATCCTTGGTATTTGATTACTTATTTTTCTTACGGAGTTGGTTAATTGATTTTTGTTATTAACTTACTTGAAAAAGAGGTTGATAATGACTTCAATTCATTGATTTCATATTTATTATCTCTTAACTTGCTTGAAAAGGGGGTTAATTGTCTAGAACATTGGTAATCAAAGGTTGGTTGATGATTATTAGAATATAGATTCATTGACTAATTTCATATTTTAAATCACCAGGACTATAGGGGTTTATATGAGGATTGATTTAAATGTATCTTTTGGATAAGTTAGTCGAGACAGAATATATTCACTAATTTAACTAGAAGATAGTGATTTCATAAATTGTAAACGAAGTGGGTCTATATTAAATCCTTCATGAAACCAAAATAATAATGGATTGTGATATTGGTTAAGTAATTCATTATCATGATTTCAAAAGCTTTTGTCTAAATTGCAGATTTTTGCATCATTGAGTTGTATATATATATATATATATATTTTTTATTTTTCTTATTTTCTCACTTTATTTAAGTCAGTTAAACAATAAATGAAAAGTGATTAGTGTATACTTGTTCCTTTAATGATCGATACTTGTATGTGTATTTTGGGATTAATGTTTTAATTAAAACTTAACTAAGGAATGGATTTAAATTTGATGATTTTTATACATCCAAAATTTACACATCACATAGAGGGGTATTTTTGTCATGGCACATGTACATTAGAGACATTGTTGTATGTAGTATTGTCCTTGAGGTCAATATTTCCTTATGGTGATAATGAAAACTTTTTAAAATATAAAATACAACTCTTTTATAGCAGGGGTATTTTAATCCTTTTAGTAAACAATATGATATGTCTTTTGGTTTCGAAATAGTCCATAAGTCCTAATTATTTTTAGGCTAAGGAAATTATCTTGGATAAAGAAATGTTTTTTTTTATTCAGTTAGTTTAATTTATAATTAAGCTAAAATAAAATATAAAGTCCAAGGAGTTAATGGCTTAATATGGTTGGTTAATTAATTATTCAAAGCTAAGACCTATATTAAATAATTAAGGATTAACCTGGGTTGAAATTAAGAAAAGGGCTAGAGAAATTATTTCGGTTCATTTGAGTCAATTAAACATTTATTTATGGGCTTTGTAAGTCCAAGGTTAAATAAATATTTTAAGCATGACGCAATAGCCTAGACTAGAGTCAAACACTGCAAGAAAATGATACACTAGCGACAAATTTTTTTGCCTAACTGAAGTTTTGTTGCTAAAAGAACCCTTAAGCAAGGAAAATTTTTCTTCAGTGACAAAAACTTTTATCACTACTGATTAAAACCTTTAGCTACGAAATTTTTATTTCCTAGCTAAAAATGATGACTTTAGCTAGGAAATAAGTGTAATAGTGAGAAAATTTTTAGTTTCTTTGCTAATAATGCATCATTAGGGACGAAAATTCATTTCTTAATTAAATTTTCCTTGCAAATAATGCATCATCAGTGACAAAAATTTATTTCTTAACTAAAAATATTAACTTTTATTATTATTAACTATACTTTTAGCCACAAAATTCATATTTCCTAACTAATACCTATCTTTAAATTTTTAAATATTTATAACATGGCCTTAATAATTTTGTAAATTAGTCTTTAAATTTTGTATAATTACAAAATGACCTCAACATTTTGTAAATCGATCTCTAAGTTTTAAAATATTTATAATATAACCCTTAAAAATTTTATAAATTGGTCTCTGCATTTTTAAATATATAAAATATAATCCCAAATTTTACAATTTTCTCCTAAATTTTGTAAAATTATAAAATGATAAGCAAAAATTTATAAATTGCTCATTAAATTTTAGAATATTTAAAATATAATATCAAAAATTTTACAAATTAGTCCCTAAATTTTAAAATATTTATAAATTTATTATATTTTGGGTTGATTTATATAAATTAAGCTAGATTATGTGGCAAAACATGCTCAATTACCTTCAAATTTGGTCATAATACATTTTTTTTAAAAAAAAATTCAATAAATCTAACGGTTTGATTGCTAATTTGATATATCTATCCTTATAAATGCGTTTGGTTTTGGGTATTTTTATAATGATTATGCAGGATTAGGCAGTAAAATATATTTGATTACCTTCAAATTTGGTTGTAATATGTTTTTTTAGTAATTTTAACAAATCTAATGATTGGATCGTTAATTTCATAAGTCTATCTTTGTAAATGGGTTAGGTTTTAGGCATTTTTATAGAGATTATACTAGTTTATGTGCTACAATATATCCTATTACCTTCAAATTTGGTAATAACACTTTCATAGTAATTTCAATAAATCTAACGGTTAGATCATTTATTTGATGAGTCTATCTTTATATATGTGTTAGGTTTTAGATATTTTTATAAATATACGAGTGTATGTGCAAAATATATCTGATTACCTTCAAATATGGTCATAACACTTTTCATATCAATTTCAACAAATCTAACAGTTGGATCATTAATTTGGCATCCCTATCTTTGTATATGTTCTAGGTTTTGACCATTTTTGCAGAGATTATACTAGATTATGTGCTAAAATATATTATATTACCTTCAAATTCGGTTATAACACTTTCCATAATAATTTCAAAAAGTCTAACGATTTGATCGTTCATTTCATATACCTATCTTTGTAAATGGGTTAAGTTTCAAGCATTTTTATAGAGATTATGCTTGATTAAGTGGCAAACATATCTGATTATCTTTAAATTTGGTTATAACACTTGTTATAGCAATTTCAACAAATCTAATGGTTAGATAATTAATTTGACATGTCTATCTTTGTATTTATGTTAGATTTGCGCATTTTTACAGAAATTATACTATATTATATGTTAAAATATATCTTATTACCTTCAAATTTGATTATAATACATTTTTTTTTAGCAAATTCAATAAATCTAGCAGTTAAATCATTAATTTGATATGTCTATCCTTGTAAATGCATTAGGTTTTGGGTATTTTTATAATGATTATGCAAGATTATGCAATAAAATATATCCGATTACCTTCAAATTTGATCATAATATGTTTTTTTAGTAATTTTAATAAATCTACCGGTTGGATTGTTAATTTGATATACCTATCTTTGTAAATGGGTTAGGTTTTGAGCATTTTTATAGAGATTATGTTAGATTAAGTAGAAAAACATATCTGATTAACTTTAAATTTGGTCATAACACTTTTTCATAGCAATTTCAACAAATATAACACTTGATCATTAATTTGATGCCTATTTTTGTATATGTGTTAGGTTTTGGGTACTTTTCCAGAGATTATGCTAGATTATATGCTAAAATATATCATATTACCTTCAAATTTAGTCATAACACTTTTTATAGTAATTTCTAAAAAATCTAACGGTTGGACTGTTAATTTGATGTGTCAATCTTTGTAAATGTGTTAGGTGTTGGGCATTTTTATAGATATTATACTAGATTATATGTCAAAATATATCCGATTAACTTTATATTTAGTCAAAATACTTTCCATAGCAATTTTAATAAATACAACAATTGGATCATTAATTTAATACTCTTATCTTTGTGTGTGTGTGTGTGTGTGTGTGTGTGTGTGTGTGTGTGTGTTGTGTGTGTGTGTGTGTGTGTGTGTGTGTGTGTGTGTGTGTGTGTACACATTATAACACCCCACAACACAAATGCCTAAAGAGGGTGGAGATGTCGCCCCATTCAAAGGACCAGAAGACTTTATAACTAAGCAAAGAAATAACAAAAGTGGAAATAACTCAAAACCTTATTACAAAGGAAAACAATGTCTATGAGTCTCTCAAATTACATAAACGAAACAATCCTCAACTAGGAACAAAATTAAAGAATTAAAGATATTATATTACTTTCAAATTCAGTTATAGCACTTTCTATAGTAATTTAAAAATATATAATAGTTCGATCGTTCATTTCATATACCTATTTGTAAATGGGTTAAGTTTTGAGTATTTTTATAGAGATTATGCTAGATTAAGTGACAAACATATCTGATTATCTTTAAATTTGGTCATAACATTTTTTATAGCAATTTTAACAAATCTAACGGTTGGATAAGTAATTTGACGTGTCTATCTTTGTATATATGTTAGATTTGGGCATTGTTACAGAGATTATACTATATTATATGTTAAAATATATCCTAGTACCTTCAAATTTGGTTATGATACATTTTGTAGCAAATTCAATAAATCTAACGATTGGATCATTAATTTATTATATCTATCCTTGTAAATGCATTAGGTTTTGGATATTTTTATAATAATTATGCAAGATTATGCAGTAAAATATATTCGATTATCTTCAAATTTGGTCATAATATTTTTTTAGTAATTTTAATAAATCTAACAGTTAGATTGTTAATTTGATATGCTTACCTTTGTAAATAGGTTAGGTGTTGGGCATTTTTATAGATATTATACTAGATTATATGTCAAACTATATTTGATTAACTTTATATTTAGACAAAATACTTTCATAGAAATTTTAATAAATATAACAATTGGATCATTAATTTATTACGCTTATCTTTTTGTGTGTGAGTGTACACATTATAACACCCCACAACACAAATGCCTAAAGAGGGTGGAGATGTCACATCATTCAAAGGATCAAGAGACTTTATAACTAGGCAAAGAAATAACAAAAGCAAAAATAACTCAAAACCTTATTACAAAGGAAAGCAATGTCTATAAGTCTCTCAAATTACATAAACGAAACAATCCCCAACTATGAACAAAATTAAAGATTAAAGATAACTATTACTACAAAAAAAAAAAAAATAGCCTTCTGTGGCAAAATATTTTCCTAGCTAAAAGTCAATTTTTCCTCGTTGAAGCCCTTTCGCAAGGAAAAAAAAAAAAAATATGTCGCCCGTTCGTCGCTAAAACGCTGTCGCCAAAGCATTCTAGCGACAAACATAATGTTTTGTCGCAAATGTGAGCCTTTTAGTGAGGACAATTATTTCCTTGCTAAAGTTCCAACTTTTAGCAAAGAAAAATTTTGTCACAAAACCATAGAATTTTTGTCACTAAAACTATCATTTTATCGTTGATGAATATGCTTTCGCAATAAAAAATTTTGTCGCGAAAGATTTGTCACTAAAGGGCCAATTTTATTTCACAAATTCGTAAAAATATTTTCATAATTTTTTGTAGGAAAACTTTGTTACAAATAACCATCAATGGCAACAAAATTTTTTGTCAATGGCAAGGAAAGTTTCCTAACCAAAAGTCATGCTCTTCCTCACCAAGCTCTTTTTCTTCCTCACCAAGAGCTCTTTTGGCGAGGAAGTTTCCTAGCCAAAGGGTCATTACAAATTGAAAAAAAAAATAATTTTTTAATTTTTTCAGAATTCATGCACACACCACAACTATTGCATACCATACTGCTTCTTATTGCATGGTCCACACGCACCCACCACACCTAATTGCACCAAATTCTACGAGATTCGCAATGAGAGATTCGAACCCTGGTTTGGCAGTCTGGCATGCAATGCACGCCCTCAACCGCTGAGCCAAACTTCACGTTTGGTCATATCCCCCTCCCCCCCCCTTTTTTAACATAAACTATTTGTAAAGTGTTATTTGAATTTTTTTAAAAAAAACATTAGTATTATAACAAAATACAATAATCATATTAAGTGTACTAGTAAAACAAATTATTTAATATAATAAGTTACTTTGTATATTTATATAATTTTAAAAGTTTATATGCTGTTAAATTATGTCATCACTTTTATTTATACATATAGATCAATTAGAAAAAAAAAGACTCACACACACACACACACACACACACACACATGTATATATATGTATATATATGTATATATACATAAATATACATATGTATATATGTATAGAATAAAACATAAATAATTATATAAATTTACTAACAATACATATTATTTAATAATATACGATAATTATGACATTTATGTACATTTGGATAAATTTAAATGATAATTAATTTATTTATTACATATTTAAATATGTGTGTATGTGCGCGCGCATATATACTTATATATACACACATAAAGAATAATTGCAAAAAAAAATTTGGGGGACATATTGTTAATGTTTAAAAATTTAGAGACCAATCTAAAAAAATATTGTGGCTATACTATAAATATTCAAAACTTTATGGATTAATTGGCAAAATTTTTGCGGGTCATTTTAGAAATGTTAAAAAATTTAGGGACCAATTTAAAATTTTTTGGGGTAATTTTAAAAATAAAAAAATTAGGGACCAAAATATATTCAAATATTCATATATGAATATATTCACACATTCACACACACACACACACACACACACACATACACATATTTATTAATTCATATATATATATATATATATATATATTCATATTTATACACACACACATATGTATACATATTTATAAATATATATACAAATATGTATTCATATCTAAATATATATACATATTTATAAAAACATATATACATACAAATATACATATTTATTTATGTTTTGTGTGTGTCTATATATATTAATATATTCATATATATATTTACATATTAATATATATATATATATATATACACACACATACACACATTATACACACACATTATATACATTATACACACACACACACACACACAAATTTAAAGGTAATCGGACATATTTTGCCGTAAAATTTAGCATAATCTACGTAAAAATACCGAAAACTTAAAACAATTAAAAATATAGGCATATCAAATTAACAATCAAATTGTTAGATTTAATAAATTACAAAAAAAAGTTTTGTGACCAAATTTAAAGATAAACATACATGTTTTACCATAGAATCTAGCATAATCTCAATAAAAATGCTCAAAACCTAACATATTTAGAAAGATAGGCATATCATATTAACAATCCAATCGTTAGATTTTATAAAATCACTAAAAAAAGTATTATGACAAAATGTAAAGGCAATCAGATATGTTTTGCTACAGAATCTCGCTTAATCTCTGTAAAAAAGCTGAAAACCTAAAACATTTAGAAATATATGCATATCAAATTAATGATCCAATCATTAGATTTGATAAAATCACTAAAAAAAGTATTATTAAAAAATTAGAGGTAATCAGATATGTTTTGCCACAGAATATAGCTTAATCTCTGTAAAAATGCTAAAAACCTAATGCATTTAGAAATATAAGTATATCAAATTAACAATTCAACTGTTAGATTTAATAAAATTATTAAAAAAAAGTATTGTGACCAAATGTAAAGATAATCGGACATATTTTAGCGCAAAAATCTAGCATAATCTCAATAAAGATGCTCAAAACCTAACACATTTAGAAAGATATGTATATCAAATTAACAATCCAATCGTTAAATTTTATAAAATCACTAAAAAACATGTTATGAAAAAATTTAGAGGTAATCAGATATGTTTTGCCATAGAATCTAGCTTAATCTCCATAAAAATGTTGAAATCATAACATATTTAGAAATATAAGCATATCAAATTAATGATCCAACCGTTAAATTTGATAAAATTACTAAAACAAGTATTGTGACCAAATTTAAAAATAATCGTATATGTTTTACTATAGAATCTAGCATATTCTCAATAAAAATACTCGAAACCTAACACATTTAGAAATATAGGTATATCAAATTAATGATCCAATCATTAGATTTGATAACATTACTAAAAAAATATTATGACAAAATTTAAAGGTAATCAGATATGTTTTGTTATAGAATCTAGCCTATTTTTTTGTAAAAATACTAAAAACTAGCACATTTAGAAAGATAGGCATATTTAATTAATGATCCAACCGTTAGATTTGATAAAATCACTAAAAAATTTATATTTGTTTTATAATTTTTAAAACATTAATATTTTGTAAAAATATAATAATTATATTAAATTTTCTATGAAGCAACATTATTCAGTATACAAAATTATTTTGTACATTCATAATCTCTGTAAAAATGTAGATGATGTTAATTATATCATTATTTTATTAAATAATAATATACGTATAAATCAATTAGAAAAAAAGCTTATATACATATATATTATATATTTTGAATATATATATTTCATATATATATACATATACATATATGTATACATATATATATATATATATGCATATATTCACACACACACACACACAACATATATATAAATACATATGACACACAAACACAAATATGTATATACACACAACAACATATATTTATATATATGACAAAATGCTCGAAATCTAACCCATTTATAAGGATGGGCATATCAAATTAACGATTCAACCATTAGATTTGATAAAATTGTTTAAAAAAAAATTTATAACCAAATTTTAAGATAATCGAATACGTTTTGGTACATAATCTTGCATAATCTCTATAAAAATAGAGAAATCTAACACATTTAAAAAATATATACATATCAAATTAACGATCCAACCGTTGATTTGATAAAATCACTAAAAAAAATATTAACACAAAATTTAAATGTAATTGGATATGTTTTGCCACTTAATTTAGTATAATCTTTATAAAAATACTCGAAACTTAACACATTTAGAAAGATGGGAATATCAAATTAATGATTCAATCGTTAGATTTGATAAAATTGTTTAAAAAAATTTATGACCAAATTTTAAGGTAATCGAATATGTTTTGACATAGAATCTAGCATAATCTCTATAAAAAATATAGAAAACCAAATACATTTACAAAGATAGATATATCAAATTAATGATCCAACTGTTAGATTTGATAAAATCACAAAAAAATATATTAGGGCAAAATTTAAAGGTAATCGAATATGTTTTGCCACTTAATCTAGCAAAATCTCAATAAAAATACTCGAAACCTAACTCATTTACAAAGATAGGCATATCAAATTAACGATCTAACCGTTAGATTTGATAAAATCGTTAAAAAAAATTATGACCAAATTTTAAGGTAATCAAATATGTTTTGACATAGAATCTAGCATAATCTGTATAAAAATACAGAAAATCTAATACATTTGGAAAGATAGGCAGATTAAATTAATGATCTGATCATTAGATTTGATAAAATCACTAAAAAAAAGTATTTGAACCAAATTTAAAGGTAATCGGATATATTTTGCCACTTAATCTTGTATAATCTCTATAAAAATACTTGAAACCTAACCCATTTAAAAAGATAGACATATCAAATTTATGATCCAACCGTTAGATTTTTTAAAATCATTAAAAAAAATTTATGACCAAATTTTAATGTAATCAAATATGTTTTGGTATAGAATCTTGCTCTCGGCCTTACTTTCCTAACCCACTCACGAGGTTGTTCCATGAACTCTTCATATTTTCTTCTAGGTGCCTCAAATTTTAGGTCTCCCAGATCATTACTATATGGGGTTACGTTCTCTTACTGAACAAGAAAGTTAGGGTCCTCCACCTCTACCTCCTCTTCCTCACCCTCTTGTTTCTGCTCCTCTGGCTCAAACTAAGACTCAGACTCAAATGGGGGAGGGGGTACTAGTGGCGGTGGTGCGTTGGGCTATACATGAAAGGCCAGTTTCTTACCACAGGGGTGAATCTTCTAGCCATCCTAGTCACAATAAAGACCTATGGTTAGTAGAAGATTTAAACAATTAAACAAATAAATCTCGTCAATCACATGTGAATTGCCTAAACCTGGGCTCTTATACCACTTGTAACACCCTACAACACAAGTGTTACAGAGGGCTGAGATGTCGTCCCATCTAAAGGACTAGGGGTCCTTATAACTAGGCAAAGAAATAACAAAAGTGGAAATAACTCAAACCCTTATTACAAAGGAAAACAATGTCTATGAGTCTTTCAAATTACATAAACGAAACAACCCTCAACCAGGAAGAAAATTAAAGAATTAAAGATAACTATTTTCTAATAGCATGTAACCTTGTTAAAGTTGGTAGTTCCTGAAACATGACATCAAATGAGTGTGAGAAATTCATCTTGTATGTCCGGTGTGTGCTAATAATTGAATCAAAATAAATTTCATAAATGCACTGTGAAACTATTTAACAAAAGTGGATTGCAAGTCAAACATTTTCTATATCAAGATGAGTGGTATTCATCACACCAAAAAAAAAAAAAAAAAAATCACAAAGATTTGTATTATACAAAAACCACTCAAAATAAACGGCTATGAAACCTTACATCATAGCCTTGCCATAAGACCCTGCATCATGACAAACATTGTGAAACCCTACATCACAGTGTAGTGGGTGTACGACCCATTGGATAAGATACTCCAGAATCTCTTACACTAACTTGCCGGATGTCCACTCTCGGAATATTAGTCCCCTTGGACTAAGGTGCTAGCTCGGACCGGCATGACCCACTGGAACCATCACCTTTCTAGATAGAGCTTATCTTCAAAAGGTGGCCTCCTACTGAGAGACTTGCCCTATCCTTCAAAGGTTAGTCCTAGAGGCCTACCCTTATTGAGTACTCAATGTTTCAATACATCGATCGGAATCCAATCTCAATGAAAACCTTTTCATTATATTTTGGTCATGCAAGCATGATTTCTATATGACTAATTGTAAAATCATTTTATAATTAAAAGACAATTTTTCAATAAAATCTTTGTTTGAAGAAAAACTTTTATTGAGAAACAATCAAGCTTGCATTCCGGTCAATCACGTCATTGAGATAACGAACATTTTCCAACTAACTTGCAATTTAGAGCTTTTATGTCAAACATTTAATGTAAGGACTTACCTCCTCGGTCTAGAGGGTCTATTATTAGATTATTATGTTGTCCTTTGACCTTAGAAACCCTCTCCTATTATCATAGAAAATAAAAATACTTTATCAAACATTGTTCTAATTAGCCTCACAATAAAGTATGAACTCATCCCTACTCAATCTAGGCTCATAAAGTTAAGTCTACCAAAGTAAAACTACTCACAATCCCCCTATTACCAAATAGAAATGAGAAAATAGTAATAGTAATAACACTAATAGATACAAATAATAATAAATAATAAATAATACTAGAGGATAATTATAATACGTAACTAATAATATATAATGGCAGGTAATGACAAATTATAATAGATAAAAGTATTTATAACAAATAATAGAATGATAACAAATAATTTTAGTAATGACAAATCATGAACGATAAGATTGATAATAAATAAGCATTCAAATAGATTAACGAGTGATTAAATGAATATTATAGATGTAAGATTTTATGAGTAATAGAGATTAAGTTTCATTATAAAAATCATACTAATGGCTATATTATCATTATTTGGAAAGATAAAGATGATGATGATGATGATGATGATGATGATGATGATGATGATGATAATAATAATAATAATAATAATAATAATAATAATAATAATAATAATAATAATAATAATAATAATAATTGTAGTATTAACAAATATTCGTTAATAATTGTATCAACAAGTACTAAATAATGATTTTACTAACAGCAATAAATAATAATTAATGATTGAGTTTTAATTAAATAACTATTAATAAAATTATTAATATTATAATAATTAAGTATTGGTATTAATAATAAATATTCACAATAACTAATAATGCTTAATTAACGACAATTAGAAACAATCGATGGTAACTAATAATTTAAACAAAAATAAAAATAAATAATGATAGTAACATATATTACTATATACATTATGAAAGAATAATATAATATTCTTATCATATTAATTGAACGTAATAATAATGCAATATTTACTAACAAAAAACTAACAAATGTAAATATATCTCGTAGGGATTTTAACTCACGAGATATGATATCAAACATCATCAATAGTACACATTATAATTCATAAATAATTCACGTCACTAATTCAAATTGCAGTAAATCCACAAGAAGCATACCTACCATAATTCTTATAATTTAGTAGTACTATTCAAATAAAGCACCGAATTGTATATCCATCATCATGAGATCTCCCTATTACCAAGTCATAATCTATCAGAATTTTTTTAGACACAACAGCACCGTTCTAATATATATAATTAAAGCCTTAAAAAAACAACCCAGGTTGACCCCCCCCCCCCCGCCCGACAAACCCCAGCGCTCACTCTCCGTTTGCCTCTCAACTTCAGTTTAAAGAGGACGGAAATCAAATTAAGAGGTGTTGATGTTTTGGCCTTGTTCGAGCAATGAGAGATCGAGAGACACAGATGAAGGACAAGAGATTACCCGGTTGCTCCTTCAAAGGTAATACGCTTCAGTTGTGACAGCTTAGGAAAGAGAGGTCCGAAACAGACGGGGTATTTGCGCGTCTAGTTCCCTTGAAGGATGGAGCAACCGTAAATATCAGGTGCTTTCTGGTTCCTTGAGGCGAAGAGTTAATGTGTTGAAGGAGGGAAAAGGGAAACGAAAGTGAAACAGAATAAGTGGTTTATGGGTTTCAGTCCGGCAGATACGAAGCCGTGTATAATGGTGAAGATATGATGGACTTTTAATTCAAAAGGAGTTCTGGTTTGGGTGAACGAGACCCGGTTGATTATGGAGAGCTTTTCGGTTGTACAGGTGAAGATGGACTGTCCGAAACAATGGTATATATGAATTTCAGCTAAGATGCATTGGTGGAAGATGTCGGCTATTTGAGTGGGTTGAGCGAAGCTGTTTAGAATTTCTCTCCAGTGCTGCGTGGGTGAGTCGGCTGTTGTTTGCTGGTGTGGTGCGGCTGAATCAGTAAGTGATATAGATAGCTTTTAAGTTATCATATAAAGAGAAATATGAATGTAGAGTCTTAAGAGGTTGGAAACAGATCTTCTGTTATCTGTATTTTCGGTCAGCTTGGGTAGAGAAAAGGAGTGGGTATTTTCTTTTTGCTTGTGCAGATGCGTGTGGCTGTTTCAGTCCTGCGCAAAACTGCAGTGACCGAAACCAAGGCTGGGTTTTCGTGCTGTTTGATTTGTTTGGTAGCTTTGATGTCCCGAGATTACAAGAGTTTGTGTAGGTCGAAGTTGCTGCTGGGTTTCGGTGATACTGCCGAAAGTTTTTTCGGCTGTGTGTGTGATGATATACCATGGCTGAAATCACAATGGCTTAGATAACCATTATTTTATTTGATATAGGAAGGTGATATATCAGGTTCCAAGAAGATTGGAGTTCCTTCAGTTGGCTGTTTGTATTTTTTTTTTTTTTTTCCTTTTCTACGGACTCTGAGATGAGGCATAGAAAATTATTTTCCAGCTATCTGTAAGTGTTTAGGTTGAGTTTAAGCACTTCCTAAGTGGTGACCAAAATAAAGAAGAGGAATAGGGAAATTTCAAAACAAAGATAGGGAAAGGATAAAGAAGGAAGTTGTGGTTTTATCCTCAAAGTTCAAGAACTATACAAACTCTTTAAATTTTTTGGGGGGAAAAAAAACTAAGAATGGCAGCACAAGACTGGAAATTTTCCAGAATTTCCATTGAAACTATTTCTCCCAAATAAAAGATTAGAGAAGTATTTGCAAGAGTTGAAATTCTTTTTTTTTATTTAAATATAAAAAGAAGTATAACTAAAATAAATTTCAAGATATAGATAAAATTGTTTTATTATCCCTTTAAGCTAAATTCTCGGAGACAATTTTATTTGTATATATATGGATAGGAAATAAAATACTAAGGTAGATATTGTTTTTAGAATAACAATTTAAATGTTTAGATAAATAAATTTTTTTAATGGAACGTAGTGACCCCAAGGAATTTAGAGGATATCTCCTAATACCTAATATTATATATTCTCCCTTTGAGATATTCTGGAAAATAAAACTCTGAATAACTAGGAAAACTCAAGTCAAGATGGAAAAAGAAGGAAAAGGGAAAAGCAGATAATTTGTGCTAGGGTTAGCATTGGTTCTTCGGTCTCAAGGAATTATACTCTAAGCCTTAACCACTAAACCGCCTATGTCACACAACCAAATCCTCTTCACTCTCAACCAATGCATTCATATGCTGATAACCCATCTTTCCCAACATAAAGACCTCAAAAATTCACAAAACAAACTAAAACACAATTAAATATATGAACGATCATGCACAAATAAATATACACTTCCACCCAATTCTTAGACAAAGGTAATTTAACTTTCATATATACATGCAAGATATTATTCAATGCTCTCATTTCCCCCATAACAAGGTTAGGGTTTAGTCAGGATATTACACACACATACCAAATACATACGAAATAAATATATAAATATACATGTATATATACGTATATCTATATATATATTTTTGGTATGCAATTGGTGTGTATATATATTAATATATATTAAGATTCTATATTAATATATATAATAATATATATTATTAAAAGATATTAATTATTAATATATATGTGTATGTATATATATGTATATATTTTTATTAATATACTAAAAAGTATATTAATATATATATATTCTATGTTAATATGTATATGTGTATAATATATATATATATATATATAAATTAACATACTAAAATACTATATATATATATATATACACACACACACATATATATTATATTAATTGTATGTATGTGTATATTAATATATATGTATATATATTTATAAATATATTGAAAAAAGTATATTAATATATATTTATGTATATATATATTAATATATATTATTAAAATATATTGATTATTAATATATATATGTGTATATATTTATTAGGATTTTAAAAAATATATTAATATATATATTAATATTCTATTTTAATTTGTATATGTGTATAGATTATACATATAGTGTATAATATATATACACTGTTTTAGTTGTGAAATATTTGGATATGTTCCCATAACACCTCTGTCCAAACAACTAAAGTTGAAATAAAAAAAGAAAGCCTTTAGAAAAGATAAAAATGACACAACTTTAAAAACTTTTAAAAAGAAGACAAAGACTAAAGCACAAAAGGATCACATCAAATGTTACTTTTATGGAAAATAAGAACATAAAGCAGATGAGTGTAAACTTAAAGCCAAAAAGAAGAAAAAGGTAAATTAATTAACTTTATCAAAAGAAACTTTAGATCAAATCAATCATATTCTCGACCCGTCCATCTGTGGCACGACTCCAAGTTCTAAAAGAAACTTTCAAAGCTAGACTGCTTCCTTGGATGCCTCTGAAGTTGCCACATACTTAGCTTCTATGGTTTAGTCTACAATACAAGATTATTTAATACTCCTCCAATAAATACCCCCTCCAAATAAGGTGAAGACATATCCACTAGTGGATTTTCTCTCATCCTTATCTGCTTGGAATTTGAGTTTAAGAATCCTGTAGGAACTAAGTCATCAGCCCTGTAAACCAGCATATAATCTTTCGTACCCTTAAGGTAATTGAGAATATACTTTACAGCTTACAAATGAACCACTCTGGAGTTTGATTGATATATGCTAACTAAGCCTAGGCAAAGTAGATATTTAGCATTTTGCACAACATGACGTACATGAGACTTTTCACAGCTGAAACATAGGGAATCCTATTCATTCTATCTTTTTCTTGTTAAGACTTTGGACAGTCATTTGAAGAAAAAGACAACCCATGTCTGTAAGGGATTAACGCTCCCTTGCATGAGTCCATGCTGAACTTGGCCAGCATCGTGTGAATGTTTATAGTTCGGGATAATCCTAACATTCTCTGCTTTCTATTTATAAGAATCTTAATCCTGAGAATGTAACTAGTTTCTCCTAAGTTCTTTATACTGAATTGACTAGATTGCCAAACTTTAGTAGATAACAATGTCCCTACATCATTCCTAATGAATAGAATGTCATCCACATATAGTATAAGAAAAACTACGTTTATGCCTTCTAGTTTCCTATATATACATGGTTCATCCTTGTTTTGAATGAAATCATAGGACTTTACAGTCTCATCGAAACTAATGTTCCATACTCTGGATGCTTTCTTAAGTCTATAAATGGATTTCTTAGGCTTACAAACCATATGTTCCTGGCTTTCAACAATAAAGCCTTCTAGTTGGGACATGTAGAAGTCTTCACTAAGATGGCTATTTAGAAATGCCGTCTTAACTTCCATTTTTCTTATCTCATAGTTATAATGATATGCGATAGCAAGGAGGATACGGATAGACTTAAGCATAACTATCGGGGAAAATGTTTCCTTTTAGTCGATACCTCCTTTCTGAGTGTACCCTTTTGTCACAAGCCAAGTTTTGAAGGTTTTCACTTTCCCATCCGCTCCCCTTTTCCTCTTGTATACCTACTTATACCTAATGAATTTTATTCCTTCAGGTGAAGCTACAAGATCCCAAACCTGATTGATTTACATAGATTTAATCTCGGCTTTCATTGCTCCATGCCATAGGTTTGCATCGGCATCATTAATAGCCTCCTCGTATTGAGTAGGATCTTGTTCCTGATGGTCGGAGACCAGGTTAAAAGCCTCTCTAACCCATCTTTTTGGAACTTTAGATAACCTTCCACTACGACGAGGCTTTGTTTGTGCAGATTCCTAAGGCTATGCCTCTTCTTGTTCTATAATCGGGTTAGAAGAAATTGATTTAGAAAATAACTTCTCATCAAGTTCTAACCTTATTGAACCATTAGTGGATATGCTTTGATCATCCTCAAAGTATCTAGCATTAGTATTCATAAGTACTTTTTGCTTTTTAGGATGATAAAAGTAACCACCATTTGTTCCTTTTGGATACTTAACAAAATAATATAATTCTGATATTGGTTCTAATTTATCTCCTTTAATCAGTACATAAGTTGGACAACTGTATATCTCACTACTAGAAACTAGGCAATCAGCCACGGAAATCAGCCACAGAAACTGGCGTAGGAGATCACCCACGGATCAGCCACAAAAATTTTTAAAAAATTGATTCTATATTGATAAAAGATTTTCGTGGCTGATTCAGCCACGAAAATATTTTTTCAATATATAATCAATATTTGATAAAAAATGCCGTGGCTGATTTGTGGGTAAATCAGACACGAATCAGCCACGGATATTTTCGTGGCTGATCAGTTACGAATCAGCCACGAAAATCTTTTATCAATATATAATCAATTTTTTTTTAAATTTTTTGTGGCTGATTTGTAGGTGATTAGCCACGAAAATATCCGTGGCTGATTCGTGGCTAATTCACCCACGAATCAGCCACGAAAAGCTTTTATCAAATATTAATTATATATTGATAAAAGATTTTGTGGTTGATTCGTGGGTGAATCAACTACTAAACGATCACGGACATTTTCGTAGTTGTTCACCTACGAATCAGCCACGAAAATCTTTTATCAATATATAATCAATTTTTAAAAAATTTTCCGTGGCTGATCAGTCACAAATCAGCCACGGATTTTTTTCGTGGTTGATCTTCTACGAATCAGTCACGAAAATCTTTGATCAATATATATTTATAAATAAATATTTAAAAATATTTATATATAAATTAATATTTATTTACATATAACTATTTATATATAAATACATAAAAAATATTTTATATATAAATAATATTAAATATAAATATAAATATTTATAGATATATATATATAAATAAATATTTATATATAAATAAAAATTCATATTTATTTTATATATTTTTAAAAATATTTATATATAAATATTTATAAATATAGATATATAGATAAATATTTATAAATATTTATCTATATAAATAAATATATTATATACATACATACATACATACATACATACATACATACACACACACACACACACACACACACATACACACACACATACATACATACATACATACATACATACATACATACATACATACATACATACATACATACATACATACATACATACATACATACATACATACATACATACATACATACATACATACATACATACATACATATACACACACACACATATATTAATACATGCATATATTTTATGTGTGTGTGTGTGTGTGTGTGTGTGTGTGTTTGAAAAAATTATTTGATAAAAACGATAAAATAATTAACAGTATATAAACTTTTAATTATATAAATATACAAAATAATTTATTATATTGAATAATATGGTTTCATAGTAAATTGAATATAATTGTTGTATTTTGTAATAGTATAAAGATTTAAAAAAAATATACAAAATGAATGTTAGGAATGGTTTAAATGAGAAAAAAAAAAAAAAAGAGACATGTCCAAGCAATTGTACATAGCCCAATTGGTTAAGTCTCAACTTCTTATATGGGAGGTCATGGGTTCAACTCTCAAAGGACTCAAGACATTCTTCAATTAATTTGAAGGTTACAATCAAGTGTGCTTGGTTCACAAAATGGGTTGTGGACCACACTAAATGGATGCTGCTATGATCATGTGTGCTTGGTCCACGAAGTGGGTTGTGGACCCGAATTTTCAATAATTATTATTTATTAAATCAGCCACGGAATTTATTAATCAACCACGAAATATTCCCTGGCTAATCACCCACGGAAATAATTTCCATGGCTGATTAATCAACCACGACGATTTTAGCCACGAAAAAATTTTCGTGGCTGTTCCGTGGCTGAGATCAATCAGCCACGGAATTTGCCGTGGGTGATCGGCCATTTTCCAGTAGTGTCTTGAGATGATTTAGATTTGGCTTACGCCTAATCCACATCTCATAGGGCATCCTAGGTACTGAGTTGGAATGCACTAAGTTTAGAATATATGCTGATGTTTTCAGGGCATATCCCTAAAAAGACACTGGAAGTGTAGCATGAAATATCATGCTTTGGACTATTTCTCTTAATGTCCCATTCCTTATCTCAGCTATTTCGTTCTGTTGGGGTGTTCCCGGTGCAGAGAGTTGGGATACTATCCCATGATATACCATGTAGTTTTTAAATTCACTAAAAAGGTACTCTCCACCATGATTCGATAATAAAGTCTTGATTAGTTTATCTATCCGACGCTCCACTTCAGGTTTAAACTCTTTGAACTTGTCAAAAGAGTCAGGCTTGTGTCTCATTAGGTAAACAAAACCATACCTAATACAATCATCTGTAAAGGTGATGAAGTATTCAAAATCCCCTTTTACTAGTATAGACAAAGGACCACACACATCATTGTGAATAAGACTCAATGTTTTCTTGGCCCTATCCGCCTTTTGGGTAAAGAACTTTTTGGTCATTTTTCCATAAGATAGGATTCATACTGTCGCCAAATTTCCAATCTCAATAAGCCTAAAGGCCCATTATGGATTAACCTCTGAATCCTGGTAAAGTCAATATGACCCAATCTTAGATGCCAAATATATGAGTCATTGAAATTAGTCTATCATTCTCATTTAAAGTTCAGATTAAATGTTATTTAATTGATTATTAATAGGATTCATGAAGAATAGGTTTCCATACACGTGCCTAGTATATAAAATTTCTCTATTTCTACTGATAGTTATACTATAATGGAAAGAAACAAAATATCCTTAATTTATTAGTTTTGCAACTGAAAACAAATTATATCTAAAGCTAGAAACAAATAAAATATCCTTCAATACTACTATTCTATTACAATAAAAAACTAGTTCCAGTTCTTCCACTTCAAGGGCCTATACTTGTGCTCTATTTCCTTCTCATAGTCCATGTTCGCCCTTTTGGAGTTTTTTTTTTTTAATCTTTTTAAACTCTTACAATGAGTTACAGATGTGATCAGTAACTCTTGAATCAATACTCCAAGTGAAAGGTGATCTAACCATTGATATAGATTCTAGATAGAAAACATTACTTGTGGGGGTTTTCTTGGTTTGAAGATCTGGACACTCCTTTTTCTAGTATCCTTTCTTTCTATATTTGAAGCATTTACCTTTGGGTTGGGACTTGGGCTGGGCACTATATTACCCTTCTTCTTCTTGAACTTTTTGGGCTTAGGCCTAATTCTTGAAAAAGAAGCTAAAATAGCCTTTTCCTATGGCTTCATGACCTTCTCCATCATTTGGAGCTCTTTCATTAACTCAGTTAAACTCATGTTTAACTTATTCATGTTATAGCTCAACTTGAACTGGGTAAAAGAGCCTGGTAGATATTCGATAATCATGTCCACTTGGCTCTTGGGGTCAATGACAGCAACCAAGACTTCTACTTCTTTGAAAGTAGCAATCATTTTGAGGATATGCTCCCTAACTTATGCTCCATCAGCTATCTTAGTGTTAATGATCATTCGAAAAGCCTCCTACCTTGTGGGCCGGCTCTTGTCTATGAACATCGTGGCTAAAGATGTGCTTATGTCGTACGCAGTTTCTATGTGATCATGTTTAGGTTGAAACGTATTAGACATGGAAGCTAACATATAACAGCGTGCCATTTCGTCAGCCTTCTTTCATGCCTTTTTAGCCTCTCGCTCCTCATCGGTGAAACCTTCCTCGATAATAGGGCAGGTTTCATAGAGGATATATTTATATACTCCTCAACTGTAAATATTATGTCCAAGTTCCTTTTCCAATCCATATAGTTAGGACCCGTTAGCTTATTCTCTTGGAGAATAATGGCTAAGGGACTGAAAGAACCTCTACCAACTATTTCTAAAAATAAAAAATAAAAGAAATTCTTATTTTTTTGAAAAACAAAATAATTTTGTGCACTTTATCCTTATATTAAACTGATAATAGGTAACCTCGTCACTATTATCTATAACACGATTAATTTGGCTCATAGAAAAACTGACATAGCTTCTTGAGAATATTAACAGTTTCCTAAGCTAAGTATGTTAACTATCACAAATTAATTTTCTTTCTAGATAATAATCTAGAAGATAACTCCATTTAGGGAATGGTCGTTTCTTTGTATTTCCTATAGCTATACTTCGCACTATAACCTCTAACGTGGGCTAGTCAATCATAGTACGTGTCTCGGGTTATTAATTACATCATTTCATTAGTTCTAGATCCTTATGATATCTCCATCCTATACGGGCTCACTCCCAGGGTGACGCGAGGAGACCCACTATCTCTAATAAAAATCGTGATGGAATATGTGGGACCATTGGAACCCCTCTCCCACTTAATTTTTAAAATAAGGGTTTTTTTGGAAAAATATCATTTGAAAATTTTCATTAAGTCTTTTTTTAACTTAATAATAAAATATCTAAACCCATAAAAATTTCTATGTCAAGGTTGATGCCCTTTCAGAAATTTTTTTCAT
Source organism: Voacanga thouarsii (assembly GCA_026120185.1). Classification (NCBI taxonomy): domain Eukaryota; kingdom Viridiplantae; phylum Streptophyta; class Magnoliopsida; order Gentianales; family Apocynaceae; genus Voacanga; species Voacanga thouarsii. Next base: position 241,502 of record JANUWF010001151.1, read on the forward strand.
TGATTAATTTTATTTAAGTTTAAAACGTAATAATTTCAAAATTTTCCATTAAAACTTTCAAGAGATTTTGATCTCAAGTTTTTATTTGACAGAAATAATTTTTCTTTGAGAAAATAAATTAAAATGGTTTTTCATTTTAACTTACAAAATTTCTAAATCCAAAATATTTTTTATGTTAAGGATAAAAACCTTTAAGAAAATAACAAAGGATTAATTTTTGTTTCAAGTTAAAATTAACCATTTAAGTAAAGAAAAATATTTTCCTTGTCAAAAAATTCCCGAAGACTTTGGTCTTTGAGAAAACTTGCACATAGGGATTAAAAAAAATAGCATGTTAGAAAACAATAAATGTTTTCATGTTTTTCTATTTTCTAAACCTAACTGCCCAAATAATAGAATTAAACACATTAATTAAATTAATTAATGGTCTTATTTTATCCTAAAATCATTTACTGTTATTTTTTATGCAAAATATTTAATGAATATTAACTATTGCAAAAATAATAACTTTACCTGGTATAGGACCAAAAATGAAAAAGAAATTGTGCAAAAATTACAAGAAAAAAAATTTAAAAATAATTTTTTTATTGGTCTTGCGCACCTACCACACCAGATCATGGCCCATGGCCCATGACCTGCTTGCCTACAGCTAAATTAGCCGTATCCGCCAAGAAATCTGGTTACAGTATTGACTAGATCTTGGTTGCATTCTCCCCAGGATGCTTTCAATTACACCAAGCCGTGGGTTGGCTCGGTGCTTTGCTACGACTGTCAAGCCGCGGCTTGGCCAAGCCTTCCCATGGCTCCAGGCACACTGAGCCACGACTTTAGCTCGCGGCTTGGCTCCTCCTAAACGGCTCCACTCTTCTTCTTCAGTTCATGATTTTTTTCTGCGATTTCTCTCCAGAAAACTTCTGCAATTGTTCTTCGCAACATCAACATGTGACTATTTTGATACAAAATTAAATCAAAACCAAAACCAACAACTGCCTATACCCTTTAAATTCGGGTTTACACGATTGCTATAGAAAACATTAAATTTATAGAAGGTTCCTAAGCCTCAACGATGAGGCTTACAAAGCACTATCCCAAACCAAAAACAGCGAAGGATCACAGGCTCAATCATAGAACAATTATTTGGCCATTTTTATTAGACTAACACGTTTCCTAAGCAAATCATACTGCATGTTTTGATACTACTTGAAGCTTGAAAATATAAACAAGAAGCATGCATACTGTAAACAGAAGCAAAAAACACGCACAGAGAACACAACACAGCAAAAGAAAATTTTTTTTCTTGTACCTCTGTGTGTGAAATTTTTCCTTGGTGCTGAAGGAGTCGATTGAACAACGGGGATAGCTTCATGACTCATTGATGTTTCTGGATTGAAACTGGCTATCCATCTACTCTTCCTTAGCATGAACGCAAAGCCTCTAGAATCTTAGAATATTCCACCGCCTAAGTCTTGTTGGTGAAACAAATCAGGCGATGAAAAAAAAAACAAGTCTTTATTCCTCTTGATTATCTATTATTAATTAACAGTATCAAGAAGAACAAGAAGGGAAAAACGAGAAAGGGGAAAAAATAGAAGGCTTGTTCTTGATCTTTTTCATTCACTGTTGCATCACTCAAAAGATACACACGGTTATATCTCTTGATAACAAAATACCGGGGTTTTAGAATTTTAAAACACCTGGAAGTTTTCAATGGAAGATATTTAGCTTACCCTAAACGCTTTAGTTCTGTGTATAATAAAAGCCCTTTTGGTCCAGGCTATTTGGCCATAAAAATATTTTTATTTATTCTTAGACCCAATGAGCCCATAAATAATAAACATTAATAACTTATTTTATGGGTTTATAAAAATAACCCAGTAAATAATTAATAAGCCAAAATAGACTAAAATAATTATTCAAGCCTTTTATCTAGTTTAGGCCTAGGTTAATTATTTTAATTATTTAATTTGAGCTTAAGCACTGAATAATTAATTAACCAATTATACCAGATAATAAAGTTAATTTAATTTCTCTCATCCTTTTATTTTATTCTAGTCCAATAATAAATTAGAATTTCTGAATAAAAAAAATCCTTTTTTTAACTAAGACTATTTTCTCAATCCAAAATTAATTAGGACTTATGAGCTATTCTGAGGACCAAAAAGATATATTGTTTTGGCTACTAAAATGACCAAAATACCCCTACTATATAGATAGCTATATTTTGTATTTTAAATATCTTCTAATATTACCATAAGAAAATATTGACCCCAAGGACAATGTTGTGTTAACCATGTATTGGATACCAGATGTGGATCTTATTTGTGCAATAATTTGTAGGGACTAAAGTGTAGTGGGAAGTTAAAGAAAGGTAATGTAGATCTACATGATGCAAATGGAGCAAAGTTTGATGCACTTATTGTAGGGACTCATCATCTACACTTGCCTTACAGATTGATTTTAGAACTAAAAAATGATTATTATGTACCAATTTTACTTAAAAACATTATCTTAGTTGTTTGTTTAGATTTATTTGGATTTTATTTTATTTTCAAAAATAAAAGTTGTTCTTTTTTTATTAAATGATATCTATTATGGTACAACAACTTTGATGAATAGTTAGTATATTCTAGAGATGGAAAGTTAAGTTTTCAACATAAATAACAAGAAACCAAGAAAAAATAACATGAACCTATCTTACTTATGGCATTATCCTTTGGGCCATGTAAACAAGAATCACATCTCTAAATTATACAAATATAGTGACTTAGGATCATTTGTTTATGAATCACAGGATACATGTGAATTATGCTTACTTGGTAAAATAGAATAAGACCGCTTTTTCTAAGAAAGGGGAAAGGGCTAAGCAATTATTAGAACTAATATATAGGATGTATGTGGTCCAATGATATTACAAGCAAGACGGGGTTATCAATACTTCATAGCCTTTATTGATGACTATTCTCGATTTGGTACTTGTATTTAATGAAATATAAATCTAAGACCTTTAACAAGTTTAAAGAATTCAGGAATGAAGTAGAGAAACAACTTCATCAAAGTATTAAAACTCTAAGATCTGATCGAAGAGGTAAATACTTAAGCCAAATATTTTATAGTTCTCAAAGAGATAATGGAATATTATCTCAATGGACTCCATCGCATACATCTCAACATAATAGTGTATCTGAAAGAAGAAATCGAACTTTAATAGATATGTTTCGAACCATGATGGCTTTAGAAAACTTACCCAAATCGTTTTGGGGATATACACTAGAAACTTTTGTTTATATTCTAAGCAAAATTCCATAAAAAATGGTTGATACTACCCTATATGAGTTATTCTTTGGTAAGAAACCAAAATTGACTTACTTTAGAATTTGGGAGTGTCCTGCTTATGTGAAGTGGACAATATCAGACGAGTTTGATAAGTGTTTGTTTGTTGGATATCCAAAAGAATCTCATAGATATTATTTCTATCTCTTTTTTTAATATAAGGTGTTTGTTTCTAAGCATGCTATTTTTTAGAGAATAAATTCATGCTTAAGGGAGATAGTGTGAGTAAAATTGAACTTAGTGAAGTTCAAGAAAAATAAATGGGCAATGATCAACCAGTTGATCCCGAATCTATTGATAAGATAGATGAACTTTCTAAAACACAAGGACTTCATAGGTTAAGTAGGATATGTGTGACACTTAAGAGATAAGAATTTCTCATTAGTGACTACAATGATGTATTGCTCATAGAAGAAGATTAGCCTATCACTTACAGGAAGTTTTAAAATATTCAGAATATGATAAATGGCTTAAAGCTATGAAACAACCAAGTTTGGACTTTCGTTGACCCACCCATGGGATAAAACCCATAGGGTACAAATGGATTTTCAAGAAGAAAACTGACATTCATGGTAAAGTAGTTACCTATAAGGCACATCTAGTTGCTAAAGAATATTATTGTCAATAACATGTATTAACTATGACGAGACCTTTTTACTAGTAGCAATGCTGAAATTTATTAGGATACTCCTACCATTTGTCGCTTATTATGACTATGAGACTAAGCAAATGGATGTGAAAATAGTTGTTCTTAATGAAAATCTGACTAAGAAAGTGTATATAACACAACGTAAGGGTTTCACATCTAAGGATCATACTAAAAGGTGTAAGCTGTAAAGGTCCATTTATGAACTAAAGCAAGCTTCTAGGAGTTGGAACATCTGATTTAATGAAACAACTAAAGAATTTAGTTTCACACAAAACATGGATGAACCTTATATATATAAGAAGGTTAGTAGGAGTATAATTATTTTCTTATTACTATATGTAGATAACATATTACTAATAGGAAATGATGTATCTAGTCTTCAATCAGTCAAGATATTGTTATCAAAGAAATTCTCTATGAAAGGCCTTGGAGAAGTAATCTATATTCTAGGAATAAGGATCCATAGAGATAGATCAAAGAGGTTGCTTAGTCTTTCACAGTCTATATACATAGACAAAGTACTAAAGAGGTTTAGCATGGATCAAGCGAAGAGGGGATTCTTACCCATGACCTAAGGGGTAAGCTTTTCAAAATCTATATGTCCTAAGATACATGATGAAAGGGATCACATGAGTAAGATACTATATACTTTTTGTAATTGGATCTATTATATATGATATGATATGTATTAGGCTCGATTTATCATGTGCTCTAAGTTTAATGAGCAGATATCAATTTAACCCTAGAGATGGTCAATAGGTGGTTATCAAGAATATCCTTAAGTACTCAAGAAGGACAAAGGAAATATTCTTAGCATATGGACAAGATAACTTACAAGTTAAAGAGTATACTAATGCCAGTTTTCAATCTGATAAGGATAAATAAAAGTCACAATCAGGGTACATGTTTATTTTTTTGTGGTGGGGCAGTTAGTTCAAAAAGTTTCAAATAAGATACAAATGTCGATTTAACCATAGAGGCTGAGTACATAGCGGCTTCTAAAGCAACTAAGGAGGTGGTCTGGATAAAAACTTTCATAACAGAAGTAAGAGTGGTACTTAGAATTGTTAATCCAATACTCTTGTATTGTGATAACAATGGAGCTAATGCACAAGCAAAAGAACCACGGTCTCATCAATGATCAAAGCATGTACTTAGGCATTATCACTTGATTAGAGAATCATTTACAGGAAAGATGTAAAGATAGAGAGAGTTTCTACTGATCAAAACATAGTTGATCCACTCACAAAAGTATTATCCTAAAAGAAACATGATAATCATGTTCAATCATTTGGTATTTCATACATGAATGATTGGGTCTACTGCAACTAGGAGATTATTAGGACTGTGCCTAAGAAGCAATCATTTGTATAATGTATTTTGCATATTTATTCAATAAAAGGCATTCTTTATCTTTCAATTTCTTTATTTCATAAACGTACATGTATAAAATTGATAGATAAAGTCCCAGGCACATTGTACAATATTTGTGCTTAAATGATTCTTAGTCATAGTATTAACTAGATATAACATTATTAATGCGTGAAGACTAGAATGTGTTATACTTCTTAATTAGGTCAAATGGTGGTTATCATATCCATGAGTGTTGATACTCTAAGTTAACAAATAGATGATTGTTATATAAACAAGTTCATTATATGACCTAGCTATGAGATAATCATATGGATAGCTATTTAGTGCTAGTGATTGAATTTCATTATAGCAAATGTGCAAGTATCTTTAGACTTGAGATCTCCAAGATACTTTGCTTGATAAGCGTTGTACTTTGATTCTAATGTTTAGAGTCTCATCAGGACTGCCTATAGGATAAATATTAGGTACAGCATAATGTAAATGAAAGTAGTTGAGAGGGTCAATAATGATTCAACACTCCTAATAGTAGGAGTGTATATCTCACAACTACTTGTAGGAAATCATTACTCAAGAAGTTCTTAGCCAAGGAAACTATATGATTAAAAATAGTTCCAAATGATATACATGTTGAGTAATAGATTCTGGAATATATATGAATACATGTGTATCATTTAGAATTAATTATATTCCACAGGGAGTTGGTACTAATTCCATATTCTAAACTGAATGGGATATAGTATGATGAAAGGAGTTTATTGCACTGATATTTTGCTATTGCAAGGTTTATGTCAAGCCATTTTACCTTCTGGACTTTTGGGGGGCCATGCTGCATTGTTAGATGCTGCTTATAATATGCTAAATATAAATTTATTAATTGGAGAGTTAATAAATTAATCGTGATTAGAATTAATACGTTAATTCTAATTATTAAGGATTATTAATTCTATAGCGATTAGAATTAATACATATTTCACTACAAAAAAATAGCCTTCCATGACATACCAAATTCCTAGCTGATGCCTTTCTTTTCCTTGCTAAAAGTCTTCATCGAGAAATTTTTTTTTTGTCATTAGTTCCTCACTGAGGCGCCCTTGCTAAAGAGTCAAGACGACAAGTTTTTTTTTTTTTTTTTTTGGGGGTCACTAAAGAGGACCTTTTGGCAAGGAAATAAGTTTCCTAACTAAAGCTTATGGCTTTTGCTATGAATTTTTTTGTCACTAAAAGTACCAGAATTTTGTCGCTAATAAAAATATTTTGTGGTTACTGATATTCTTTTAGCGACAAAAAAGTTACCTTGCTAAATATTCATCACTAAAAAGTTAATTTTATTTTATGGTAAAAACTACTCTTTAGCGAGGAAATTTTTTCCTCGCTAATGAGTGGTTTTGGCTTAGAAAGTTTTGTTGCCAAAAAGCCAATGTGACAAAATTGTTCCTCTTTAGCGAGGAAAAGTTTTCTCGCTAAAGAGTGGTTTTGGCTAAGAAACTTTTGTCTCCAAAAAGCATATGGTGACAAAAGAGGAGCTCTTTAGTGAGAAAAAAATTTCCTAGCTAAAGAGTAGTTTTGGCAAGGAAAGTTTTTTTGCCAAAAAGCCTTATTGGCTACAAAACATTATCATTGGCGACAAAAATTTTCCCCACCAAAAGTTATAAAAAAATTTTAAAAAAATAAAAAATTTTCCATTTTCTTGACATCCTCTCATACTCTTTCTTATTTCTTGGTCCGTGAACACTTGAAGCTTCGGATTACACCACTTAATTGAACTATTAGAGTTGACTGAATGGAGAAGCAAGTTTCAATCCCTGGTCCGCGGGAAAGAATGTAATGAGTGCACTCAACCGTTGGGCCAAGTTTCATGTTTGATCGTATCTTTTTTTATTATTTAAAGTATTTGCAAAGTTCTATTTTAATTTTTTTAAACATTAGTATTATAACAAAATACAATAATAATATTAAGTTTATCAAGAAAATGAAAGCAAATTATTCAATATAATAAGTTATTTTGTATAATTATATAATTTTAAAAGTCTAAATATTGTTAATTGTATCATCATGTTTATTAAATAATGTAAACATATAAATCGATTAGAAAAAAGACTTATACATATATATTTTGAACACATACATACACATACAAATATATAAATATAACATAAACACACACACACACACACACACACACACATAACACCAACATAAATGTACTTATATAAATACATATATATAAATAAATTACATACATATAATTATGCAACACACGTATATATAAATATATATATATACACCATACACACACACACATACAAATATATATAGCCATAAGTTGGATCCTTTGCATATATAAATCCAGTAGTACCCGATACATACTTCTACGGTGAATTTAAGGATTACATGATACATCATGGGATAGTATCCCAACTCTCTGCGCTGGGAATACCCCAACAAAACGAAGTAGCTAAGAGAAGGAACATGACATTGATGGAAATAGTCCGGAGTATGATATCTCATACAACTCTTCTAGTTTCCTTTTAGGGATATGCCCTGGAAACGGTGGCATATATTCTGAACTTGATACCTTCTAAGTAAGTACCTAAGATGCTGTATGAGATGTGGACTAAGCATTAGCTAAGTTTAAACCATCTCAAGATATGGGGTTGTCCAACTTATGTGCTGATCAAGGGAGATAAGTTAGAACTAATATCAGAATTATGCTACTTTATTGGGTATCCAAAAAGAATAAAGGGTGGTTACTTTTATCATCCCAATGAGCAGAAAATACTGGTAAGTACTAATGCTAGATACTTGGAAGATGATCAAAGTACATACATGAAAGGTTCAACTAAGTTAGAACTCGAGTAGAAATTATCTTCTGAATCAAGTCCTGTTGACCTAATTGTTGAACAAGGAGAGGCACAACCTTATGAACTTGTACAATGGGAGCCTTGTCATAGTGGGAGGTGATTTAGGGTTCTAGAAGGATGGACTAGAGTGGATTTGGACCTAGTCTCCAACCATCAGGAATAAGATTCTACTGGATATGAGGAGGCTATTATTGATGCCGATGCAGACCTATGACATGCAGCAATCAAAGTCGAGATTGAGTTAATGTACTTCAATCAGGTTTGGAATCTTGTAGCTTCACCTGAAGAGATAAAACCCATTGTGTATAAGTCGGTATACAAGAGGAAAAGAGATATAGATGGGAAGGTAGAAACCTTTAAAGCTAGGCTTGTGGCAAAAAGTTATACTCATAAAGAGGGTATTGACTATAAGACAGCCTTTTACCCAGTAGGCATGTTTAAGTCCATCCGTATCCTCCTTACCGTCACATATTACTATGACTTCAAGACATAGCAAATGGATGTCAAGGCGGCTTTTCTTAATGGCCATCTTAGCAAAGACATCTATATGTTCCAACTAGAGGGCTTTATTACTAAAGGTCAGGAATATATGGTTTGTAAGCTTAAAAAGTCTATTTATGGATTTAAGCAAGCATCGAGAGTATGAAACATTCATTTTGATAAGATTATAAAGTCTTATGGTTTACTTACAATAAGGATGAACCATGCGTGTATTGAAAATTGGAAGGCATTAATATGGATTTTCTTGTGCTATATATAGATGACATTCTACTAATTAGGAATAATGTAGGGATATTATCATCTACTAAGCTTTGGTTGTTTAGTCAAATCAGTATGAATGACTTGGGAGAAGGCAGTTACATTTTCGAGATTAAGTTTCTTAGAAATAGGAAGCAGAGAATGTTAGGTTTATCCCAAGCTATATACAATGACAAGATGTTGGTGAAGTTCTGCATGGACTCAGGCAAGAGAGCATTAATCCCTTGCAGACATGGTTTTCTTTTTCTTCAAATGACTGTCTTAAGTCTCAAAAAGAAAAAGACAAGATGAGTAGGATTCCCTACGCTTCAATTGTGGGAAGTCTTATGTACACTATGTTGTGTACTAGGTCAAATATTTGCTTTGTTATAGGCTTAGTTAATAGATATCTGTCAAACTTTGCGGAGGTTCATTGGTAATCTGTAAAGCATATTCTCAAGTACCTTAAGGGAACGAGAGATTATATGTTGTTTTATAGAGCTGATGATTTGGTTCCTACATGATACATGGACTCAGACTTTCAGGCGGATAAAAATAAGAGAAAATCCACTAGTGGATATGTCTTCACCTTATCTGGAGGAGCAATTCATGGAGGAGTATGAAGAAATCTTACTGATGCATATAGATTTGGGTATAAAAATCATATAAAAATAAGCACATTCCCAATCAAGTTTAAATTAAAACGTTAATTCCAAACTACACATATGAGCAAGTGTACTTATCATTAACATGGCATAAGGTTCAAACAAGTGTCAATCCTCAAGGAACAAGTAGACATTAATCACCTTTCTTTTATTGTTTAACCGACTCGATAAAGTGAAAAAGAAATAAAATAAAAATAAAAATCTATACATGTCAAGGATGGAGAATTATATAACTCAAACCATCGTTTTGACAAACATGATCTCAAAGTACCCCATCATTATCATAACTAATTATTCTCTTGGCATCATGAAGGATTAAGATAGATTCACTTCTTTTTCAATCTATGAAATCACTACCTTCTAGGTAAATTAGAATCACTTGGTCTCGTTTCAACTAATTCATCTAAAAAAATGCATTAAACACAATCCTTGACTAAATTCTCTTGGTCTCGGCGAATTTAAAACATGAAATTAACCAGTAAATCCTTGGTCTCGGCAAACATCAATTAACCCCTTGGTCTTAAGAGACAACAAATATGGAATTAATCAATTGAAACCACCATCAACCCCTTTGGTCTCAGCGAGTTAATGGAAAGAACCAACAAAGTAATCCCGTAATAAGCACAAGTAACTAAATACCAAGAAGAACAATCAATTAATCAAAAGATCAAATAACTTTAAATATCATGAATGCCTAAAACAATGTCAAATTACAATAAAACAATTAACATATCATTGTTCAAGAAAAAGAAAACAAAGTAAAAGAAAGCACTCATAGACAAGCTTCATTCTTCTTCCTTTGAAGACCTTCTTGCACAACCCTCCTTGAATTGTAGAATTCCTCATTTGATTGAGTAATTTTTTTTGTGATAATCAATGAATTCTCTCCTTTTCTCTTGTGTTTTCCATCTATTTATAGGCTTGGGAAGTGTCTAAACTCGTTGGCACAATGTTCTTGGCCGAGTAGAAGTTTGAAGATACTAAAACTCCACAGATTATCAAAAACCGCGTAGAAAAATCACAATCCCTCCTTTTCCTCAGAGCACAGCCGATGCCGCCTTGGCTCTCAGAGTCAACACCAGTTGTGTTCTAGTTCTCTACTCGTTAGTCGATTTTTTTCCGAATTCCGCACATGTAGTCCAGAATGTAGCCGGCGTCGCCTTTGCTACTGGAGTCGGCACCAGTTCCATTTTGTTCCACTTTGTTTTGACAATTTTTTGTCACCTCAAAGTTCGTGCAACCAGCGCATGTCCGGCGCCGATTCCAGTACCCTAGTCGGTGCCGCCTTTCTTCTGTTTTGCGATATTTTTGCTTCGTTTTACCCCAAAAACCTGTAATAATGAACAAAATACCTTTTCAAGGGTAAAATCTCAAATATGAAGGAATATAACTAGTTATTGAACAAAATGTATCACAAAAGAACCTCAAATAACTAGGAAAAGTATGACTAATTTAGCCTCTATCACTTACATTACTGACTTAGCCATGGAAGTTTAGTATATAACAATTCTGGAGGCATCCAAGGAAACAACTTGGCTTCAGAAGTCCCTCATAGAACTTGGAGTCATGCTACGAATGGACAAGCCAATTGTGTTGTATTGCGACTACATAGGCATAGTATTGCAATCCAAAGAACCGAGGAACCATAAGAAGGGAAAGCTTATAAAGAGGAAGTACTATCTAATTTGAGAATTTATTCACTAAGCCTTTAGTTGAGAGAGTCCTTAGAAGACACTTAGACGCCATAGGAGTGTGCACCTATAGACTTAGATAGTTTTAGAGTGCAAGTGAGAGTATCAATCCTCAAGGAACAAGCATGCATTAATCACTTTTCTTTCATTGTGTAACCGACTCAACAAAGTGAAAAAGAAGAAAAAGGAAAACAAAATAAATTAAAAGAATATATACATGTCAAGAATGGAGAATTATGTAACTCAAACCATTATTTTGACAATCATGACCTTAAAGTACCCAATCATTATTATAACTAATCATTCTCTTGGCATTATGAAGGATTAAGATAGATTCACTTCTTTTCCAATCCATGAAATCACTATCTTCTAGACAAATTAGCATCACATATCTTGTCTCAACGAATTCACCCAAAAGATGTATTAAACACACTCCTTGATTAAATCCCCAAATACTGACAAATTTAAAACATGAAATTAACCAATGAATTCATATCCTGCCAGACATCAATTAACCTTTCATTACCCAATTCTTAGCAATTAACCCCTTTTCCAAGTAAGTTAACTGACAACAAATATGAAATTAATGAATTGAGACCACCATTAACCCCTTTTCCAAGCAAGTTAATAGAAAGAAACAACAATTTAATCTTGTAATCAGTATAAGTAATTAAATAACAAGAATAACAATCAATTAATCAAAAGATCAAAGTAACTCTAAAAATTATGAATATCGAAAATAATGTCAAATTACAATAAAAAAATTAATACATCATTGTTCAAGAAAAAAAAATAAAGTTAAAAGAAAGAACTCATAGACAATCTCCTTCTTCTTCCTTCGTAGACTCTCTTGTACAATCCTTCTTGATTTGATGAATTCCTCCTTGAACTTGAGTGATTTTGTGTTTTGCTCTATGAATTCATACCTTTGACTTGTGTTTTTCCTCTATTTATAGGCTTTAGAAGTGCCTAAATTCATCCCTCTAGGGTTTCTAGCCGAATAGAAGTAGGAAACTACCAAAACTTTGAAAATTGCCAAAAATGCACACGAAAAATCGAGGCACCACCTCTGTACCAATGCACAGCTGGCGCCGCTTGTCTTGCCTAGGGCCGGCGCTGGTTGCATTCTGTCTCTCTGTCCGTTCACTAATTTTTCTTAATTTTCATGCCAAGTTGTTTAAAGTAGCAACCGGAACTGCCTCTGAGCTCCCAACCGGCGCCAGCTGTGCTCTGTTCAGCCCCTATTTCATCGATTTTTCATCGCCTCAAAGTACGTGCCAACAGCATATGGCCAACGCCGCCTCTAGTCTGTTTAGCAAACGATTTTGCCTTATTTTACCTCTAAATTTTGAAATAATGCACAAAATACCTTTTCAAAGGTAAAATCTCAAATATGAAGGAATATGACCAGTTATTGTACATAATGTATCACACAATGGCCTCAAATAACTAGGAAATATATGACTAATTTAGGCCCTATCACATTCCCTCACACTTAGCTCTTTGCTTGCCCTCAAGCAACGTATCAAAGACAAGTAGAAAAACACAAATTTTTACAAAATTACTCAATCAATTTTAAAATAATATTTCCAATGCTTTCTTTATTCAAAACAACAGAACATATGCTACTATACATTTCATAACAAATGCAAGACTTGTGTAAATGAAGAATAACTAGTAGAACCATCCCAACACTTAACATCATTCTCAAACCATTGGAAAGAATTTAATTCAAAAAAATATGTATTCTGTAAGCTTACTTTTCATACACTCTCTCCACTAATCCGAGACATATCATGATTCTACTTAGGTCAAGCAGGACTTTTAAGCTTGTAATGTAAGGCTAAAGGGTTTGTAATGTAGCTGTCAAACGAAAGATATAGAAAAATCAAATATCAAAGAAGATGAGAGTTTGCAAGAAAAGGATAAACAAAATATACCAATAGATTCCAAACTTTTCTTGCTCTCCTATTACAAAACCAATCAAAAACCCATAACCTTGTATAGCAATCATATTACAGTTCAAGAAAATATTGGATTCTTTTCATCAATAGTTCTCAACTCATCAATCATATTGCATAAGATCATCAAAATTTCAGCAATTATTATTCCAACTCAACCAACATTCTTCCTGTGCTCTTCTTTTCTTTTTCTTTCAGCTTTTCTTTTCATTTTCTCTTCTTTTCAAATGCTACTTTTGTTTGTTTCTCAGTTTTTTCTTTCAACATTTTCTAGCAGCTTTTTATTTTTCTCAATCTTTCTTTTTCTTCCTCCTTTCTCCTTTCACAACTCCAACTCAACATATGATGCATGACTAAAAGTAATAAGTCATGACATTTACACAAGCATTCTCCCTCATAATTCTTCTACTTGTACTTTTATCCATCAAGAGCAATCAAAGATTTGGAAGGTAAATTAAACTCTCAGAAAGAAGTAATGGACACAGTATGATAATGGGTTTAAGAAAGAAATTAACAATTTAGGCTCAAAATAGGAATTAGGGATAATATAAAATAGGTAGGCTTGAAAAGCGCAAACTATCCAAAGACGGCCTATTACCGTCATCCCTAAGTTAAACAATGAATGTCCTTATTATTTTTCTTGAGAGATATTTAAGTAAGTTCTAGAATGTTGAATGAATTTTAATAGAAAAAATAGGTTTAAGAACAATGTAAATCATTTGATCAAGAACTACTTAGTCCAAGTACGTGCAAAAAGTCTGGCAAAAGCCACAAATGATATGAACATATGCTCTATGATCTAGCATAAAGACATGCATTAAAAAAACATCTTGAAAGCTCAAAAAAATCAGGAAAAAAAATTAAAAAATTAGCTCAAAAGGTTCAAAGAATTTCAAGAAGAATGAAGCATAGAAGAATTCCAAGGTTCAAAGAATTTCAAGAAGAAGGAAGCACAAAAGAATTTCCATTCTAACCACTCTTCCACACTTAAACTGGACATTGTCCTCCATGGCCAAACAAATAGAGCAAGGAAATATTGCCACGGGACCAAAAATAAATGGGAAAAGAGAAGAAAGAAAATACTTCCATTGCATTGTGCATTCTCCTACAAAAGAGTTGAATTCCAGCAAAAATGAACAATGTTGAAGTACCTAGAAAGAAAAACACACAAAAGAAACACACCAAAGCATAAAAACTAAAAAAGAAAAATAAGAAAAATGTAAATAAAATAGTACGAAAAAGAAAAACATATAGTACGAAAGAAAGAAGTCAAGATAACCCAAGAAGTTTTATTTTGCAGTGTCTAAGAGCATATCCACCTGATCTATGTTGCAAAGAATTTCACCAATATAGCGTTTCACTTGATTGCCATTGACTTTGAAAGTGCATCCCGTGGGGTGAGTAATTTCAAGGGTTCCAAAGGGGAATATTTTACTTACCGTGTATGGCCCTAACCACCTTGATTTCAACTTACCTGGAAAAAGTCGTAAGCGAGAATTGAATAACAACACTTGATCACTTTTCTCAAATTCGTGTTGTCGAGTGGTATGGTTATCGTGCCATTTTTTGACCTTTTCTTTATACTGCATTGAATTATCATAAGCATCCTCACACAACTCCTCTAAGGCTGTGAGTTGGAGCAACCTTGACTTTCCAGCTGACTCAAGATCAAGGTTAACAAATTTTATAACCCAATAAGCTTTATGCTCAATTTCAACAGGTAAATGACATGCTTTTCCATAAACTAACCAAAAAGGAGTTGTGCCAATTGGGGCCTTAAAAACTGCCCTGTATGCCTAAAGAGTGTCATCTAATTTTAGACTCCAATCCTTTCTAGTAGGGTTAACAATTTTTTTCAAGATTCTTTTGATTTCCCTATTAACTACTTCAACCTGTCCATTTGTTTGGGGATGATAGGGGGTGGCAAACCTATAGTTCACTCCTAGATGGTTGAGAACTTTTTCTATTTGAGTATTACAAAAACGAGTCCCCCTATCACTAATGAGTACCTTAGGCACACCAAAACGGGTGAAAAGTTTTTTCAGAAAATTTACCACAACCTTTGCATCCTTAGTTGGTAAAGCTTGTGCTTCTACCCACTTAGAAATGTAATCCATTCCTACTAAAATGTTTTTCTTATCCAAAGAACTAGGAAAAGGTCCCATGAAGTCTATCCCCCAACAATCAAATACTTCGCAAGCTTGAAAAATGTGTAATGGCATCTCATCAAATTTAGAAATATTACATGTGCATTGACACCTATCACAACTTTGAACAAACCCATGGGCATCTTTGAACAATGTGGGTCAATAGAATCCAGACTCAAGCACTTTTCGTGCAGTGTTGTTGGCTTGGTATTGGTCTCCAGCAAGTCCTTCATGACAATGTCTAACAATATCCTCTTCTTCCTTAGAGTCCACACATCTTCAAATGATTTAGTTCGCACAACACTTAAACAAATAAGGGTCTTCCCAAAAGTAATGCTTCTTCGGAGAGGAATTTCTTCTTTTATTGCATTGTGAGATCTTTTGGGATAATTCCTGCAACCAAGTAATTAGCAAAGTCTGTGAACTAAGGGGTGTTTGGAATCTCACCTTCTTTGAGAAAAAGTTGTTCATCCGGAAAGGAGTCATTGATGTCCTCCTCTACCAATGATTTCAAATTGGGATTATCCAGTCTTGACAAGTGATTCGCTGCCAAGTTTTTTGCACCCTTTTTATCCCTAATTTCCAAATCAAATTCCCACAATAATAATATCCATCTTATCAATCTTGTTTTGGAATAATGTTTGGTTAGTAGGTACTTTAGGGTAGAATGGTCCGTATAAACAATGACTTTGGACAAAATAAGATAAAAACGGAATTTATCGAAAGCAAACACTATGGCAAGCAATTCTTTCTTCGTTGTTGTGTAATTTTCTTGCGCATCCGTTAAAGTCTTGCTTACATAGGATATAGGTTGGAAGTGCTTTTTCCTCATTTGTCCAAGTACTGCATCAATTGTAAAATCACTTACATCACACATTAGTTCAAATGGAAGAGACCAATCAGGTGCAATCAAAATGGGTGAATTAATCAATTTCTCCTTAAGCATGAGGAAAGCATTGAGGCATTTTTCATCAAAATTAAACACAACATCCTTTTCAAGTAAAGAGGTAAGAGGTTTGGAAATTTTTGAGAAATCTAAAATGAACCTCCTGTAAAAATCTGCATAACCAAGAAAGCTTCTTATAGCTTTCACAGAAGTACGGGGAGGCAGCTTCTCAATTGCTTTAATTTTTCCTCTATCTACTTCTATACCCTTCCTTGAAATTTTATGTTCTAGCACAATACCTTCTTGCACCATAAAGTGGCATTTTTCCAATTAAGTATGAGTTTAGTCTCTTCACATCTTGCTAGTACCTTCTCAAGATTAGATAAACACAAGTCAAACGAATCACCAAAGATTAAGAAATCATTCATAAATACCTCCATGATGTCCCCCACGAGCCCTTCAAATATAGCCGTCATACACCTTTGGAATGTTCCGGGACCATTACAAAGACCAAACGGCATTCGACGATATGCAAAAGTACCATATGGATATGTGAAAGTGGTTTTATCTTGGTCCTCAGGAGCTATGGGGATTTGTAGGTAGCCAGAAAATCCATCCAAGAGATAATAGTATTTATGTTCGACTAACATTTCCAACATTTGGTCAATAAAAGGGAGAGGGAAGTGATCTTTCCTAGTGGCTTTGTTTAGCATCCTATAATCAATGCAAAACCTCCAACCCGTGACCAATCTCATAGGGACTAGCTCATTTTTATCATTGGGCTTACCGTCATTCCTCCATTCTTTGTTACCACTTGATAGAACTCACCCAAATACTATCAGAAATAGGGTAAACGATGTGAAACCCCACCTAAAGCCAACCCTAGAGTAAGGGGGTCAGGATGCATATCATATTATTTTGCATGAATATATATGTTTTAAATGATTCTATGTGCTTTAGAGTTGTGGATTATAGGTTAAAATGCTTAGTTATGTTTATCGAGTAGGAAGGGTAAAATGGTAATTTTGCTTGAGGTCAAAATAGGAAGAAAGCTTGAGGATTAAATAGGAAGAAAATGTGGGTGAGAAAATAACAACAAGAGTTGTTGTGGTATAGTGGTTAGAGCTTGGTGAATTAATTTCTAAGGTCATGAGTTCAAATCCCATCATTTAAGCTTTTGTCATGATTATCTTAACTAAGTTTGAATTTTTGTTTTTTTGCATTTCATGGAAATAGGAATGTTGTCCTAGGGGAGACATGAAGAGAATGTCCTAATCTTATCCTCATGTCCTAAAAAGAATTCTAGAGGAATTCTTGTCCTTTTTATTACCACTAGCTTGTCCTAACATCTTTATAATTCAAAACCATTAAATCCTTTCTTTTAAATTCCAAAAAAAAAAATCTGTGATAAATTCTTTCCCTTGAATTTCGAAAATCAGCTTTGGGGAAGGGAGGTTGACCGAAAATTAGGAGGAGAAATAGGAAGGTTCCAAGAGAAAATCAATCACCATGGAAAGACCTTCAAATCCATCTTCAAGATGTTCATGTTTTAGTGGTAGGGAAATCTCGAAATTTTCCAGATTTGTTGCAGCCCTTTCCTTCGAAAATTCAGGCCATAAATCCATTCATTGGCTGCCAAGAAATTGATCATTTCAAGTGGCTTGGAAGCTGGAAAAATTGTGCAATTTTTGGACTGCACAAAACAGCACCAAACCAGAAATTTTTCTGGGCCATTCGCAGCTTTTCCTCAAGGAAATGAAGCTATTTTTAGTTCATTTTCAAGCCAGCAAACTTCTCTGCATTTGTCCAGAAATGAGGCTGAAAAACCACCATTGGAAGACCCTCAAACAACCCTGAAGAACCACTGAAAAACCGAGCCAAGAAGGTGCGAAAATCCTGCACCAAAAATCTGCAATTTCGGAAAAGCCATGAACACTTGAACAGAATTTTTTCTAGCCATGTTCCTTTCTAGCCCAGGACCGAAAGCCACCTTCAATCTCTGTAGAATTGAGCCTTATTCAGCCATATACTGAACACCATTAAACCCACACTTACCTTGAAGCTTAAGGACTCCCTAGCTGCTCCACAAACCACTCCTAAGATCACTCCATTCAAACACCATTTGAACTTCAAAAAAATTCCAGCATTTCACTCCCATAAATCACTCTTGCATTAAGCTGAAACAACCAGAATTTTCTCTGCCTTTATGGACTGAATTTCGGCCAGCTTGAGCAACATTTAGCCTTCAATCATTTCAGCAAAACAGTCTTGTTCTAGCCGACACCATTAAAGACCATAGAGACCACTCTTGATCAAACGCCATTGCTAACCACCTACCTTAAACATCTCCACTATTTTCTCCATTTAAAATTCAAATAAAATCTGATCACCCTCTTCCTTGCTGAAAACCGAAACCCTCAATCATACTCTACCATTTGGCCAGCCCTCTACCAAATTCCAGCAGCACTTCTTCTAATTTCTCTCCATTTTCACCTACAAACACCAAGAACACCAAGAACACACACTAAACTTCTTTAAGCCTAAACCAACTCCAAACCCCTCCAATCACTCTCAAAAACTCCAGATCATCTCTACTTAATCCCTAGACTTCATTTCTGCCATTTATAACACGAAATCTCGCAATCAAGAATTTTCAACCGGATCAAAAATCAGCTTTTCTTGAGAACCTCAAGAACATCAACAAGTCATTCCATTGCGCGTGGACCTTCTTTTATCTTCATCGAAGGACTCGACAATCAAGTTTTCATCCCTAAATTTCTCTTATTAAATTCTAAAATTATGTCTCCTAGTTGATGATAGAGAAATGGATTATGATTGGGAGATTGAGTATATGCATGTGGATTAGGGGAATGAAGTTATGGCATGATGATGGTTGTATTTGACTATAATATATGTGTTTTCCCTTTTGAACCAATATATGTTCTTCATGCTTAATGAACTTTATGGATGTTTGAAGCATGATTAGATATTATGACACCAAAGGTGATTAGGCTTTTATGATCTTATTTTCCATGGAAACCATGATTGTTGATTATGCTTAGTAGGATTTTGGCCATGTGATAGTATGAGATAGTGCAAGTGTTTGTTCACGAATAGATTAATTTCTTGTTTGATGATGGAGAATGAGATCATGAATTTTTGCTAGCAATAGGAAGACCATGATGTGAGATTATTTTTTTGTCAATTCTAGGTTATATTCATCAACAAATTTTATTACATAAGTTAAAAAAAATTACTACTATATTTTTTCTTCAAAAATTCGAAACACTAGGGGATTTGGATTAGAATATTAAATCAAACTATTAATATTTTTTTTTTTACTAAACGAAAATTTGAAATAATTTATTAATAAATTTTAATTATTATTAATTATTTATTATCTCTTCAAAATTAATTAAAAATTATTATTTATTTAATTTATTATAAAGCTACTTTTAAATTTCTTAATATTAAATAGTATTAGGACTTAACAATATTTAAAATTCAAACCTTGGTTTATTTACTAATAATAACACTCAAGAATTATTATTTGAGTCTATAATTTATTAGCAATTATTTTAGAACCCCTAATTATTTTAACTTATCAAACTAGACTTATTTTATAAAATTCTTTATCACCTAGCCTTAAAGCTTAGGACATTAAGGTCATGGCTAGTCATAGTTGTAACTAGTTGAGCTAAGAAATTATTTATGTAAGGCAGGTATAGCCCGAATGTAACCTTATGTCTTGTGTTTACCCCAGGCGGGGTTAGGTCAGCCTTGGAAGACTTTTGAATTTGAGCAAGCAAAGGATCAGGTAAGCTCCTGCATAAAACTTGTTTGTTGTAAAAGGTTACCATGGCAAGCTAAACACGAAGTATGTGAATACTGATTTGGTAAAGGCAATTAATGACTGTTTCTTTTCTTGATTCAGTCAAACCAATTATTTGAAAATTTTCAAAGCAGTTTTACTCAAATACTGAACTATTTCTAAAACTAATTTTGGCATGGACTTTAGAAACCCTTGATTGCCATTTTCAAGCAAAGCTATATTTTATCAGTTTTCTCCCAAGTGGGACAATTATCGTTGAGTACTCAATAAGGGTAGGCTAGTAGTACTAGTTTTGAAGAGTAAGAGTGAGTCTTCTGGCAGGAGGCCACCTCCAGAAGATTAAACTCAACTTAGAGAAACGTCAGTACTACTTAGTCATGCCGGTCCGAGCTAGCAATTTTATTTCAGTCAAGTGACTGTGTTTTGCCAGAATGGACACCCGGTTGTTGTTTGGGTATAGAGAATGAGGAGTATCTTGACCGGTAGGCCGATCACCTGCCTTTTGTCAGTCTACACAAAGTGTCGGCATTTTGACCGACAGTATGCACAAAGTGTGGCATACTGACCATCCGGTTATGGGGCCCAACGTGTGGTAACCCATAATCCTTTCTTTTGAGTGGTTGATCTTATAAATTATGTATGGCTGGAAAAGCCGAAAACACCACTCTTGTTTTTTACTAATGTTTATTGCTTGCCAATATTTCTCTTACAAAGTTTTCACATTTTGCATCCACAAACTGTTTTCACTGAACACTCAAAGCACACACGGACTTACTGAGATTTTTATCTCATCACCTTTTATGCCATGTTTTCAGGTCGATCCTGCTGTGGAGATGAATAGCTAGATTTGTTGCCTATGCTTTGAAGACTTTATGTTATTTTTCTTATGTGTTGTTTTGAGAGATGGTAGAGAACAATTTATTTTGGATTTGTTCATGTATTTTTGGGTTGTAATAAGTTCAATTTTAAAGTATTACTTTTATTTTCTTTTGTGTGACCTAATTATAAAGACCCCTTGTCCTTTGGACGGGGCGACATCCCCGGCCCTGTCGGGCCTAGGTAGTGGGGTGTTACAAACGATGCCTGAATCTAGAAGCTTAATCGCCTCATCTTTTACCACATCACTCATATATGGGTTCAACCTACGTTGGGGTTGTAATACGGGCTTAACTCCTTCTTCCATCAAAATCTTACGAGTGTAAAAGGATGGACTAATTCCCTTTATATCTGTGATCTTCCATGCTATTACTCCCTTATATTTCCCCAACACACTTACCAATCTGGTCTTTGTTCTTCAGTGAGATCTTTGGCAATGATCATAGGCAATTTATGTCCTTTACCCAAGAACACATATTCCAAGTGCTCGGGTAGGTCTTTTAGATCCAATTCTGGAGGATCCTCTATGGATGATTTCATTCTTCCCAAACTGCTTTTCTTAATTTTTTCAAAAATCTTAATCCCATCCTCGTTGATAGAGTCCTCCAAATATGCTACTAAAGTTTCCACCAACTTCTCCTCAAATGATTCCTGCATAAACTCCAAAATAAGTTCATTAAGAATATCAATTCTTAAACAAGAATCATCAGAAGATAAATGATGTTGCATGCTTTGTGGATTTGAATGACTACTTCCTCATCCCTAACCCTAAGTGTCAACCTCCCCCTATGAACATCAATTAACACCTTTGCTGTAGCTAGGAAGGGTCTACCTAAGATTAAAGGGACTTTGGAATCTTCATCCATGTCAAAAATAACTTAATCCACTGGAAATATGATTTTTTTTCAACTTTTACAAGCACATCCTCTATTATACCCCTAGGATATTTGATAGATCTATATGTGAGTTGAATATTTATCCTAGTGGGTTAGGGTTCTCGTAGGCCTAACTTTTTAAATGTTTTATATGGCAATAAATTAATGCTAGTACCTAAGTCAGCTAATGCATTACAGAAATTAAACGTGCCAATTAAACATGGAATAGAGAAACTCCCTGGATCATTCTCTTTGTACGGCAAATTCTATTTGTCTTGCAATATGGCTGAACATTCTTCATTTAGCACCACTGTGGACAATTCTTCCAATCGTTTTTTCCTTACGAGCATGCTTTTGAGAAATTTGGCATATTTGGACATGTGGATTAAAGCTTCACTGAGTGGAATGTTTATATGCAGTTGTTTGAATTTCTCAAGGAATTTGTTAAATTGGGCAACTTTTTGGGCTTTGTGTATACGGGTAGGATAAGGAATTTGAGGCTAAAAAGTTGAATTTCAAGTGGGATTTTCGGGAGAAGGGGAAGGGTGCAGCCAGCGTCGGTTCTCTTCCTCCAGCCGGTGCCGATTACATGCTAGACTTTTTGTTCTCGGGTGTACAGGGCAGCCGGTGCCAGTTGCAGTCTGCAATGTCTGGCAACTCATTTCCGCTCCGTAATGTGACAACAGCTGTTTCTTCTTTATCTATTGGTGTTAGTTCTTGAGACTTCAACACCATGTCAGTCAAAAACCATATTTATCTTTCCATATTGCGGATCATCTCCTCAAACTTCTCAAATATGGAATCTATTTCTTGGAAGTGTTTTGTAACATGGACAGTAATTTTCCAATCACTATCTCTAGCTCTACTGATTCTGGTGCTTTGAGTGTTATCTCGAAAGAGGAATGGGGGTACTGCCCCTCATTCAGCCCTCCTCTGGTTCCAATTCGTCATCTCACCTGAAAATAGAAGATAGTTAGATAATGGAATTCACAATTCAAATAAAATTAAAAGAACAAATTAGTCAATTAAACATCAGTCAAAGTTAGTAAATTAGATTATAAACATACACAAGATACAAAAGATGGCACTTTTTTGTAAAACGAACAATTGTACAAATTTACATATTTACATATTTATATGGTTAAATCAACAAAATCTAAGCTTTCATGATATTGTTCCTCGGTAACGGCACCAAAAACTTGATGTGAATTCAGGTTTTTTCAAAAACACCTCCATGATGAAACAGAAAAATATCCTAATCCCCGGCAATGGCGCCAAAAACTTGATGTGTACGAATTTGGGTATAAAAACCATATAAAAATAAGTATATTTCCAATCAAGTTTAAATTAAAACGTTAATCCCAAATTACACATATAAGCAAACGTACTCACTATTAAGCATAGCATAAGGTTTAGAACGAGTATCGATCCTCAAGGAACAAGTATGCATTAATCACTTTTCGTTTGTTGTGTAACCGACTCAACAAAGTGAAAAATAATAAAAAGAAAAATAAAATAAAATAAAAGAATATATGCATGTCAAGGATGGAGACTTATGTAACTCAAACTATTATTTTGACAATCATGACCTTAAAGTACCCAATCATTATCATAACTAATCATTCTCTTGGCATCATGAAGGATTAAGATAGATTCACTTCTTTTCCAATCCATAAATCACTATCTTCTAGACAAATTAGCATCACATATCCTGTCTCAACTAATTCACCCAAAAGATGCATTAAACACAATCCTTGATTAAATCCCCATATCCTGACAAATTTAAAACATGAAATTAACCAATGAATCCATATCCTGGCAAACATCAATTAACATTTAATTACCCAGTTCTTAGCAATTAACCCCTTTTCCGAGCAAGTTAATAGAAAGAAACAACAAATTAATCTCGTAATCAGTATAAGTAATTAAATACCAAGAATAGCAATCAATTAATCAAAATATTAAAGTAACTCTAAAAATCATGAATACAAAAAACAATGCCAAATTACAATAAAACAATTAATACATCATTGTTCAAGAAAAGAAAA
The DNA here is from genome assembly GCA_026120185.1 of Voacanga thouarsii. Classification (NCBI taxonomy): domain Eukaryota; kingdom Viridiplantae; phylum Streptophyta; class Magnoliopsida; order Gentianales; family Apocynaceae; genus Voacanga; species Voacanga thouarsii. The sequence goes on from JANUWF010001151.1 coordinate 265,435, forward strand.
TAAAGTTAAAATAAAGCACTCATAGACAAGTCTCCTTCTTCTTCATTCGTAGACTCTCTTGTACAATCCTCCTTAATTTGATGAATTCCTCCTTTAACTTAAGTTATTTTGTATTTTGCTCTATGAATTCATGCCTTTGAATTGTGTTTTTCCTCTATTTATAGGCTTTAGAAATGCCTAAATTCATCCCTCTGGGGTTTCTGGCCAAATAGAAGTAGGAAACTACCAAAACTCTGAAAATTGCAAAAAATGCACATGAAAAATTGAGGCACCACCTCTGTATCAGTGCACAGCCGGCGGCATCTATCATGCCTAGGGCCAGTGCCGGTTGAATTTTGTCATTGTGTCCATTTGCCGATTTTTCTTTATTTTCGTGCCAAGTTTTTCCAGGTCGCAGCTGGCATCGCCTCTGGGCTCCCAACCGACATCAGTTGTGTTCTGTTCAGCCCCTGTTTCATTGATTTTTTATCGCTTCAAAGTGCATGCCAACAGCACGTGGCCGGTGCTGCCTCTGGTTTGTTTAGCGACGATTTTACTTTATTTTACCCCTAAAATCTGAAATAATGTACAAAATACCTTTTCAAAGATAAAATCTCAAATATGAAGGAATATGATCAGTTATTATACAAAATGTATTACAAAATGGCCTCAAATAATTAGAAAATATATGATTAATTTAGGCCATATCATAATGTATTTAAAATGATAGTTGCATTAAGTTAAAGATCTAACTATTGGATTTGTTAAATATTTTAAGAAAAGTATTATGACAAAATTTGATGATAATTGAATATATTTTACCACATATCTAGCATAATATCTCTAAAAAAAAAACTTAAAACCTAACGCATTTACAAAGATAAGCATATCAAATTAATGATCCAACCGTTAGATTTGTTAAAATTTTTAAAAAAAGTGTTATGACCAAATTTGAAGGTGATCGGATATATTTTTCAATATAACCTATCATTATATCTATAAAAATGCCCAAAATCTAATATATTTACAAAGTAGGTGTATCAAATTAATGATCCAAATATTATATTTCTAGAAATTTTTAAGAAAATTATTATGACAAAATTTGAAAGTAAGCTGATATATGTTGGCACGTAATTTAGCATAATATTTATAAAAATGCAAAAAAAAAAAAAACCTAACACATTTATAAAGATAGACTTATCAAATTAATGATCCAACCGTTAGATTTGTTAAAATTGCTAATAAAAATGTTATGACTAAGTTTGAAAGTAATTGGATATATTTTGTAACATAATCTAGCATAATATCTATAAAAATGCCCAAAACCTAACTCATTCACAAAGATAGACGTATCAAATTAACAATCCAGCCATTATATTTATTGAAATTGCTAAGAAAATTGTTGTGACCAAATTTGAAGGTAATTGGATATATTTTGGCATGTAATCTAGAATAATATCTATAAAAATATAAAAAGCCTAGCACATTTACAAAGATGGGTGTATCAAATTTATAATCTAACTATTATATTTGTTGAAATTGTTACGAAAATTGTCATGACCAAATTTGAAGGTAATTGGATATATTTTGCCACATATTATTCATAATATCTAACAAATACTCAAAACTTAACACATTTACAAAGATGTGCATATTAAATTAATGATCCAGCCATTAGATTTGTTGTCACATATTTTGGCACATAATCTATCATGATGTCTATAAAAATCCCCAAAACCCAACATGTTTACAAGGATAGGTGTATCAAATTAACGATCTCACCATTAGATTTATTGAAATTGCTAAGAAAGGCGTTATGACTAAATTTGAACTTAATCGGATATATTTTACCACATAATCTCTAAAAAATGCCTAAAACCTAACACATTTATAGAGATAGGTGTACTAAATTAACAATCTAATCATTAGATTTGTTAAAATTGCTAAAAAATGTTATGATAAAATTTGAAGGTAATTCAATATGTTTTTCCAATTAATCTAGCGTAATATTTATAAAAATTCCCAAACCTAATGCATTTACAAATAAAGGTGTGTTAAATTTACGATCTAATTGTTTTATTTGTTGAAATTACTTAGAAAAGTGTTATGACCAAATTTGAAGGTAATCGAATATATTTTGGCACATAATCTAGCATAATCTCTGTAATGCATTTACAAAGATTGGCATATCAAAGTAATAATTCAACAGTGAAATTTGTTAAAATTTCTTTTAAAAAAAGTATTATGACAAAATTTGAAGATAATTGAATATATGTCTGGTAGACAAACAAAGTGACCAAGGCATCGCGCCACCTTAGTACTGGGAAAAATATGAAAAATCAAGGGCCTTAAAGTTCAATGTAATGGATGCACAAAGCACAATGTAAAGCATAATATCCATAAATTAACAATAATAGAATGTGGAATTCAAAACTAGCAAATGATTCTCATAGTGATTACTTAATAAAACATGTCATAAATGACCTAGTAATGACTATGTATAGAACTCAAGCATATAAATTGATCAAACAACACAATATATTACTATCTCCATATTAAACACTAGTTTATAATTTATTAAACATTCTCACAAAGTATAGATTATAAAAAATTTTAAGTTCATACTAAAAGTTTGCTTGATAACTCAAATAAGCACTCAAAATTAATTAATTAAGTATTTATTTCATTAAGTACGTTTGATAATAGATAATATTAAATGATTAGTGCATTTGATAATAAATTTTTATCATCACTTAATTGATTAAGACGTACTAAAATCTTATTATAAATTTTAAGCAAAATAAAAATTACTTAATTCTGAATATGTTAAATCGTCATCTAATTATTAATATTCTTTTATATTTAATTTAAATTGTAATAAAATATATTGTAAAAATAAATTATAATTATTTTAGACTTCAAATTTTAGAATTTAGTCTTCAAACTTCAATTTTTAGAATTTAGTGCATAAATACTTAAATTTCATTCAAGACATCTATATAACTCAAATATATATTCATATGTACACTATATATGTAAGTATAAGTATACTTTATTCTATAAGTAGTAATTTGTAGTAATAGTGTATGTATGCAAATTTTTGCTTTTTTCACATTTACTATTATTTTACATTGCAAAATCTTCCTAAAAAGGAGGATAAATTATGAAATTCAATTTACATAGAACTCAGTCTTTAAACTTCAGTTTTTAAAACGCATTACTTAAATATTTAAAGTTTAGTCTTCATATTTCAATTTAATCAAATGAGTCATAAATTGAAATATTTAGTGACCAAGTGTTCAATTAATCGAAGCTCTTAACAATCATCATTCAATCAACCAACACACACACACACACACACTACATATATAAGTACAAGTATACTCTATTCTACAAGTAGCAATTTGAAGTAATAGTGTATGTATGCAAATTTTGGCTTTTTCCACATTTATTATTACATTGTAAAATCTTTCTAAAAACGGGGTGACAAATTATGAAGCTCAATTTACTTGGGAGAAATTTGAATTTGAGACTCTATTATAATCATTAAACTGTAAGTGAATAGTATATTATTTTTAGGAAATAATTTATTGATAGTTTAAAAACTTTTGAAAATGAGCATGCGAAATCATTTATGTATAAATACATGCACACACATGCATATGTACAAACATACATTCCAAAAGTTATATTTATTCTCTCTCTCTCTCTCTCTCTCTCTCTCTCTCTCTCTCTCTCTCTCTACACACACACAAAAACACAAATATACACATATATGTTTATTATTTTTTATGGAGAACATATTTAGCTATTTTAAAATAACAACAACAACAATGACATGACATTAGGCTAAGCCCAAGCAATAGTCCAGGAGGACTAAGTACTAGGCAATAGCCCAGATTGCAAGGAGATGCCTAATAGCTTAGCCCAGGCAACTGGGCAGTGCCCCAACAACATCCTATTGTGCCTTTTTTTCCCCCCTTGTTGATAAGCCTGTTAGTCTATTTATATATATACCAACAAAAAAATTATTTTTAAATAAGATATATAATATAATTTTTCTTAAATTTTATATACTAAAATTATAATTTATTAAATAAAAATATAAATAATATTGTATGTATTCTTATTAATTACGCACAAAAAAAATTATGAATTTTATCAAATTTCAATCTAGGAACATATAAATTATCCATGCTCTACTGAATATGAGTAAGTTATGCCTATTAATGACATTTTTTTTAACTTTTATAATTTATTAGATAAGATGATTTTCGTATAAAAAGTCCTTTTTTTGCTTTTAATTTCACCATAATAAAATTTAAAAATTATGAACAGGAAAAATTTTCCAATTCCATTATTGCATACCCGCCATCACTTTTTCATGAACAGGTATGAGCCTTCTTCCCAATACCAATTTAAACTAAATATGGATGGAACTTTCTTTCCTGCAAGAGCAAGTGTTGGAGGCATCCTAAGGAATTACTTTGGCAAGTTTTTTTTTTTTTTTTTTGTCAAGCTTTCATTTAGTTTTTCTTAGAGGGACAAGAAATTCCTACAACTTTGCCCAGCACGCTCTGATTATTTATTCTTGTCATTTTTTGCTTTCTTGTATTGTGGATAATTGCTCTTATTGATGAAGTTTTGATTTATTACTTCAAAAAACTAAGCTACTAAATAATAAGTTGATATCTTTATTCTCCAAAAATCATATTAATCCTATTGTTTATTGTGAAACCCCGACCCTCTCACCTCTTTAGGCCTTTCTCTTTTGCGATGTTATTTGCTTAATAGGTTTGTGGCCCACAAGGTTATGGGGTCTAAGTAGTATTAGTTTGTTATTAGGAATGAGTGAGCAATTACTTAAAGTTAAGGTCTTAATTTTTGTATTAAGTGAATAGTCAGTTATGTTTTCTGACATATGTCATCGATGTTTTTGGAACAGTTCAGAGAGAAGAAAAGAATATAGCACGTGAGGTGTTGGCAGAGATATTGGGTTCAGAAGCTCCTAATCTATATAAGTAATCGATGATTTCAGCTCATTAATGGTTCCTTTAGAAGTGCTTTGGATTATGAATGAGTTGGGTCAAGGTTACGCTTAAGGTTGACTTTGGAGAAATTGGGTTCGGTTTCTCTAGTTGAATCTATGAAATTCAGGGTTTGTAGATATGTTGAAGTGTTTGAAGGCATTATGAGTACTTCTCTAATTTGTGAATTTTCTGGTAAGAGATTCTGGCTTTCATGTTTTTTTTGTTACTTATGGGTTGGTTCGAAACAAAATAACCACTATTTCAAAATTCATGAAAAGCTATATTCATATACAAAAATTGGATTGAGTATTGTGATTAGATGCTTTCAGTGATATTGTTACTACTTTGTACTGTATGGTGTTTTCTGAATTTCATAGAATTATTATTCTGGTACTGAGTTCTGTGTCGTGTTTTATCTGATATTTGAGGACAGTAATGGTGGAGACTCCCCGACTAATTCTATGTACTGGCCCTTGGCTAGGGGGAGATAATACTTCGTCAATTAATTCTGTCTACTAGCCATTTTTCTAACGGGATATAGTAGTTAGAGGACTGATAACAGTTAGCCAAAACCTTTCCCCAAGCACGATTTAAGTTCAGATGTTTTAGCGTGTGCTATCTAATAATTTTTTTGGGAGGGGGGGCGGTGTGGTGTAAAGATTTTTTATCAACAGGGTTGGTTGAGATTGGTTGCTTGGTGTTCTGAGAGCAAAAACTATGGGGGCATAATTTAGGTGAAAGCCATATTTTCTTTGGTTCAGTTCTGCACTATTTTTGGACTGTTAATATAATTTTTCAAAGTGAACTGGCACTATTTCACCATTTTAGACTAGCATCGATTGCTCCCTATTGCTCAATACTTTGTTGTTCTAGTGTTGAGCCGGTGACATTTCAGCCATTTTGACCATCGTCAATTGCTTTTTGTTGTTAATTACCCTACAGTCCAGCAATTCTCTAATGTTCCACACCTTATCTATCTAGTGTTTAATCGACACTAGTTTTATTACTTAAAGAAGTACCAAATGCTTTTCAAGACACTGTAAACTTTTTTGGGGTTAAAGGGACTTCGGTTTCTTCATGCCATCCTTCTTTGCGATTCTTCATTGTCGATTCTTTACTCTTTGGAATGAAACAAACTCACCAAAACATTATTTTTTATAGTGAACATAACTATTAAATATATATATATATATATATATATTTTAGAGATAGGAAGTACATATATATTTTAGAGATAGGAAGTACATAACATGCTCAATCCTTGGTAAGCTTTGTTTTTCCTTATTAAGCTAGTGAGCTCACCTATTTATTAACATTTTGCAAGATCTCAGTTTCTGTGGGATGAACTAGATGAGTGTTTTGAAGAGGATCTAAAGTGTTTACATGGAGCTTACCTTTGTGTTGTGGAGCATTTGGTTGGTTTCTCAGTTAGGTTTTATGTTTGTTAAGTATTGTTGAGCTTGGTTTTGAGAATCTATCTTTAATTATATTCTGGCTTTCTACTTGGAAGACTATGTAATTAATGCTCAGCTAATGTCGTATAGGTTGCCTTAGACTTGTGTTATGTATTCAAGTTTCAACAAATATGAGTTTGTATATGCGGTTATTTAAGGATCAAAATAGCATAGTAGATGCGTGGTGGATTTAGTTTTATATGTTTCAGATTCAGCCTTCCATTTTAGGATGTTACCATGTCATCCTTAGATTCAGGGGGTGATATTTAATGGTAGTAGAGCAAAAGGTTATGATTGTGTGGGTAGACATTAAGTGCTAATATGTAGGTCTAAAACATATAGAGGTTTAAGATTTTAAATTATTATAAGACTATTTGACCAATATAGGAACATAGTAAGGATACCCGCTGATATCGTTTGGGTTGTGTTTTTTATTCTGTGGTTATTGTTCTTTAATGTTTTGTGTCATGTTGTCACTAGTTTCATACATGTCAATGATTTAATAGTATGATATGCCATTAGCATATGAGTTACTTTATGTGGATTACTAGTACAACTGTTAAGTTTGAAGAGGTTTGTATCAATATGATTTGTTACTTAGATTCTTTCAACTTGAGGATACTGTAAATATTTGTAGAGTTTGGATTAACTTATTCAAGGAAGTTGAGAGTTTGAGAAACTTGTAGGTTACAAGGAATTATAGATTTAATCTAGGTATACTTTGAATTTGGATTTCCCAAGGAAAATCTAATGTCTTGTATTCGAGTTTTGCCAAGTAGTTGCTTTAAAACTTATTAGAGCACGGGTAGTAGAGAAGTGAGAAGGTATGAATTCTTGAGTTGATAAGGTCATTAGATAGAGCCAAAGCATAGACAATCATTCAAACAGTTTATGCACAAGAAGAATGGAGTAAAACTGAGGAGTTGACTTACAAGATACTATATGAAGTGGTAGGACAAGAGAAATTGATATTATAGATGTGTTTTATGACCACTTCAGAATATAATAATCTTATAGTTGAACTAAGATTATCATTAATTGACTTTATATGTGCAATCCTATGTATGAATATAAGGAAGAAAATTGGATTAGCCAATGAAAGATTGATGGGGTGTGCATTATATATTTAGTTTATAGTCAACAATAGGTATATAAATTTTTGTATGAAAAGAACAAGCTTAAATGGTAGATTTAAAGAATCATATTCTGAATTGGAATAAGTATCATGTTGATAGCAAATGGATTATAATACTTTAGGCTGTGAATTTCATTGGGCAGCTTAGCGGTGAAATATATGAATAATATAAGGTAAGCAATAGAGGTGGATGATAATACATGGATATGAGTTGTTTGTTTCCTATGCACTAACCTCAAGCATGCATTTATTTTTTAAGGTAAGAAATTGTTGTGTTGTATATTAGAGTTTTAATCTGGAGATTATAGTGCAGTTTTTTTTTTTTTTTAAGAATAGTGTGGAGAAATATTTTTGTGATAATAGTGATAGCTGTTAGCCATATGACTATTAGAATGGTGTCTGAAGTTATGGTGATAGGAAGAAGACATTTAGGTGGAAGCAACTCGAATGATTAAAGGAGGATGTGTTCACCAACACAATCTGGAGGTACTTGAGGAATTTATTTTATTATATTGTATAGGTAAATTGGTAAACTTAGAAGAGTTAAGGTTTCTCTTGTGAGGGGACATTAAGTCTAGGATATGTGGGACCATATGAAATATTGAAGAGGATTAGTGATTTAGCATACTATTGCTAACACTCTCTAGATTATGCAATGTGCTTCGTCTAAAAAAGTTGTGGAAATATGTATCTGATCTAAGTGGAGTTCTGGAGATGTCACCGCTAGGAGTTCAAGAAGATTTGGTTTACAAAGAAGTATCATTGAATATTTTTTTATAGGAATATTTAAGTTTTAAGGTGAAGATTGATACCTTACATAGAAGTATAATAGTTTAATCATTCTGAGCATGAAGTGATTTAGGGAATTAGAAGATAATGCACACTAGTATTGCCTCAACTTAGTTGAGGATCTAGGTACATAAGTTTTGAGGATGAGACTTTTTGTAAGGGGTTGTAATATCAGCCCCCAACCCTCTCACCTCTTTGGGCCATTCTCTTTTGGGATGTTATTTATTTAATAGGTTTATGGCCCACAAGGTTATGGGATCTAAGTAGTATTTGTTTGTTATTAGGGATTAGTAAGCAATTAGTTAAAGTTAAGATCCTAATTTTTGTATTAAGTTAATAGTCAGTTATGTTTTCTGACATACGCTCAAGATGTCTCTAGAAAAGTTCATGGAGAACAGAGGAACATCACATGTGAAAGGTTGGTAGAGAGAATGGGTTCAGAAGCTCCAAATCTAGGTAAGCAATTGATGATTTTGGCTCATTAATGATTCCTTTAGAAGTGCTTTAGCTTATGAATGAGTTGGGTCAACGTTACGCTTAGGGTTAAATTTGGAGAAATTGAGTTCTGTTTTTCTAATTGAATCTATGAATTTCAGGGTTTGTAGATGTGTAGAAGTGTTTGAAGGTGTTAATAGTACTTCTTTGATTTGTGAATTTTCTAGTAATGGATTCTGGCTTTCCTATTTTTCTATTATTTCTGGGTTGGTTCTGAATAAAATCTTTATTGTTTCAAAATACATGGAAAGCTATATTCATATACAAAAAAGGGGATTAAGTATTATGATTAGATACTTTCAGTGATAATGTTATTACTATATGTTGTATAGTGTTTTCTGAATTTCATGGTATTTTTGTTTTGGTTCTAAGTTCTATTTCATGTTCTGACTGATGTTTGGGGGTGGTGATGGTAGGGACTCTCCAACTAATTCTACGTACTAGCCCTTTTGATAATGGAAAATAATAGTTAGAGGACTGATATCGGTTAGCAAAAACCTTTCCCAAAGCATAATTCAAATTCAGATGTTTTAGCATGTTTTGTCTAATATTTTTAAGAGCTGTGTGTGTAGTGCAAATGTTTTTGATAAAAGGGGTTAGTTGAGATTGGTTGTTTGGTGTTCTAAGAGGGAAACCTGTGTGGGCATAGTCTGGGTGAAAGCCATATTTTCTTTAGTTCTGTTCTGCATTGTTTTTGGACTGTTGATATGATTTTTCCAAAGCGAACTGGCACCGTTTCACCTCTTCAAAATGGCACTAGTTGCTCCCTGTTGCTCAATGCTTTCTATTCTAGCGTTGAACTAACGCCATTTCATCCATTTTGGCTGGCACCAGCTACTCTTTGTTATTCATTACCCTGCAGTCCAGTTGCTCTTTGATGGTCCACACCTTGCCCATCCAGTGTTTAACTGGCACCAGTTTTATTGGTCTAAGTGGCGTCGGTTCCTCTTCAAGACACTACAAACTTGTTTGGGGTTAAGAAGAGCTTTGGTTTTTTTATGCTAGCCTTCTTTGCAATTGTTCATCGTCGATTCTTTGTTCTTTGGGATGCAACCAACTCACAAAAGATTATTTTCTATAGATAACAAGACAATTAAAATTATTTTTTAAAAAAGATATATAGTATGTAATATGCTCAATCTCAGGTAAGATTTTTTTTTTTTTCCTTACTGAGCTATTGAGCTCACCCTTTTATTAACACTTTGCAAGATCTCAATTTCAGTGGGATGAATTAGATGAGTGGTTTGGAGAGGGTCTGAAGTGATTACATGGAGTTTACCCTTGTGTTGTGGAGCATTTGTGTAGTTTTTGGGTTCGGTATTATGTTTGTTAAGTATTGTTGAGCTTAACTTTGAGAATCTATCTTCGATTATGTTCTGACTTTGTACTTGGGAGACTATGTAATTAATGCTCAGCTAATGTCGTATGGGTTCCATTAGATTTGAGTTATGTATTCGAGTTTCAATGAATATGAGTTTGTGCATATGGCTATTTAAGGATCAAAGTAGCGTAGTAGATGTGTGGTGGACTTAGTTTGATATGTTTCGGGTTCGGCATTCCATTTTCGGATGCTGACGTATCATCCTAGGATTCGGGGTGTGATATTTATCCATGTAAATATACGTTTACACAGATGATGTATAGATACATATAAAGTTACAATTGTATATGCATATTACTTCATGTGTACATACATAACTTCATGCAAAAGGTAATTATTATTTGTATACAAAGAACGTAAACTAATTAATATCCATGGGTTTTTGACTAAAATAGGGCGGTTTTCAAAAAGGTGCCCAAAAACAAGTACGTGTTTTTAGGGTACCCCTTACCTTGCGTCTGCTGAATGCGAGGTCCACTGGGATCTCGTGTCTGCTAGTGCGTCTACCAAAGTCTACCAGGAGTGCGTCTGCCAAAGTAAGCTATGTCATGGTCCAGTTGGACCTCGCGTTCGTGGGATGCGAGGTCAACTTGGACCTCGTGTCCAGCAGACGTAAGGACCAACTCCACCGCTAGCAAAATTCTCTATAAATGTTTTTCCCATTCATAGGATTTTTCTCATTCATGGGATTTTTAGTATTTCAAAATGCTATATAAATTTTTAGTTTTAGTTTTTTCTAATTTAAAAATCCAAATAATTTAATTATTAATAAAATAGCATTTTAATGTATTTTTTAATTAATTTTGTATTATTATTATTTTTTTTTATGGATCCACAATAAAATTTTTTACTTATGAATTATTTTAAATTTCTATTTTATCTTTAATTTTCAAATGTAAATGATTTTTTAAATATAAATTTAACCATCATTTAAAAATTTCTATTTTTGGTTTATTTTTTAAAAATAAATGATATTTTAAAATTTTCTAATTTTAAGTTTATTTTTTAAGTCTAATTATGATTAGTCAAATTGTAGATATTGTTTCCAAATAAAATTTGAAAATAATGAAATAATTGTAAATGGAGATTAAAATTTGAAAATATTATTTGTAATTCGTTTAAATTTAAATTACAACACGTTTTGAGTATAATTACTAGTTAAAGTATAATTTATTATATTTAATTACAATTGATTGTAAATATTAATTATTTATAGAAAGTTTAAAATTTTCAAATGTCAACTATGTAAATTTATAATTTTCTTATAATTTAATTCGAGTAATAATATTTTAACTGAATTCGAATAATATGTGAAAAATTAAAGAAAATGTGCAAATGATAAATTATATCTTAGAAAATAAAAGTTTGAGTAAAATTGAAGATTTCATGAATATTTGCAAATTCGTTTTATTTTCAAAAAAAAAATGTATGAAAATAAGTTATTACACTTAATGTTTTGTTATTAATTTTATATTCAACAATTCACTATATATTTTTTATTCAATTAATAGTAAATATTATTCAACTATCAAAAATATGTATTTAATTAATATTAAATATTACATTGTTATGAAAATATTAAGTGGTTGTTCATTTTCTTCATTCTATCCATTTATCTTGAAGATAATGTGACTATTCGTTTTTCTAAAGTTATTAATAGATGAGATAAGATAGTATTTATTAAATTCATTTCTTATCTTTTCGGATGATGTATCGAAACCTCTATAAATAGGGATCATATGTAAACAAATAAACAATCAATGAAATTGTATCTAAGTGATTCTCTCTTTTCTCTCCTCTTCTAGTATCTTTACTTTACAGTTTTATATTTACTAATTCTATTTTGAATCAAATTCACAATACGTTATCAACACGAGACTCTACCGAAGTTGTTTTACTGATGGTTATAATCACGGTGACACTATTGAAGTTGTTCTATTGAAGATGATAACCAAACCAACACCATCGAAGTTCTTTCTCGATCCATGCAATCAAGAAGTCTATTTTTTTTTTTTTTTAGTTTTCTAGAACAAAAGAGGAAGGTAGGTACTTTTTCTATTTGATTTTGTATTCACATGGCAAATCTCACCAAACTTGAGTTTGCAGTTGTTGATATTACTGGGAAAAACTATTTATCTTAGACACTAGATGTTGAAATGCATTTAGTTGCAATGGGTCTGGCAGATACCATTGTAAAATGAAATCCATAATCATCACAAAATGATGCTAAAGTTATGATTTTTCTCCGCCATTATCTTCATGATGACTTAAAGGTTAAATACCTTACCATGAAAAAATCACTTATGTTGTAGACTAATTTGAAAGAAAGGTTTGATCACCAGAAGATGGTCGTCCTTCCAAAGGTACGGTATAACTGGATGCACTTGCGATTACAAGATTTTAAATCCGTTAGTGAGTATTATTCTACTATTTTTAAAATTAGCTCGCAGCTAAAATTGTGTAGATAAAATATTACTGATGAGGATATGTTAGAAAAAATTTTCTCTACTTTTCATCCTCGAATGTACTCCCGCAGCAGCAATATCGAGAAAATGGATTCAAGAAGTATGTAGAATTGATATCTTGTTTTCTCATAGTTGAGCAAAATAATGAGTTATTAATGAAAAATCATAAAGCTCGACCAACAGACTCTACTCCATCCCCAGAAGTGAATAATGTTAGAACTTGTAATTTTGGCCCTGGAAGGGGTTGTAGTCGTGGATATGGCCGTGGCCATGGACGTATATATGGTCGTGATAAAAATATTCATTATGATCGCAATAGTCAAAACAAAGTTACGAGAAATAATGACAACCACCAGAAGTGGCCAAAAACTAACGAGAACGGAAAAGGAAATGATGTTGTTCTTAAAAATTATGAAGATAAATGTTATCACTGTGGCATGAAAGGTCATTGGTCTCGTACCTGTCGTACTACAAAACACCTTGTTGATCTGTATCAGGCGTCTATTGAGAAGAAAAGGCAAAAATGCTGAAGCAAATTTTACTCTACAACATTCTCTTCATGATGATGATGATACCAATCTTGACGATGTTGATGTTGATGTAACTCATTTGGATGTGACTGATTTCTTTGAGCATCCTGAAGGAAGAATTGAGCATTTGATTAGTGATGGAAGTGTCCATAAGAATTAGAAGTTTACTTTTAATATGTTTCTTTTATGTTTTATATTTTTGGCATTGTAATAGTAATTAGTGTTTAAAGTTTTTGTTGTTTGAGTATTTAAATTTATAAATGTTTTGTTATGCCTAAATGGCTATTATTCCACTTACTGGATACACAAGTGGCATTGGAAATATATGCCTAATTGATAGTAGTACAACACACACCATATTAAAAGATAGAAAATATTTCTCTTACCTGCAGATGGGAGAAATAAATGTTAATACTATATGTGGTAGTGTAAAGTTGATTGAAGGCTCTAGAAGAGCTAATATTGTATTATCCAGAGGAACAAATGTTGTTATTTCTAAAGCATTATTTTCTTTAAAATCTCAAAGAAATTTATTAAGTTTTAAAGATATTCGTCGAAATGGATATCACATTGAAATAGAGGGAAAAAATGGTTTTGAGTATCTCTGTATTACTCAAATAATGTCGGGTAAGAAATCTTTATTGGAAAAGCTACCATCTTTTTCATCTGGCCTATATAGCATAAAAATCCATGCAATTGAGGTGCATCATTCAGTAAATCAGAAGTTTACTGATTTTGCTACATTTATCATTTGGCATGACTGTTTGGGTCATCCATGAGCTATTATGATGCGAAGGATAATTGAAAATACGCATGGTTATCCTTTGAAAAGTCAAAGGATTTTGACATCTAATAAATTTTCATGTGCTGTATGTTCTCAAGGGAAATTGGTTATTAAACCATCTCCAACAAAAGTGGAGTTTGAGTCTCCAGTATTTCTAGAAAGAATTCATGGTGATATATGTGGACCAATTAATCCACCATGTGGGCAATTTAGATGCTTTATGATTTTAATTGATGCATTGACCCGATGGTCGCATGTCAGTTTATTATCAACTCGCAACTCGGCATTTGCGAGATTGCTTGTCCAAATAATTCGCTTAAGAGCACAATTTCTAGATTATCTTATCAAGATAATACATCTAGATAATGCTGGAGAATATTCCTCCCAAGCCTTTGATGCTTATTGCATGTTAATTGGCATTACTATTGAACATCCAGTAGCTCATATTCATACTCAGAATGGTCTAGCTAAATCATTCATTAAACAGTTACAATTAATTGCTAGACCATTATTAATGAGAATAAATCTCTCTACAACTGCTTGGGGACATGCTATTTTGTATGTTGCAGCACTTGTGCACATAAGGCCAACAAGTTATCACAAATTTTCTCCCTTACAATTGCCTTTTGGTTCTGAGCCAAATATTACTCATTTGAGAATTTTTGAGTGTACTGTGATGTACCGATAGTGCCAAATCAACGTACCAAAATAGGTCCTCAAAGAAGGTTAGGGATATATGTTGGATATGTTTCTCCTTTTATAACTAGATACGTTGAACCATTGATAGGTGATGTATTCACAACAAGATTTGCTGATTGTCATTTTGATAAAAATTTATTTCCTAAATTAGGGGGAGAACATAAACCATATAAAAAGGAGCTTACCTGGACAACATCATTGAATTATTTAGATCCGCGCACAAGCGCAAATGAACTCGAAGTTCAAAAGATTATTCATTTGCAAAGACTTGCAAATCAACTGCTAGATTCTTTTGCTAACTCTACAAGGGTAACTAAATCACATATTCCAGCTATAGATGCTCCTATTCAGATAGAAGTCCCAGCAAGACAAAATACAATTCCTCTAGCTACTGAATCAAAAACACGTCAGAAACGTGGACGACACATTGGTTCAAAAGATAAAAATCCTCAAAAGAAAAGAGGATTAAATGATCAAAATGATCCAATTGAAGAATTAGGAACAAAGGATCAAGTGGAAACTAATGAAAAGAACCAAATATCTGAAAATAGTGAATAGAATAGTGAGATGTCCATTAATTATATAACTTCTGGCAGAAGTTGGAATCGGACGGAAATAACTGTTGATGATATTTTTACATACAATATAGCACTTGAAGTGTTAAAAAATAATGAGGACCTTGAACTAACATCAGTTGAAGAATGTCATCATAGAAATGATTGGCCAAAATGGAAAGATGCGATTCAATCGGAGTTAAACTCACTTGCAAAGCGTGAGGTTTTTGGACCTTTAGTCCGAACACCAGAAGGTGTAAAACCAGTTGGTTATAAATGGGTATTTGTGTGAAAGCAAAATGAAAATAATGAAGTCGTAAGATATAAACCACAACTTGTGGCACAAGGTTTTTTGCAAAAACCGAGTATTGATTACAATAAAACATATTCACCTGTGGTGGATGTAATTACACTCCAATACCTTGTGAGTCTAGTAGTATGTGAAAAGATTGACATGCGTCTAATGGATGTTGTGACTGCTTATTTATATGGGAACCTTAATAAGGATATTTATATGAAAATCCCAGAAGAATTTAGTATACCTGAAGCATAGAATTCTAACCCTCGTGGAAATTATTCCATTCAATTACAAAAGTCATTATATGGCTTAATGCAGTCTGGATGCATTTGGTATAATCGAATTAGTGAATATTTATTGAAATTAGGATATAAAAATGATCCACTATGTCCATGTATTTTTATTAAGAAATTTGGATCTGGTTTTGTGATACTTGCGATATATGTTGATGATATTAACCTTATTGGAACTCTAGAAGAACTCCAAAAGGCAAGAAATAGCCTGAAGCAAGAATTTGAAATCAAGAATTTTAGTAGAATCAAATTTTGTCTTGGTTTACAAATTGAGCATCTAGAAGATGGTATTTTTATTCATCAATTAACATATACAACAAAAGTTTTTAAAATGTTTTACATGGATAAAGCACATCCATTAAGTTCTCCAATGGTCGTGAGGTCGTTAGATATAAATAAAGATTCTTTTCGACCTCAAGAAGATAATGAAGAACTACTTGGTCCTGAAGTACCATATCTCAGAGCAATTGGCGCATTGATGTACCTTGCTAAAAATACTAGACCTAATATAGCATTTTCTGTGAATTTATTAGCAAGATTCAGTTTTTCCTCAACATAACGACATTGGAATGGGATTAAACATGTCCTAAGATATCTCCAAGGGACAATGGATCTTGGATTATTTTATTCAAATAGAATCAGTCCAATGTTGCTTGGATATGCTAATGCTGGTTATCTATCCGATCTACATAAAGCACGTTCTCAAATTTGTTATTTATTTACATATAGTGGTACTGCTATATCATGGCACTCTACAAAACAATCTATAGTAGCCACTTCTTCTAATCATGCTGAAATTATAGCTATCCACGAGGCAAGCCGAGAATGTGTGTGGTTGAGATCAATGATCCATTGTATTCGAGAAAATTGTCGATTGCCTTCTGAAAAGGAAATTCCAATACCTCTTTATGAAGATAATACAGCTTGTATAGCTCAATTAACAGGTGAATATATTAAAGAAGATAGGACAAGACATATTTCAGCAATATTTTTCTTTACTCACGAACTACAGAAGAGAGGTGAAATAGATGTGTAACAGATTCGATCATGTGATAATCTAGCAAATTTATTCACTAAGGCATTGCCGACTGCTTCATTTGAAAAATTAGTACATAAAATTGGAATGCGTCGATTGAAAGACATAAAGTCATCTTGAAGATGTTATTAAGAGGAGGAGTATGTATACTATACTCTTTTTCCCTAACTAAGATTTTTTCCTACTGGGTTTTTTCTTAGTAAGGTTTTTAATGAGGCAGTATTCCCTCTAACGGAAAGTGTACTCTTTTCCTTCACTAGATTTTTGTCCCACAGGGTTTTTCCTATGAAGGTTTTTAACGAGGCATTTTTCGAAGTGGTTAAAAATGAACATCCAAGGGGGAGTGTTATGAAAATATTAAGTGGCTATTCATTTTCTTCATTCTATCCATTTATCTTGAAGATAATGTGATTGTTCATTTTTCTAAGGTTATTAATAGATGAGATAAGATAGTATTTATTTAATTTATTTCTTATCCTTTCAGATGATGTATCGAAACCTCCATAAATAAGGGTCATATGTAAACAAACAAACAATCAATGAAATCGTATCTAAATGATTCTCTCTTTTTCTCCTCTTCTAGTATCTTTGCTTTATAGTTTTATATTTACTGATTCTATTTTGAATCAAATTCACAATAATTAAATAATAGTTGAATATTTCATGAATATTTTGCAATTTTTAATTTTAAAAAATGATGTGAAAATAAAATCTAAATTTTAATTTAAGATTACAATAATATTTAATTATAATTAATTTTAAATATCAATTATGTACACCTATAATTATCAAAACCATGTATAAAAGTTAGTCCCACAATGAATTCCTCGATGGTTCCTCAGAAGTTGAGCCCGTCTTAGAGATTGTTGCCGACGTTGTTCTTCTATAACATATGACGAACCTACATCCTCCTCAAACTATCTATGCTATCTCTAAAAGTGTCCAGTAGATGGACCAGCAATAAACTCGACAGCCGAAGATACATACCTAAAATAGAAAATTAGGTGTTGTGGAGTTAAAAAATCATCAGGATTACCTTCGACCGCTGCTTCTGGCACATAACCATCTTCATCGATCTGTTGCAGGAGCATTTGGCACATAATCATTCTCAGCCGCTGTAGGAGCACCTGGCAAATAATCATCTTCACCTCCATGCACAGGTGAGTAGTGATGCTGTTGAGGAATTTCGTCAGCTACAATACGTCAGCATGCCCATCTACCATCCCACTAAATTGGTGGTACTCGTCGAGGGACTTCTTGCAGAATTGACAGTATCGGAGTGGAAGAATACGATCGCTTGGATGGCTAGTTCGGCATATGATTTAGACGATCTGCTTTGCCACCAACAGTTAATGTACGTCTGGTAATATTCAACATTCTTCTGATTACTTGTTGAGCATACGATGCATTAGCATATTAAGACACTTCATTACCTATGTACAAGATTCAATGCAACGCATCGATCTGTATATGCATTTTCATAAATATCAATAAAAATATATAAAAAAAATTATACTTTCAAAAAAAAAATAATGGCTTACATATACTTCAAGTGTTGAACTACTAGATTGGTAGCCCACAGGGTTCGGTTGTTGTATCGACGGATTGTCAATCAATTATCCTGTGCAAGTCTAATACCATGCTACATAATCAGCCGACACCACAGCTTGCCCAAAAGTAGGTTGTCCTGGTAGAATATATGCGTGGCGTTTTATCCAGCTAGCACAGTGCAGTGCATCAACCTCATCCCACCAAACACTAGTAGTCCGTAGGTCACGCTGGTGCAAATTCGAGCCTGTGTCAACAACATTAGGAATTGATTGCCCCAATCCAAATTGTTTCATGACTCTATTAAGGCAATGCAACTCTATTGTCTCGCAACATAATAATAATGTGACAAACCCCCAAATTTGTCCCCCATGTAACACCCCCACTAGAAATAATATTGGAAGTATGTAATGAGTTTGGAGGTCTCCCCATCTAATTTCCCAGACGAAGGGTCTTTATAAGTCATTGAACTAATATGGACAAAATAAGTACCGATACTAATATATTAAAGCCATACTGTAATAATATACAACCCAAAAGTAAGGTTCAATATACACTATCATATGTACTCTGGCAGTCATATAATGTACATGTACAAAAGAAGTAGTCTGCAGACCTATCTTGTGGTATCGTCTTCTAGTTGCGCGGTCTATCAGCTTCGGATCTTAAGAAGACAAAATAAATAACACGTGTGAATGAAACTCACTTAGTGAGTCCCGTGCGTGCTAATGTTTTATGAAAACAAACAGACACAAGCAATTTCGAGTTTTGTTTCAAAATTTGTTGCAGGAAAATACTATATTTTCCAATTGAAAATAACTCTACATCTCATAATCTTATTGTGTTAAGATGCAAGCCTACAACACTTAATTGTGCATTGTCAGAGCAATAAGTGCTAACTAGCACAATACCAAGAGATTAGTATCTTTTACTTGCCACCATAAGCACAAGGGTCCCAATCATGACATAAATCACCATCGAGGCAGCAAAGGATTGAATACACTAGGTGTCCCCGCCCAGCAGTCTATGAACAACCTAAAATAATATGCACACAAGGCATAGGCAATTGTTAAGTGCTAAAACGACTAGTCAGGATGACCAATCTCAATGTCCTATCACCCTATTTGGATTAAAATAATCTCCAGAACTAGCTAGGTTACTTGGGGTCGTCTACCTTTGACGAAAACTAGTACAAAGATCAAAGCCCTTGTTGAGTACTTAACGTTTTCACTGGTTTACAAGACTAGTCTAATTCCATTAGCTCACAAGGCCAATCAAATATTCCAGTCTTGAAAGAATATAAATAAAATATTTTTTGAGGCCAAAATATCATTTTTCAAAAGTTAATCTCATACCTAGAGATTGTTTTCCAAACTGTAGCAACTAAAGATAAAAAGTCCTTTTTGCATGATAAAATACACTTCCAAGGGCATTTTCATCATTTGACAAATATTGATTCCAAAAGGAGTTTTATTCAGGAATTCCAAAATTCTAATCCTAAAAGAAGAATTAAATTCAAGGCATTCCAATTATGATTCCATAAAACTCATAACTCCCATATTCCAAAATCCTTTCCATAAAAGGAAATAGTATGCTTTTTCAAGTAAAACATAATTTTACCCCATAATTAATGAAAAAAGGCCTTTTTAGGTATTCATTTATACCCAGGAACTATTCATAATTCAAGTGGTTCACAATTCCACATAAAATTGTCATTTCCTAAAGTCCACAATAATTTATATTTAGAAGAACCATATTTTCCTTAAAAAATATAAAGGTTCATCAACTTTATTATAAAAAGGTTTTAGGAAAATTCATTGCCAATTATGAATTATTCTGTTTATAAAAATTCACTATTTCTATTCAAGTCTAACATGGCTTGATATCATTTCTTCCTTAAAGAAATCAAAACAATTCATAAAGCTTTGCTTTATGAAATAAAATGCGTGCTAGCATATATCACTTTTTTAAAAATCAAAGGGCCTCACTTCGTGTCCTAACTCGATGTTGTCATATGTATATCGCTTCTAGCCATTTGTGAAGTTTTTAAAGTAGATAACCTCCATTAGGAGTTATTCCGGATCTCACTTAGTATTACGATCCATAACCAACACATTTTTGGCAATGGAATATTTCCATAATGAAATCCCTAGTTTCCACATTTCTTCTTTCTTATAGAAATGCATCACTTGAGCTATTCCAAGCTCATATGTCCACCCTTATTCCTTCTCCCAATAGTTGTACAAGTTTTCCATAGTTCTCTCTTGAATTTCTTATAATCCATTAAAGCTAATGGAAACAATACATAAATTCCTGTTCTTGAAATTCTGCATTTCTCACAACTTGGCACACTTGCTTGTTTATATCATAACTTTTGATTCACAAGCCCAAATAATGTCAAATTAGTTCCAAAATGTTCTCAAGATATTCCTTTATGATTTCCAATTCATGGCATACCAATTCCCTTTCTATTTCATTCAGTTTTGAGCTTCTTAATTCCCGTCACTGAAATGGCGGTCCTTGGTAGTTATATCATAACTTTCTATTTCCAACTCCAAATCATGTCAAATTGGTCCCAAAATGACCCTAAGACATTTAGCCACAAGTTTCAGGTCATAGGGTTCCAAAACAACAAGCCATTTCATTCAGTTTATTCACTCTTCAAACCTGCTCGGGAATCTCTCAAAACAGAATTTCTGTTTTATTCCCTAACTTCACAAAATTAATTCTCTTTTCTTTCCCACGCAACATACATACCATTAACACATCCTAATACCTTGTTTATCATTTAAACATTTCATTAATCTCTTTAACTTCAATCATGAAAAACACAGCAACATCACAACATAAACAATAGCTATGAAAGCATGATCAATTCTTCCATGTTCTTAACAATTGAACTGGATTTAATTTTGTTTCCTTCTTCTACCTTTTGCAGCCATGAAATACCCTCCAAACCACCTTCAAAACTTCTTCAAACATCATATAATCACAGTTTATAACTACTCAGATTTACTTCCAAACAACTCACACGCAAAAAACTTCATATCATAGATCTCTATTAAACATAATCCATAATTCATATATATTTCCTACGAAAATTCATACAAATTTAATCATTGCAAGCTACTCTACAATTTTAATTCTAAGAGTAGAGTATGTTACCTTGTATATTGAGTTCTACAGGCTTGCAAATGCCCAAGCTTCTTCATTTTCTTCTTTGCTCTCTCTTTTTCCTTTTTCTCTCAAATTTCTTCTAGCTATTCTTCCTTTTTCTCTTCCTTTTCTTTTCTTCTCCGATTTATGCTTATGCTGTCAGTTCTCCTTGATTTTCATCGCCATTCTTAGTCCAAATTGTGACCAATTTGGTCAAAATTTAATAACTGCAATAGTAGTTATCCTTCCATGTGTAATTTTCTTATTTGCAAGCTTTTTCCTTAATTATTTCCATAAGCTTGTTTAATAAACTTCATGAAATATAATTCTTGTATGAATATTTCAGGCAACCAATAACATTTTAACACTTGTTTCACTCATAAATCATATAGTGCCACATGTCCTACTTTTAGCTATTCTTTCATAAATTTCTTAGAAATGAACTAAAATTCAAGCCAGTTAATATTCCAATCGGGAATACTTTTTTATTCCCCTAATGGAATCTATACACTTCACTGATTGCAATGATGGGAGCCAGAATTTTGAAATTTCTTCTCAGTTTTTCTGTATTCACAGTTAAAATTACGACAATACCCCCAAAAATTCAATTTATATCAAAATGTTCATCTCATTGCACTGATCAACTTTAATTCTAAGCTTACATACAAATTCTCATCTTATCAAAAGTAGTCACTTTCTAAAATGTAAAAATACTAGTTATTATAGCCCATACATGCAAAATGGAGGTAGAAATGCCAACATGTACTCATCATAAGGTTGTCAAATAAACTACAGAAATATACAAATTTAGTATCAAACAGTAAATAATGGCAATTTAATTAGCCATTCGATTGCGAATTCAATGATATAATAGTTACATGATTGTGTCGCATCCAATCCAACTGATCCCTATACACAATCAACACATGTGTTGGGTATGAAAAAATTCTAATAGACTCTGCCATACTGATCCCCTAAGTGTGTCGGGTGCCATGTCCTCAACCGGATGTACTCTATCCGGTCTGATAGTAGGAATGCGCTCCTGATGCGTTTGGATTTGGGAATAAAATATTATATAAAAATAAGCATATTCCAAATCAAGTTTAAATTAACACATTAACCCCAAATTACACATATGAGCAAGCGTACTCAGCATTAACAGAGCATAGGATTCAAACAAATGTCGATCCTCAAGGAATAAGTATACATTAATAACTTTTCTTTCATTGTTTAATCGACTCGATAAAGCGAAAAAGAAATAAAAATAAAAAAATAAAAATAAAAATAAAAATATATACAGGTCAAGGATGTAAAACTATGTAACTTAAACCATTGTTTTGATAAACATAATCTTAGAGTACCCAACCTTTATCATAACCATTTATTCTCTCGGCATCATGAAAGATAAAATAGATTCACTTCTTTGTCTAATCCATAAATCCCTATCTCCTAGGTAACTTAGCATCGCATATCCTATCTCAACCAGTCTTACCCAAAAGATGTATTAAACATAATCCTTTTATTAAATTTCCATTCCTGGTAAATTTACACATGGAATTAACCAATGAATCCATATCCTGGCAGATATCAATTAACCTTTAATTACTTTGTCCCTACAATTAACCCCTTTGTCCAAGCAAGTTAAAAGCCAACAAATATGAAATTAATAAATTGAGACCACCATCAACCCCTTTGTCCAAGCAAGTTAATGGAAAGAAACAATCAATCAATCTCGTAATCAGCCCAAGTAATTAAACATCAAGAATAACAATCAATTAAAAATCATGTCAAATCATGAGTATCTAAAATAATGTCAAATTACAATAAAACAATTAATACATCATTTTCAAGAAAAAGAAAACAAAGTAAAAGAAAGCACTTATAGACAAGCCTCCTTCTTCTTCCTTTGAAGACCTTCTTGCACAACCCTCCTTGAATTGAAGAATTCCTCCTTTGATTGAGTGATTTTCTATGATGATCAATGAATGCTCTCCTTTTTCCCTTATGTTTACCATCTATTTATAGGCTTGAGAAGTACCTAAACTCGTTGGTATACTGATCTTGTTCAAGTAGAAGTAGGAAGATACTAAAACTTCACAAATTACCAAAAATTGCGTAGAAAAATCAAAGCACCGCCTTAACTTCAGGGTACAGCCGGCGCCGGCGCCGGTTGTGTTCTGTTTTTCTAATTGTTCACTGATTTTTTCTTAATTTCAGCACCAAGCAGTCCGGAGTCAGCCGGCGCCGCCTTGGCTATTGGAGCCAGCGCCAGTCCTGGTTCTGTTCCGGTCCTGGTTCAACAATTTTTTGTTTCCTCAAAGTTCATGCAACCAGTGCATGGCTGGCGCTGGTTCTTCTGTCGTGGCCGGCGCCGCCTCTATTCTGTTTTGCGACGTTTTCGCTTCATTTTACCCTAAAAATCTGAAATAATGAATAAAATACCTTTCTAAAGGTAAAATCTCAAATATGAAGGAATATGTCTAGTTATTGAATAAAATGTATCACAAAAGATCTTCAAATAACTAGGAAAAACTTGACTAATTTAGGCCCTATCATATTCCCCCACACTTAGCTCTTTACTTGTCCTCTAGCAAAGTATCAAAGACAAGTAGGAAAAACACAAGATTTAACAAATCACTCAATCAATTTCAAAACAATATCTTCGATGCTTTCTTCATTCAAGAACATAAAACACATGCTACTACATCTTTCACAACAAATGCAAGACTTGTGTAAGTGAATAATGACTTAGTAGAACTATCTAAATACTTAACAATATTCTCAAACCATTAGACAGAATTTAGTTCAAAAAGAATATGCATTCCATAAGCTTACTTTTCATAACTCTCTCCACTAATCCGAGACATATCGTGATTCTACTTAAATCAAGTAGGACTTTTAAACTTGTAATGTAAGGCTAAAGGCTTGTAAGGTAGCTTATCAAACGAAAGATATAGGAAATTTAAATCTCAAAGAAGCTGAGAGTTCACAAGAAAAGGATAAACAAAATGAATCAATAATTTCCAATCTCTTCTTACTCTCCTATTCTAAAAATCAATGAAAACCATAATCTTATTTAGCAATTCCAGTGTAACTCAATCAAATCCTGCATTTTTCTCTTTTTCTTTTCTTTTTTTCATCAACTCTTCTCTATTTCTTTCACAAGATCACTTAAATTTCTTACAATGGTATCAAGTACTTTATATGAACTTAACTTTTACAGCTCAATCACCATCCATTTTGTGATCTTTTCTTTTCTTCTCTCTCAATTTTCTTTTCTTTCACTGCTGCTATTCATTTTATTCCCATTCATTCTTTTTATTTTTTTTCAACAGCTTTTCATTTTCTTTTCTTGTTTTCAATCCCTCATTTCTCTTTCTTTTCTTTCTTTTCTTTTTCTTGCTCACACAACTATTGATACATGACTAAAAGCAATGAGTCATGATCTTTCTCCAAGTACTCTCCCTCAACATTCTCATTCATGTACTTTTATCCATCAAGAGCATAAAGATTTGGAAAATTATTCAAACTCTTAGAAACAAGCAATGGACAAAATATTGTGACGGGTTTTAATGAAAGAAATCAACAATTTAGGCTCAAAATAGGCACTAAGGATCATATAAAAATAGGTAGGCTTGAAAAGCTTAAACTATCCAAAGAAGGCCTATTACTGTCATCCCTAAGTTAAATCATTACTGTCTTTCTTATTTCGCCTCGAGAGGTATTCAAATAAGTTTTAGAATGCTCTATGAATTTTAGTAGAAAAATAGGTTTAAGAACAATGTAAAGCATTTGATCAAGAACTACTTCGTCCAAGTGCGTGTAAAAAGTTATGCATAAGCCATAAATGATCTAAAACATATGCTCTATAATCCATCATAAAGATATGCATTAAAAATATAGCTTAAAATCTCAAAGAAAGTCAGAAAATTTTTAAATATTTTCCCTCATAGGAAGGATAAAGTATATGCAAAGAAGAATTTTCAATCAAATCACTCCCTCACACTTGAACTGGACATTGTCCTCAATGGCCAAGTAAATAGAACAAGAAATAAACAATGCCATGGGACCAAAAATATAAAGGAGAAGAGATAAAAAAGTCAATACTTCCATAGATAGTGCAATGTGTTGTACAAGATCTGAATACTTGAAGAATAAGGCATTAGCAAAGTACTTAAAAAGAAAAATACAAAATAGCACACCAAAGCATAAAAACTAGAAAAGAAAAATAAAGCAAAAACAAAAGAAAATAAATAGTACAACAAAAGAAAGAACCCAAGAACTAACTTTAAAAAAAAAACATTGAAAGAGAAAGGAAAAACAAGAGTGATCGAGAAAATATGGACAAGCATCATCAATCCTCCATATCATCATCATCATCATTATCAACCAGTGTGAAAGGTCCCTCGCCACCAGGTTGCCTGGAAGCTTGCTGCCTCAATTTCGCCAATTGCTGCTCCATAGTAGCTTGTCGTCTTGCCATGTCATCCATAGTACCTTGCAAGCGTAGAAACAACTTTGTTTGTTGGTCTAATCGTCCCAGCACGGTAGTCTCAAAGGCAGTCCGAGGTTGGGACTGAGAACTGCTAGAGCGTGCACGTGCTGGAGATGGTGGTTGCTCCTCCTCCACGGTGGGTGGCCTAACCTGACGGGGATGTCTAACCTCAAAGGGGTTTAGCCACTTTTTAAATTCCTGGCTGTACTTGTACCCGCAACTCATCAGAGTTTGTTCTGTCACCATATCGTGCTCAGTGGTAGCCTCCATCAGCGCTCCCTTAAGACTCACACCAAAGTCTTTTAGAATTTTCATTATAACCAGGAGGAAAATGAAGGCTTTTGTAGAGAGACGGTGATCAACCACATCCCTAATGGATTGGATGATCAATGGGGCAAGAGGGATAGGCAGTGTGTTCATCATCCGATGCAAAATATAAGTGTCAATAAGTCGAGTCTCATTAAAACCACTAGTACGGGGTACAACATTGAACCCAAACATATAGACTAGAGCTCTAAAGTTGGCAGCCAGATCATTGTTCGAATAGAAACTATTAGCTTGAAAGGCATTATGCTTATACAACCCTAGTGTGGCTTTAGTCCCGCTGGCATTCCAATTCGGATCAGAAAGAATTTTTTGATTGTTCACGTCTATCCTCTGCCAAGAATCATCATTAAATACCTAAGGGAGATTAGCTAATTGATTTTGGGTGATGACAATGGGGACTTCTTTCACTCTCATTTCAATATAGAGATGGTGTTTATTGCCCTTGTCAACCATATTAGCATAAAATTCTTTAATAATCACTGGACAATACTTCCTTTTAAGCTGTATTATCGAACCCTATCCTAGCCTTCTAAACATCATGCCTAATTTGAGTGCACGGTCTAGGGTAGGTGTGAAAGTATGCTCGACAATGATTTTATTGGAGGCTCTCCTATTGTACCATTCCCCACAAGATGGATCAGTAAACTCAGTTGGTCTAAGGAACAAAGGATCGACAGATGAAGGGGCGGAGGAAGAGGAAGCTCTCACCCTTTTAGAAGAATAACCTCTTTCTCTAAACATGTTATCAAGTAAGGAGTAGTAAAAATATGAGGATAAGACAATTGAGCTCAAAGACTTGACACGGGGTGTAACCTCCCTTTACAAACATAATCTCAATGCTCACTTAACCCTTAACCAATCTCACAACCACAAAGCCTAAACTCCTTTAATGTAACTCACACTCCAACCAACAATCAATTCAATGACCTTCAATCAATTCAACACAACCTGCAACAATACATGTAAAGTTCCTGTAAAGCATAAACGTGTTGAAAATCCCCAATGCATGCAAGTAGACATGATCATATGAATGAAGCCATTTTCATGGCATTATGTGACAAACAATTCATGTTCTAGATATAGCATTTATTCAACCATCACAAATAGCCACAATTCTAACTTTAGCTATATGCATGAAGGTTCTAATGATCATGTGCATGAATCAAGTATAAAAAAACATTAACTCCTAATCCACTCAAACTCATAAAGCTTAAGGAGTAATGCTCAATTCAAGATAGCATCAACAATTCCAATTTTCGGTCAAAATTGTCCCTCAAATTAGAAAAAATCATCTATACTATTTTAATCGTAGGGATTGAATAAAAATCATACATTTGTGCTTGTGTGTGCATAGGCAAGTAAAAGATATAAGCTTTTTACAGAAATCCAAGCTCTTTGCTTGTGGATTGAAGGTGATGTTGTTATGAAAAATGGAAGATTTTGAGATTTTTGATCCGTAGGATCAACAAAAGAGAGGTAGATGGATGTTATAGAGGTGATTAGGAGGTGAAAAATCAAATGTTTGGGAAGTTCAGGAGGTGAAGCCGGCACGGGTTAGAGAGAATTTGAGAGTGAGTTTGGAGATTTTGAAGAAAAAGTGGCTAAAATGGCCTATATGTGTACCTTACCCGACAGGAACCGGCGCCATATACATTCTGTTTGGTTCTCCAATTTTTTTTCTTTTTAATAAAAGTGATGAACACACAATAATGATGAAAAATGCACTCGAATTCATGAAAAACAATAAATCAGAACGACAAAAGTAAAAATTGTCTCCATCACAAACTGAAAATAAAGTAAACGGAAAAAACTGGCTTCAATGCTTTCCACGGCTTTGATCCCGTGGATTTTTCTCAGTGTTTCCAGGCAAAATCCCGGCTTGAAAATCTCCCAAGAGTTTAGCTAGTTGATCAATTTAGTTTTCCAAGTTGCGCATGGAGGCCTCTAGGTTCCGTATTGTAACATTGACCCCTTGGAACTTAGTCTCCGTTGTACTTACCAATTGGCCAATCAACTCCTCCAATGGTGGCTTTGAAGGTGCTGCAGTATCGTTCATGGGGTTTTGGGTTCTTTGATTTCCTCCAAAATTGAAAGAGCCCTGCTTAGGTTGATTTCCATTACTCCAAGAGAAATTAGGGTAATTTTGCCAACCAGGATTATATGTAGAGCTATAAGGGTTGTTACCTGATTGGACATTACCTGCGAAGGCTGCTTGTTTCGGGGTTTCTTGGAGTGACCCCATGTTCTGGCATTCATGATTGGGGTGTCTCTCTCCACAAAAATCACAACTTACGTTTAAAACCTAGCCTTGAGGCATCACCATCTGTTCCATCTTTTGAGTTAAGGCGCCCATCTTAGCCTCTAATGCTGTCACAACATCCACTTTGTGTATTCCTTACACACAAGCTCTAGACCTTGTACTTCTCCAAGAATAGTTATTAGAAGCCAAATTTTTAATAAGATCGAATACCTGTTCCGGGGTCTTATGATTGATGGAACCCCCTGCAGAAGAGTCCACCACTTGACGGGTTGGGAACGTAAGGTCATTCAAAAAGATAAGTATTTGCATTCCAAGTTCAAATCCGTGATGTGGGCATTTTCTCAACATCTCCTTGAATCTCTCCCAACTTTCATACAAAGGTTCAGAATCTGCTTGTTGGAAAGCAAATATCTTGTTCCTAAGTTTGGTTGTCCTAGCTAGAGGAAAATATTTAGCTAGAAATTTTTCAGTTAGGGCATTCCAAATAGTGATAGAACTTGTAGGTAAAGACTTTAACCAAGATTTGGCTCTATCCCTCAAAGAAAAAGGAAAAAGTCTTAACTTTATGGCATCCTTTGAAACACCATTTATCTTAAAAGTATCACAAATCTCAAGAAAACTAGCTAAATGAGCATTGGGATCTTCTTCAGGTAGCCCATCAAATTGAACCATGTTTTGAACCATTTGGATAATGTTGGGTTTTATTTCAAAATTATTTGCATCCACCCTAGGCCTAGTAACTCTCGAGCCTGTGCCCGAGATTGTAGGTTTCACAAAGTCATCCATAACCCTCCTATCGTTCCCAGCATTGTTATTTTGCGCACCATCCATTTTGACGAGCAATCCTTTGGATTGTTCAGCGGATCTTTGATAGTGTCCTTTCGATTTCAGGGTTAAAATCAACTATCTCGCCTTCGGATTTCTAGGTCATGTACCAAAGATAACACCTAGAAAAACAAGAAGCAAGTTAGATACAAAATTAATGATTAAAACAAAGTTACCCAATTACAAAGTTAGTCAATAGAACATAGTCAAAGTTAGTAAGTTAGGTTACAAAGATATACACCAATACACAAAAGATAAAAGATAGCACCTTTTTGCAAGAAGAATAATTGTACATATTTTATATATTTATGTATTTACATATTTATATGATTAAATAAACAAAATCCAAGCTTTCATACTATTATTCCCCGACAACGGCGCAAAAAACTTGATGTGTTTGGATTTGGGTATAAAAAATCATATAAAAATAAGTATATTCCCAATCAAGTTTAAATTAACATGTTAACCCCAAATTACACATATAAGTAAGCGTACTCATCATTAATAGAGCATAGGGTTCAAACGGGTATCGATCCTCAAGGAACAACTAGATATTAATAACTTTTCTTTCATTGTTTAACCGACTCGATAAAGCGAAAATGAAATAAAAAGAAAAAATAAAATAAAATATATACAGGTCAATGATGTAGAACTATGTAACTTAAACCATTGTTTTGATAAACATAATCTTAAAGTACCCAACCTTTATCATAACCAATTATTCTCTCGGCATCATAAAAGATAATATAGATTCACTTCTTTGTCCAATCCATGAATCCCTATCTCCTAGGTAACTTAGCATCATATATCCTGTCTCAACCAGTCTTACCCAAAAGATGCATTAAACACAATCTTTTGATTAAATTTCCATTCTTGGCAAATTTACACATGGAATTAACCAATGAATCTATATCCTGACAGACTTCAATTAACCTTTAATTACTTTGTCCCTACAATTAACCCCTTTGTCCAAGCAAGTTAAAAGCCAACAAATATGAAATTAATAAATTGAGATCGCCATCAACCCCTTTCTCCAAGCAAGTTAATGGAAAGAAACAATCAATCAATCTCGTAATCAGCCCAAGTAATTAAATACTAAGAATAACAATCAATTAATCAAAAGGTTAAATAACTCTAAAAATCATGAGTATCTAAAAGAATGTCAAATTACAATAAAACAATTAATACATCATTGTCAAGAAAAAGAAAACAAAGTAAAAGAAAGCACTTATAGACAAGCCTTCTTCTTCTTCCTTTGAAGACCTTCTTGCACAACCCTCCTTGAATTGAAGAATTCCTCCTTTGATTGAGTGATTTTCTATGATGATCAATGAATTCTTCCTTTTTCCCTTGTGTTTTCTTTCTATTTATAGGCTTGGGAAGTACCTAAACTCGTTGGTATACTGTTCTTGCCCGAGTAGAAGTAGGAAGATACTAAAACTCCACAGATTACAAAAAATCGCGTAGAAAAATCAAAGCACCGCCTTAACTTTAGGGCATAGCCGGCGCCGGCGCCGGTTGTGTTCTGTTTTTCCAATTGTTTGCCGATTTTTTCTTGATTTCAGCAGCAAGCAGTCCAAAGTACAGCCAGCACTGCCTTAGCTACTGGAGCCAGTGCCGGTTCGGTTCTATTCCGGTCCTAGTTCAATAATTTTTTGTCTCTTCGACGTTTGTGCAACCAGTGGATGGCTGGCGCCGGTTCCTCTGTCCTGGCTGGCGCCGCCTCTATTCTGTTTTGTGACGTTTTTACTTCGTTTTACTCCAAAAATCTGAAATAATGAACAAAATACCTTTCTAATGGTAAAATCTCAAATATGAAAGAATATGGCTAGTTGTTAAACAAAACGTATCACAAAAGATCTCAAATAACTAAGAAAAATATGACTAATTTAGGCCCTATCAGCTCCCAAGCCCATAACTATTACAAAAGTCATAATAAATTTAGAAAAATATCGCATGATTATTTTTTGATAAAAGTAAATTAAAAATAATTTATTTAATTTTGGCCACCATTTTGTACTTGAATCAATAGAAGTGTACTACTAATTTGATGCATCGTATAAGAAGTATTTGATTTACCGTATAAGA
Source organism: Voacanga thouarsii (assembly GCA_026120185.1). NCBI lineage: Eukaryota > Viridiplantae > Streptophyta > Magnoliopsida > Gentianales > Apocynaceae > Voacanga > Voacanga thouarsii. Next base: position 297,056 of record JANUWF010001151.1, read on the forward strand.
AGTAGCATTTCACATACAACGATAAAAATAAGCTAGAGCTGCACTTTCCCAACTTAGTGTGGTAACCAACTTTAGATTACATATGTATCTGAGGAAGTGCAATTCAACCCAATTTTTAGATTTGTCCGAGAACAAAAATCCACCAAGAAGCTGCATAATGCGACACCTTCTTGCATGTTGTGCAACCATATCTACAATCGTGTGTAGTAAGAGAGGTTAAGACAGGGCTCTCAAGTAAGCTTAACTTCAATCGAGATCTATCTAGATTAGTGCCCATGGGATGAAAACCAAGGAGCGTGTCACACAAGTCTAGCAACTCTGCTTATAGACAGTTGAACCCACAGCTAATAATTGGATCACTGTCCACCGTAATTCAAAGAGGACTTCTACATCTTGCAAGATAAGAGTAGCCTCTCCAACTGGAAGGTGGAAAGTGTGCGTCTTCTGGCACCATCTTTCTACCAACACTATAATTAGTGTATGGTCAATTTTCATATATAGCAAACGAATCACTCCACCGAGCCCAGCTATATTTATAAGTTGCTTGACAAAGGGGTTGAATGGCTGAGCAATTCAAAATGTACTGTCATTGCACTTTGCAATGAGAACGGTATCTTCTAACTATCCTGCCTGAATATGCGTCGATCCATATCTATGTTGCAGGGTTTAACAAGTACAGAATAATAGTGCCATGATCAACTCCGTCAAACGTAGGCTTAAATATGGTATCCTAAAACAAGACAGAAAGATTGCAATTTTATTATTCAACAAAATCAAAGTGAAAATATCATCATGAGACATAATTAAATGCATGAAATGAATAACTAAATGCATGTCAACAAACGTGTATAATATTAGCAACAAAATTTACAAATAATATGCTTAAAGGAATTACACATAAAAATAGGGATTGACACAACAGATCAAAGAAGAAATATTACATCAGTGCTATGAATTAAACCAATATTACATGTACAATGTTTTAACATCACTTTATGGCACCATGTGTGCAATTCCTCCTATTATATCCACTAGATGGCATAAGCTATATCGAGGAGGTGAATTAGACTTACGTTCGTCTATTTCATTCTGAATACGGTGAAGTTCGTATTCGACCAGCTCAAGGCTCTTGAAACTGTGAATGAATGGTGCCAAGCTAAAACTAGGGTTGCACCAATAATCTTCGTGTGGAATGGGCCCGCATTGTGCTGTATAAGTTAATCTATATTTTAGTGTTGTGTTTTTCGTTGACACGAGATCTACAGGATTTAGCCCAGGTCTGACATACTACAAATGCATGGGAACAAGGTATTCCATATATTTCTCATTTGTGGCAAATGCATGTCCTAGTACTAATATTAATCTCGTATGAATTATTTCTCTTTCTATGCTCACACTGTGGTGATACAAACACTAAAAACACTCTGATCCTTATTTAAAGCACACAGTGTCTCTTTCCTTTCGTCTCATTCTTCACAAACTTTACCAATATCATTGAAGAAAAGTAATATCTACCGTGATTAGCCTCCTATCTATAGTCATTAAAATACTTGAACCCCCCCCCCCATTTTTTTTTTTTAACGCTGATTCAAAAATAACCTTGATGGGCAGGGCATGTGTACTTTTGATGATACTATTGAATGATTATGCCAAATTAGTTTTCATGTTACACTACCAATGTCCACCATCATAAGTAAGCGTTTATTACTCATTCGGAATTAAATCTAACCATAGCTTTATTTGGGGGGTTTAGCAAACTAATTTCCTCCATAATCCTCAAAATTTATACTTCTTACTTTGATCCTCAGCTGCGTACATCAACATCTTTAGTTGATGATTCCTAAACTTTGCATTGAAGTTGCTTCGGATGTATCTAAGATAAAATCTGTGCACTGTCATTGGCTCTTGCTCCTTAGATATTTGCTGAATAGCATTCACTATCCCAATGTGTCTATCGAATATTAAACAAATTTTTTTTTATCCTTAAGAACATGCGCTCTGAGTAAGGATAAAATCCAACCCCAACTGTCATTAGTTTCTTCATCAGACTGCAAATGTAAGGGGTAATATATGATTGTTGACATCTTCAGCTACTGCTATTAAGAGTTTTCTCTTATATATGTCACTAAGAAATGCCACATCAATGTTGACCACCGGTTTCATATGAACAAATACGTCAATACATAGTTTGAATGACCAAAAAATATATCCAAATGTCTTTGTCTCATTGGTATCCATAGGTAAGAAGTGACATGCCATGACGGTATCTAGATTCGCATCTTGAGAGGTTACCATGGTAGCTGTGCAAATGAAGAAGGCCAATGTCTATAGATCATCTCATTAGTATGCCTACGCACGTTGAATTTTTTCTTGTAAGATGCAGTAAAATGCAATGAGTCATGAATATGGTTATTTATCTCATTGACCTTAATTTTTAGATTATTGTGAATCCTCGATAAAATGTGCTTCGCCTTAAATTTCACACTCTTGTATTGTCATCTATTGTCCGGACTAGATCAATATGTTCTCCATGCCATCGAGTAATTTGTCATAGATCACAACCTTTCTTCTTCCGTGCACGGATTCACCAATAACACGAATGCTACGGAGTTGAATTTTTACACTCACAACTCATGCTGCAACCTGGCTTTCTTATACCATAAACTCACGACCCATTACAACAGACCACGACAGAACAACCCAAGGTTAACTCATCATTATTCCTAAACCACATGCTAACCCTCAAGTTGTTGTTGGATTCTAACCATAAGTCCATCCCACTGCTACCTATCACCATTCCATCAGCTTCATTTTCTATTTTTTAAGAAGTATCCAACATGTTAAGATAGATTGAATACGGTGGATTATACAATCGGTCCGGTCGGTGGTATCTTCTGCAACAGGCCTATCACTATACCATCGGCTTCATTTTCTATTGTTGCATTACAGAAGGAGCGGGAATTCGTTCTCCAACATCGCTATCCCCATTGTCCTCGTCGGGGGTATCTACCACAACAAGCCTATCAATGTTCGATGTTGGTCCTAAACCATCCACAATCACCTTCCGAGCATCTATCCAATTAGGCTCTCAAGCAACCCATTCATCGATTGGGGTAACAAGTAATGTAATATCTATTATGTAGTTGAAAACAACAACATGCTGGGCTGTGTTTGACTAGGTTGAATGTCAACATAAAGTGGATGCATAACAAATCCCATCAAGAATGATAGGTATTGATTGTTGGGTCCAACAACTGGGATGTCCGAACTTGATGTAATATAAAGGGATTGGAAAGTGTCGGCTGGGAGGTGTGCAAAATTATTGGCATGAATACGTATAGGTACATTTAAATCAATATTAGGCATGTTCACTGGAGTAGCTGAGTTCAGTAATTCAGTAAATGACTCAGTAATAGGAGTGGGGTTGTTATGCTCTGGAAGATTTGTAGTTGTTGCATTTGGAATCTAAATGATCTCATGATGAACATGTAGATCAATTGGCTACCCTTTCACAATAGATGCATTGTACCACAAACTTTCTATATCTTAATCATCCGTTATAGAAGTTGTTGTAGACTTTATTGCAGTACCAATAACAATGCTTTCTCTCATTGTGATATGCAACTGAATAGTAGACATGTCAAATCCATGAACTGTACATATTTTGTTAATTAAGCCGAGGTAACTGACTTGATTTTAACAATCAATGCCTTGCGATAGGGACATTAATAAAATCACCGTGTGGGGTGCGCATAATCTCGCAATTCCAATATAATTGTAATCTAACAGGTTGCTCTAGTAACGTTGTGCCTAAACAAATTCGGCAGATTTTTTCTATTAAAGAAAAATAAAGTACGTCATAATCTTGAATTACTATATAAAAATAGTATCATTATTATTCAATAGAAATCAACGTAAAACAACACAATGTGCTATGCAATCCCATATCAAATAAATCAATTAATCGGAATAAATCATCAAAAACAAAATATCATTCAAAATATGGATTTGTTATCATGCACGTGAAATTATGTTAATCCAAATTTTTATTATTTGATTGTTTATTCATCCTTAAAATTTTATATATCTATCATATATAAGAATTATTTCATATAATATTTTGGATTAGTTTAAATATATAGAAAGATAAAAAAAAAGATAATTTGTTTAATTTTTTGTTTATATATTTTGGATTAGTTTATATATTTGTAATTTTTTGTTTAATTTTTAATTCAAAATATTTAAATTCTAAAAATTTAGAAAAGATAAAAATTTATTCACGTAATATTTATATTTCAAATTTAATTTGTACTTGGAAAAAAAATTGACCTTGTATTTTTTTTTTTTTTTGTTTAATTGCAAAGAAATTGGTTGAGGCATTTGTTAATATTTTCATTTAATTCAAATTGCTATTTGAAATTATTTAAGTTCTCAATTCTATTAAAAGATAAAAATTTAATTCCTATAGCATTCACATTTTAAATTCATTTTGTATTTGGGAAAAAATAAGGTTGTACTTAGATTGGGGTCCTTTGGAAAAAAAACACATATATATTTTATTTTAACAAAATATATATTTATGTAAAATAAATTTTAATTGTGAAATATTAATAATTATATTATACACTCTAAATAGATTAAAATATTAAAAATTGAATTTATAAATCTTTTATAAAAATCAAAATTATGGATTAACATATGTACTAATTGGCTAAAACTCCTTAATTTTTAGTAGTGACTCTATTTCTTCTGTCTTTTCACATTTATTTGAATATATACTAAAAAAATACAAATAAATTAAATTGTGTAGTTGGAAAACCCATAATTGAAGGATTGCGTATAATCCATAAGACATCAAGAATTCCTTGCACGAAAATATCAAAAGATTTTGATAGGCTCTCATGACAGGGTAGAATAAATATGAGATTCACTACGAGATTACTTTACTTCATTTTATACCCACAGTTCGCATATTAAAATCATTAATATATACCCATTTATCACAGACCAAATCCATTTATACATATTCATCACAACACAATGCAAACCTAACTAACAATGTAGTAAAATTTTGATTCAATACATAAATCTAAACTATTTATATATAATATACGTATTAGTAAATAATTCAGCAAAGTCTCAAATACAACATTCTACTACAATTCAATAATAAATCTCAATATTACAAAAGCAACTCTCAGCAGCTAATAGACTCAAACAGTAGTAAAAAAAAAATTTAAAGAAATAGAGGATCAGGGATCAGAAGAAGACGAAGAAGAAAGGTACAGAAGAGTTGGAATTAGAAGGAGGCAAAGAAGAAAGGAACAGAAGGAATTGGAATGTAAAGAAGAAATGAAAAATAGCCGTGGCATTGATTTATATAGATCTTCTCTCGGGAAAATGCCAGACCTATTTTCCTTTTCCCATGAATTTTGCACCATGTGAATTTTCAGAGATTCCCTCAAGAATCTCTGAAAAAGCTATTATTCTCGTGTCTGGTTGACACGAGACACAAGGCCTCGTGTCTCCCGACAGGAGGTAAATGGCTTTTTTGATCGGTCAATGATGCCTGACACAGGTGTGAGCGAGTGGTAGGTCCTCACATTTGCTGGACGCGAGGTTCCAGTGGACCTGGCATTTAGCAGATGCGACGGGGGTATGGGTACCCCAAGAAAGGTGACTATTTTTTAACGTCGTTTTCAAAACCATCGTATTTTGATAAAAAACCCTAACATGCATACACACCCACCCCCCCCCCACCAACACATGCACCCGTATTAGTATTTTCATATACATATAATTACAAGTTTTTGCTTTTTTCACACGTATTATTATTTCACATGTAAGTCAAAATTCTTTAAACAACTCTTTTTTGATTTTTAAAAATAAATATAAAAATAAAAAATTTGTACTCTAAATCTAATTATAAAAAGTATAATAGAGTACATAGTACAAAATTCAGAGTCATTATGCAATTTCTATAAAATTTAGGGAATATTTTGAAATTATTTGTCTGAACTAAATGAAAATTTTCCAAAGTTTTTGGGGTTAAAATTTAGTTTCTATGAAATATCTAGGTAATTTGTAGGGTTTTTAACGCCTTAAGTGGAGTTAACTTTATGAAGAAAAAGAAAGAAGTGGAAAATTTTGTATTAACAAAGTATTGAATTTAAAAGATCTCTCAATGGTAACAAATATTTTTTCACTGACAGGTCACAAGAGTTTTACTATTTTATTAAGAAAGATACTATAATATTATTGAAAAGTGTCTAAACGATAAGAATATATTATTTACATCACATACAATTAAAATGAGTATGGCCTTAGACCTCGGAAACTCTATTTCCCAAAAACTGAAGCCTAAACCACAAAAGTTTGTTAGTAACAAAAATGACAGGTTTATAAATTCTTCCCTCGCTTTCCTACCCGACCCCCCTCATTCCCGCAATAGGAAAAGGCGAGGATCCCAAGCCTAGCCCATTAAGAACAAAATCATTTTCACCTCCCACCCACCATCAAATAAGAATGCAGTAGCCCAACAAGCCTAGAGGGGGAAATCCCCAATAGAACATGAAAACTTAAATTTGTGGGGAGTGGGAGAATTATTGTAGGAAAATTCAACAAATTCACAATTTGAGAATCTAAAAAATTCATAATAAAATAATGAAATTCTAAAATTTAACTCCAAACAATAAATAAAATATATCAAAGTACAATATCAATAATAATTAAATATCACATTATAGAAACAAAAGTACAACTTTAAAAAATTAAATCTCCCAATATAATTTCATTCACTCAAAATAACTTATAAATGAAAAATCAGATATGAAAATCGTTTATTTTTATATAATCAAATATTTCATACATTTACTTTGAAAATAACATATAAAATCCTACCACTACAATTCAAATTAATCTTTAAATATACTACCTATCTCTCAAAATAAATATTATCATATATCTTTTAAAAAATTTTAAAAATTCATAATCAATTATTATATTTTAAATTATGAGAATATATATATATATATATATATATATATATTTATATACACACAAACCAGGATTAAAACAATTCTCATTTCCAATATTTTGCAGCCTTATCTCCACCTAAGTCTGGGTATCCCAACCATGTGGGACCCGACTGAGCCAATTCTCCAACTCACAGGAACTCCTTCTATCTTTGCGAGAAAGTTCTCTTTGTTCTCTCTCCGGAGTGGAACTTCTCTTTGTTCTTCTTAGAACCTGGTTATCTGCATGAATAGCAGACACTTCTTCTATCTGTTGCTCTTTCGGGATTAGCCCTATAACCCTTGATACTCCATCCACTCTTCTTGCTTCAATACTTCTGGCAAATCTCCTTCCCTCAACCTGCTTGCTATACCTTCCATTCTTCCTGCCATGCAACCTGCGGAAGCTGATATCAGAGCTCTTACTGGAACCCTCCTCTTGCTCCAGTTAAGCAGCATGCGTCTCCTCATTCGGACAATGCTTTAGTCCTCAAAATCTTATCGAACAAGAGGTTTGATCTGCGTATAGTCAGGGCTATTCTTCAGGTAGCCTGGAAGTTAAAAGAACCATCAGATTTTTCCTTCTTAGATGTCAACATCTTTCTCTGTGTTTTTGCTTCAAGTTCAGACAAAAAACTCATATATTCATCTGGACCTTGGACTCTAAAAGGAGCTCACATAGTGTTAAGAGAATGGCCTTCACACCTTTCTTTTGAGGAATTGGAGTTCAAAGTAGTTCCGTTTTGGGTTCAAGTGCATAATCTTCCACCAAACCAGATGTCTGCAGATAATGCTCAGCTCATTGGAAATTATATTGGCTGTTTTCTATCAATGGATAAAGCAAATTGTTCAAGCGGATTTCTCCAGTGTTTTCTCCGACTCCAAGTTGCAATTTCCATTAATTCACTTTATCATCCGGGTTTTTCCTACAACGGGATGATGATTCTCTAGTCTGGATTTGGTTTAAATATCAAAGACTTGCTGAGTTCTGTTATTGTTGTGGCCGACTTGGACATGAAGAACACGAGTGCATACATTCACAATAGTTTCTTCATAGCCCCCTTGTCCTCGTCGCGCATTTGGACCTTGGATAAGAGTTCACAGTCCTTATACTTCCAGGAGTAATGATCGTCCAGTTCTGCATCATTCAGAAACAAATTCAGTACCATCACCACAGCATTTAAGTGAGGTTCATCGGACTACAGTACTGCCAGACATTTGCACTGACTTCACTCCACTCTCAGATGGTCAGTTGCACTTAGTTCTAAGTATTCCACCCAAAATACCTGCTTCCACTTCATTTGGTTTGTCCTTAGTTTCCCCACCTGAACACCCACTTTCTGGTTTGAATAATATGCCTACTCCCACAATGCCTGACACTACTCCACCCACTTCTATGTCATCTACTCCAATACCGATCGTTCCACCCACAATGCCTGACACTACCCCACCCACTTCTATGTCATCTACTTCTATGTCTATTAATCCAATACTGATCACTCCACTACAGACAGCAGGACTCACGGTTGGAGCCTCTATGCATGAAAACAGTGTATGTTTAACTTCAGCCTGTTGTCCATTTTCCTCACCTACATCCACAACATCTATATTCCCCTCAGCTCTAGGAGTATTAGTTGGGGCCTCTGTGCATGAAAGTAGTCAAATTATAACTCGTTGTCCATATCCCTTACCTGCTCCACAGCCAAATGCTTCTCTACAAATCTCAGAACTGCACACTTTACCCACTGTGTATGAACCGAGGCCCACCTCTGAAACCATAGACACTCCCCACTCCCTAGAAACTGTTCAACACGATGCATCACCCATAATTCGAAACTCTTCATGCATGCCTCTAAGCAACCTTCATAATCGGATAAGGGCTTTGCCTATTCCCCATCCCCTTAAGCAAGGGTTAGCTTTAACTCAGTTGGGTAAAAGAACTTCATCTTCTAGTCTACCAGTTTCCAAAAAAAGTAAACCATACTCCTCTGCTAGCCGCACCATTACCCTTGTTCCTGATACAGATTTCTATTTGGCATATAATCAGGATTCATCTGATCCAGATGAGAGTGGAATGATCTCCTCCCTCTCCCATCTGCAACTTACATCTTAAATTCCTCAGACGTTATCTTCTACCCTTATTCTACTCCCCTGAATCAGACACCACTGGTGGTAAAGGAAAATGCAGTCCTTATCCGTAGAAGATTCATACATGTCAAACGACTTGCTCGTAAAAGATTGGGCTGTTCAAATTTGGAGCAACAAGATGATGCAGGGGTCTCTTTTTAAAATGTTGCTATTTCTTCTAAGGCTGAGGAGGCGAGCCAATCCATGCCCCCACCGTCCTAATGTTAGTTTTTGCTTGGAGCCGAGGACTTTCTCAGTCCAAGGTAGTAAGAGCCTTGCGAGTATTTATTAACTCGCATTGTCCTGGTATTTTATTTTTATCTAAAATATAATCTTCCTTTCTTGAAAGAATTTCTCAGGTTTTGACTACAGTTGGTTTTCCCGATTTTCAATTTTTTCCTGCTATTGGTTATGCTGGTGGTTTAGCTTTGTGTTGGCGGTCAAATGTGGATTTACAGATTATTGCTTCTAATAACAGTTTGATTACTAGCCTTATATTTTGTGCTCAACTCGGCTCTCCATGGCAACTTTCCAAAGTTTATGATCCTTGTCTGTATTCTCAGAAACAACGATTTTGGCAAGATTTTTCAGATATTGGTCAAGGGTTTTCTGGACCTTGGTTGATCTTGGGAGACTTTAATAGCATAACTCAATCGTTTGAAAAACATGGGGGACGTCCCTTTTGTGCAACTTCATCTGGAGGTTTTACCTCATTTGTGGATAATGCTGGTTTAATTGATTTGGGATTCATTGGTTTCCCATTTACTTGGAATAACAAAAGATTAGGAACTGTGAACATCCAAGTTCGTCTTGATAGGGGTCTTGTAAATGAATCTTGGCGTGTTCTATTTCCACGGGCATCTATCTCCCACTTTATTGCTCTCTCCTCAAATCATAAGCCTAGTCTACTTGATACTTCTCTTCCAGCTGAATGGTTATTACGACCTTTCCGATTTGAGACTATGTGGACATAGGAAAACTCCTCTCATGACATTGTTTTGTTTGCATGGTTTATTCCTGTTCGAGGATCGCCTCTTATAGTTCTAGTCTCCAGTATTAAAAATGCAAAACATGCTCTTAAGTCTTGGAATAAATCAGTTTTTGGTCTTATTCAGCATAATATAATTGGGATTCGTAGGGAGATTGATAATCTTCAGTTTCTTCCTCAATCCTCTCTTCTTTTGGAAAAAGAATAGTCTCTACAAGAAGCTTTGGACGAGCAACTTAAAAGAGAACAATTACTCTGGTGGAACAAAGCAAAGGCGTCTTGGTTGGAAGACGGTGATGCAAATACCAGATTCTTTCATCTTTCAACAATTGTACATAGAAGACATAATAGTATTGATTCCCTTCTTACAATTGATGATGAATGGTAGACAAATTGGATAGGTATTGGTCAAGCTTTTGAACAATACTATAGTAATCTGTTCTCTTCTACTACTTCACAGTTCCCCTTTGATATTAATAATCTCATTTCTCCTTCTATCACAAATGTGCAAAATAAGGATTTGTGTGCTATTGCTTCTGATGATCTTATCCGTCAAACAGTTTTTGAAATGAAGGTTGGAAAAAGTCCTGGTCCTGATGGTATAACTCTTTGTTTCCTCAAAACTTACTGGTATATTGTCAAAGCAAAGGTAGTTGCTGTTGTCCAGTATTTTTTTGTTCTTGGGAAAATGATTAAGTCTTTAAATCATACTTTCATCGCTCTTCTTCCAAAAAGGGCTTCTGCTTACAAAGTTGATCATTTCCAGCCTATTGCTTTGTGTAATGTTGTATATAAAGTTATCTCTAAATTTTTGGCAGATAGGATTAAACCTTTATTAGACAGTCTTGTAGCCCCTTCTCAAGGTGCTTTTATTCCTTCTCGTGGTATGACTGACAATGTGATAATGTGTCATGAGATAATGCACCATCTAAACACCAAGAGAGGAAGTTTAGGTTTGAAGGCTCTTAAGATTGATATGGAAAAGGCTTATGATAAAGTGGAATGGTCTTTCCTCATCAGGATTCTGCGATATCATGGTTTTACAGATTGATTCACCAACCTCATTTTAGAGTGTATATCTACTGTATCCTTTTTAGTATTGATTAATGCTTCTCTTTTTGGATTCTTTAGAAGTTTCAGAGGTCTTTAACAAGGGAATCCATTATCTCCATCATTATTTGTACTGTATGTTGATCTGCTCTCTAGAATGCTCACTGCAACAGAGTCAAACCAATTGTTCCATGGTGTTAAAATTGGACGAACCTGCCCTTACATCACCTATCTTATGTATACGGATGATCTGCTTCTTTTTTGCAAAGCGTCTATCTCTGAGGCGCAGGTGGTTCAAAATCTATTGAATACATATTGCAGATGGTCTGGTTTTTCTATTAATTTTGATAAATCTGCAATACATTTCAATAAAAATGTGCGGTCTTCTCTTAAATATTCCATCCACTCTATATTCCACATGTCTGAGTGAGCTCATAATAGCTCTTATCTGGGGGCACCTTTTTGTAAGAAATCTTCAAAGTCTGTGGCATTTCAAGGTATGGTGGAACGATTTCGACAAAAGATCAGCGGTTGGAAAATAAACACTCTATCATAGGCTGGTCGATCTGTGTTAATAAAGAATGTTGCGCAAACTTTTCCTATTCATGTCATGCAATGTTTTATTCTTCCCTCTTCCATCTGTAATAAATTAGATACTCTAATGTGTGACTTTTGGTGGGGATTTAAAGAAGACTCTGGTAGGCACTTATATCTGAAATCTTGGGAAGACATCTGTGCACATAAAAACAAAGAAGGAATTCAGAAAATAACTTGGCTTTGATCTCAAAACTTTCCTGGCAACTATATACTGAAGATCATCTCCCTTGGGTTAATCTAATCCGATCTAAATACCTTTAAGGCTGACAATTATTGGATGTGGACGGCTGTCCCAGTGGGTCATCCTGGATTTGGAAAGGTATATGGAAAACAAAGAAGGTACTGGAAGCTGGACTATGTTATCACATTGGTCATGATTCGCAGGTGAACATTTAGAAAGATCCGTGGATCCCAATCCTTACTACTCATCATTTTCCCCCTATTCTTATAGACCAGCAACATGTGAGTTCAGTTCGAGACCTCATGCTCTCCGATCAACATTTATGGGACTATGAACTCATCTTTAATTTGTTTCTACCATCTATTGCTCGAGAGATTTTGAAAATTTCTATTCCCTGGATTGGGAAACATAACTCATTGGTGTGGGCTCCCTCCAAGTCAGGGAGATTTTCTGTTAAGTCTGTTTACAGAAGTATTCATCAGGTGAGGTATAATACTAACCCCTCCTTACCACACACAATCCCTCTATCATCTACTCCTCCTCTCTCCTGCATATTGTGGAAATCTCTGTGGTCTTCCCGCCTACATAGTCATCACAAGCATTTTTTATGGCGTGTTGTCTCCCTGTTACTGCTTATAAAGTCTAGGTTGGCCCAGGTGTTAGACTTGATAGACCAATCCTGTTGCATCTGTCATTATGCTACAAAAAGTTTGGAGCATATATTTCTTCTCTGTCCTCTTATCAAATGTCTATGGTGGCATTCTAAATGGCATTTTAAAATAGACAAATTCACCACCTGGAAAGTGGAAGACTGGATAAAGGAGCTGTTGAATTTGGATAACGCATTCCCTTTCCCAAGTGAGACGAAACGAGAATTTCTTAAGCTGTCGTGTTGATGGAAAATGTATGGAGATACAAAAATCAATTGCATGCAGGGGAAGATACTCAACAATGGGATGTGCTATCTATTCAGATTAGTAGGACAGCGAAGGTTTATTGGGAAGCTAGTCGTACCCGACACTAGAAGAGACAAACTCTTAATCTTCCACGATCTTGGTAGGCTCTGCCTTCCCCTTATGTCAACGTAAATTTTGACACTTCTTTTGAAGATGGAATTGCGATTTCTGTCTGTGTTTTTCACGATCATATGGGACAACTCCTTTGGGTTTAGATTGAGAAAGATTTTGCTGGGGATGCTTTTGTTGCTGAAGCTCTTGCTGCCTTTAATACTGTGTTGATCGTCGATGTGGCTGATATATCTAAAATCATCCTGGAAGGCGACTCTCTAAATGTTATAAGGGCAATTACTGGTATTCACTCGATTGAGGAATGGCTTGAGAAAGGATTCACAAATGCCGTGAAGTCTATACTCAGAGAAAGAGATAATTGAAAGTATGTTAATGTCCCCCGATCAGGGAATGTATATGTGCACGAAATTGCCAAATGGGCTAAACTTCACAATTATTTTGGTTATTTACCCCATCCCTCCTTGCCCCGGCTATTTTATGTGGTCATGGGGGAACCACTTCGGTCCCCCAATCAAGTCCTATATTGACTGAGGAGGGGATCACTTCCTTTTCTATTTCTTCTGAAATACAGGGTTAAATCTTTATCTAGCAAAAAAAAAAAAAAAAAAGTATCTTCACATAATAGTGAAAAAATATTTATATCATTAAAAAACTGTAAAGAAGAAGAAGAAGAAGAAATTACTGGCAGAGTGTTTAGTGGTGATTTATTTATTTATTTATGTTGGCACTATTGTAATTCCCACCTTACAAATTAAATTGGCCGACAAGCTTTAGTGACAACACCTAGTGATAACTTCCTTTCTTGTGACAATAAAATTTCTTGTCACTAATACATTCGTATAATAACAATAATTTAGTATCATTGAGATTATTGTCACTAAATCCCATATATCTCTCAGCTGTGGGTTCCTCACGTAATTCTAAAATGTGCGAAGATGATTTTACCCAACTGTTGTTATTACTAAACTGTGTAGACATAATTGGTTGATTATGATAATTTTTATTTGGACAATATTTTTCTTCTACATTCTTCCTTCTATCAATAACATTACACCTCAGAATTGCCTCTCCTAAAGTTGCTTTCCAAGAAACCAATGTGACCTATCTTCATAAAAAAAAAAAAAAATTGATTGATATATTGGTTTATCTCGGCTAAATATATTCTCACTTTCTTGTCGCATTACTAACAATTGAAAACATGACCTTGAATTATAATTAACATACCTTTCTTGTTAGTTTTAACCAAGCCAATACCTTATTTTACTTATTTTCGAGGTTGTGTTTTGAACAACTTTAACAGATCATTTCCGCATTTGATCGCTCTTATCTCTTTAAAATTCTCATCCACAACTGATTACCCTTAGCTTTTAAGCATTAATTCTTATTTTCAGCTAATATGTACTATTGACAGAACGGCTAATCTTTCCACCAGTCAACTAATCTGTCAACTAGCGAGAAAGTAAGAGCAAACTCTGTTGTCCGAATCAATTGACTTCTATGCATGAAATATGCTTGAATGTATCAGATCAACTGCATTTTAGTTTACTTTTGCTTGCGACTTTCTTAGCCTAATTTCCCTAAATCCAAAACTAAATTCGAGATTTTTAGTTATTCTAGACCTGAATAAATTCATTTGAAAAATATTATATACTGGTTAATATCATGGAGTTTTGAATTCTAATTCATATATTAGATATATGACTCCATTCAACTTCATATAAGGACCATTTTGTGCATTCTCTATTCCCAAAAAGTAAACTAATTTACAAATTTATATTAACAAAACAAAAGTCAAATTCATACTTCAAATAATAGTTTAATTTCAAAAACTAAAATAATATATATATATATATATATATATATATATGAGTATAAGAATATAATTATATATAAGTATTTGTATTAATATATCATTTCAAATCAAACCATTTTTTAGATTTGACAAACATTCAATCCGAAACCAAAACAAATTTAAAAAAAAAAAATAAATGGTTTGATTTGGTCAAGTTCGATTTAAATAACAAAATAAAGAAAAACACCCTACATGGCAACCTCATGGCTCTGGAGGGGAGAATGGGGATGTTTTGGGGGGATGGGATCACTAACAAATTGTATTTCTTTCCAAAGCTACTTTTAGAACCCTTTTTACTGAAATTAACCGCTGATGAAAGTGTGGCAGCATGCAACCTTCGAACATCTTTTGACTTTTTTTACGAAAATAAAAAACAAAAAAATTAAAAATTAAGGTAATTATTTTAAGTAATATTAGCGAGAAAAATGGCTAGTCAATCATATTTGCCCAAATAACCTTTTAGGGAATTATTCTAAGAAGAGGGTTTTGCAGTTTGAGCGCACTTCCAGTTAAAAATGCTGCATTTGGAATTGGAATCTTCATTTGTACATTTCAATGGGGGCTTTTGTTGTAATACCTGATTGTGCTTTGTCCACCTTCACGGTGGATTATATAAGTAGTGGATTGTATATATATATATATATATATATATATATATATATATATATATATATATATAATTTTATCTTTTTTTCTTCACAAAAATTACGAATAATATTGCTTCCAAATCTTGATTGACAGAATTGCTTGTTGCAAACAAGGAGCCACTTATGTATTAGCATGACTAATATGGTTGCGTAATTATCTTGATATAAAGAGGGCATCCAACTGTTTATTTAGCCATGTTGCGTGGCATTCTGAAATAATATACTTTTTTTTGGGGGTCAAAATTCGCCAAAGGACTGACGGGGGGTTTGACAGACCCCCTACCTGTTTATTGAAAAATAGAAGTGTCACAGACTATTCTTTCCGACTAAGTGTAGATGGAAAATTATTTCTAATTGAATGAATCGAATTACGATCTAAAATACCCAAAGATTGACAGTATTTTGGTAAGCTAGTGAAGTGTGAGAATTCCATTGACATATGATGCGAAGAAGCCTCTTTTGCGAGAAAATTAGCTATCAAATAATATACTTCTCTCATTTCTAAATATTAATTAATTAATTATAAATTTTAGATACTTTTTTCTGTCATTTTGTAAAATTTTAAATGTAATTTATTATTATTTTTAGTTGTAGCCTTTTATTTACTATCTATTAAATCATTACAATAATTAGTTTTCAATTTTCAAATCAACTCTATAATTTGTAATAAACATAATTTAGTTTTTCTTTTTTTATAAAAACTCTAGATTTAAGGTTTCTTAATATGTGTGAATTCTATAAAAGTAATAGTTATTTGATAATAGAGGAAGTAACTGCTTTCCCTTTGTCCAAAAGAAGGAAAAAGTAAAGAAAAAGAGCAGACTTTACAGCATGGAATAAATTAAGCAACTAAAAGGGAATTAAAAGACAACATGCATTAATAAATATTCGCAATGCCCTTTATTATTGAGAATTATTTTAAACTATATTTCGATTTTGCGGCGGGCAGTGCCATTTTGCTTCATGAAATCTTAACCCAGATTTCCCAGACTCATCCAACCATTGGAGGTCGAATGACAATGTCCTTCGAGTCAAGAATAACATACACACGGTTACAGCAAAAATCAGGACTTCCAACTTGACCAGGTCGCAGAAGAACAACAGTCACCAATGGATTGTCTTTCTGAATGACTTGTTTGGCTTGTGCACCATTCACTCCTACTAAATTCGGCCAGTAGAATTTGTGTCCTGCACCAATCAATCAAAATATGCTTGTAAAATATATTTTAAAAACAAGTTTAGAATATAAATTTAGTTAACATACATAAAGATATATCTCTCATGTATAAAAGAACATAATAAAATCTCAAAAGTGACTATTGGAAGGTATAGCAACCTTGACTGCAGCATATCGGATCGGTGCAAGGACCACTTTGGCACGGTGGATAAGTCATTTTTCTTTGTTGAATTTCTTCAAGTTCTCTGCTTATGAAAATGAACAATTTGTGAGGGGTCTTATATGGTGTAAACATTTATGGAGTTGCCGTTTTTGTTTAGAAGCCATATTGAAATATTTCTATACATAAGTTTTTTTGCCTTTGAAATGAATCCAAAGTTTACCAAATTCGATTAAAATTTAGCTTTTATTTTCATATAATTTAGGCAAAATATATAACAGTTGGGCCATTACGTGCCCTAAAGATGTAATTGCGCGTAGGAAATTCAATTTTTTATAGTTATGTTTAAAGGACAATTAAAAAACAAATTTGTTCCTGATTTGGTTTGACAATTCACAATATTATTGTTAAATTTTTTTTCTTTGTTTACATTGTGTTAATTAGAGAGTCAATAATAAAGTTTAACACACAACAAATTGGTAATATAGTTCGACTTTAATGAGTCTACTTCTGCGGGTTGACCCATTTAAAAAGATTTACTAAACTTCAATAAAAGTATAAGAATACAATTATCTTTATCCTCCAATAATTCCTAATAGATTATAATAGAACATCATACCAGTATTTTGTGTCAAACTTTTGAAAGCCTTTACTTGACCCAACTCCTTGATTGAACTTTCTTCAATTCATATTATCTCAACACGGTAGCACTTCTTTTGACACTGAAGCCTTTCCACCAGAAAGGTGTTTGCAAGGTTTAAGGTTGATTCAAGCACTCCTTAACGGTATGTTGAAGATGCAATAATAGCTTGAATCTTGATGCATACAATGACAATCAAAACCAAAATACCAAAGAAACTGTATGCTTTAAAACTAACAAAATATATCATGAGAATAAATCAATATAGTACAACCCCTTTCTTGAATAAACTCTCTTCGCTCTTATTATGTATCTCAGTACATATATCATAGTTCCTTCGGCTTTATATAAGTATTGTAATTGAACACTTTGTCTTCTTGTTGAATTAAAACACTGCGTAAAAGATATATGCCATGATCTTCCATATCTTCATAGTTCAATCCCAAAATGATTCCAATTTTTCACAGCGTAATCCCATGAAGATTCTAAAAAGATATTCCTAATATTCTCTTGGATTTATTTTCCTTATCCAACTCCAATATGTTTTGCTCAAATATTGCCAATTATCAATTATACAATTTAACATTGTCAAGGGATTCAACAATTATCTTAACAATCTCCTCCTTTGGCATTGTTTGATGCAAAACCTATAGGTAGCAAAATATCTTCAACATGTAGTAATTGGTCTTCAACTGTCAAAATCATGAAAGTAATCTTCAAATCATATAATAGTAATTCCAAGAAAACAAAGATAACGATTAAAGTATCAACCGTTATTCAACAATTAACCCTAGCTTAGAATTACAGTCCCAAATAGTAGTGTAGCAAATGTCCAAACATTCAACCGTCAAGTGTTTAGATGGAAGTTAACCCAGTAGCTGCAAATATAGCTAGTAATGAATCGAGAACCTACAAAATCCATGCAAAAGAACAGTTAGTAGAAAAATAGAATATCCAGTTCTAATGTCTAGATCTAGCAATTCTCAAAAACTCCCCCTAGTACTAGTTCGGTCTTTCACATAAATCCTAGCTTGAATCTTTGGGTTCTTGATGCATGTTGGAGATGTGGGTGGCTTCTTCAGAGGTGGCCTAATTAACTTGATGTCTGAGATAATTTTATTTGAGGAGATAGTCTAAAAAGCTAGCACAATTGGAAATGTATTGTGTTAGAAAATAAGGGTAAGGAAGTACAACAGTGCTATGGAATGGTAACTTAGCATGCTTTAAGAGATGATTGAAAATCAAGTCTCCTAAATTGAACTACATTCCTTTGCCAGTTTTATATATAAGCAAAACCCTACCTTTCAATACAATAGAAATATTAACAGTGGGTAGTCAATTGTAACATGATAATATATAAAGTGTGAAATAGAGCCTAGTCAGATGAGAAGATCTAATATAACATTCTCTTGCCATTCTTGCATAGGACCACCAGTTAGGACATTACTAATCTCATTCAAGTTCACCACCTCACTAAGTCCCTTAGTTTTTGAATAATGTGGGGCCCAAATATTTCAGCAATAATTTGTGAACTAATGGCAATAGTGAACCCTCTAATATAAACAAAATGATAAAAACATACTATTTGGATTAGCTATATTAGACTTTAAATTAGCATAGAATTTCTTCACAAGGTTTTCATTATACAGGTCTACAAAAACTACTAATTTCAACAAACCAACATTCCTTAACATGTCAATAATTTCAAACTCATGAAATTTTTTAATACTAAGAATTCTTTCAAAAACCACACCAACCTTCACAAAGATAATATCAAATCGTTCTTTGCTCTCAGCATCACAAAACAAACTTAAGGTTGCATTTTTTACAACAATCATTTTAGGTTCTTCAGAGACACTGATTTTGTCTTGTAGAAAATCTGGTCTTTCTTTTTCTAGTGCTTGATTTAGACTCAATAATTTCCACCTCATCATCCTTATTAGATAGCTTCTTACCAATCTGCTTTGTTTCAGCCTTTTTAGACTTAAGAAATTTTTTACCTATGTTCTGTTTCTTTACTTATTTGTTCAAAATAGGCCAATTTCAGTAACTAATTTTTAGACGGATTCTTAGCAGTCAATAATTTTCCCTTGCTTTAAGAATTTTCTCAACTTCTCGTGAAGTCATATATTATTTTAGAATAGATAAGACAAAAGGATCCAAGGGTTCAATGTTATCAACTAATTTACTAGACAACCTATCTTGTTCTTGTGGGTCATTGTCTATTTTCATTTCTACCAAATTTATCTCTTACCTTTCCTCAATTTCTCTTTCCTTCTCAACTTCTTTTAACATTTGTTGGATAGAGGGGGTCTCCAAACTCTTTAGTTTCTACCATTTTTCTTGATTTTCCTTTTTGAGACAACTTGATCAAAAAAGAAATTTGGTAATTTGGTACAGAAAATCTGAAGCCTTAAAGTATTTTGGGGTTTATAGGAAATACACAATTTAACACAAAATTATGCATACTTCTAACAGATAAAGTAAGAGTTTGACAAAGATTAACAAGTTCAACAACAGATTTAGTAAGTGAAGCAATGTTACTAGACTCAGTTGTCAATAATATCTCGTCGACAAGTGGCAGCAATGAACTGGTCGATGTTGCTGTTGGGCTAACCAAAACGGTACTTAGAACTCTTTGTGATCTGTATTGTGGTCTTTTTCTAGCTATTGTTAGGGTTGTGATTCTAGCAGTTCTTAAAATTTGAAAGGGAGAAGTTGAGAGAAGTTTAGAGAAGTTTTTGAATCTGGATGAATATTTCCTTCTACGTTGTGCCCTTTTGATTCTTGACAACCGCCACTAGAGTTTTCCATTTTCCATTAAATCCCTGTTTTTAAGGGATGATGAGACAGTTCATGATTTCCAAAAAAAAAAAAAAAAAAAACACAGTACAATGTTTAATCACCTTATGAATTATGTATGTTCCCAAGAGTGACTTCTCGGTGTCTACTCTTTTTTTGGTCAAATTTTTTGAAATAAAAAATAAAAAGAATAACAGTAAATTCTGTTAATGTTATAGTTTTGAAACAACAAACTTCTATGTTAAAGGGAACAAAGACCCAATACTTTGCGCAATTCTTCAAATCACAAAATATTAAGAGGTTTTGTAAGCATGTCTGCTAGCTGCTTTTAAGTTGAAACATATTCAATCTGCACAATCTTCTAATCAATAAGTTCTCGAATAAAGTGATGTCTGATGTCAATGTGATTAGTTCTGCTATGTCGAATTGGACTTTTCAAGACGTCACTTGTGTTATCAAAGATCACAATTAGTTTCTTCTATGTAATTCCACAGTCTTCCAACATTTGTTTCATCCACAATAGCTGAGTGCAACACCTTCCAGTAGCAATATATTCATGCTCTACTATTAAAAATGAAACATAATTTTGCTTCTTACTATACTAGGACACTAAGTTATTTCCAAGATCACTGTTAAGAAAAAGGCAAGAAATGATGGTTAGAAAATCATCGTTTTTGTGTACCAAACCGTTGTAAATAGTATATACAACGGTCAAAATGGTCAAAATAGTTTTATATACAATCAGAACATTTAAATCTCCTCAAAAAAAAACCCAACAAAATCATAAACAAAGTCAAACATAATCAAACCTTAAACATAATATCCTCAACACTGACTATACACAAAGCTAAACCTATCTTATTAACAATTAAGTCATAAACAATCAAAACATAAATAAATAATAATCTCCTCAAGAAGAAGAGAAATGTATACAAGAAGAAGTAATAGTAAATATACAAGAAGAAGGCAATGGAATTTATCCATCATAAGTAATACTATGAATATAATAATAAGACAATAATATATATCAATCATTGATAATCGCATTATTAGCATTGGATGGTCCATGAGGTTGAGATTTGGAACCAATACCCAAAGAAGCCATAGATGCATTAGATGGAAGTATATATAGGAGGTGTAGCAAATGCATTTATGCCAAATCTATGATATAGGGCTTTCATGTTTGCCTGAATCACTGTTATACTTTACATGTAACCCTCTTGCTCACACTACAAATGTAATTCGTATGTCTCTTGTTTACGTTGCAAGCATTTCTTTGTCTCTGCGTGCACACTAGCTAATGCACTTTGCATACATGCCTCAAACTCAGCCTGAACCTCCTCAACCTCTTTAGAAGTGCTGGATAATTAGCTGACTGAGGTTGGTATTGGTCCCTTCCTCTTACACCTGACACGACCCCATGTATCTAAACAGGATAAGCGCAAAAAATTTTGACCCTTCGTGACATTAGTGTGCTCAAACTCAGGTAGTGCTTGCCACTCTACCTCTAATCAGTCCTACAAAGTTAAGAAACAACATATCAAATTAATATTAAAGTTAATCTATTCTCTATAACATATTTTAACAATTCAGAAAAGTAACTTTTTGAATATTACTTACAATCATATCCACAGTCAAATCCTTAGCCTACTAACCACGCCACCATTATGTCGCAAGAAATATATCTTATTGCAATGTCAACTAGCCTTGTAAGGACATTTGTGATTATTCAATAGAGTTAATAGGATAATCTTTACCGCCATAAAAAATTTTGACAATTTACTAGTAAATTGGATCGAATTCAAAGTAACAGTGTATACAACAAAATTCAAAATAAAGGTGGTAAAAAAATTCAAAGTACAGATGTTTCTAAGAGTAAAAGACATTTATATTCAATAATGTGAATGCTAAACTTTAAACGATAGAGTGCAAAAGCCACCTACATTCAATAATTTGAATACCTGATCTTGTATAACAAAATGTGGAGTCATTCTTGTAGGTGGTGGATATGTAACATGAGATCGATTTTATTTTTTTTTTATTTGCCTCTCCCTGTAATTGTTTAAAATAGTCAAACTAGTAATCTCAAGTAGGAAAAAAAATGTACTAAGGTAGTATTTTGTTTTTAAAAAGTCAAAATATAAAAAGACTTTTACCTACACATCCTCTAAGCACTAATAATCAACCAGCATCCTTTACTGATCTTTATCAACTTGCCTTTCCCTTTAAACAATAGGTTCTATACTATGCTAGAAAGAACAAACATGCATAATTTTATCATATGTATTTGCTTTCAAACATACATATAAATGAAACGTAAATATTATCAAAGAAATATGTACATAATACTTGAGAAATATATAGATTATATTACAAAAAAATAAAAAATTTTGAACATATCTACTATAGTTAATAAATGAGAAAGTGATTAATTATATTTAGGTTATCACTGGTGTTCTTCTTCCAACTAAATCCACCCTAACGACCTCCCCTCAGTGTGGACACTATAACTAAATAGATAGCCATAAGCTGAAAAATTATTTATGGTCCACATAATAGTTGCAAGCAAATGGAACATCTCTTTTACCCCAACATTATATGTCATCATACCGTCACGCCACAATTCTTTTAACTTCTCAATCAATAGTTGCACAAAAATGTTAATCTTGTTCCTCAAACTTTTGAAGCCATCAATATGAGTTGGAAATATAAAATATGGTTACTTCATACATAGGCAAAGTGACAAATAGTACAATATTAAGAAAACATGCTAGGTGCTATGTGATATGTGCATTTTTGAAAATGGACCAAAATCCATCTGAGATCAATCCAAGCCATACATTATGGCATTCACTTGCAAATTCCAAATGTAATTCATCAAATTTTATCCAAATCCTAGAATCAATTGGGTGTCTATAAATATCTTTCACACGACCTTCTTCGTGCCACCTCATAAGAGAAGCATTTTTACGAGACATGAATAATCACTTCAACTTCAGAGTCAAAGAGAAATACCTAACATATTTGCATGCAATAGTACTTCTCTCTTTCTTGTACCTCGAAGCGTTGCACATCTTACAATGAATAATTGCCTTATTTTCCCCTGTATATCATGTAATTGTTTGGACAAGCATCTCATACTTTGCATTCTATTTCTAACACATTCATTATTTAACTAAAATCATAGTAATTTTTGGTAATTTTCACACCTATCTCATTGAAAGCATCTGTTAAAAGCTTAAGTACCATGTCAACAAATTTATTGGGCCACCTGTTGAGGACTTTCAAGTGTAATAATCTCATGATGAATTACAGAGAAGAAAACTTAGTAGAACTTAGATACTACTCCACTTTCTCATCTTCTAACAATTTAAATATCCCTCTCAAATCATCAGACTCTTCACTTGCATTCTTAAAGTCATTAATGCTAGTAACATCTTATTTTTTGACCTCTAGTGTACTATAAAAATACCTATTTTGACATTTCATACAAGGACAATAGATTTTGGCTCCATTAGGTTTGTCTCTTAACGCAAATTCTACGAAGGTATCTAAATTCTTATTATATTCATTACCTAAATGTTCATTTGAGTCAATCCATAATTGGTCCATTCCTTTATTTCTATAACAATAGTAGGGAATCTAGTTAAATAGGGATACATATCTTCCTACACAAGATTCTAAATTTTTGAAAATTTTTTGACAAAGTTTGCCCTATAAATTGACAAAGCTTCAAAAATAGCATGAGCATATAAATGCTTATATTATTATTTTCCATTTAAGAGAGCTTTTTGATGAGCAAGTCAGGATGGAAAGATATGAGATCTCTAAACAATTATTCTATTCTAAAATGGTAAAGGGTACATCTGTGACCACTCATAGACTAAAAATGCTGTGATTGATTGAGAAGCTTATATCACTTATGTTCATGATAGATCACGAATTAGATATAAACTTAATTCTTCAATCTTTGGCAATTAATTTTTCACAATTTGTGATGAACTACCAAATGAATAAGATTGAGACCACCATACTTGAGTTGATCAATCTTCTCAAGACAGTGGAGTCTCCTATGAAGAAAGAAAACAATGCAGTCTTGTTAGTTAATTCTTCTTTTAAGAAGAAAAATGTTTCTAAGAAGAAGAGGAAGAATTTAACCAAATCTAAAGGTAGTGTGAAAAAGAAGGAAATAGCTACTAAAGGACTATGTCACCATTGTGGTAAAATGGGTCATTGGAAGCGCAACTATAAAAACTACTTAGAGATTGTCAAGGAAAAAAAGGAGAAATTTGCAAGTACTTCTAATTCTTCTCCTAGTATATTTGTGTTTGAGATCAATAATGATTTTAATAATAAGATATAGATATTGGATACCAGGTATGGATCTCATTTGTGCAATAATTTGTAGGGACTAAAGAGCAGTGGGAAGTTAGAGAAAGGTTATGTGCATCTACATGCTGCAAATGGAGCAAAGTTTGATGCACTTGTTGTGGGGACTTATCATCTACACTTGCCCTTCAGATTAATTTTAGAAATAGAAAATTGCTATTATGTATCAGTTTTACTTAAAAATATTATCTCAATTGTTTGTTTAGATTTATTTAGATTTTATTTTAGTTTTTATAATAAAAGTTGTTCTTTTTTATTAAATGATATCTATTATGGTACAACAGTTTTAATGAATAGTTTGATATGCTACACATGGAAAATTAAGTTCTTAACATAAACAATAAGAAACTAAGAAAAGATAACACAAACACATCTTACTTTTGGCATTGTCGTTTAGGCAATGTAAACGAGAATCACATCTCTAAATTACACAAGTTTGATGACTTAGAGTCATTTGATTATGAACCATAGGGTACATGTTAATCATGTTTACTTGGTAAAATAGACTAAGACCTCTTTTCTAAGAAAGGGGAAAGGGCTAATCAATTATTAGAATTAATATATAGTGATGTATGTGGCCCAGTGATATTACAAACAAGAGGGGGTTATCAATACTTGATAACCTTTATCGATGACTATTCTTGATTTGGGTACCTGTATTTAATGAAATACAAATATAAGACCATTAACAAATTCAAAGAATCTAGAAATGAAGTAGAGAAACAACTTCGTAAAAGTATTAAAACTTTAAGATCCGATCAATGAGGTAAATACTTAAGCCAAATGTTTTAAACTTCTCTTAGAGATAATAGGATATTATCTCAATGGACTCCATCGCTTACATCTCAACATAATGGTGTATCTGAAAAAAAGAATCAAATTTTATTGGATATGTTTTGAACCATGATGGCTTTAGAAGACTTACCCAAATCATTTTAGCTATATGCACTGGAAACTATTGTTTATATTCAAAATAAAGTTGTATAAAAAATGGTTGATACTAGCCCATATGAGTTATTCTTTGGTAAGAAACCAAAATTGACCAACTTGAGAATTTGGGGGTATCTTGCTTACGTGAAGAGGATAATATCAGATAAATTAGATAATAAGTCTAATAAGTGTTTGTTTGTTGGATATCCAAAAAAATCTCATAGATATTATTTCTATCTTTCTTCTTAAAACAAGGTGTTTGTTTCTAAACATGCTATTTTTTAGAGAATGAATTCATACTGAAGGGAGATAGTGGGAGTAGAATTAAACTTCGTGATATTTAAGAAAAACAAATAGGTAATGACCAACCAGTTAATCCCGAATCTATTGACAAGATAGATGAACCTTTTAATACACAAGAACCTCACAGGCTAAGTAGGATATGTGTGATACTTGAGAGATATAAATTTCTCATTAGTGATTACAATGACGTATTGCTCATAAAAGAAGATGAACTTACCACTTACAAGAAATTTTTGAAAAATTTAGAATCTGACAAATGGCTTGAAGCTATGAAGTCAGAAATAGATTCAATGTATGACAATTAAGTTTGGACTTTCGTTGACCTACCCAATGGATAAAACCCATAGGGTACATATGGGTTTTCAAGAAGAAAACCAACAAGAATGACAAAGAAGTTACCTATAAAACGCGTCTAGTTGCTAAAGAATATCGTCAATAACATGTATTAACTATGACGAGACCTTTTCACCAGTAGCAATGCTGAAATTCAATAGGATACTCCTATCACTTGTCGCTCATTATGTCTATGAGATTTAGAAAATGGATGTGAAAAGAGATTTTTTTTTAATGAAAATCTGACTAAGGAAGTGTACATAATACAACATGAGAGTTTCACATCTAAAGATCACACTATAATGTGCAAGTTGCAAAGGTCCATTTATGAACTAAAACAAGCTTCTAGGAGTTGGAATATCTGTTTTGATGAATCAACTAAAGAATTTAGTTTCACACATAACATGGATGAACCTTGTTTATACAAGAAGGTTAGTGGGATTGCAATTAGTTTCTTATTTCTCTATATAGATGACATATTACTAATAGGAAATGATGTCTCTACTCTTCAATCACTTAATATAGTTATCTTTTCTATGAAAGACCTTGGAGAAGTAATCCATATTCTACGAATAAGGATTCATAGAGATAGATCAAAAAGGTTGCTTAGTCTTTCACATTCTACAAACATAGATAAAGTACTAAAGATGTTTAGCATAGATTAATCTAAGAGGGAATTCTTAACCATGACCTATGGAGTAAGCCTTTCAAAATCTGTGTCCTAAGACACATGATGAAATAAGACATATGATGAAAGGGATTACATGAGTAAAATACTACATACTTTTGCAATTAGATCTATCGTGTATGTTATGATATATATTAGGCCCGATGTATCATGTGTTCTAAGTTTGATGAGCATATATCAATTTAACCCTAGATAAGGTCATTGGGTGGCTATCAAGAATATTCTTGAGTACTCAAGAAAGACAAAGGATATATTCTTGGCATATGGAGAATGTGACTTACAAGTTAAAAGGTATGCAAATGCCAGTTTCCAATCTGATAAGGATGATTACAAGTCACAATCAGGATACGTGTTCATTTTTTTTAGTGGGGTAATTAATTTGAAAAGTTTCAAATAAGATACAAATGTCGATTCAATCATAGAGGCTAAGTACATAGCGGCTTCTGAACAACTAAAAATGTGGTCTGGATAAAAACATTTCATAATAGAACTAAGAGTGTTACCTATAATTGTTAATCCAATACCCTTGTATTGTGATAACAATAAAGCTAATGCAAAAGCAAAGGAATTACGACCTCATCAATGATCTAAGTATATACTTAGCCACTATCACTTGATTAGAGAAATTATTTATAGGAAATATGTAATGATAGAGAGAGTTCCTACTGATCAAAATATAGCTAATCTACTTACTAAGGTATTATCCCAAAAGAAACATGATAATCATGTTCAGTCATTTGGTATTTTATACATGAATGATTCGGTCTAGTGCAAGTTGGAGATTGTTAGGATTATACCTAAGAAGCAATCATTTGTATAATGTAGTTTGCATATTTATTCACTAAAAGGTATTCTTTATCTTTCAGTTTCTTTATTTCATAAGTGTATGTGTATAAACCTGATAGATAAAGTCCCAAACACATTGTGCAGTGTTAAGAAAATTAGGATAGAGATCATGATGTGAGATTGCTACTACACTATGTAGTATTTGTGCTTAAGCGATCCGTAGTTATAGTATTAACGAGATAAATCATCACTAATGTACGAAGACTAGCATATGTTATACTTCTTGATTAGATCAAATGGTGGTTATCACATCCGTGAGTATTATGATACTCAAAGTTAACACATAGATGCTTGTTATATAAATAAGTTTATTAGATAACCTAGCTATGAGATAATCATATAAATAGCTATTTAGTGCCAGCAATTGAATCTCATTATAGTAAATGTACAAGTATCCTTAGACTTAAGATCTCTAAGGTACTTTGTTTGCTAAGCGTTGTACTTTAACTCTAATATTTGGAGTTACATTGGGACCGTCTATAGGATAAATGTTGGGTACAACGTAATATAAACGAAAGTAGTTGAGATGGTCAATAATGATTTATCACTCCTAATAGTAGGGATGTATATCTTACGACCACTTGTAGAAAATCATTACTCAAAAAGTTTTTAGCCAAGGCAACTATGTGATTGGAAGTAGTTCCAAATGATACACATGTTGAGTAATAGATTCTGGAATAAGTACTAATAAAATCCGAGATAGAATTAATTATATTCTAGAGAGAGTTGACACTAATTTCATATTCTAAACTGAATGGGATATAGTATGATAAAATGAGTTTATTGTACTGACATTTTGCTATTGAAAGGTTCACGTCAAACCACTTGATTTTCTAGACTTTTGGGTGGTCATGATGCATTTTTAGATATTGCTCATGATCTGCTAAATTAAATTTATTAATTGAAGAGTTAATAAATTAATCATAACTAGAATTAATAAGTTAATTCTAATTATTAAGGATTATTAATTCTATAATGATTAGAATTAATTCATATTTCACTACAAAAAAATAGCCTTCTGTGACAACCCAAATTCCGAGCTGATGCCTTTCTTTTCCTCGCTAAAAGTCTTCAGCAAGAAAAAAAAAATTTGATGTCAGTTCCTCACTGAGGCGCCCTTACTAAAGAGTCATGACAAAAAAAAAAAAAAAAATGGTCACTAAAGAGGACTTTTTGTTGAGGAAATAAGTTTCCTAGCTATAGCTTTTGCTAGGAATTTTTTTTTTTTGTTACTAAAAGTACAAGAATTTTGTCACCAATAAAAACATTTTGTCGTTACTGATGTTCTTTTAGTGACAAAAAATTTTCCTCCCTAAATATTCATCTTTGAAAAGTTAATTTTATTTGACAGTAAAAACTACACTTTAGTGAGGAAAAACTACTCTTTAGCGACAAAATTTTTTCCTCTCTAAGAGTTGCTTTGGCTTGGAATGTTTTGTCACCAGAAAGCCTATGCGACAAAATTGTTCCTCTTTTTCCTCGCCAAAGAGTGGTTTTAGTCAGGAAACTTTTGTTGCCAAAAAGTGTATGGCGACAAAAGAGGAGCTCTTTAGCTAGGAAAAATTTCCTCTTTAGCGACAAAAAAAATTCCTCGTTAAATGTCTCCAAAAAGCATATGGTGACAAAAGAGGAGCTTTTTAGCGAGAAAAACTTTCCTAGCTACAGAGTAGTTTTGGCGAGGAAAGTTTTGTCGCCAGAAAGCCTCATTGGCAACAAAAAATTTACTCGCCAAAGAGTTATAAAAAATTTTTAAAAAATAAAAAATTTTCCATTTTCTTGAACTCCTCTTGTACTCTTTCTTATTGATAGGGGCTAATATCATTACTATTTTCCTTATTATTTAAGGTTAATTTGAGATACTTTTGTTGTAATAACTAGATATATTCCTCCCTATTTGACATTTTGCTTGGAAAAAGTGTTTTTGACAAATTTATATTGATTTAAGCTGATTTCGAGCAAAAAGAGTTAAATTCCAGCTTACACTTGGTGCCAAGTCCAACCAGTGCACCCAGCGCCAGGTCTATTCTGGCCGAACATAGAGAAAATATAGCAAAAATACAGGGACAAACCAGAATGTACCTAGCACCAAGAGGGTCGAAGGGACTTGGTGCCAGGTCCAACATGTACAATGGCAATTTTGTGTACAAAATTGGTATCTTCTAAAGGATTCTGGTATTTTTCAAATTCTACTTGGATTAGATTTCTCAATCCACAAATAGTGGTATCAATAAGGCCTATAAACACAAGAGAATAACATCTCTAAATAAGTTTTCACCTTTGGGATTCGCAAACCCATTGGAAACTCCTAGAGAAACACCAAGATTTAGGAGGATCAAAAGAGAATTCTTGGAGAAGAAGAGAAGGTTGCTCAAGAAGGTTTCTAGGAAGAAAAAGAAGTCTTGCTTGTCTATGAGTGGTTTCTTTTTCTGTTCTTTGTAATTTATTGACAATTTGAGTTTTAATTATTTTAATTATATTTAGAGGATGTTTTTGGATTCATGACTTTGTATTAATTTTAGTTCTTTGATCAATTGATTATTGTCTTTGGTATTTGATTATTTATTATCATTGGTTATTGATGCGTTTCCTTTTAATTGACTTGCAAAACGATCTTAGAAGTTCATTCCATTGATTTCAAATTTGTTAAATCTTAATGGACTTGGGAAATGAAATTAAGATTAAAGAACCTAAGTGACAAAAGATTAGTTGATTTCACCTCAAGCAAAGGGTCATTAGCTAATTTCATATTTATGAGGTATCAGTTTAATGCATCATTTTGTTATTATAGTGCAATTGGGAAATCTGTTAAATTAGTCAGGAGATAGTGATTCCATGGATTGGGAAAGAAGTGGAGTCTATATAAGTAAGTTCATGACTTGGGAAATGATTGGATCTTACTTAAGTTCCATCATGGTGCTAAGATGATAATTAATTGTGATAAGTGCTAATTAATCATTGCTATATCTTTGAGGATTTCTATCTTTTTACATATCTTTTCTCCTTATTCTTACTCCATAATAATCCTTGTGACTTATCTTGTGTGAACTTGGTCTATTCTCTAGTATATTAGGTTAGTGTTTTATTTATTTCTTCTTATTTTATTAGCTAAACAATAAATATTTGGATAAAGTAAGTTGGGAGCCTAAGTTCTCGTGAATTCGATAATTGTTATTCCTTGTATATGATGGGTATACTTGCCCGTATGTGCGGTTTTAGTGATTAGAATTTTATTAAAACTTGATTGATTATGTAATTTGTTGGTAATATTTTCTACACTAGAAAACACGCAACACGTATGCTTCTCGTACTCTTTCTTATTGCTAGGTCCGTGAACACTTGAAGCACTGGATTACACATTTTAATTGAACCACTAGAGTTGACTAAGCGAAAAAGCAAGTTTCAATCCCTGGTCCCTAGTCCGCGAGAGAGAGTGCAATGTGTGCAATCAACCGCCAGGCCAAGTTTCATGTTTAATCATATCTTTTTTTATTATTTAAAGTATTTGCAAAGTTCAATTTTAATTTTTTTAAACATTAGTATTATAAGAAAATACAACAATACGATTAAGTTTATCATGAAAATGAAAACAAATTATTCAACAGAATAAGTTATTCTGTATAATTATATAATTTTAAAAGTCTATATATTTTTAATTATATAATCATTTCTATTAAATAATTTAAAGATATAGATCAATTAGAAAAAAGACTTATATATTTTCAACACATACAAATATATAAAAATATATAAATATAACACACACGCGCCCGCGCGTATACACACACACACACACACACACACACACACTTATATACAACATATACAAATAAATAAATAAATATATATATATGTATATGTATATACGTATATATACATACACAAATATAAACATGCATATATATACATACATATATATGTGTATGTATGTATGTATATATATGCATGTATATATATGTGTATATACAACATATATATGTAATATACATATATAGAGTGACACTAGACTGTATATGTTGTATATATACATACATGTATTTGAATATATGTATATATATACAAATTTATATACATGCATATATATACATATATAAAATATTTTTTATGTACATATAAATATATTTTATATGTATTATATATATATATATATATAGATTTATATATAAAGACACACACACACACACACACACACACACACACACACATATATATATATATATATATATGTATACACACTATCTATCTATAAACATGTATATAAATGTACGTGGTATTTATATATATGTATATATGTGAATTGATATATGTAAAAACAACCCCTTCTTCTCCATAGACTAAGGTCCATACTTCACATATGTACATGTAGCCCGCTACAATGTATAGTATATAATAGTAACATGTGAAAAGATGCTATAGTGTACAATTGAAAACAGTAACACATGAAAAAGTGCTACAGTGACTGTGTTCAGTAATTTTGCTGATGTCATCTATGATGTCATGGTTTGATTATTATTAAAATAGTAATCTTTATCTTCATTATCATCATCACCAGGTTCTCTTAGGGATGCTTCAAAGGACTATTCTTTATTTGCAGTCGGTTCTGCTTTGATTTGTTGTAGTAATTTTTCCGTTACTGCAAGGAAATCTTCTTTAGCGGCAAATGTTGTGAGAGTTGCAGCTACTATTGATTTCTACTGTAAGAAACGTATTTGTTGACTATCAAAAGGGGACAGACATTTGGGGTTGGTTGTAAACTATTTTTTAATTGCCAAAATGTACGTGTTCTGTGCATTCCACTCTTTCCACCATTTACAGTGGCCTTGAAGGGAAAGGTGCAAAAGGCCTTGCTAATATGGATCCTTTGCATATGGTTACTTCTGGGAATATATCTAAGCAAGCTTGAACATGCTAAAAAATTGGAGTAGTAAGGGAACTATTGGCTAATGGTTGTAATACCTATTTTTGAAATATTCAAATCCTTCTTTGACAATGTCGAGAAGAATTTCTTTAGTTAGGCCATAGCAGGGCCACCACTGATTGATGAACCAATTAGGAAATACTAATTGGCGGGTTTCTTTTTGTTGAAATAAAGAAACCAAGATTGATTTTGAAAACAAATTTGAAAAGTGAAGGCGTTTATTCTAAGATGTTCGTAATCCCAATAATTTTAAACCGTGGGATAAAAAATTTGCGAAAACTTTTTGAAGGTATTTAGGGGAGCTTTTCGTACTGAAGAAGTATGGATAGAGTGAATTTGACCTAAGGTGTTGGTGACATATGACTCAGTCTTTTTATCTTTATGAGGGTAAAAGGATGTACTCTCTGTATCTACAAGGATAAACTCATAGTATTTTTTGGTAAATTTTGGAGACTTCTGAAGGAAGTTGACATCCAGATCAAAGAGTTGTTTGGCTACCTTTTGTGGGTTTGGATCCTAAAATTCAGGTTCTATTTGGAGTGATTTATATACTCTAGGGGTTTTAATGATGTGGGTTCTTAGGTCACAGAGAACGTGGAAGAAATTGGTTTAGTCTCAGAAGAAAGACTCTATTTGGATGCCGATTACATCGTGCATATGTTTATGTTTTTGAAACTCTAGGTTCCAGTGGTTGTAGGGTTGTCAGCCACCACTTTTGAGTGTGAGAAGGAACTACCTGACTGGGAGAGTATCCCAAGAGTCTACACTAATTCTCAAAATTAAATGGATTGAAGGATTAGGATTGAGCATTGTATAGATCTTCGAATTCTACAAAAGCAGCCCAACTTACTTTTCGCAATTTTATGAGAGAGAGAGAGAGAGGCTCCTGTATTTTGGTATGTTGGTTTATAACTGGTTGGAATATGCTCATGGCATAATCTTTTGGAGAGGTAAATTTTAGTTTACCAGAGGAAGATGAGGATTCACTGAAATCTTTTTTTGGGGCCTGTGTTTTAGGGGGTGCTAGAAGGGCTAGAATCTCATTGAGGTTCAGCTTTGTTTTCTTGGAAGGCATAGCTATCTTCCCTACTGAAATTTCATAGTTAAAAAATCAAGAATAGAGTTTGAAGATCATTTGATATATTCTATATCAAAATAAAAAATCGATAAAATAGCTTGCCATCTAGCAAATATCTGTTTAGAGATAAGGTTTTTTACATCTTTTTACAAGACATATTTTGTAGCTTTGCAGTCAAAAGTAAAAATTTCTGATTTAATAAATCAGCTTAAAATTTTGAAATGCATAAAAAAATTACCAAAATTTCTTTTTTAATAGTAGGATAGTTCTGCTGAGGACTATTCCGAGGTTTTGATGCGGAAGTAACAATATGTTTTTTGCCATTTTTAAATTGTTTGAGGATGCCACCATAACCAATGTCTGAGGCATCAGTCTCAACAATTTTTGGGATAGATAGATCAAGAAGAGATAAACAAGGAAGTTGATTAACTTTAGACTTGACTTGCCTAACGATTAAACTTCTTTGTACTAGTGCCATCAAAAGACTTCAAAACAAACATAATTATTTACATGCTGGCCTTATCAAAATTGCAGCAAAACCTCTTTCAAATGAAAAACTTGATACTTCTCTACTTTTATGCCTAAGAGATACTAGATTTTTAGATTTCAATGATTTACTCTTAGGTATTGTAGAAACCAGTCTTTATAGTGAACTAGTTTATTTTATTTGTTTTCCAAATTTTACAGTCTCTCTTAAGAATCAAAATATTCTTGATGCTCTGACTCGTAATGTTAACACTACAAATTACAAAATCAAAATAGATTCTGTTCCTGTCACCATCATATATTGTATTTAATATAAGGCTATGACCTCTACCTTCAATACTTGGGCAATGAGAATTTCTCACACAGGTGAAATAGTTCTCTTCTAAACGGATTTGCAAATATCTCATCTTTCCTTTCCAAAACCATTCTCATGGAACCAGGTTAGTCATCCTTTTAACTAGTTATCGATTGATGCAACTCCTTCTATGAAACCAGAAAACACCACTGTGTTGATATCAAATAAATCTCTCAGTCAAAGGTTTGAATAGAAAACAACATATTATTAGACTATTAGTGTTGTGTGCTAGAGGTAATCACTTGTACCATGTATATTGCATAATAATTAATAAAAGAGACATTCTCTATCTTTCAATTTGATTGTTATATCTGAATATGCATATAAACTATTTGATAAAGTCCCTAGTACAATACATTGTTAAGGAAATCATGTATTGTACTAGGGACTTTATCAAAGAAATCATGATAAAGATCATGATGTGAGATTTTACTACACTATATAGTGTTTGTGCTTGAATAATCCCTAGTGATAGTGTTAATGAGATGGGACATTATTAATACGCTAAGACTAGCACATGTTATATCCCTTGATTGGATCAAGCGATGGTTTTCATGACCGTGAGTATTGTGATACTCAAGATTAATATATGGATGCTTGTTATGTGAACAAGTTCATTTGATAACCTAGCTATGAGATAATCACTTGGATAAGCTATTGAGTGTTAGTGATAGAATCTCATATAGCAAGTGTGCAAGTATTCTTAGATTTTTTTTTTCTCCAAGGTATTTTGTTTATTGAGCGTTGTACTTTGATCCTTTATTGACAAGGTGGGTTCGACCCACCTGGCGCCAAGTACACTCTGTTCTTTCCCTATGTGCCTCTAGAGCAAACCTGGCGTCCAGTACGTTCGACCCATCTGGCACTAGGTGTACTCTGTTCTTGCACTTTTTTATATTAAAAAAATATTGTTTTTATCTTTTCTAAATTTGAGAATAGGTTCTAATAATGATTAGAACTTATTTGAAACCTATTATTTTGGATAAAAATATTTTCAAATTTACATATAGGACCTATAATTTTTTAAAATTTGATTTCGGCCCAGAACTTTCTAAAATTCGATTTTGGACCTAGATTTCTCCAAAATATTGATTTTGGATGATTGTGCATTGGATGTTTTATGCTGCATTTTAAGCACGTTTTATTGGCATGGTGGATGGTTATGGACTAAGACCAAACTTATCTATTCATGCATCTTTATCACTTTGTTTTAATTAAATAGGGCCTGCGCATCCCCCCTTATCTCAAATTCCTGTGTAATTCTCTTCTCATCTAACTTTTCTCGAACAAGGTTTCTTTCTTTAGAAAATTATGTAATTAGTTTATATAGGTTAGATAAAGGTAGAATTTTATTACAAGATTTTGAAGACGGCAATCAAAGCGAAGCAAGATAGTAAGACATTCTACTTAAATCATGCATGAACACATAGGGTTGACCATATTAATTTCCTTGATGGCTCGAGAAAATTAATTTAGAGGGTCCATAACCATGCCACGTAATTGTTTATTACCATGTTTATAAATTTATACTGGTTATTGATAAATTATATGCATGCCAAACGATGAGACAACTAAAAGAAATAAATCACTCAAATAATATTAAATATAATGCATTCCATTAATGTAGTAAGAACTAGAGCTCTTTTTTTAGACCAGGTTGTTAGGCATACCCAAGTCTACTTGACATTGATTATGTTTAAGTTATGAAATTTAATTCTTGATCAATGGGTTAGGTTTAACTAATTTTTTTTTTATCTCGGTTAGGCTAAGCCAAGCATAAAGAATATTAGAGACAAGGTTGGGATAATATTAAATACTTTAATGATTAAAAGATATTAATCACCCAATGATATAGTAGTTACATTTTATGTAATTGGTATTGGATACCTACCACTAAACTTAAGAGTGGCTTGTTGGGCTAACCCAAGGTCATTCTTAAGGAATTTGGATACTGGTCCACTAGGAAAGCTTCCAACGGGCTTTTCCAAGTCAATAGTGGGGGTTGTTGATTTGAGTAAAATAGTAGAATAAAAATACGTTTAATTAAAGACCTAATTACTTGCATATCATGAGCATATACATGTTCTAAGTATTCTATTTTTACATCTAGGTCACTTGCATCATGTCGACAAACCTAAACCTACGTAGTATTTTGGAAACAAATAAGCTCATCAAATCAAACTATTTGGATTTGTATAGAAACTTGAGAATCATTCTCAAGTCGAAAAAGTTACTCTACATGATAAATGCTCATATTTCACCACCTCCAACCTAAGATGCTCCTGTTGATGAGCATATTGTCCACAAGAAGTACAAGGAGGATAGTGACACTACATAATGTATTATGCTGGAGTCAATGACTCCTGAGTTACAAAAACAGCATGAGCATATAGATGCTCAAACCATTATCTTCTATCTTAAAGAGTTGTTTGATAAACAAGCTAGAACTAA
This sequence comes from Voacanga thouarsii, assembly GCA_026120185.1. Classification (NCBI taxonomy): domain Eukaryota; kingdom Viridiplantae; phylum Streptophyta; class Magnoliopsida; order Gentianales; family Apocynaceae; genus Voacanga; species Voacanga thouarsii. Next base: position 334,092 of record JANUWF010001151.1, read on the forward strand.
GAGATAAGAGATTTCTAAGCAATTGTTCCATTCTAAGATGGTCGAGAGTACTTTAATAGCCACTCATGGGCTACAAATCTTAGGCTATATTGAAAAGCTTGGGTCTCTTGGTTTCGTAATGGATCACGATTTAAGTGTTGACATAATTTTACAATCATTACCAAGTAGTTTTTCACAATTTGTGATTAACTACCACATGAATAATATTGAGACCACCATACCTGAGCTTATCAATTTGCTTAAGACTGCTAAATCATCCATGAAAAAGGATGATAAGGCGATCTTGCTATTAGGTATTCGTCTTCTAAAAAGAAAGTTCCTAAGAAGAATAAGAAAAATCTTACCAAGCCCAAATGAGGTGTGAAGAAGAAGAATCAACCACCAAAGGCCCATGTCATCATTATAGCAAGATGGGCCATTGGAGGCGCAACTGCAAAACCTACTTGGAGACCGTGAATGAAAAGAAGGAGAAGGAGAAGCTTGCAAGCACTTATACTTCTACTCCTAGTATGTTTATGATTGAGATTAATACTACCTTTAGTAATAAGATATGGGTATTGGATACCAGCTGTGGATCTCATTTATGCGATAATTTGCAAGGACTAAAGGGTAGTAGAAGACTGGAAAAGGGCGATGTGGACCTGCGAGTTGCAAATGGAGCAAAGGTTGCTGCACTAGTTGTGGGGACTTATCATCTTAATCTACCTACTGGATTAATTTTAGAACTTCAAAACTGCTATTTTGCACCAGTTTTATTGAAAAATATTATCTCAGTTGCTTGTTTAGACTTATTTGGGTTTCATTTAAATTTTAAGAATAAATGCTATTCTTTTTTATTAAATGATATCCATTATGGTTCTACAACTTTAGTTAATAATTTATATGTTCTAGACATGGATAATCTGATTCTCAATATAAATGTAAAGAAAAAAAAAAGATAACTCAATCTTATCTTACTTATGGCATTATAATATAGGCCATGTGAATGAAAAACGCGTGTTTAAGTTATACAAACTGGGTGACTTGGGGTCATTTGATTATGAATCATATAACACATATGAATCTTGTTTACTTGGTAAAATAGCTAAAACTCTATTTTTTGGAAAAGGAGAAAGGGCTAAACAGTTATTAGAACTAATATATACAGATGTATGTGGCCCAGTATCTATACAGGAGGTTATCACTACTTTATAACTTTCATCGATGACTATTCACGATATGGGTATTTGTATTTAATGAAATACAAGTCTAAACCATTTGACAAGTTCAAAGACTTCAAGAATGAAGTAGAGAAACAAATTAGCAAGAGTATTAAAACTCTTAGATCCGATCGATGAGGTGAATACTTAAGCTAAGAGTTTCTATGTTATCTTAGAGATAATGGGATATAATCTCAATGGACTTCACCACATACATCTCAACATAATGGTATATTGGAGAGAAGGAATCAAACCCTTCTAGACATGGTACGGACTATGATGGCTTTTGTAGAGTTAACGAAATCGTTTTAGGGATATGTACTGGAGACTACTGTTTACATATTAAATAGAGTTCCATAAAAAAACGGTTGATCCCACTTCTTATGAGCTGTTCTTTGGTAAGAGACCAAAGTTATCTCATTTAAGGATTTGGGGTTGCCTTGCTTTTGGGAAAAGGGCAATGTTAGACAAACTTGAAAGTAACTCTAACAAATATTTGTTTGTTAGATATCTGAAAGAATCTTTTGGATATTACTTCTATCTTCCTTTTAAAAATAAAGTTTTTGTTTCGAAACATGCTGTCTTCTTAGGGAATGAGCACATGTTTAAAGGAGATAGTGGGAGCAAACTTAAACTTAGTGAAGTTCAAGAAGAACAAACAAATATTGATCAACAGTTTGAACCCACACCTATTGATAAACCTTTTAATACACAAGAGCCTCGTAGGTCAAGTAGGATATGAGTGGCGCCTGAGAGATATAGATTTCTCATAAGTGACGACAATGACATATTACTCATAGAAGAAAATAAGTCTACTACTTACAAGGATATTCTGCATAGTTCAGAATTTGACAAATGGCTTGAAGCCATAAAGTCAGAAATGGATTTCACGTACGACAACCAAGTATGGACTTTGGTTGATCCACCCGAAGGAATCAAGCCTATAGGGTGCAAATGGGTTTTCAAAAAGAAAACCAACATGGATGGTAATATGGTTACCTATAAGGCAAGTCTGGTTGCAAAAAATTATCGACAATAGCAAGGTATTGACTATGGCGAAACTTTTTTACCAGTCGCTATGCTAAAATCTATAAGAATACTCCTAGCACTTGCCGCTCATTACAACTATAGCAACTAGATGTAAAAAAGCCTTTCCTTAATGGAATCCTGATCGAGGAAGTGTATATGACACAACCTGAAGGTTTCACATCCAAAGATGGCACAAAAGTACGCAAGTTGCAAAGATCTATCCATGGACTTAAGCAAGCATCTAGGAGTTAGACCATCCATTTTGATGAGACAATTAAAGAATTTAGTTTCATTCAAAACATGGATGAACCTTGTGTGTATAAGAAGGTTAGCGGGAGTGCAGTTGTTTTCTTATTACTTTATGTAGATGATATATTGCTAATAGGAAATGATGTTTCCATTCTTCAATCTGTAAAGATTAGGTTATCCAAGATGTTCTCCATGAAAGACCATGGAGAAGCAACCTATATTCTATGAATAAGGATCTATAGAGATAGATCAAGAAGGTTACTAGGTCTTTCGCAATCTACATACATAGATAAAGTGTTAAAGAGGTTAAGTATGGATTAATCCAAAAGAGGATTCTTACCTATGACACATTGAGTAAGCGTTTGAAAGTCAATGTCTCCAAAGAAAAAAGTTGAAAGGGATCATATGAGTAGAATTTTCGTATGCTTCGGTAATTGGGTCTATCATGTATGCTATAATATGTACTAGGCCCGATGTATCATATGCTCTTAGCTTAAAGAGCAGACACCAATTTGACTCTAGAGAGAGTCATTAGATGGTTGTAAAGAATATCCTCAAGTACTTACGAAAGACTAAGGATGTATTCTTGGTATATGGAGATGGTGATATGCAAGTAAGAGGATATACTGATGCCAACTTTTAGTCTAATAAGGATGACTATAAATCAAAATCTGGCTATGTATTCACATTGAGTGGTGGGGTAGTAAGTTAGAAAAGTTCCAAACAAGAGACTACTGCTGATTCGATAACTAAAACAGAGTACATAGTGGCTTCCGAAGTAGCTAAGGTATCAAGTGTGCAAGCATGTACTTGACACTATTATCTTATTAGAGAGATCATAGATAAACAAGATGTAAAGATAGAGAGAATTCTCAAGGATTAGAACATAGCTAATCCACTTATTAAAGTACTTTTCGAGAAGAAACATGATAAACATATTGAGTCATTCAGTATTCGATATATAAATAATTGGCTCTAATGCAAGTGGAAGATTGTTAGTGTATGTCCTAGAGGCAATCACTTGTACCATGTATATTGCATAATAATTAATAAAAGAGACATTCGTTTTCTTTCAGTTTGATTGTTATATCTGAATATGCGTATAAACTGTTTAATAAAGTCCCTAATACAACATAGTGTTAAGGAAATTATAATAGAGATTATGATGTTGGATTCCTACTACACTATGTAGTGTTTGTGCTTGAATAATCCCTAGTCATAATATTAATAAGATAGGACATTATTAATATGCCAAGACTAGCACATGTTATATCCCTTGATTGGGTCAAGCGGTGGTTTTCATAACCGTGAGTATTGTGATACTCAAGATTAATATGTAGATGCTTATTATATAAACAAATTCATTTGACGGCTTGGTTATGAGATAATCACTTAGATAAGCTATTGAGTGTCAATGATAGAATCTCATTATAACAAGTGTACAACTGTCCTTAGACTTGAGATCTGTAAGGTATTTTGTTTATCGAGTGTCGTATTTTGATTCTAATCTTTTGAGCATATCTTATGGCCACTTGTAGAAATTATTACTCATGAAGTCCTTGGCCAAAGCGACTATGTGTTGGAAATAGTTCCAAATTTGATACACGTATTGAGTAATGGATTTCTTGAACAAGTACTAAAATATTTGTGTCAAAATTAATAATATTACTGATGGAGTTGATACTAATTCCATGCTCTAGACCAAATGAGATATAGTATGGTGAAAAGAGTTTATTGCACTGGTTATTTACTAATGAAAGGTCTAGGTCAAGACACTTGACTTTTTGAACTTTTAGGTGATCAAGAGTTACTACTAGATGTCGCTTTTGATATGCTAAATGTGAATTTATTATTTAGAGAATTAATAAATTAATGCTATATTTTATTTAGGATTATTAATTCTAAAGCTGTTAGAATTAATTTATATTATGCTACCAATAAGATTAGAAAACCTAATAGGTCATACACAATAAATGTTTGAATGCTCAATCTATATTATTTGATAATATTATGGGGTTAATTTAGAGAAGAAAATATACTTATAGGTGAATTATAAGTTTGTTATAATTCATAGATTTAGTTGCAATTATATATAAACTTCAAGGGCCCAATTGTAGACATGGATCTTGGATGACTTAATTGCAATTAATATAAATTCTAAAACTATAAATAAGGGAATTCGTTCCTTTTGCAGAAGGGATTTTCGGTTCTTCTTCTTCTTCCTTATTTTTCTCCAAGTAAACCTAGTTGCTCCTCTTCTATTAGTATAGTTTTGAGCGAGCTTTGTGAGCAATTCAACATTATGTGGATTACTACTAGAGACAATCCTACTCTTGGATTGTAGTGGCGCTTGGTGGACTATCAAAAGCAGATGAATTGGTTTCTTGATTGGCGCAAGAAAATTTTGTTTTATGCTACAGAAAGTAATCTTCATTTCCTTCTTCTATTCCCATTTTAATTGCGAACGCATGATCCTTGGGCATGAATTTCATGATTATTTCTAATGCGTTCTTATTGATAACCATGATGAAATCCCAACATAGACTCCCTTTGTTAACTCCCCGTCCTTTCTTACCTTTTTCGGGACTAGCTTTCCTCCTCTTGGTATCAGAGCCTAATGGAGAAGTAAGGTAGACGATTCTTGTTATTAATACTTTTGTGATGAATTCCATGTGGATTTGACGATGCTAAGTATATTGGTTGTCTTGGTTCACCATGTAGTGTTTAATATGATGGTTTATTGTCATAAACCCACGTATAATGCATGGATGTTTCTAATATTGATAGATTTGTGAATTATTCAGTATATATTGAATAAATTTATAAACTCTACGTCAGATTTGAGGTGATAAGGAAAGAGATCTTGTTTCAAATCTACTCTACAGGTGGTCTAACTGAGTTGTTGTTGGCTGATAAGTTGAGTAATGGTCGTTGTTAACACAGTAGCTTGTAAGAGATGAGAATTTATTCCCAAAGTCCTGATCCCCCTCAAATCTATTACAGGCTTTGTAGATCTAATCTTGATTTATTGATTAATACTCATATATGTTACATTCACAAACAGATCTACATGTTTTACATCATAAGTTATTAATAACTTAAATGTATTCCTTTTTGTGGAACCTGAAGGTGATGATTGCCAAGTTACGAGAAGTGTAAAGCCATATTTGCATTTTCTATGTTTATTTACTATATTTTGTTTTGGGCAATTTTCACTCTTTTAGTTATATCTTCTTTTCTCTACCCTTTTTCTAGATCATCTTCTTCCTCTTCTTCTCCTACGTCCTCCTCCTTTTCTCAAACTTCTTCAAAACTTAAGGAAGTGTTTAACTTTTCTGACCTCCAACAATCTACTGACAACTAGAAAATTTTCAAAATTTCTCCCAATGAGATTTACAAATCTTCCAAATAGTATATATATATATATATATATATATATATAACATATTAGTCTCTAAATTTTTATATATTTATAATATGACCTCAAAAATTTTTAACTAGCCCCTAATTTTTAAATATTTAAAGTATGACCCCTAAATAAATTGGTCTCCAAATTTTTAAATATTTACTATATAACCTCAAAAATTTACAAAATTGATCCTTAAATTTAAAAATATTTAAAATATGACACCAAAAAAATTTGTAAATTAGTAGGTTTGTATCTGTTGTATACATATATATATATGTATGTGATGTATGAGTATATATATATATATATATAATATTACATATTTACAATTTAATACAATTATATATATATGTATATATATTTATTTCAATAAACTACATATAAAAAAATATATACGCACATGCAATATATATATAATATTTTAATATATTAATATATATACATATGTATAATATATACACACATATATAAATATATAAATATATAAATATATATATATACACACATATTAATATACTATTTTACTATATATGTATTAATATATATATATATACATGTATGTATATATACTAATATATACATACACGTATATATATATATATATTAATACATACATAAATTAATGTAAATTTTTAATATATTAATTAATACACACACACACACACAATTAATATACTATTTTAATATACAATATATATATTTGTATATATATATATATGCATACATATATATAAATATAAATCATATACATAGAAAATACATACAAATAGATATACATATATATAGACACATATACAAATATAACTTAAACATGTATACTTACATATAAATGTCCAAAACCTAGTGCATTTATAAAGATAGTGTTGGAATGTATGCCCATTAAGACTGTATTTCTGATGTAATTTCGATTAAATCAATAAAAGTTTTATTCTAACAAATAATTTGTGTTTTCTCATTTTAATTTCTGCACGAGTTCTCTGAAAAAGACCCATTGTATTTAAGTATGTTGTCCATGTGAATAGAGGTCTTTCACAGTAAGGCATAGATCACGAGTTACTTAACACATAAACTGTTATTCTTAACCGAATGATGAGAATGTGAATCTCATCATGATAAGGTTATTATATTATGAATTCCAGGTGGGAAATTACTTACCTCTAGCAAGTAAATAGTCCTCTCACTTCATAATATAATCTTATTTTGAATACGTAAAACTGGACCTGTAGGAATGGTTTTTAAAAGTACTATATAATAGAAACTTAGACTACTACTGCTACAGCGTGGACTTATACCCTACGACTTCAGTATTGGTTGGTGGTCTGGCAAAACTGGAAGCGTATATTTTGATATACTATAGTTAAGGTTCTATCGTAGGGCGAATATACTTGTATGTTGGGTATATATGACTAGTTAGTTAAGACAGACTTGTAGAAGATAGCCTCTGTACTATATCACCCTGTATGACTGTTTAAATGATCTAATAATCTAAGGTCTTGAGGAATATGACTTGGATGTTTGCTTTAGGGTAGCTCCTTTAGAAAGAAAAAATATTCTAGGAAGTCGTGGATCATTATATTAGAGGTCTAAGGATGGTAGATTTCATTTAAAGTGGTGTTAGTAAACTCTTCCTCCCTGAATGTACGACATTACGCAGAGGGGTATATATTGTCATAACACCTGTTGGTCGGAGACATTGCTTGTGCATTATTGCCTTTGGGGTCAATATTTCCTTATGATGATGTTAGAAAATATTTAAAATGCAAAGTACGTCTATTTTTATAGTAACGGTATTTTGGTTATTTTTGTAGCCAAAATAATGTGTCTTTTGATCCTCGAAATAGCCCGTAAGTTCTAATTATTTTTGGGCTGAGGAAATAGCCACGATTAAAGATGATTTTATTTTATTTAGTAAGTCTAATTTATTATTGGATTGGAATAAAATAAAAAGTCTAGAGAGATTAAATTAATTATCTAGTTTTAAAAAGCTTGAAAAATAATCTTGGTCTATTAGTTTCATTGGTTATTTATTGGGCTATTTTTACAAGTCTGAAATATAAATAATTGATATTTATTATTTATGGGCTTATTGAGACCAAGAATAAATAATAATATTTGGCCCAACAGCCTAGACCAAGTTTTCGCAGAACAGAAGGGTGTTTAGTTTTTTACCCTCACTAAACGTCTTTTGTGGGAAGATAAATGATTACATCTGGGATTTTGAAAAGTGAGTTATCTCGGTAGTTTGTTATCGTTGAAACCGTGTGGGGTAAGTGGATGCACAGTAATTCTTTGTGTGTGTGTGTGTGTGTAGCTAGACTATTGTTGTCTTTCTCTAATTTTTCGTCCCTCTTTGTGTTTGTTTCTGTTTAACCCTGAAACAAGAACAGAGAAACTCCTATTCTTGATGACGTTATTTTTAGCAAAGGGTCAAGAAGAACCAAAGCGTCAAGAAGAACCAAAGATCATTTCTTTTTCCATAGCTCTCACCAACTTTCTAGGCATTGGACATATTCTGAAAACCAAAGGCGGTTGCTTTCATGCACTGGAGTAGGAGACTTGTTGCACAACAACTGGAATTATCATTGAGAAAAGAGGTTTCGGATGCTCCCACGACCCCTATTCAACCTAAGCAGTCAACACAGACAATTAAACGCAGAGGTAAAATTACTTCAACTTTTATTTTTTTTGTAGCTTATTGTTGTTTCTATTTTGCTTCTATGGTCGTGATCCACCTACAAGTGCTATGAGAGCTACAATTTTAATAGCTTAGGAGCATGCTTAGGTGAATTAAAACTAGATAGAATGGTCTTGAATATTGCTTGTGAGCCTTCCTTCTTTACAAGTATGGGATAGATCATTTGTAAACCTTGCAAGTGGAGGTATAGGAATAGCTGTAATCTAATGGCTTTGATTTAGAGATCATGTAAGTCCAGTGTTTAAGGGTATAGGTGTTCATTTTAGGTTTGTTTTGGTATTCTATAAACAAATTGAGTCTATAAATGCCACTGGAAACATGAAAAACCAAAAGCAAAATAGAGAAGACAAAGTTCTCCAGAGAAAAGCCAAGCTTGGCTTCAAGAGAACCGGCCACGGCTCATGAAAAGAATGAATCAAAAGCTGAGCCGAATTGCAAGGAAATCGGCCATAGCTTGTGGTACAAAGTGTGCCCAAGCTGTGGCGGGCTATGGTCCAGCCAGCCTTAGCTGGCCTTTGTGCTAGTCGGGCACGACTAAGGCTCAGCCAGCAACAGGTCAGATCAAGTAGTGGTCACGGGTCAGGTTTTGGTTGACCACTGGTCATCCAGTTTTGGGGCATTGATCCTGTATGATGGGTGTATGAAGACTAAGGAATTTTTTGTAGTTTTCTTGCATTTTTCTTTTCCGTTTTAGGTCCTATACCAGACGAAATTATTATGTTTGAATAGTTAATATTCTTGGAATATTTTGCATGAAAAATAATAGTAAGAAAATTAGGATTAAAAAAGATAATTAATTAATTAATATGTTTAATTCTATTATTTGGACACCTAGGTTAAAAGAATAAAAAAGCATAAAAACGTTTACAGTTTTCTGGCATGCTATTTTCTTTTATGAACCTATATGCATGTTTTCTCAAAGACCAAAGTCTTTGTGAATTTTTGATAAAGGAAAAACATTTTTCTTCAGATTAAATGGTTATTTTAGAATAAAAACAAAAATTAGTCCTTGGTTATTCTCTTAAAAAATATTATCCTTGACATAGAGAATATTTTAGATTTAGATATTTTTGTAAGTTAAAAGGAATAACCATTTTAATTTATTTTACAAGAAAATTATTTTTATCCGATAAAACTTGAGACCAATGTCTCTTAAAAATTTTGAAAAGGAAAATTTTGATATTATTAAGTTCTTAACTAGGTAAAATTAATCCATAGAAAATCTCTTAAAGGATTTTACCTTGACATAAAGATATATAGATTTAGATATTTTACAAAGGTTAAGGGATACTTAATAGGATATATTCAAAAGTATATTTTCTTGGAAAACCCTTGTTTTAAAAGACTAAGTGAGAGAGGGGTTCCAACGGCCCCATGGCTTTTATCACGATCCACATTAGAGATCGTGGATCCCCTCGCAACACTCTCGGAGTGAACCCGTATAGGATGGGGATTCTACAAGGATCTAGACCTAATGGATGGATATAATTGATGCCTAGGACATGTACTGTGATCAGCCAGCTCACGTTGGAGGTAAGAGTGTAAGGATTGTCCATAGAAAATGAGAAGAAATGATTATCCCTTCCATAGAGTTATTTTCTAGATCATTATCTAGAAGGATAGTCAATTTGTAGTGGTCAATACATTTAGCTTAGGAAACTGTCAATCTTCCCATGAAGCTATGTCTGTTTTTTTGAAAGCCAAATTGATCATATTAAAGATAATAGTAATAGGGTTAGCTATTACCAGTTTTAATATGAGGATAAAGTGCACAAATTATTTATTTTTCACAAATTTAGAATTTTCTTTTATTTTTTATTTTCAAAAATAGTTGGTGGAGATTCTTTCAGTCATTTGGTCGTTATTCTCTATGAGAATAAGTTAATGGGTCCAACTTACGTAGACTGGAAAAAAAACCAGGACATAATACTTACCGCTGAAGAGTATAAGTATGTCATTTACAAAACCTGCCTGTTATTAGGGAGGGTTCCACTGAAGAGGAGCGTGAGACTGAGAAAGTATAGAAGAAAGCCGATGAGATGGCTTGATGCTACATGTTGGCCTTCATGTCTAATGTGCTTCAATCTAAACACTAGCACATGGCCATTGCTTATGATATTAGCACCTCTTTGGCCGTAATGGTAGGTGATAAGAGCTGGCTCACTAGGTAGAAGGCTCTTAGAATGATTATTAATACCAAGATAGCTGAGGGAGCATTAGTGAGGGAGTATATACTCAAAATGATTGCTATTTTCGAGGTAGTGAAAGTCTTAGGGGCTGTGATTGACCCCGAGAGCTAAGTATATATGGTTCTTGAATCTCTGTTGAGCTCTTTTACTCAGTTCAAGTTGAATTATGACATGAATAAGTTAAACATGAGTTTAACAGAGTTAAGAAAAAATCTTCAGGTGGTTGAGAAGGTTATGAAGCCATAATCCAAGGCTATGATTGCTAAGTCTTCTTTTTCAAGAACTAGGCCTAAACCTAGAATGTTTAAAAAGAATAAGGGAAACGTAGAGGCCTAGCCCAAGTCCTAGCCTAACAAACCCGAGGGCAAGTGCTTCAAATATGGGATGAAGGGACACTGAAAAAATGAGTGTCCAGATTTTTAGGCCAAGAAAACTCCACGTGTAATGTTTACTATCTAGAGTCTATATCTATGGTTGGATAAAATTTTACTTGGATTGTTGATTCTGGAGCCACTGATCATATTTGTAACTCCTTACAGGGGTTTAGAAAGATAAAAAGACTCTAGAAGGGTGAACATGAACTATATATGGGAAATGAAGCACAAGTGTGGGCCCAAGCAGTGGAGAGGTAGAACTTGAATTTGATTGTAATAGAATAATTATATTGAAGGATATTTTATATGTACCAGGTTTCAGAGAAAATTTGATTTTAGTTGCAAAACTAATAAATCATGGTTATTCTGTTTCTTTTCATTCTGGTATTACTATCAGTAGAAATAGAGAAGTTTTATATACTGGACATATGTATGGAAATTTATTCTTCATAAATCCTATAAACAATCAAATGAACAATGCTCAAAGTAAACCTTTAAGCAAAAAGAGAAAGACCAATGTCAATGACTCATATCTTTGGCATCTAAAATTAGGGTCACATTAACTCAACAAGGATTCAGAGGTTAATCCATGATGGGACTTTGGGCTTATTGAGATTAGAAATTGGCCTCAGTGTGAGTCTTGCTTTATGGGAAAGATGACCAAAAGGCCTTTTACCTAAAAGACGGATAGAGATAAGGAGATATTGAGCCTTGTTCACATTAATATGTGTGGTTTATTATCTACACCAATAAGGGAAGGTTTTAAGTACTTCATCATTTTTACGAATGATTATACAAGGTATGGTTATGTTTACCTGATAAGGTGTAAGTCTGACTCATTTGACAAGTTCAAAGAGTTTAAGACTGAAGTGGAGCATCAAACTGGTAAACTTATCATGACTTTACGATCGGATAATAGTGGAAAGTACTTCCTCTATGAATTTAAGAATTACATGGTACATTATGAGATAGTATCCCAGCTCCCTGCCTTGAGAATACCTCAGCAGAATGAAGTAGATGAGAAAAGGAGCAAGACATTGATAGAAATGGTCCAGAGCATGATGTCTCATGCTACTCTTCAAGTTTCGTTTTGGGGATCTGCCTTAAAAATGGTAGCATATATTTTTAGCTTTGTGCTTTCCATGTAAGTACCTAAGATGCTGTATTAGATGTGGATTGGTGTAACACCCTTACTAAAGACAGCAATGGAAGCATATCAACACTAGGTATTGCCCCGTCCAATTTTTTGGACTAGGGGTCATTATAACAAAAACAATAGAGTAAATAAATATATAAGGTCCAGACTCAACAATATCTCACCCTGATGGTCACATACATACATATATTAGAAAATATCCTACATGCCATCTCTATTTATAATAGAATACAGTAGATGATCAAAGGAGAAGCTGTCCAGACCTAGACTACTGACTCTGTACTATCGTCTGTCTATCGTAGGTCTACTCAACTCTGGATCCAACAAAACGTAAGATAAAGGACATGTGTGAGTGATGAATCACCCAATGAGTCCCTTGTGTGCTAGTGGTTTATGAAAGAACAAGGTACATAAAAATTTTGTGGAACAGTATATCATTTGTTCATTGAAAACAATTCTAAAACTTTCTAAAGAAGAGTTGATTCAAAACTCAATCATTTTTGGAAAGCTTTACTTCAGATTTTAAATTATTGCCACAGTTTTCAAATTACAGGCACTTTTCCAACAGAAGGTCGGCCTGTATACAAATCCTGCAGTCCTTACCTTTGGCGCCACATATCATTGTACTGAGACCGTAGCCTTTAGAACTCAACTTTGCGTCGTCGGAATAAGTACACCGTAGCGTACTTCTGCTCAAGTATACCACAACAAACTTAGTGTACTGCAGTACACAATCTTTTACTTGCCACTATAAGCTAGGGGTCCCAATTCTGACGTTAATCATCATCGAGGTGGTAAGGAGTCAAATGCACTGAGAGTCCCCCCCCGGCATCCAGCGAATGACTCAAAATAAGAAGCGCCCATAGACGAGACAATTGCCAAGTGCTAAACGGCTAGTTAGAATGACTCATCTCAATGTCCTATCCCTCTGTTTGGAGTAAGACAATCCCTAGAACTAGCTAGGTTACTTGGGGTTATCTATCTCTAACATGAGCTAGTACAAAGATCAAAGTCCTTGTTGAGTACTCAACGTTATCAATACCAACCCCGTTTGACTGATCAGGCTAGAGGGATATTTGATCCTGCAAGATTTTCAAATCAAAATATTTTTGTGGCAAAATAACATTTTCCAGAATTTGATCCTACTAACTCGCAAGTTAGATCATCATTCACATAGACTCCTCAGAGCCAATCAATTCATTCAATGATAAATGAAACCAATAAAACAATTTCAAGGATTAAAAGGCCATTTTTCAAAAGCTAATCTCATCATGAGAGATCATTTTCCAAAATTATTGAAATAGGATAAAGAGTTCTGTTCACACTTCAAAACATGTTTCCAAGAGTATCTAGGTCATTTCCCCCCTACTTGATCAGAAAAGTTATTTCCAAGGGTATTTAGGTCATTTTACCTATACCTGATTCTAAAAGACTTTCCGAGGATATTCGGGTCATTTTATCCTTACCATTTGAAAAGTATTCACAAAAGTTCCAATAAGGGTATTTCAGTCATTTACTGTATACCTGATTCCAAAAGTTTTCATAAAAATTCCAATAAGGACGTTTAGATCAATTAACAAATACTTGATTCCAAAAGGAAAACTCATTCCAAGAAATACAAAATTCTAATTCTAAAAGAGGATTAAATTCAAAGTTTCCAAACATATTTCCATAAAATGTTACAATAAGGGCATTCCAGGCAATTTATGAATACTCGATTCCAAAATTTACCATTTTTCAAAAATCCCAAACATGTAATCCAAAAAGGAATAAATTCACAAAATTCTTGCTATAATCATCCAATAAGGTTTCCAAGCCAATTATGACGTTCAATCGAGCCCAAAATAGCATAAGATAATTCTTGTTTAGATAAATCTTAAACATATTCAGGGATTTCCAAAATGGTCTATTACATAGCATTTCATGCAAAAACAAAGCACTCTAGCTTTAGAAAGAGTTTTAGAAATCCAAGCGACTCACCTCCTGTCCTAAGCAACTTTTTCCATTCACGGCCATTTAACCATCGTTTCTACCGTGTTCGGCATTCTGTTGGGCGTTTGTCGCTAAACCTACACCAAACATCATTTTCGAATCAATTCGTGTGTGGTCAAAAAATAGCCAACGTGCCCGACGGGTAGCCGATGTCCAACCGACGTGTAGCTGACGATTAGCCGACGGTCAAGGATAATGTTCAATTTTCGTTCTCGTTGTTTTTTTGTCATTTTTTCGATTCTTTTATTTTCCCTTTTCCACATCCTTTCTCCCTTAAAAAACAAGGGATTCAATTCATATTTCCCCAATTATTTTATCCAAAATCGCACAATTAATCATTTCTAAATTCGTCCATGTTCAAGCCAAATTCTGAAATTTTGCTGTTTTGACACATAATGTTGTTTTGGACATAACTTTCAATCCACAACTCTGATCTGGCTCTATGATATACCAAAATGTCCGTAAGACTCTTAAATTTAATTTTGTATTGGCTGTCTTTGGATTTCTGATTCCAGTAACACGCTACTAGGAAAAAATAGCTCCAATAGTTTTGCCTAAATTTCACTCTTCATGCTTTCCTTTGTTTTCCTTTAGCCTATAGCACCTTGAAACCATTAATTCATTCAATCCTCCTTCAAATCATCTTTAATTCAGAATTTTTAGATTTCCAGTAGTTCACAAAAGTTGCACAAAACAACATCCAAAGATCATTAGGCAGCCGGCACATATACATACATATATAAAGTTTATACACAAAAGTTCAAAAACCCTAGCTTTGATCCATAATCAATAAATGAAAGTCATGTTTTTATGTTAAAATTCACATCATCATAATCATAATTCACCTAAAAACAACAGTAATTCAAGTAAGATAGGATTTTACCTTGTATTTGAGGCTATTTGGTGTGATTTACTCCAAGAGCACCAAGGCTTCACCTAGTACACCAAGAACACTCACTAGATAGCGTTTTTGTTTTCTCTTATTTGATCTCTTTTTCTCTTGGTTTTTCCTTCTCTTAGCTGCTAAAATTCAGGCTGTTTATCAGCCTTTTTCCCCCGCCATTCAACCCTCAAATCTTGGCCCTTCATTTCTTGTTTTAGTTTAATTGAATGGTGGATATTTTTAAGTGTGTTCCAATAGGATTTTTACACACCATCCACTTTTCCTCCACAAAATTTTCCTTTATTTCTCCTTGCATGGCCCACAAAATTCTTAGCTAATTTTCAACCATTCATTCATCTTCTCTTGGTCTAAATATTAGCCAATGATATTGCTTAAGACCTTAATCAAGTGGGCCCACGAGTGATGTGTTCCAATAACAAAATTACACATCATTCTTCATTTATTTTGCAAAGCTTATTTAAGAAGTCCTGCAAGCATGAATCTTTCATGCATCCTCTTATTATTTGACACTTGTCCTTGGCCACCAATCACAAGAAGTCACACGCCCTATTTTCAACCACATTTTCCTATTTTCTTCAAAAATGGCCAAAATCGGGTTTGCAATGGGAAAATATTTTATTTCACCATTCAACTCCAAAAATTCCACTGTGAATCTATTGGTAACACTTAAATTCTTCAATTTCTTCTCTACTTGGTCAACCCTACGGTCAAAGTGTGAAACCCCAACTAAAACCAACCCTAGAGTAAGGGAGTCGGGATGAATATCATATTTTCTTGCATGCATAAATATATTTTTGTATAATTTTACATGCTTTGGATTTGTGATTTGTAGTCTAGATGGCTTAATTGTGCTTATTGAGTAAGAAGGGCAAATGGTAATTTTGCTTGAGGTGGAAATAGGGAGATAGCTTGAGGGTTAAATAGGAAAAATATGTGGGAGAGAAAATAAAAACAAGAGTTGTTGTGGTTTAGTGGTTAGAGCTTTGGAATTAATCTTTGAGGTCTTGAGTTCAAATTTCATCATTTGAGTTTTAGCATGATTAAATTTTATTTTTTGATAAATAGGTTATTTTCGGCCCTTGCATGCCTTAGGGAGGAGTAGGAGTGTTGTCCTAGGGGAGACATGAAAGGAATGTCCTAATTCCACTCTTGTGCTCTACAAAAATTTCTAAGGGATTCATACCTTTTTTGATCTTTAGCTTCCCTTAATTCTTAATCAATCAAGTTGCTTAATTATCTAAGCCATTTTTATTTCCAGAAAATTCCAGCAAGGTTCTGTGTTTTTGAAGTTTTGGAAATGTCTATGTGAGGATACCTTGTTGATCGAAAATGGGGAGAAGTTATGGAAGGTTCCCAAGAGAATTAAACTCCATGGTTGAACCTTCAAACTTCACCCTATGAGTATTCATCTTCTTCATGTAGTAATCTGGAAATTTTTTCAGCTTCTTGATCAGTTCAATTTTCGAAATTTTCAGCCATCTTTCCATCCCAAATACTACCAGAAAAATAGCCATCTTAACCAGCTTGAAGTCTGAAATCATAGGCCAAAACCGGACTGCACAAAAACTGTACAAACCAGGAAATAAATCCTGGGTAGTTTGCAACCTAGCAGTCCGAAAAACAAAGCTGTTCCTCCAGCTTTTAAACCAGTAATTCAACCTTGTCTTTCCTCCACAAAGAAGGCTAAAAACCAGCCTTAAAGGACTATCCAAAACCCCTTCAAACCTTCTGCAAGTTGACTGAAGCATGGTAGAAAAATCTGCCCAGAAATTCCAGCAAACCATGTGAAAGACTAACCAGAAATTCTAGTTTTGTTTCTCTCTTCACCCTTGTTCGAAACTTACTCCATTTTTCTATAAAACTCACCTTGGTCAACCATGAGCTGAACTTCATCACCTCCACCATTGTTCTGCATGAAAAGAGCTCCATGGCTGCTCCTAAAATCTCTCCATCAATCACTACAATCAAGCCATTAATTGGAGTCCAAAATTCCATCAAATTATTCCAGCAAACTTCCATGGATTAAGCAAACTTCCATGGCCACCCTTCCCAAGCAAAATTTTGGCCAGCTTCCTTCTATTCTCTCCATTCTCTCCAAACCTTCAAGAACACCAAGAACACCTACCACCATTCTCACACATAAGACCACTCAAAACCTCTTTAATCTTCTCCAAAAACTCCAGATCACACCTACTCATCCTCTTCAATCCATTTATGCAATTTTTAACATCAAACACTGAGATCAAAGTTCCACTTTCGGATAAAAAAAATCAGAATTTTCTTGAAGGCTCAAGAACACTTTCAAGGTAAGCATGAACAATTAACTCCATCTTCTTCCACCTTTGATCTTAATGAATAAACTAATAAACTCTCTCTCTCTCTCGGCTGAATGATTACTCCAACCGTGGCCATTTTTCTTCTTCCTCCTTAGATGGATCAAGCCTTCCAAGCGTGAGGATCCTCTTGAAATGTCTTTAAGGTAGTCATCATTCAAGTAAGCCTCTTCAATCTTCTCTTTAAATTCTAGATTCATGCTTCTTGGATGTCGTTGGATGAGGATGGAATATATTTGGAGATTGAGTATGTGTTTATATGATGGAGATGGGATTGAAGTATGAGGAATGTGTTTATGCGATGGAGTTGTGATTGATGCATGTGGATGATTTGTCTTGGTTGGATTTTATGATGTTTTAGGGTTTGTTGCATGTCTTCATGTCCCGAGTAGTATGAATGTTTAAGCATGTTAGATATTATGTCACCTTTGGTGAATAGGGTTTTATGCTCTTG
Organism: Voacanga thouarsii; assembly: GCA_026120185.1. NCBI lineage: Eukaryota > Viridiplantae > Streptophyta > Magnoliopsida > Gentianales > Apocynaceae > Voacanga > Voacanga thouarsii. Next base: position 352,075 of record JANUWF010001151.1, read on the forward strand.
TATTCTTGTTGATGCCATGAAAATGATTATGTTTAATGGAGTTTGGACCATGTGTTGGTAGATTTGGATCTATGCTTTTATTTATGATTTGGATGTTTTGTGATTGGTGTAGAGTGTTTGTTCATGACTATGGTTAGAAATAGGAATTATAATCATGACCTTGTTGTTCCTAAGCTATTTAACTTAAGCTATTTAAGTTAGCCAATTTGATTTCATCAATAAAAATTAATACTATATTTCCTTCTAGTGATTTCGAAAACCCTAGGAAAATGTGGATTTTGACTAATGATATTTTAACCAAATAAATGGTACCTTTTATTAAAATTAAAATATAAAAATATTATATATATATATAATAATAGCATTAAATAAAGCTTTTTATATAAATAATCATAATAAGTAAAATATTAATCTTATAAGTTATATATTCATAAATACTATTAAATTTTATTTATTATCTTTTAGTCAAGACATATTAAAATTTACTTATTATTAATTTTATTTACCAATTATTTTGTAACCATTAGTTATTATAAATCATTATTTTAAATAATATTATCTAGGACCCAAGACCCTCCATCAAATGAACCCTAATTATTTATAGCACGATTTAAACCTACAACTTATTAGAAGCTAATTTACAAACCCTAATTATTTTAATATCAACCTAGATTTATTTTATAAACCCTTTATTTATTATCTAGTCTTAAAGTTTGGGACACTAGGATCATGATTGTAGTAAGTTGAGCTAGGATTATTTATGAAAGTAAATGTTGACTTGAGTTTAATTATGGCTTATGTTTACCGCAGGCGGGGTTAGATTAGCTTTTGGAGATCTTTATTTTATCTCGCGCAAAGGATTAGGTAAGCTACTGCAGAAAACTTGTTTGTTGAAAAAGGTTATTATGGCAAGCTAAACACGAAGTTTGTGAAAATTGATTTGGTAAAGGCAATTAGGGACTGTTTCCTTTCTTGTTTCAGTCAAACCAATCATTTGAAAAACAACAAACAGTTTTATTCAAACACTAAACTATTTCTAAAACTAATTTTGTCAAGGACTTTGGAAACCCTTGATTGCCATTTTCAAGTAAAACTATGTTTTATGAATTTTCTCCAAAGTGGGATAATCTACGTTGAGTACTCAATAAGGGTAGGCTAGCAGTACTAGTTTTGAAGAGCAAGAGTAAGTCTTCTGGCAGGAGGCCACCTCCAGAAGATGAACTCAACTTAGAGAAACGTCAGTACTACTTAGTCATGCCAGTCCGAGCTAGTAGGTTTTAGTCATGTGGACTGTGTGTTGTCGGAATGGACAACCGATTTTGTTTGGGTGTAGATGAAGAGTATCTTACCCGATAGACCGATCACCTACCTTTTGTTAGTCTGCACAAAGTGTGGCATTCTGACCGTTGTATGGTTATGGGACCCAACATGTGGTAACCTATGGCCGCCCTTTTGAGTGGTTGATTTTGTTGTACATGTTTGGTCAGAAAAGCCAAAACGCCACTCTTGATTTTTAATATTGTTTATTGCTTGCCAGTACTTTTTCTTATGAAGTTCTTACATCTTGCATTCATGAACTGTTTTCACTGGACACTCAAAGCACACACGGACTTACTGAGATTTTTATCTCATCACCCTTTTTACCATGATTTCAGGTCAATCCTGCTGTAGGGATGAGTAGCTAGTTATTGCCTGCTTGGAAGATATTCTGTTATCTATTTTATGCAATGCTTTGGGAGTTGAGAGTGAACAATTTTTATCTCGGATTTGTTCTTGATTTTTTTTTTTTTGGGGTTGTAATAAGTTTTTATTTCAAAGTATTGTTTAAATTTTTGTTGTGTGTCCTACTTATAAAGACCCCTTGTCCTTTAAACGGGGCGACATCCCTGACCCTGTTTGGCTAGGTAGTGATGTGTTACACAAAGTCATGGGTGCAATCAAAATGATGAAAATGCCCCCGCTATCTCGAGTAGCATAATTCGTACCAAAACGTGCGTTTTATCGCACTGATCAATTTCTCTTTTTAGAGTACCCTACAATTCTTTTTTTGTTAATAGTAACAGCCTTTCGAAAATTTAGGGTACGGGTAGAACAAATCCAACAATTACATCCAGGCCGCGACAAAATATTATTATACCAAAATATTCATTTCATTATACCAATTATCTTTTGTTTTGGCCATTGATATAAATTCTCATCCTATTACAAATAGTAGCCAATTAAAAGTAAAAGATGGGGTGTTCCATTCTCCCCTTCTTACAAAAAATTTTGTCCTCGAAATTTGGCCTATACTTGAAATAGTTCTGGGTACTTCTTCCATATCTTTGCCTCTATTTAACAAGTTGCGTCTTGTACAGAATGATGATTCCACAACACTTTTACAAGTGGGATTTTCTTATTTCAGAGTTCCTTTTCAATGTATTCCAAAAGCTTAATAGGTTTTTCCTCATACTTCAAGCTTGGAGTCATCTCAATGGGTTCTTCATTTAAGATATGTGCAGGGTCAGCCACATACTTCCGAAGTTGGGATATATGAAACACGTCGTAAATTTCTTGAAGCCCTATGGGTAACTCTAATCGGTAAGCTACTTTCCCAATCTTCTCGATAATAGGGAATGGTCCTATATATCTAGGTGCCAATTTCTTCCCTTGTCTATTGATCCCCAATTGTCGTTGTGGAGTCAATTTCAAGAATACACGCTCTTCTTCAACAAACTCCAAATCTCTTCTATGTCGATCCATATAGCTTTTTTATCTACTCTGTGTTGCCACTAATTTGGTTTTGATCAGCTCCACGACCTACTGAACTTTTTTGAGATCAAAAGCATCATGTTCACCCGTTTTCCGTCCTAAACTTTAACAATGTAATGGGGATTGACATTTTCTTCCATATAAAGCTTCAAACGGGGCCATTATGATAATCGATTGATAACTGTTACTGTAAGAAAATTCTGCATATGCTAAATTATCAACCCACTTGGTTCCAAAATCTAGAGCATAAGCTCGCAACATATCTTCCAAAATCCTATTTACTATTTAGTTTTTCCATCTATTTGTGGGTGCATTGCTGTACTGAACTTTATGGTTATCCCGTATCTCTGTTGCAACTTAGTCCAGAACTTTGAAGTAAATCTACGGTCTCGATCCGATATAATGCTAGAGGGTACTCCACAGAGTTTGATTACTTCCTCTATATAAATTTTGCTCAATTTTTCCGGAGAATCGCGTTGGTTGATAGGGATAAAATGAGAGGATTTAGTCAGCTGATCCACTATTACCCATTTGGTATCTCACTATCCTACCGCCATAGGCAATCCTATAATGAAGTCCATAGTAATTTCATCCCATTTCCATGATGGAGTTGGTAACAGTTGCAATAATCCTCCAGGCCGTTGTTGATCGGCTTTTACTTGCGGACAAGTTAAGCATCAAGCTACAAAATCTTAAATATCCTTTTGTATACCAATCCACCAATAATGCTGTTTCAAATCCTGATACATATTTACGGCTCCCGGATGGATAGTGTATTTACTCTGATGTGCTTCTGTCAAAATGGTTTCCTTTATCGCATACTATTTCGGGATACATTACTGATCTCGGTTGTAAATGATTCCATCAACATCCCTACGAAACTCATCTCCTCCTTTATTTACTTCCTTTTGCACCAACTTTTGCAACTTTTCATCTTTATCTTGCTCTTCCTTTAACTGTTGTAGGAAGATAGGTCGAATGGAGATATTACTCAGCCTTATTCCTCTATGTATAGCAAATGCTTCCGATTTGGAATTTGTAACATCTGAAGAGCTGATAAATTTATTTTCCTACTAAGAGCATCTGCTACGGTGTTCACCTTCCACGGATGATACTTAATTGGACACCGAAATTCTTTCAAGAACTCCATCAACCGTTGTTGTCTCATATTCAAATATTTCTAAGTAAAAATATACTTCAAACTTTTGTGATCGGTGGAAAACTTTGAACTCGGCTCAATACAAATAATGCCTCCACTTCTTAAGGGTAAATACAATAGTTGCTAATTCTAGGTCGTGCATCGGATAATTCTCCTCGTGGGGTTTCAATTTCCTAGAGATATAGGCTATCACCTTTCTCTCCTGCATCAACACTCCTCTCAATCCTTCTTTTGATGCATCTATACACATCCCATAAGGTTTATCCATCTTTGGTAATGCCAAAATAGGAGCAGAGCTTAACCTCTTTTTCAGTTCTTAAAAACTTTTCCTATACTTCTCGGTCCACACATAAAGAACTTTCTTTTGGGTGAGTCGAGTTAAATGTGATGGTATCTTAGAGAATCCCTTAATAAATCTTCGATAATACCCTGCTAATCGCAGGAAAGTTTGAATTTCAGTTGGAGTCTTGGGACATTTCCAATTTGTCACCACCTCGACTTTTGTAGGGTCTACTGTAATCCCATCCTTGGATATCACATGTCCCAAGAATGCTACTTCCTGCAACCAAAACTCACACTTACTGAATTTTGCATACAATCTAGCCTCCCTTAATTTTCTCAATACTCCAAAGGTGTTGTTCATGTTCGTGTGGATCTTTAGAATACATCATAGGTCATCTATGAATATAACCAGAAAATTATCCAAGTACGGCCGGAATGTTCAATGCATCAAGTCCATAAAAATAGTAGGGGCATTAGTTACACCAAAAGGCATCATTATAAACTTAAAATGCCTATATCGAGTATTAAACGCAGTTTTTGGTATATCCTCTTCCCGAATCCGAACCTGGTAATATCCTTGCCTCAAGTCTAATATCGAAAAACATCTAACTTCTTGCAACTGATCAATTAGTTCATCAACCATGGGCAATGGATATTTATTCTTTACTGTCACTGCATTCAACCCTCAATAATCTATACACATTCACAATGACCCATCTTTCTTCTTAAAAAATAATATAGGTGCTCCTCATGGTGAAGTACTTGATCGAATAAACTCGTGCTCCATTAATTTCTGTTGCTGTTTATTGAGCTCCTGTAATTTTGTAGGAGCCATTTTATAAGGGGCCCTTGAAATGGGTTCTATTGATGGGACTAGGTTAGTGGAAAACTCTATTTTTCTTTTTAGTGGTAACTCCTTCAATTCTGCTAGAAAAACATCTAAATATTCATTCATAATAAGTACATCTTCAGGCTTCTTAACCTCTCCTGGCTTGTTAATTACATAAGCTAAGTATCCTGTGCACCCTTTCGGAATCATGTTCCGGACCTTGAGTCCTGATACAAAATCATTACTTTTTTTTCCAGTCTCACCTACAAATTCCAATATAAGTTTTCCAAGCCGATCGAAATATACTACCTTATGTCTAGAATCGACTTGAGCATGATGCTGAGATAGCCAATCCAAGCCCAAGATAGCATTATCATCCTCTACGGGCAAACATATCAAATCTCGTCTCAATAATTCATCTTCTACTAAAATCTTACAATCCCTATGTATTTTCTCATTATTCATTTGCTTACACAATAGGGTAGTAACAATCATTTCATATGAAATTTCTTCCCCTTTTATCCCCATAGAATCAAGAAATGAATTGGCAACAAAAGAATGTGTGGAACTGGGATCTGTCAATACCTTAGCAGTATGATAAAAAATAAGGAGTGTACCTTCCGCCACTGTAGTTTGATTGTCTATCTTCTCTAATGCCACTACCCAAGCATTTACTTGCGATTTAGGGGGTCTAGTTCTGGAGGTAGAAGCCTACCCTAGATTTCCTCTTCCGAATCCTGATCTCTATTCTTGGTTGTTGCCTCCAGGTCAATTCCATCATCCTATCCTTCATGGGTGAGGGCATTGAAAACTTTTGTGGCCTAACTCTCCACAGTTGAAGCATTTGAAGGGGGACGATCCTCCAACTAAGCCAGTCAAGCCTTCCCTCCTTTGCATCTTCCCTTTCTTTTACCACTAAGACCCTCCAGACCTCTTCTGATTCATGCCCCAAAATCCACATTGGTTCCTTTCACCTGCCTGCTCAATATCAGCCATTTTGGTTCTAGAGGCCATCTCTATTGCAACATTATAGCTGGTAGGAGCCGTACCGGCTAATACTCTCTTCAACTCTGGTCATAAGCCCTTCACAAGACGCCTAACTCTATTTGCTTTTGAATTGACTAAAGGTGGGCAATATTTTGATAGTCTAGTGTATTCAGTAGCGTATTGCCCCACCGTACGACCTCCTTGCCGAAAAGATTCAAATTCATTCTCCTTTTTTTCTACCACCTAAATGGGAATAAATTCTTTCTTAAAACTATCCTTAAAATCAGTCCACTCCCATTCTCGTTAATTCATCTCCCTTGCCCACCAATCTTGGGCAAGTCCTTTCAACAGGAATGTCGCAAGTTTTACCTTCCTTTACTTCAAATAGTTTAAGGCTACAAAGATATTTTTCATCTATTCAATCCAATTTTCTGCGTCCTATTCTAAATCAGGTTGCCCTTGAAATTGTGGAGGGTGAAATTTCAAAAAGTGCTCAAGGGCTCGATCTGATTCAACTTCATTTCGTTGACTTTCCCTACTCATACCCCCTTTCATCCTAGTATTCTTGTTTACTCTAGTAGCAGTCTCAATTAGCTGTTGGATTGTATCAGCCATCTTTTGGAAAGTCTAAAACATGGGGTGATCCAAAGTTGTAAGGTGGGGGCCTTCTGCCTGTGGTTCCTCCACCATTAGCTCAGGGTTATTTCGAGTAACTCTCAATGATCGTCCAAAGGTTCGTTTATGAGGCATCTATATAGTTTATAAAATTTTAACAATGTAACATGGCTCAAAAGCAATCATAAACATAAGCTCAGTGCACATAACAAAATATAACATATAATTATTTTCATTTACCACAGAGTCAGTACAAAATATCTGTGTCACGCACACAGCCATATACACCAGTTAAACAACACATATCATACTATATATGTACATCCTGTCCTTCTACTCATCATCATTACTGTCTAATATGGCAGGTCCTGAGTTAGTCGACACTGTGTAAGACTCTGCTGCATCAACCTCCTTATCTATGCCCACATCTAGTTGCAGCTAAGCTAATAGCTCTAAGTCCATCTCTAAATCCTTTTCAGGTTCCTCTGCTATAGATACCTCTTCCTCGGGTATCTTCTGATCCTTTCTCGTATCAACAATCTCTAAATCCGGTAACTCCTCCTCAAGCACCCCGGGTACACCCCCACTAAACATCTCGTCATCATCCTCAGATAATACTGTACCATCGGCGATACTGTCCTCTTCCTCATCATCATCCTGAGGGGGTAGCTCAACACCACCATCAATCTTATCAGAATCGCCATCCTCCTCCTCATACGGTGATGGTGTCCCTTCAGGGGCAGATGTCCCATCCACACTAAGGTCTCTCGCAAACGGAGTAATGACGAGTATCGCTGTTTCAAACTTACTCCCGAAGAGATGGGGTACATGATGGCGGCCAAGTCTAGGTCCTGTCATAAGAAAATATCCTGGCTCTCTTGCTCGAAGATTTTCCTGATCTTTCTCGATTTCTTTATACCCGAGCTTTCTCCTATCTCTTTCTTTCCTTCATTACCCTGCTCGTCCACTGGGTGTTTGCTCTTATTGCTCCTATTCACCATACCTACATAGTAAAAAAATTATATCAATTCCTATGACAATACCACAATTTTATCAAACTAGGCTTTGATACCAATTGGAACACCCTAATTAAAGACAACAACGGAAGCATATCAACACCGGGTGTCACCTCGTCCAATTTCCTTGACTAGGGGTCTTTATAATGAAAACAACAGAATAAATACATATATAAGGTCCAAACTCAACAATATCTCACCCTGATCGACACCTACATACATATATTAGAAAATTACATATATGCCATCTCCACTTATAACAGAATACAGTACATGATCAAAAGAGAAGCTATCTTGACCTAGATTGCTGACTCTGTTGTATCATCCATCTATCTGTAGGTCTTCTCGACTCTGGATCCTACAAAATGTAAGATAAAATACATGTGAGTGACGAATCATCCAGTGAGTCCCGTGTGTGTTAGTGCTTCATGAAAGAATAGCGTACATAAAACATTTGTGGAGTAGCATATCATTTATTCATTGGAAACAATTCTAAAACTTTCTAAAGAAGAGTTTATATAAAACTTAATCATTTTAGAAAACTTTATATCAGATTTCAAATAATTGCCCCAGTTTTTCAAATCACAAGAACTTTTCCAAAAGAAGGTCTTACTGTATGCAAGTCTTGCAATCCTTACCTTTGACTCCAAGTGTCACTGTACTGACACCGCAGCCTCCCGATCTCAACTGTGTGTTGCCAGAATAAGTACACCGTAGTGTACTTCTGTTCAGGTATACCGCAGCATACCTAGTGTACTGTAGCACACAATCTTTTCCTTGCCACCATAAGCTAGGTGTCCCAATCCTCACGTTAATCACCATCAAGGCGGCAAGGAGTCAAACGCACCAAGTGTCCCCACCCGGCATCCATCGAATGACTCAAAATAAGAAGTTCTTGCAGACGCGGCAATTGCTAGGTGCTAAACAGCTAGTCAGGACAACTCATCTCAATGTTCTGTCGCCCTGTCTAGAGTAAGAATTCCCAAAATTAGCTAGGTTACTTGGGGTCCACTATCTCTAACATGAGTTAGTACAAAGATCAAAGTCTTTGTTGAGTACTCAACATTAACAATACCAATCCCGTCTGACTAATTAGGCCAGAGGGTTTACTAATCCTGCAGGATTTTCAAATCAAAACATTTTTGGGGCAAAATAACATTTTCTAAAATTTGATCCCACTAACTCGTAAGTCAGATAATCATTTACATAGACTCCATAGAGCTAATCAATTCATTCCATGGTACATCAGACCAATAAAATAATTTCAGGGATCAAAAGGTCGTTTTCCAAAAGCCAATCTCATCACGAGAGATTAGTTTCCAAAATTGTTGAAATAGGATAAAGAGTTTTGTTCACACTTCAAAACATGTTTCCAAGAGTATTCGAGTCATTTCCCCCGTACTTGATCACAAAAGTCATTTCCAAGGGTATTCAGGTCATTTTACCCATACCCATTTCCAAAAGACTTTTCAAGGGTATTCGGGTCATTTTATTCTTACCCTATTTGAAAAGTATTCACAAAAGTTCCAATAAAGGTATTTCAATAATTTACCATATACCCGATTCCAAAGTTTTCATAAATATTCCAATAAGGACATTTAGATCAATTTCCGAATACTCGATTCCAAAAAACAACTCATTTCAAGAAATCCACAATTCTAATCCTAAAAGTGGATTAAATTCGAAGTTTCCAAACATATTTTCATATAATGTTCCAATAAGGGCATTTTAGTCAATTTATGAATACCCGATTCCAAAATTTACCATTTTTCAAAAATCCCAAACCTATAATCTCAAAAGGACTAAATTCACAAAATTCATGCTTTAATCATTTAGTAAGATTTCCAAGCCAATTATGATATTCAATCGAGCCCAAAATGGAATATAATAATTCTTGCTCAGATAAACCTTAAACATATTCAGGGATTTCCAAAATAGTATATAATATAGCATTTCATGGAAAAACAAAGCACACTAGCTTTAGAAAGAGTTTTAGAAATCCAAGGGACTCACCTCGTGTCCTAAGCAACTCTTTCCGTTCATGGCCGTTTAACCATTGTTTCTACCATTTTCGACGTTCCGTTGGTCATTTATCGCTAAACCTACACCAAACATCATTTTCGGGTCAGTTCGTGTTTGGCCAAAAAAATAGCTGACAGGTAGCTAACGTGCCCGACGGGTAGCCGACATCCATCCAACGTTTAGCCGACGGGGGCCGATAGTTAACCGACGGTTAAGGAAAATGTTCAATTTTCATTCTCGTCGTTTTTTAGTCATTTATTCGATTCTTTTGTTTTCCCTTTTCCACATCCTATCTCCCTTCAAAAACAAGGGATTTACTTCATGTTTCCTCAATTATTTTATCCAAAATCACACAATTAATCATTCCTAAATTCGTCCACGTTTTAAGCAAAATTCTGAAATTTTTTCTGTTTTGACACATGATTTTGTTTTGGACATAACCTTCAATCCACAACTCTGATTTGGCTCTATGATATACCAAAATGACCACAATACTCTTAAATTTAATTCTGTGTAGGCTGTCTTTAGATTTCTTTCACCAATAACACACTACAGGCAATAATAGCCCTAGTAGTTTTACCTAAATTTCACTATTCATACTTTCCTTTGTTTTCCTTTAGCCTTTAGCACATTGGAACCATTAATTCATTCAATCCTCCTTCAAATCATCTTTAATTCTAAATTTCTAGATTTTTATTATTTCACAAAAGTCACACAAAACATCATCCAAAGGCCTTTAGGAAATCGGCACATATACAAGAATATATAAAGTTTATACACAAAAGTTCAAAAACCCTAGCTTTGATCTGAAATCAATACATGAAAGTCATATTTTTATGTTAAAATTCACATCATCATAATCATCATTCACCCAAAAACAACTTTAATTCTAGTAAGGTAGGATTTTACCTTGTATTTGAGACTATTTGGTGTGATTTGCTCCCAAAACACTGAGGCTTCACATAGTACACCAAGAACACACTCTAGCTATCCTTTTTGTTTTCACTTATTTGATCTCTTTTTCTCTTGGTTTTTCCATCTCTTGGCTGCCAAAATTCAGGCTGTTTATCAGCCTTTTTCCTCCGCCATTCACCCCTTAAATCGTGGCCCTTCATTTCTTGTTTTGGTTTAATTCGATGGCGGATATTTTTAAGTGTGTTCTAATAGGATTTTTACACACCAACCACTTTTTCTCCACAAAATTTTCCTTTATTTCTCCTTGCATGGCCCACAAAATTTTTGGCCAATTTCTAGCCATTCATTCATCTTCTCTTGATCTAAATATTAGCCAATTGTATTGCTTATGACCTTAATCAAGTGGGCCCATGAGTGATGTGTTCCAAAAACAAAATTACATATCATTCTTCATTTATTTTGCAAAGCTTATTTAAGAAGTCTTTCATGCATGAATCTTTCATGAATCCTCTTATTATTTGACACTTGTCCTTGGCCACCAAACACAAGAAGCCACACATCCCATTTTCAACATCATTTTCCTATTTTCTTCAGAAATGACCAAAATTGGGTTAGCAATCCGAAAATATTTTATTCACCTTTCAAGCCCAAAAATTCCATTAAATCTGTTGGTAACACTAAAATTCTTCAATTCCTTCTCTACTTGGTAAAACTTGTGGTCAAAGTCGTGTGTGCAGTCAAAATGACGAAAATGCACCCGATATCCCAGGTAGCATAATTTGCACCAAAACGTACGTTTCATCGCATTGATCAATTTCTCTTTTCAAAGTACCCTAAAATTCTTTTTTTGTTAACAATAATAGCCTTTCAAAAATTTAGGGTACGGGTAGAACAAATCCAATAATTACATCCAGGTCCCGACAAAATATTATTATACCAAAATATTCGTCTCATTATACCGATTATATTTTGTTCTGGCCATTGATATAAATTCTCATCATAATAGAAATAGTAGCCAATTGAAAGTAAAAGATGGGGTGTTACAATTGGGCATAAGCCAAGTTTAAACCATCTCAAGATATGAGACTGTCCAACTTATATACTAATCGAGGGAGACAAGTTAGTACCAATGTTAGAATTATACTATTTTGTTGAGTATCCAAAAAGAACAAATGGTGGTTACTTTTATCATTCCAAGAAGCAGAAAATATTGATAAGTACGAATGCTAGATACTTAGAATATTATCAAAGTATATCCATAAAAAGTTTAACTATGTTAGAACTCGAGGAGAAATTATCTTTTGAATCAACTTTTTCTGACCCGATTATTAAATAAGAAGAGGCATAACCTTAAGAACCTGTACAATGGGAGCCTTGTTGTAGTGGGAGGAGATCGAGGGTTCTAGAAAGATGGATTGGAGAGGTTTTTGATCTAGTCTCTGACAATCAAGAACAAGATTCTACTAGATATGAGGAGGCTACAACTGATGTCGATGTTGACTTACGGCATGAAGCAATAGAAGCCGAAATTAAGTCAATGTAATTCAATCAGATTTGGGATCTTGTAGCTTCACCTGAAGGGATAAAACTTATTATGTGTAAGTGGGTATACAAGAGAAAAAGTGGTGCAAATGGGAAGGTTGAAACCTTCAAAAGTAGGCTTGTGGTGAAAAGGTATACTCAGAAAGAGGGTATCGACTATGAGGAAACCTTTTCCTGGTAGGCATGTTTAAGTCCATCCGTATCCTCCTTGCCATCACATGTCACTATGATTACGAGATGTAGCAAATGAATATGAAGACGACTTTTCTTAATGGCCATCTTAGCGAAGATATCTATATATCCCAACCAGAGGGTTTTATAGCTAAAGGTCAGCAACATTTGGTTTGTAAGTTTAAAAAGTCTATTTATGGACTTAAGCAGGCATCAAGAGTATGGAACCTTTGTTTTGATGAGATAGTAAAATCTTATGGTTTCATTCAAAATGAGGATGAACCATGTGTGTACTAGAAACTGGAAGTCATTTATATTGTTTTTCTTGTGCTATATATGGGTGACATTCTAGTCATTAGGAATGATTTAAGAATATTATCATCTACTAAGGTTTGGTTGTTTAGTCAATTCAGTATGAATGACTTGGGAGAAGCTAGTTATATTTTTTGGATTAAACTTCTTAGAAATAGGAAGCAGAGAATGTTAAGCTTATCCCAAACTACATACATTGACAAGATGTTAGCAAAGTTCAGCAGGCATAGGTTGTCTCTTTCTTCAGAAGACTGTCCTAAGTCTCAAGAAGAAAAAGATAAGATGAGTAAGATTTCCTATGCTTCAGCTGTGGGAAGTCTCATATAGGCTATGTTGTGTATTAGGTCAGATGTTTTCTTTGTTGTAGGCTTGGTTAGCAGATATCAGTCAAATCTCGGGAGGTTCATTGCCAAGTTGTAAAGTATATTCTTAAGTACTTTAAGGAAATGAGAGATTATATGTTAGTTTACTGAGCTGATGATTTGGTTCCTTCAAGATACACGGACTCAGACTTCTGAGTAGATAAGAATGAGAAAAAATTCACTAGTAGATATGTCTTCAAATTGTCTGGAGGAGCAATTTATAGTGGAGTATTAAGCAATCTTACATTATTGCCTCAGCTATAGAAGTTGAGTATGTGATAGTTTCGGAGGCATCCAAGGAAGCAATCTGGCTCCGAATGTTCCTCACAGAACTTGGAGTCATGCTATGGATGGACAAGCAAATTGCATTGTATTGTAACTCCATAGGTGCAGTCTCGCAATCTAAAGAATTGAGGAACCACAAGAAGAAAAAGCATATAAAGAGGACTATCTAATCCGAAAATTTCTTCAGAGATGGGAAGTCATGGTGGAACAAATAATCTCGGAGAACAATCTGACTGATCTATTCACTAAGCCTTTGGTGGAGAGAGTCTTTAGAAGACACTTAAACGCTATAGGGGTGGGTACCTATGGACTTACATAGTTTTAAAGTGCAAGTGGAAGATTGGTAGACTGTATGCACACTAAGACTATATTTTTAATGTAATTCCAATTAAATCAATAAAAGTTTTATTCTCACAAATAGTTTATGTTTTCTTATTTTAATTTGTGCACAATTTTGGTAGAAAAGATCCATTATGTTTAAGTAAGTGATCCATGTAAATGGAAGTCTTTCAGAATAAGATATAGATCACGGGTTATTTGACACGTAAATTGTTCTTCTTAATCAGATAATAAGAATGAGAATCTCAACAAGATAAAGTTATTATGTTATTAATTCCAAATAGAGAATAGCTTACCTTTAGCCATTGAGTAGTCCTCTCATTTCATAATACAAGCGTATTTCGAATACGTAGAATTGAACCTATAATAGTAATTTCTAAAAGTACTATATGGTAAAAACGTAGATTAGTATTGCTATTGTGTGGATTTATACCCTACGGCTTGAGTATAGGTTGGTAGTCAGGTGAAGGTGAAAGCATATACTTTGATATACTTTAGTTGAATTATATCATAGGGTCAATATACTTGTATATTAGGTATATGTGACTAGTTAGTTAAGACGGACTCGCACAAGATAGCTTCTATGTTGTATCATCCCATGTGACTGTTCAAATGATCTAATAATCCAAGACCCTAGGGAACATGACTTAGATGTTTGCTATAGGGTAACTCCCTTGGAAAGTGGAAACATTTTAGGAAGTCCTGAATCATTGGACTAGAGGTTTAAGAATGAAAGATGTTATTTAGAGAGGTGTTAATGCACTCTTTCTCTCTGAATGTACAACGTTACGTAAAGGGATATAATTGTCATAACACCTATAAGTCGAAAACATTGCTTGCACTGCATTGTTTTTGTGGTCAATATTTTCTTATGGTGCTATTAGAAAATATTTAAAATATAAAATACAGTTATTTCTCTAGCAAAGGTATTTTGGTCATTTTAATAGCCAAGGCAATATGTCTTTTGGTCCTTGAAATAGCCCGTAAGTCCTAATTGTTTTCAGGCTAAGGGATGGTCACGTTTAAAGAGAATTTTGTTTTATTCAGGAAGTCTAATTTATTATTTGATTAAAATAAAATAAAAAGTTTTGAGAGATTAAATTAATTATCTATGTTAATTGGTTAATTTATAATTTATGAATTGAACCCAAATTAAATAATTAAAAAATTAACTTAGGCCTAAACTAGGTAAAAAGCTTGAAAAATAATCTCAGTCTATTTGGGTTCATTGGTTATTTATTGTGCTATTTTTTTTTCGTCTGGAAAATAAATAATTGAGGTTTATTATTTATGAGCTTATTGAGTCCAATAATAAATAATAATATATCGCCCAATAGCCTAAACTAAGTTTTCACAAAATAGACAGTGTTTAGTTTTTTACCCTAACTAAGCGTCTTCGATGGGAAGATAAATGATAACATCCAGGTTTTTGAAAAATGAGTTATCCCGGTAGTTTATTTTCATTGAAACCGTGTGGGATAATTTAATGTATGGTAATTCTTTCAATGTAATACACACACACACACACACACACACACACACATAGCCAGACTATTGTTTTCTCTCTCTCTGGTTTTTCGTCCCTCTCTATATGTGCTTCAGTTTAACCGAGAAACAAGAACAGAAAGGCTCCCCTTCTTCATACTATTATTTTTAGTAAAGGGCCAAGAAGAACTAAAGACTACTAGCTTTCTGGGCAGCTGACATATTTTGAAAACTAAAGGTGGTTGCATTCATGTGCCGGAGTAGGAGACTTACTGAACAATAACTAGATTCATCTGCGAGAAAAGAGGTTTCGAACATTCCCACAGCCCTTGTTCGACCTGAGTAGTTAACACAGACAATCAAACGCCGAGGTAAAATTGCTTCCGTTATTGTTTTTCTACAGTTTATTATTGTTTCCGTTTTACTTCTATGGCCACGATCCACAGATAGATAGGTGTATCAAATTAATGATCCAATAATTGATTTGTTAAAATTATTAATAAAACTATTATGACCAAATTTGAAGCTAATTGGATATATTTTACCACATAATCTAGTATAATATTTGTAAAAATGCCCTAAAACTAATGCATTTAAAAGGATAGGTGCAACAAAGTAATAATCTAACTATTGGATTTGTTAAATATTTTAAGAAAAGTGTTATAACAAAATTTGAAAGTAATCGGATATATTTTACCACATATCTAGCATAATATCTCTAAAAAAAAGCTTAAAACCTAACGCATTTACAAATATATGCATATTAAATTAATGATCCAACTATTAGATTTGTTAAAATTTCTAAAAAAAGTGTTATGACCAAATTTAAAGGTGATCGGATATATTTTTCAATATAACCTACCATAATATCTATAGAAAATCCTAAACCTAATATATTTACAAAGATAGGTGTATCAAATTAACGATCAAATTATTAGATCTGTAGAAATTGTTAAGAAAAGTGTTATGACAAAATTTGAAAGTAATCTGATATATTTTGGCAGTAATTTAGTATAATATTTATAAAAATGCAAAAAATCTAATGCATTTACAAAGATAGACGTATGAAATTAACGATCCAACCGTTAGATCTGTTGAAATTACTAATAAAAGTGTTATAACCAAATTTTAAAGTAATCGAATATATTTTACAACATAATCTAGCATAATATCTATAAAAATGCCCAAAACGTAACTCATTTATAAAGATAGATGTATCAAATTAACAATCCATCCGCTATTTTTTCTAAAATTGCTACGAAAATTGTTATGACTAAATTTGAAGGTAATCGGATATATTTTGGTAGTAATTTAGTATAATATTTATAAAAATGCAAAAAACCTAACGCATTTACAAAGATAAACGTATCAAATTTATGATCTAACCATTAGATTTGAAATTGTTAAGAAAATTGTTATGACCAAATTTGAAGATAATAAGAAAGATTTTGACATGCAATCTAGCACAATATCTATAAAAATGCCAAAAACCTAACGTATTTACAAATATAGACATATCAAATAAACGATCCAACCTTTATACAACAACAAACTAAGCCTTAGTCCTAAGAAACTTAGGGTCGGCTACATAAACCAATACCAGGCTAAGTATGGTCATCTACATAAATCCTCTTTCCACTTCCTTCTATCAAACGTCATAATTTTATCTAAATCTAACAAACATATATCTCTCCTAATCACCTCTATCCATATCATTTTAGGCCTGCCTCTATCTCTGTCTAACATATCCTGCCTCCCTCCCTCAATCTTGCTAACAGGGGCATCCCTCAGTCTTCTATGAATATGTTCAAACCAACACAAGCGGCTTTATTTCATCTTCTCCTCAATAGATGACACTCCGATCTTTTCCTTAATGGTCTCATTTCTGACTCTATCCTTTCTAGTATACCTATACATCCCCCGTAATATACGCATCTCAACTACTTTCATTTTGTGAATATGACACATTTTAACTGTCCAACATTCCATGCCATATAGCAAAGTAGGTCTTACACTATTATATAGAACTTTCCTTTTAGGCTCAGTGGTATATTACGATCACATAGAATACCAGTCGCATTCCTCTATTTTAACCAACTCACCGTGACTCAATGTGCAACGTCATCATTGAGCTTTTCACCTTCTGGATAATAGATCCTAAATATCGGAAGCAATCGTCTATCAGTATATCTCTACCATTCAAAGTTACATTCTGAGCTATATTTCTACTCCAACTCAACTTGCATTCCATATACTTCGTTTTATCCATACTAATTCTGAAGCCCTTAGATTCCAATGTCTGTCACCACAACTCCAATTTAGCATTTAGAAATAGGAATTATAATCATAACCTTGTTGTTCCTAAGCTATTTAAGTTAGCCAATTTGATTTCATCAGTAAAAATTACTACTATATTTCCTTCTAGTGATTGCGAAAACCCTAGGAAAATGTGGATTTGGACTAATGATATTTTAACCAAACAAAAGGTACCTTTTTTTAAAATTAAAATATTATATATATATTATATAATAATAGCATTAAATAAAGCCTTTTATATAAATAATCATAATAAGTAAAATATTAATCTTATAAGTTATATATTCATAAATACTATTAAAATTTATTTATTATCTTTTAGTCAAGGCATATTAAAATTTACTTATTATTTATTTTATTTACCAATTATTTTGTAACCATTAGTTATTATAAATCATTATTTTAAATAATATCATCTAGGACCTAGGACCCTTCATCAAATAAACCTTAATTATTTATAGCTCGATTTAAACCTACAACTTATTAGTAGCTAATTCACAAACCCGAGTTATTTTAATATCAAGCTAGATTTATTTTATAAACCCTTTATTTATTATCTAGTCTTAAAGTTTGGGACACTAGGGTCATGATTGTAGTAAGTTGAGCAAGGATTATTTATGAAAGTAAATGTTGGCTTGAGTTTAATTATGGCTTATGTTTACCCCAGGCGGGGTTAGGTCAACTTTTGGAGATCTTTATTTTATCTCGCACAAAGGATCAGGTAAGCTCCTGTATAGAACTTGTTTGTTGAAAAAGGTTATTATGGCAAGCTAAACACGAAGTTTGTGAAAATTGATTTGGTAAAGGCAATTAGGGACTGTTTCCTTTCTTGTTTCAGTCAAACCAATCATTTGAAAAACAACAAATAGTTTTATTCAAATACTAAACTGTTTCTAAAACTAATTTTGTCAAGGACTTTGGAAACCCTTGATTACCATTTTCAAGTAAAGCTATGTTTTATCAGTTTTCTCCCAAGTGGGATAATCTATGTTCAGTACTCAATAAGGGTAGGCGAGTAGTACTAGTTTTGAAGAGCAAGAGCGAGTCTTCTGGCAGGAGGCCACCTCCAGAAGATGAACTCAACTTAGAGAAACGTCAGTACTACTTAGTCATGCCAGTCCGAGCTAGTAGGTTTTAGTCATGTGGACTGTGTGTTGCCGGAGTGGACAACCGGTTTTGTTTGGGTGTAGAGAAGGAGTATCTTACCCAGTAGGCCGATCACCTACCTTTTGTCAGACTACACAAAGTGTGGCATTCTGACCGTTGTATGGTTATGGGGCCCAACATGTGGTAACCCATGGCCGCCCTTTTGAGTGGTTGATTTTATTGTTCATGTATGGTTGGAAAAGCCAAAACGCCACTCTTGATTTTTAACATTGTTTATTGCTTGCCAATACTTTTTCTTTTGAAGTTCTTACATCTTGCATTCATGAACTGTTTTCACTGGACACTCAAAGCACACACGAACTTACTGAGATTTTTATCTCATCACCCATTTTACCATGATTTCAGGTCAATCCTGCTGTGGGGATGAGTAGCTAGTTGTTGCCTACTTGGAAGATATTCTGTTTTCTATTTTATGTAATGCTTTGGGAGATGAGAGTGAACAATTTTTATCTTGGATTTGTTCTTGAATTTTTTTTTTTTTTTTGGTTGTAATAAGTTTTTATTTCAAAGTATTGTTTAAATTTTTGTTGTGTGTCCTAGTTATAAAGACCCCTTGTCTTTTGAATGAGGCGACATCCCCGGCCCTATTGGGCCTAGGTAGTGGGGTGTTACACAAAGTCACGGGTGTGATCAAAATGATGAAAATGCCCCCGCTATCTCGAGTAGCATAATTCGCACCAAAACGTGCGTTTCATCGCACTGATCAATTTCTCTTTTTAGAGTACCCTACAATTCTTTTTTTGTTAATAATAACAGCCTTTTGAAAATTTAGGGTACGGGTAGAACAACTCCAATAATTACATCCAGGTCCCGACAAAATATTATTATACCAAAATATTCATTTCATTATACCAATTATCTTTTGTTTTGGCCATTGATATAAATTCTCATCCTATTACAAATAGTAGCCAATTAAAAGTAAAAGATGAGGTGTTACATTCTCCCCTTCTTACAAAAAATTTTGTCCCTTCGAAACTCATCTCCTCCTTTATTTACTTCCTTTTGCACCGACTTTTGCAGCTTTTCATCTTTATGTTACTTTTCCTTTAACTGTTGTAGGAAGATAGGTCGAATGGAGATATTACTCAGCCTTATTCCTCTGTGTATAGCAAATGATTCCAATTTGGAATTTGTTACATCTGAAGAGCTGATAAATTTATTTTCCTACTAAGAGCATCTGCTACGGTGTTCACCTTCCCCGGATGATACTTAATTGGACACCGAAATTCTTTCCAGAACTCCATCAACCGTTGTTGTCTCATATTCAAATCTTTCTGAGTAAAAATATACTTCAAACTTTTGTGATCGGTGGAAAACTTTGAACTCAGCTCAATACAAATAATGCCTCCACTTCATAAGGGTAAATACAATAGTTGCTAATTCTAGGTCGTGCATCGGATAATTCTCCTCGTGGAGTTTCAATTTCCTAGAGATATAGGCTATCACCTTTCTCTCTTGCATTAACACTCCTCCCAATCCTTCTTTTGATGCATCTATATACATCGCATAAGGTTTATCCATCTTTGGTAATGCCAAAATAGGAGCAAAGCTTAACCAATTTTTCTGTTCCTAAAAACTTTTCCTATACTTCTCGGTCCACACATAAAGAACTTTCTTTTGGGTGAGTCGAGTCAAAGGTGATGCTATCTTAGAGAATCCCTCAATAAATCTTCGATAATACCCTGCTAATCGCAGGAAAGTTTGAATTTCAGTTGGAGTCTTGGGACGTTTCCAATTTGTCACCGCCTCAACTTTTGTAGGGTCTACTATAATCCCGTCCTTGGAAAATCACATGTCCCAATAATGCTACTACCTGCAACCAAAACTCACATTTACTGAATTTTGCATACAATCTAGCCTCCTTTAATTTTCTCAATACTTTCCAAAGGTGTTGTTCATGTTCGTGGGGATCTTTAGAGTAGATCAGTATGTCATCTATGAATATAACCACAAAATTATCCAAGTACGGCCGGAATGTTCGGTGCATCAAGTCCATAAAAATAGTAAGGGCATTAGTTACACCAAAAGGCATCACTATAAACTTAAAATGCCTCTATCGAGTATTAAACGCAGTTTTTAGTATATCCTCTTCCTGAATCCGAACCTGGTAATATCCTTACCTCAAGTCTAATATCAAAAAACATCCAACTCCTTGCAATAGATCAAACAGTTCATCAACCATGGGCAATGGATATTTATTCTTTACTGTCACTGCATTCAACCCTTGATAAATTATACACATTTGCAATGACTCATCTTTCTTCTTAACAAATAATATAGGTGCTCCTCATGGTGAAGTAGTTGATCAAATAAACTCTTGCTCCATTAATTTCTATAGCTGTTTATTGAGCTCCTATAATTTTGTAGGAGCCATTTTATAAGGGGTCCTTGAAATGGGTTCTATTGATGGGATTAGGTCAATGGAAAACTCTACTTATCTCTTTAGTGGTAACTCCTTCAATTCTGCTAGAAAAACATCTAAATATTCATTCATAATAAGTACATCTGCAGGCTGCTTAACCTTTCCTGGCTTGTTAATTACATAAGCTAAGTATCCTGTGCACCCTTTCAGAATCATATTCCGGGCCTTCAGTACTGATACAAAATCATTACTTTTTTTTCCAGTCTCACCTACAAATTCCAATATAGGTATCCCAAGCTGATAGAAATATACTACCTTATGTCTACAATCGACTTGAGCGTGATGCTGAGATAGCCAATCTATGCCTAAGATAGCATTATAATCCTCTACGGGCAAACATATCAAATCTCCTCTCAATAATTCATCATCTACTAAAATCTTACAATCCCTATGTATTTTCTCATTATTCATTTGCTTTCTCAATGGGATAGTAACAATCATTTCATATGAAATTCCTTCCCATTTTATCCCCATAGAATCAAGAAATGAATTGGCAACAAAAGAATGTGTGGAACTGGGCTCTATCAATACCTTAGTTGTATGATATAAAATAAGGAGCATCACTTCCGCCACTGCAGTCTGATTGTCTGTCTTCTCTAATGCCACTACCCAAGCATTTACTTGCGGTTTAGGGGGTGTAGTTCTGGAGGTAGACGCCTACCCTGGGTTTCCTCTTCCGAATCCTGATCTCTGTTCTTGGCTGTTACCTCTAGGTCGATTCCATCATCCTATTCTTCATGGGTGAGGGCATTGAAAACTTTTGTGGCCTAACTCTCCACAGTTGAAGCATTTGAAGGAGGACGATCCTCCAACCGAGCCAGTCGAGCCTCCTCTCCTTTGCATCTTTCCTTTCTTTTGCCACCGAGACCCTCCAGACCTCTTCTGATTCATTCCCCAAAATCCACATTGGTTCCTCTCACTTGCCTACTCATTATCAGCCATTTCAATTTAAGAGGCCACCTCTATTGCGACGTTATAGCTGGTAGGAGCCATACCGGCTAATACTCTCTTCAACTCTGGTCGTAAGCCCTTCACAAGATGCCTAACTCTATTTGCTTCTGAATGGACTAAAGGTGGGCAATATTTTGATAGTCTATTGTATTTAGTAGCGTATTGCCCCACCGTACGACCTCCTTGCCGAAAAGCTTCAAATTCATTCTCCTTTTTTCTACCATCTAAATGGGAATAAATTCTTTCTTAAAACTATCCTTAAAATCAGTCCACTCCCATTCTCGTTAATTCATCTCCCTTGCCCACCAATCTTGGGCAGGTCCTTTCAACAGGAATGTCGCAAGTTTTACCGTCCTTTACTTCAAATAGTTTAAGGCTACAAAAATCTTTTCCATCTATTCAATCCAATTTTCTGCCTCCTATTCTAAATCAGGTTGCCCTTGAAATTGTGGAGGGTGAAATTTCAAAAAGCGCTCAAAGGCTCGATCCGATTCAGCTTTATTTTGCTGACTTTCTCTACGCATACCCTCATTCATCCTAGCATTCTCATTTACTCTAGTAGCAGTCTCAGTCAGCTATTGGATTGTATTAGCTATCTTTTGGGAAGTCTAAAACATGGGGTGATCCAAAGTTGTAATGTGGGGGCCTTTTACCCGTGGTTCCTCCACCATTAGTCCAGGGTTATTTTGAGTAACCCGCAATGATCGTCCAAAGGTGCGTTTAGGAGGCATCTATATAGTTCAAAAAATTTTAACAATGTAACATGGCTCAAAAGCAATCATAAACATAAGCTCAGTGCACATAATAAAATATAACATATATTCATTCTTATTTACCACAAAGTCAGTACAAAATATGTGTGTCACGCACACAGCCATATACACCAGTTAAACAACACATATCATACTATATATCTACATCCTGTCCTCGTACTCGTCATCATTACTGTCTAATATGGTAGGTACTGAGTTAGTCGAGATTGTGTAAGACTCTGCTGCATCAACCTCCTTATCCATGCCCACATCTAGTTGCAGCTAAGCTAATAGCTTTGAGTCCATCTCTAAATCCTCCTCAGGTTCCTCTGCTATAGATACCTCTTCCTCGGGTATCCTCTGATTCTTTCTCGTATCAACAATCTCTAAATCCGGCAACTCCTCCTCAAGCACCCCGGGTATACCCCCACTAAACATCTCATCATCATCCTCAAATAATACTGCACTATCGGGGATACTATCCTCTTCCATATCATCATCCTGAGAGCGTGGCTCAACACCACCATCAATCTTATTAGAATCACCATCCTCCTCCTCATACGGTGATAGTGTCCCTTCAAGGGCAAATGTCCCCTCCACAATAAGGTCTCTCACATACGGAGTAATGACGGGTATCGCTGGATCAAACCTACTCCCAAAAAGATGGGGTACATGATGGCGGCCAAGTGTAGGTCCTGTCATAAGAAAATATCCCGGCTCACTCGCTCGAGGATTTTCCTGATCTTTCTCGATTTCTTTATACCCGAGCTTTCTCCTATCTCTTTCTTTCCTTCATCACCTTACTCGTCCACTGGGTGTTTGCCCTTATCGCTCCTATTCGCCATACCTACATAGTAAAAAAATTACATCAATTCCTATGATGATACCATAATTCTATCAAACTAGGCTTTGATACAAATTGTAACACCCTAATTAAAGACAGCAACGAAAGCATATCAACACCGGGTGTCGCCCCATCCAGTTTCCTAGATCAAAGGTCTTTATAATGAAAACAACATAATAAATACATATATAAGGTCCAGACTCAACAATATCTCACCCTGATCGATACATACATACATATATTAGAAAATCACATACATGCCATCTCTATTTATAACAGAATACAGTACATGATCAAAAGAGAAGCTATCCAGACCTAGACTGTCGACTTTGTGGTATCATCCATCTATTTGTAGGTCTTCTCAGCTCTGGCTCCAACAAAAGGTAAGATAAAATACATGTGAGTGACGAATTATCCAGTGAGTCCCATGTGTTCTAGTGCTTTATGAAAGAATAGGGTACATAAAACTTTTGTGGAACTGCATATCATTTGTTCATTGGAAACAATTCTAAAACTTTCTAAAGATGAGTTTATATAAAACTCAATCATTTTTGAAAAACTTTATTTCAGATTTCAAATAATTGCCCCAGTTTTCAAATCACAGGCACTTTTCCAACAGAAGGTTGGCCTGTACGCAAGTCTTGCAGTCCTTGCCTTTGACTCCAAGTATCACTGTACTGACACCGCAACCTCCAGAACTCAACTATGTGTTGCCAGAATAAGTACACCGTAGTGTACTTCTGCTCAGGTAAACCGCATCATACCTAGTGTACCGTAGCAGACAATCTTTTCCTTGCCACCATAAGCCAGGTGTCCCAATCCTAATGTTAATCACCATCAAGGTGGCAAGGAGTCAAACGCACCGAGTGTCCCCGCCCGGCATACATCGAATGACTCAAAATAAGAAGCGCTTGCAGACACGGCAATTGCTAGGTGCTAAACATCTAGCCAGGACAACTCATCTCAATGTCCTATCGCCCTGTTCGGAGTAAGACAATTCC
This sequence comes from Voacanga thouarsii, assembly GCA_026120185.1. Classification (NCBI taxonomy): domain Eukaryota; kingdom Viridiplantae; phylum Streptophyta; class Magnoliopsida; order Gentianales; family Apocynaceae; genus Voacanga; species Voacanga thouarsii. Next base: position 376,600 of record JANUWF010001151.1, read on the forward strand.
CAAAATTCTTGGGGTCCACTATCTTTAACATGAGTTAGTACAAAGATCAAAGTCCTTGTTAAGTACTCAACATTAACAATACCAACCCCGTCTGACGAATTATGCCAGAGGGTTAACTAATCCTGCAGGATTTTCAAATCAAAATATTTTTGGGGCAAAACAACATTTTCCAAAATTTGATCACGCTAACTCGTAAGTCAGATAATCATTTACATAGACTCCATGGAGCTAATCAATTCATTCCATAGTATATCAGACCAATAAAATAATTTCAGGGATCAAAAGGTCGTTTTCCAAAAGCCAATCTCATCACGAGAGATCAGTTTCTAAATTTGTTGAAATAGGATAAAGAGTTCTGTTCACACTTCAAAACATGTTTCCAAGAGTATCCGAGCCATTTCCCCCGTACTTGATCACAAAAGTCATTTCCAAGGGTATTCAGGTCATTTTACCTATACCTGATTCCAAAAGACATTCCAAAGGTATTCGGGTCATTTTATTTTTACACTATTTGAAAAGTATTCACAAAAGTTCCAATAAAGGTATTTCAGTCATTTACCATATACCCGATTCCAAAGTTTTTATAAACATTCCAATAAGGACATTTAGATCCATTTCTAAATACTCGATTCCAAAAAACAACTCATTTTCAAGAAATTCAGAATTCTAATCCTAAAAGAGGATTAAATTCGAAGTTTCCAAACACATTTTCATAAAATGTTCCAATAAGGGCATATCAGTCAATTTATGAATACATGATTCCAAAATTTACCATTTTTCAAAAATCCCAAACCTATAATAAAAAAAGGACTAAATTCAGAAAATCCATGCTTTAATCATCCAGTAAGATTTCCAAGCCAATTATGATATTCAATCGAGCCCAAAATGGAATATAATAATTCTTGCTCAGATAAACCTTAAACATATTCAGGGATTTTCAAAATAGTATATAACATAGCATTTCATGGAAAAACAAAGCACACTAGCTTTAGAAAGAGTTCTAGAAATCCAAGGGACTCACCTCATGTCCTAGGCAACTCTTTCCGTTCATGGCTGTTTAACCATTGTTTCTACCATTTTCGACGTTCCCTTAGTCGTTTGTCGCTAAACCTACACCAAACATCATTTTCGGGTCGGTTCGTGTTTGGCCAAAAAATAGCCGACAGGTATCTGAAGTGCTTGACGGGTAGCCGACAAGGGCTGATAGTTAACCGATGGTTAAGGAAAATGTTCAATTTTCATTCTCGTCGTTTTTTAGTCATTTATTCGATTCTTTTGTTTTCCCTTTTCCACATCCTATCTCCCTTAAAAAAAAAAAAGGTTTTTACTTCATGTTTCCTCAATTATTTTATCCAAAATCACACAATTAATCATTCCTAAATTTGTCAATGTTCTAAGCAATATTCTAAAATTTTTCTGTTTTGACACATGATTTTGTTTTGGACATAACATTCAATCCACAACTCTGATTTAGCTCTATGATATACCAAAATGACCACAAGACTCTTAACTTTAATTCTGTGTAGGCCATCTTTAGATTTCTTTCTCCAATAACACGCTACAGGTAAAAATAGCCCCAGTAGTTTTACCTAAATTTCACTATTCATACTTTCCTTTGTTTTCCTTTAGCCTTTAGCACATTGGAACCATTAATTCATTCAATCCTCCTTCAAATCATCTTTAATTCTAAATTTCTAGATTTTTATTATTTCACAAAAGTCACACAAAACATCATCCAAAGGCCTTTAGGCAATCGACACATATACAAGAATATATAAAGTTTATACACAAAAGTTCAAAAACCCTAGCTTTGATCCGAAATCAATACATGAAAGTCATATTTTTATGTTAAAATTCACATCATCATAATCATCATTCACCCAAAAACAACTTTAATTCTAGTAAGGTAGGATTTTACCTTGTATTTGAGACTATTTGATGTGATTTGCTCCCAGAACACCGAGGCTTCACATAGTACGCCAAGAACACACTCTAGCTAGTCTTTTTGTTTTCTCTTGTTTGATCTCTTTTTCTCTTGGTTTTTCCTTCTCTTGGCTGTCGAAATTTAGGCAGTTTATCAGCCTTTTTCCTCCGCCATTCACCCCTCAAATCGTGGCCCTTCATTTCTTGTTTTGGTTTAATTGGATGGCGGATATTTTTAAGTGTGTTCCAATAGGATTTTTACACACCAACCACTTTTCCTCCACCAAATTTCCTTTATTTCTCCTTGCATGGCCCACGAAATTTTTGGCCAATTTCTAGCCATTCTTTCATCTACTGTTGATCTAAATATTAGACAATTGTATTTGTTAAGACCTTAATCAAGTGGACCCTTGAGTGAAGTGTTCCTATAACAAAATTACACATCATTCTTCATTTATTTGGCAAAGCTTATTTATGAAGTCTTTCATGCATGAATCTTTCATGAATCCTCTTATTATTTGACACTTGTCCTTGGCCACCAATCACAAGAAGCCACACATCCCATTTTCAATATCATTTTCCTATTTTCTTCAGAAATGACCAAAATCGGGTCCGCAATCTGAAAATATATTATTCACCATTCAACTCCAAAAATTCCATTGAATCTATTGGTAATACTAAAATTCTTCAATTCCTTCTCTACTTGGTAAAACTTGCGGTCAAAGTGGGTGCAGTGAAAATGACGAAAATGCACCCGATATCCTAGGTAGCATAATTTGCACCAAAACGTGCGTTTCATCGCATTGATCAATTTCTCTTTTTAAAGTACCCTATAATTCTTTTTTTTTTTAACAATAATAGCCTTTCAAAAATTTAGGGTATAGGTAGAACAAATCCCACAATTACATTCAGGTTTCGACAAAATATTATTATACCAAAATATTCGTGTCATTATACAGGTTATCTTTTGTTCTGGCCATTGAAATAAATTCTCAACATATTACAAATTGTAGCCAATTGAAAGTAAAATATGGGGTGTTACAATTGGGCATAAGCCAAGTTTAAACCATCTCAAGATATAAGACTGTCCAACTTATATACTGATCGAGGGAGACAAGTTAGAACCAATGTTAGAATTATACTATTTTGTTGAGTATCCAAAAAGAACAAATGGGGGTTACTTTTATCATCCCAAGAAGAAGAAAATATTGATAAGAACTAATGCTAGATACTTAGAAGATGATCAAAGTATATCCATAAAAGGTTCAACAATGTTAGAACTCGAGGAGAAATTATCTTTTGAATCAACTTTTTCTGACCCGATTATTAAATAAGAAGAGGCATGACCTTAGGAACCTGTACAATGCGAGGCTTGTTGTAGTGGGAGGAGATCTAGGGTTCCAGAAAGATGGATTGGAGAGGTTTTTGATCTTGTCTCTGACCATCAAGAACAAGATTCTACTAGATATGAGGAGGCTACTTCTAATGTCGATGTTGACCTAAGGCAAGAAGCAATAGAAGCCGAAATTGAGTTAATGTAATTCAATCAGATTTGGGATCTTGTAGCTTCACTTGAAGGGTTAAAACCTATTGTGTGTAAGTAGGTATACAAGAGAAAAAGTGGTGCAGATGGGAAGGTTTAAACCTTCAAAGGGAGGTTTGTGGTGAAAAGGTATACTGAGAAAGAGGGTATCGACTATGAGGAAACCTTTCCCTGGTAGGCATGTTTAAGTCCATCTGTATCCTCCTTGCCATCACAAGTCACTATGATTACAAGATGTAACAAATGAATGTCAAGACGACTTTTCTTAATGGCCATCTTAGCAAAGACATCTATATATCCCAACCAGAGGGTTTTATAGCTAAAGGTCAGAAACATTTGGTTTGTAAGCTTAAGAAGTCTATTTATGGACTTAAGTAGGCATCAAGAGTATGGAACATTTGTTTTGATAAGACAGTAAAATCTTATGGTTTCATTCAAAATGAGGATTAACCATGTGTGTACTAGAAACTAGAAGTCAGTTATATGTTTTTTCTTGTGCTATATATGGGTGACATTCTAGTCATTAGGAATGATTTAAGAATATTGTCATCTACTAAGGTTTGGTTGTTTAGTCAATTTAGTATGAATGGCTTGGGAGAAGTTAGTTATATTTTTTGGATTAAATTTCTTTGAAATAGAAAGCAGAGAATGTCAAGCTTATCCTAAACTACATACATTGACAAGATGTTAGCAAAGTTCAGAATGGACTTGGGCAAGGGAGCACTAATCCCTTGCATACATAGGTTGTCTCTTTCTTCAGAAGACTGTCCTAAGTCTCAAGAAGAAAAAGATAAGATGAGTAGGATTTCCTACACTTCTACTGTGGGAAGTCTCATATACGCTATGTTGTGTATTGGGTTAGATGTTTTCTTTGTTGTAGGCTTGGTCAGCAGATATCAGTCAAATCTCGGGAGGCTCATTGCCAAGTTGTAAAGTATATTCTTAAGTACCTTAAGGAAATGATAGATTATATGTTAGTTTACTGAGTTGATGATTTGGTTCCTTTAGGATACACGGACTCAGACTTCCAAGTAGATAAGAATGAGAAAAAATTCACTAGTAGATATGTCTTCAAATTGTCTGGAGGAGCAATTTATAGTGGAGTATTAAGCAATCTTACATTATTGCCTCAGCTATAGAAGTTGAGTATGTGATAGTTTCGGAGGCATCCAAGGAAGCAATCTGGCTCTGAAAGTTCCTCACAGAACTTAGAGTCATACTATGGATGGACAAGCTAATTGCATTGTATTGTAACTCCATAGGCGAAGTCTCGCAATCCAAAGAATTGAGGAACCACAAGAAGAAAAAGCATATAAAGAGGACCATCTAATTTGGAAATTTCTTCAAAGATGGGAATTCATGGTGGAACAAATAACCTCAGAGAACAATCTGACTGATCCATTCACCAAGTCTTTGGTGGAGAGAGTCTTTAGAAGACAATTAAACGCTATAGGGGTGGACACCTATGGACTTACATAGTTTTGAAGTGCAAGTGGAAGATTGATAGACAGTATGCACACTAAGACTGTATTTTTAATGTAATTCCAATTAAATCAACAAAATTTTTATTCTCACAAATAGTCTATGTTTTCTTATTTTAATTTATGCACAATTTTGATAGAAAAGATCCATTATGTTTAAGTAAGTGATCCATGTAAATAGAAGTCTTTCAGAATAATGTATAAATCATGGGTTATTTGACACGTAAACTGTTCTTCTTAATCGGATAATAAGAATGAGAATCTCAACATGATAAAGTTATTATGTTATTAATTCCAAATAGAGAATAGCTTACCTTTAGCCAGTTAGTAGTCCTATCATTTCATAATACAAGCGTATTTCGAATACGTAGAATTGAACCTATAATAGTTGTTTCTAAAAGTACTATATGGTAAAAACTAAGATTACTATTGCTATTGTGTGGATTTATACCCTACGGCTTGAGTATAGGTTGGTGGTCTGGTGAAGGTGGAAGCATATACTTTGATATACTTTAGTTGAATTATATCATAGGGTCAATATACTTGTATATTAGGTATATGTGACTAGTTAGTTAAGACGGACTCGTACAAGATAGCTTCTATGTTGTATCATCCTATGTGACTCTTCAAAAAATCTAATAATCCAAAGCCCTAGGGAACATGACTTAGATGTTTGCTATAGGGTAACTCCCTTGGAAAGTGGAAACATTTTAGAAAGTCCTGAATCATTGGACTAGAGGTTTAAGAATGATAGATGTCATTTAGAGAGGTGTTAATGTACTCTTTCTCTATGAATGTACGACGTTACGTAGAGGGATATAATTGTCATAACACCTATAAGTCGAAAACATTGCTTGCACTGCATTGTTCTTGTGGTCAATATTTTCTTATGGTGCTGTTAGAAAATATTTAAAATATAAAATACAGCTATTTTTCTAGCAAAGGTATTTTGGTCATTTTAATAGCCAAGGCAATATGTCTTTTGGTCCTCGAAATAGCCTGTAAGTCCTAATTGTTTTCGGGCTAAGGAATGGTCATGTTTAAAGAGAATTTTGTTTTATTCAGGAAGTCTAATTTATTATTTGATTAGAATAAAATAAAATGTTTTGAGAGATTAAATTAATTATCTTTGTTAATTGGTTAATCTATTATTTACGAATTGAACCCAAATTAAATAACTAAAAAATTAACTTAGGCCTAAACTAGGTAAAAAGCTTAAAAAATAATCTCAGTCTATTTGGGTTCATTGGTTATTTATTGTGCCATTTTTATACCTCTGGAAAATAAATAATTAAGGTTTATTATTTATGAGCTTATTGAGTCCAATGATAAATAATAATATCTGGCCCAATAGCCTAAACTAAGTTTTCACAAAACAGACGGTGTTTAGTTTTTTACCCTAACTAAGCGTCTTCTATGGGAAGATAAATGATAACATCCAGGTTTTTGAAAAATGAGTTATCCTGGTAGTTTATTTTCATTGAAACCGTGTGGGATGAGTTAATGTATGGTAATTATTTCAATGTAACACACACACACACACACACACACACACACTTACATACACAAACACACACACACACACACACACACACACACACATATTGCCAGACTATTGTTTTCTCTCTCTCTCTGGTTTTTCGTCCCTCTCTATATGTGTTTCAATTTAACCGAGAAACAGGAACAAAAAGACTCCTCTTCTTCATACTATTATTTTTAGTAAAGGGCCAAGAAGAACCAAAGACTACTAGCTTTCTGGGCTGCTGACATATTTTGAAAACTAAAGGTGGTTGGATTCATGTGCCAGAGTAGGAGACTTACTGAACAATAACTAGAATCATCTTCGAGAAAAGAGGTTTCGAACATTCCCACAGCCCTTGTTTGACCTGAGTAGTTAACACGAACAATCAAACACAGAGGTAAAATTGCTTCCGCTATTTCTTTTCTATAGTTTATTATTATTTCTGTTTAGCTTCTATGGCCACGATCCACTGATAGATAGGTGTATCAAATTAATGATCCAATCATTGATTTGTTAAAGTTATTAATAAAAGTATTATGATCAAATTTGAAAGTAATCGGATATATTTTGCCACATAATCTAATATAATATTTATAAAAATGCCCTAAAACTAATGCATTTAAAAGGATAGGTGCATCAAATTAATAATCTAACTATTGGATTTGTTAAATATTTTAAGAAAAGTGTTATAACAAAATTTGAAAGTAATCGAATATATTTTACCACATATCTAGCATAATATCTCTAAAAAAAAGCTTAAAACCTAACGCATTTACAAAGATATGCATATTAAATTAATGATCCAACTATTAGATTTGTTAAAATTTCTAAAAAAAGTGTTATGACCAAATTTAAAGGTGATCGGATATATTTTTCAATATAACCTACCATAATATCTATAGAAAATCCTAAACCTAATATATTTACAAAGATAGGTGTATCAAATTAACGATCAAATTATTAGATTTGTAGAAATTGTTAAGAAAAGTGTTATGACAAAATTTGAAAGTAATCTGATATATTTTGGCAGTAATTTAGTATAATATTTATAAAAATGCAAAAAATCTAATGCATTTACAAAGATAGACGTATGAAATTAACGATCCAACCGTTAGATCTGTTGAAATTACTAATAAAAGTGTTATAACCAAATTTTAAAGTAATCGAATATATTTTACAACATAATCTAGCATAATATCTATAAAAATGCCCAAAACGTAACTCATTTATAAAGATAGATGTATCAAATTAACAATCCATCCGCTATTTTTTCTAAAATTGCTACGAAAATTGTTATGACTAAATTTGAAGGTAATCGAATATATTTTGGTAGTAATTTTGTATAATATTTATAAAAATGCAAAAAACCTAACGCATTTACAAAGATAAACGTATCAAATTTATGATCTAACCATTAGATTTGAAATTGTTAAGAAAATTGTTATGACCAAATTTGAAGATAATAAGATAGATTTTGACATGCAATCTAGCACAATATCTATAAAAATGCCAAAAACCTAACGTATTTACAAATATAGACATATCAAATAAACGATCCAACCTTTATACAACAACAAACTAAGCCTTAGTCCTAAGAAACTTAGGGTCGGCTACATAAACCAATACCAGGCTAAGTATGGTCATCTACATAAATCCTCTTTCCACTTCCTTCTATCAAACGTCATAATTTTATCTAAATCTAACAAACATATATCTCTCCTAATCACCTCTATCCATATCATTTTAGGCCTGCCTCTATCTCTGTCTAACATATCCTGCCTCCCCCCCCCTCAACTTGCTAACAGAGGCATCCCTCAGTCTTCTCTGAATATGTTCAAACCAACACAAGTGGCTTTATTTCATCTTCTCCTCAATAGATGACACTCCGATCTTTTCCTTAATGGTCTTATTTCTGACTCTATCCTTTCTAGTAGACCTACACATCTCCCGTAACATACGCATCTCAACTATTTTCATTTTGTGAATATGACACATTTTAACTGCCCAACATTCCATGCCACATAGCAAAGTAGGTACTATACTGTTGTATAGAACTTTCCTTTTAGGCTCAGTGGTATATTACGATCTCATAGAATACCAGTCGCACTCCTCTATTTCAACCAACTCACCGTGACTTAGTGTGCAACGTCATCATTGAGCTTTTCACCTTCTGGATAGTAGATCCTAAATTTCGAAAGCAATCCTCTATCATTATATCTCTACCATTCAAAGTTACACTCTGAGCTATATTTCTGCTACCACTCAACTTGCATTCCATATACTCCGTTTTATTCATACTAATTCTGAAGCCCTTGGATTCCAATGTCTGTCACCACAACTCCAATTTAGCATTTATATCTACTATAGTCTCATCAATCAACACATAATCATCAGCAAACAACATACACCATGGAACAACCTCCTGTATAGTGCAACTCAACTCGTCCATAGTGGCCATAAAGAGGAAAGGGCTAAGCGTTGATCCTTGATGCACCATGATAGTAATAGGAAACTCTGTGGTAACTCAGGCGCAACTCTTTACACATGTACATGTTCCCTCGTATATATCTTTAATGAGAGTAATACATTTTAGCGATACACCTTTCTTGACCAGCACTTACCAAACTACTTTTCTAGGCACATTGTCATAGGCTTTCTCCAGGTCAGTAAATACCATATGTAAATCTTTTTTTCTTTCCCTATAATATTCAATTATCTATTGTAATAAATGAATTACCTCTATAGTGGAACGCCTAGGCATAAAACCCAATTGATTATCTAAAATTTGCATAATACCCCTTAACCTCTGTGTAATCACTTTCTCCTAAATCATTATAGTATAACTTATAAGTTTAATCCCACGGTAATTGGCACAATCTTGAATATCCCCTTTATTCTTGTACAGAGGAATCAGAGTATTCTTCATCCACTCTGTAGGCATCTTATTTATTCTGCATATCTTGTTGAACAAACTTGTCAATCACATAATACCTATCTTTTCAAAACACTTTCAAACCTCGATTGGTATACCATCCGATCCTACTGCCTCTTTTGGTCTGATTCTTTTAATGGCCTCTCGAACTTCATGCTTCTGAATACGACGAAAATTGATAGGGGGCAAAATTCATCTAATTTTTCTTAGTTATTTAAGAGTGTTTTGTGATACATTTGTTGTAATAATAGGCATATTCTTTTATATTTGATATTTTACCCTTGTAAAGGCATTTTGGAATTTTATTGCAGAAAACAATGAAAAAACGATAACACCGTCACCGTCGGAGCACAACCAACTCCAACTATGACCCAGAAGCCTGTGCCAGCCTCGATGTGGACAACAAGGGATTTTTTAGTAGAAAAATAGAGCACACTGGGCGTACTAGAGTCTTGTTGCCGCTAGCCATGACCCTCCAAGCTGGCACTGGCTCCGCTTTGTTAAAGCCAAAAGTTTTTCAATTTTTGCGTGAATATGGTAATTTATAAGAGATTTTGTATTTTCCGACCTATACTCGGCCCAGAACTCTTAGGGGACCAATTTTAGCATCTTGAAAGTCTATTTAAGTAAGAAAAACATAAGACAAGAGTATGATTCAAGGATCAAATCTGTAAATCACTCATTGAAGGAGGAATTCATTAAATCAAGGAGTATTATTTAAGAGAATCTTTAAGGGAGAAGAAATAGGCTTATGTATGAATTTTTTCTTTTACCTTTGTTTTCCTTTTCTAGAATTGTGATGTATTTAATGTTTTCATTATAATTTGATAATATTTTGGGATTCATGATTTTTGTATTAATTTAGATATTTGATCAATTTTCTATTATTCTTGGTGTTTAGTTACTTGTAGTTATGGAAGAATTCATGAAGTTAGAATTGCTTCTAATTGACTTGAGAAACAACATTAGGAGTAGATTTAATTTTATTTATTTCATATTTATTATTTCTTAATGAACTTGGGAAATGAAGTTTAGACCAAAGAACCTAAGTAATCAAAGAATAGTTAATTTTTCCTAGAGTATAGGGTTGTTAACTAATTTCATGTTTATATGAAATTATGGTTAATACATCTTTTAGTTATGTTGGTTTGATAGGAAAACCTACTAATTTAATCAAGATATAGTGATTTCATGGATTGGAAAAGAAGTGGAGTCTATATAAGAGACTTCATGACTGGGGAAATGATTGAACTTTACTTTATATTCCTTCATGATGCGTAGATGGTCATTAGTTGAGATAATTGCTAAATGGTTCATTGTCATATTTTCTAGGATAGGTGTCTAAATTGCATATTCCTACACCCTTAAGTTGTATATATTTCTTTGTTTTTATAATTTTGTCACATTTTTTGGTCGGTTAAATAATGAATAAAAATTAATTAGTGTGTACTTGTTCCTTTGAGGATCAATACTTGTTAATTCTCTATACTATACTTGTGATGAGTATACTTACTTATATGTGTATTTTGGAATTAATACTTTAATTAAAACTTGACTAAGGGATGTGTTTAAATTTGATGATTTTTATGCACCCAAAATTTATGCATTAAGTTTTTGATGCCGTTGCCAGGGTACAATATCATAAAAGCTTAGATTTTGTTAATTTAACTATATTTATATGTCTATATGTGAATATATGAATATGTATTTATGTTCCTTGTATGAATATGTGCCATAATTTGGTTTCATATATTGTTGTACTTTAATATCCCTATATGTTGTAATTTTTCTAACTTAATATGTGAATATGTACTAACTGTCTAACTTGTAAATTCTATAATCTCACTATCTTCTATTTTATGTTAACCTTGCCCTTAATTTATGACCTGACGATCCAAAGAGGACATAGTAGATCTTGATCCTGAGATCAAAAGAACTCTCACCAATGTCCAAAAGGTTGTAAGAAAGGGGTAAGAAAAGACATGGAGGTTAACCAACTGAACTATAGCGGTAATGGTGGAAATGGTAGGCGGACTATGGATGACTTTGTGAAACCTGCAATCTCAGATATAGGCTCGAGTATCACAAGGCTAGGATAAAGGCTAAAAATTTTGAAATAAAGCCCAACATAATTCCAATAATCGAAAACGTGGTTAAAATCTTTGCTAACCGGATCTATTACTCTTTGGAATGTTTTATTTGAAAATTTTTTGGCCAAATATTTTTCTCCAACTCGAACATCCAAACTGAGGACTGATATTTTTACCTTCCAACAATTAGAGTTTGAAAACCTTTATGAGTGTTGGGAGATGTTTAAGGAAATTCTTAGAAAGTGTCCTTACCATGGGTTTGAGTTGGGTATGCAAATGCAAATCTTTCACAGTGATTTAAGCTTTCCTACTAGGCAATTAGTTAATGCATCTACGGGAGGCTCTATCAATTCTGAAACCCCAGAAAAAATATTTGATTTGATTAAAAATTTGGCCACAAAAAACTATGGTTGGGGTAGTTCACAGTTAAGAGCTCGTGTCCATGGAGTACTCAAGGTGGATGCAATGGCAGCATTAGAGGGAAATGTGGAAGCACTCACATAAAAGATGGATCAATTGGTAACATCTTCTTCCCAAGGGCAAGTAATGAGTGTAAGTTGTGACTTTTGTAAGGTAGGGCATCTATACCATGAGTGCCAACATATAGGGTCATCACAAGAATAATTAGAACAAGCTGCATTTGTGGACAATAGCCGACAATGTAATAATCCCTATAGCACCACTTATAATCATGGTTGGAGGAATCACCTTAACTTTGCATTGAACAACCAAACCCAACCTAGGCAGGCTTCTTCTAATTTTAGAAACCAAAGGACTCAACCTTCTCTGCCTTACAATACACCACCACAAGAAACTTGGTAAGTAGTACGAAGACACGATTTCAAGGAGTAGATGCCACCACAAGAAACTTGGAGGCATCCATGTGCAACCTTAAGAATCAAATTGGTTAACTGGCCAAACTCCTTGGAGATCGTCAAGTTCGATCCCTTCTAAGCAATACTAAAACCAATCTACGTGATCTTGACCGTGAAATGAAATAATTTTGAGTGATTTATTATTTTTACTTTGGGGCATTTATTTACTTTTTGTGTGCTTTTATTTATCCTCATGTATTTTTTATTTATGATTCTCGATGATATTTTTCTTTATAAATTTGTAGTTTCCAGTTTCCAAGTTTCCCATCTATTTATATTAAAAAAAAAAAAAAATCCTGCCTAGAGTAGGGTCGGTGTTGGCCTGGCAGCACGGAACTGGCATCGGCTCCTATCGAGGATAGCAATAAAAGTGGCCAAATTGGCCACTTTATTTTCAAAACAACTCACTTCCCTCAAATTTTCTATCAACACAGCACCGTTTCTACACCCCCAAACACCAGCGGTTCTATTTTTTCCTTCAAAAACAACAATCCAATACTAAATCCTCTTATTTTTGTTGAATCTACGGACCCAAAGTTGAAAAGTCTCACATTTTTCTTCAAAAATCCACTTTCAAATCCCTCCTATCAAGCAAGGATTTTATCAAAAAGATTACATATTTTGCTTGCCCATGGATTGTAGAACACAAATGTGTGATTTTCCTTGCATTCTAACAGTTAAATTCTTGCAATTGGAATTTTCCTATTTTTAAGCACATTTTTTGCCGAAAATTGCACATATTAGACTTGATGGTTGAATTGGATTCTCTTCATGGCATTATTATGACTAGATATCATGATATTATGATTCATGGATTCTTTTTACAACCACATGTTCATGGTATGATCATAGGTGCTATATATTCTTGGTTATGACAATTGTTTTCTTGAGGCATTCATGATGATTGGATAATGTGCATAACCTTTATTCTTGACTTGGGCTATGGACATGTTTTTCATGCTATAATCAGGTTGTGAAGTCATTGGGAACAATGTTATGGTTTACATTATGGTATTCTATTGTTGTTCTTACGGGTTGTGAAATGAGGTTGGGTTAATTGTTATTGTGGATTGTAGTTGTGTTGGATTGATTAAAGATTGTGGAGGGTGGGATTGTATGTGAAGTTGTTTTGTGGTGAATTAATTATATTGAGTGTTGTTGTGACATTGGGGTGGTAACTTAGTCCTCTTCTTACTTAACCATCTTCATATCCTTTCACCATGCCTAGAGAGAGGGGCCAATCGTCTAAGTGGGCTAGAGTTTCATCTTCCTCTACTCCTACTTCTATAGACCTATTGTTCCTACACCCTACTAATTTTATTGATCCATCCTACTAGGAGTGGTACACCAAGAGGGCTACCAATAAGATTATAGTAGAACGCATTTTCACACCCTCACTAGACCGTGCCCTTAAGTTTGGCATTATGTTTAGAAGCTTGGGGTGGGGACCAATAATTCAGCTTAAAAGACCCTATTTCCATGTGCTGATCAAAGAATTTTATGCTAATAAGGTCCAAAAATGCATTAACCATCTTGAGACCATTGAGACTAGAGTAAAGGGCACCCCATCTTTCTAGATAGAGAAATACTAGCTTCTATTCTCCATGTGAATGATGAAGGTCCTTAGTTAGCTGTAGATTACAACAATCAAAAGATATTTATCTGATCATGAGTGGAAAGTAAGTGATACTAAAGTTACTTTGAGACTGTATAAGAGAGGTCCCGTAAGGCAAGTAGGTTTTTGATAGGGACTAAATTAGTCATATTTTTTCTAGTTATTTGAGGTTCTTATGTGATATATTTTGTTCAATAACTAGTAATATTCCTTCATATTTGAGAGTTTACCATTAGAAAGGTGTTTTGTTTATTATTTCAGATTTTTAGGGTAAAACGAAACAAAAAACATCGCAGAACAGAGGAGAGGCAGCATCGGCTAGGGCTCTAGAACCGGTGCCGGCCATGCATTAGATTGCATGAACTTTGAAGCAACGGAAAACTTGGTGAAACAGAGCGGAATAGAGGGGAACCGGCGTCGGCTCCGAGAGTCAAGGCGGCACTGACTGCATTCTGGTCTTCATTGTGCAAAATTCAGAGAAAAATTGGCGAATGAGTAGAGAAGCAGAACACAACCAGTGCCGGCTCCAAGAGCCAAGACGGCGTCGACTCCAAGAGCCAAGGCGGCGCCTACTGTGCCCTGAAGATAAGGCGGTGCTTAATTTTTTCTATGTGATTTTTGGTAATTTGTGCAATTTTAGTATCTTCCAACTTCTACTCGGCCAAGAACATTGTACCTACAAGTTTAGGCATTTCTTAAGCCTATAAATAGATGAAAAACACAAGGGAAAAAGGGGAGAATTCATTGATCATCATAGAAAATTATTCAGTCAAAGGAGGAATTCTTCAATTCAATGAGGATTGTACAAGAAGGTCTTCAAAGGAAGAAGAATGAGGCTTGTCTATGAGTACTTTCTTTTACTTTGTTTTCTTTTTCTTGGACAATGATATGTTAATTGGTTTATTGTAATTCGACATTGTTTTAGATACTCATGATTTTGAGAGTTATTTGATCTTTTGATTAATTGATTGTTCTTCTTGGTATTTAATTACTTGGGCGTATTATGAGATTAATTTGTTGTTTCTTTTCATTAACTTGCTAGACCAAAGAGGTTGATAGTGGTTGCAATTGATTAATTTCATATTTATTGGCTGTTAACTTACTAGACTACCGAGGTTAATTGCAGCGGATTGAGTAATTGAAGGTTAATTGATGTTTGCCAGACCAAGGATTCATTGATTAATTTCATGTTTTAAATTTTCTAGACTAAGGAAATTTAATCGAGGATTGCGTTTAATGCATCTTTTGAAAGAATTAGTTGAGATAGACCAAGTGATGGTAATTTACTTTTATCCTTCATGGTGCCAAGAGAAGAATTAGTTATGATAATTGTTAGGTCCTTTGAGATAATGTTTGTCTAAATAATGGTTTGAGTTACATACTTCTCCATCCTTGACATATATATATAATTGTTAGGTCCTCATTTTTCTTTTAATTTTCTTTTTATTTCTTTTTCACTTTATCGAGTCGGTTAATAATGAAAGAAATGTGATTAATGTCTACTTGTTCTGGAGGATTGACACTCATTTGAACCCTATACTCGGTTAATGATGAGTATGCTTGCTCATATGTGCGATTTGGGTTAAACATTTTAATTTAAACTTAATTGGGAATGAGCTTAGTTTTTGTATGATTTTTATACCCAAGTCCGGATACATCAAGTTTTTGGCACCGTTGACAGGGAACAATTACATGAAAGTTTGGATTTTTTTGATTTAACCATGTAAATATGTAAGTAAGTAAATATGTAAATATGTATATACGTTCCATGTATGAAGAAGTGCCTATGTTGTTGTTTGTGTAATTGTATTATAATTTCACTATATGTTGTAAATATGCAAATAGGTATATATATGTTCATAATCACTAACATGTCTTTGTATGTTTGTATATATTGTATATTTAGTTATTTAATTTTACTAACCTTTTCTTCTTTTAATTTTGTTTTAAATATAAATTTTGGTTATCTAACTTTCTTCTTGTCTTTTATAGGTGTAGGCCGTGGAAAGCAGTGAAGTCATTTTTGCTGTTTGAAACAATTTTTATTTTGGTCGTTTTGTTTTGTTCTTTTTATCGTGTCTTCATTATTATTGCATGCTCATCATTTTTTTTTGCATTAAAAGAAAAAAAAAACAGCATTAGTGTATTGATTGGCAAAATTACAAGCTTACATTGATGTTTTTAGTGAGATGTCATTAAAAGCATTAGTGAATTCTTTTGTTGCCAATAAAGATTCATTTGTTCAGTGGCATGAATAAGCTTCCCAATGATTGTGTGATCAAAGGAAACACTTAGTTAAGATTGTTGAGGGAAATCATAAGTTCATGCTAGCCCATACACTCGAACAAGAGAATCTCCCAAGAGAGGAGAGATGCTATGAGAGACAACTATCCAATGTGGGAAGGGAGGTATTCAATTCTTCTCTATGTGCTAATAATCCTAACCTCTCTTTGTCACATGATTTCCTAGGTTCCACTCTTTTCTCGAAGAATATAGGTCCAAATAATGATGTGTTGAATTTACCATGCTTCAAGGAGCTAGATTTTTCAACACTTTATCGTAAGAAGTCCTTGGTGGATGGTGGTAATTTCTATCCTTCACCCCATTCAACGGGAGGTAACTTAGTTTTTGTAGATGTGCCGAAAAGTAAGGATTTTTTTTTATCCCAGCTTTAAGAACACAATTGCTAAGTTTTAAGGGGAATTTTAATTGTAAAAATTCTTTTGAAGGGTTAATTGCTGATTTCAAAGTTGATGCATCCATTAGATACCATGTGCACTTATCTGTGGAAAAAGATATTTATGTGTCTAAAGGAATGTTAGAGAATGAGGTTTATGTGTTTGGTTTTGCTAAGACAAATCATTTTCATAAACCTTCCATTTTTTTTTTAAAATCCTCCATTCTTTCTACATTCATTATGCCTATCTTCTACTTGGAGCTTTAATCTCTGTTCCAAAAGTTTAATAAGGAAGCATAATGAGTAGAAAGAGATTGTATCATTATTTGTTAAGTCGCGTCTATTTCCTTTCTTAGGATTTTTAGTTTGTTTTCTTTTATCTTTGTGTGTTTTGGTTTTGTCATTATTTTTCTTGTACTTCTCTATTTTATACTATTTTATTTCTTTTCTATTTTTTATGCTTTGGTGTTTGTTTTTTTTTCTTTTTAGGTACTTTGCCACTGCTTCGTTCTTCAAGTATTCAGCTTTTATACAGCACAATACCAAATGAATGGAAGTTTGTTTTTCTTATTTCTTCTAATTTTTATTTTTTTGGTCCCATGGTATTGTTTGTTCTTGTAATATTTATTTGGCCATTAAGGTCAATGTCCAGTTTAAGTGTGGGGGAGTGATTTGATTGACAAGTCTCTATACATATACTTTTGCCTTCTTGGGAGCAAATTTTGAGCAAAAATTTTCAAATTGTTCTGATTTTCTTTCAGATTTCGAGCTATATTTTTAGTGCATGTCTTTATGATGGATTATAGAGCATATGTTCTAGATCATTTATAGCTTATGAATAACTTTTTCCACGCACTTGGATGAAGTAGTTCTTGATCAAATGCTTTGCATTGTTCTTAAATCTATTTTTCTACTAAACTTCATGGAGCATTCTAGAACTTACATGAATATCTCTTGAGGCGAAATAAGAAAGATAGTCATGATTTAACTTAGGTATGATGGTAATAGGCCTTCTTTGGATAGTTTGAGCTTTTCAAGCTTACCTATTGTCATATTATCTCTAGTGTCTATTTTGAGCCTAAATTGTTGATTTCTTTCATTAAAATCCGTCACAATATTTTGTCTATTGCGTGTTGCTGAGAGTTTGAATAATTTTTCAAAATTTTATGCTTTTGATGGATGAAAGTATGTGTAAGAAAATGTTGAGGAAGAATGTTGGGATAAAGATCATGACTTGTTACTTTCAGTCATGGATCAATACTGAGTTGAGCTGGAAAGAGGAAAGGAAGCAAAGAAAGAGAAGAAAAAAAATAGAGGGATTGAAAAAAAAAAAAAACAAAAAGATGCTAGAAAAGATGGAAAGAAAGAAATTGAGAATGAAAAAGAAAACAACAGCAGCAGTGAAAACAAGAGAGGGGGTGAGAGAAGAGAGATGTGAGTAATGAAAAAAGAAAAGATCACAGAAAGGATGGTGATTGAGCTGTAAAAAGTTAAGTTCATATTAAATCTTTGACACCATTGCTGGAAATTTGAGTGATCTTGTGAACGGAATAAAGAAGAGTTGAGAAAAAAAAAAAGGAAGAGAAATGCAGGATTTGCATGAGTAGAGTTGTAATTGCTGAACAAAGTTATGGTTTGATTAATTCTTGGAATAGGAGAGTAAGAGAGTTGGAAATTATTGATTCATTTTATTTATCCTTTTCTTGCGAACTCTCAGTTTCTTTGATTTTTGATTCTCCTATATCCTTCGTTTGATAGCTACATTACAAGCCTTTAGCATTACATTATAAGATTAAAAGTCCTACTTGATCTAAGTAGAATCATGATGTGTCTTGGATTAGCGGAGAGAGTGTATGAACAATAAGCTTATGGAATGCATATTCTTTTTGAACTAAATTCTTTCCAATGGTTTGAGAATATTGTTAAGTATTGTGATGGTTCTACTAAGTCATTTATCACTAACACAAGTCTTGCATAGGTTGTGAAAGATGTAGTATCATGTGTTTTATGTTCTTGAATGAAGAAAGCATTGAAGATATGGTTTGGAAATTGATTGAGTGATTGATTTAACCTTATGTTTTCCTACTTGTTTTTGATACTTTGCTTGAGGACAAGTAAAGAGCTAAGTGTGGGAGAATATGATAAGGGCTAAATTAGTCATATTTCTCCTAGTTATTTGAAGTTATTTTGTGATATATTTTGTTCAATAACTAGTCATATTCCTTCATATTTGAGGTTTTACCCTTGGAAAGGTGTTTTGTTCATTATTTCAGATTTTTAGGGTAAAACGAAACAAAAAATGTCACATAACAGAGGAGAGGCGATGCTGGCTAGGGCTCTAGAACCGGCGCTGGCCATGCACTGGACTGCACGAACTTTGAAGCGACAGAAAAATTGGTGAAACAGAGCAGAACATAGGGGAACCAACATCGGATCCAAGAGTCAAGGCAGCGCCGGCTACATTCTGGTCTTCATTGTGCAAAATTTGGAGAAAAATCGACGAACGAGTAGAGAAGTAGAACACAACCGGCACCGGCTCTGTGAAACCCCAGTTAAAACCAACCTTAGAGTAAGGGGGTTGGGAAGCATATCATACTTTATTGCATGGTTAAATATATTTTTATATGATTTTATGTGCCTTGGATTTGAGTTTTAATGTCTTGGAGGCTTGTTAGTGAGTATTAAGAGAGAAGGACAAAATGGTAATTTTTGCTTGAGGTGAAAATAGGAAGATAGCATGAGGATTAGATAGGAAATAATTTTCTAGTGAAAATAATAATAAGAGTTGTTGTGGTTTAGTGGTTAGAGCTTTGGGATTAATTCTTGAGATTTTGTGTTCAAATTCCATCATGGGAGCTTTAGCTTGGTTAAATTTTATTTTTGCTTGGGAAGTAATAATTTCGGCCTTAGGTGCTTAGAATAGGGTAGTGATGATGTCCTAAGAGAGACATGTTAGGAGCATCCTCATTCTATTCCCTTGGCCTATTCGAATTTCCTAAGAGGGAATTCATTTTCCTTGATCTTTGATTTTCCTTATTTCTCAACTCATTAGTTTGATCAAGTTGTTCTAGCCATTTTCTTTCCAAAAATTTCAGTAAAGTGCTGTGGCTTTGTAGGATCAAAATGTCTTAGTGAAAGACTTCTTATGGTCTAAAAATGTGGGAGAGTTGTGGGAAATTCCAAGAGGAAAATTCCCTCCAGTGAGCTTGCTAAAAATTTACTCTAGCTAGTTCATCTTCCTTCTTGGAATGAACTGAAATTCTCCAGCTTATTGTGCCATCAAGGTGTTGAGATTCTTAGCTAACATTCCCTCACAAATGCTTCCAGAAAAATGGTCTTTTGGATTAGCTTGCAACCTGAATTCTTTTACCATTTTCGGACTGCTCAAAGCTGGAGCAAAACCAGGAAAAATTCCTGAGCAAATCGCAACTTTGAGAGTCCAAAACCAAGCTGTTTTCTTCCAGATTTTGTTCAGCACCTTAGCCATATTTTTCCTCCATGAAGAAGGATGGAAACCAGCCGTAAAAGCTCCTAAAATTCCCCTTCAAACTCTCTGCAAGTTGGCTGGGAAATGTTTACCGAAAAGCTGTCCAGGAATTCCAGCTAGCGAAAATCCTGTGTAGTCCAAACTGTCCAGCTTTGTTTCCTAATTCTCTTCCAGCCGAAACCCCATCCTTGTTCTGCATAAACCTCCCTTAAACCTTCAGTAACTGAGCTCCATTATTCCCCTAAAGCTTCTGCATGAAATTCAGACATGGCTGTCCGAAAATCTCTCAAACAAATCCCTGTAATCATGCTTGATTGATTACCAAAATTCCAGCAACCATAGTTTAGCAACCTTCCATAATGTATCCCTCAAATAACCAGACTTTTTCTTCACCATTATGCTCCCTCTTTTCAGCCACCATAAGCTTCCTTAACTCAGCTTTATTTCCACCAAAATTCTGCTCAAAACAGTCGGCCATGGCAGACTTCCAAAGCTCTCCAATAATCAAGATATTCTAGGTTATTTAGTTTCCAAAATTGCTTTCTAAAAATATTCTTCAAGGATTTTAATAACTAGCCTTTCCTTTTCCCTTCAAAATCAGAGAATCATCTTCCTAAACCCTATAGAAATTCGGCCAGCCCTAGTTCTCACAGAATTTCAGCAGCTGAAAACTACAATCTCTCAAATTCCTTCAACCTTCAAGAACACACACACTACACCAAGAACACCTACTTCTTCTTTTCACCTAATACCCCTCCAAACCACTTCAAACCTTCTCTAAAATCTCCAGATTTGACCTACTCACTGCCATGAGTCCATCAACATCATTCTTAACATCAAACTCTACAAATCAACTCGCTACTTCAGATCAAAACCAGAAAATTCTGTGAAGGTTCAAGAACACCTTCAAGGTAGGTTTGTTCTGACAACTTCATCTTCTCCAATCTTGATCTCTAGTGAGAATATATGTGAATAGACATGCTAATGGTCTCTTTATCTCTCTCTCTCTCTTCCTCTCATGGCTGAAACTCCTTCCTCTTGGCCGGATGGCTTTTTCTCCCATGGTCATGCTATCTCCATCTCCCTTGGACGAATTTAGGCATCTAGGAGTTGAGATCCATTCCAAACTCCAAGGTATTCATCAACTAAGTATGTGTCTTCAATCTTTCTTTTAAATCCTAGATTCATGTCTCTAGGATGATGTTGTTAAAAGGTAGATGGTGATAGGATTTGAGTATGTATTGTTGAGGTTGAAGCATGAATATATGTATGATTGTGAAGGAGATATGATTTATGCATGGAAGGATTATCTTGGTCGATTGTATGATGATTTGAGGTTTGATGCATGTCATAGGTAGTATTTGTGATGAAGTATGTTAGAGATTATGCCACATTTGGTGAATAGGATTTATATGCATGTTGGATTATTGAAGCCATGCTCATATTTATGCTAGTAGAGGTTAGATCATGTCTTGATAAATTTAGATCTATGCTTATATGCATGATTTGGATGAATTGATGAATTGAGGGATTGTATGTGTTCTTGATTGTGGATAGCCATAGAAATTTGATCATGGCCTAGTTGTCCCTAAGCTAATTTTATTTCATGAATAAAATATTTAATGATATAAGTTTTGCTAGTAATTTAAAAAAACCCTAGGAAGGGTAGATTTGGATTATTATATATATATAAAGGATATTTCGGTCAAATAAATAATAATTTTTGCTAGAAAAATAAAATATATAAATATTATTTAAAATAATGAAATCAATTAAAGCCTTTTATGGGAATGATTATAATTAGTAAAATATTTATTAAATCAAAACCCCTTAAGGATTTACTTATTATTTTCCAAACAAGACTCGTTAAATTTATTCTCAACTAATTTTAACTATAAATTATTTTCTAACAACTAGATTATTAATAAATCATTAGTTTACCTAATACTACCTAGGACTCTTGATCAAATAAACTCTAAATTTTTCTTAGCAAGATTTAAACTTTCAACTTATTAGAATTTATTTCCCAAACCATTAATTATTTTAAATATCAAATTAGGCTCAATCTATAAACGTATTTATTTATTGTTTGGCCTTAAAGCTTGGGACACTAGGATCATGGTAGTAGCAAGTTGAGTTAATTTAAAATTGAGGAAGTGGATTGTGGCTTGAAATTGATTGTGGTTTGTTTTTGCCATGCGGGGTTAGGTCAGCTGTTGGAGACCTATTGTAATACCCCGCCCAAAACCACCTTTGACTATGGGGAAAAGTCATGCATTGCATAGCATTTTGCTTTATAAATGGTAGCTTAGAATTATTTTATTTGCATGGATGCATGAGAATTTTTCCGTTGCTCTTGCATTTGAATTAATTGATGTGTTGTTAGAGATTTGGATAAGGGAGGTTTGGTCAAAGATTTGGAAGGATGAGTATTGGGGGGATGGTGAGAACTGACTGTAGAAAAATTAGTATTGGAGTTGTTTGGGAATAGCGGGGAGGTTGGTGATTTCCTTTGGTGACCCGAGTTCGAATCCTACTTTTTGTGAAGTTAGTTCCTCTTCTTGAAAATTCCTTTCCTTAGAGTTTCCATGTCTTGGCCGAAAAAGATCTAGCAAACCTAGAGAAATTTTAGTGTCATTATTCCAAGGAAATAAGTCTTTATATTTATTCCCTAAATTTAAGGACTTTGATGTGAATAAAGTTCACTTCTAATTTTCAGCTTTTATTCCTTAGGATTTTCGAAAAAAGGAAAAAAAAACCTAGCTAATAAATAAAATTCCAGCTTGATTTTAGCTTAATGGATGCTAACATGGATAGTTGGAATTAAAGAGTCCTTTTTCTAGTAGGAAACCTTGTTGATTTTAACCCTAGAATGTTAGCTAAAAATCTGGAAAAAATTCCAGATTGTGCCGCCACTTCTTGGAGGAGCTTTAGCTCAACTCAAACTCGTCCAAAGCTAGGAAAACTTATCCTAAATCCCTTAGCAAATCAGACTTTTATTTCAACCATAATTCAACTAGGATTTTCTTCTTTATCCTAGCAGAATTTCGGCAGCTTTGTGTCGCCACAAGCTGTCCGAAATTCCAGCACTCCTTAGGTACAATCCAACTCTCCAAATGCTAGCTCAAAACACCTAGATACTCTTCATCAATTCAGATTACCTTAGCTGCACAAAACTAGAATTTTATTCACACAAAATCAGTGAAATTCGTCCAGCTTGGCACAGGATTTTCGGCAGCTTTGTGCAGGGAATTTTGGCCAGCCTTGTACACCTATTCCAACTGAAATTCTGAACACACAACCCACAAAAAAACTCCAGTTGATCAAGCTTTTTTCAGCACCTAAAACCCTCAATTTTTCTCTGGAAATTTCGGCAAAACTACAGCAGCCAAAACAGTCCAAAACTCGTCACTCTTGCACAGAATTTTCGCACAGCTTGCATAGGATTTTCAGTCACCAAAACTCACACAATCTCTTCCTTGTTTGGCCCAAAATTCTGAACACAATCAGCCCTTCTTTTGACCCATATTTCGGCCAGCCTAGGGGAGCAAGTTCAGAACACTTTTCTCCTCTTAATCCCTCTTGAAATCGGCCAGCATCAAAGGTGCCACAAGCTGCAAATTTTCGCCCTTGCTGTCCAAGAAACCCAAAGCCATTAGGAGTCTTTCTAAACACCATCATCTAACCCTAAACAAATCTTCTCCAACTCTAAATCATAGCAGCCATCTATCCTCTCCATTCTACACGAAAATTCTAGCAAATTCTCTTTTGCAAATTTTCAAAAACTCAAGACTATTCTAAGCAAAAATCGAACACACCTTAAGGTAAGCAAAAATCCTCTCAACCTCTTGATGCCGTTTTCTCTAATGATTCTTTTCTCCTTCTTCTTCCCTTAAATCATGCCCCATAGAGGCTGATTTCATCTTCTTCTTTAATTTTTGGCCAAGGGGAGCAAAGGAGGTAGCTTTTCTCTTCTTTTCAAGCGAACTCGGGACGATCACCATAGGAGCATCGAGACCTCATTACCCGGTTGTTGCAAGGTAAGGGAATACCCGCCCTTGATGCCGAAAGTAATGTTTAATGATGTCTATTAGTGGGATGAACATGTGGTCATGGTGTATGATCTTTGGGGATTGGATAGGTTACTTGGAATTAAATAGGGGATTGCAAATTGTTGTGAAAATAAATGAGATTAGAGCATATTTGAATTAATTGAGACCCTGATCATGATATTATATGGTTTAGATCAGGAGGATAATTGAGGGAAGCAAGCTGTGAATTTATCACGTTTATCTGAGGCATATCAAGTAAGCCCTTGCATAAACTCTTTTGTTAAATGTTGTGATGGTAAGTCCTTGCATAAACTCTTTTGTTAATTGTTGTGATTGTAAGTCCTTATATAAACTCTTTTGTTAAACGTTGTGATGGCAAGTCTATGTTGTGAAGCTTAGTAAAGCTATTGTTGAACTATGATTATTTGGGTTGTAAACGTGGATGATTATTCTTTAAACGGTTTTGTCAAACTAATGATTTTATCAAGAAAACTATTCTTTCCTAAATTTTTAGAAAACTATTTTAGAGAAAAATCACGTTGTACAAAGCCAAGGTTTGGAAATATTGTGAATCAGGAATTAAGGGATATGTTCGTTGAGTACTCAATAAGGGTAGGCTAAAAATTCTAGTCTTGGAGGGCTAGCGTAAGTCTTTTGGCAGGAGGCCACCTCCAGAAGATGAACTCTGCTTGAAAAGGCGATAGTGTTGGTTGGTCAGGCCAGTCCGAGCTAGCATGTGTGCCTGGTATGGTATTATTTATATTCCCGGCATGGACACCCAGATGGTTTTGTTGGGTGTAGAGATGGAGGAGTATCTCACCCGGTGGGCTGTACACTCACCTTGATCAGAACGCCCAACATGTGGTAATCTGGTCCGGACAAGGTGCACAAAGTATGGTGCCTTGGCCATTTTGTTCTCATGGAGCCCAATGTGTGGTGACATGACTGTTTATTCGAGTGGATGATTGTTTTGTGTAAAGTATGATTATGGAAAAACCCACTCTTTGCGAAAGAGAAATTATTTGTGACTTGCCAAATATTTCTACAAATGTTTTGCACTTTGCATACACATGCTGTTCAAAACACCATATGCACACAGGACTTATTGAGATTTATTCTCACACTGTTTTACATCATGTTTTCAGGAGATAGATTGTGTTGAGGTAGCGTGGCTTGATAGTAGAGGCTTTGGCTATTTTTCCTATGTTGTTCTAGGAGACTTTTGTCGTTTATACTTCTGAGCAATATTTCTTTTATTTCGTATTGCTCTAATTTGAGCCTGATGTAATAAGAGTATTTCTTTATTTATCTAAGTTGAATCTCTTGGAGATTGCCTTTATATTTTATACCTCGTTCTAAAGACCCCTTGTCCTATGGGATGGGGCGACATCCCCGCCCTTTTAGGGTACGTATTCGTGGGGTGTTACACCTATTGTGTGAGCGAGGATCAGGTAAGCTCCTACATAACACCTGATTGATGTGAAATGTTTTCCATATGGCAAGCCAAATGTAGAGTGTATGGACACTCATTTATGTCAAGGCAATCGAGGGTTAAAATCCCTTCTTATTTCAAACATTTGAATTATTTAAAAATCAATGAGCAGATTTGCCCAAACTCAAACTCTTGTTAAAACTGATTTTTACAAAAGACTTTGGAAACCCTTAAATTGCCATTTTCATGTGAAACAATGTTTGTTCATTTTATCCCAAGTGGGAAATGTCGTTGAGTACTCAATAAGGGTGGACTGCTAGGGCTAGTCTTTGAAGGGTTAGGGTAAGTCTCTCAATAGGTGGCCACCTTTGAGGGGTGAGTCCTTTCCGGATGAGATGTCAGTCCAGTAGGTCGTGCCGGTCCGAGCTAGTAGTTTGTTTTATTTCAGTCAAGTGACTGTGTTTTGCCGGAATAGACACCCGGTTGTTGTTGGGTATAGAGAAGGAGGAGTATCTTACCCGGTAGGCCTATCACCGGTAGGCCGATCACCTACCTGTTGTCAGTTTGCACAAAGTATCGGCATTCTGACCGGTTATGGGGCCCAACGTGTGGTAACCCATAATCATTTATTTTGAGTGGTTGATTTTATTGATTTTGTATGCTTGGAAAAGCCAAAACACCACTCTTGCTTTTGACTAATGTTTATTGCATGCCAACAATTCTTTTGTAAAGATTTCATACTTTGCATCCACGAACTGATTTCACTGAACACCCAAAGCACATACACACTTATTGAGATTTTTTGTCTCATCACCGTTTTACCATGATTTTAGGTCGATCCTGCTGTGGGGATGAGTAGCTAGATTATGCTTGCTTTGGAAGATTTTCTGATGATTTATTTTTGTGTAATGTTTTAGGGAGATGAGAATGGATAAATTTTTATTACGGATTTGTTTTTGGTATTTTTGGGATTTATTCTTAGATTGATATTTATTTTGGGATATAATAAATTTTAAGTTCAAGTATCATTTATATTCCGCTATTTCATTTGTGTCACCTAGTTATAAAGACCCCTTATCCTTTGGATGGGGCGACATCCCCGGCCCTGGCGGGCCTAGGTAGCTGGGTGTTACAGGCTCCAAGAGCCAAGGCGGCGCCGGCTGTGCCCTGAAGATAAGGCGGTGCTTGATTTTTTCTACGCGATTTTTGGTAATCTGTGAAATTTTAGTATCCTCCAACTTCTACTTGGCCAAGAACACTGCACCTACGAGTTTAGGCACTTCTTAAGCCTATAAATAGATGGAAAATACAAGGGAAAAAGGGAGAATTCATTGATCATCATAGAAAATTACTCAGTCAAAGGAGGAATTCTTCAATTCAAGGAGGGTTGTACAAAAATATCTTCAAAGGAAGAAGAAGGAGGCTTGTCTATGAGTTCTTTCTTTTACTTTGTTTTCTTTTTCTTGGACAATGATATGTTAATTGTTTTATTGTAATTCGACATTGTTTTAGATATTCATGATTTTGAGAGTTATTTGATCTTTTGATTAATTGATTGTTCTTCTTGGTATTTTACTTACTTGGGCATATTACGAGATTAATTGGTTATTTCTTTTCATTAACTTGCTAGACCAAAGAGATTGATGGTGGTTGCAATTGATTAATTTCATATTTATTGCCTATTAACTTGCTAAACCAAAGAGGTTAATTGCTGCAAATTGAGTAATTAAAGGTTAATTGATGTTTGCCAGACCAAGGATTCATTGATTAATTTCATGTTTTAAATTTGTCAGGCCAAGGAAATTTAATCGAGGATTGTGTTTAATGCATCTTTTGGATGAATTAGTTAGGATAGACCAAGTGATGCTAATTTATCTTTATCCTTCATGGTGCCAAAAGAAGAATTAGTTATGATAATGGTTAAGTCCTTTGAGATCATGTTTGTCTAAACAATGGTTTGAGTTACATACTTCTCCATCATTGACACATATATATATATATTATTTTTCTTTTTATTTCTTTTTTATTTTATCGAGTCGGTTAAATAATGAAAGAAAGGTGATTAATGTCTACTTGTTCCTGGAGGATCAACACTCGTTTGAACCCTATGCTTGGTTAATGATGAGTACACTTACTTATATGTGTGATTTGGGTTGAACATTTTAATTTAAACTTGATTGGGAATGTGCTTAGTTTTTGTATGATTTTTGTACCCAAATCCAGACACATCAGTTTTTACTCTAACAATGATCTTGAAGCCAACCTACTCGCCCTAGTCTATATCTTTGTATATAATGTTGTTCCAAAAGCTAGTGGGTTCAATGAGTTCCGGGTTATTGACTAGTATATTCTTGATAGGATGATGCACACTCCACCCATCCCGCTTACTCCTTTAATCATTCAATCCATGCGGGATATGGTCTATTCTCGCCATTCTATAAAAGCTTTTGTCTTCCCCCTCGAGATAATGAAAATTCTTAAAACCTTTAGCATTAGCTTGGAGAGAGAACTTACTGAAACCATAATGGACCATAATAAGTTACTGAGCAGAAACTTTGATAAGGCCTAAATTAGTCATATATTTTCTAGTCATTTGAGGCTATTTTGTGATAAATTTTGTTCAATAACTAGTCATATTCCTTCATATTTGAGATTTTACCTTTGGAAAGATAATTTGCGCATTATTTCAGATTTGAGGCTATAAGTATGTCATTTATGAAATCTGCCTTGTTATCAGGGAGGGTTCCACTGAAGAGGAGCGTGAGACTGAGAAAGTATAGAAGAAGGCCGATGAGATGGCTTGATGCTACATGTTGGCCTTCATATCTAATGTGCTTCAATCTAAACAATAGCACATGGCCACTGCTTATGATATTAGCACCTCTTTGGCCGTAATGGTAGGTGATAAGAGCTGGCTCACTAGGTAGGAGGCTCTTAGAATGATTATTAATACCAAGATAGCTGAGGGAGCATTAGTGAGGGAGTATATACTCAAAATGATTGCTATTTTTGAGGTAGTGAAAGTCTTAGGGGCTGTGATTGACCCCGAGAGCTAAGTATATATGGTTCTTGAATCTCTGTTGAGCTCTTTTACTTAGTTCAAGTTGAATTATGACATGAATAAGTTAAACATGAGTTTAACAGAGTTAAGAAAAAAGCTTCAGGTGGTTGAGAAGGTTATGAAGCCACAATCCAAGGCTATGATTTCTAAGTCTTCTTTTTCAAGAACTAGGCCTAAACCTAGAATGTTTAAAAAGAATAAGGGAAACGTAGAGGCCTAGCCCAAGTCCTAGCCTAACAAACCCGAGGGCAAGTGCTTCAAATATGGGATGAAGGGACACTGAAAAAATGAGTGTCCAAATTTTTAGGCCAAGAAAACTCCACGTGTAATGTTTACTATCTAGAGTCTATATCTATGGTTGGATAAAATTTTACTTGGATTGTTGATTCTGGAGCCACTGATCATATTTGTAACTCCTTACAGGGGTTTAGGAAGATAAAAAGACTCTAGAAGGGCGAACATGAACTATATATGAGAAATGAAACACAAGTGTAGGCCCAAGCAGTGGAGAGCTAGAACTTGAATTTGATTGTAATAGAATAATTATATTGAAGGATATTTTATATGTACCAGGTTTCAGAGAAAATTTGATTTTAGTTGCAAAACTAATAAATCATGGTTATTCTGTTTCTTTTCATTCTGGTATTACTATCAGTAGAAATAGAGAAGTTTTATATTCTGGGCACATGTATGGAAATTTATTCTTCATAAATCCTATAAACATCAAATGAACAATGCTCAAAGTAAACCTTTAAGCAAAAAGAGAAAGACCAATATCAATGACTTATATCTTTGGCATCTAAAATAAGGGTCATATTAACTCAACAAGGATTCAGAGGTTAATCCATGATGGGACTTTGGGCTTATTGAGATTAGAAATTGGCCTCAGTATGAGTCCTGCTTTATGGGAAAGATGACCAAAATGTCTTTTACCTAAAAGACGGATAGAGATAAGGAGACATTGAGCCTTGTTCACACTAATATGTGTGGTTTATTATCTACACCAATAAGGTAAAGGTTTAAGTACTTCATCATTTTTACGAATATGTGTGGTCCGAAGCATGATGTCTCATGCTACTCTTCAAGTTTCGTTTTAGGGATTTGCCCTAAAAATGGTAGCATATATTATGAACTTTTTGCCTTCCATGTAAGTACCTAAGATGCCGTATAAGATGTGGATTGGTGTAACACCCCTACTAAAGACATCAATGGAAGCATATCAACACTAGGTGTTGCCCTGTCCAGTTTTTTGGACCAGGGGTCACTATAATGAAAACAACAGAGTAAACAAATATATAAGGTCCAGACTCAACAATATCTCACCCTAATGGTCACATACATACATATATTAGAAAATATCATACATGCCATCTTTATTTATAACAAAATACAGTACATGATCAGAGGAGAAGCTATCCAGACCTAGACTACTGACTCTGTACTATTTTCTATCTATCTGTAGGTCTGCTTAACTCTAGATCCAACAAAAGGTAAGATAAAAGACATGTGTGAGTGATGAATCACCCAATGAGTCCTTTGTGTGCTAGTGGTTTATGAAAGAAAAAGGTACATAAAAATTTTGTGGAATAGTATATCATTTGTTCATTGAAAATAATTCTAAAACTTTCTAAAGAAGAGTTTATTCAAAACTCAATCATTTTTGGAAAGCTTTACTTCAAATTTTAAATTAATGCCCCAGTTTTCAAATTACAAGCACTTCTCCAATAGAAGGTCGGCCTGTATACAAGTCCTACAGTCCTTACCTTCGACGCCACATATCATTGTACTAAGACCGTAGCCTTTAGAACTCAACTGTACGTCGTTGGAATAAGTACACCGCAGCGTACTTCTGCTCAAGTATACCGCAACAAACCTAGTGTGCTGCAGTACACAATCTTTTACTTGCCACCATAAGCCAAGGGTCCCAATTCTGATGTCAATCACCGTCAAGGAGGTAAGGAGTCAAACGCACCGAGAGTCCCCGCCTGGCATCCAGCGAATAACTCAAAATAAGAAGCGCCCATAGACGAGACAATTGCCAAGTGCGAAATGCCTAGTTAGGATGACTCATCTCAATGTCCTATCCCTCTGTTTGGAGTAAGACAATCCCCAGAACTAGCTAGGTTACTTGGGGTTATCTATCTCTAACATGAACTAGTACAAAGATCAAAGTCCTTGTTGAGTACTTAACGTTAACAATACCAACCCCATCTGACTGATCAGGCTAGACGGATATTTGATCCTGCAAGATTTTCAAATCAAAATTTTTGTACGGCAAAATAACATTTTCCAAAATTTGATCCTACTAACTCGCAAGCTGGATCATCATTCACATAGACTCTGCAGAGCCAATCAATTCATTTAATGGTAAATTAAACCAATAAAAAAATTTCAAGGATTAAAAGGCCATTTTTCAAAAGCTAATCTGATCATGAGATATTATTTTCCAAAATCGTTAAAATAGGATAAAGAGTTCTGTTCACACTTCAAAACATATTTCCAAGAGTATCTAGGTCATTTCCCCCTACTTGATCAGAAAAGTTATTTCCAAGGGTATTTAAGTCATTTTATCCATACCTGATTCTAAAAGACATTCCGAGGATATTTGGGTCATTTTATCCTTACCATTTGAAAAGTATTCACAAAAGTTTCAATAAGGGTATTTCGGTCATTTACTATATACCTGATTCCAAAAGTTTTCATAAACATTCCAATAAGGACATTTAGATCAATTAAGAAATACCTGATTCCAAAAGGAAAACTTATTCTAAGAAATACAAAATTCTAATTCTAAAAGATGATTAAATTCAAAGTTTCCAAACATATTTTCATAAAATGTTACAATAAGGGCATTCCAGGCAATTTATGAATACCCGATTCCAAAATTTACTATTTTTCAAAAATTCCAAACATGTAATCCAAAAAGGACTAAATTCACAAAATTCATGCTATAATCATCCAGTAAGGTTTCCAAGCCAATTATGACGTTCAATCGAGCCCAAAATAGCATAAAATAATTCTTGCATAGATAAACCTTAAACATATTCAGGGATTTCCAAAACAATATATAACATAGCATTTCATGGAAAAACAAAGCACTCTAGCTTTAGAAAAAGTTTTAGAAATCCAAGCGACTCACCTCCTGTCCTAAGCAACTTTTTCCATTCACGGTCATTTAACCATCGTTTCTACTGTTGTTGGCATTCTGTTGGCCATTTGTCGCTAAACCTACACCAAACATCATTTTCGGGTCAATTCGTGTGTGGTCAAAAAATAGCCGACGTGCCCGACGGGTAGCCGACATCCAACCGACGTTTAGCTGATGGTTAGCCCACGGTCAAAGATAATGTTCAATTTTCGTTCTCGTTGTTTTTTTGTCATTTTTTCGATTCTTTTATTTTTCCTTTTCCACATCCTTTCTTCCTTCAAAAACAAGGGATTAAATTCATATTTCCCCAATTATTTTATCCAAAATCGCACAATTAATCATTCCTAAATTCATCCATATTCTAAGCAAAATTTTGAAATTTTGCTATTTTGACACATAATTTTGTTTTGGACACAACTTTCAATCCACAACTCTGATTTGGCTCTATGATATACCAAAATGACCGTAAGACTCTTAAATTTAATTTTGTATAGGCTGTCTTCAGATTTCTAATTCCAGTAATATGCTACTGGGAAACAATAGCCCCAATAGTTTTGCCTAAATTTCACTCTTCATGCTTTCCTTTGTTTTCCTTTAGCCCTTTAGCACCTTGAAACCATTAATTCATTCAATCCTCCTTCAAATCATCTTTAATTCAGAATTTTTAGATTTCCAGTAGTTCACTAAATTCGCGCAAAAAAAATCATCAAAAGACCATTAGGCTGCCGGCACATATACAAGCATATATAAAGTTTATACACAAAAGTTCAAAAACCCTAGCTTTGATCTGAAATCAATAAATGAAAGTCATGTTTTTATGTTAAAATTCACACCATCATAATCATAATTCACCCGAAAACAACTTTAATTCAAGTAAGGTAGGATTTTACCTTATATTTGAGGCTATTTGGTGTAATTTGTTCCAAGAACCCCAAGGCTTCACCTAGTACACCAAGAACACTCACTAGCTAGCCTTTTTGTTTTCTCTTATTTGATTTCTTTTTCTCTTGATTTTTCCTTCTCTTGGCTGCTAAAATTCAGGTTGTTTATCAGCCTTTTCCCCCCGCCATTCAACCCTCAAATCTTGGCCCTTTATTTCTTGTTTTGGTTTAATTGAATGGTGAATATTTTTAAGTGTGTTCCAATAGGATTTTTACACACCAACCACTTTTCCTCCACAAAATTTTCCTTAATTTCTTCTTGCATGGCCCACAAAATTCTTAGCTAATTTTCAACCATTCATTCATCTTCTCTTGGTCTAAATATTAGCCAATGATATTATATCTTAAGACCTTAATCAAATGGGCCCATGAGTGATGTGTTCCCATAACAAAATTACACATCATTATTCATTTATTTTGCAAAGCTTATTTAAGAAGTCTTGCAAGCATGAATCTTTCATGCATCCTCTTATTATTTGACACTTATCCTTGGCCACCAATCACAAGAAGCCACACACCCTATTTTCGACCACATTTTCCTATTTTCTTCAGAAATGACCAAAATCGGGTTTGCAATGGGAAAATATTTTATTTCACCATTCAACTCCAAAAATTCCACTGTGAATCTATTGGTAACACTTAAATTCTTCAATTCCTTCTCTACTTGGTCAACCCTACGGTCAAAGTATGAAACCCCTACTAAAACCAACCCAAGAGTAAGGGGGTCAGGATGCATATCTTATTTTCTTGCTTGCATAAATATATTTTTGTATGATTTTATGTGCTTTGGATTTATGATTTGTAGTCTAGATGGCTTAATTGTGCTTATTGAGCAAGAAGGGCAAATGGTAATTTTGCTTGAGGTGGAAATAGGGAGATAGCTTGAGGGTTAAATAGGAAAAATATTTGGGAGAGAAAATAAGAACAAGAGTTGTTGTGGTTTAGTGGTTAGAGCTTTGGAATTAATCCTTGAGGTCTTGAGTTCAAGTTCCATCATTTGAGTTTTAGCATGATTAAATTTTATTTTTGATAAGTAGGTTATTTTCGGCCCTTGCATGCCTTAGGGAAGAGTAGGAGTGTTGTCCTAGGGAAGACATGAAAGGAATGTTCTAATTCCACTCTTGTTCCCTACAAAAATTTCTAAGGGATTTATACATTTTTTTATCTTTAGCTTCCCTTAATTCTTAATCAATCATGTTGCTTAATTATCTAAGCCATTTTTATTTCCAGAAAATTCCAGCAAGGTTCTGTGTTTTTGAAATTTCGAAAATGTCTATGTGAGGATACCTTGTTGACCGAAAATGGGGAGGAGTTATGGAAGGTTCCCAAGAGAATTAAAGTCCATGGTTGAACCTTCAAACGCCACCTTATGAGTATTCATCTTCTTCATGTAGTAATCTGGAAATTTTCCAACTTCTTGATCAGTCTAATTGTCAAAATTTTCAGCCATCTTTCCCTCTCAAATACTGCCGGGAAAATAGCCATCTTGACAAGCTTGAAGTCTGAAATCATAGGCCAAAACTGGACTGCACAAAAACTGTACAAACCAGGAAAAAAATCCTGGGCAGTTTACAACCTAGCAGTCCGAAAATCCAAGCTGTTCCTCCATCTTTCAAACCAGTAATTTAATCTTGTCTTTCCTCCATAAAGAAGGCTGAAAACCAGCCTTAAAGGACCCTCCAAAATCCCTTCAAACCTTCTGCAAATTGGCTGAAGCATGGTAGAAAAATCTGCCCAGAAATTCCAGCAAACCATGCGAAAGACTAACCAGAAATTCCAGTTTTGTTTCCCTCTTCACCCTTGTCCAAAACTTACTCTATGTTTCTATAAAACTCACCTTGGTCAGCCATGGGGTGAACTTCATCACTTCCACCATTGTTCTGCATGAAAAGAGCTCCATGGCTGCTCCTAAAACCATCAATCACTATAATCAAGCCATTAATTGGAGTCCAAAATTCCAGCAAATTGTTCTAGCAAACTTCCATGGATTAAGCCTCAACTATCCAGAAAATTCCTTCACCATTGCACTCCATATTTTGGCCACCCTAAAGCTCATTCAAACATCATTCATCTCAGCAAAAATTCCAGCCAAACAGCCAGCCATTGAAGCATCCAAAAGACCTCCATCAACCAAGATCTTCATACCATATTTACTACCATAATTTATTCTCTAAATTATTCTTTTTGAATTTCAAAAAACTAGCTTTTATTTTCTCCCAAATCTGAGAATCCAATCACCAAATTTTTTCAGTCCATTTGGCCACCCTTCCCAAGCAAAATTTTGCCTAGCTTCCTTCTATTCTCTCCATTCTCTCCAAACCTCCAAGAACACCTACCCCCATTCTCACGCATAAGACCACTCAAAACCTCTTCAATCTTCTCCAAAAACTCTAGATCACACCTACTCATCCTCTTGAATCAATTTTTGCAATTTTTAACATCAAACGCTGAGATCAAAGTTCCACTTTCGGATAAAAAAAACCAGAATTTTCTTGAAGGCTCAAGAACACTTTCAAGGTAAGCATGAACAATTAACTTCATCTTCTTCCACCTTCGATCTTAATGAATAAACTAATAAACTCTCTCTCTCTCTCTCTCTCTCTCTCTCTCTCTCTCTCTCTCTCTCTCGGCTAAATGATTACTCCAACCATGGCCATTTTTCTTCTTCCTCCTTAGACGGATCAAGCCTTCCAAGCGTGAGGATCCTCTTGAAACGTCTTCAAGGTAGTCATCATTCAAGTAAGCCTTTTCAATCTTCTCTTTAAATTCTAGATTCATGTCTCTTGGATGTAGTTGGATGAGGATGGAATATATTTGGAGATTGAGTATGTGTTTATATGATGGAGATGGGATTGAAGTATGAGGAATGTGTTTATGCGATGGAGTTGGGATTGATGCATGTGGATGATTTGTCTTGGTTGGATTTTATGATGTTTTAGGGTTTGTTGCATATCATCATGTCGTGAGTAGTATGAATGTTTAAGCATGTTAGAGATTATGTCACCTTTGGTGAATAGGGTTTTATGCTCTTGTATTCTTGTTGAGGCCATGAAAATGATTATGTTTAATGGAGTTTGGACCATGTGTTGGTAGATTTGGATCTATGCTTTTATTCATGATTTGGATGTTTTGTGATTAGTGTAGAGTGTATGTTCATGACTATGGTTAGAAATAGAAATTATAATCATGACCTTGTTATTCCTAAGCTATTTAACTTAAGCTATTTAAGTTAGCCAATTTGATTTCATCACTAAAAATTAATACTATATTTCCTTCTAGTGATTTCGAAAACCTTAGGAAAATGTGGATTTGGACTAATGATATTTTAGCCAAATAAATGGTACCTTTTATTAAAATTAAAATATAAAAATATTATATATATATATATATATATATAATAATAGCATTAAATAAAGCCTTTTATATAAATAAATCATAATAAGTAAAATATTAATGTTATAACTTATATATTCATATATACTATAAAAATTTATTTATTATCTTTTAGTTAAGACATATTAAAATTTACTAATTATTAATTTTATTTACCAATTATTTTCTAACCATTAGTTATTATACATCATTATTTTAAATAATATCATCTAGGACCTAGGACCCTTCATCAAATAAACCCTAATTATTTATAGCATGATTTAAACCTACAACATATTAGTAGCTAATTCACAAACCCTAGTTATTTTAATATCAAGCTAGATTTATTTTATGAACCCTTTATTTATTATCTAGTCTTAAAGTTTGGGACACTAGGGTCATGATTGTAGTAAGTTGAGCTAGGATTATTTATGAAAGTAAATGTTGGCTTCAGTTTAATTATGGCTTATGTTTACCTCAAACGGGGTTATGTCAGCTTTTGGAGATCTTTATTTTATCTCGCGCAAAGGATTAGGTAAGCTCCTGGATAAAACTTGTTTGTTGAAAAAGGTTATTATTGCAAGCTAAATACGAAGTTTGTGAACACTAATTCGGAAAAAGGCAATTAAGGACTGTTTCTTTTCTTGTTTCAGTCAAACCAATCATTTGAAGAACAACAAATAGTTTTATTCAAACACTAAATTGTTTCTAAAACTAATTTTGTCAAGGACTTTGGAAACCCTTGGTTGCCATTTTCAAGTAAAGCTATGTTTTATCAGTTTTCTCCCAAGTGGGATAATCTACGTTGAGTACTCAATAAGGGTAGGCTAGTAGTACTAGTTTTGAAGAGCAAGAGTGAGTCTTTTGGCAGGAGGCCACCTCCAGAAGATGAACTCAACTTAGAGAAACATCAGTACTACTTAGTCATGCCAGTCCGAGCTAGTAGGTTTTAGTCATGTGGACTGTGTGTTGCCGGAGTGGACAATCGGTTTTGTTTGGGTGTAGAAAAGGAGTATCTTACCCAGTAAGCCGATCACCTACCTTTTGTCAGTCTCCACAAAGTGTGGCATTTTGACCGTTGTATGGTTATGGGGCCCAACATGTGGTAACCCATGGCTGCCCTTTTGAGTGGTTGATTTTATTATACATGTATGGTTGGAAAAGCCAAAACGTCACTCTTGATTTTTAACATTGTTTATTGCTTGCCAGTACTTTTTCTTATAAAGTTCTTACATCTTGCATTCATGAACTATTTTCACTGGACACTCAAAGCACACACGGACTTACTGAGATTTTTATCTCATCACCCTTTTTACCATGATTTCAAGTCAATCCTGCTGTGGGGATGAGTAGCTAGTTGTTGTCTGCTTGGAAGATATTCGGTTATCTATTTTATGTAATGCTTTGGGAGTTGAGAGTGAACAATTTTTATCTCGGATTTGTTCTTGATTTTTTTTTTTTTTTTTGGGTTGTAATATGTTTTTATTTCAAAGTATTGTTTAAATTTTTGTTGTGTGTCCTAGTTATAAAGACCCCTTGTTTTTTGAACGGGGTGACATCCCCGGCCCTGTTGGGCCTATACTTGAAATAGTTCTGGGTACTTCTTTTATATCTTTGCCTCCGCTTCACAAGTTGCATCTTGTATAGGATGATGATTCCACAACACTTTTACAAGTGGGATTTTCTTCTTTCATAGTTCCTTTTCAACGTATTCCAAAATTTTAATAGGTTTTTCCTCATACTTCAAGCTTGGAGTCATCTCAATGGGTTCTTCTTTTGAGATATGTGCAGGGTCAACCACATACTTCCGAAGTTGGGATATATGAAACACGTTGTGAATTTCTTGAAGCCCTATAGATAACTCCAATCGGTAAGCTACTTTCCCAATCTTCTCGATAATAGGGAATGGTCATATATATCTAGGTGCCAATTTCTTCACTTGTCTATTGATCCCCAATTGTCGTTGTGGAGTCAACTTCAAGAATACATGCTCTCCTTCAACAAACTCGAAATCTCTTCTATGTCGATCTATATAGCTTTTTTATCTACTCTGTGTTGCCTCTAATTTGGTTTTGATCAGCTCCATGGCCTACTGAACTTTTTCTAGATCAAAAGCATCATGTTCACCCATTTTCCATTCTAAACTTTAACAATATATTGGGGACTGACATTTTCTTCCATATAAAACTTCAAACGGGGCCATTCTGATAGTCGATTGATAACTGTTATTGTAAGAAAATTCTGCATATGCTAAATTATCAACCCACTTGGTTCCAAAATCTAGAGCACAAGCTCGCAACATATCTTCCAAAATCCTATTTACTATTTAGTTTGTCCATCTGTTTGTGGGTGCGCTGCTGTATTGAACTTTATGGTTGTCTCGTATCTCTGTTGCAACTTAGTCTAGAACTTTGAAGTAAATCTGGGATCTCGATCCGATATAATGCTAGAGGGTACTCCACAAAGTTTGATTACTTCCTCTATATAAATTTTGCTCAATTTTTCTAGAGAATCACGTTGGTTGATAGGGATGAAATGAGCGGATTTAGTCAGCTGATCCACTATTACCCATATGGTATCTCGCTATCCTACCGCCATAGGCAATCCTATAATGAAGTCCATAGTAATTTCATCCCATTTCCATGATGGAGTTGGTAACAGCTGCAATAATCCTCCAGGCCGTTGCTGATCGGCTTTTACTTACTGACAAGTTAAGCATCGAGCTACAAAATCTTAAATATCCTTCTTTATACCAATCCACCAATAATGCTATTTCAAATCCTGATACATCTTTACGGCTCCCAGATGGATAATGTATTTACTCTGATGTGCTTCTGCCAAAATGTTTTCCTTTATCGCATACTATTTCGGGATATAGTACTGATCTCGGTAGTAAATGATTCCATCAACGTCTCTTCGAAACTCATCTCCTCCTTTATTTACTTCCTTTTGCAACGACTTTTGCAACTTTTCATCTTTATCTTACTCTTCCTTTAACTGTTGTAGGAAGATAGGTCGAATGGAGATATTACTCAGCCTTATTCCTCTGTGTATAGCAAATGCTTCCAATTTGGAATTTGTAACATCCGAAGAGCTAATAAATTTATTTTTCTACTAAGAGCATCTGCTACGGTGTTCACCTTCCCCGGATGATACTTAATTGGACACCGAAATTCTTTCAGGAACCCCATCAACCGTTGTTGTCTCATATTCAAATCTTTCTGAGTAAAAATATACTTCAAACTTTTGTGATCGGTGAAAACTTTGAACTCAGCTCCATACAAATAATGCCTCCACTTCTTAAGGGTAAATACAATAGTTGCTAATTCTAGGTCGTGCATCGGATAATTCTCCTCATGGGGTTTCAATTTCCTAGAGATATAGGCTATCACCTTTCTCTCCTGCATCAACACTCCTCCCAATCCTTCTTTTGATGCATCTATATACATCTCATAAGGTTTATTCATATTTGGTAATGCCAAAATAGGAGCAGAGCTTAACCTCTTTTCAGTTCCTAAAAACTTTTCCTATACTTCTCGGTCCATACATAAAAAACTTTCTTTTGGGTGAGTCGAGTCAAAGGTGATGCTATCTTAGAGAATCCCTCAATAAATCTTCGATAATACCCTGCTAATCGCAGAAAAGTTTGAATTTCAGCTGGAGTCTTGGGATGTTTCCAATTTGTCACCACCTCGACTTTTGTAAGATCTACTATAATCCCGTCCTTGGATATCATATGTCCCAAGAATGCTACTTCCTACAACCAAAACTCACACTTACTGAATTTTACATACAATCTAGCCCCCCTTAATTTTCTCAATACTTTCCAAAGGTGTTGTTCATGTTCGTGGGGATCTTTAGAATACATCAGTATGTTATCTATGAATATAACCACAAAATTATCCAAGTACAGCAGGAATGTTCGGTGCATCAAGTCCACAAAAATAGTAGGGGCATTAGTTACACCAAAAGGCATCACTATAAACTTAAAATGCCTATATCGAGTATTAAACGCAGTTTTTGGTATATCCTCTTCCTGAATCCGAACCTGGTAATATCCTTGCCTCAAATCTAATATCGAAAAACATCCAACTCCTTGCAACTGATCAAACAGTTCATCAACCATGGGTAATGGATATTTATTCTTTTTTGTCACTGCATTCAACCCTCGATAATCTATACACATTAGCAATGACCCATCTTTCTTCTTAACAAATAATATAGGTGCTCCCCATAGTGAAGTACTTGATCGAATAAACTCTTGCTCCATTAATTTCTGAAGTTGTTTATTGAGCTCCTGTAATTTTGTAGGAGCCATTTTATAAGGGGTCCTTGAAATGGGTTCTATTGATGGGACTAGGTTAGTGGAAAACTCTACTTCTCTCTTCAGTTGTAACTCCTTCAATTCGGCTAGAAAAACATCTAAATATTCATTCATAATAAATACATCTTCAGGCTTCTTAACCTCTCCTAGCTTGTTAATTACATAAGCTAAGTATCATGTGCACCCTTCCGGAATCATGTTCCGGGCCTTAAGTGTAACACCCCGCTACCTAGGCCCACCAGGGACAAGGGGTCTTTATAACTAGGTCACACAATTAAAATAGCGAAATGAAAATAATAATTTAACTTAAAATTTATTACAACCCAAGAATAAATCCACGAATAAAACCATGAATTCCCAAAAGAAATACAAATCCATAAATAAAATCATCCACTCTCAACTCCCCAAAGCAATACATAAAAATAAAAGACAACATTCTCTTCCAAGGCAGATAACACAAGCTTGGTGAAATGGTGATGAGACAGAAATCTCAATAAGTCCGTGTGTGCTTTGGGTGTTCAGTGGAAATAATTCGTGGATGCAGAGTATAAAAAATTTATAAGAGAAATATTGGCAAGCAATAAACATTAGTTGAAAAGCAAGAGTGGCGTTTTGGCTTTTCCAGCCATACATAATTTATAAGATCAACCACTCGAAAGAAAGGATTATGGGTTACCACACATTGGGCCCCATAACTGGATGGTCAGTATGCCGACACTTTGTGCATACTGCCGGTCAGAATGCCGACACTTTGTGCAGACTGACTAAAGGTAGGTGATTAGCCTACCGGGCAAGATACTCCTCCTTCTCTATACCCAAACAACAACTGGGTGTCCATTCCGGTAAAACACAGTCACTTGACTGAAATAAAAACTGCTAGCTCGGACCGGCATGACTAAGTAGTACTAACGTTTCTCTAAGTTGAGTTCATCTTCTGGAGGAGGCCTCCTGCCAGAAGACTCACTCTTGCACTTCAAAACTAGCACTACCAGTCTACCCCCATTGAGTACTCAACGTTACGTATCCCACTTGGGAAAAATGAACAAAACATAGTTCCACTTGAAAATGGCAATTAAGGTTTTCCAAAGTTTGGGGCAAAACTGGTTTTAGAAAGAATTTTAGGTTTTGAGTAAAACCGCCCCTTGATTTACAAATAATTTATTTGTCTGAAATGAGGGTGGAAATAATCCTCAATTGCCTTTACAGAAATGAGTGACCATGCACTCTTCATTTGGCTTGCTATAAAAAAAATCATTTTTCATCAAACAGGTTTTATGCAGGAGCTTACTTGATCCTTGCCCACAACAAAGGTCTCCAACAGCTGACCTAACCCCGCATAGGGTAAATACAAACAACAATCAAACTCAAGCCAAAGACTCACTTTCTCAAATAAAACTAACTCAACTTACTACAATCATATCCCTAGTGTCCCAAGCTTTAAGGCTCAATAATAAATAAAAAGGGTTTATAAAATAAATCTAGTTTGATATTAAAATAACTAAAGTTTGGGAAATAAGTACAAAAAGTTCAAGGTTTAAATCTTGCTAAAAATAAATTATGGTTTATTTGAAAAAGTGTCCAAGGTGGTATTAGGTAAAATAATGATTTATTAATAATTTAGTTGTTGGAAAATAATTGATAGCTAAAATTTGTTGAAAATAAATTTAATGAGTCTTGCTTGAAAAATAATAAGCAAATCCTTAATGAGTTTTGATTAAAAAATAATAATTAAATTTTTAGTAATAAATATTTTATTAATTATAATTATTTCCATAAAAGGCTTTAATTGATTTTATTATTTTAAATAATATATATATATATATATATATTATTTTTCTAGTAAAACTATTATTTATTTGACTAAAATATCACTATTTTATATAAAAGACCAAATCTACATTTTCCCATGGTTTTCAAAATTTTACTAGAAAAATCATGTTATTAAATATTTTATTAATGAAATAAAATTTAGCTTATGTACAACTAGATCATGATTATATTCCCATAGCTAACCACAATCATGAACATATAAACCCTTCAATTCATCAAATCATCCAAATCATGCATACAAGCATAGATCTCAATTTATCAAAACATGATCTAACCCCTACTAGCATAAATATGATCATGGCTTCAATAATCCAACATGAATATAAATCCCATTCACCAAAGGTGACATAATCTCTAGCATACTTCATCACAAATACTACCTATGACATGCATCAAACCTCAAATCAACATGCAATCAACCAAGATAATCCTTACATGCATAAGTCCCATCTCCTTCACAAACGTACATATATTCATACTTCAATCTCAACAATATATATATATATACTCCAATCCTATCACCATCCACCTATTATCAATATCATCCTAGAGACATGAATCTAGAGTTTAAAAAGGAATATTGAAGGTACTTACTTGGTTGATGAATTCCTTGAAGGAGTTTAGAGTAGATCTCAACTCCTAAATGTCTAACTTTGTCCATGGGAGATGGCGAAAGCATGTTCATGGGAGAAAAAGTC
This sequence comes from Voacanga thouarsii, assembly GCA_026120185.1. Lineage (NCBI taxonomy): Eukaryota > Viridiplantae > Streptophyta > Magnoliopsida > Gentianales > Apocynaceae > Voacanga > Voacanga thouarsii. The sequence goes on from JANUWF010001151.1 coordinate 419,603, forward strand.
ATCTGGCCAAGAGAGGGGAATTTTTTGCCATGAGAGAGAGAGAGAGAGAGAGAAGAGAGACCATTAGAATGCTTATTCACATAGGCTCTCACTAGAGATCAAGATTGGAGAAGATGAAGTTGTTAGAATAAATTTACCTTGAAGGTGTTCTTGACCTTAACAGAAATTTCTGGTTTTGATCCGAAGTAGCAAGATGATTTGTGGAGTTTGATGTTAAGAATGGTGTTGATGGACTCATGGCAGTGAGTAGGTTAAATCTGGAAGTTTTAGAGAGGGTTTGAGATGGTTTGGAGGGGTATTAGGTGTAGGGAAGAGGTAGGTGTTCTTGGTATAGTGTGTGTGTTCTTGGAGGTTGAAGAAAATCGAGAGATGGTAATGTGCAGCTGCCGAATTTTTGTGAGAGATAGGGCTGGACGAATTTCTGTAGGGTTTAGGAGGTTGATTCTCTGATTTGGAAGGGAAAAGAAAAGGTTAGTTGTTACAATCCTCGAAGAATATTTTTAGGAAGTGAATTTGGAAACTAAATATTCTAAGAATATCTTGATGGTTGGACAGCTTTCGAAGTCTGTCATGGTCGACTGTTTGAGCAGAATTTCTGTGGGATTAAAGCTGATTCAAGAGGGCTTATGGTGGCCGAAATTAAGGTGCACAATGATGAAGAAGAGTTCTGGTCAATTGAGTGATATATTATGGAAGGTTGCTAAACAAGGGTGGCTGGAATTTTGGAAACCAATCAAGCTAAATTGCAGGAATTTGTTGGAGAGATTTTCGGACAGCCATTGCTAAATTTCGTGCAGAAGCTTGAGGGGAATAATGGAGCTCTGTTAATGGAGGTTTAAGGAAGGTTTTTGTAGAAATAGGTTGGTGTTTCGGCTGAAAGGGAAATAGGAAACAAAGCTGGAAATTTGGACTGCCCAGAATTTTGCTGAACAGAAATTTTTCTGGGCAGATTTTCGGCCGTCACTTCCAGCCAATTTGTAGAGAGTTTAAGGGGGAAACTCAGGGGAATTCAAGGCTGGTTTCTAGCCTTCTTCATGGAGGAAAAACATGGCTAGGGTGCTGTACAAAAACTGGAAGAAAACAGCTTGGTTTTGGACCTCCAAAGCTACGATTTGTACATGATTTTTTTCTGGTTTTGCACCATCTTTGTGCAGTCCAAAAATGGCAGAAATAATTCATGTTTCAAACTAATCTTAAGGCCATTTTTCTGGCAGCATTTGGGAGGGAATAATGGTCAAGAATTTTGACACCTTGAAGGCACACAAAGCTGGAAAAATTTCAGTTCTATGTACAAAGGGAAATGAACCTAGCTAGAGTGAATTTTTAGAAAGTTCACTAAGGAATTTAATTCACTTGAAATCTTTCCCCCTCATCCATTGTTTCGGTCCATATGATGTCTTTTACTAAGACATTTTGAACCTTCAAAGCCACAACACATTGCTGGAATTTTTCTAGAATAAAATTAGCTTGAATATAATGAACAAACTAATGAATTGAGAATTAGGAAAAACTAAGGATCAAGAGGAAATGAATTCCCTTTAGAAATTTTGTGTAGAGCAAAAGAGTAGGATTTGAAAACTCCTATCATGTCTCTCATAGGACAACATCTCTATCCTACTCCAAACACCACTAAGGCCGACAATGATACTTCCCAAGCAAAAATAAAATTTAATCATGCTATAGCTCTAATAATGGAATTTGAACGCAAGACCTCAAGAATCAATTCTAAGGCTCTAACCACTACACCACAACAACTCGTGTTCTTATTTCCTCTCTAAAATTCTTTTCCTATTTATTTCCCAAGATATCTCCATATTTTCACCTCAGGCAAAAATTACCATTTTGCCATTCTCACTCAATAATCATAATCAAGCCCTCTAGACTATAAAACACAGATTCAATGCACATAAAATCTTATAAAAATATATTTAAATATACAATAAAATATGATATGCATCCCAACCCCCTTACGCTAAGGTTAGTTTTGGCTGGGGTTTCACATTAAGTCTTGATACAAAAGCATTACTTTTTTTTCCAATCTCACCTACAAATTCCAATATAAGTTTCCCAAGCCGATAGAAATATACTACCTTATGTCTACAATCGACTTGAGCATGATGCTAAGATAGCCAATCCATGCCCAAGATAGCATTATAATCCTCTACGGGCAAACATATCAAATCTCCTCTCAATAATTTATCTTCTACTAAAATCTTCCAACCCCTATGTATTTTCTCATTATTCATTTGCTTTCCCAATGGGGTAGTAATAATCATTTCATATGAAATTTCTTCCCCTTTTATCCCCATAGAATCAAGAAATGAATTGGCAACAAAATAATGTGTGGAACTGGGATCTATCAATACCTTAGCAGTATGATAAAAAAATAAGGAGCATACCTTCCGCTACTACAGTCTGATTGTCTGTCTTCTCTAATGCCAGTACCAAAGTATTTACTTGCGGTTTAGGGGGTCTAGTTATGTAGGTAGAAGCCTACCCCGGGTTTCCTCTTCTGAATCCTGATCTCTATTCTTGGCTGTTGCCTCCAGGTCGATTCCATCATCCTATCCTTCATGGGTAAGGGCATTGAAAACTTTTGTGGCCTAACTCTCCACAGTTGAAGCATTTGAAGGAGATGATCCTCCAACCGAGCCAGTCGAGCCTCCCCTCCTTTGCATCTTCCCTTTCTTCTGCCACCGAGACACTCTAGACCTCTTCTGATTCATGCCCCAAAATCCACATTAGTTCCTCTCACCTGTCTGCTCAATATCAGCCATTTCGATTCTAGAGGCCACCTCTATTGCGACGTTATAGCTGGTAGGAGCCATGCCAGCTAATACTCTCTTCAACTCTAGTCGTAAGCCCTTCACAAGATGCCTAACTCTATTTGCTTCTGAATGGACTAAAGGTGGGCAATATTTTGATAGTTCAGTGTATTCAGTAGCGTATTGCCCCACCATACGACCTCCTTGCCGAAAAGCTTGAAATTCATTCTCATTTTTTTCTACCACCCAAATGGGAATAAATTCTTTCTTAAAACCATCCTTAAAATCAGTCCACTCCCATTCTCATTAATTCATCTCCCTTACCCACCAATCTTGGGCAGGTCCTTTCAACAGGAATGTCGCAAGTTTTACCTTCCTTTACTTCAAATAGTTTAAGGCTACAAAAATCTTTTCCATCTATTCAATCCAATTTTCTGCCTCCTATTCTAAATCAGGTTACCCTTGAAATTATGGAGGGTGAAATTTCAAAAAGCGCTCAAGAGCTCGATCCGATTCAACTTTATTTTGCTGACTTTCCCTACTCATACCCTCATTCATCCTAGCATTCTCGTTTACTCTAATAGCAGTCTCAATCAGCTGTTGGATCGTATCAGCCATCTTTTGGAAAGTCTAAAACATGAGGTGATCCAAAGTTGTAAGACGGGGGCCTTCTGTCTGTGGTTCCTCCACCATTAGTTCAGGGTTATTTTGAGTAACCCGCAATGATCGTCCAAAGGTCCGTTTAGGAGGCATCTGTATAGTTCATAAAATTTTAACATTGTAACATGGATAAAAAGCAATCATAAACATAAGCTCAGTGCACATAACAAAATATAACATATATTCATTCTCATTTACCACAAAGTCAATACAAAATATGTGTGTCACGCACACAGCCATAGACACACCAGTTAAACAACACATATCATACTATATATCTACATCCTGTCCTCCTACTCATCACCATTACTCTCTAATATGGAACTTACTGAGTTAGTCGAGATTATGTAAGACTCTGTTGTATCAACCTCATTATCTATGCCTACATCTAGTTGCAGCTAAGCCAATAGCTCTGAGTCCATCTCTAAATCCTCCTCAGGTTCCTCTGCTATAGATACCTCTTCCTCGGGTATCTTCTGATCCTTTCTCGTATCAACAATCTCTAAATCCGGTAACTCCTCCTCAAGCACCCCGGGTACACCCCCACTAAACATCTCATCATCATCCTCAGATAATACTGCACCATCGAAGATATTGTCCTTTTCCTCATCATCATCCTGAGGGCGTGGCTCAACACCACCATCAATCTTATCAGAATCGCCATCCTCCTCCTCATACGGTGATGGTGTCCCTTCAGGGGCAGATGTCCCCTCCACACTAAGATCTCTCGCAAACGGAGTAATGACGGGTATCGCTGGATCAAACCTACTCTCGAAGAGATGGGGTATATGATGGCGACCAAGTCTAGGTCCTGTCATAAGAAAATATCCCGGCTCACTCGCTCGAAGATTTTCCTGATCTTTCTCGATTTCTTTATACCCGAGCTTTCTCCTATCTCTTTCTTTCCTTTATCACCCTGCTCGTCCACTGGGTGTTTGCCCTTATCACTCCTATTCGCCATACCTACACAGTAAAAAAATTATATCAATTCCTATGACAATACCACAGTTCTATCAAACTAGGCATTGATACCAATTGTAACACCCTAATTAAAGACAGCAACGGAAGCATATCAACACCGGGTGTCGCCCCGTCCAGTTTTCTAGACCAGGGGTCTTTATAATGAAAACAATAGAATAAATACATATATAAGGTCCAGACTCAACAATATCTCACCCCGATCGACACATACATACATATATTAGAAAATCACATACATGCCATCTCTATTTATAACAGAATACAGTACATGATCAAAAGAGAAGCTATCCAGACCTAGATTGCTGACTCTGTGGTATCATCCATCTATCTGTAGGTCTTCTCGGCTCTGGATCCTACAAAAGGTAAGATAAAATACATGTGAGTGACGAACATCCAGTGAGTCCCGTGTGTGCTAGTGCTTCATGAAAAAATAGGGTACATCAAACTTTTGTGGAACTGCATATCATTTGTTCATTGGAAACAATTCTAAAACTTTCTAAAGAAAAGTTTATATAAAACTCAATCATTTTTGGAAAACTTTATTTCAGATTTCAAATAATTGCCCCAGTTTTTAAATCATAGGCACTTTTCCAACAAAAGGTCGGCCTGTATGCAAGTCTTGCAATTCTTGCCTTTGACTCCAAGTATCACTGTACTGACACCGCAGTCTCCAGAACTCAATTGTGTGTTGCCAGAATAAGTACACTATAGTGTACTTCTGCTCAGGTATATCGCAGCATACCTAGTGTACCGTAGCACACAATCTTTTCCTTGCCACCATAAGCCAGGTGTCCCAATCCTGACGTTAATCACCATTAAGGAGGCAAGGAGTCAAACACACCGAGTGTCCCCACCTGGCATCCAGCGAATGACTCAAAATAAGAAGCGCTTGCAGATGCGGCAATTGCTAGGTGCTAAACAGCTAGCTAGGACAACTCATCTTAATGGCCTGTCGCCCTGTCTGGAGTAAGACAATTCCCAAAATTAGCTAGGTTACTTGGGGTCCACTATCTCTAACATGAGTTAGTACAAAGATCGAAGTCCTTGTTGAGTACTCAACATTAACAATACCAACCCTGTCTGACTAATTACGCCAGAGGGTTAACTAATCCTGCAGGATTTTCAAATCCAAACATTCTTGGGGCAAAACAACATTTTCCAAAATTTGATCCCACAAACTCGTAAGTCAGATAATCATTTACATAGACTTCATAGAGCTAATCAATTCATTCCATGGTACATCAGACCAATAAAATAATTTCAGGGATCAAAAGGTCGTTTTCCAAAAGCCAATCTCATCATGAGAGATCAATTTTCAAAATTGTTGAAATAGGATAAATAGTTCTGTTCACACTTCAAAACATGTTTCCAAGAGTATCCGAGTCATTTCCCCCGTACTTGATCACAAAAGTCATTTCCAAGGGTATTCAGGTCATTTTACCCATACCCGATTCCAAAAGACATTCCAAAGGTATTCGGGTCATTTTATTTTTACACTATTTGAAAAGTATTCACAAAAGTTCCAATAAAGGTATTTCAGTCATTTACCATATACCCGATTCCAAAGTTTTTATAAACATTCCAATAAGGACATTTAGATCAATTTCCAAATACTCGATTCCAAAAAATAAACTCATTCCAAGAAATTCAAAATTCTAATCCTAAAAGAGGATTAAATTCGAAGTTTCCAAACATATTTTCATAAAATGTTCTAATAAGGGTATTTCAGTCAATTTATGAATACCCCGATTTCAAAATTTACCATTTTTCAAAAATCCCAAACCTATAATCTAAAAAGGACTAAATTTACAAAATTCATGCTTTAATCATCCAGTAAGATTTCCATGCCAATTATGATATTCAATCGAGCCCAAAATGGAATATAATAATTCTTGCTCAGATAAACCTTAAACATATTCAGGGATTTCCAAAATAGTATATAACAAAGCATTTTTTGGAAAAACAAATCACACTAGCTTTAGAAAGAGTTTCAGAAATCCAAGGGACTCACCTCGTGTCCTAAGCAACTCTTTCCGTTCATGGCCGTTTAACCATTGTTTCTACCATTTTCGACGTTCCGTTGGTCGTTTGTCGCTAAACCTACACCAAACATCATTTTTGGGTCAGTTCGTGTTTGGCCAAAAAATAGCCGACAGGTAGCTAACGTGCCCGACGGGTAGCCAACGTCCATCCGACGTTTAGCCGACGGGGGCTGATAGTTAACCGACGGTTAAGGAAAATGTTCAATTTTCATTCTCGTCGTGTTTTAGTCATTCATTCGATTCTATTGTTTCCCTTTTCCACATCCTATCTCCCTTCAAAAATAAGGGATTTATTTCATGTTTTCTCAATTATTTTATCCAAAATCATAAAATTAATCATTCCTAAATTCGTCCATGTTCTAAGCAAAATTCTGAAATTTTACTGTTTTGACACATGATTTTGTTTTGGACATAACCTTCAATCCACAACTCTGATTTGGCTCTATGATATACCAAAATGACCATAAGACTCTTAACTTTAATTTTGTGTAGGCCTTCTTTAGATTTCTTTCTCTAATAACACGCTACAGGCAAAAATAGCCCTAGTAGTTTTACCTAAATTTCACTATTCATGCTTTCCTTTGTTTTCCTTTAGCCTTTAGCACATTGGAACCATTAATTCATTCAATCCTCCTTCAAATCATCTTTAATTCTAAATTTCTAGATTTTTAGTATTTCACAAAAGTCACACAAAACATCATCCAAAGGCCCTTAGGCAATCGGCACATATACAAGAATATATAAAGTTTATACACAAAAGTTCAAAAACCCATGCTTTGATCCAAAATCAATACATGAAAAGTCATATTTTTATGTTAAAATTCACATCATCATAATCATCATTCACCCAAAAACAACTTTAATTCTAGTAAGGTAGGATTTTACCTTGTATTTGAGACTATTTGGTGTGATTTGCTCCCAGAACACCGAGGCTTCACATAGTACACTAAGAACACACTCTAGCTAGTCTTTTTGTTTTCTCTTATTTGATCTCTTTTTCTCTTGGTTTTTCCTTCTCTTGGCTGTCGAAATTCAGGCTGTTTATCAGCCTTTTTCCACCGCCATTTACCCCTCAAATCGTGGCCCTTCATTTCTTGTTTTGGTTTAATTGGATGGCGGATATTTTTAAGTGTGTTCCAATAGGACTTTTACACACCAACCACTTTTCCTCCACAAAATTTTCCTTTATTTCTCCTTGCATGGCCCACGAAATTTTTGGCCAATTTCTAGCCATTCATTCATCTTCTCTTGATCTAAATATTAGCCAATTGTATTGCTTAAGACCTTAATCAAGTGGGCCCATGAGTGATGTGTTCCAATAACAAAATTACACATCATTCTTCATTTATTTTGCAAAGCTTATTTAAGAAGTCTTTCATGCATGAATCTTTCATGAATCCTCTTATTATTTGACACTTTCCTTGGCCACCAATCACAAGAAGCCACGCATCCCATTTTCAACATCATTTTCATATTTTCTTCAGAAATGACCAAAATCGGGTCCGCAATCCGAAAATATTTTATTCACCATTCAACTCCAAAAATTCCATTGAATCTATTGGTAACACTAAAATTCTTCAATTCCTTCTCTACTTGGTAAAACTTGCGGTCAAAGTCGCGGGTGCAGTCAAAATGACGAAAATGCGCCCGATATCCCAGGTAGCATAATTTGCACCAAAACGTGCGTTTCATCGCATTGATCAATTTCTCTTTTCAATGTACCCTATAATTCTTTTTTTTTTAACAATAATAGCCTTTCAAAAATTTAGGGTACGGGTAGAACAAATCTAATAATTACATCCAGGTCCTGACAAAATATTATTATACCAAAATATTCGTCTCATTATACCAGTTACCTTTTGTTCTAGCCATTGATATAAATTCTCATCATATTACAAATAATAGCCAATTGAAAGTAAAAGATGGGGTGTTACAATTGGGCATAAGCCAAGTTTAAACCATCTCAAGATATGGGACTGTCCAACTTATATACTAATCGAGTGAGATAAGTTAGAACCAATGTCAGAATTATACTATTTTGTTGAGTATCCAAAAAGAACAAATGGTGGTTATTTTTATCATCCTAAGAAGCAGAAAATATTGATAAGTACTAATGCTAGATACTTATAAGATGATCAAAGTATATCCATAAAAGGTTCAACTATGTTAGAACTCGGGGAGAAATTATCTTTTGAATCAACTTTTTCTGACCCGATTATTAAATAAGAAGAGGTATAACCTTAGGAACCTGTACAATGGGAGCCTTGTCGTAGTGGGAGGAGATCTAGGGTTCCAGAAAGATGGATTTGAGAGGTTTTTGATCTAGTCTCTAACCATCAAGAACAAGATTCTACTAGATATGAGGAGGCTACTACTGATGTCGATGCTGACCTACGGCATGAAGTAATAGAAGCCGAAAGTGAGTCAATGTAATTCAATCAGATTTGGGATCTTGTAGCTTCACCTGAAGGGATAAAACCCATTGTGTGTAAGTGGGTATATAAGAGAAAAAGTGGTGCAGATGGGAAGGTTGAAACCTTCAAAGGTAGGCTTGTGGTGAAAAGGTATACTCAGAAAGAGGGTATCGACTATGAGGAAACCTTTCCCTGGTAGGCATGTTTAAGTCAATCCATATCCTCCTTGCCATCACATGTCACTATGATTACGAGATGTAGCAAATGAATGTCAAGACGACTTTTCTTAATGGTCATCTTAGTGAAGACATCTATATATCCCAACCAGAGGGTTTTATAGCTAAAGGTCAGGAACATTTGGTTTGTAAGCTTGAAAAGTCTATTTATGGACTTAAGTAGGCATCAAGAGTATGGAACATTTGTTTTGATGAGATAGTAGAATCTTATGGTTTCATTCAAAATAAGGATAAACCATGTGTGTACTAGAAACTGGAAGTCATTTATATGATTTTTCTTGTGCTATATATGGGTGACATTCTAGTTATTAGGAATGATTTAAGAATATTATCATCTACTAAGGTTTGGTTGTTTAGTCAATTCAGTATGAATGACTTGGGAGAAGCAAGTTATATTTTTTGGATTAAACTTCTTAGAAATAGGAAGCAGAGAATGTTTAGCTTATCCCAAACTACATACATTGACGAGATGTTAGCAAAGTTCAGCATGGACTCAGGCAAGGGAGCACTAATCCTTTGCATACATAGGTTGTCTCTTTCTTCAAAAGACTGTCCAAAGTCTCAAAAAGAAAAAGATAAGATGAGTAGGATTTCCTACGCTTCAGCTGTGGGAAGTCTCATATACGCTATGTTGTGTATTGGGTCAGATGTTTTCTTTATTGTAGGCTTGGTCAGCAGATATCAGTTAAATCCCGGGAGGTTCATTGCCAAGTTGTAAAGTATATTCTTCAGTACCTTAAGGAAATGAGAGATTATATGTTAGTTTACTGAGTTGATGATTTGGTTCCTTCAGGATACACGGACTCAGACTTCGAAGTAGATAAGAATGAGAAAAAATTCACTAGTAGATATGTCTTCAAATTATCTGGAGGAGCAATTTATAGTGGAGTATTAAGCAATCTTACATTATTGCCTCAGCTATAGAAGTTGAGTATGTGACAGTTTCGGTGTCATCCAGGAAAGTAATCTGGCTCCAAAAGTTCCTCACAGAACTTGGAGTCATGCTATGGATGGACAAACTAATTGCATTGTATTGTAACTCCATAGGCACAGCAATCCAAAGAATTGAGGAACCACAAGAAGAAAAAGCATATAAAGAGGACCATCTAATCCAGAAATTTCTTCAGAGATGGGAAGTCATGGTGGAACAAATAACCTCAAAGAACAATCTGACTGATCCATTCACCAAGCCTTTGGTGGAGAGAGTCTTTAGAAGACACTTAAATGCTATAGGGGTGGGCACCTATGGACTTACATAGTTTTAAAGTGCAAGTGAAAGATTGATAGACTGTATGCACACTAAGACTGTATTTTTAATGTAATTCCAATTAAATCAATAAAAGTTTTATTCTCACAAATAGTTTACGTTTTCTTATTTTAAAATGTGCACAATTTTGGTAGAAAAGATCCATTACGTTTACGTAAGTTATCCATGTAAATGGAAGTCTTTCAGAATAAGGTATAGATCACGGGTTATTTGACACGTAAACTATTCTTCTTAATCGGATAATAAGAATGAGAATCTCAACATCATAAAGTTATTATGTTATGAATTCCAAGTGGAGAATAGTTTACCTTTAGCCAGTGAGTAGTCCTCTCATTTCATAATACAAGCGTATTTCGAATACGTAGAATTGAACCTATAATAGTAGTTTCTAAAAGTACTATATGGTAAAAACCTAGATTACTATTGCTATTGTGTGGATTTATACCATACAGCTTGAGTATAGGTTAGTGGTGTGGTGAAGGTGGAAGCATATACTTTGATATACTTTAGTTGAATTATATCATAGGGTCAATATACTTGTATATTAGGTATATGTGACTAGTTAGTTAAGACGGACTCGTACAAGATAGCTTCTATGTTGTATCATCCCATGTAACTGTTCAAATAATCTAATAATCCAAGACCCTAGAGAACATAACTTAGATGTTTGCTATAGGGTAACTCCCTTGAAAAGTGAAAACATTTTAGGAAATCCTGGATCATTGGACTAGAGGTTTAAGAATAATATATGTCATTTAGAGAGGTGTTAATGCACTCTTTCTCTTTGAATGTATGACGTTACGTGGAGGGATATAATTGTCATAACACCTATAAGTCGAAAACATTGATTGCACTGCATTGTTCTTGGGGTCAATATTTCCTTATAGTGCTATTAGAAAATATTTAAAATATAAAATACAGCCATTTCTCTAGCAAAGGTATTTTGGTCATTTTAATAGCCAAGGCAATATGTTTTTTGGTCTTCGAAATAGCCCGTAAGTCCAAATTGTTTTTGGGCTATGGAATGGTCATGTTTAAAGAGAATTTTGTTTTATTCAGGAAGTTTAATTTATTATTTGATTAGAATAAAATAAAATGTTTTGAGAGATTAAATTAATTTTCGATGTTAATTGGTTAATTTATTATTTATGAATTGAACCCAAATTAAATAATTAAAAAATTAACTTATGCCTAAACTAGGTAAAAAGCTTGAAAATAATCTCAGTCTATTTGGGTTCATTGGTTATTTATTGTGCTATTTTTACATGTCTGGAAAATAAATAATTGAGGTTTATTATTTATGAGCTTATTGAGTCCAATAATTAATAATAATATCTGGCCCAATAGCCTAAACTAAGTTTTCACAAAACAGACGATGTTTAGTATTTTACCCTAACTAGGTGTCTTCTATGGGAAGATAAAAAATGAGTTATCTCAGTAGTTTATTTTTATTGAAACCGTGTGGGATAAGTTGATGTATGGTAATTCTTTCAATGTAATACACACACACACACACACACACAAAAACATACATACATATATACATACACATACACACACACACACACGCACACACACACATATATAGCCAGACTATTGTTTTCTCTCTCTAGTTTTTCGTCCCTCTCTATATGTGTTTCAGTTTAACCGAGAAACAAGAATAGAAAGACTCCTCTTCTTCATACTATTATTTTTAGTAAAGGGCCAAGAAGAACCAAAGACTACTAGCTTTCTGGGCAGCTGACATATTTTGAAAACTAAAGGCGGTTGCATTCATGTGCCGAAGTAGGAGACTTACTAACCAATAACTAGAATCATCTTCGAGAAAAGAGGTTTCGAACATTCCCACAGCCCTTGTTCGACCTGAGTAGTTAACACAGACAATCAAACGCAGCGGTAAAATTGCTTCCGCTATTGTTTTTCTACAGTTTATTATTGTTTCTGTTTTGCTTCTATGGCCCTGATCCACTGATAGATAGGTGTATCAAATTAACGATCAAATCATTGATTTGTTAAAATTATTAATAAAAGTATTATGATCAAATTTGAAGGTAATCGGATATATTTTGCCACATAATCTAGTATAATATTTATAAAAATGCCCTAAAACTAATGCATTTAAAAGGATAGGTGCATCAAATTAATAATCTAACAGTTGGATTTGTTAAATATTTTAAGAAAAGTGTTATAACAAAATTTGAAAGTAATCGGATATATTTTACCGCATATCTAGCATAATATCTCTAAAAAAAAGCTTAAAACCTAACACATTTACAAAGATAGACATATTAAATTAATGATCCAACTGTTAAATTTGTTAAAATTTCTAAAAAAGGTGTTATGACCAAATTTAAAGGTGATCGGATATATTTTTCAATATAACCTACCATAATATCTATAAAAATTCCTAAAACCTAATATATTTACAAAGATAGATGTATCAAATTAACGATTAAATTATTAGATTTGTAGAAATTGTTAAGAAAAGTGTTATGACAAAATTTGAAAGTAATCTAATATATTTTGGCAGTAATTTAGTATAATATTTATAAAAATGCAAAAAATCTAATGCATTTACAAAGATAGACGTATCAAATTAACAATCCAACCGTTAGATTTGTTGAAATTACTAATAAAAGTGTTATGACCAAATTTTAAAGTAATCGGATATATTTTACAACATAATCTAGCATAATATCTATAAAAATGCCCAAAACGTAACTCATTTATAAAGATAGATGTATCAAATTAACAATCCATCCACTATATTTTCTAAAATTTCTAAGAAAATTGTTATGACTAAATTTGAAGGTAATCGGATATATTTCAGCATGTAATCTACCACAATATATATAAAAATATAAAAAACCTTACGCATTTACAAAGATAAACGTATCAAATTTATGATCTAACCATTAGATTTGAAATTGTTAAGAAAATTGTTATGACCAAATTTGAAGATTATAAGATAAATTTTGACATGCAATCTAGCACAATATCTATAAAAATGCCAAAAACCTAACGTATTTACAAATATAGACGTATCAAATAAACGATCCAACCTTTATACAACAACAAACTAAGCCTTAGTCCTAAGAAACTTAGGGTCGGCTACATAAACCAATACCAGGCTAAGTATGGTCATCTACATAAATCCTCTTTCCACTTCCTTCTATCAACCATCATAATTTTATCTAAATCTAACAAATATATATATCTCATAATCACCTCTATCCATATCATTTTTGGCCTGCCTCTATCTCTGTCTAACATATCCTGCCTCCCTCCCTCAACTTGCTAACAGGGGCATCCCTCAGTCTTCTCTGAATATGTTCAAACCAACACAAGCGGCTTTATTTCATCTTCTCCTCAATAGATGACACTCCCATCTTTTCCTTAATGGTCTCATTTCTGACTCTATCCTTTCTAGTATACCTATACATCTCCTGCAATATACGCATCTCAACTACTTTCATTTTGTGAATGTAACACATTTTAACTGCCCAACATTCCATGCCATATAGCAAAGTAGGTCTTACACTATTGTATAGAACTTTCCTTTTAGGTTCAGTGGTATATTACGATCACATAGAATACCAGTCGCACTCCTCTATTTCAACCAACTCACCGTGACTCAGTGTACAACGTCATCATTGAGCTTTTCATCTTCTGGATAATAGATCCTAAATATCAAAAGCAATCATCTATCAGTATATCTCAACCATTCAAAGTCACACTCTGAGCTATATTTCTACTACCACTCAATTTGCATTCCATATACTCCGTTGTATTCATACAAATTCTGAAGCTCTTGGATTGTAATGTATGTCACCACAACTCCAATTTAGCATTTATATCTGCTATAGTCTCATCAATCAACACATAATAATCAGCAAACAGCATACACCATAGCACAGCCTCCTATATAGTGCAACTCAACTCGTCCATAATGGCCACAAAGAGGAAAGGGCTGGGCGTTGATCCTTGATGCACCCTGATAGTAATAGGAAACTCTGCAGTAACTCAGGCACAACTCTTTACACTTGTACATGTTCTCTCGTATATATCTTTAATGAGTAATATATTTTAGCGATACACCTTTCTTGGCTAGCACTTACCAAACTACTTTTCTAGGCACATTGTCATAGGCTTTCTCCAGGTCAGTAAATACCATATGTAAATCTTTCTTTCTTTCCCTATAATATTCAATTATCAATTGTAATAAATGAATTACCTCTATAGTGGAACGCCTAGGCATAAAACCAAATTGATTATCTGAAATTTGCACAATACCCCTTAACCTCTGTGTAATCACTTTCTCCTAAAGCTTTATAGTATAACTTATGAGTTTAATCCCACGGTAATTGGCATAATCTTGAACATCCCCTTTATTCTTGTACAGAGGAATCAGAGTACTCTTCCTCCACTCTGTAGGCATCTTATTAATTCTGTATATTTTGCTGAACAAACTTGTCAATCACATAATACCTATCTTTTCAAAACACTTTCAAACCTCGATTGGTATACCATCCGATTCCACTGCCTCTTTTGGTCTTATTCTTTTAATGGCCTCTTGAACATCATGCTTCTGAATACGACGAAAATTGATAGGGGACAAAATTCATCTAAATTTTCTTAGTTATTTAAGAGTGTTTTGTGATACATTTGTTGTAATAATAGGCATATTCTTTTATATTTGATATTTTACCCTTGTAAAGGCGTTTTGGAATTTTATTGTAGAAAACAATGAAAAACGATAACATCGTCGCCGTCGGAGCACAACCGACTCCAACTGTGACCCAGGAGCCTGTGCCGGCCTCGATCTGGACAACAAGGGATTTTTTTAGTAGAAAAATAGAGCACACTAGGCCTACCAGAGCTTTATCGCTGCTAGCCATGACCTTCCAAGTTGGCACTGGCTCCGTTTTGTCAAAGCCAACAAGCTTTTCAATTTTTGTGTGAATATGGTAATTTATAAGAGATTTTGTATTTTCCAACCTATACTCGGCCCAGAACTCTTAGGGGACCAATTTTAGCATCTTGAAAGCCTATTTAAGTAAGAAAAACACAAGACAAGAGTACGATTCAAGGATCAAATCTGTAAATCACTCATTGATGGAGGAATTCATCAAATCAATGAGTATTGTTTAAGAGAATCTTCAATGGAGAAGAAGGAGGCTTGTGTATGAGTTTTTTCTTTTACCTTTGTTTTCCTTTTCTAGAATTGTGATGTATTTAATGTTTTCATTATAATTTGACAATATTTTGGGATTCATGATTTTTGTATTAATTTAGATATTTGATCAATTTTCTATTATTCTTGGTGTTTAGTTACTTGTACTTATGGAAGAATTCATGAAGTTAGAATTGATTCTAATTGACTTGAGAAACAACATTAGGAGTAGATTTAATTTTATTTATTTCATATTTGCTATTTCTTAATGAACTTGGGAAATGAAGTTTAGACTAAAGAACCTAAGTAATCAAAGAATAGTTAATTTTTCATAAAGTATATGGTTGTTAACTAATTTCATGTTTATAAGAAATTATGGTTAATGCATCTTTTGGTTATGTTGGTTTGATAGGAAAACTTGCTAATTTAATCAAGATATAGTGATTTCATGGATTGGAAAAGAAGTAGAGTCTATATAAGAGAATTCATGACTGGGGAAACGATTGAACTTTACTTTATATTCCTTCATGATGCGTAGATGGTCATTAGTTGAGATAATTGCTAAATGGTTCATTGTTATGTTTTCTAGGATAGGTGTCTAAATTGCATATTCCTACACCCTTAAGTTGTATATTTCTTTATTTTTATTTTTATAATTTTGTCACATTTTTTGGTCGGTTAAATAATGAATGAAAATTGATTAGTGTGTACTTGTTCATTTGAGGATCAATACTCGTTAATTCTTTATACTATGCTTGTGATGAGTATACTTACTTGTATGTGTATTTTGGGATTAATGCTTTAATTAAAACTTGACTAAGGGATGGATTTAAATTTGATGATTTTTATGCACCCAAAATTTACGTATTAAGTTTTTGATAATATGTTAATTGTTTTATTGTAATTCGACATTGTTTTAGATATTCATGATTTTGAGAGTTATTTGATCTTTTGATTAATTGATTGATCTTCTTGGTATTTAATTACTTGGGCGTATTACGAGATTAATTGGTTGTTTCTTTTCATTAACTTGCTAGACCAAAGAGATTGATGGTGGTTGCAATTGATTAATTTCATATTTATTGGCTGTTAACTTGCTAGACCAAAGAGGTTAATTGCTGAGGATTGAGTAATTAAAGGTTAATTGATGTTTGCCAGACCAAGGATTCACTGATTAATTTCATGTTTTAAATTTGTCAGACCAAGGAAATTAAATCGAAGATTGTGTTTAATGCATTTTTTGAATGAATTAGTTAAGACAGACCAAGTAATGCTAATTTATCTTTATCCTTCATGGTGCCAAGAGAAGAATTAGTTATGATAATGGTTAGGTTCTTTGGGATCATATTTGTCTAAATAATGGTTTGAGTTACATATTTGTCCATCCTTGACATATATATATTTTTATTTTTTATTTTTCTTTTATTTTTATTTTTATTTCTTTTTCACTTTATCGAGTCGGTTAAATAATAAAAGAAATGTGATTAATGTTTACTTGTTCCTGGAGGATCGACACTCATTTGAACCCTATGCTCGGTTAATGATGAGTACGCTTGCTCATATGTGTGATTTGGGTTAAACATTTTAATTTAAACTTGATTGAGAATGTGCTTATTTTTTGTATGATTTTTATACCCAAGTCCGGACACATCAAGTTTTTGGCACCGTTGCCAGGGAACAATAACATGAAAGCTTGGATTTTGTTGATTTAACCATGTAAATATGTAAGTAAGTAAATATGTAAATATGTATATACGTTCCTTGTATGAAGAAGTGCCTATGTTGTTGTTTGTGTAATTATAATATAATTTCACTATATGTTGTAAATATGTAAATAGGTATATACATGTTCATAATCACTAACATGTCTTTGTATGTTTGTATATATTGTATATTTAGTTATTTAATTTTACTAAATTTTTCTTCTTTTAATTTTGTTTTAAATATAAATTTTGGTTATCTAACTTTCTTCTTGTCTTTTATAGGTGTAGGCCGTGGAAAGCAGTGAAGTCATTTTTGCTGTTTGAAACAATTTTTATTTTGGTCGTTTTGTTTTGTTCTTTTTATCGTGTCTTCATTATTACTGCATGTTCATCATTTTTTTTTCATTCAAAAAAAAAAAAAAAACAGCATTAGTGTATTGATTGGCAAAATTACAAGCTCACATTGATGTTTTTAGTGAGACGTCAGTAAAAGCATTAGTGAATTCTTTTGTTGCCAATACAAATTCATCTGTTCAGTGGCATGAATAAGCTTCCCAACGATTGTCCGATCAAAGGAAACACTTAGTTAAGATTGTTGAGGGATATCATAAGTTCATGCTGGACCATACACTCGAACAAGAGAATCTCCCAAGAGAGGAGAGATGCTATGAGAGACAACTATCCAATGTGGGAAGGGAGGTATTCAATTCTTCTCTATGTGCTAATAATCCTAACCTTTTTTTGTCACATGATTTCCTAGGTTCCTCTCTTTTCTCGGAGAATATAGGTCCAAATAATGATGTGTTGAACTTACCATGCTTCAAGGAGCTAGATTTTTCAACACTTTATCGTAAGAAGTCCTTGGAGGATAGTGGTAATTTCTATCCTTCACCCCATTCAACGGGAGGTAACTTAGTTTTTGTAGATGTGTCGAAAAGTAAGGATTTTTTTTTTTATCCCAGCTTTAAGAACACAATTGCTAAGTTTTAAGGGGAATTTTAATTGTAAAAATTCTTTTCAAGGGTTAAATGCTGATTTCAAAGTTGATGCATCCATTAGATACCATGTGCACTCATCTGTGGAAAAAGATATTTATGCGTCTAAAGGAATGTTAGAGAATGAGGTTTATGTGTTTGGTTTTATTGAGACAAATCGTTTTCATAAACCTTGCATTTTTTTTAAAAAAATCCTCCATTCTTTCTACATTCATTATGCCTATCTTCTACTTGGAGCTTTAATCTCTTTTCCAAAGGTTTAATAAGGAAGCATAATAAGTAGAAAGAGATTGTATCATTATTTGTTAAGTCGCGTCTATTTGCTTTCTTAGGATTTTTAGTTTGTTTTCTTTTCTCTTTGTGTGTTTTGATTTTGTTATTATTTTTCTTGTACTTCTCTGTTTTGTACTATTTTCTTTCTTTTGTTTTGCTTTATTTTCTTTTCTCGTTTTTATGCTTTGGTGTGTTTTTTTTTTTTCTTTTTAGGTACTTTGCCACTGCCTCGTTCTTCAAGCATTCATCTCTTGTACAACACAATACCAAATGAATGGAAGTTTGTTTTTCTTATTTCTTCTCATTTTTATTTTTTTGGTCCCATGGTATTGTTTGTTGTTGTTATATTTATTTGGGCATTAAGGTCAATGTCCAGTTTAAGTGTGGGGGAATGATTTGATTGACAAGTCTATATACATTTACTTTTGCCTTCTTGGGAGCAAATTTTGAGCGAATATTTTCAAATTTTTCTGATTTTCTTTGAGATTTCGAGCTATATTTTAGTGCATGCTTTATGATGGATTATAGAGCATATGTTCTAGATCATTTATAGCTTACGCATAACTTTTTGCACGCACTTGGATGAAGTAGTTTTTGATCAAATGCTTTGCATTGTTCTTAAACCTATTTTTCTACTAAACTTCATGGAGCATTCTAGAACTTACTTGAATATCTCTCGAGGCGAAATAAGGGAGATAGTCATGATTTAACTTAGGGATGACGGTAATAGGCCTTCTTTGGATAGTTTGAGCTTTTCAAGCTTACCTATTGTCATATTATCTCTAGTGCCTATTTTGAGCCTAAATTATTGATTTCTTTCATTAAAACCCGTCACAATATTTTGTCCATTACTTTTTGCTGAGAGTTTGAATAATTTTTCAAATCTTTATGCTTTTGATGGATGAAAGTATGTGTAAGAAAATGTTGAGGAAGAATGTTGGGATAAAGATCATGACTTGTTACTTTCAGTCATGGATCAATACTAAGTCGAGCTGGAAAGAGGAAAGGAAGCAAAGAAAGAGAAGAAAAAGAATAGAGGGATTGAAAAAAAAATAAAAAGATGCTAGAAAAGATGGAAAGAAAGAAATTGAGAACGAAAAGAAAACAACAGCATCAGTGAAAACAAGAGTGGAGTTAGCGAAAAGAGAAGTGAGTAAAGAAAAAAGAAAAGATCACAAAATGGATGGTGATTGAGTTGCAAAAAGTTAAGTTCATATTAAATCTTTGACACCATTGCTGGAAATTTGAGTGATCTTATGAAAGGAATAAAGAAGAGTTGAGAAAGAAAAAGGAAGAGAAATGCAGGATTTGCTTGAGTAGAGTTGTAATTGCTGAACAAGGTTATGGTTTGATTGATTCTTAGAATAGGACAGCCAGAAGAGTTGGAAATTATTGATTCATTTTGTTTATCCTTTTCTTGCGAACTCTCAGTTTCTTTGATTTTTGATTCTCCTATATCCTTCATTTGATCGCTACATTACAAGCCTTTAACCTTACATTACAAGCTTAAAAGTCCTACTTGATCTAAGTAGAATCATGATGTGTCTCGGATTAGCGAAGAGAGTATATGAAGATAAGGCATATGGAATGCATATTCTTTTTGAACTAAATTGTTTCCAATGGTTTGAGAATATTGTTAAGTATTGTGATGGTTCTACTAAGTCATTTATCACTAACACAAGTCTTGCATAGGTTGTGAAAGATGTAGTATCATGTGTTTTATGTTCTTGAATGAAGAAAGCAATGAAGAAATGGTTTGGAAATTGATTGAGTGATTGATTTAACCTTGTGTTTTCCTACTTTTTTTTATACTTTGCTTGAGAACAAGTAAAGAGCTAAGTGTGGGAGAATATGATAAGGGCTAAATTAGTCATATTTCTCCTAGTTATTTGAGGTTCTTTTGTGATATATTTTGTTCAATAATTAGTCATATTCCTTCATATTTGAGATTTTACCCTTGGAAAGGTGTTTTGTTCAGCATTTCAGATTTTTAGGGTAAAACGAAACAAAAAACGTCGCATAACAGAGAAGAGGCGGCGTCGGCTAGGGCTCTAGAACCGGCACAGGCCATGCACTGGATTGCATGAACTTCGAAGCGATAGAAAAATAGGTGAAATAGAGTGGAACAGAGGGGAACCAGCGCCGGCTCCAAGAGTCAAGGCAGCGCCAGCTACATTCTGGTCTTCATTGTGCAAAATTTGGAGAAAAATCAACGAACGAGTAGAGAAGTAGAACACAACCGGCACCAGCTCCAAGAGCTAAGGCGGCGTCGGCTATGCCCTGAAGATAAGGCAGTGCTTGATTTTTTCTATGCGGTTTTTGGTAATTTGTGAAATTTTAGTATTTTCCAACTTCTACTCGGCCAAGAACACTGCACCTACGACTTTAGGCACATCTTAAGCCTATAAATAGATGAAAAATACAAGCGAAAAAGGGGATAGTTCATTGATCATCATAGAAAATTACTCAGTCAAAGGAGGAATTCTTCAATTCAAGGAGGGTTATACAAGAATGTCTTCAAAGGAAGAAGAATGAGGCTTGTCTTTGAGTGCTTTCTTTTACTTTGTTTTCTTTTTCTTGGAAAATGATATGTTAATTGTTTTATTGTAATTCGACATTGTTTTAGATATTCATGATTTTGAGAGTTATTTGATCTTTTGATTAATTGATTGTTCTTCTTGGTATTTAATTACTTGGGCATATTACGAGATTAATTGGTTGTTTCTTTTCATTAACTTGCTAGACCAAAGAGATTGATGGTAGTTGCAATTGATTAATTTCATATTTATTGGCTGTTAACTTGCTAGACCAAAGAGGTTAATTGCTGAGGATTGAGTAATTAAAGGTTAATTGATGTTTGCCAGACCAAGGATTCACTGATTAATTTCATGTTTTAAATTTGCCAGACCAAGGAAATTTAATCGAAGATTGTGTTTAATTCATTTTTTGAATGAATTAGTTGAGACAGACCAAGTAATGCTAATTTATCTTTATCCTTCATGGTGCCAAGAGAAGAATTAGATATGATAATGGTTAGGTTCTTTGAGATCATATTTGTCTAAACAATGGTTTGAGTTACATACTTCTCCATCCTTGACATATATATATAATTTTCTTTTTATTTCTTTTTCACTTAATCGAGTCGGTTAAACAATGAAGGAAAGGTGATTAATGTCTACTTGTTCCTGGAGGATCGACACTTGCTTGAAACCTATGCTCGGTTAATGATGAGTACGCTTGCTCATATGTGTGATTTGGGTTTAACGTTTTAATTTACACTTGATTGGGAATGTGCTCAGTTTTTATATGATTTTTATCCCCAAGTCCAAACACATCAGTTTTTACTCTAACAATGATCTTGAAGCCAACCTAAGCGCCCTAGTCTATATCTTTGTATATAATGTTGTTCCAAAAGCTAGTGGGTTCAATGAGTTTCAGGTTATTGACTTGTATATTCTTGATAGGATGATGCACACTCCACCTATCCCGCTTACTCCTTTAATCATTCAATTCATGCGGGATATGGTCTATTCGCGCCGTTCTATAAAAGCTTTTGTCTTCCCCCTCGTGATAATGAAAATTCTTAAAACCTTTAGCATTAGCTTGGAGAGAGAAATTACTGAAACCATAATGGAGCATAATAAGTTACTGAGCAGACACTTTGATAAGACCTAAATTAGTCATATATTTTCTAATTATTTGAGGCTATTTTGTGATACATTTTGTTCAATAACTAGTCATATTCCTTCATATTTGAGATTTTACCGTTGGAAATGTATTTTGTGCATTATTTCAGATTTTTGAGGTAAAATAAGACAAAAACATCGCTAAACAGAGTAGAGGTGGTGCTGGCAAGGACAGGGGAACCAACGCCGGCCATGTGTAGCTGGCACGTATTTCAAAGTGATGGAAAAAAATTAGTGAAATAGTACTGAACATAATCGACCTGGTGTTGGCTAGGAGGCCAAAGGCGGTGCCGGCTGCATTCTTGAAGGGTTTGTGTGAAAATCAAGAAAAATCGGCGAACGAACAAAGGAACAGACCACAACGGACGCCGACCCTAGGTAGGACAAGCAGCGCTGGATGTGCCCCTTGATTTTTGTGCATCTTTTTTTTGTTAATTTACAGAGTTTTAGTATTTTCCTACTTTTAGTCGGCCAGAAACCCTAAAGGAACGAAATTAGACACTTCTAAAGTCTATAAATAAAGGGAAAAGACAAGAAAAAGGAGAGGATTCACAGATCAAAATACAAAATCACTCAAATTAAGGAGGAATTCTTCAATTCAAGGAGGATTGTACAAGAGGGTCTACTAAGAAAGAACAATGAGGCTTATCTATGAATGCTTTTTTTAACTTCGTTTTTTTTTTCTTGAATAATGATGTATTAATTTTTTTATTGTAATTTGACATTGTTTAGGTATTCATGATTTTTAGAGTTAATTTAATCTTTTGATTAATTGATTGTTATTCTTGGTATTTAATTACTTGCGTTGATTACGAGATTAATTAGCTATTTCTTTCCATTAACTTGCAGGACCAAAGGGGTTAATAATAGTTTCAATTCATTAATTTCATACTTTTTGTTTATTAACTTGCTTGATCAAAGGGGTTAATTGCAAAGAAAAAGGTAATTAAAGATTAATTAATGTCTATCAAACCAATGATTCATTGGTTAGTTTCATGTTTTAAATTTGCCAGACCACAGAAATTTAATCAACGATTGTGTTTAATGCATCTTTTGGGTGAATTAGTTGAGACAAACCAAGTGATGCTAATTTGTCTAGAAGATAGTGATTGCATGGATTGACCAAAGAAGTGAATCTATCTTAATCCTTCATGATGCCAAGAGAATGATTAGTTATAACAATGATTGAGTACTTTAAGATCATGTTTGTCAAAATAATAGTTTGAGTTGCATAATTCTCCATCCTTGACATGTATATACTATTTTATTTTATTTTATTTTATTTTATTTTTATTTCTTTTTCACTTTATTGAGTCAGTTAAACAATGATAGAAAAGTGATTAATGCATACTTGTTCTTGGAGGATCGATACTCATTTTAAACCCTATGCTATGGTTAATGATGAGTATGCTTGCTTGTATGTGTAATTTGGGGTTAACGTTTTAATTTAAACTTTATTGGGAATATGTTTATTTTTATATAATTTTTAGACCTAAATTCATACATATCAAGTTTTTGGCATCGTTACCGGGGAACAATATCATGAAAACTTGGACTTTGTTGATTTAACCATGTAAATATGTAATTACGTAAATATGTACAATTGTTCTTTTCGCAAAAAGGTGCCATCTTTTGTATCTTGTGTATCTGTGTTATCTAATTACATACTAACTTTGACGACATTTACTTAACTAATTTGTTCTGTTAATTGTGGTTATCGAACTTGCTTTTTGTCTTTTCTATGTGTTATCCTTGGTACATGACCCAACAATCTGAAGGTGATATAGTCGATTTTGATCCTGAAATCGAAAGGACATTGTTAAAAATCCACCGGACACTTCAAAGGAACTTACTCGCAGACATGGACGGTGTTCAAAACAACAGTGTAGGAAACAACTGGAGGGTCATGGATGACTTTGCAAACCCTGCAATCTCGGGCACGGGCTCAAGTATCACTCGACCTAGGGTGGATGCGAACAATTTTGAAGTAAAGCCCAATATCATCTAGATGGTCCAGAATATCGTCCAATTTGATGGGCTACCTAAAAAAGATCCTAATGCCCACCTAGTTAATTTTCTTGAAATTTGTGATACCTTTAAGATGAATGGTGTCTCTGAAGATGCCATAAGGCTAAGACTTTTTCCTTTTTCTTTGAGAGATAGAGCTAAATCTTAGTTAAAGTCTTTCCCTATAGGTTCCATCACTACTTGGAATGCCTTAGCTGAAAAATTTCTTACCAAATATTTTCCTCCAACTAGGACAGCCAAATTTAGAAACGAGATATTTACCTTCCAACAATTAAATTCTGAACCTTTGTATGAAAGTTGGGAGAGGTTCAAGGAGATGCAGAGAAAGTGTCCATGCCACGGATTCAAGCTAGGAATGCAGATGCTCATCTTTCTGAATAGCCTTACATTTGCAACACGCCAGGTAGTAGACTCTTCTACAGGGGGTTCCATCAATCATAAGACCCCAGAACAAGTATTTGATCTCATTGAAAATTTGGCTTCTAATAACTATTCTTGGGGAAGTACAAGGTCTAAAGCTCGTGTGCAGGGAGTGCACAAAAGTGGATGTTGTGGCAGCTTTGGAGGCTAAGGTGGAAGCCTTGACTCAAAAGATGGAACAAATAGTGATGCCTTAAGGCCAAGTGTTAAATATAAGCTGTGATTTTTGTGGAGAAGGGCACCCAAATCATGAGTGCTAAAATATGGGTGCACTCCAACAAACCACGAAACAAGCAGCCTTTGCAGGTAATGTCCGTCCAGGT
Organism: Voacanga thouarsii; assembly: GCA_026120185.1. Taxonomy (NCBI): domain Eukaryota; kingdom Viridiplantae; phylum Streptophyta; class Magnoliopsida; order Gentianales; family Apocynaceae; genus Voacanga; species Voacanga thouarsii. The sequence continues at coordinate 444,569 of JANUWF010001151.1, forward strand.
AACAATCCTTATAGCTCTACTTACAATCCTAGTTGGAGAAATCACCCTAATTTCTCTTGGAACAATGGAAACCAACCTAGGCAGGGTTCTTTCAATTTTGGGAGAAATCAAAAGAACCAACCCCCTATGAACAACAATTCAGCACCTTCTAAGCCACCCTTGGAAGAATTAATTGGCCAATTGGTAAGTACAACGGAGACTAAGTTCCAAGGGTTGATGTGACGACAAGAAATTTAGAGGCCTCCATGCACAAATTGGCCAACTAGCTAAATTACTTCGGGACCAGCAAGCAGGGACACTACTAGGAAATACCGAAGAAAATCCATGGGATCAAGGCCATGGAAAGCATTGAAGTCATTTTGCTTTAAGTTTTTGTGACATGGAACAATTTTTATTTTTACCATTTTGTTTCATTTTATTTATTTCTTCATGAATTAAATTGCATTGTTCATCATTGCTGCGTGTTCATCATTTTAATTTCATTAAAAAAAAAAAGAATTTCGAAGCCAGAACATAATGCAACCGGCGCCGGCTAGGACCAGAACTGGCGCCGGCTCCTATCGGGGGAGGGACTTAAAATAGGCCATTTTGGCCACTTTTTCTTTCAAGCTCTCCAACTCCCTCTCAAATCCTCTCTAACCCGCGCCAGCTTCACCTTCCAAACCTCTCAAGATTTGATTTTTCACCTCCGAAAAACTTTTAAAACATCAATCAATCATTCTTTTATTGATTATACAGATAAAAAGTCTTTAAATCTTCCATTCTTCACAAAAACCCAATCTTCAATCCGCATGCAAAGAGCTTTGATTGCTGAAAAAAGAGTGTATCTTTTGCTTGCCTATACATAGGAGAACATAAAGGTATGATTTTTCTTGAATTCCCACGGTTAAAATGTTGTAGATAATTTTTTCTAATATTGGGCATATTTTTTGCCGAAAAATAGGATATATAATGTTCTCTTATATTGTGAATTAACTTGTGAACTTCATGACATTAGATATGTTATGAGTTAATGATTCATTGAGTACTTGATTCATTCACATTATCATTAGGGAGTTTATGCATTTGCTTAAGGGTATGATTATGGCTATTATGATGATTGAGTAATTAGTGCACATTGGCTTTGACTTATCTTACACTTGATTAATGCCATAATGATTCCATAATTCACATGATCATGTTATGAGTGTTAGAATGTATGCTCTCTTATACCAATTTTATGATGAAAATATCGAATATGTTAATAAAAGAATTTATTTTCAAAAATCGTTTGTGAATTTATTTTCTTTATTTGTGCACAATTTCATTTGAAAAAGACCTATCGTGTTTAAATAAGTGATCCATGTGAATGGAGGTCTTTCACAGTAAGGTATGTCTCATGGGTTAGTTAAACATATAAACAGTTGTTCCTAACCGATTGATGAGAATAAGAATCTCATCATGTTTAGGTTATTATGTTATGGATTCCAAATGGGGATTGGCTTACCTTTAGCTAGTGAGTAGTCCACTCACTTCATGACATAAGCGTATTTCGAATACGTAGAACAGGACCTATTGTAGTGGTTCTAAAAGTACTATATGGTAGAAACCTAGACTACTACTGCTACAGCGTGGACTAGTACTCTATGACTTGAGTATGAGTTAGTGGTCTGGCAAAGCTAGAAGCATATACTTTGATATGCTATAGTTGAGGTTCTATAGTAGGGCCAATAAACATGCATGTTGGGTATGTGTAACTAATTAGTTAAGACAGACTTGTACAAGAAAGTTTCTACACCATATCGCCCCTTGTAGTTGTCTGAGTGATCTAAATATCCAGGGCCCTGGGAAACATGACTTGGGTGTTTGCTTTAGGGTAGCTCCCTTGGAAAGCGGAAACACTCCAAGAAGTCGTGGATCATTAGACTAGAAGCCTAAGGATCGTAGATGTCATTTAGAGAGGTGTTAGTACACTTTTTTCTCTCTAAATGTATGGCGATGTGTAGAGGGGTATTTTAGTCATTTAACCTATAAGTCGAAGATTTTGCTAATGCAGCATTGTCCTTGGGGTCAATATTTCCTTATGGTAATATTAGAAAATATTTAAAATGTAAAATACATCTATTTATATAGTAGGGGTATTTTGGTCATTTTAGTAACCAAGGTGATGTGTCTTTTTGGTCCTCGGAATAGCCCGTAAGTCCTAATTAATTTTTGGGTTGAGAAAATAATCTCAGTTGATGGGGTTTTATTCTATTCAATGAGTCTAATTTATTATTGAACTGGAATAAAATAAATGGAGATAATATTATTATTTGATTTAATTGTTTAATTAATTATTTAGGGCCGAAGTCCAGTTTGAATAATTAAAAAATTAACCGGGACTTAAACTAAAGGAAAATAATTATTACTTAATTATTTATTGGGTTATTTATTTAATTAAATCCCAAGAAATAAATAATTAAAGTTTAATTATTTTTTGTTCATTTGGGTTCATCAATTATTTATTAGGTTATTTATTTAATCCCAAGAAAAATAATTAATGTTTATTATTTTAGATTTTTCAGGTCCTAGAAAAATAATAAATATTATTTTAGCTCAATAGCTTGGACCATATGATTTTTCCGAACACAGTTCAGAAGTGTTTAGGGTGAAGCCAAAATTTATTTTGTAAATAATATTCAGCTATTAAATTTCGAAAATATTATTTTTATCAAAATAATTATTTTTGGTTTCATTACTCTTGGCTTTTTGTGTGGAAAAATAAAATAAAAGAAAATGGGAAAAAATTAGAAAAATCCCCGAGACTCTTGGCTCTCTCTCTCGTGTTGTCCTCTTGCTTCACTGGTTTTTGGTTTTTTGATGCCATGAGAAGCCATTAAAAAGCCAACGATGGAAAGATGAGTGTGTGGCTTTTCTCATCCAAATTGTGTTCACCAACTGAAATTAGGTGTGGTCATATTCTGAGAATTGAAAAGCCTAGCATTATTCATCACACCGAAGGAAAAGACAGAGCTGGACAGTTTTTCACAAGAAGCTTCATCTCATGGTGGAGAAGGAAGCTGTTTCTTTAGGTTCAAACCATTCTTCTTCAATCTTCAAGTTTTAAGGCTCCAAGAGGTATGTGTTTCAAGCCTCCATGCTACTGCCATGCCATGTTTTATGTTCTTTCTGTCCATTTTTATGTCCACTGTATGCATGCTCTGTAATGTCAATTCCTTAAAGTGGTATCAGAGCATGAATTTGATTGACTTTGGGAGCATGTTAGTTAATAAAAATGGAGAAGAACATTGTTTGGAGCTTAAATATGTGATCCTTCACTGTTTATGGTATGGGATATGGTTTTTGCAAGTTCCACAGAGCTTTTTGTAAATTTTTAGTTTTGGAGTTTGGATCGTGTAAACCCAATTTAAATGGGTATAGGTGGTTGTTGTTTTGGTTTGGATGAGTTTTTATAATGAAAAATGTCCAAAGAAGCTAAAGGGAATGATCTGAAGAAGAAGACAAAGAAATAGAATGCAGAAAACTCTCGGAGAAGAAGAACACTATTTTTAAGCCGTGAAGTGGAACCGACCCGCTGCCTTTTCTGTGTGAGGAGCCGTGTTGAACAACGCCGACTTGGTGACTGGCTCGTTGAGCCGCATGCAATTGCAAATTGCATGCAATTTGCAATTGGAAATCAAAAAGGGCGGGTCAAACACTTGGATCGGGTGACTCATTCGAATAATCACGCGGATCGTCAGCGGGGCACTGGCGGGTGCGGGTGAGCAAACTGAATCGGGCGGGGCGCTGGATCGGGCTTCCAGGTCGCTCCACGGGTTGTGGCAGCTGATGATCCGGTGCGGCCGATGCACTAGATTGCGGTGGACCGCAGAGCCATATGGGCTCTGATCTGGTGCACGTGGACCGCCAGCCATTTTTTTTAAAATTTTTTAATTTGGATCCCATACCAGGCGAAGTTAATATTTTTGCAATAGTTTATATTCTTAGAATATATTTGCATGAAAAATATTAGTAAGGGATTTTAGGATTAAACAAGATCATTAATAAATTAATTAATGTGTTTAATTCTATTAATTGGGCACTTAAGTTTAAAAATAGAAAAGCATGAAAACGTTTACTGTTTTCTAGCATGTTATTTATTTTGTGTACCTATGTGCGCGTTTTCTCAAAGACTAAAGTCTTTGGGAATATTTATACAAGGAAAAACTTTTTTCTTGGAAAAAATTAAATGGTTGTTTTAACTTGAACAAAAATTAATCCTTAGATATTTTCTCAAAAGATTTAATCCTTGGCATAAAAAATATGTTGGATTTAGATATTTTTGTAAGTTAAAATAGAAAGCCATTTTATTTCATTTTGCACAAGAAAAAATTGTTATGTTAAATAAAATTGAGAACAAAGTCTTGAGAAAAAATTTTAATTCGAAAATTTTGAAATCATTAAGTTTTAATTGAAATAAAATTAGTCCATGGAAAAACTCTCAAAGGATATAATCCTTGACATTGAGATTTTAATGGACTTAGATATTTTATTTTTAAGTTAAAGAAAAATTTAATGGAAATTTTAAAAGGCTTTTTTCCAGAAAACTTTATTTTAAAAAACTAAGTGGGAGAGGAGTTCCAACAGCCCCACGGCATTCATCAAGATCCTCATTAGAGATCGTGGGTCCCCTCGTGTCACCCTGAGAGTGAACCCATATAGGATGGAGATACCAGAAGGATCTAGATCTAATGGAAGGATGTAATTAATAACCTGGGACACGTATTATAATCGACCAGTCCACGTTGGAGGTTATAATGCGAGGAATGTCCATAGGAAATGAGAGGAAACGACTATTCCATGATGGAGTTATTCTCTAAATCATTACCTAGAAGAGAAATTAATTTGTGGTGGTTAATACACTTAGCTTAAAGAACTGTTAATCTTCCAAAGAAGCTATGTCAGTTTTCCTAAGAGCCAAATTAATTTCAGTGCACAAATTTATTTTCACAAGCTAAATCATTTCTTTTATTTTCAATTTTTTAGAAACGGTGAGAGGTTCTTTTAGTCATTTGGCCGTTATTCTTCGTGAGAAAAAGTTAACGGGACCAAACTATATGGACTGGAAAAGGAACCTGGACATAATACTCATAGCCGAGAAGTATAAGTATGTCATTTTCGAGACCTGCCTTGAAATCGAGGAAGGTTCCACCGACGAAAAGTAAGAGGCTGAGAAGGCATGGAAGAAGGCTAATGAAATGGCACGTTGCTATATGCTAGCCTCCATATCTAATGTGCTACAATCTAAACACGAGTACATGGCTTCTGTGTATGACATTAGTCATTCATTGGCCATTATGTTCGCAGATAAGAGCCAGCCCGCAAGGTAGGAGGCTCTTCGAACTATAATAAACACTAAGATGGCTGAGGGAGCATCAGTCAGGAAGCATATGCTCAAGATGATTGCTGCTTTCGAGGAGGCAGAAATCTTAGGGGCTATCATTGACCCTGAGAGCTAAGTGGACATGGTTCTCAAATCTTTACCAGGTTCCTTTACTCAGTTCAAATTAAACTACATATGAACAAGTTAAATATGAGTTTGACTGAGTTGATGAAGGAACTACAGCTGACAGAGAAGGTCATGAAGCCACATTCAAAGGCCATGATTGCTAAGGCTTCTTCCTCAAGAATTAGGTCCAAGCCCAGAAAGTTCAAAAGGAAGAAGGGAAACACAGTAGCCCAGCCTAAGACCCAACCCCAAGATAAATCGAAGGGCAAGTGCTTCAAATGTGGGAAGAAGGGACACTAGAAATAGGAGTGTCTAGATCTTCAAGCCAAGAAAAACCCCATAGGTAATGTTTTCTATCTATAGTCTATATCAATGGTCGGATCAACTTCCACTTGGATTATTGATTCAAGAGCCACTGATCATATCTATAACTCCTTGTAGTGGTTTAGGAAGATAAGAAGACTCAAGAAGGGTGAACATGGATTACGCGTGGGAAATAGAGCACAAGTCTGGGCCCTTGCATTGGGAGAGTTTGATCGTATTTTTTATTGTAATACGAAAGTGGTTTTAATAGATATTTTATATGTACCTGGTTTTCGTCAGACTTTGATTTCAGTTGCAAAACTTATAAATCAAGGATATTCTGTATCTTTCCATTCTGGTATTTCTATTAGTAGAGATGGAGAAATATTATGGACTGGGCACATGTATGGAAATCTATTCTATTTAAAACCTATTAACAATCAATTAAATAACACTTAATTTGAACCTTTAATTAAGAAGAGAAAGACCAATGTAAATGACTCATATCTTTGGCATCTGAGGTTGGGTTACATGAACTCAACTAGGATTCAGAGGCTAATCCATGATGGGCCTTTGGGCTCATTGAGATTGGAAGATTAGCCTCAATATGAATCTTGCCTGGTAGGAAAGATGACCAAAAGGTCTTTTATCCTAAAGGCAGATAGAGCCAAAGAGGTATTAAGTCTTGTTCACACTGATGTGTGTGGTCCATTGTCTACACCAGCTAGAGGAAGTTTTGAGTATTTCATCACTTTCAAAGATAACTGTACAAGGTTTGGTTATATTTACCTAATGAGACGCAAGTCTGACTCTTTTGATAAACTCAAAGAGTTTAAGACTGAAGTAGAGCGTCAGACAGGTAAATTAATCAAGACCTTACGATCGGATCGTGGTAGAGAGTACCTCCTAGGTGAATTCAATGACTACATGGTACATTATGGAATAGTATCCCAACTCTCTGCGCCAGGGGCGCCCCAGCAGAACAGAGTAGCTGAGAGAAAGAATAGGACATTAATGGAAATGGTCAGAAGAATGATGTCTCATGCTACTCTTCCAGTATCTTTTTGGGGATATGCCCTAGAAACAGCGACATATATTCTGAACTTAGTGCCTTCCAAGTCAATACCTAGGACTCCCTATGAGATATGGACTGGGCATAAGTCAAGTCTGAATCATCTCAGGATATGGGTTTGTCCAGCCTATGTACTGATCAAGGGAGAAAAGTTGGATCCAAGGTCAGAATTATGCTATTTTGTTGAGTATCCAAAAGGAACAAAAGGTGGTTACTTTTCTCATCCTAAGGACCAGAAAATACTAGTTAGTACCAATGCTAGATACTTAGAGGATGATCAGAGTACTTCCACGAAAGGTTCAACTAGGTTGGAACTCAATGAGAAGTTATCTTCGGAAGCAACCTCTTCTGACCCGATTGTGGAACAAGAAGAGGCATAGTCTCAAGAGCCTGTACAAGTGTTACCTCGTCGTAGTGGAAGAGTGTCTAGGGTTCTAGATAGATGGTATGTAGAAGCTTTTGAGCTGGTCTCTGACCATCAGGAATAAGACCCCACTAGATATGAGGAGGCAATTGCTAATACCGATGCAAATCTATGGCATGAAGCAATAAAAGTCGAGATTGAGTCTATGTACTTCAATCAGGTTTGGAATCTTATAGCTTCACCTAAAGGGATAAAACCCATTAGGTATAAGTGGGTGTACAAGAGGAAGAGGGGAGCAGATGGGAAGGTGGAAACCTTCAAAGCTAAGATTGTGGCAAAAGGGTATACTTAGAAAGAAGGGATCGATTATGAGGAAACTTTTTCCCCTGTGGCCATGCTTAAATCCATCCGTGTCCTCCTTGCCATCGCATGTCACTATGACTACGAAATATGACAAATGGATGTCAAGACGGCATTTTTAAGTGGCCATCTTAGCGAAGATATCTATATGTCTCAACCGGAAGGTTTTATTGCTGACGGCCAAGAACATATGGTTCGCAAGCTTAAGAAGTCCATTTATGGACTCAAGCAAGCATCGAGAGTGTGGAACATTCGTTTTGATGAGACTGTAAAGTCTTATAGTTTTATTCAAAACGAGGATGAACCATGCGTGTACAAGAAACTTGAGGGGTTTAATGTGGTTTTTCTTGTCTTATATATGGATGACATTCTACTCATTGGAAATGATATAGGGTTATTGTCATTTACAAAGGTTTGGCTATCTAGTCAATTCAGTATGAAGGACTTGGGAGAAGCTAGCTACATTCTCGAGATTAGACTTCTTAGAATTATCCCAAGTCGCATACATTGACAAGATACTAGCCAAGTACAGCATGGACTCATGCAAGGGAGCTCTAATCCTTTACAGACATGGGATGTCACTTTCTTCAAGGGACTGTCCTAAGTCTCAAAAAGAAAAGGGCAGAATGAGTAGGATTCCCTACGCTTCGGCTGTGGGAAGTCTTATGTACACCATGTTGTGTACTAGGCCAGATATCTGCTTCGTCGTAGGCTTAATTAGCAGATATTAGTCAAACCCTGGGGAGGTTCATTAGCAAGCTGTAAAGTATATTCTCAAGTACCTTAAAGGAAAAAGAGATTATATGTTGGTTTACAGGGCTGATGATTTGGTTCCTACTGGATACACGGACTCAGACTTCCAGGCAGATAAGGATGAGAGAAAATTCACTAGTGGATATGTCTTTACCTTGTCAGGAGGAGTAATTTCATGGAGGAGTATCAAGCAATCTTGCATTGTTGACTCAACCATGGAAGCTGAGTATGTGCCAGCTTCGGAAGCATCCAAGGAAGCAGTCTGGCTCCGGAAGTTCCTTTCAGAACTGGAAGTCATACCATATATGGATAGACCGATTGTGATGTATTGCGACAATACTGGCGCAGTATCGCAATCCAAGGAACCTCAAAACCACAAGAAAGGGAAGCACATCGAGGGGAAGTACCATATGATCCAGGATTTCATCCAGAGACGGGAAGTCGTGGTGGTACAAATTGCCTCTGAGAATAATCTAGCAGAGCTATTCACCAAGCTTTTGGCAGAGAGAGTTTTCAAGAGACACTTAGACGCCATTGCGGTAGGTACCTATGGACTTGCCTAGTCTTAGAGTGCAAGTGGGAGATTGTTGGAATGTATGCTCTCTTAGACCAGTTTTCTGATAAAAATATCGAATATGTTAATAAAAGAATTTATTTTCGAAAATCGTTTGTGAATTTATTTTCCTTATTTGTGCACAATTTCGTTTGGAAAAGACCCATTGTGTTTAAATAAGTGATCATGCGAATGGAAGTCTTTCACAATAAAGTATGGATCATAGGTTAGTTAAACACATAAACAGTTGTTCTTAACCGATTGATGAGAATGGGAATCTCATCATGTTTAGGTTATTATGTTATGGATTCCAAATGGGGATTGGCTTACCTTTAGCTAGTGAGTAGTCCACTCACTTCATGACATAAGCATATTTCGAATACGTAGAATAGGACCTATAGTAATGGTTTCTAAAAGTACTATATGGTAGAAACCTAAACTACTACCTCTACAGCGTGGACTAGTACTCTATGACTTGACTATGAGTTGGTGGTCTGGCAAAGCTAGAAGCATATACTTTGATATGCTATAGTTGAGGTTCTATAATAGGGCCAATAAACTTTCATGTTGGGTATGTGTGACTAGTTAGTTAAGACAGACTTGTACAAGATAGTTTCTACACCATATCACCCCTTATGGTTGTTTGAGTGATCTAAATATCCAGGGCCCTAGGAAATATGACTTGGATGTTTGCTTTAGGGTAGCTCCCTTGGAAAGCAAAAACACTCCAAGAAGTCGTGGATCATTAGACTAAAAGCCTAAGGATGGTAGATGTCATTTAGAGAGGTGTTAGTACACTTCTTCCTCTCTAAATGTACGGCGATATGTAGAGGGGTATTTTAGTCATTTCACTAGTAGGTCGAAGACTTTGCTGGGTCAATATTTTCTTATGGTGATATTAGGATATATTTAAATTGTAAAATACATCTATTTATATAGTAGGGGTATTTTGGTCATTTTAGTAGCCAATGCGATATGTCTTTTTGGTCCTCGGAATAGCCCGTAAGTCCTAATTAATTTTTGGGTTGAGAAAATAATCTCAGTTGAGAGGATTTTATTTTATTCAGGGAGTCTAATTTATTATTTGATTGGAATAAAATAAATGGAGAGAATTTTATTATCTGGTTAAATTGGTTAATTAATTATTCAGGGCCGAGCTCCAATTTGAATAATTAGAAAATTAACCGGGATTTAAACTAGAGGAAAATAATTATTACTTAGTTATTTATTGGGTTGTTTATTTAATTAAATCCCAAGAAATAAATAATTAATGTTTAATTATTTTTGGTTCATTTGGATTCATTAATTATTTATTGGGCTATTTATTTAATCCCAAGAAAAATAATTAATGTTTATTATTTTGGATTTTTCGGTTCCAAAAAATAATAAATATTATTTTGGCCCAATAGCTTGGACCATAAGATTTTTCCGGACATAGTTCAAAAGAGTTTAGGGTGAAGCGAAAATTTATTTTGTAAATAATATTCGAATATTAAATTTCGGGAATATTATTTTTATCAAAATAATTATTTTTAGTTTAATTACTCTTGGCTTTCTGTGTGAAAAAATAAAATAAAAGAAAAGGGAAAAAATTAGAAAAATCCCCGAGACTCTTGGCCCTCTCTCTCTCTCGTGTTGTCCCCTCGCTTCACTGGCTTTTGGTTTTCTGATGCCATGAGAAGCCATTAAAAAGCCAACGATGGAAAGATGAGTGTGTGGCTTTTCTCATCTAAATTGTGTTCACCAACTAAAATTAGGTGTGGTCATATTCTAAGAATTGAAACGCCTAGCATTATTCATCACACCGGAGGAGAAGAAAGAGCTGGACAGTTTTTCACAGGAAGCTTCATCTCACGATGGAGAAGGAAGCTATTTTTTCAGGTTCAAACCATTCTTCTTCAATCTTCAAGTTTTAAGGCTCCAAGAGGTATGTGTTTCGAGCCTCCATGCTGCTGCCATGCCATGTTTTATGTTCTTTCTGTCCATTTTTATGTCCACCGTATGCATGCTCTGTAATGTTAATTCCTTCAATGAGCATCCGGATACATTGAGTTTGTTCAACACATTTATGCTTTACAGTGAGGTTTTATATGTATTCTTGCAGGTTGTGTTGGAATGATTAGAGGAGATTGAATTGGTTGTTATTTGGTGCGAGGTATACTTTCAGGAGTTTAGGCATAGTGGTGTGAGTTAGTTGAGAGTTGAGGGGGTGTTGTGTATTATGTTTGAAACAGAGGAGACAGAATTCTTCTAAAATCTTTGAGCTTCTTAGTCCTTATCCTTCTATCTTCACTACTACTTACTTGCCAATATGCCTAGAGCACGGGGTCAAACCTCCAAAAGGGCTCGAGCTTCTTCTTCCTCAGCCCCTTCATCTATAGACCCCCTGTTTCTTAGGCCAGCAGAGTTCATTGATCCATCATGTGAGGAGTGGTACAATAGGAGGGCTTCTAATAAGATTATTGTGGAGCATACCTTTGCATCTATCCTAGACCGTGCCCTTAGACTGGAAATGATGTTTAGGAGGCTAGGGTGGGGGCCTATAGTACAGCTAAAGGGGGATTATTGTCCAGTGCTCATTAAGGAATTCTATGCCAACATGGTTGAAAAGGGCAATAAACACCTTCCACACATTAAGACAAGAGTAAAGGGAACCCCCATTATCATCACACCCAACCATTTAGCTACTCTTCTCCAAGTGTATGATGATGATTCTTGGCAAAGGGTAGATACTAATAATCAAAAGATTCTTTTTTACCCTAATTGGGATGCCAGTGGAACTAGAGCTACTCTAGGGTTGCACAAACACAATGCTTTCCATGCTAACAGCTTCTATTCTAACAATGATCTTGCTACCAACTTTAGGGCTCTAGTATACATATTCGGTTTTAATGTTGTACCCCAAGCCAGTGGTTTCAATGAGACACATCTTATTGATACATACATCTTGCATAGGATGATGACCACTCAACCTATCGCTCTTGCTTCATTGATCATACAATCCATTAGGGATGTGGTTCATCATCGTCTCTCTACCAAAGCCTTCGTCTTCCCTCTAGTCATCATGAAAATTCTGAGAGACTTTGGTATTAGTACTGAGGGGGAATTGATGGAAACTACCACTGAGCATGACCTAGTAACGGAGTAAACCTTGATGAGCAGTGGGTACAAGTATAGCCCAGAGATGAAGAAATGGTTAACTCCCTATGAGGTCAAATATCCCGGCCAAGTTCAGCCACCACCTGTGGAGGAGGAGCACCCACCACTACCATTACGAGCACGAGCAGGTAGTTCACAATCTCAATCAAGGACTAACTTTGAGACTGCAGTGTTGGGACAGTTAGCCCAGCAGACAGAGATGTTGCTACACATGTGGGACTCCACTGATAACATTGCCCGACGGTAGACTACTATGGAGTAGCAATGGGCTGAGTGGATGTAACGTTTTCTGGGACTACATGGCGGTGAGGGCACTTCCTAACCTGATGATGATGATAGGGGGGATTGAGATGATTGTTCTACACTTGTTCCTACTTGTCAGTCTCTTTTTGTTTTTTTTTTTCCTTTATATTTGGAAGACCTTTTCTAGTTATTTCTCGTACTTTTTTTTTTTTACTATTTCTTTATTTTTTGTTTATTTTTCTTTTCTAGTTTTTATGCTTTGGTGTGTTTCTTTTTTATTTTTCTATTTAGGTACTTCAACAATGCTCATTTCTCCAAGAACTCGATTGTTGTGTAGAAGAATGCCCACTGTAATGGAAGTATTTTCTTTCTTATCTTTTTCCCTTTATTTTTGGTCCCGTGGCACTATTTTCTTATTCTATTTATTTGGTCATTGAGGACAATGTCCAGTTTAAGTGTGGGGAAGTGGTTTGAATGAGAATTCTTCTATACTTCATTCTTTTATACTTCATTCTTCTTGTTATACTTCATCCTTTTGAAATATCCTTGTGAGCAAAATTTTCAATTTATTATTATTTTTTTATTTTGTGAGCTTTCAAGATGTATTTTTAATGCATGTCTTTGTACTAGATCATGAAGCATATGTTGTATATCAATTGTGGCTTATGCATGACTTTTTGCATGCACTTGGACTAAGTACTTATTGATCAAATGCTTTACATTGTTTTTAAACCTGTTTTTCTGCTAAAATTTATTGAGCGTTCTATAACTTACTTGAATACCTCTTGAGGTGAAATACGAAAGACATTCATGATTTAACTTAGGGATGACGGTAATAGCCATTCTTTTGATACTTTGAGCTTTTCAAGCCTACCTATTTTATATTATCCCCAGTGCATATTTTGCGCCTAAATTGTCAATTTCTTTCTTCAACCCATTATCATACTTTTTCCATTACTTCTTTCTGAGAGTTTGATAATCCTTCCAAATCTTTGATTGCTCTTAATGGATAAAAGTACAAGTAGAGGAATTGTGAGAGAGAAAGCGTGTGTAAATGTCATGACTTGTTACTTTTAGTCATGCATCATTGTTGAGTGGAGTTGTGAAAGAAGAAAAGAAAAAGAGGAAAAAAAAAACTTGAGAACAAACAAAAAGCTGCTAGAAAAGGATTGGAAAGAAAAAAAAATGAAAAACAAACAAAAGCAGCATCTAGAAGGAAAGAAAAAGAAAAAAAAAAAGCTGAAAGAGAAAGAGAAGAAGAGCATAGGAAGAGAGCTGAAAAAATTGTTGAAAATTTTATGATCTTGTGCAATATGAATGATGAGTTAAGAATAATTGAGAAAAAAAGAATGCAAGATTTGCTTGAACTATGCTATAATTGCCACATAAGGTTATGGGTTTTGATTGATTTTGGAATAGAAGAGTAAGAAAAGTTTGGAATTTCTTGGTACATTTTGTTTATCCTTTTCTTGCAAACTCTCTTCCTCTTTAATATTTGATTTTCCTATTTCCTTCGTTTGACAAGCTACATTACAAACCCTTTAGCCATACATTACAAGCTTTAAAGTCCTACTTAACCTAAGTAGAATTATGATATGTCTCAGATTAGTGGAGAGAGTGTATGAATAGTAAGCTTATGGAATGCATATTCTTTTTTAACTAAATTCTTTCCAATGGTTTGAGAATATTGTTAAGTATTGGGATGGTTCTACTAGTCATTATTCACTTACAAAATCTTGCATTTGTTATGAAAGGTATCGTAGCATATGTTTTGTTGTCTTAAATAAAGAAAGCATTAGAGATATTATTTTGATAGTAATTAAGTGATTTTGTGAAAACTTGTGTTTTTCCTACTTGTCTTTGATACATTGCTTGAGGACAAGCAAAGAGCTAAGTGTAGGGAAATGTGATACGGCTAGGACAGGGGAACCGGCGCTGACCACATGCTGTTGGCATACATTTTGAAGCGATGAAAAACTGGTGAAACAGTGCTGAACAAAAATCGAACCGGCACCGGCTGTGAGGCCAGAGGCAGCGCCAGCTGCAGTCTAGAAAGGTTCGTGCGAAAATCAAGAAAAATCGACGAACGAACAAAGGAATAGACCACAACCGGCACCGGCCCTAGGCAGGACAGGCGGCGCCAGCTGTGCCCTGATGTTGAGGTAGTGTCTCGATTTTCGCATGCATTTTTTGGTAATTTACAGAGTTTTAGTATTTTTCTACTTCTAGTCAGCTAGAAACCCTAGAGGAATGAAAGTAGGCACTTTTAAAGCCTATAAATAAAGGGAAAACACAAGGAAAATGAGAGGATTCGCATATCAAAATAGAAAATCACTCAAATTAAGGAGGAATTCTGTGAAACCCCAATCGAAACCAACCTTAGAGTAAAGGGGTTGGGATGCATATAATATTTTATTGCATGTTTAAATATATTTTTATATGATTTTCTATGCTTTGGATTTGTGTGTTATAGTCTCGAGGGCTTAATTATGTTCATTGAGTAAGAAGGGCAAAATGGTAATTTTTTCTTGAGGTAAAAATAGGGAGATAGCTTGAGGATTAAATAGGAAAAATATTTTAGAGAGAAAATAAGAACAAGAGTTGTTGTGGTTAGAGCTTTGGAATTAATTCTTGAGGTATTGGATTCAAATTCCATCATTGGTGCTTTAGCATGATTAAATTATATTTTTGTGGGGGAAGGGTAGATTTTTGTCCTTGAGTGCTCTAGAGAAGGGTAAAGGTGATGTCCTAGGGGAGACATGATAGGAGTACACTAATCCTACTCTTGTACCCTACAAAAATTCCTAAGGGAATTCATACCCTTCTTGATCCTTAGTTTTTCTTACTTCTCAATTTCTTAAATTATTCAATTTAATCAAGCCAATTTCATTCCAGAAATTTCACTAAAGTGCTGTGGCTTTGAAGGTTCAAATGTCTAAGTGAAAGACATCTTATGGACCGAAAGTGTGGAAGAGATGGGGAAGGTTCTAAGAGAATTAATTCCTCTAGTGAACCTTCAAAACTTCCCTCTAGCTATGTTTATTTTCCTTCATGTAGTGATATGAAATTTTTTCAGCTTCTTGTGCCTTCAAGGTGTCAAAATTTTCAGCCATCATTCCCCCCCAAATGCTGCCAGAAAATGGCCCTCTTGACCAGCTTGAAATCTGAAAATTTCTGGCCAAATTCGAACTGCACAAATGCTGTACAAAACCAGAAAATTTTTGGGAAAAATCGCAGCATATATGAGCTTAAACAAAGCTATTTTCTTCCAACTTTCTCCCCACTCCTTAGCCACATTTTTCCTCTAGGAAGAAGGCTGGAAACTAGCCTTGAAAGATCTCTGAATGCCCCTTCAAACTCTCTGCAATCTAACTGGAAAATGGTAGCAAAAGCTGCCCAGAAAAATTCCAACAAATAGCGAGACCTATACAGGATTTTTTTTCCAACTTTGTTTCCTCCTTCAGCCCTAGCCGAAACTTCACCATTTTTCTGCACAAACCTCTCTTGAATAGCCATAAACTGAACCCCATTGTCTTCCCCAACCTTCTGCACAAAAACTAGTCATGGCTGCCGTAAAATATCTCTAACGAATTACTCCAATCATGCCTTGATTGGAAACCAAAATTCCAACAATCTTAATTTAGCAAACTTCCATAAAATGTCCCCAAAACAACCAGACCTTTCATTCACCATTAAACTCCCTCTTTTCAGCCACCATTGACCTTCTTCAACCAGCTTTCATCTAGCAAAATCACTGAACATCAGTCGGCCATAGCAGCTTCCAAAAAGCTCTTCATTGATCAAAGATATTCTTGTTATATTTTGTTTCCAAATTTGATTCCCAAAAATATTCTTTTCAGATTTCAACAACCAGCCTTTCCTTTTCCTTTCAAACCAGAAAAATCATCTACCTAAACTACACAAACAATTCGGCCACTGCAAACATACAGAATTGTGGCAGCTTCAAATCCAAAGTCCCTCCATTCTCTTCAACCTTCAAGTATGCATAGAACGCCAAGAACACCTACTCACTTCTCTCGCCTAATACCTCTCCAAACCACTTCAATCTCCTTCAAAAAAAATTCTAGATTTCATCTACTCACTGCCATGAGTCCATCCATACCATTTTTAACATCAAACTCCAAAATTCAACTCCCTCTTTATAAAAAATCAGTATTTTTGTGAAAGCTCAAGAACACCTTCAAGGTAGGTTTGTTCAATCAACTTCATCTTCACTAATCTTCAATCTCTAATGAATATATATGTGTATAAGCATGCTATTGGACTCTCTTCTCTCTCTCTCTCTCTCTCTCTCTCTCTCTCTCTCTCTCTCTCTCTCTCTCTCTCTCTCTCTTCGGCGAATGAATTCTTCACCAATGGCCATGCTTTCTTCATCTCTCTTAGTCCGATCTAGTCATCTAGGGGTTGAGATCCATTCGAAACTCCTTCAAGGTACTTATCAATCAAGTAAGCATTTTCAACCCTCCTTTTTAATTCTAGATTCATGTCTCTAGGATGATATTGGTAGGAGATGGATTATGAATAGGATTTGAGCATGTATTGTTGTGATGAGTTGAGATTGAAGCATGAATAAATGTGTGTATATGATGGAGATGGGATTTATGCATGAGTTGGTTATCTTGGTTGATTGTATGGTGTTTTTAAGGTTTAATGCATGTCTCCATGTCATAAGTAGTTTTTGTGATCAAGTATGTTAGAGATTATGTCACCTATGGTGAATAGGATTTATATTCATGTATGATTGTTAAAGCCATGATTATGTTTATGCTAGTAGAGGTTGGATCATGCCTTGGTAAATTTAGATCTATGCTTTTATGCATGATATGGATGAGTTGATGAATTGAAGTTGAGTGTATGTTCATGATTGTGGTTAGCAATAGAAATATGATCATAATCTAGTTGTCCCTAAGCTAAGTTTATTTCATCAATAAAACATTTAATATTATAATTTTTTCTAGTAAGGTAGACTTGGATTATTATATATAATAAGGATATTTTAGTTAAATAAATGATAGCTTTTATTTCAAGAAATAAAATATATACATATTATATATAATAATAATATCAAATAAAGCCTTTTATATAAATAATCATAATAAATAAAATATTAATTTTGTAAGTCTTATATTCATAAATATCATTAAAATTTATTATATTTCAATTATTATCTTTTAACCAAAACCTATTAAAATTCATGTAGTATCTTTCAATCAAGACCCATTAAAATTTATTTTCAACTAATTTTAGTTATCAATTATTTTCAAACAATTAATTATTAATAAATCATTATTTTACCTAATACCACCAAGGACTCTTCATCAATTAAACTCTAAATTATTCTTAGCAAGATTTAAACCTTCAACTTATTAGTACCTATTTTCTGAAACAATAATTATTTTAAATATCAAATTAGACTTAGCTTATAAACCCTTTTTATTTAATATTTGGCCTTAAAGCTTAGGACACTAGGATCATGGTAGTAGTGAGTTGATCTGGCTTTATTTGTGAAGGTGGATTTTAGCTTGAGATTAATTATGGCTTGTATTTACCCCAGGCGGGGTTGGGTCAGCTGTTGAAGACCTTTATTTTATCTCAAGATAAGGATTAGGTAAGCTCCTGCATAAAACCTGTTTGATATAAAATGTTTATTATGGCAAGCCAAATGTAGAGTGCATGGACACTCATTTTTATAAAGGCAATTGAGGATTGTCTCATGTCTTATTTCTGTTAAACAAATTATTTGAAAATCAATAAGCAGATATACTCAAACTCAAAACTCTTTCCAAAACTGATTTTGACAAAGATTTTGGAAATCCTTAATTGCCATTTTCAAGTGGGACTATGTTTTATTCCTTTTTCCCCAAGTGGGGTAAGTTACGTTGAGTACTCAATAAGGGTGGACTGCTAGGACTAATCTTTGAAGGGTTAGGGTGAGTCTCTCAGTAGGTGGCCACCTCTGAGGGGTAAGTCCTCCCCGAATAGGATGTCAGTCCAGTAGGTCGTGCCGGTCCGAGCTATCAGTTTTTTTTTTTTCAATCAAGTGACTATGTGTTACAGGATTGGACAACCGGTTGTTGTTTGGGTATATAGAAGGAGGAGTATCTTACCCGGTAGGCCGATCACCTACCTTTTGTCAGTCTGCACAAAGTGTCGGGATTCTGATCGGTTATGGGGCCCAACGTGTGGTAACCCATGATCATTTCTTTTGAGTGGTTGATTTTATTGACTATGTATGGTTGGAAAAGCCAAAACACCACTCTTGATTTTAACTAATGTTTATTGCTTGCCAGTATTTCTCTTATAAAGATTTATACTTTACATTCACGAACTGTTTCCACTAGACACTTAAAGCACACACAGACTTACTGAGATTTTTGTCTCATCACCCTTTTTACCATAATTTCAGGTCGATCCTGTTGTGGGGATGAGTAGCTAGATATTGCTTGCCTTGGAAGATTTTTCTAATAGTTAATTTGTGTAATGCTTTGGGGAGTTGAGAGTGGATAATTTTATTATGGATTTGATTTTTTTTTTAAATTCTTGGATTCATTCTTGGGTTGTAATATATTTTAAGTTAAAGTATTATTTTTATTCCGCTATTTTGATTGTGTGACTTAGTTATAAAGACCCTTGGTCCTTTGGACGGGGCGACATCCCCGGCCCTAGCGGGCCTAGGTAATAGGGTGTTACAAGTGGTATCAGAGCCTAGGTTATAAGCAAAAATTGATAGTATATGTGTTAATTATTTAAGTTTAAATCCTTATCTAACCTATCTTGTTGATGTTGTAAGATGGTTAAGATGCTTAGGACCGCGAGAAAAAGGTAGCAATGGCACCCGTCTATCCCTATATATCCGGAATACCTTCCAGTTCCCTCGCCTGCCTCTCAGCCAGTTATCCCTATGGAGGATAGCAGTGATGATCAGATCTAGATCTATGAGCCACCCCCCAATTCCAGTGGTAGACATAAGTTCTGACAATGACAATGAGGTGATAGCAACGGAGCATGTACCCCACCCTCCTAGTCCCGTAGTGGACTTAGCAGCAGATAGCGATGACCCGGGGGAGATAGACTATGAGTCTCCACCTAGGCCTTCTTTCATTCCTCCTTTCAGCCGAGTTGAGCCCGGGAAGGGTTCTAGGCGCCCTGGGAAGGAGCCGATGGAGGGATTTACTAGTGGGGTTGTGGTAGATTTTTCTAAGAATTCTGGGGGTTGGTTGTATGAGGCTGATGATGAGGGTTCTGATGAGGACTAGAGGGCTAGGAGTTATTTTGAATTGGATGTTTATTTATTTATTATTTTTTGAAAACTTTGATGTTAAGGATTTTTAATTCTGTTTTCTATCAAAATTTCGAATTTATGCAAGTCAATTTCTGAAAGAGAATTTATTCCTTAGGCAAAATTTACATCTGATTTCTTTTTACATATATCTGACTGTGAATGCATGCGCACCTAAAATGATTTGATCCTTGTATGCATACACTTATCATTTAGGGTGTGGTTTAGAATGGCACCCAAGCATCGTGCAACTTCATCCAGCAGAAGGGCTTCGGAAGCCGATCATGTGGCACCAGAAGTCGAGACAGCCCAGATGCACTCACCCGACTGGGGTGATAGGAGTGGTCTGAATATGGGCGTGAGGTCTGAAATTCCAATTGATGTGACGATGGGCCAGACATTCAACAAGATGGCCAAAATTCTACAGACTCTGACCGAGCGAAGGAACCCTAAAGAGGAAGATGAGGCGTTAGAGTGGTTTCAGAAGTTTCAACTGCCCATCTTTCTCGGTGAAGCAAAATAAGATCAGAAGGCAGAACAATGGATCGAGCAAATGGAGGACATATTTGCAACGCTTCAGTACACCGAGGAGCGGATGGTTAAGTTTGCGACTTTCTAGTTGAGAGGACCAGCTCGGGCATGATGGCAGCGAGTTCAAGACGACTGGAAAATGAGCAAGTAGGAATGGAGATGGTCTAACTTTGTTGAAGTCTTCCGAGCTGAGTACATCCCTCAGTGGATCGTGGAAAAGCAGGAGGATGAATTTCAGAATTTGAAGCAGGGGAGCATGTCAGTGGCTCAGTACTCGGCACGATTCACCCAATTGTCAAAATACTGCTAGAGATTAGTGGATACCGAGCAAAATAGGACGAAGCAGTTCGTCAAGGGGCTGAGGTCGGAATTGTGGAGGGCATTGGTAGCAATGGGGCCAACACTGAAGATGATAATAATGAGGATGATCGTGATGATGAGGATTGATTATATTTCTCCTACAATATATTTCTTTTCTTTAGCTTTCTTTTCTCTTTATATTTTCATAATCTTTCGTAGGATTTCTTTTCAGTAGTCCTTTTTCCTTCTTTTCCTTTATTTTGCTGTTCTTATCCTTTTTCTAGATTTATGCTTTTGTTTTTGTTTCTTTTGTTTTCCTTTAGTTACAATTTCCCTTTCCTCCTCATGATGAATTCAAATATGTTGAAGTTTAAGTGCAATGGGAGTATTTTCTTTTCTCTATTCTTCCTCTTTAATTATTGTTGGTCTTCTTGGCTTTCCTTTCTTTGTCATATTTTTTGCCATTAAGGATATTGTCTAATCTAAATATAGGGGAAAGTTTACTTTGAAAGTATTTTCCATATCTTTCCTGAAAATTTTCAAAATTTTTGTGGTTTTAATGCCTTAGCAAAGTTGTGATTATCTTTCTTCTTTAGATCTGAGATGTGTCATTCATTTGGTGGATTTTTATTAAAATTGTTTATTGGATAGGATGTGTTAAGACTTGAGAATTTAGGTTAATCTTGTTTATGCATTGGTATTTGAGTAGTATTTGATTCGTCTAGTTTAAATATGGATAATGTGAGGAGTATGGAAAAGGTTATTGGCTAACTCATGTATAATAGGATTGAATTTTGTTTGACTTTGAGCTATGTTTAGGAATGAGAAAATATTGTGGAAAAATTATAGATAATTGTTGTGATTGTTGCTATTAAGGAAAAAAAAATGAGATGATTATTATTGATGAGAAAAGAAATTGTTTTTGCTTGATTATGGGGGACAATACAGATAGTGAAGAGAAATTCACTTTCTTGAGGCTATAAATTCAGAAAAGTAAAAGAAAAAAAAAGAGATTTTTGAGAAAATGATAAGTGATGACTTTAAGCTAGTAAATACAGTGTGTGAAGAGAATTCCATGCACTTGAGGCTATCAATTCCCAAATTCATTAAAAAAAATTAAGAGAAAAAGAATTTGAGTGTCTTCCTCAAAACATTACTTAAGTTATGCAATTTTTAGACTTATAATGCTTGAGTTGGTAGATAGCTTGACTTGTATGATTCATGTTATCCATACTTTTACTTGAATAGTGAAATAATGTTCCTATACTAGGGTATAAACTTGTTTAATTCAACTTTAAGGGCCTTGATATGTCTTGTTTGGTATTGTGTTTTGTGAATGATTTCAAAGGTTTGATAGAATGACAAGGACATATCTAATGTTTGAAAAGGTAATTATGATTTTGTCTAAGTGAACTTTTTGAAACAATGTCTTATTTTTCTTTGTTTAAGGGCTTTGCTTGAGGACAAGCAAAAGTTTAAGTGTAGGGGAAAGTGATAGGGGTAAAATTCATCTATATTTTTCTAGTTATTTGAGGGTGTTTTGTGATACATTTGTTGTAATAACTAGGCATATTCCTTCATATTTGATATTTTAGCATTGGAAAGGCATTTTGGGGTTTTATTGCAGACAACGATGAAAAAATGACGACACCGTCGCCGTTCAAACACGGCCGGCACCAGCTGTGACCCACCGAGCCAAAGCCGGCCCCGATCTGGACAATAGGGGATTTTTTAGCAGAAAACCAGAGCACGGCCGATGCCAACTGTGACCCACCAAGCTGGCACCAGCTCCACTCTGTGCAACATTGGCAAGCTTTCTAATTTTTGCTCGAATTTGGTAATTTCTAAGAGTTTTTGTATTTTTCCAATCTATAATCAGCCTAGAACTCTTAGGGGACGAATTTTAGCACCTTGAAAGCCTATTGGAACAAGAAAAGCACAAGACAAGCGTATGAATATAAGAATCAAATATGTAAATCACTCATTGAAGGAGGAATTCATCAAATCAAGAAGCATTATTCAAGAGAGTCTTCAAAGGAGAAGAAGAAGGCTTGTCTATGAGTTTTTTCTTTTACCTTTGTTTTGTTTTTCTAGAATAGTGATGTGTTTAGTGTTTTTATTATAATTTGACAATATTTTGGGATTCATGACTTTTGTATTAACTTATCTATTTGATCAATTTTCTATCATTATTGGTGTTTGGTTACTTGTGATTATGGAAGAATTGATGAAGTTAGATTTTCTTCAAATTGACTTGGGAAAAGACATTAGAAATTGATTTAGTTTCATTTATTTTATATTTGTTATTTCTTAATGGACTTGGGAAACGAACTTAAAACCAAAGAACCTAGGTAATCAAAGACTAGTTAATTTCGCCGAGTATAGGGTTGTTGACTAATTTCATGTTTATGAGAAGTTGTGTTCAATGCATCTTTTGGTTATGTTGGTTTGATTAGAAAATCTACTAATTTAATCAAGAGATAGTGATTCTATAAATTGGGAAAGAAGTAGAATCTATATAAGTGAATTCATGACTTGGGAAACAATTGAACTTTACTTTATATTCCTTCATGATGCCAAGATGGTGATTAATTGAGATAGTTGCTAAATGGTTCATTGTTATGTTTTCTAGGATAGTTGTCTATGTTGCATATTCCTACATCCTTGAGTTGTATATATTTCTTTATTTTTATTTTTATAACTTTATCACTTTATTTGGTCGGTTAAACAATGAATGAAAAGTGATTAGTGTGTATTTATTCCTTTAAGGATCGATACTCGTTAATTTCATATACTATGCTTACGGTGAGTATATTTACTCGTATATGTATTTTGGGATTGATGTTTTAATTAAAACTTGATTAAAGGATGTATTTAAATTTGATGATTTTTATACATCCAAAATTTATGCATCAAATACACGCAGGGTTAACCTCTTCGTTCGAAATCGCAAGGGTACCCATACTCGGAACTTGAACTTGATTCTCATTAAATAACTTATCAAAATAGGACCTCCATCTCTCCTTGATTTCTTCATCTTTAACCAAAACTCTGTAGTTGTCGTCTTTCACATATTTCACCACACCGATATCTCTAGTCTTCTTTTCCCTGAAACTCACTAGTCTGTGTATATTCTTCTCCCGATCTTTAGTATCTAATTTTTCATATAAATCCTTTTAAACTGTGGATTTTGCTTTTCAATAGCTTCTTTTGCTTTTCTTCTCACGACCTTGCATTTCACAAATTCTCATCACTCTTGCACTTCCCTAAGTTTGTATAGCACTATCTTTTACTCCTTATGGCTTCTTTCACTTCATTATTCCACCACGACGCATCCTTGTTTAGTAGTACTCTTCCTTTAGATTCACCAAGTACTTCTTTAGCTACTGTCCTAATACATGGATCCATCTTTCTCCACATAGTATCTGAATTTGAATCCATATCAAAAAACTAGCCATCTACCTGAACTACCTTATTGATAAAGGCTATTCTTTCATCCCCCTATAGCTTCCACCACTTGATCCTTGGGTCAACCCAATGACTCTGTTTCTTATCCGTTTTCCTAAAATTAAAATCGTGTACTAACAGCCTGTGTTGTGTAACTACACTCTCGCCTAAAATAACTTTACAATCCATACAACCACTATAAAACTGATGCCTTATAATAAATAAGTCTATTTGACCAGCATTTAACCCGTTTCTAAAAGTCACTAAGTGAGAATCTTTCTTCTTAAACCAGGTATTTGCTATAGTCAAATCATAGGCCAAGGCAAAGTCAAGAGTAGCAGTTCTTGCTTCATTTCTAACTCTAAAACCCTAACCTCCATGAACACTCTCAAACTCACTCTGATCAAAACATACATTTCCGTTTAGATCACCACCAATTAAAAACTTCTCTGCATATGGTACACTTTGTACAGTTTCATCTAAATCATCCCAAAACTGTTGCCTAACTAAATCACCAAGTCCCACTTGTAGTGCATACGTGCTAATAATAGTAGTAATCTCGCTGCCAATCATGATCTTGATTCTCAAAGTCCTGTCATTCTTCTTTTGTACTTTAACCATATCATCAATAAACTTATAGTTAAAAATAATCCCGACTCTATTTCTATTCCTAACTCTACCTGAATACCAAAGCTTATAACCCCAAAGTGCTATTATTCTAGCCTTCTCACCTACCCAATTAGTTTCCTGAAGACACAAAATGCTAATCTTTCTTCTTTGTATAACCTCAACTAATTCTGCCAATATACTGGTCAAAGATCCTATATTCCATGAAGCTAGATGGATCCTATCACTATAGACTATCTTTTTTACCCTACACCCTTATATATTTGACACCACATTTAGGGATTGACACGATGCATTACTTTTAGGCAATGACCTAGTAATCCTCGCATATTTATCACTATACATGGGTCTAGAAAGTGCAGCGCGTTGCTGAGTATGGAACGCCTCCACGATGTTAATCAATTGGTTTATGTCATAGATGTGACTATATTTTACTCTGGCCGTTACAAGTCTAACTGCAACTCTCCTTCTTTATTTGGGCTTAAGACCAGCAATGAACATCGCAAACAAAGCCCACGGAACTCACAAGCTGAGTTAATATTATGTCAATATTTGTAAGTAATCAAATATATTTTACCACATAATCTGCATAATATCTATACAAATTCCTAAAATATAACACATTTACAAAGATAAGTGTAACAAATTAATGATCCAATCCTTAGATTTGTTAACATTTTTGTAAACATATTATAGCCAAATTTGAAGGTAACCAAATATATTTTGGCACATAATCTATCATGATGTCTATAAAAATCCTCAAAACCTAACCTATTTATAAAGATAGGTGTATCAAATTAACGTTCCAACCTTTAGATTTATTGAAATTGATAAGAAAAGCATTATGACCAAATTTGAACTTAATCGGATATATTTTGCCACATAATCTAGCATAATTCTATAAAAATGCCCAAAACCTAACGCATTTACAGGGATAGGCATACTAAATTAACAATCTAACTATTAGATTTGTTAAAATTGCTAAAAAAATATTATGATAAATTTTAAAGGTAATCAAATATATTTTTCCAAATATTCTAGCATAATATCTATAAAAATTCTCAAAACCTAACGCATTTACAAAGATAGGTGTGTTAAATTAACGATCCAACTGTTTTATCTATTAAAATTATTTAGAAAAGAATTATGGCCAAATTTGAAGGTAATCGAATATATTTTGGCACATAATCTAGCATAATCTCTATAAAAACGTAAAAAATCTAACGCGTTTACAAATATTGGCATATCAAATTAACAATCCAACCGTAAAATTTGTTAAAATTGCTAAAAAGAAATGTATTATGACAAAATTTGAAGGTAATCAGATATATTTTGCCTCATAATCTAGCATAATCTAATATGGGGCATATTATATATATTTAAAAATTTAGGGACTAATTTGTAAAATTTTTAGCTTCATGTTATAAATATTTCAAAATTGAGAGACCAATTTATAAAGTTTTTAGGTCATTTTGTAATTATAGAAAATTTAAAGACTAATTCACAAAATTTTTGGGTCATGTTATAAATATTTAAAAATCTAAGAATAGGTATTAGCTAGGAAATGCAAATTTTGTTGCTAAAATTTAGTTAATAGTGATAAAAGTTAATATTTTTAGCTAAGAAATAAATATTTGTAGCTGATGATGCATCATTAGCGAGAAAAACTTCATTTTTTCTTGCTAATACACTTATTTCCGAGCTAAAGCCATCACTTTTAGCTAGGAATAAAAATTTTGTCGCCGAATGTCTTAATTAATGGCCAAAAAAGTTTTTGTCACTATTGATTAAGTATTTTCCTCACTAAAGTGTACTTTTAGCGGGAAAAAAAATCCTAACTAAAATTTTGTCACCAGTGTATTATTTTTTTGTAGTGTTTTATTGCCAATTAATTGGAAAACTTAAAAGGTTGCACATAATAGAAGAATTGGTACTCAAGATATTATAATAATATTATAGGGTTAATTTGTGAGAAGAAACAATACTACAGACAAATTATAAGTAGTTATAATTGTTGGGGTTGTTATTATTGAAACCATATGGGCTTTAATTACAATTAGAGAATTCTAAAGCCTATAAAGGGAAAAGGCTTTATTGTTGTTTTCCTAAAAGGTTTAGGACAATTGCCTGAGACGGTGCACAAATATGTATATGATACTAGATGTTGGTTCTAACATAAAATAGAAATCCTTTTCTTAAACTTGCTTCGAGGAAAAGTAAACCCATGCCGCAAAATTATATACCCACTAGCATCAGTTTCATTGTGTCGTTCTTGAGTACATTCCTTATGTGGATTTCCGTTAGAGGAATCTCTATCCTTGCAATTCAATGGCATGATCAGAGCTAGGATTGTTGGCGTGGATTTAGAAATCTCGGAATTGAAGGCTTCATGGAAATTTTGTGAAAGCTTTTACTAAAACACCTTGAGGTAATCTTTTGCAATTGTCTCTATTTCTTGATCCATAAATTACTTGCAAGTGAAATATTAGCTAGAATTCCTATTTTTTTTCACTTCATTGATTTGATTTGCATGAAGGAATTCTAACATATCCTTAAGCTTTGGGATAGCTCGATCATCATTCAAAATACAAAATAGCTACAAAATCATGACAAAAAAAAAATAATAAAGCAAATTACAGCAAGTATTGTATATATTCACACATAAATTACATCAAACCATCATTAGCTAAAAATGAAAACCTCTACAAGTTTATATGTGCATAGGATTAGATGTCTGGCAGACAAACAAAGTGACCAAGGCATCGCACCACCTTAGTACTGGATTGAAATCAGGGGCCTTAAGGATCAACGTAATGTTTGCCCAAAACACAATATAAATGAAAAGAATTTTAAAAGCTTAATCTTATATTTGCTTAAGGTACCCAATAAGCAATGGTACAAGACAAATGAAAATATTTTTGTTGAACAAAGAAAATCCTACAAAATAATAAAGTTGAAAAATAGAAGGCTCGAGCATTAAGATCATGAAAACATAAACAAGGAATCAAAGACATAAACTTGAAGAGAAAAGTTTATAGGAATCAATTTAGGCATGAAAGCCATTTTCAAGAAGGGGGAAGAAAAACAAAATCACACTTCATGACTCCATGGGTAAGAACAATATTGATAGGGGTTAAAATCACAATTATTTTTCTAGTTATTTGAGGTTGTTTTGTGATACATTTGTTGTAATAACTAGGCATATTCATTCCTATTTGACATTTTTCTTGTAAAAAGGTTTTTGGTAAATTTGTGCAGATTTGAGTTAAAATCTTGCAAAACGTGAATAATTCCAGAATGTAGCTAGTGCCGGGCCCAACCAAGGGACTAGGCATTGAGTCCATTCTGGTCCAATAGAGGAATTCGAGCAACTTTCAGTACAAAAGCAGAACAAACTTAGTGCCAGATCTGGTAAGTGTACTTGGCGCCGGGTCCAATCTGTCTGCCGATGAGAAGAGACAAAAAATAGAGCAAAAACAGGGGAAGAATAGAATGCACTTGGCGCCAAGTGGGTTGAAAGTACCTAGCGCCAAGTACGCTCTAGAAGGCAAATATTCTATGCACGAAATAAGGAATTGTCCAATGATTTTGGTATTTTCATAATCCTACATGGCTAAGACTTTCTCAGCCATAAATTGGCATCCAAGAGGTATAAAAAAGAATAAGAAAGCACAAGGATTAAAAGAGAGAGGGGGGATCCAAGAGTATAAATTCCCAATCACTCATTGAAGGAGGAATTCACCCAATCAAGAAGGATTGTTCAACAGGGTCTTCATGGGTGAAGAAAGAGGTTTGTTTATGAGTGCTTTCTTTTATCTTTGTTTTCTTTTCCTTTAACAATGATGTATTCAATATTTTTATTGTCATTTAACATTATTTTTGGGATTCATGATTTTGTGTTAATTTAGTTATTTGATCAATTCTTTGTCATATTTGGTGTTTGATTACTTGGTATCATGGGTAATTGATGTGAGTTGTTCTAATTGACTTAGACAAAACAATGTTAGGAGTTTCGTTGCATTGATTTCGTAATTGTCAAATTTTAATGGACATGAGCGACGAAGTTAAGATTTTAGGACTAAGTGATCAAAGATTAGGTGATTTCGCCTTGACAAAATGTTATTGGCTAATTTCATGTTTTTAAAGAATTGAGATTCATACATATTTTAGTTAGGATGGCTTGATTGACAAATCTGCTAATTGAATCAAAATATAATGATGAGCTTAATGCATGTTTTGGTTATGTTAGCTTAATTGACAAATCTGTTAATATGAATCAAAATGTACTAATTCCATGGATTGACAAGCGAAGTGAAATTTATCTAAGTAGATTCATGACTTGACAAACGATTGAATTTTACTTTATATTCCTTCATGATTCCAATATGATAATTAATTGAGAGAATTACTAATTGGTTCATTATCATATTTTCTAGGATAATTGTTTAACTTGCATATTTTTACATCCTTGAGTTGTATATATTTCTTTATTTTCTTCTTATTCTTTTCTCACTTTATTGGATTAGTTAAACAATGAATGAAAAATGATTAATGTGTACTTATTCCTTTGAGGAACAATACTCATTAATCCCCTATACTATGATTGCGATGAGTATACTTGCTCGTATGTATACTTTAGAATTAATGTTTTAATTAAAGCTTGACTAAGGGATAGATTTAAATTTGATGATTTTTATACACCCAAAACTAACGCATCAAGTTTTTGGAGCCATTGCCAGAGAACAATATCATGAAAGCTTAGATTTTGTTGATTTAACCATGTTTATATGTTAATATGTCTATATGTAAATATGTATATATATTCCTTGTATGAATCGGTACTATATTTTGTTTTCTTGTATATTTGTAATTTAATGTCCCTACATGTTGTAATTTTCTCTAACCAAACTTGTATTCATGTATCTTAACTAACATGATTTTATATTGTAATACTAACAAGTTATTTCGTATAGGTATGATGGCCAATTAGAGCATGGGACAATATCCTAACATGTCTCACAGGATGACATCTCAACTATCTGACTCCATTGCCTTAGAAGGGATGTTGGAAAATTTTGCCACCTATGTAACTAAAATTTTTTATAAGATAGATGACACATTGGCAAAATTTGAGGGTATGGTTAGAAATATGGAAAGATAAATTTGGTTTTTAATGGATTTAGTGATAAAGTCGCCATTAGGGGTGGAAACATAACATGATTCAGCTGTCATTACATTATGAAGTGGTAAGGAGCTACCCGATCCCAGCACAGAACCGGTAACATCTAAAAAACATGGATCAGAACTAACCCCTCTTATTAAACCTTTTGAAAAACAAACAAAAAACTAGATTTTCAGCTACCAGTGTCGTACCTCACTCACACACACAAAGTAAGAAAAGATATACAATTTGACAAGTTTTTGAAAATATTCAAACAACTACACAAAAATATCCCACTTAGTGAGGCCTTGGTGCACATGCCCAAATATGCAAAATTTTTAAAAAGCACTCTTGTTAACAAAAAAAAAAATTGGAGGAATTATCCACTATAGTTTTAAGTGAAGAATGCTCAACTATCTTGTAGGACCAATAGACTTTGCTAGGAAAAGAAAGTGATCAAGGGAGTTTTTCTATTCCTTGTCTTTTTAGGACTCTTACATTTTGTAATACATTAGCAGACTTAGGTTCTAGTAGTAATCTTTTGCCATATAAAACTTTTAAAAATTTAGGCCTAGGTGAACCCAAGCCCACTAGGATGAGTATTCAATTTGCGGATAGATCTATTAAATATCCTAAGGGAATAGTGGAAGATGTATTGGTTAAACTAAATAGATTTTATATTTCTTGTGGATTTTATTATTCTTGATATGGATTAAGATTCTAAAGTCCTTTTAATCCTAGGTCAGCCTTTTCTGCAACTGCCAAAGCATTAATTGATGTTCATAGAGGCAAATTGACACTTAGGGTTAGGGACAAGGAAGTCATTATCAAAATCTACAAAAGCATGCAACATCCTATTTCTTATGATGATTCTTATTTAAGGGTTGATATTCTTGATGAACCTATCTTTGACTTTGTGCAAGAATTATTTGTCCAATGTTATATGGAATAATTCATTACATATTTGGAGGACTCGAATGAGGGCCATAAGTTGGGAAAGTTTGAGGAAATTGAAAAAGGCAGTTTGGGAAGGATG
Source organism: Voacanga thouarsii (assembly GCA_026120185.1). NCBI lineage: Eukaryota > Viridiplantae > Streptophyta > Magnoliopsida > Gentianales > Apocynaceae > Voacanga > Voacanga thouarsii. Next base: position 475,248 of record JANUWF010001151.1, read on the forward strand.
AAGTCATCTATTAAGGAACCACCAAAATTGGACTTGAAAAACCTCCCTAAGCACTTGGAATATGCATTTTTGGCAAAAGGTGAAAAACTGCCCGTGATTATTGCAAAAACCTTGCTTGCAAACAAAAGATGAAATTGGTAAGTCTATTGAAAAAATATAAAGGAGTTAATGCATGGAAAATCACGAATATTAAGGGAATTACCCTTTCCTTTTGTACTCACAAAATCTTGTTGGAAGAAGAAGCCAAACTCGTAGTGCAACCCCAACATAGGTTGAACCCAAATATGAGTGATGTGGTAAAAGGTGAGTTAATTAAATTCTTAAATTTCGACATCATTTACCCTATTTCTGATAGTGTTTGGGTTAGTCTAACACAAGTGGTACCAAAGAAGGGAGGAATGATTGTGAGCCCAAATGAAAAAAATGAGTTGATCCCAATGAGATTGGTAACCAATTGGAGGGTTTGCATTGATAATAGAAAATTGAATGAGGCAACTAGGAAGGACCATTTTCCTCTCCCTTTCATTGACCAAATGTTAGAAAGGTTAGCCAGACATGAGTTTTATTACTTTTTAGATGGCTTTTTCGGATACTTTCAAATTCTCATAGCACCGGTGGATCAAGAGAAGACCACTTTTACATGCCATTTTGGTACTTTTGCATATCGATGTATGCCTTTCGATCTTTGCAATGGTCTTAGAACATTCCAATGGTGTATGATGGCTATTTTTGAAAGGCTTGTAAGAGACATCGTGGAGATATTTATAGATAATTTTTCTGTTTTTGATTATTCTTTTAAATTGTGTTTGGCTAATTTAGAAAAGGTATTTCAACGGTATGAAGAGACCAACCTCATACTTAATTGGAAAAAATACCACTTCATGGTGCAAGAAGGTATAGTATTGGGACACAAAATTTCAAGGAAATGTATTGAGGTAGATATGGCCAAGATTAAGGCAATTGAGAAATTTTCCCCTCCAACTTCCATAAAGGCAATTCGGAGCTTTCTTGGATATGCAAGTTTTTATAGGAGGTTTATCTTGGATTTCTCAAATATTTCTAAACCCCTTACTTCTTTGCTTGAAAAAGATGGTTTTTTTTTTTTTTTGTTGATAAAAATGTCTCAATGCTTTTAATGTGCTTAAAATAAAATTGATCAATTCTCCTATTTTAATTGCATCGGATTGCTCTCTTTCTTTTGAATCAATGTGTGATGCAAGTGATTATGCAGTTGGCACAGTTCTTGGATGAATGAGAAATAAGCACTTTCAACCAATTTACTATGCAAGTAAAACTCTTACAGCGGCACAAAAGAACTACACCACAACGAAGAAGAGTTGCTTGCAAAAGTATTTGCTTTTGATAAATTTCATTCTTATCTTATTTTGTCAAAAGTCATTGTATATACAGATCATTATGCCCTTAAGTACCTACTAAGCAAGCATGATTCTAAACCAAGATTGATAAGATGTGTTTTATTGTTGTAGGAATTTAACTTGGAAATTAAGGATAAAAAGGGAGCAAAAAATTTAGCTACGGATCACTTATCAAGGTTGGAAAATCCCAACCTTGAACCATTAGCCGAAGAAGACATCAATGACACCTAGATGAACAACTTCTACTTATTGATGGTGAGATTTCTCAACTACCTTGGTATGTGGATTTTTCTAATTACTTGATTGCAAGAATTATTCCCAAAGATTTCAATGCACAACAAAAGAAGAAATTCCTCTCCGAAGTAAAGCAATACTTCTGGGAAAATTCTTACTTATCCTGGTGTTGTGTAGATCAAATCATTTGAATATGTGTGGATTTTATGGAAAACATTAATATCTTGAAACATTGTCATAAAGGACCCATGAGAAGCCACTACCAAGAAAACAACACCACAAGAAAGGTACTTGCGTCCAGTTTTTATTAGCCTACACTCTTCAAGGACTCTCACAAGTTTGTTCAAAGTTACAATAGGTGTCAACGTACAGGTAATATCTCTAAATCTAATGAGATGTCATTACAAATTTTTCAAGCTTGTGAAATTTTTTATTGTTGGGGGATTGGTTTCAGGCCCTTTTTCTAGTTCTTTGGGTAACAAATACATCTTGGTTGTCATTGAGTATGTATCAAAGTGGGTTGAGGCACAAGCCTTGCCTACTAATGATGCGCAGGTTGTTGTAAAATTTCTAACAAAACTTTTCACCCAGTTTAGAGTGCCTAAGGTGCTCATTAGTGATAGGAGAACCTACTTTTGTAATTTCCAATTAGATAAGATTCTCAAACATTTAAGGGTTACTCATAAGTTTTCTACCCCTATCATCCGCAAACTAGTAGCCAAGTTATGGTGCTCAGTAGAGAATTAAAAAGAATCTTGAAAAAAATGCTTAATCATGCATGAAAGGATTGGAGTTTGAAGTAAGATAATACTCTTTAGGCTTATAGGACTACTTTTAAAACTCCTATTGGTACAACCCCTATCGATTGGTGTCTGGGAAATCATGTTATCTACCAGTAGAAGTTGAACATAGGGCTCATTGGGCAATTAAAGTTGTCGATTTTGACCTTCATCTTACAGGACAACAAAGAATTCTTCAAGTGAATAAGTTGGATGAGTGGTGTAATGATGCCTACCATAATTCGCGGATTTACAAAAATAAGATGAAATGGTGGCATGATAGGCATATTCGTTCCCCCCATGAGTTTTAAAAAGGAGATAAAGTGTTAGTATTTAATTCGAGGCTTCAAATTTTTTCGGGTAAGTTAAAATCTCGATGGGTAGGGCCATATACGATACACCAAGTTTGTTTATTTGGAGTTATTGAGGCTTCTCACCCAGCTCAAGCGATCATTAAGGTGAATGGAAGTCGATTAAATGCATATTTAGGTGAAAACCTTGACACTTTAGAACATCTCGATGTTCTCCTTTATGAGCCTTGATTATCTATTACTCATTTATGCTTCGTTTTGTTTATCATTTTAGTTATATTCTTGTCTCATTTTTTTCATTTTCTAGCTTTATATTTTGGTGTGTTTCTTTTTAAGTAGGTACTCTTGTAATGCCTCTTCCTTGTGGTGGATTTAAACATGGCAGCACTACGATGTAATGGAAGTATCTTCTTTACTTTATCCTTCTTCTTTTTTCATTTTGGTCTTGTTGGCTGCACTTTTATTGATTCTAGCTTTGGCCATTGAGGACAATGTCCCGTTTAAGTGTGGAGGGAAGAATGAGGTTGAATATATTTTTCCATATCATTTTGGTGAAAATTTTTCTAAAATTTTAGTAGTTTTCATTGTTACGCATGGTTGTAAGTCTTTTTCTTACTTAGATATGAGTTTTTTCATTCATTAGGTGGATTTTGATGAAATTGGTTTTGTTGGATAGGATATTTTACAAGACTTGAGAATTTTGATTAATCTTGTTTATGCATTGGTGTTTAAATGTTATTTAACTCATCTAGTTTGAATATGGAGAATATGATAAATATAAGAAGATTTTATTGGCTAACTCTTGTATTCTGAGTTTAAATTTTGCTAGCTTTAAGTTATGATGAAAAATGTGAGTTGATAAAAGATCTTTGAGAGGAAAGATTGTCGATAATTATGAAAAAAATTTATTTGAGTTGAAAAACAATGAGTGGAAACAACACTATTGTTAGGTAATTGGAAAAAGTGCTCTTATTGTTAATATTTGAAGATCTTTAGCTGAAAATGGGGTCAATATAGGGAGAAGTAGCCAGTGAATTTGGTGCACCCTTTTGAGGCTATCCCGAAGGCAAAAAGGTAAGAAGGAGTAGAGAAAGAAAGAAAGAATTGTTTGAAAAAAAAAATGACGAGTGATGACTGTAAAGGGGGCCAATACGGTGTGTGAAGAGAAATCCTTGCACTTGAGGTTATCAATTCCCTAAGTCAATGGAAAAAATTATTTTGAGAGAAAAAATTGAAGTACTTTCCTTATATCATGACTTGAGTTGTGCAATTTTTGGATTTATAATGCTTGAGTTGGTAGATGGTTTGACTTATGCGATTCATATTATCTATGTTTTTACTTGAAGAGTGAAATAACTTTCTTAGACTAAGGTATACACGTGATTATTTTGACTTCAAGAGTTTTATGATGTCTTGTCAAATGTTTCAAGGTTTGGATTGGTTTCAAAGGATGTGAATAACAAGAGTTGTATCTAAAGTTTAAAAAAATTTATAATCCTTGATAATGTTGTAAAGAGTTTTGGAATAAGTAAGAGCTTGTGTTTTCTTAATGATTTTTTTTAGATAAAGTGTTTTGCTTGATGACAAGCAAATGTTCAAGTGTGGGGATATGTGATAGGGGTTAAAATCACCATTATTTTGCTAGTTATTTGAGGTTGTTTGCAATCCATTTGTTATCATAACTACATGTATTCCTTCTTATTTGACATTTTATTTGTAAAAAATATTTTTCACAAATTTGTGTAGATTTGAGTTAAAATCAAGAAGAAAGTGAACAACTCCAGAATGTACTTGGCACCGGGCCCAACCAAGAGACCTAGCGCCAGGTCTATTCCAGTCCAACAAAGGAAATCGAGCAACTTTCAAAACAAAAGCAGAACAAACCTGGCGCCAGGTCCATTTTGTCTGCTGATAAGAACAGACTAAAAATAGAGCAAAAACAGGGAAATAGCAGAGTGCGCCGGCACCAAGTGGGTCGAAGGTACCCGGCACCAAGTATGCTATGGAAGGCGAATATTCTGTGCACGGAATTAAGAATTGTCTATTGATTTTGGTATTTTCCTAATCCTACTCGGTCAAGACTTCCACAGCTATGAATTTAGTATCTAAGAAGGCTAAAAATGTACAAGAAAACACAAGGATTAAAGGAGAGAGAGGGGGATCCAAGAGTATAAACTCCCAATCACTTATTGAAGGAGGAATTTACCCAATCAATAAGGATTGTTCAAGAGAGTCTTCAAGGGTGGAAAAAGAGGCTTGTATGAGTACTTTCTTTTATCTTTGTTTTCTTTTCCTTTAACAATGATGTATTCAATATTTTTATTATAATTTAACATTATTTTTTAGATTCATGATTTTGTGTTAATTTAGTTATTTAATCAATTCTTTTTCATCTTTGGTGCTTGATTACTTGATATCATTGGTTAGTGATACGAATTCTTCTAATTGACTTAGACAAAACAGTGTTAGGAGTTTCATTGCATTGATTTCTTATGTGTCAAATCTTCATGGACTTGAGCGACAAAGTTAAGATTTTAGGACTAAGTAATCAAAGATTAGTTGATTTTACCTTGACAAAGAGTTATTAGCTAATTTCATATTTTTAAGAAATTGAGATTCATATATATTTTGGTTAGGATGGCTTGATTGACTAATCTACTAATTGAATCAAAATATAATGATGAGATTAATATATGTTTTAGTTATGTTAGCTTGATGTCAAATCTGTTAATATGAATCAAAATGTAGTAATTCCATGGATTGACAAACGAAGTGGAATTTATCTAAGTAGATTCATGACTTGACAAACGATTGAATTTTACTTTACATTCCTTCATGATGCTAAGATGATAATTAATTGACAGAATTGCTAGTTGGTTCATTATCATGTTTTCTAGTATAATTGTTTAAATTGCATATTCTTACATCCTTGAGTTGTATATATTTTTTTATTTTTCTTTTTATTCTTTTCTCACTTTATTGGGTCGGTTAAACAATAAATGAAAAGTGATTAGTGTGTACTTGTTCATTTGAGGATCGATACTCGCTAATTCCCTATACTATACTTACGATGAGTATACTTGCTCGTATGTGTATTTTAAGATTAACGTTTCAGTTAAAACTTGACTAAGTGATGGATTTCAATTTAATGATTTTTATACACCCAAAATTAACTCATCAAATATTCAAGAGGATTCAAGGGAATTTTCAAGACAATGAATTCAACACACCTATGTCCAAGAAGATTGAAAAGATGGATGGTAAAGAAAGGTCCAAAAGATGCACGACATAAGTAACAATGCATGTGAAGGATCAATCCAACCTTTAAACACGGATTGAAGGCCAAAGGAGTATCAAGAAGAGCTCAAAATAACCAACATTTCATTTGGAGGATCAAGGAAACACATAGAAATGGAATGGAGTACAAGGAGCAAGTTTCGAAGTGCAACAAAACGGGGGGACAGTAACTAGAACACACCTTGCACCGGGTTCACTAGCACATCTGGCACCAGGTCCTCAATAGAACAAAATTGTTTCGTTTCCAGAACACAGCTGGCACTGAGTCCACTAGTACACTTAGCACCACGTCACTTTGGGCATAGCCATGTTTTACTGAATTTTCTTGTTTTGTTCTATTTTATTTCTAATTAAAATTTCACAACTTTTATTATGTTTTAACTTATTTTAAGGCATATAATATGGCCTAAAAACTTATATTAAGTCCATCTAATTTTTATGCTTTGTTTACTAATTAGTTAGGACAACTTGGGGCCTATAAATACCCTATTATAGCCTCTTTTGTAATAGATTTCATATTTCAAAAATTGAATAGAGTGTTGAACTCTTGGAGAGGAGAATTCCTTCTTAATTCTTCCCATTCAAAACCAAGTAAAGGAATTAGACTCACCTTTGTTTAGAGTTTCTAAAAGCCTTAGGTTAATCTAACTTGTTTCTTTTTTTTGGGTATTAGGTGGATTTATTTTTATCTAGTGTTTTTGTTGGCAAACCTAGAAAGGTGCTTACTTTTCTCTAACCCAGTTGTTCTTAATCTCTTGTAGGATTAGGGGTGTTTAGGTATTAAAGTAGTTGGCCAAATCCTATTAGAATTTGGATTCTAGTTGTTCATTTACCTATGGTTCTTACTTTATTGGCATCTGGGTATAGAATTGGGTGACCAATTGTTGGGTCTTTGTTATTGATTGCAAGAGGGGCTCCCAAGCTCGTATCAAAAGCTTATCTGAAAAACGAAAGCAGATTAAGAAGGGTAAATTAGGTTGCTTACTTTTCTAATACTAAATACTATTTAACTATGAATAGAACTCAAGCATATAAATTCATCAAACAAGATAATATATTACCATCTCCATATTAAACACTAGTTTATAATTTATTAAACACTCTCACAAAGTATAGATTATAAAAAAGTTTTAAGTTCAAACTAAGAGTTTTCTTGATAACTAAATTAAGTACTTAAAATTAATTAATTAAGTATTTATTTCATTAAGTACGTTTGAAAATAGATAACATTAAATGATTAGTGCATTTGATAACAAATTTTTATTATCAATTAATTGATTAAGATGTACTAAAATCTTATTATAAATTTTAAGTGAAATGAAAGTTACTTGAGTCTGAATATGTTAAATAGTCATATAATTATTAATATTCTTTTATATTTAATTTAAATTATAATAAAATATATTTTAAAAATAAATTATAATTAATTTTGACTTCAAATTTTAGAATTTAGTCTTCAAACTTCAATTTTCATAATTTAGTACTTAAATACTCAAATTTCATTCAAGACATCAATATAATTCAAATATATATATTCATATGTACACTACATGTGTAAGTATAAGCTTACTTTATTCTATAAGTAGTAATTTGTAGTAAGAGTATATGTATGCAAATTTTTGCTTTTTTCACATTTACTATTATTCTACATTGCAAAATCTTCCTAAAAAAGGAGGATAAATTATGAAATTCAATTTACATAGAACTCAGTTTTTACACTCATTACTTAAATATTCAAATTTTAGTCTTGATATTTCAATTTAATCAAACAAGTCATAAATTGATAATATTCAATGATCAGGTGTTCAATTAATCAAAGCTCTTAACAATCATCGTTCAATCAACACACACACACACACACACACACACACACAACTCATATGTATGTATGTATGTATGTATGTATGTATGTATGTATGTATGTATGTATGTATGTATGTATGTATGTATGCGTACAAGTATACTTTATTCTACAAGTAATAATTTGCAGTAACAGTATATGTATGCAATTTTTTTGCTTTTTCCACATTTATTATTTACATTGTAAAATCTTTCTAAAAATGGGCTGACAAATTATTAAACTCAATTCACTTGGGAGAAATTTGAATTTGAGACTCTATTATGACCATTAAACCATAAGTGAATGGTATATTATTTTTAGGAAATAATTTATTGGTAGTTTAAAAACTTTTGAAAATGAGCATACGAAATCATTAGGAAATCAAATTATGCATAAATGCATGCACGCACACGCATATGTACAAACATACATTCCAGAAGTTATATTTATTCTCTCTATCACACACTCTCTCTCTCTCTCTACATATATACACATACACACACACACACACAAAAACATAAATATACACATATATGTTTTTTTTTTTTGGAGAACATATTTAGCTATTTTAAAATAAAAACAAATACAATAATAACAATGACAGGTCAATAGGCTAAGCCCAAGCAATAGTCTAGGAGGACTAAGTACTAGGCAGTAGCCCAGATTGCAAAGGAGATGCCCAATAGATCAGCCTAGGTAGCTGGGCAGTGCCCAATAGCATCCTACTGTGTGTCTTTTTTTTTCTTGTTGATAAGCCTGTTATTCTATTTATATATATACCAACAAAAAATAATAAAATTATTTTTAAATAATATGTAATATCATTTTCCTTAAATTTTATATACTAAAATTATAATTTATTAAATAAAAATAAAAATAATATTGTATCTATTCTTATTAATTATGCAAAAAAATTATGAATTTTATTAAATTTCATTCTAAGAACATATAAATTATCCATTTTCTACTAAATGTGAGCAAGTTATGCCTATTAATGACTTTTTTTTTTTACTTTTATAACTTATTAGATAAAATGATTTTCGTATAAAAAAGTCCTTTTTTGCTTTTAATTTTTGGATAATAAAATTTTAAAATTACCAACGGGAAAAATTTTCCCATTCTATTATTGCATACCCGCCATCACTTTTCATGAACAGGCAAGTGTGAGCCTTCTTCCCAATACCAATTTAAACTAAATATGGATGGATCTTTCTCTACTACAAGAGCAAATGTTGGAAGCATCCTAAGGACTTACTCTGGCAAGTCTTTTTCGTCAAGATTTCATTTAGTTTTTCTTAGAGAGACAAGAAATTCCCACAACTTTACCCAGCATGCTCTGATTATTTATTCTTGTCATTTTTTACTTTCCTGTATTATGGATAATTGTTCTCATTAATGAAGTTTTGATTCATTACCTCAAAAAACTAAGCTACTAAATAATAAGTTAATATCTTTATTCTCCAAAAACCATATTAATCCTATTGTTTATTGTGAAACCCCGACTCTCTCACCTTTTTGGGCCTTTTTCTTTTGGGATGTTATTTGTGTAATGGGTTTGTGGCCCATAAGGTTGTGGGGTCTAAGTAGTATTAGTTTGTTATTAGGGGTGAGTGAGCAATTACATAAAGTTAAGGTCTTAATTTTTGTATTAAGTGAATAGTCAGTTATGTTTTGTGACATATGCTATCGATGTCTTTGGAGCAGTTCAGGGAGAAGAAAAGAATATAGCATGCAAGGTGTTGGTAGAGATATTAGGCTCAGAAGCTCCTAATCTATATAAGTAATCGATGATTTCGGCTCATTAATGGTTCCTTTAGAAATGCTTTGGATTATGAATGAGTTGGGTTGAGGTTATGCTTAGGGTTAACTTTGGAGAAATTAGGTTCAGTTTCTCTGGTTAAATCCGGGTTTACAGATATATAGAAGTGTTTGAATGTATTAAGAGTACTTCTCTAATTTGTGAATTTTTTGGTAAGAGATTCTTGCTTTCTTTTCTTTTTTTCTTTTTTCTTTTTTTGTTACTTCTAGGTTGGTTCGAAACAAAATATCCACTATTTCAAAATTCATGAAAAGCTATAGTCATATACAAAAATTGGATTGAGTATTCTGATTAGATGCTTTCAATGATATTGTTACTACTATGTACTGTATGGTGTTTTCTGAATTTCATAGAATTATTATTCTAGAACTGAGTTTTGTTTCATGTTTTATCTGATATTTGGGGACAGTGATGTGGAGACTTCCTAACAAATTCTATGTACTGGCCCTTGGCTAGGGGAATATAATACCTAGTCAATTAATTCTATCTACTAGCCATTTTTCTGACAGGATATAGTAGTTAGAAGATTGATATCCATTAGCTAAAACCTGTCCCCAAGTATGATTCAAGTTTAAGCATTTTTGTGTGTGTTGTCTAATATTTTTTGGGAGGGTGTGTGTGGTGTATGAGCCAGTGCCATTTTAGCCATTTTGACCATCATCGATTGCTTTCTGTTGTTCATTACCCTATAGTCTGGCTACTCTCTAATGTTCCACACCTTGTCCGTCTAGTGTTTAACCGGCACTAGTTTTATTACTCTAAGCAGCACCGAATGCTTGAAGGCACTGTAAACTTTCTTGGGGTTAAGAAGACTTCGGTTTCTTCATGCTAGCCTTCTTTGCAATTCTTCATTGTCGATTATTTACTTTTTGGGATGCAGCCAACTCACTAAAACATTATTTTCTGTAATTACCATGACTATTAAAAACATTCTTTTTTTTTAAAGATCGGTAGTACATAACATGCTTAATCCCTGGCAAGCTTTATTTTCCTTATTGAGCTAGTGAGCTCACCCTTTTATTAACATTTTGAAAAATCTCAATTTTAGTGGGATGAACTAGATGAGTGTTTTGAAGAGGATATAAAGTGATTACATGGAGCTTACCCTTGTATTGTGGAGCGTTTGCTTGGTTTCTCAGTTGGGTATTATGTTTGTTAAGTGTTGTTGAGCTTGGCTTTGAGAATCTATCTTTGATTAAATTCTGGCTTTGTAGTTAGGAGACTATGTAATTAATGCTCAGCTAATGTCGTATGGATTGCCTTAGACTTGTGTTATGTATTCAAGTCAAGTTTCAACAAATGTAAGTTTGTATATGCAGGTATTTAAGGATCAAAGTAGCATAGCAAATGCATGGTGGATTTAGTTTGATATGTTCCAGGTTCGGCATTCCATTTTAGGGTATTTCCATGTCATCCTCAGATTGGGGCGTGACATTTAATGGTAGTAGACCAAAAGGTTATGATTGTTTGGGTAGACATTAAATGTTGATATGTGCGTCTAAAATATCTAGAGGTTTAACATTTTAGATTATTATAAGACTATTTGACTAATATAGGAACATAGTAAGGATACCTGATGATATCGTTTGGGTTGTGTTTTTTATTTTGTGGTTGTTATTCTTCAATGTTTTGTGTCATGTTGTCACTAGTTTCATACATGTCAATGATTTAATATTATGATATACCATTAGGATTTGAGTTCTTTATGTGGAGTATTAGTACTACTATTAGGTTTGAAGAGGATAGCATCAATATGATTTGTTACTTATATTCTTTCAACTTAAGGATACTGTAAATATTTGTAGAGTTTGGATTAGCTTATTCAAGGAAGTTGAGAGTTTGAGAAAACTATAGGTTAAAAGGATTATAGATTTAATCTAGGTATACTTTAAATTCGGATTTCCCAAGGAAAATCTAATGTCTTGTATTCGTCTTTTTCGCTTAAGTAGTTGTTTTAAAACTTATTGGAGCATAGGTAGTAGAGAAGTGAGTATGTATGAATTGTTGAGTTGATAAGGTCATTAAATAGAGCTAAAGTACTGTCAATCATTCAAATAGTTTATGCACAAGAAGAATGGAGTAAAACTGAGGAGTTGACTTACAGGATACTATGTGAAGTGGTAGGACAAGAGAAATTGATATTATAGATGTGTTTTATGACCACTTAGGAATACAATAATCTTATAGTTAAATTAAGAATATCATTAGTTGATTTTATATATGCAATCTTGTGTATGAATATAAGGAAGAAAAAGGGATTAGCCAATGAAAGGTTGATGGGGGTGTGGATTATATATTTAGTTTATGGTCAACAATAGGTATATAAAGTTTTGTATGAAAAGAAGAAGCTTAGATGGTAGATTGAAAGAATCATATTCTGAATTGGCAGAAGTATCATGTTGATAGCAAATGGATTATAATATTTCAGGTAGTGAATTTCGTTGGACAGCTTAGTGGTGAAATATATAAATGATATAAGGTAAGTAGTATAGGTGGATGATAATACATGGATGTGAGTTGTTTGTTTCCTATACATTAACCTCAAGCATGCATTAATTTTATAAGGTAAGAAATTGTTGTGTTGTATATTAGAGTTTTAATCTGGAGATTATAGTGAGGTTTTTGAAGAATAGTGTGGAGAAATATTTTTTTGATAATAGTGACAACTATTAGCCATATGACTATTAGAATGGTGTCTGAAGTTATCATGATAGGAAGAAGACATTTAGGTAGAAGCAACTCGAAAGATTAAATGAAGATGTTTTCACCAACACAATCTGGAGGTTCCTGAGGAATTTATTTTATTATATTGTATAGGTAAATTGGTAAACTTAGAAGAGTTAAGGTTTCTCTTGCAAGGGGAAATTAAGTCTAGGATATGTGGGACCATATGAAATATTGAAGAGGATTAGTGATTCAACATACTGCTGCTAACAGAGATTATGCAATGTGCTTCATCTATCAGAGTTGTGGAAATATGTATCTAATCTAAGTGGAATTCTGGAGATGTCACCACTAGGAGTTCAGGAAGATTTGGTTTACGAAGAAGTATCAGTGAAGATTTTTTATAAGAATATTTAAGTTTTAAGATGAAGATCAATACCTTACATAGAAGTATAATAGTATAATCATTCTAAATATGAAGAGATTTAGGGAATTAGAAGATAATGCATGCTGGTATTTCCTCTTCTTAGTTTAGGATTTAGGTAAATAAGTTTCGAGGAAAAACATTTTTGTAAGGGGGTGGAATATTAGCCCCCAACCCTCTGACCCCTTTGGGTCATTCTCTTTTGGGGTGTTATTTATTTAATAGGTTTATGGCCCACAAGGTTGTGGGATCTAAGTAGTATTATTTTGTTATTAGGGGTTAGTGAGCAATTAGTCAAAATTAAGATCTTAATTTTTGTATTAAGTTAATAGTCAGTTAAGTTTTTTGACATACGCTAAAGATGTCTCAGGAGAAGTTCTTGGAGAAGAAAGGAACATCACATGCGAAGGGATCGTAGAGAGAATTAGTTCAGAAGCTCCAAATATAGATAAGTAATCGATGATTTTGGCTCATTAATTATTCATTTAGAAGTGCTTTAGATTATGAATTAGTTGGGTTAAGGTTATACTTAGGGTTAAATTTGGAGAAATTGGGTTCTGATTCTCTGATTGAATCTATGAAATTCAGGGTTTGTAGATGTGTAGAAGTGTTTGAAGGTGGTAAGAGTACTTCTCTGATTGTGAATTTTTTGGTATGGGATTCTAGATTTCCTGTTTTTCTGATATTTTTGGGTTGGTTCTGAATAAAATATTTACTATTTTTGAAATATATGAAAAACTATATTCATATACAAAAAAGGGGATTGAGTATTATGATTAGATGCTTTCAGTGATAATATTATTACTATATGTTATCTGGTGTTTTCTGAATTTCATGGAATTTTTGTTCTAGTTTTGAGTTCTATTTCATGTTCTATCTTATGTTTAGGGGCGGTGATGGTGGGGACTCCACAACTAATTCTGTGTACTGGCCCTTCTATTAATGAGAAATAATAATTAGGGGACTGATATCAATTAGCTAAAATCTTTCCCAAAGCATTATTCAAGTTCAGATGTTTTAGCATGTTTTGTCTAATGTTTTTGGGAGGTGTGCATGTGTAGTGTAAAGGTTTTTGATAAAAGGGGTTGGTTGAGATTGGTTGCTTGGTGTTCTAAGGGGGAAAACTGTGTGGGCATAATCTGGGTGAAAGCCATATTTTCTTTGGTTCTATTCTGCACTATTTTTGGACTATTGATCTAATTTTTCCTAAGTGAACTAGCACCGTTTCACCACTTCATAAACAGCACAAGTTGCTCCCTGTTGCTCAATGCTTTCCATTCTAGTGTTGAATTGATGCCATTTTATTCGTTTTGACCGGCGCCAGCTACTCTCTGTTGTTCATAACCCTACAGTCCAGTTGCTCTCTAATGTTCCAAACCTTGCACATCCAGTGTTTAACTGGCACCAGTTTTATTGATCTAAGTGGCATCGGATCCTCTTCATGACACTATAAACTTGTTTGGGGTTAAGGAGACCTTTAGTTTCTTTATGCTAGCCTTCTTTGCAATTGTTCATCGTCATTTCTTTGTATTTTGGGATGCAACCAACTCACCAAAGATTATTTTCTGTAGATAACAAGACTACTAAAAATGTTTTTTTTTTTTTATAAAGATAGATAGTACATAACATGCTCAATCTCCGGTAAGCTTTTTTTTTCTTACTAAGCTATTGAGCTCACCCATTTATTAACACTTTGCAAGATCTCAATTTCAGTGGAATGAATTAGATAAGTGGTTTGAAGAGGGTCTAAAGTGATTACATGGAGTTTACCCTTGTGTTGTGGAGCGTTTGTCTAGTTTTTGCGTCCGATGTTGTGTTTGTTAAGTATTGTTGAGCTTAACTTTGAAAATCTATCTTCGATTATGTTCTGACTTTGTACTTGGGAGACTATGTAATTAATGCTCGAGCTAATGTCGTATGGGTTGCCTTAGACTTGAGTTATGTATTCGAGTTTCAACGAATATGAGTTTGTATGTATGGGCATTTAAGGATCAGAGTAGCGCAACAGATGTGTGGTGGATTTAGTTTGATATGTTCCGAGTTCGGCATTCCATTTTAGAATGCTGCTATGTCATCTTAGGATTCAAGGTGTGATATTTATCCATGTAAATATATGTTTACGCAAGTGATGTATAGATACATGTAAAGCTACATTTGTATGTGCATAGTACTTCATGTATACATACATAATTTCATGTACAAAGTAATTATTATTTGTATACGAAGAACATAAACTAATTAATATGCATGGGTTTTTTTTTTTACCAAAATAGGGCGGTTTCGAAAATGACGCCAAAAAACAAGTCTAGAGAGGGTATATTGCATCTGCTGCATGCAAAGTCCACTAGGACCTCGTGTCTGCTAGTACGTCTACCAAAGTCTGCCAGGAGTGCGTCTGCCAAAGTAAGCCATGTTATGGTCTAGTTGGACCTTGTGTTCACCAGACGCAAGGTCTACTTGGACCTCGTGTCCAACAGACGTGAAGACCAACTCCACCGTCAGCAAAATTCTCTATAAATGTTTTTCCCATTCACAAGATTTTTCTCATTCACGGGATTTTTAGTTTTTCAAAATTATATATAAATTTTTATTTTAAGTTTGTTCTAATTTAAAAATCCAAATAATTTTAATTATTCATGAAACTTCATTTTAATGTATTTTTGAATTTATTATTATTATTTATTTTGATGGATCCACAATAAAAATTTTTACTTATGAATTAATTTTAATTTCTATTTTATTTTTAATTTTTAAATATAAATCTAACCATCATTTAAAATTTTCAATTTTTAGCTTCTTTTTTAAAAATAAATGATATTTTAAAATTTTTTGTTTATTTTTTAAGTCTAATTATGATTAGTCAAATTTTAGATATCATTTCCGAATATTATTTGAAAATAATGAAATAATTGTAAATGGAGATTAAAATTTGGAAATATTATCTGTAATTCAATCAAATTTAAATTATAACAATTTTTTAGTATAATTACTAGTTAAAGTATAATTTATAATATTTAATTACAATTGATTGTAAACATTAATTATTTACAAAAAGTTTAAAACTTTCAAATGTCAACTATGTAAATTTATAATTTTTTATAATTTAATTGAGTAATCTATATTTTAACTAAATTCAAATAATATGTGAAAAATTAAAGAAAATGATCAAATAATAAATTATATCTTAGTACAATTGATGATTTCATGAATATTTGCGCATTTGTTTTATTTTCAAAAAATTGTATGAAAATAAGTTATTACACTGGAAGTTTTGTTATAAATTTTATCTTCAACAATTCACTATATATTTTTGATTCAATTAATAGTAAGGATTATTCAACTATCGAAAATATGTATTTAATTAATATAAAATATTTCAGTAAATATGGATTTAATTAATATTAAATATTTCATTAAATAATAGTTGAATATTTCATGAATATTTTGCATTTTGAATTTTGAAAAAATGATGTGAAAATAAAATCTAATTTTTAACTTAAGATTACGTATAATATTTAATTTAAATTAAATTTAAATCTCAATTATGTACATCTAAAATCATCAAAACCAAATATGAAAGTTAGTCCCACAATGAAATCATCGAGGGTTTCTCAGAGGTTGAACCCGTCTTAGAGATTGTTGCTGATGTTGTACTTCAGGTTATCCCTCATTTTGTTCTTCTGTAATGTATGACAGACCTACATCCTCCTTAGACTACCTAGTAGATGGACCAGCAACAAACTTGTCAACCGAAGATACGTACCGAGGATAGAAAATTAGGTGTTGCAGAGTTAAAAAAATCATCAGGATTACCTTCAACTGCTACATCTGGCACATAATTATCTTCAGCTACAGCATGAGCACTTGACACATAATCATTCTCAACCGCTATAGGTGCACCTGGCAAATAGTCATCTTCACCTCCATGCACAAGTTAGTAGTGATATTGTTGAGGAACTTCGTCAGTTGTAGCAGGTCAACGTGCCCATTTACTATCCCACCGAATTGCTGGTACTTGTCGAGGGACTTCTTGTACAATCGGCAGTATTGGAGTAGAAGAATACGATCATTTGGATAGCTAGTACGGCATGCAATTTAGACGGTCTGCTTTACCACCAACAGTTAACGTACGTCTGGTAATATTCGATATTCTGCCAACTGTTTATTAAGCGCACAATGCATCAACATGTTGAGACACTTCAATACCTATGTACAAGATCCGATGCAGCATGTTGACCTGTTTATGCATTTTCAGAAATGTAAAAATATATATATGAAAATCCCAATTTTATATATCCTTACACGAATGAAAAAAAATTACTTTCATATACTTCAAGTGTTAAACTATTAGATTGGTAGCCCACGAGATTCGGTTGTTGTATGGTCGGATTGCCAATCAATCACTGTGTGCAAGTCCAATACTACATAGTATAATTAGCCAAAATCACAGCTTGCTCAAATGTAGATTGTCCTACTTGATGAGACTCCACATCATCATAGAGGTCAAGATCAAGGAGGGGGAGGTATGACCATACAAGGACAAGGATCGATGACAAGATCTAGGTCCAAGAAGCTTTAAGATGGGTTGTAATTGATCATAAAACCATACATGAGGTTGGAAGAGGGTTGGAAGGTTGAGGAAACTAGCCAAGAGTTCATTTTAATGATTATCTAAGAAGGACCTCAACAAGATTTCAAGCCGGCCGGACAAAATTGGACCAAAAGGTGGCCTTCCAGTACACGGCCGGCCCCGGCCCCAAGCAGCAGAACTGGGGCTTCAATCTGTCCAATAATTGCCAGAAGTAGATCATAACCGGCATTGGCTCCAAGGACCCTAGCCGGCGCGGGTTTCATCCTAGTCGGCTACCCCGCGTTTTTTATGTTTTCTCCGATTTTCTCCAATTTTAATTGTTTGTAAAGACTTATTATAACCCTAAACTATAATAGAACCTCAGGGATTAGTTAGCTAGAGTTAGGGTAGTATAAATAGAATATTTTGTGATTTGACAAGACAATTCACATACTTTAACTCAAATTTGAGAGAGAATCTTGAGGGGCCCTAGGCTCCTTGTTCATCTTGTTCAAGACCATGTTTAAGGGTTAGTCCTCCTTATGAATGAGTCTATAAATCTTATGGATAACCCAATGTGGTATCTTTAAATGGGACTTAGTTGCTTTGTTCTTCTAATGTTTGTTTGAATTCCATTACTTGGGTACCTATTTTTTCTATTCTATTTGTTCTTGTTTGCTTTTGTTGCTTCAAGAATATTGGGGTGAGATTATAGTAGAATTTTTTACTATTCTTGAGGGTCTTTAAAGCTTAGTTCTTTAAGGGTTTGATAGATGGTAGATTATTTCATTTTCTCCTTTTTATCTCTATAAGCATCTCTGTTTTGGTCCAATTGGTTGAGTTGAACACATAACCAACCAATTCACTCACAACCCCAAGAAAAAGCCCACACAAGATCATATCAAAGAGTTTGGTATCAGAGTAAGGAAAAGCCTTGATTCCCATCAAAGCTTGAAGTAAGAAAAGGAGCCCTACAAAGTTGAAGAAAAAGGAAAATAGGGAAATCTCGTAGCTCAAAAACATGCTCCAAAAAGGTCATGTTAACTTTGTTATTTCTTCATTTTTCCTTGCGAAAATTGCTCCTTGAAGTTAGTATAATCCTTGGAAACAAATTTATCTTGTGATTGTGGTGAAAATTGGCTAAAATATGGGTGAAAATATTGGTTGTTCTTAAGTGACGAGATTGCATCTAAGGTATTTGATAAATGTTCCATGAGAATGATTTTGGCTATAGTTTGGAACTTTGACTCTTAATTTTCATTTCTTGGAATATTAGGACTTAGTATATCACTCTATTGTTAAATTCCATGTTCATTGAACTCAATTTTACTAGCGCACACTTATGATCATCTTGTTCTTCATAATCTTAGTTCTAGTTCTTGTTTCTTTGTTCTTACTAATTCTTATTTGATTGTTGCCTAGAAGTGTTTCTTTGTGCATCTATTGTTTGTTCTTGTGTTGATTGGGTTCACTTTTCTTGAAATTCTTGATTAAAACTTGTTTGCTTGAAGTGCCCAACAAATGTTTGTTGAAATTCTCCTAAGACCCCCTAATTGAAAAATTCTTTTGATTTGAGTGATTCATTAAGTTGGACTAAAATTTAGTTATTGGGGAGAATTGGGATTGAACAAGAAGGCTTGAGTATTGAGAAAAAAGAAAGAAGGTGAGCCTATTATTAAAAAAGCCTAATAAAGCAAACACGAGCGTGGAGTGATCAACCTTGAGAGCCAACATGCAAGAAAGTGAAGTGAGGATCTATTTTTTCTTCTAATCTCTTTGTTTTGCAGGTATAGACAAGTAAATAGTCCACCACCATGTCCATGACCAAGAAATCTCTAGGCTTAACCCAAGTGGACCTAGTAGACCTCAAGAAGATTAAATTGATGCTAGGGGTTACTTGAAGACTTGCAAGCTGTGATGAGGACTATGCAAAGTGAGTTCTAAAACATGACAAGAGAGTTGATGAATCATCTTGGACAATCTTCTACCATTGTACAAAGGAGAGACCAACAGTGATTTAAAGTACCTAACCCAAGGATGAGGGATGGTGATGCCCATACTCCTCCGTTAAATGCCCAACAAGAGGAAGAGTGGGATGAGCACTCAATTGGGGGATTCTAACAAGCTCCTATGAGAGGGGAAAGACATGGCATGAGAGGAGGACGAGGTAGGGGCCAAGGAAGGAATGGTGGGAATAACCTAAGGGTGTTAGAAAGCGAGTTTAAGGGAGTTGATGAATGGTATGAAGGGGAATAAGTTGAAGCCCTTAGGGAACATCATAAAGGATATGGAAATAGAGGAAGAAGGAGAGAATGAAATAATGAGGAGAAGGAGTTAAACCACATCAAGTTGCAAGTGCCCACATTCTATGGCAAGAGTGACCCCGAAGCTTATTTCAAGTAGGAAAGTAAGATGGAAATCTTCCTAGAAAGTCATACCTATAGTGAGAGGTCAAAGGTGAGATTGGCTATTTTAGGATTTTCAGAGTATGCTTGGTTTGGTAGGAGCAAGTTAGTGCACAAAGGAGACAAATGAGAGTAGAAATCGTGGTTAGTTGGAATTTGTTGAAAGATATATGATGAGGGTAAGGTTTATACCAAACTATTGCTACAATGACCTTTGCCAAAGGGTCCAAAAACTCAAGCAAGGAAACAAGAGTGTGGAAGATTACTATAAAGAAATGAAAGTAATGTTGATGAGAGCTCAAATCAATGAGAATTCTAGAGCAACAAGAGCAAGGTTCTTAGGAGGATTAAATAGAAAAATTGCCAATTTGGTATAATTGTATCCCTATGATCGATTGGAGGATATGGTACATGTAGCTATAAAGATTGAGAAGCAATTAAAAATGAGGAAATTTACTAGACCATCACTTCCAAACCCCAACACTACTAGTAAGGTGCCAATTAAGAAGGATGAAGCCCCTAAACCATTCCAAAAAGACTTCAACAAACCTAGGGAAGGTTGGAAACCTAGAGAGGATTGGAAGCCTAAGGAGGATTGAAAACCTAGGGAAGGATGGAACAAAGACAAGGGAAAAGCCATGGAGAGGCCACAAAGGAATAGTGATATCAAAGTGTTTTAAGTGCCTTGGATATGGACATACTTCCCATGAGTGTCCAAGCAAGAGAACGATGTATACTAATCTCTACGGTGAGGTTTCTACTGATGAAGAAGAAGAGGGAGAAAGGTACCAAGAAGACCAAGAGGGAAATGGAGATGAGGAAAGTCATGAAAGGGAAGTTGTTAGTCAAGAATACTCTTCGGTGGGAGTTACGAGAAGGTCATTGAATTCACAAGCCATTGAGGATCAAGAACACCAACAAAGGGAGAACATTTTCTACACTAGATGTCTAATCAATAGGACCCCTTGTAGTGTTATTGTGGATAGTGGGAGTTGTACTAACGTGATTAGTGCAAACTTGGTTGAAGAATTAGACATGAGTTGGATTAAACACCCCAAGCCCTACAAATTACAATGGTTGAATGATAGTGGAGAAATGAAAGTAAACAAACAAGTTTTGGTGTCATTTGAGATGGGAAAGTACAAGGATGATGTGCTATGTGATGTGGTACCCATGCAAGCGGGTCACTTGCTCCTAGGGAAGCCTTGGCAATACGATAGGCATGTAAAGCATGATGGGAGGAAGAATACTTATTCCCTACTCAAGGAGGGAATTAATTTTACACTCTCATCCATAGTCCCTAGTGAGGTGAACAAAAATCAAAGAATCATGAAGGAGAAAGAAAACAAGAAGGGAGTGCAAGATGTTAAGCAAAAATAAGAATTTGAGAGGAAAGAACAAGAGAGGAAAGAAAAAGAGTTGAGAGAGAGGATGAACAAACAAGTGCCTTTGACAATCAAGAATAGGAGTGAGCAAGGACAAGAGAGGGGAGGTAAAAGAAGAGTGAATTACTTTTCAAAAGAAAGTGAGGTCATAGAAGCTATAGAAGTTAAGGAACTGGTTATTCTTTTTTTATGCAAAGGTTCTTATGTTTCTACTAATGATTCTACATTATCTTTGCTTAATAAAATTACAGCTATTCTTCAAGAATTTGAAGACGTTTTTCCAAATGAGGTGCCCGGAGGACTACCACCCATAAGAACGATTGAGCATCAAATTAACTTTGTGCCTGGAGCCGTCATCCCCAACCGACCGGCATATAGAAGTAACCTGGAGAAGTCTAAGGAGTTGTAAAAGCAAGTAGAGGCATTGCTTGAAAAGGGATATGTGAGAGAGAGTCTAAGCCCATGTGCGGTTCCGGTTCTCTTAGTACCCAAAAAGGATGGGACATGGCGTATGTGTGTGGATTGTCACACTATCAACATCACGGTAAAATACTGCTATCCCATTCCTAGGCTAGATGACTTGCTCGATGAGCTATTTGGTGCATGCATTTTCTCTAAAATTAATTTGAAATCTGGTTATCACCAAATTAGAATAAGAGAAAATGATGAATGGAAAACGGATTTTAAAACTAAACAAGAGTTGTATGCGTGGCTTGTCGTGTCCTTTGGATTGTATAATGCTCCTAGTACTTTCATGCAATTAATGCACCATGTTTTGAGGGAATTCCTTGGAAAATTTGTTGTTGTGTACTTTGATGATATATTAATCTATAGCAAATCGTATGTGGATCATTTGAATCATGTTTAAAGTGTGCTTGTTGCCCTCTGAAGAGAAAGATTGTATGCTAACCTTGAGAAGTGCTCTTTTTGTTTGGAGAAGATTACATTCCTTGGGTATGTTGTGAGTGCCAAAGGAATTGAGGTTGATAAGGGAAAAGTGAAAGCAATCCAAGATTGGCCAACCCCTACCACCATGACCCAAGTCCATAGTCTCCATGGGTTAGCTAACTTTTATAGGAGGTTCATCTAAAATTTTAGCACTATAACAGTCCCTCTAATCGAAGTGGTAAAGAAAAAGGTGGGGTTTAGGTGGGAGGAAGCCCAACAACAAGCCTTTCAAGCCTTCAAAGATAAATTGAGCCAAGCTCCAATTCTTATTCTTCGTAATTTTGAGAAGGCCTTTGAGATAGAGTGTGATGTGAGTGGGATGGGAATAGGTGCGGTCTTGACCCAAGATAGAAAACCCATTGCATACTTTAGTGAGAAATTGTCTCGGGCGGCCTTCAATTACTCTACCTATGACAAAGAGTTTTATGCCTTGGTGAGGACCTTAGAATATTGACAACACTACTTTTTGCCAAGAGAGTTTGTCATTTATACCGATTATGAGACCTTTAAACACCTCAAGAGCCAACAAAATTTGAATAAGAGGTATGCAAGGTGGATGGAGTTTATTGGGACATTTTCATATGTCATTCAATACAAGAACGGTAAGGAAAATGTGATAGCGGATGCACTATCTCGAAGGTATGTAATACTAAACTTTTTGGATGCTAAACTTCTTAGTTTTGAACTTGTGGAAGATTTGTATGTTGATGATGAGGAGTTTGGGGATATTTTTCATGCTTGTGAGAAAAGTGCATTTGCTAAATATTATAGGCGTGATGGTTTCTTGTTTATGGAGGCAAGGCTTTGTGTGCCAAAGGGATCTATTAGAGTGTTGCTAGTTAGGGAGGCCCATAGTAGGGGACTAATGGGTATTTTGGTGTTGAAAAGACCTTAAGCATTTTTAAGGAACATTTCTTTTGGCAAAAAATGAGAAAGGATGTGGAGAGACATTGTTCTCAATGCATTATTTGTAGGCGAACTAAGTCTAGATCCCATCTACATGGTCATTATACACTTTTGCCTACATCTAATGTGCCTTGGGTTGATATTTCAATTGACTTCATCTTAGGATTGCCAAGGTCCAAGGGGGGTAAGGACTCCATATTTGTGATTATTCATCGATTCTCTAAACTGACTCATTTTGTGGCTTGTTCCAAGACAAATGATGCATCATATATTACAGATTTATTCTTTAAGGAAGTGGTGAAGGAAGTGGTGAGAATACACAAGATTCCAAGGACTATTGTCACAGATAGGGATACTAAATTCCTTAGCCACTTTTGGAGAGTTTTATAGAACAAACTTGGTACTAATCTCTTGTTTTCCACAGCTTGTCATCCTCAAACAGATGAAGAAATGGAGGTGGTCAACCGAACATTCACCCAACTCTTACAGACCATAATCAAGAAGAACTTGAAAAATTGGGAAGAGTGCTTGCCACACATTGAGTTGGCTTACAATAGAGCTATTCACTCTACCACTTCTTATTCTCCTTTTGAAATTGTATATGGTTTTAATCCTCTAACTCTTTTAGATTTGTTTCCTTTACCTATAGGTAAACGATTGAACCTCGATGGAGCTAAGAAGATGGGAATGGTGAAAGTACTCCATGAGAAAATGAAAGCAATCATTGTAAAATGAAATGAAGAGATTTCCTATAAGCGCAATCAAGGAAGGAAAAATGTGTCATTTGAGCCCGACGATTGGGTATGGGTGTACCTTCACAAGGAGAGATTTCCCATGCAACGATGGAGCAAACTAGATCCAAGGGGGAATGGTCCATTTCAAGTTCTCACCAAAGTTGAAGATAATGCTTATAAGATAGATTTACTCTATGAGTATCATGTTAGTGACCTCTCTCCCTTTGATGTAGATGATAGTGATGATTCGAAGACAAATCCTTTTCAAGGAGGGGGAGATGATGATACTCCTCTTCATCATGGAGGTCAAGATCAAGAAAGGGGAGGCATGACCATGCAAGAACATGGACCGATGAAAAGATCTAGGTCCAAGAAGCTTCAAGACGAGTTGCAATTGATCATAAAACCATACGTGAGGTTGGAAGAGAGTTGGAAGGTTGAGGAAGCTAGTCAAGAGTTCATTTTAATGACTATCCAAGAAGGACCCCAATAAGATTTTAAGCCGGCAATAAAGACAGACGAAATTGGACCAAAATGAGGCCTTCCAATGAACCGGCGCAGGCTTCAAGCAACAGAACCGGCGCCGACTTCAAACTATCCAACAACCGCTGGAAGTAGATCATAACCTCCAGCTCCAAGGACCCTAGCCGGCGCCAGCTCCATCCTGGTCGGCTGCCCTGCATTTTTTATGTTTTCTCCAATTTTCTCCAATTTTAATTGTTTGTAAAGACTTATTATGACCCTAAACTGTAATAGAACCTTAGGGATTACTTAGCTAGAGTTAGGGTAGTATAAATAGAACCTTTTGTGATTTGATAAGACAATTCACATACTTTAATTTAAATTTGAGGGAGAATTTTGAGGGGCCCTAGCCTCCTTGTTCATCTTGTTCATGACCATGCTTAAGGGTTAGTCCTCTTTATGAATGAGTCTATAAATCTTATGGATAATCCAATGTGGTATCTTTGAATAGGTCTTAGTTGCTTTATTCTTCTAAGGTTTGTTTGAATTTCATTACTTGAGTGCCTATTTTCTCTATTTTATTTGTTCTTGTTTGCCTTTCTTGCTTCAAGGATATTGGGGTGAGATTATAGTAGAACTTTCTACTATTCTTGAGGGGTTTTGAAGTTTAGTTCTTCAAAGGTTTGATAAAAGGTAGGTTATTATTTCATTTTCTTCTTTTTGTCTCTAGAAGCATCTTTGTGTTGGTCCCATTGGTTGAGCTAAACACATAACCAACCAATTCACTCACAACCCCAAGAAAAAGCTCACACAAGATCATATCACTACTAGAATATATGTGTGGTGGTTTATCCAATTAGCACAGTACAGTGCATTAACCTTATCCCACCCAGCACCAATAGTCTATAGGTTACGCTAGTGAAAATTTGACCCCACGTCAATAGCATTTGGAATTGATTGCCCTAATACAAATTATCACATGACTCTATTGGGGTGATGCAACTCTATCTTCTTGCAACACAATAATGATGTGACAGACCCATAAATTTGTCCCCCATGTAACACCCCTACTACAAATAATATCGAAAGCATGTAATAAGTTTGAAGGTCGCCCCATTTGGTTTCCCAGACAAGGGGTCTTTATAACTAACTGAACTGATATGGACAAAATAAGTACTAACACTGATATATTAAAGCCAAACTATAATAATGTACAACCCAAAAGTAAGTTTTAACATACACCATCATGTCTACTCTGGTAGTAATATAATGTATATGCATAAAAGATGAAGTTTGCAAACCTATCTTGTGGTATTGTCTTCTAGTTGCGCGGTCTATCAGCTTCGGATCCTAATAAAATAGAATAAATGACACGTGTGAGTGAAAGTCACTCAGTGAGTCCCTGGTATACAAATATTTTATGAAAACAAACAAATACAAGAATTTTGTTTCAAATTTTGTTACAGGAAAATATTATATTTTTCCACTAAAAATAACTCTACAACTCACTAGGAGGGAGTTTATTCTGAAATCAATCATTTTTGGAAAATCGAGTTTAATTTAACATCACTGTCCCTATTTTAGAATTATAGGCACTTCTTTTAATAGAAGGTTAGCCTGTGTACAAAGCTCACAAGGCTTTGTTTTCGATATCACAGTCTTATTGTGTTAGGACACAAGCCTACAACACTTAACTATGCATTGTTGGAGCAGAAGTGCTAACTAGCATAATATCGAGAGATCAGTATCTTTTACTTGCCACCGTTAGCCCAGGGGTCCCAATCCTAACGTCAATCACTATCAAGGTGGTAAGGGATTGAGCACGCTAGGTGTTCCCACCTAGCAGATCATGAACAACCTAAAATAATATGCACACAAGGCATAGGCAATTGCTAGATGCTAAAATGTCTAGCTAGGATGGCCAATCTCAATGTCCTATCACCTCGTTTGGATCAAGACAATCCCCGAAACTAGCTAGGTTAGTTAGGGTCGTCTACCTCTAACGCATGCTAGTACAAAAATTAAAACCCTTGTTGAGTACTCAACGTCTTCACTGGTTCACAAGACCAATCCAATTCCATTGGCTCACAAGGCCAATCAAATATTCCATTCCCAAAGGAACATAAATAAAATATTTTTCGAGGCCAAAATATCGTTTTTCAAAAGTTAATCTCATAACGAGAAATTTTTTTCCATACCATAGAGAAAAAAGATAAAAAGTCCTTTTTTGGATGATAAAATACATTTTCAAGGGTATTTTCATCATTTAACAATTACCCAATTCCAAAAGAGGTCTTATTCAGGAATTCCAGAATTCTAATCCTAAAAGAAGAATTAAATTCAAGACATTCCAATTATGATTACATAAAACTCATAATTCCCATATTCCAAAATCCTTTCCATAAAAGGAAATAGTATGCTTTTTCAAGTAAAACATAATTTTACCTCATAATTAATGAGAAGAAAGCCTTTCAGGTATACATCTATACCCAGAAAATATTCATAATTCAAGTGGTTCACAATTCCACATAATATTGTCATTTCCTAACGTCCACAATAATTTCTATTTTGAAGAACTATATTTTCCTTAGAAAATATAAAGGTTCATCAACTTTGTTATAAAAAGGCTTTAGGAAAATGCATTGCCAATTATGAATAATTCCGTTTATAAAAATTCACTATTTTTATTCAAGTCTAACATGTCTTGATATCATTTCTTCCTTAAAGAAATCAAAACAATTCATAAAGCTTTACTTTATGAAATAAAATGCATACTAGCATTTATCACTTTTTTAAAAATAAAAAAAAGACTCACCTCATGTCCTAACTCGATGTAGTCATATGTATATCGCTTCTAGCCTTTCGTGAAGTTTTTAAAGTAGATAACGTCCATCGAGAGTTATTCCGGATCTCACTTAGTATTATGATCCATAACCAACACATTTTTGGTTATGGAATATTTCCATAATGAAATCACTAGTTTCCACATTTCTTCTTTCTTATAGAAATGCATCACTTGAGCTATTCCAAGCTCATATGTCCACCCTTATTCCTTCTCCGACTAGGTGTACAAGTTTTCCATATTTCTCTCTTGAATTCCTTATTTCATCCATTAAAGCTAATGGAAACAATACGTAAATTCCTATTCTTGAAATTCTGCATTTCTCACATCTTGGCACACTTGCATATTTATATCATAAATTTTGATTCACAAGCTCATATAATGTCAAATTAGTTCCAAAATGTTCTCAAGATATTCCTTTATGATTTCCAATTCGTGGCATACAAATTCCCTTTCTATTTCATTCAGTTTTGGCCATAAACTCCCAGCTTCTTAATTCCCGTCACTGAAATGGCAGTCCTTGGTATTTATATCATAACTTTCTATTTCCAACTCCAAATCATGTCAAATTGGTCCCAAAATGACCCTAAGACATTTACCTACAAGTTTCAGGTAATAGGATTCCAAAAAAAAAAATCCATTTCGTTCAACTTATTCACTTTTCAAACCTGCTCGGGAATCTCTCAAAACAGAATTTCTGTTTTATTCCCTACCTTCACATAACTAATTCTCTTTTCTTTCCCACACAACATACATACCATTAACACATCCGAATACCGTGTTTATCATTTAAAATTTTCATAAATCTCTTTAACTTCAATCATGAACAACACAGAAACATCACAACAGAAACAGTAGCTATGAAAGCATGATCAATTCTTCCTTGTTCTTAACAATTGAATTGTATTTAATTTTGTTTCCTTCTTCTACCTTTTGCAGCCATGAAGTACCCTTCAAACCACCTTCAAAACTTCTTCAAACATCATATAATCACAGCATATAACTACTCAGATTTACTGCCAAACAGCTCACACGCAAAAAACTTCATATCATAGATCTCTATTAAACATAATCCATAATTCATACAAATTTTCCACGAAAATTCATACCAATTTAATCCTTGCAAGCCACTCTACAATTTTAATTCGAAGAGTAGAGTATTTTACCTTATATATTGAGTTCTACAAGCTTGCAAATGACCAAGCTTCTTCTTTTTCTTCTTCGCTTTCTTTTTCCTTTCCTCTCAAATTTCTTCTAGCTATTCTTCTTTTTTCGCTTCCTTTTCTTTTCTTCTTTGATTTACGCTTATGCTGCCGGTTCTCCTTGATTTCCACTGCCATTCTTAGTCCAAATTGTGACCAATTTGGTCAAAATTTAATAAATGCAATAGTAGTTATCCTTCCACGTGTAATTTTCTTATTTGCAAGTTTTTTCCTTAATTATTTCCATAAGCTTGTTTTAAAAACTTCATGAAATATAATTCTTACATGATTATTTCATGCAACCAATAACATTTTGACACTTGTTTCACTCACAAATCATATAGTGTCACATGTCCCACTTTTAGCTGTTCTTTCAGAATTTTCTCAGGAATGAACTAAAATTTGGGTCAACAAATATTCTAATCGGGAAAACTTTTTATTCTACCAATGGAATCTACAAACTTTACAGATTGCAATGATGGGAGGCAGAATTTTGAAATTCCTTCTCAATTTATCTTTATTCGCAATTAAAATTATGACAATACCCCCTAAAAGTTCAATTAATACCAAAATGTTCATCAAATTGCACTGATAAACTTTAATTCTGAGCTTACATTCAAATTCTCATCCTATCAAAAGTAGCCACTTTCTAAAATGTAAAAATACTAGTTATTACAACCCATGCGTGCAAAACGAAGGTAGAAATCCTAACATATGCTCATGATAAGGTTGCCAAATAAACTGTAAAAATAAGCAAACTTTGTATCAAACGGTAAATAATGGCAATTTTATTAGCCATTTGATTACAAATTCAAAGATATAATACTTACATGAATGTGTCACATATGATCCAACTGATCCCTGTATGCAATCAGCATATGTGTTGGGGTACGAAAAATTTCTAGTGGACTCTGCCATACTGATCCTCTAGGCGCGTCTGGTGCCATGTCCTCGATCAGATGTACTCTATTCGGTCTGATAGTAAGAATGTGTTCCCAAGCCCATAATTATTGCAAAAGTCATAATAATTTTAGAAAAATATCGCATGCTTATTTTTAGATAAAAGTAAATTAAAAATAGTTTATTTAATTTTGGATGCCATTTTGTGCCTGAATCAACAACAGTATACTAGTGATTTAATGCGATGTATAAGAAATATCGTTTCACATACAACAATAAAAATGTGCTAGTGCTGCACTTTCCCAACTTAGTGTGCCAACCAACTCTAGATTATGTATGTATCTGAGAAGGTGCAAATGAACCCGATTTTCAAATTTGTTCAAGAATAAAAATCCACCAAGTTGTATAATGCGATACCTTGCATGCTGTGCAACCATAGCTGCAGTTGCGTGTGGTAAGAGAGATTAAAATAGGGCTCTCTCGAGTGAGCTTAACTTCAATCGAGTTCCATCTAGGTCAGTGCCTATGGGACGAAAATCAAGGAGCGCGCCACACAAATCTAGCAGCTCTGCATGTAGACAGTTGAACCCATAGCTAATAATTAGATCACCGTCCATGCGTAATTCAGAGAGGACCTCTACATCTTGCAGGATAATAGTGCCCTCTCCAACCAGAAGGTAGAATGTGTGCATCTTCTAGCACCATCTTTTCACCAACGTTGTAATCAGTGGATAGTCAATTTTCATATATAGCAAATAAGTCACTCCACCAAACCCAGCTATATCCATAAGTTGCTCGACACAGGGGTCAAATTCTCAAGCAACTCAAAAAGCACTGTCACTGCACTTTGCAGTGAGGACGGCATCTTCCAACTATCTTGCCGAATATGCGTCGATCTATGTCTATATTGCAAGGTTAACAAGTCCAAAATAATAGGGTCATGATCAACTCCATCGGACATGAGCTTTAACATGGCAAACTAAAACAAGACAGTAATATTGTAATTTTATTATTCAACAAATAAAACTGAAAATATCATCATCAAACATAACTAAATGCATGAAATGAATAACTAAACG
Source organism: Voacanga thouarsii (assembly GCA_026120185.1). NCBI lineage: Eukaryota > Viridiplantae > Streptophyta > Magnoliopsida > Gentianales > Apocynaceae > Voacanga > Voacanga thouarsii. The sequence goes on from JANUWF010001151.1 coordinate 505,425, forward strand.
AATGTCAACAAGCGTGTATAATATTAGCAACAAATTTTCCGAACAATGTGATTAAAGGTATTACACATAAAAATACAAATTGATACAACAAATCAAAGAAGAAATATGACGTCAGTCCTATGAATTAAACCGATATTACATGTACAATGTTTTAACAACACTTTATGGCACCAAGGGTGCAATTCCTCCTATTATGTCAACTGCGATGGCATAAGCTATATCGAGGAGGTGAATTAGAGTTACGTTCGTTCATTTCATTCTGAATACATGAAGTTCGCATTCAACTAGCTCAACGACTCTTGAAAAGGTGAGCAAACGATGCCAAGCTAAAACCAAGATTGCGCCAATAATGTTCGTGTGGAATGGGCTTACATTGTGCCATATAAGTTAATATATATTTTAGTGTTATGTTTTTTGCTGACATGACATCCCCAGGATTCAACCCCATGTACTGACATAGTGCAAATGCATGGGAACAAAGTATTCTATATACTTTGCATTTGCATCAACTACTTGTCCTAGTACCAATATTAATCTCGTACGAATTATTTCCTTTTCTATGCTCATGATGTGGTGATACAACACTAAAAATACTCTGATCCTAATTAAAAGCACATGGTATCTCATTCCTTTTGTCTCATTCTTCACAAACTTTGCCCATATCATTGATGAAAAATGATATCTACCGTGATTAGTCTCCTGTCTATGGTCGTTGAAATATTTGACCCATTTTTTTGAATGATGACTCAACAATAACCTTGATAGGTAGGGCATATATACCTTTAATGACACTGTTGAATGATTCTACCAAATTAGTTGTCATATTACCCTACTGATGTCTATCATCATAAGTAAGCATCCATTGCTCATTCGGAATCAAATCCAACCACGCCTTCATTTGGCGGTTTAGCAAACTAATTTTTTCCATAATTTTTTAAATTTATGCTTCTTACTTTAATCCCCGACTGTGTACATTAACATCTTCAATTGATGATTCTTGAACTTTGCATTAAAGTTACTTTGGATATGTCTAAGATAAAAACTGTGCACTGCCATTGGCTCTTGCCACCTATGTAGTTGCTGAATAGCATTCACTATCCCAATATATCTATCAGATATTAAATAATATTTTAGATACTTTAGAACATGTGCTCTGAGTAAGGACAAAAATATACCCCAACTGTCATTAATTTCTTTGTCAACGACCGCAAATTCAAGGTGTAATATATGATTGTTAGCATCTTGACCCACTTCTATTAAGAGTTTTCTCTTATATATACCCTTAAGAAATGCTACGTTAACGTTGACCACTGATTTCATGTGAACAAATACATCAATACATGGTTTGAACGACCAAAAAAGATATCCAAATATCATTGCCCCATTGCTATCCATAGGTAAGAAGTGTCATGCCATGATGGTATCTGGATTTGCATCTTGTAAGGCTTGCATATACCATGGTAACTGTGCAAATGAAGAAGGCCAATCTCTGTAGATTATCTCAATAGTATGCGCTGCACGAGTTCCATCCTTTCTTGTAAGATGAAGTAAAATGCAATGTGTCATGAATATGGTTGTTTATCTCACTAATCTTAATTTTCAGATTATTGTAAATCATTGACAAAATGTGCTTTGCCAAAAATTTCAGTCTCATGTTGTGATGGTTGCATCTATTATCCAGACTAAACAAATGTGCTATCCATGCCATCAAGTAATTTGCCATAGACCCCAACTTTTCTTCTTCTACACACGGATTCACCAATAACAAGAATGTTATGGAGTTGAATTTTTACACTCAGTAACCCATGCTGCAACCTTGCTTTCTTATACCATAAACTTATGACCCATTCTGACAGACCATGACCGAATAGCCCAAAGTTAACTCATCCTTATTCCTAAACTACATGACAACCCTTAAGTCGTTGTTGAATTCTAACCATAAGTCCATCCTGCTGTTACCTATCACCATTCCATCGGCTTTATTTTTTATTTCTTAAGAAGTATTCAACCTGTTAAGATAGATTGAATACAGTAGATTATATAACTGGTCTAGTTCTGCAGGTGTATTAGCGGGTTGTTACATTACAGAAGGACTGGAATTCATTCTCTAACACTGCCATCCCCCGCGTCCTCATCGGGGGTATCTTCCACAACAGGTCTATCAATGTTCGATGTTGGTCCTAAACCGTCCACAGTCGCCTTCGGAGTACCTATCCAATTAGGCTCTCAAGCAACCCATTCATCGACTGAGATAACAACTAATAGAGCTTCAATTATGCAGTTGAAAATAGATCCCATTGAGATTGATAGGTATTGATTTTTGGGTCCAACAACTAGGATGTAATATAAAGGGATTAGAAAGTGTTGGCTGGAAGGTATGCAGAATTATTGGCGTGAACAGGTGTAGGCAAATTTAAATCAATATTAGACATGTTCACTAGAGTAACTGAGTTCAGTAATTCAGTAATAGGAGTGGGGTTGTTATACTTTGGAAGATTTGTAGTTGTTGCATTTGGAATCGGTATGAGCTCATGATGAACATGCAGATCAATTGGCTATCCCTTCACAGTAGATGCGTAGTACCACAAACTTTCTATATCTTCATCATCCGTTATAGAAGCTGTTGTAGACTTTATTGCAGTACCAATAACAATATCTTCTCTCATTGTGATATGCAACTAAACAATAGACATCAAATCCACGAACTGTATATATTTTGTTAACTAAACCGTGGTAACTAACTCGATTTTTAACAATTAATGCCTTGAGACAGGGATGTTAAAAAATCGGTGTGTGGGGTGCGCAAAATCTCACAATCCCAATATAACTGTGATCTAACAGATTGCTCTAGTGACATTGTGCCTTAACAAATTTGGAAGATTTTTTCTATTAAAGAAAAATAAAGTATTTCATAATCTTGAATTACTATACAAAAATAATATCATCATTATTCAGCATAAATTAACGCAAAACAACACAATGTGCTATACAATCCTATATTAAATAAATCAATTAATCGACATAAATCATCAAAAATAGAATATCATTCAAAATATAGATTTTTTATTATGCACGTGAAATTATGTTAATCCAAATTTTTATTATTTGATTGTTTATTCATCCTTAAAAAATTATGTATGTATAATATATAAGAATTATTTAATATTATGGATTAGTTTATATATAGAGAAAGACAAAAAAAGATAATTTGTTTAATTTTTGGTTTATATATTTTGGATTAGTTTATATATTTGTAATTTTTTGTTTAATTTTTATTTCACAATATATAAGTTCTAAAAATTTAGAAAAGATAAAAATTTATTCACATAATATTTATATTTCAAATTTAATTTGCATTTGAAAAAAAAAATTTACCTTGTGTTTTTAATTTTCATTAATAGAAATTTTTTAATTTAATTGCAAAGAAATTGGTTGAGACAATTTGTTAATATTTTCATTTAATTCAAATTTCTATTTGAAATTATTTAAATTGTCAATTCTATTAAAAGATAAAAATTTAATTCCTGTAGCATTCACATTTTAAATTTATTTTGTATTTGGGGAAAAAAATAAGGATGTACTTGGATTAGGGTCCTTTGGAAAAAAAAAACCTATATTTTTTTATTTTAACAAAAAATATATTTAATGTTTAATTGTGGAATATTAATAATTATATTATACGCTCTAAATAGATTAAAATATTAATTTTTGAATTTATAAATCTTTTAAAAAAATTAATATTCTATTCATATTCAAAATTATAGATTAACATATATACTAATTGGCTAAAACCCCTTAATTTTTAGTAGTGGCTCTACTATCTTTTCACATTTATTTGAATATAAACTAAACGTTACAATTAAATTAAATTACGAAGTAGGAAAAACCATAATTCAAGGATTGTGTATAATCCATAAAATGTCAAGAATTCCTTGCACAAAAATACTAGAAGATTTTGATAGGTTCTCATGACAGGGTAGAATAAATATGAGATTCACAACGAAACTACTTTACTTTATTTTATACCCGCTGTTTGCATATTAAAATCATTCATATATACCTATTTATCACAAACTAAAGCCATTTATACCTATTCATCATAACATAACACAACACAATACAAACCAAACTAGCAATATAGTAAAATTTTGATTCTATACACAAATCTAAACTATTTATATATAATATACGTATTAGTAAATAATTCATCAAAGTCTCAAATACAACATTCTGCTACAATTCAATAATAAATATCAATATTGTAATAATTTAAAATTTAACAAATACAGAATTTAAGTACATTTTCTCTTTTCTTGAAAAAAAAAACCTATTATTATATATGAAGAACTCCAGCAATACTCTGGCGAATAGAAATTCTTATAGCAACTGTTCATGAATGGTACTACTTCAACAGCAACTCTCACCAGCTAATAGACTCTGTCAGTAGTAAAAAAAAATTAAAGAAACAGAGGATCGGGAATCAAAATAAGGCAAATAAGAAAGGCACCGAAGAGTTGGAATTATAAGGAATCAAAGAAGAAAGGAATAGTGGGAATTGGAATGCAAAGAAGAAAGGAAAAATGTTGAGGCATCGATTTATATAAATCTTCTCTCGTGAAAATGCTAGACCCATTTTTCTTTTCCCATGAACTTTGTGCCATGTGAATTTTCAGAGATTCCCTCATGAATCTCTAAAAAAGCTATCATCCTCGTGTCAAGTTGACACTAGACACAAGGCCTCGTGTCTCCCAGACATGAGGTAAACGGATTTTTGGACCGATTGCAATGCCTTTTTGACCAGTCAATGATGCCTAACATAGGTGTGAGAGAGTGGTAGGTCCTCACGTCTGCTAGACATGAGGTCCTAGGGGACCTCGCATTCAGTAGACGCGAGGTACACCCTCTAAGGGATACCCAAAAAAGGTACCTATTTTTTAGCATCATTTTCAAAACTTCCTATTTTGGTCAAAAACCCTAATATGCATACACACCCACCCACCAGCACATACACCCAGATTGGTATTTTCATAAACATATAATTACAGGTTTTTGCTTTTTTCACACGTATTTTTATTTCACATGTAAATCCAATTTCTTTAAACAACGCTTATTTGATTTTTGAAAATAAATATAAAAATAAAAAAATTTTAGTCCAAATCTAATTATAGAAAGTATAACATAATACACAGTACAAAATTTAGAGTGATTATGCAATTTCTATAAAATTTAGGGAATATTTTGAAAGTATTTGTATGAACTAAATTGAAAATTTTCCAAAGTTTTTGGGGTTAAAATTTAGTTTCTATGAAATATATAGGTAAAAATGTTTTTTGTAGGGATTTTTTTTACCCCTTTAAGTGGAGTTAACTTTATGAAGAAAAAAAAAAAAAGAAGTGGAAATTTTTGTATTAAGAGAGTATTGAATTTAAAAGATCTCTCAATGGTAACAAATATTTTTTTCATTGATAGGTCACAAGAGTTTTACCATTTTATCAAGAAAGAAACTATAATATTATTGAAAAGTGTCTCAAAATATAAGAATATATTATTTACATCACATACAGTTAAAATGAGTATGACCTTGGTCTTTGAAAACCCTATTTCCCTAAAAGTGAAGCCTAAACCCCAAAAGTTTGTTCAGTAACAAAAGTGACAGGTTTAGAAATTCCTCCCTCGCTTTCCTACCCGTCCCCCTCACATCCCAGCAATAGGAAAAGGTGAGGATCTCAAGCCTAGCCCATTAAGAACAAAATCATTCTCGCCTCCCACCCATCCTCAAATAAGAATGCAATAGCCTAACAAGCCTAGAAGGGGAAATCCCCAATAGAACATGAAAACTTAAATTTGTTGGAAACGTGAGAATTGCTGTAGAAATATTCAATAAATTCACAATTTGAGAATCTAAAAAATTCATAGTAAAATAATGAAATTCTAAAATTCAATTCCAAACAATAAATAAAACATTTCAAAGTACAATAATAATTAAATAGAGCACAAATTATAGAAACAAAGGTACAACTTTAAAAAATTAAATCTCCTAATATAATTTCATTCACTCAAAATAACTTATAAATAAAAAATCAGATATGAATTTTGTTTATTTTTATATAATCAAATATTTCTTACATTTCACTTTGAAAATAGCATATAAAATCCTTCGACAACAATTCAATTTAATCTTTAATTATATTACCTATCTCTCAAAATAAATATTATCATATATTTTTTATAAAAAAATTAAAAATTCTTGATCAATTATTATATTTTAAATTATGAGAATATACTTTAAAATATATAAACAAACATTATATATATATATATATATATATATATATATATAAAGTGGGCACAGGCCAAGATTAACACAATTCTCATTTCCAATATTTTGCATCCTTATCTCCATCTAAGTCTGGGTATCCCCAACTTTGTGGAACTCGACTGAGCCAATTCTCTAACTCCCCAACTATATTCACATAATAGTGAAAAAATATTTATATCATTTTTTTATTTTTGATAAAATCCACCAAAGGAATGGCGAGGGGTTTGGCAAACCCCTTCCCATTTATTAATAGAAGTGAAGGAAGTGACAAGGATAGTAATAGAAGTGACATTGGCTATCCCTTCTATCTAAGCATAGATGGAAAATTATTTCTAAATGAAGGAACCGAATGGCGATCCAACATACACAAAAATTGACAATATTTCGGTAAGCTAGAGAAGTGCAGGAAATCCATAGACATATGATGCGAAGAGGCCTTCCTTGTTAGAAAATCAGCTACTAGATTACCCTGTTGCATAATATGCTCAAAAGAGACTGAGTCAAAATGCTGCAGCAAGTAACACAATCAACAAAAGTTTTGATAGCCAGTCCAAGGCACATGATCCCCCAATGCCATGATCCGTACCAATTTGAGAGAATCAGTTTGCACCACAATACTATGTAACCCTAAGTGAAAACAAATGCGAAGGTTGCGAAGAGCTGCTTTTAACTCAGCCAGAAAAGGATTTGAATCAAAAGCTTGCTAAGGCCTAAATTAGTCATATATTTCTTACTTATTTGAGGCTATTTTGTGATATATTTTGTGCAATAACTAGTTATATTCCTTTATATTTGATATTTTACCCTTGAAAAGGTATTTTGTGCATTATTTTAGATTTTAGGGATAAAATAAAGTAAAATCGTTGCTAAAACAAACTAGAGGCGCCGGCTAAGAGAGGAGAGGCGGCGCCAACCACATGCTGCTGACATGCACTTCGAGGTGATGAAAAATTGGTGAAATAGTGGCTAAACAGAACACAACCGGTGCTAGTTAGGAGCTTAAAGGCGGCGCCGGCTACGACCTGGAAGACTTGGCACAAAAATCAAGAAAAATCGACGAACGGACAGAGACACAAAATACAACCGGTGCCGGCCTTAGGCAGGACAGGCGGCACCAACTGTGCACTGGTACAGAGGAGGTGCCTCAATTTTCGTGCGCATTTTTGGCAATTTCTAGAGTTTTAGTATTTTCCTACTTCTATTCTGCCAAAAACCCTAGAGGGACGAATTTAGACACTTCTAAAGGCTATAAATAGAGAAAAAACACAAGTCAAAGGGGATGAATTCAAGGAGCAAAACACAAGATCACTCAAAATCAAGGAGGAATTTATCAAATCAATGAAGATTGTACAAGAGAGTCTACGAAGGAAGAAGAAGGAGGCTTGTCTATGAGTGCTTTCTTTTGACTTTGTTTTCTTTTCTTAAACAATGATGTATTAATTATTTTATTGTAATTTGACATTATTTTTTGTATTCATGATTTTTAGAGTTACTTTGATCCTTTGATTAATTAGTTTTTATTCTTGGTATTTAATTACTTATGCTGATTACGAGATTAATTTGTTGTTTCTTCTATTAACTTGCTTGGAAAAGGGGTTAATTGCTGAGAATTGGGTAATTAAAAGTTAATTGATATCTGCCAGGATATGGATTCATTGGTTAATTTCATGTTTTAAATTTACCAGGATATAGGGATTTAATCAATGATTATGTTTAATGCATCTTTTGGGTAAATTAGTTAAGATAGGTTATGTGATGCTGATTTGTCTAGAAGATAGTGATTTCATGGATTGGAAAAGAAGTGAATATATCTTAATACTTCATGATACCAAGAGAATAATTAGTTATAATGATGATTGGGTACTTTAAGGTCATGATTGTCAAAATAATGGTTTGAGTTACATAATTCTCCATCCTTAACATATATATATATATATATATATATTCTTTTATTTTATTTTATTTTTCACTTTATTGAGTCGATTGAACAATGAAAGAAAAGTGATTACTGCATACTTGTTCCTTAAGGATCGATACTCATTTTAAACCCTATGCTATGCTTAATGATGAGTACGCTTGCTCATATGTGTAATTTAGGGTTAAAGTTTTAATTTAAACTTGACTGGGAATGTGCTTATTTTTATATAATTTTTATACCCAAATTCATACACATCAAGTTTTTGGCGCCGTTGCCGGGGATCGAACAATATCATGAAAGCTTGGATTTTGTTGATTTGACCATGTAAATATGTAAATTTGTACAATTGTTCTTTTTAGAAAAATGTTCCATCTTTTGTGTCTTTGTAATCTAATTTACTAACTTTGATTGATGTTTATTTGACTAATTTATTCTTTTAATTTTGTTTGAATTGTGAATTCCGTTATCTAATTTTCTTTTTGTCTTTTCTAGGTGTTAGCCTTTATTAAATTTCATTATTCATCACTGCTATGTGTTCATTATTTTTATTTCATTTTTCAGCAAAAAAATAAAAAATAAAAATACTGGCCCGGCCCGGAACCTACTTGATGATTTTGCTGCACTTGTTCCTACTTGTCACTTTCTTTTTCCTTTATATTTTCATGACTTTTCTAGTTATTTCTTGTACTTTTCTTTTTTGTACTATTTTCTTTACTTTGTTCTTATTTTTCTTTCCTAGTTTTTATACTTTGGTGTATTTCTTTTGTGTATTTTTCTTTCTAGGTACTTCAACAATGCTCATTTCTGCTGGAATTCAATTCTTTTGTAGGAGAATGCACAATGCAATAGAAGTATTTTCTTTCTTCTCTTTTCCCCTTTATTTTTGGTCCCGTGGTAATATTTTCTTGCTCTATTTGTTTGGCCATTAAGGACACTGTCCAGTTTAAGTATGGGGGAGTGGTTAGAATGGAAATTCTTCTATGCTTCATTCTTCTTGAAATTCTTCGAACCTTTGCAAATTCTTCCCCAAAAAAAATTTCTTATTTTTTTGAGCTTTCAAGATGTATTTTTAATGCATGTCTTTGTGCTAGATCATAGAGCATAGGTTCTATATCATTTGTGGCTTATGCATGATTTTTTGCATGCACTTGGACTAAGTAGTTCTTGATCAAATGCTTTACATTGTTCTTAAACCTATTTTTCTGCTAACATTCATTGAGCATTCTAGAACTTATTTGAATACCTCTCGAGGTGAAATAAGAAAGACATTCATGATTTAACTTATGGATGACAATAATAGGCCTTCTTTGGATAGTTTAAGCTTTTCAAGCCTACTTATTTTATATTATCCCTAGTGCCTATTTTGAGCCTAAATTGTTAATTTCTTTCTTAAACCCGTTATTATACTTTGTCCATTACTTCTTTCTAAGAGTTTGATTTACCTTCCAAATCTTTGATTGTTCTTGATGGATAAAGGTACAAGTAGAAGAATTATGAGGGAGAATGCTTGTGTAAATGTCATAACTTGTTACTTTCAATCATGCATCATGTGTTGAGTTGGAGTTGTGAAAGGAGAAAAGAAAAGGAAAAAGAAACATTGAGAAAAACAAAAAGCTGCTAGAAAATGTTGAAAGAAAAAACTGAGAAACAAACAAAAGTAGCATTTGAAAAGAAGAGAAAAAGAAAAGAAAGCTAAAAGAACAAGAAAATAAGTGCATAGGAAGAATGTGATTGAGATGGAATAAGCATTGCTGAAATTTTGATGATCTTGTGCAATATGATTGATGAGTTGAGAACTATTGATGAAAAGAATGTAAGATTTGTTTGAACTGTAATATGATTGCTATACAAGGTTATGTTTTTTATTGGTTTTTTGATAGGAGAGTAAGAAAAGTTTGGAATCTATTGGTACATTTTGTTTATCCTCTTGCAAACTCTCATCTTTGTCGATATTTGATTTTCCTATATCCTTCATTTGACAGAAACATTACATACCCTTTAGCCTTTACATTACAAGTTTAAAAGTCCTACTTGACTTAAGTAGAATCGTGATATATCTCGGATTAGTGGATAGAGTGTATGAAAAGTAAGCTTATGGAATGCATATATATTTTTTGAACTAAATTCTTTCCAATGGTTTGAGAATGATGTTAAATGTTGGGATGGTTCTACTAGTCATTCTTCACTTACACAAGTCTGGGATGGTTCTACTAGTCATTCTTCACTTACACAAGTCTTACATTTGTTATGGAAGGTATAGTAGCATATGTTTTTGTTGTCTTGAATGAAGAAAGCATTGAAAATATTATTTCGAAATTGATTGAGTGATTTTGTGAAAACTTGTGTTTTTCTACTTATCTTTGATACCTTGCTTCAGGACAAGCAAAGAGCTAAGTGTGGAGGAATGTAATAGGGCTTAAATTAGTCATATATTTCCTAGTTATTTGAGGCTATTTTGTGATACATTTTGTGCAATAACTGGTCATATTCCTTCATATTTGAGATTTTACCATTAAAAAGGTATTTTATACATTATTTCAGATTTTAGGGGTAAAATAAGGTAAAATCATTGCTAAACAGATTAAAGGTGGCGCCGACCAGGACAGGAGAGGCGGTGCTGGCCACATACTGCTAGCACATACTTCGAGGTGATAAAAAAATTGGCAAAACAATGGCTGGACAGAGCACAACCGGCGCCGGTTGGGAGCCCAAAGGTGGTGCCAGCTGCGACCTGGAAGACTTAGCACGAAAATTAAGAAAAATCGACAAACGGACAGAGAGACAGAATACAACTGGCGTCGGCCCTAGGCAGGACAGACGGCGCCGGCTGTGCACTGGTACAGAGGCGGTGCCTCAATTTTCATGCGCATTTTTGGCAATTTCTAGAGTTTTAGTATTTTCCTACTTCTATTCAGCCAGAAACCTAAGAGGGATGAATTTAGGCACTTCTAAAGCCTATAAATAGAGAAAAAAAAACACAAGTCAAAGGGGATGAATTCAAGGAGCAAAACACAATATCACTCAAAATCAAGGAGGAATTCATCAAATCAATGAGGATTGTATAAGAGAGTCTACGAAGAAAGAAGAAGGAGGCTTGTATATGAGTGCTTTCTTTTGACTTTATTTTCTTTTCTTGAACAATGATGTATTAGTTGTTTTATTGTAATTTAACATTATTTTCGGTATTCATGATTTTTAGAGTTACTTTGATCTTTTGATTAATTGGTTGTTATTCTTGGTATTTAATTACTTATGCTGATTACGAGATTAATTTGTTATTTCTTCTATTAACTTGCTTGAAAAATGGGTTAATTGTTGAGAATTGAGTAATTAAAAGTTAATTAATGCCTGCCAGGATATGGATTCATTGGTTAATTTCATGTTTTAAATTTGCGAGGATATGGGGATTTAATCAATGATTGTGTTTAATATATCTTTTAGGTAAATTAGTTGAGATAGGATATGTGATGCTAATTTGTCTAGAAGATAGTGATTTCATGGATGGGAAAAGAAGTGACTCTATCTTAATCCTTCATGATGCCAAGAGAATGATTAGTTATGATGATGATTGGGTACTTTAAGGTCATGATTGTTAAAATAATTGTTTAAGTTACATAATTCTCCATCCTTGACATGTATATATTCTTTTATTTTATTTTATTTTTATTCTTTTTTACTTTATTGAGTCGGTTGAACAATGAAAGAAAAGTGATTACTGCATACGTATTCTTTGAGGATCAATACTCGTTTCAAATCCTATGCTATGCTTAATAATGAGTACACTTGCTCATATGTGTAATTTGGGGTTAACGTTTTAATTTAAACTTGACTGGAAATGTGCTTATTTTTATATGATTTTTATACCCAAATTCGTACACATCAAAGCTATAGAATGCACAAAAGCATGAAGAAAGGTCCCCTCACCATGCCGGATTATTCCTCCAACTCCAAAAGAATGCCCTAAGCATTTGGTACTTCTATCAACATTAAGAATGATTGATGATATTCATGCTTTTGCCAAAGGACAAAAGATAACCTGTATCTGGGGTGCTTGTTAGTCAGACAAAGAGCCTGCAAAGAGCGAGCAGGAAAATCCTCATGCAATCGCAGCAAATGGTCAGATGTAGAATGCTGGCCATCAAATTTAGATGAAGTTAGCGCTTTCCAAATAATCCAACAGAAAGACACAAAAATAATCTGCCCTCTATTACGACACCATGGAGAAAGTTTCCACCAAAAGATCAAAAACTTTGCTACTAAGAAGTGGGTAAGACCATCCCGCCAGACCCCTAATTTGAACTCCAGCTTTCTCCACCCTCCCAAAGTAACTGAATAGGTGATAACAGAATGTGGAAAAGACTCCTCATGCTTGTGACACAATAAACACCTTGATGCAAAAGAAAAAACAATGTGCTTTAAGTTTAGATCTAGAGGCAGTAGGTTACTAAGCTACTTCCATATAAAGAAAAGGGTCTAAGGTTGCACTGGAACTACATGAAGCACTTTCAAAGTAGGGTTTAGGCAATCCTTTTGCCGAATAATTTCCCAGGTAGAAGAGAGGGAAAACAAACCAGACTTTTGCAGCAGCCACACCAATATATCCATCTGTTGGGGATATGCCCTAGAGTCAATTTGTACTTATACGATTGTCATTATGTTTTATATAATAATATGAGGCTTTCCTTTCCATGAATAGTGAGTTTTATTTTGTTGGTCATCAAGTACGTGACTTGATAGTAAAACCCTACAATGAATACAATGACTATTCTAAAACTGTCCCTGATCGATTATTATTATTGGAATAATAATAAATTAAGATTAGTATGTTTGTGACTTCATGGCTATGTTTTACTGGCCATGGATATTTGTAATATCGAGTTAAGACATAAATAAATATTAGAGAACATTGTATTGGACATGACCCACTGTGAGAGTACTTCATGGAATATATCATAAGTACTTTCTAGCCATAATAATATTGAAAGTCCTTTGACCTAAATTCATCATAGTTTCCTACTTGATAAATTCTGTATTTTGACATTGTCTAAAGTTGTCTTTAACCAGATAATAAATTAGACTATTGTTGGATATATAATAAATCAAGGAGAGGAATATGATTGATTGTGAAGGAATTTGTCCCTCTCAGTTATGGGAGAGATATCCATGGGCCTCTTGATAAGTTAGACTGTTAAAAATGCATGGCCGTGCTCAAATATATCAATCTAAGATATTAATATCATTTGTTTGAACAGTCTACTACAAAATCAAGAAATAATTGATTAAGCTTAATAAGGATGACATGCTCCGTGCCTTATGCTTAATATAGATATCGTGTGACAAAAGGACTAAATATAAAATTATGGTTTGGTTCAAAGAGATCACCGATCTTCATTTAACTTGGATAGTTATAATGTTTTGCTAGAAACTGCTTATAACTTGTGGGCCATTTAAATATGATTTAGGCACACTGCCAGTGTTAAATGAACCTATAGGGTCACACAATAAGCGAACTTGTTAGGTTATTTTTCTGGTGACCAGGTTCGATGAATCTGGAAATATGTCTAAGTTAATCGTACTTAGAAAATTTACCAGATACAATGAATTTGGAAATATGTCCACATTCGATGTATCTGGATGATGTCCAGATTATAAGAATCTGACTCGGTAAATTAATTAGTTAAATTACCGAGATAATGGCAGAATCTTATCATATCAGTTTTAATTTAATTTGAATTTAAATTAGAATATGATAAGATATTATTAGGGTTGGACTCTAAGAGGTTCGGGGGTTTTAAGAAAACCCTAGCCCTCTTTTCAATAGTCCAATTTTTCGGTTGAGAACATTCGTGCCATTCTCTACCAGAAAAGAAAAAAAAACCTCTCAAACCCTAGGCGTTAGCACTCCCCGGGTATCGAGTGACTTCGCAGTGTGTATCCGATAGAAGACGTTCGCATACTGCAACGTCTGGTGATTGTTCGGGTTGAACGTACAACAGCGCAATCAGAATCGAAGGATTTCGATTACAGCAACCAGAGGTAATTCTTAAACCTTAGATCTTCTTAATCGTTTACTTGGGTCCTCGGGAGGGATTCGTGGATGTTTTCTGAGTTTAGGAGTCTACGAATTCTAACACCATCGAGGAAACCGACTACAATAGAGGGATAAGTTTGAAAATTTGATAAGCAAGAAGAGGATCAAGGATTTCATTAATCAGATGAATGTTCCAAAAACCATTACAAGTAAACTACCTCACTAAATAATGAGGATGGACGATAGAGGAGTTCAAATGACACAGCTTCCCAAGTCCTGACTAATTTTCATACAAAAAAGAACAACATCCAGAATTCACCATACAACCCATGTGCTATTCAGCTAAATAGCCAAAGTTCAAAATTCTACGCCAAATTGGAGACATGGTACTTGAATAATGGGGCTAACTAAGATGATCAGAAGAACTAAAATTTTTAGCTGCTATATAGTTTCACCATAGAGATTTTTGTTGCCGAAATGTTCGCCAAAGCTTTATAGAAAAAGCCGCATTAAGGTCATCAAAAGACCGCAGATTTAGACCATTCTCATCCTTAGGATAACCCATCTTCTCCAATAGCACTGAGGTCCAAAAGAGGTACTGCCCCTGATGTGTTCGGATTTGGGCATAAAGGTCATACAAAAACTAAGCACATTCCCAATCAAGTTTAAATTAAAACGTTAGACCCAAATAACACATATGAGCAAGCGTACTCATCATTATTGAGCATAGGGTTCAAACGAGTGTCGATCCTCAAGGAACAAGTAAACATTAATTACCCCTCTTTCATTGTTTAACCGACTCGATAAAGTGAAAATCAAATAAAAAGGAAATCTGAAAAGAAAATAAAATAAAAATATGTACATGTCAAGGATGGAGAAGTATGCAACTCAAACCATTGACTAGACAACCACGATCTTCAAGAACTTAACCATTATCATAATCAATCATTCTCTCGGCACCATGAAGGATTAAGGTAAATTAGCATCACTTAGTCTGTCTCAACTAATTACTACCTTCTAGATAAATTAGCATCAATTGGTCTGTCTCAACTAATTCATCCAAAAGATGCATTAAATACAATCCTTAATTAAATTTTCGTGGTTTGGCAAATTTAAAACATGAAATTAATCAATGAATCATTGGTCTGGCAAACATCAATTAACCTTTAATTACTCAATCCTCAGTAATTAACCTCTTTGGTCTAGCAAGTTAACATCCAATGAATGTGAAAATCAATCAATTGCAACCATCATCAACCTCTTTGGTCTAGCAAGTTAATAATGGAAACAACCAACTAATCTCGGAATAAGCATCAGTAATTGAATACCAAGAATAATAACCAATTAATCAAAAGATCAAATAACTCTAGGAATCATGAATATCTAAAACAATGTTGAAATACAATAAAATAATTAACATATCATTGTTCAAGAAAAAGAAAACAAAGTAAAAGAAAGAATTCATATACAAGCCTCCTTCTTCTTCCTTTGAAAACCTTCTTGCACAACCCTCCTTGAACTTTTAATCTCGAGAAAATATTGGTGATGCACTCAAAAATAAATTGTGCACCTCCCCTTTCTAGGGTAAATTGGCCTTTATATATATCTTACAAAGTTCCTAAAAGAGTCCTAAATAAAGAAGTAATTACCTAAATAATCCAAAACCAAAAAGGATTAATAAAATTCAAAATAAAAACCTACAAAAAACTAATGGTCCACCGCCATGACTTTGTGAATTGGAAATCTGAATTGGACTTCAATTTGATTTCTTGATTTCGGCTGTTGTCTCCTTGTCGTTTTGTGCTGGAAGCACAATTCTTGTGGAATTGTAATTCGCTAGAATTGGCTTCAATTGACGTTTGAATTGGAATTGCCTAAGCCACCAAAATCCTTCTCTTGTAGTGTCGGCTTCGATTGAGCCGCCACCCGAGCCGCACATGTTCAATCCAAGTCATACGCAGCTGCCTTTTCCTTTGTAATCGGCTCGTTGAGCCATGATTCAAGCCACCTAAAATCTTGTTTCCTTTTTCATGCTGCTACCGCAATTGTTGACTTTTTTCTCCACCTTGGCCCCACCAAAATTCTTCACTTTGTGTTGCTCTTGTTGTCGGCTCAAGTAAGCCACGAAATTACTTCTTGCGCAGCAGCCTTTGTTGACCAAAATTCATCAATTGTTTCCCTATTTCTTCATTTCCTTCTTGTGCTGCTAGTAGCTAACTGGCACTGGCTATCCTTCTCGGGGTGGCACCGCCTCTGTTCTGTTTTGTGATATTTTTGTCTCATTTTATCCTTAAAATCTGAAATAATATACAAAATATCTTTCCAAGAGTAAAATCTCAAATATGAAGGAATATGACCAGTTATTTCACAAAATGTATCACAAAATAATATCAAATAACTAGGAAAAAATATGACTAATTTAGGCCCTATCAGCCCTACAAAAAATCCATGCACAACCACTCCAAAGTATGGAAAATAGACCTGGGCAGGTTTACAATATGAAGAACATGGAGAGGAATCGAAGATATAACTAAGTTGATCAAATGAAGCTTACCAACCTTAGTGAGATGTTTATATTTCCAACCCTATGCCCGAGAATAAACCTTATCAATTAAAGGCTGAAAATATATGCGCTTTGCCTGCCTTCAAATAATAGACAGCCAAGATAGGTAAAAGGCAATCATTTGTGGAAATAGCCTAAAGTGTTTGATATCATAATCCTCCGATTATCAGGTGCTTTCGAAGAAAAAGTAAAAGAGCTTTTATCTAAATTAATGAGCTAACTAGAAGCTGACTGGAATGCCTCCAAGACCCTTTTCAAAACTCTAAGCGATCTTTTCACAGCGCCAGCAAAAATGATAGTATCATCTGCAAAATTAAGATGAGTGATTAGAGGACACCGTCGCAAGACCGAGTATGGTCAGAAAGATGGAACAGTTAGCAAAGCAATAAGCCTTCTACTTAACAGTTCTTGAACAAGGATAAAAGGCAATGGGGAAAAGGGATCCCCTTTCATGAAGCCCTCGCATAGAAAAGAAATAACTACAAGCATCTCTACTCACAAGCACAAAAAACCAACAATTGTTGATATAGTTACTAACAAGAGTCTGAATATGCTCATTAAAACCAAAACAAGACATAACTTTGAGTATGGCCTTCCAACAGACCCGATCAAATACCTTAGTCATGTCTAACTTCAGAACCACATTTCCACCATGCACTTTCCTATTCAAAGAATGAAGCAACTCATGAGCTAATAGAATGTTGTCTGAGATATTCCGCCCTTTGATAAATCCTGTTTGATTTAGAGAGATGAGCTTGGGAAGCATAGCGGACAACCGGCTAGCTAGCACTTTAGTAAAAATTTTATTACAGTAGTTGCATAGACTAATGGGATAAAACTCTGCAAAAGACTTCAGAGAAGCTGTTTTTGGAATCAGGACAACAAGAATGCTCGTGAAGCCTTTTGGGAGTGGAAGACCCAAAAAGAAATCCATCACAGCAAGACGAACATCAGTATCTATTAAATCCCAACACGATGTGTAGAAGCACCTAGAGAAGCCATCGAGTCCAGGGGCCGAATCCACTCCCAAAGAGAACACCGCATCCTTAACCTCAGCTAGGGAAGGCAAAGAGGACAAGAGCATATTATCCTCTGGGGAAATCGGGGCTAGAATATTTGAGAAAAGAGTAGATTGAACATCCCATCAACATCCTGAGATAAAAGATCTGAAAAGAAAGCAATCGCAGCATCCTTAATGGAGTTCTGATTTGTAGCTAAAGAGCCATCAATGCCTTGGATAGATCAAATCAACAGCTTCCTCCGGTGAGTAGCATAATATGAATGAAAAAATTTTGTACCTATATCCCCTTCCTTTATCCACTTGATTCTCGATTTATCCCTCCAATAGATTTCATCATCTTAAGCTGAAAGGCCATTTTCAAATTTGCTTCCTGTCAGGCACACCTATCTAAAGGAAGACTAGTATTATCATAAAGAACTTGAGCTACTAGAACCTCATCCTCTAGCTATTTTATATTCTGGAATACATTTCCAAAGGTCTGCTTATTCCAATCTTTGAGAGCATTATTCACAGATTTCAACTTGGACAAGAAAATTTGCATACCATTACCACTGCAAGGAACATTCTAAGCAGACTCAACTATAGCCTTAAAACAAGGATGCCTTAACTATAGCCTTACTTTGGAATGCAGTGGTTTCATTCAGATGTTGGACCAAGGTTGAATGAAACGAGACTTCCCATTCCGTATTCAACAAAACTCTATCAAGACTTTCCCAACATGGTCTCACACTAGTTCGATGTCATGCAAATCGACTGCCCGTATAAGGGGCCTAAGAAAGAGAAGTAGCCTGAATGAAAGCAATGAAATCTTCGATAGCCAAGAGATTTGGAGAGGCGGAACCTACATATTCAGATAATTCCATTAAGACATTGAAATCACCACTAATATGCCAAGGGGAGGCCATAGTCTCTGAAATATTTAATAAAGAAGACCAAAGCTGCTGCCTTCCAAATCTGGAACAGAGCGCATAAACTATAGTACTAAAAACAGCATCTCCATTTGGCATAGTGCATAGAGTGTGCAAAAATTGAGTATGATCTTCCACCATAACGAGATCCAAGAAATCTCACCAGAATATCCACATTTTCCCAGAGGAATTAGAAAAATAATGTGAAAACCCTAGCTTAAAAGCATAATCACCAATTTGATCAGGTGAAACCAATGGTTCGAGTATAGCCACATAATTTAAAGAGTAAATCCGAATTAGCTTTTTCAAACGCCTTAGATAAAAAGGAGTTGCTATCCCCCGAATATTCCAAATTAGCATATTCATCAAATTAATGCTGGTTAGACAGACAATTTGCATGCTTAACCTTCCTAGAATTAAGAATCTTTAAGGGTTCAGAAATATGTACCTTCTTCTTTCTCCGTTTTATTGAAGAGCCTAATGATAGACACTAATTGGAATGCTGAGTTGTTTAAAGTTGTCCAGAAAAGGATGAAATTCCTCTGAGATATTATTAGCCATGTCATTATCTGAAGAAATCGCTCGCTGTCCCTCAATGCTGATGTTCCGGAGGCAACACTCATCCCATAAGTTAGGAATTAGGTGGATAGTTGGAAAAAGAATAGGCAAGAGACCATTAATTTTTGCTATCTCTCCAGACCTAGGGCCTAATAACTGAGCCCAAGACATCATCTACTAGACCCATAGTATCGTGGGTCACCGGACGAAAGCTATTTTTGGCTGAGTAGAATCAGGAAGCATTGACACTAGTGCCGAAGTCAACCCCCTAATGTTCATTATTGTATCCGGATTATCAGGAAAACCTAAACATGCATCCAGAACCCTAGTGTCTATAACATCTGTTGCAGCCACTGTTCGTACATCAGCATCTGATTTGCGCATCATGTCCGATTGAGAGGATGAAGCTAAAACTTCCTGAGCAGCATGCGAAGTCTGTCCCATGACTGGTGGAGTGACAAGACTGACTGAGGCATTATTCTATGCTATGGTGTGTCTAAAACGAGATCTTTCCTTTTATCTGAATGATCCTTGGCTATCCATAATTTATGTCCGCTTGTACTTCATTACTACACAGTCCTGGTCGAGATCTATCCTCGTTCTGCCTTCCGGGCTGCAGACCACAACTTGAACTAGAGTGTCCAAGGCAATGGCAGTGCTGACAATACTGAGGGAGGTTCTCATATGTGATTGGTTGGAAGAAACCTGAGCGCCCTTCTTCCACCCAAATCCACTTGGGGTTATCCTTTAAAAGGCCAACTTCTACACAAACCCTCACTACACTAGGTCTAGAAAGATTTGTAGTGGCTTCATCCAGTTTTAGAGGCTTACCTACTACCGATGCAGTGGTAAATAGTACAGAGTGCTCAATGAGATGAACAAGAAGATGCTCAAAACCTATCTACACAAGAACAATAGAAGGATCTGAAGTTACCCGAAAATCCTTAGACTATTTGAGAATCCTCATGGGAAAACCCAAAAGGTACCAAGTATTCTTAAGCCAGAGACGGAGATAATCCTCCTCCACTGTGGGACGAATCAGCACATGACGATTATCCAGCCAGCCTATATGGACATGACCCTTCAAGCGAATTGTCAGGAACTCTTTTCACAATGCATCCATGGACAGCTTTTCTTGAGGAAACTTTCCTACCAAGGTAAACTTGAAAGTGTTAGTTAATAGGATCGACATGCTTATGTGCCAACTAGATTAAATCTCGAGAATATGTGAAACGAATCATACCTTTGTAGATATCGTCTCCACCAATACAATTCTTGAAGTCTTTGGCCATCTGGTAATGCTCCAAACCCCCAAGTCTTCTTCAATATAATCTCCTTAGACCAGAAAATTGCTAATCGTATTTAGTTTCTCTCTTTGTTGGGGGTGGACTCACACAAAAACTAAGAGAAAAACTCAGAGAACAACAATGATGATTTTCACGTATCTCTAAAATAGAGTCATAAACCAATATATATATTTGACTCTATCTCATAATACGAATCCTGATAGAATAAGAAAAGTATAGTTGAATACAACTATTTCCACTTATCCTATTCCATCTAAAATACGATATTTGGTTTCCTGCAATTTTCATTAATAAATTATAAACAAGTTATAATTTATTATTTTTCTATAATTAGGAGCCACTGAAGGGAGTTGACCGGATACAATTAGACTAAACTCCAATAAATTATTTTGTCTATAAAAATAATTTATTAATTACGTTCCACTCCACTAAAAGAACGTAACTGCACTCTTAGTCTAATCGCAATTACTGCAGTCAATAATTATATCCATTAATTGATCGATCCAACAAATTACCCCCGTCGATCAATATAACACTTTGAATGAGGCAGTATGACCACAGTGCCCCTCATTCAAATCCTCAATTCTCATCTTCAATTTGACATTACCATATGACCATATCACACTTACAAATTGAATTTAATAGACACTATTGAATTACTGAGCTCAGATTTAACCGTCCCTTAGAAGAACTCATGAGGAAATTATCTTGCCTATTAAAGGTGACGGATTCCATATTGCATAACAATTATTTCATATTTATTTCACTTTAATTCCCAAGATGCCGAGATATTGATTATTAAGTTAATCTCACTATTTGGCAACTCAAAGAACTTCAAGTTAGTAAATATAAATAATTATTTGCTCAGGATTAAGGTATTATGTACAACAATCTTTTAATATTTTATTTGTATGGTCTATTCCACAAATAAATATTGATGGTCCATCCAATATATCAAAATATATCCTTAATTTTATTACCAAAGTCAAAGACAGACTTCAATAAAATTAAGACGATCTTCCAAAATAAATTGCCCAAATTTATTTTAGATCGCGGATAATTTATTTCGAATTAAATTATAAATCAAGTCTTTCTATGTTTAACAAATAAACATTTGATTTATAATATCTAAATAATTCATGGACAAAACAGGCTTATACAAAATTCATACATATAAATATATAAAGACATACTTTATTTAATTTCAAAAAATACAAATATTATATTTACTTGATAGGCATATCTAACAAAAATTCTCCCACTTGTTCTAGAGTAAATGATACATGTCAGAAATACCCATACTTTCTATATGACTTCCAAAAACATTTACAGGTAAACTTTTAGTAAAAGGACCAGCAAGATTTTCAGCAGAAGAAATCTTGCACACTTCTACATCTCCACGTTGAACAATCTCCCTAAGTAGGTGATATTTACGTTCAATGTGTTTACCACGCTGATGGCTGCGTGGTTCTTTTGCATTTGCCACTGCACCACTATTGTCACAGTACAAACTAATGGCTTGAGATGCAGAAGGAACCGCTTCAAGTTCTATTGAGAACTTCTTCAACCATACTGCCTCTTTAGCTGCTTCCCAAGCTACCACATATTCAGCTTCCATTGTAGAGTTAGCAATACAAGATTGTCTGATGCTTCTCCACACAACTGCACCACCACCTAAGGTGAAAACAGAGCCTGAGGTGGACTTGTGAAGATCTCTATCAACTTGAAAATCAGAATCAGTGTAACCTATAGGTACCAATTCTGGAGTTGAGTAAACTAGCATATATCCTCGAGTTCTGCGAAGATACTTGAATATATTCTTGACTGCTGTCCAGTGTTCCGGTCCTGGGTTTGACTGATATCTATGACCATCCTAATAGCATGACAAATATCTGGACGAGTACAAAGTATAGCATACATGAGACTTCCTACAGCTGATGCATAAGGAACTCGTTTCATGTATTCAACTTCATTAGGAGTTTTAGGACTATGCTTCTGAGATAACTGAATTCCATGTCTGAAAGGCAATTGACCTTTCTTGGAATTTTACATAGAAAATCTCGTCAGTATTTTATCAATATATGAAGCTTGGGATAAAGCTATCTGTTTGTTCTTTCTATCCCGAATGATCTGAATGCCCAGAACATATCTTGCTTCTCCCAAGTCCTTCATATCAAACTGTTTACCCAACCAACTTTTCACCAATGTTAATGTTCTTACATCATTTCCAATGAGAAAGATGTCATTAACATACAGTATGAGAAAATCACCTTACCATCTATAATTCTCTTATAGACACAAGGTTCATCAGGATGCTGATCAAAATCATAAGTTTTAATTGCTTGATCAAACCTGATATTCCAAGATCTAGACACTTGGTTAAGCCCATATATGGACCTATTCAGCTTACAAACTTTTTGTTCTTGACCTTCTTGGATAAAACCATCTGGTTGTACCATGTAGATACATTCGTCAAGATTTCCATTAAGGAAAGCTGTCTTGACGTCCATTTGCCATACTTCATAGTCGAAGTGCACTGCAATGGATAGGAGGATTCTTATAGATTTTAGCATGGCCACAGGCGAGAAGGTTTCCTCATAGTCAATACCTTCTCGATGGGTATAACCCTTAGCAACCAATCTAGCTTTGAAAGTTTCCACTTTCCCGTCTACTCCTCTCTTTCTTTTGTAAACCCATTTGCACCCAATATGTTTTACCCCATTAGGCAGGTCCACAAGATCCCAGACAGAGTTAGTGTACATGGATTTCATTTCTGAATCCATTGCACTCTTCCAATTGTCTGCGTCTATATCCTCTACAGCTTCCTTATACGTGGTGGGATCCTCTTCTTCCTCAAAAGAGACTGCTTGAAAAGCTTCTCCATAGAGTAAGTATCTAGAGGGACGTCGAATGACTCTCCTACTACGTCTAAGTTGTGGAGGTTCTTGGACAATTGGACTTTCCTCCTCCTCGTTGACTGGAATTAGATCTGCTGATTCCTCAACGACTGGATTTTAAATAGGGGTAGGAGATTCTTCCACTCTATGTCCCGAAGAGCCAGTGGGTATAGAAGTTGTAACATCTATTTCTCTCCGATTGGAATCTGGCATGTTAAGTGGCATAGAAACGAATCCTCCACGTGAATCTTAAGTATAGATCTCAGTAACCATTTGCTTGGGATTATCTCCCTTGGTTTCTTCCAAAATAACCCTACTCTTAGATCTTCGTTCTTCTATGTACTTGTCCTCTAAGAAAATTGCATTTATGCTTACAAATATTTTCTTATCGTGAGGACTATAGAAGTAGTATGCCCTTGTTCCTTTTGGATATCCAACAAACAGATATAAATTTGACCGTGATTCTATTTTATCCATCTTTCCCTTTAGCACATATGCAGGACAACCCCAAATCCGGATGTGTGTCAAATTAGGCTTCCGCCCATTCCACAATTCCAATGGAGTCTTAGGGATAGACTTTGATGGAACCATATTCAATATGTATGTCGCAGTTTGTATAGCATACCCCCAAAAGGATGTACTGAGTGTAGAGAAGCCTAGCATTGTTCTGACCATGTCTAACAAGGTCCTGTTTCTCCTTTCTGCCACTCCATTTTGTTGAGGAGTGCTAGGTGCACTTAGTTGAAATAAAATCCCATTTTCTGATAAGTAATATCTAAAGTCATGGGATAGATATTCTCCACCTCGATCTGATCGAAGTGTCTTAATGTTCTTTCCTAACTGCTTCTCAGTCTAAATCTTAAATTCTTTGAATTTTTCTAAGGCATCAGACTTATGAGTCATTAGGTAAACATATCCATATCTTGAGTAATCATCCGTAAAAGTAATGAAATACTCATACCCACCTCTAGCTTGGACACTAATTGGTCCACATACATCAGATTGCACTAATTCTAAGACTTCCTTTACTCTATTTCCTTTGGAAGGAAATGATCTTTTGGTCATTTTACCTTCTAAACAAGATTCGCAAACTTGAAGAGGTTCCACCTTTAAGTCACTTAAAGGACCTTCTTTTACAAGTCTTTAAATCTTATTTAGATTAATGTGACCAAGTCTAAGATGCCATAGGAGAGTCTCATTAGTAGGAGATAACTTAATGCGTTTATTAGTTTCAGTATGATATAATGAACTGTTGGTAGGTTTCAAAACATACAGATCATTATTTAAGTTTCCAAGACATATCAAAGAGTTATTCAAAAATATCTCTACTGAAAAATTATAAAATTTAACAGAATATTTTTGTTTGAATAACAAAGAAACCGAAATCAAATTTCGATAAATGTCGGGAACATAATAACAATCTTTCAAAACCAAATGTTTATTATCAAAATAAAGATAAATATCTCCAACAACTCTTGCAGATATCACTGATCCTATGCCAACCCTTAGAGTATGCTCTCCTTCATTAAGATGTCTGGTTACTTGGAACCCCTGCAATGAATTGCAAACATGGTTAGTGGCTCCAGAACTACTATCCAAGTATTTGTAGAATTAACCACTAAACAAGTTTCAATGTAGGATAATTCACCAGTACCTTACTTGCGTTTAGCTATGTAATCTGGGCACTGTGACTTCCAATGTCCCTTCTGCTTGCAGTGGAAACATTTGCCTTTAGGCTTTTCATCCACTCTTGCTTTCTTAACTTGCTGCTTAGGCCCTTTATTATTATTCTGCTTCCTCTTATTTCCTCCTTTGCCCTTAGGCTTGGAAGAGGAAGATCCAGCATGAGATAGAACAAAAGCGTTGTCACTTCCCACTTTTAGGGTTGCCTCGGCGCTCTCAAGCTCCTTCATTAACTCTGTAAAAGACATCTCCATCTTGTTCACGTTATAATTAACTTTGAACTGTGAAAACATCTCTAGAAGAGTTTCTAGAGCCATGTCAACCTGAGTCTCAAACTTAATTTCAGCCCTTAAGACCTCTGCCACGTTAAACTGAGCGATCAATTCTAACATATGATCTCTCACGGGCGTTCTAGGTTTCATGCGCAATTCATTATGCGCCTCATTGCTGCTTCACGGG
Source organism: Voacanga thouarsii (assembly GCA_026120185.1). Classification (NCBI taxonomy): domain Eukaryota; kingdom Viridiplantae; phylum Streptophyta; class Magnoliopsida; order Gentianales; family Apocynaceae; genus Voacanga; species Voacanga thouarsii. The sequence continues at coordinate 531,089 of JANUWF010001151.1, forward strand.
CCTGACGTCGTTTGTGCTCAAACATTTGCTGGACGCTTCTCATGATGTCTGTAGCAGTTTTCATGTTCTCATGTTTCTGCTGCAACACATTTGAGATAGATCCCAAAATGTAGCAACGAGCCATCTCATTAGAACTCAACCACTTATCATAAGCCTCCTTTTGTTCGTGCGTGGACTGTTCAGAAGGCTTAGCAGGACACGGTTCAGTTAGCACATATTTGAGCTTCTCAGCAGTGAGTACAATTACGGGGTTCCTTTTCCAATCAATAAAAATTTCTCCAACCAGTTGGTTCTTTGTTAAAATTTGGGATAAAGTGTTGGAAGTCATTTTTCTGAAATTAAATAAAATAAAACATATGAGCCATTTATCATATCATGATGCATGATTAATATAAAATGGTATGATGCATGATCAGTATGATAATATTTTAAGTAGTAATAGAAACTACTATCAAAATATGACAACCTAAAACTCTACAGTAACATGTACCTCTATAGGAGATAACAATGTAACTTATAGTTAGGTCAAAATCCACAACCTAAAACCCCAAAGTAATATGCACCTCTATAGGAGATAACAATATAATTTATAGTTAGGCCTGGATCATCCCACCAAAATTAATATATCTTGCATCTAAACGCAATATTAATTTTAGTGTTATTAATATTTTGGCCATCATAGACATTATTTGGATATTCTATAGGAAGTCCTTATAATGTCTTTGATTTAAGTGTAACCCCTATATTCAAAATTTATTTTATTTTAAAAAGTTTCCAATCCAATCACATCACCTATAGGGTAATTATGAATGAATTAAACTTAAAAAAAATAATTAAAATTTTGATGCCCACCAATAAAACGTAGCATTCCTATAAGGAGACCATTTAAAATGGCACGAAGCAAACGTTAATTTTACTAATGGGCTAATAGGGGAGGCCAAAGGTTAATTAAAATTAACCATTTCACACTTAATTTTTTTTAATAAATTAATAAAAATATTAATTTATTTATGCATAACTAAATAGTACCTAGAGCGGTGTTAATGCAAACTATATAGTATGTTAACATGAATGATACATAATTCAATCAAAATTATATAGTAAAAACTATAAAATAAAAATAATTTTATGGCCAACCTAGACTCACAAATAAAATTGCAAAATTACAATTGAAAATAATAATTAGCTAACAATATAGCTAATTCTTCAATCTTTTGCAATATCAATTAAATAGTGCAACTTCATGTCATAAGACTGTTGTTGGTGCAGTGGTTGGTTGCTTAAAGCTCCTCCAAGGTGACCAGGGATCAAATCCCAGATCTGTCACCTCCTCTTCTTTTTCTTTTGATTAAAGGGAAGCTGATCTGCTGGCCCAAGGCCAGCCCAGCGACAAGCACACTGGGCTTGCTGCCTGGTGCCCAGTGACAGCCAGCCTTTTGTCACTCAGGCGCTAGCCCAAGGCTTTGAACACTGTTCTTCGTGCAATTTGTCGCCTGCAATTCGTCCACCAAGCTGCAATTCGTCTTCGGTCCGTGCCAAGCTTGCCAATTACAATTTTTTTTAACATAAAAATAAAATAAATAAAAAGGAAAATCAAAAGGGAAACATGGAGACGTAATCCACCCCTTTTGTTACAAGACTCGATAATACTTATACATATTCACTGAATAAAAAACTATGGCCATAAAATCATTTTGAATAGAATTAATCAAATCATTCACTATGAACATAAATGCATTATTCCTACACCGCTCAACTATATATATATATATGTGTGTGTGTGTGTGTGTGTGTGTGTGTGTGTGTGTATGTGTGTGTGTGTGCATAAAAGATTTAATCTTAACACATAAACACCTATCAGAACCAGGCTCTGATACCAATTGCTAGTTAATAGAATCGACATGCTTATGTGCCAACTAGATTAAATCTTGAGAATATGTGAAACGAATCATACCTTTGTAGATATCGTCTCCACCAATACAATTCTTGAAGTCTTTGGCCTTCTGGTAATGCTCCAGACCCCCAAGTCTTCTTCAATGTAATCTCCTTGGACCAGAAAATTGCTTATCATATTTAGTTTCTCTCTTTGTTGAGGGTGGACTCACACAAAAACTGAGAGAAAAACTCAGAGAACAACAACGATGATTCTCGTGTATCTCTAAAATAGAGTCATAAACCAATATATATATTTGACTCTATCTCATAATACGAATCCTGATAGAATAAGAAAAGTATAGTTGAATACAACTATTTCCACTTATCCTATTCCATCTAAAATATGATATTTGGTTTCCTGCAATTTTCATTAATAAATTATAAACAAATTATAATTTATTATTTTTTCATAATTAGGAGCCACTGAAGGGACTTGACCGGATACAATTAGACTAAGCTCCACTAAATTATTTTGTCAATAAAAATAATTTATTAATTACGTTCCACTCCACTAAAAGAACGTAACTGCACTCTTAGTGTAATTGCAATTACTGAAATCAATAATTATATCCATTAATTGATCGATCCAACAAAAAGGGGCTATCAGTCGTTCAATTTCTCTATCAGAGAAAGAGATGGCCGACTCTCCCTTGTAGGAAGACAACTACTTTAAACAGTGCAGTGGAGAAGCCCCACCAACATTAGTAAAGAGATCGGCAAAGGAGCGTTTCCCCCAAACGCCGGCCGAAGAAGCCACCGATGGTGAGGACGGCTGAGGCGGCTCAGTTGCCATAAAAGGAAAGAATATTCAAGAGAATCAAGAAAAAATCTCCTCTAGGCTTGATGAATATTGGTAGAGAGAATCAAAAATTGGTAGAGAGAATCAAGAAAAAGAATATTCAACTTCATAAGGACCACTTTGTGCATTTTCTATTCACAAAAAGTAAACTAATTTACAAATTTATATTAACAAAACAAAAGTCAAATTCGTACTTCAAATAATCGTTTTATTTCAAAACTAAAATTATAATAAGAATATAATTATATATAGGTATTTGAATTAATATAACAATTCAAATCAAACCATTTTTTAGATTCGACAAACATTCAATCCAAAACCAAAACAAATTTAAAAAAAAAAAAATTGGTTTGATTTGGTCAAGTTCGATTTAAATAAGAAAATAAGAAAAACACCCTACATGGCAACCTCATGGCTCTGGAGGGGACAATGGGGATGTTTTGGGTGGATGGGATTGGTAACAAATTGTATTTCTTTCCAAAGCTACTTTTTGAACCCTTTTTACTGAAATTAACCGCAGATGAAAGTGTGGCAGCATGCAACCTTCGAACATCTTTTGACTTTTTTTACGGAAAAAAACAAAAAAATTAAAAATTAAGCTACTTATTTTAAGTAATATTAGCGAAAAAATGGTTAGTCAATCATATTTGCCCAAATAACCTTTTAGGGCATTATTCTAAGAAGAGGGTTTTACAGTTTGAGTGTACTTCTAGTTAAGAATGCTGCATTTGGAATTGGAATCTTCATTTGTACATTTCAATGGGGGATTTTGTTGTAATACCTGATTGTGATTTGTCTACCTTCATGGTGGATTATATAAGTAGTGGATTATATATATAATTTTATCTTCACAAAAATTACAAATAATATTGCTTCCAAATCTTGATTGACAGAATTGCTTGCTGCAAACAAAGAGCCACTTATGGATTAGAATGACTAATATGGTTACGTAATTATCTTGATAGAAAGAGGGCATCCAACTGTTTATTTAGCCATGTTGCTTGGCATTCTGAAATAATATACTTCTCTCGTTTCTAAATATTAATTATAAATTTTAGATACTTTTTTTCTGTCATTTTGTAAAATTAAAAATGTAATTTATTTTTTTTATTTTTAGTTGTAGCCGTATTATTTACTATTCTATTGAATCATTACATTAATTAGTTTTCAATTTTCAAATCAACTCTATAATTTGCAATAAACATAATTTAGTTTTTCTTTTTTTAGAAAACTCTAGATTTAAAGCTTTCTTAATGTGTGTGAATTCTATAAAAGTAATAGTTATTTGATAATAGAGGAAGTAAATGCTTTCCCTTTGTCCAAAAAAAGGAAAAAGTAAAGAAAAGAGCAGACGTTACAGCATGGAATAAATTAAGCAACTAAAAGGGAATTAAAAGACAACATGCATTAATAAATATTGGCAATGCCCTTTATTATTGAGAATTATTTTAAACTATATTTCGATTTTGGGGTGGGCAGTGCCATTTTGCTTCATGAAATCTTGACCAAGATTTCCCAGACTCATCCAACCATTGGAGGTCGAATGACAATGTCCTTCGAGTCAAGAATAACATACACACGGTTACAGCAAAAATCAGGACTTCCAACTTGACCAGGTCGCAGAAGAACAACGATCACCAATGGATTGTCTTTTCGAATGACTTGTTTGGCTTGTGCACCATTCACTCCTACTAAATTCGGCCAGTAGAATTTGTGTCCTGCACCAATCAATCAAAATATGCTTGTAAAATATATTTTAAAAACAAGTTTAGAATATAAATTTAGTTAACATACATAAAGATATATCTCTCATGTATAAAAGAACATAAAAAAATCTCAAAAGTGACTATTGGAAGGGATAGCAACCTTGACTGCAGCATATCGGATCGGTGCAAGGACCACTTTGGCACGGTGGATAAGTCATTTTTCTTTGTTGAATTTCTTCAAGTTCTCTGCTTATGAAAATGAACAATTTGTGAAGGGGTCTTATATAGTGTAAACATTTATGGAGTTGCCATTTTTGTTTAGAAGCCACATTGAAATATTTCTATACATAAGTTTTTTTGTCTTTGAAATGAATCCAAAGTTTACCAAATTCGATTAAAATTTAGCTTTTATTTTCATATAATTTAGGAAAAATATATAACAATTGGGCCATTGCGTGCCCTAAAGATGTAATTGCGCGTAGGAAATTCAATTTTTTATAGTTATGTTTAAAGGACAATTTAAAAAAAATACAATTTTGTTCCTGATTTAGTTTGTCAATTCACAATGTTATTGTTAAATTTTTTCTTTATTTACATTGCATTAATTAGAGAGTCAATAATAAAGTTTAACACACAATAAATTGGTAACACAGTTCAACTTTAACGAGTTTACTTCTGTAGGTTGACCCATTAAAAAAGATTCATTAAACTTCAATAAAAATTATAAGAATACACTTATCTTTATTATCCAATAATTCCTAATAGATTATAATAGGACATCATACCAGTATTCCTGTGTCAAACTTTTGAAAGCCTATACTTCACCCAATTCCTTGATTCAACTCTCTTCAACTCATAATATTTCAACATTGCAGCACTTCTTTTGACGCAGAAGCCTTTCCACCAGAAAGGTGTTTGCAACGTTTAAGGTTGATTCAAGCACTCCTTAATGGTGTGTTGAAGATGCAATACTTAGCTTGAATCTTGATGCATACAATGACGATCAAAACCAGAATACCAAAGAATTGTATGCTTTAAAACTAACAAAATATATCATGAGAATAATTCAATATAGTACAACTAGAGCTGTAAACGGGTCCAATCGGGTCCGAGTAGTCCTATCCCGGACCCGAAACCAATTAAAGGAAAAAGTACCAAACCCGACCCAAATACCTGCGGAGTATGGAATAAAGAGACCTATACCCGCGTATGCGGCTATCGGGTCTGAAAAACATGTGTATAAACATTTAAATATCCAAATGCAAGGAAATAGCATATTATCTTTTCCCAAGAGCAATAAAAAGAAGAAAGGGGAAAATTCATGTGTCTGTCTTTTTTTTCTTTTCTTATCCCTTTTTTTAAGCTTCCAAAGTAGTGCAAAAAGCCTATAGATGCAAGTCCTGAAAAGCCTTATGTCCAAGTTCTAGGAACCTTAGTCCACTGAAAAAGAAATGAGGTCTTCAACTTGGTAAACACCATTAGAGAGAAACTCACTCAACAATTTAGAATCACTTGCTTGCATGACTAAATCATTTTAGAAAAATGATAAAACCACTAAGTAGAAGAAGAATCATTAGCTTCTGTCAAATCCGAAATCTTCGCCTCAACCACAATTTGGGTTTTGTTTGAAGAAGTAGGAGTGTTTATATGCCTATTTTCCCTAAAACCTGAAAAGCATAGGCCTTATTGGCTAAGAGTTTTAACATTAAAAGTATATATATTCTATATTACCTTGTTTATGAGTAAAATTGAGCACCTAGTCAACTTTTCTAAGCATTTTCTACACATGCGCACAGAGAGGGGAGATTATATACTTAGCAAAATTTTATTTTTAGATCTACAATACTAACCTCAGACGGGTCAAATTTGTGGGGAGAACTCAGAGAAGAATGAAGAAGGTCTGTGTCGGCGGTGAAGGTGTGGGCAGTGTTTGTGTCTCAGTTGTGGTAGCTCAATGTCGTCGAAGACTAAAAATGAAGAAGGCAGTGTTTGTGTGTGTTGTGCAGCAACTGCTGCAAGCAAAAGGTGAAGATGAAGAAGGCTCGATGTTGGTGAAGAAGGAAGATGAAGCATGTAGTGTTTCATTTGTGTGTGTTGTGCTTGTATGGTTGCTGCACTTGGAAACAGAAGATGAACATGAAGTTTGAAGAAGGCTGCTTGGTTTAGTCTCAAAAAACCCCCAAAATATAATATATTTTTTATATTATATATAATATATTATATTAATCGAGTAATCAGGTACGAGTATTATAGTTTTGTACCCAGACCCAATTATATTGATTAAATGGGTAAACAGGTCTGGGTAAAAAATAGAGGTACTAGACCTATTATAAATGGGTCTAGTGTAGGTCCGGGTCCGGGTATACCCGACCCATTGACAACCCTAAGTACAACCCCTTTCTTGAATGAACTCTCTTCGCTCTTATTATATGTCTCAGTACATATGTCATAGTTCCTTTGGTTTTATATAAGTATTGTAATTGAACACTTTGTCTTCTTATTGAATTAGGATACTGCCTAAAAGATATATGCCATGATCTTCCATATCTTCAGAGTTAAATCCCAAGATGATTCCAAATTTTTAGTGTAATCCCATAAAGATTCTAAAAAGATATTCCTAATTTTCTCTTGGATATATTTTCCTTATCCAACTCCAATATGTTTTGCTCAAATAGTGCCAATTATCAATTATGCAATGTAACATTTTCAAGGAATTTAGCAATTATCTTAACAATCTCCCCCTTTGGCATTGTTTGATGCAAAACCGATAGGTAGCAAAATATCTTCAACATGTAGTAATTGGTCTTCAACTGTCAAAATCATGATACTAATCTTCAAATCATATAATAGAAATTCCAAACAAACAAGGATGATGATTAAAGTATCAACAGTTATTTAGCAGTTAATCCTGGCTTAGAATTACAGTCCTAACACTATAGGAAAAATCATCATTTGCGACGAATGTTTTGTGACGGCTACAGTGCCATCGCTAATTAGCAACGATTTTGTAACAACAACTAATGAACTTCCGAGTTGACCAAAACCGTCGCAAAATCTTAGAAATTTGCGACAGTCAAAATGGCCATCCGAAGGTTTTGTGACGGCTAAAATGACATCGCAAATTAGTGAGGGTTTTGCAACGGTTAATTTTTTTTAAGAATACAATATTTAAACTAAAAAGAAAATAGTTACAACTGTCGCAGGAACATACAACTTCACGAACAATCAAAGCATTACTGTTATTTTAACGTTTGGCATTTACATTTTAATTGTGTGCTGCTATGTGTTGTTTGTGTTGGAAAAGCTTTTGTAGCATTTGTGAGCACCAATGCCCATCAATTTTAATTGACTGAGAATTTTGATTTCGATTTTAATGAAATTCTCATGGTGCAAAGCCTTTTTCTCTCTCCATTTTCTTTGGTCTGCTTTGGACATATTTTGTAGATGTAGAATATTCTAGAAAATGTTTTTTGATTAGTTAGTAAAAGCTTACCATGTAAGCTAAATCCTTGTACATATAGGTCCCTTTTCTCTGTACCAAATAGAGTTGAATATACTGATTCTCATTCCACCATACTCTCTGTTTGTGTGCCTCACTTAAGTTCCTTGACACTTGTCTTTGCTTAAAAGTTGAATTTATGCATCATATAAGATGAAAGCTGCTTTTCAAATTTGTTTTTCTCCGAGCAGTTAGCAATCTAAACTTTAACTTTGAAGAATAACTTTTATTGGAGAAGTCAAAGCATGGCAAATTAACAGGACAAAAATATTTTTGGGTAAGAAAATCTTCTTGGTATTGGTAATACAATGTGTTGATAATTTGATAAAATTGTAGTATTAGTGTTTTGAAAAATACATAAACGATCTAACCAGTTTGGAATATCTGTAGCTTTGCTTTGAAGATAGAGATTGTTTTACTTCATCACCTTCCCAAACCCCCCCCCCCCCCCTCTTTTTATGAGTTGTTTAAGAATTTGACACATAACTTATGGAAATTATTACATATAAAAACTACTTCAATCCTAAGGGTAAATTAGATTTTTTTTTTTTTTAAGTAATAGATACCTTTCAAAATAGCAGATAATTATAACCATGAACAAAAACTCATTAATTTATAGTTTTCATTTCAGTTTTATTTTTGTTTCAATATTTCAGTTTTACAAATAGGATAATTTCTCACCAGTCTCTCTGCCCGCCACCCCACATTCAGGTGGAATTCTATTTGAAATTGGTAATCTTACAAATTTGGAGGCACTGACCATAGAGGGTTGTAACTTAACTGGGAAAATTCCCTCCTCAATCTTCAACATTTCATCTCTGAGATTCATTATTCTTGCTAACAACAGCCTAACAGGAAGCCTTCGACAAGGTAATCTCGTAATTTGCGTAATCTCATAATGGGTTAGCTTGAATTTGCATAATCCCATTTGTGTAAATTAAGAAATAATATTTACGTAATCTCATAATTTTGTATCTGTTGAGTAACTTAATTTGTATGAAAGAGGTTGATTAAATAATTGAATAATATTTTAATAATTAATTAGTTTTTATTTATGAAACCACCGTTTTTATTTTTATTTTCATTTTTTGAAAAAATAGAACTTTATTTGATTTATATAATCATACACATATTATAGATGGAGAGAGTATCAATGCCCGTTGGTTTTAATTGACTGCGAATTTTGATTTCAGTCTTACAGAAATACTCATGTTGTAAATCCGAGAATTTACCGAATCAAAAGGGTTTATTTGTATTTCGAGCCTTAAGCAGTAATTTCACGAGCTTTAAAAATGCCATCCAATTTACTAAGACTAATTTAGTCTAATTTATAGATTCTAATACTAATTTACAGAACCTAGTTTTACCCCTTCCCTTATATTTCCCAGATTCAAAATTTACATTGTAATTTTTTTATTATCTAAGAGCTTTCTATAAAATTAAATATTTTTTTCTACAATTATTAAACTACAAAAAATAATAACATTATGTCCATCAACTCCTTCCTTTTTATTTTACTTCTCAAGTCTAAGTTGTTTATTCCATCCTTAAATTAACGCAAATGTATATGCGAGTTGACTGATCCTTGCTGCGCTATTGGCAGACATTTCACAAAGACAGAGCCATATGTAGGCTTTTTGCCTTATCTAAAGGTAGATCTTTACTATAATTTTAACTATATCTTTTTAATAATTGGAACCCCGTGAGTGATGGATAATCATTCCTCGTGAATGATGGGTGATCACTACTTCTGGGTAATGGGTGATTACCCCTAATTACTTTTTGGATATTTCTATAATTGAATAATCTGTCTTTATTGTTTGCAACAGCATTTTGATTGTCAAATCTTGAGGTGGTCTCGTGCTTGGAAAATGTCCGATTATAGGGGAGACTTTGTGAATTTTTTTTTTAAAAAAATTGATACTATTAACAATGTTTATTTTGACATATCCATTGTTATCATACTATTATTCTATTGCTTTAAATTAGTGAATAGATATAAAGTTTCACGGTCATTATTCTTTTATCATTTTTATTCACAGTTATTTACATCGTTCTTTTTGAAGTGTTGATACAATTTCTTAGTCACTTATTTTTCTTTTTCATCTCCTCTAGCAATGCCTTCTAATAAAAAGTCATAAGGGAGTCAGGAGCCTTATACCCCATCCCTTACTCAGCTACCTCAGCATTCAGTGCCTCGGTCTTTACATGGCTCTATTGGAGACAAGGGAGTACCATCTCCAACTTTTCAATCATCTGCTGCTTCAGGTTCACATCCTGTTGGGTGGCAAGTTTCAGACTCTCGGCCTTAGATTGTTCCACGGAGAAATGGGTAAGTAACATATTCATACTTTAAAATATGTTAAGTATTAATTCAATTATATTTTTTTGGAGATTAATATAATTCTATTGTATGTTGTCATTGCACCAAAAAAAAAAAAAAAAGGTTCGCCGGCTCAAACAAATGTGTCCGAGAAATTTCAAATATAATACATCAATACTTTATTAGCTCGTATCCAATATACATGCACGTCCCGATAACCGTGCGAGACTTATGGTTTCAAGAATTTGGGATAAACAATTTCTAAATATTATTTGTTGTCTAAGTACTATATTATATGTTAATCAGAATTATTAATCGTGATCATGCAAAAATATTTTTGGTGGAGGGATGAGTACGCTTCCCAGATTCGATCTATTTGGAAAAAGAAGTATTGGACGAGATTTTTGGACATAATGCCTAGGCTAAAGAAGGGGGATAGTGGGGAATGTCCTCACTGGATTGATGCTCAGTATTGGAATGACATTTGCGAGTATTGGAATTTAGAGAAGTATCATAAGCTCTCAGCTATCAACAAAAAGAATCGAGTAAATAGATGCACCCATACTGGAGGGTCTATCTCGTTTACAGAATACAAGAACCATTTGGTAGTTCATTTCCACTTCACTATTTATTTTCTAAATTGCTTTGAAACGAATTTATATAATATTGTAATAATTGTGTTTTGTTAACATAAATGTAGCGGGCCAAGGAGGGGTGTTCTTTAAGCTACACAGATATGTTTGAGACATTACATATCTTTCAGAATGGGCTACAAAAGGAGCAGTTTGTCAGTGATCGACATCGCCATACTTTGGTAGTATATAGATTAAATATGTTGAAGTTTCTTTATCTTGCGTGAAATTTGCATTTTAGTTTGACATCTACCTCCTTTTTTTTTTTTTTTTTTTAAGGACGATGTGCAAAATCTCATATAGAGCACTACTCAATCCAAGTCTAGTGGCTCAGTAAACTCGATTGTTCCTTTTGATAAAAAAAGCCATGTTTGTAAAGGCACAAGGTGGGTTCAAAAGGGAACAAGTTTATGGGTTCGGCTCAGAGGCAGCACAGGTTCGATCTAAGTTGTCTCAGAGTGGACTGCAGACATCTTCCACTACACCAGCTGATATCAGACATCTAGTAGAGCAAAGAGTTCAACATGCCAAGCGGAAGTTCAATTGACAAATAGACTTGTATTAGGACTTCATGAGGCAACAACACTCTACATTTGGTGGTTGGATGGCAGCTATGTTGGACAAGGTGGGCATTCCTGAACCATCTACGCCATTTATAAAGGAGATAGAAGCGTGCATAGTAGCTGCTAATATTGAAGATGAAGACCCCAATGCTGACAATGGATTTGATCCAGCTTAATGAGCACTCAGGCCTATATAGTGGCTCTAGTTCCCTTCCTCCACCCTATTCTACAACTACTCCTTCTTTAGCTATATAGATTTTGTTGTATTTATTTCTATACTCTTTATAAACTACTACTTATTTCTGTGAACTATTTTACTTTTTTAGATACTTGCTATGTATTTATATTATATTATATTTCAGTATTTTAATTATATTTGTTTGTGCTTAGTTTCAATTTTTTATATTATTTTTGGGGTTATGAACACAGTTTTCGCATTTGTTTGTGTAGTGTTTCAGAATTGATTTACAAGGAGTTGATCATTTAAAATAAATGCAATAATAAAATAATAAAAAAATTCATCGCAATTTACGACGATTTAGCGAGGGATAGAAAACATCATTGAAAATTGCGACGATATTACAAGGGCTATGATTCTTGTAATATATCCCTCGCAAATTGCGAAAATTTTGCAAGGGCTATAACTAGGGGAACAAAAGATCCCTCACAAAACCCTTGCAATTTGCGATGATTTTGCGAGGGCCATGTTTTGGGAACAAAAAATTCCTAGTAAAACCCTCGCAATTTGCGAGAGTTTTGCGAGGGCCACAGTATTGTGTGAAAAATTGCGAAGGTTTTGCAAGGGCCACAGCTTGTGATGAAAAATTCCATTGCAAAACCCTCGTAAATTGCAACAATTTTACGAGGGCCAAGTTTGGAACAAAAAAATCCCTCACAAAACCCTCACAATTTGCGACGATTTTGCGAGGGCCAATTTCTTTAATGTACAAAGACCTACGTAATACCGTCGCAACTTGCGAGGATTTTACGACAGACTTATGCATTTTGTTACAAAATGGTAGCAAATTCTCTACTTCGTCAAACTTTGACCAAAAAGACTCATCGCAAAACCCTCGTAAAACTATCACAAATTGTGGCAATTTTTTCTTGCCCTCACAAAAACCATAACAAATAGCGACAGTTTGTTTTGGCCATCACAAATAGCGATGCCATTTTTTGCGATGGCCAAAACAGTCACAGACCAGGTTTGCAACTGTTTTTAGCCGTTGCAAAATGACAAATTTTCCTGTAGTGCAAATAGTAGTGTAGCAAATGATCAAACGTTCAACCACCAAGTGTTTAGATGACAATTAACTCAGTAGCTGCAAATATAGCTAGTAATGAATCGAGAACCAACAGAATCCATGTAGAAGAACAATTAGTAGAAAAATAGAATATCCAATTCTAATGTCTAGGTCTAGTAATTCCCAACTACTCCCCTTAGTAGTAGCCTTAGCCTTGTCCCTTATAGCCCTTTACTATCCCTTTTTTGCATCAAAGAAAGTTAAACATCATCTAGAGTGATATTAGAGATCAAAGAGGACATCAATTTCATCTTAAATGTTAATCTGATTTGTCAGTAATATATCGAGCTATTGTTGGAGAGTACTAATGAGGATGGTCAAGGCATTGATATGCTAGATGCAGTCATCAACTTTAACAGTCCAATTCAGTCCAGTTGTAAAGGAGGATGATTGCTTAGCTGGACTAGGAGGTTCTACCTTAGCTTTAATAATCTTCACGGTAGAAGTGCCTTTAGTAGAAGGACTAGCTCGGTCTTTCACATAAATCCTAGCTTAAATCTTTAGCTTTTTGATGCATGGTGGATATGTTGGTGGCTTCTTTAGAGGCGGCCTAATTAACTTAATGTCTGAGATAATTTTATCTGAGGAGATAGTCTAAAAAGCTAGCACAGTTAGAAATGTATTGTGCTAGAAAATAAGGGTAAGGAGGTACAACAGTGCTATGGAATGGTAACTTAGCATGCTTCAAGAGATGATGGAAAATCAAGTCTCCTATATTGAACTACATTCCTTTGCCAATTTTATATATAAGCAAAACCATGTCATTCAATACGATGGAAATATTAACAATGGGTAGTTAATTGTAATAGGATAATTTATAAAGTGTGAAATAGAGCCTAGTCAGATGAGAAGATCTACTATGACTTTCTCTTGCCATTCTTACATAGGACCACCAGTTAGGACATTACAAATCTCATTCAAGTTCACCTCCTCCCTAAGTCCTTTAGTTTTTGAATAATGTAGGGCCCAAAGATTTTAGCAATAATCTACGGACTAATGGCAACAGTGAACCCTCTAATATAAATAAAATGATAAAACATTCTATTTGGATTAGCTATATCAGACTTTAAATTAGCTTAGAATTTCTTCACAAGATTTTCATTATATATGTCTACACAAACTACTAATTCCAACAAGCTAACATTCCTTAACATGTTAATAATTCCAAACTCATGAAATTTTTTAATAGTAAGAATTCTTTCAGAAACCACACCAACCTTCACAAAGATAATATCAAATCGTTCTTTGCTCTCAGCATCACAGAACAAACTTAAGGTTTCATTTTCCACTGCAATCTTTTTAGTTTCTTCAGAGACACTAATTTTGCCTTTGTAGAAAATCCAGTCTTTCTTTTTCTAGTGCTTGATTTGGACTCAAGAATTTCCACCTCATCATCCTCATTGAATAGCGTCTTACCAATCTATTTTTTTCAACCTTTTTAGACTTAGAATTTTTTTACCTACGTTCTATTTCTTTACTTATTTGTTCAAAATAGGCCAGTTTCAGTAACTAATTTTTCAGACAAATTCTTACCAGTCAATAATTTTCCCTTGCTTTAAGAATTTTCTCAACTTCTTGTGTACTCATATGCTGTTTTAGAATAGATAAGACCAAAGGATCCAATGGTTCAATATCATCAACAAATTTACTAGACAACCTATCTTGTTCTTGTGGGTCATAGTCTATTTCCATTTCTACCAAATTTATTTTTTTACCTTTCCTCAATTTCTCTTTCTTTTTCAATTAACATTTGTTGGATAGAAGGGGTCTTCAAACTCATTAGTTTCTACCATTTTTCTTGATTTTCCTTTTTGAAACAACTTGATCAAAAAAGAAATTTGGTAATTTGGTACAAAAAATCTGAAGCCTTAAAGTATTTTAGGGTTTATAGGAAACACACAATTTAACACAAAATTCTGCAAACTTCTAACAGATAAAGTAAAAGTTTGGCACAGATTAACATGTTCAACAACAGATTTAGTAAGTGAAGCAATGTTACTAGACTCAGTTGTCAATGATGTCTCATCAACAAGTGGCTTCAATGAATTGGTCAATGTTGCTATTTGGCTAACCAAACTGGTACTTAGAACTCTTTGTGATCTGCATTGTGGTATTTTTTTTGCCATTGTTAGGGTTGTGATTCTAGCAGTTTTTAAGTCTTGAAAGAGAGAAATTGAGAGAAGCTTTGAAAAGTTTTTGAATCTGGATGAATGTTTCCTTATACGTTATGCCCTTTTGATTTTTGACAACCACTAGAGTTTTCCATTTTCCATCAAATCCCAATTTTCAAGGGATGATGAGACAGTTCACGATTTCCAAAACAAACACACTATAATGTTTAATCGCCTTATGAATTATGTATGTGTCCCAAGAGTGACTTCCCAGTGTCTTCTCTTTTTTTGGTCAAATTTTTTGAAATAAAAAATAAAAAGAATAACAATAAAATCTATTAATGTTATAGTTTTGAAACAACAAACTTCCATGTTAAAGTGAACAAAGACCCAATGCCTTGTACAATTCTTCAAATCAAAAAACATTAAGAGTTTTTGTAAGCATGTCTGCTAGCTGCTTTTAAGTTAAAATATATTCAATATGCACAATCTTCTATTCAATAAGTTAGCGAATAAAGTGGTGTCTGATGTTGATAGTTCTGCTATGTCAAATTGGACTTTTCAAGATGTCACTTGTTTTATCAAAGTTCACAATTAATTTCTTCTATGTAATTCCATAGTCTTCCAACAATTGTTACATATACAATAGCTAAGTGCAACAACTTCTAGCAACAATATATTCAGCCTCTATTATTAAAAATGAAACATAATTTTGCTTCTTACTATACTTGGACACTAAGTTATTTCCAAGATAACTGCTAAAAAAAAGGAAAAAATGATGGTTAGAAAATCATCGTTTTGATGTACCAAAAATACAATGGTCAAAATAGTTTTATGACCATTGTAAAAATCTTCGCAATTTTTACAAAAATGATAGTAAAAAACTATCATCTTTATTAAATATGATGGATAAAAGTAAGCATCGTATAAATTAATTCTAGGAGTTTGAAAACAATGATTAAATGAACCATTATATTTACTTAAAAAAGCGTTGGATTTGATTATTAGTCAAACTAAATACGACGGCTCATAGACCATCATATTTCCTTTAAATAATTACTACAGTTTATAGCAATCTTATTTTCCTTTTTCAAAAATGACAGTCTTTGACTGTCATTTTGATTTTATCAAATACAACAACTGTTGACCGTTGTATTTTTCTTTTATTATATAGATAATTTTACTTTTTAAGCCCTAACCATCTACGATTTAAAACCAATCAAGCTAGATTTCTACAATCAAACCATTTAAATCTCCTCAAAAAACCCAACACAATCATAAACAAAGCCAAACACAATCAAACCTTAAACATAATATCCTCAACACTAACTATAAACAAAGCCAAACCTATCTTATTAACAATTAAGTCATAAACAATCAAACCATAAATAAATAATAATCTCCTCAAGAAGAAGTGAATTGTATACAAGAAGAAGGAAATGGAATTTATGTATCATAAGTAATACTATGAATATAATAATAAGACAACTATATTTGTTAATCATGGATAATAGCATTATCAGCATCGGATGGTCCATGAGGTCGAGATATGGAACCAACACCGAAAGATGCCGTAGATGCATTAGATGGAAGTATAGGAGGTGGAGCAAATGCATTTACGCCAAA
The DNA here is from genome assembly GCA_026120185.1 of Voacanga thouarsii. NCBI lineage: Eukaryota > Viridiplantae > Streptophyta > Magnoliopsida > Gentianales > Apocynaceae > Voacanga > Voacanga thouarsii. The sequence continues at coordinate 547,587 of JANUWF010001151.1, forward strand.
TCTATGATATACGGCTTCCATGTTTGCCTAAATCACTGTTATACTTTACATGTAACCCTCTTGCTCATACTGCAAACGTAACCCGTATGTCTCTCGTTTACACTACAAGCATTTCTCTGTCTCAGCTTGCATACTAGCTTGCATACTCTGCATACGTGTCTCAAACTCAGCCTTAACCTCCTCAACCTCTCTAGAAGTGTTGGATAATTAGCTGATTGAGGTCGGTATTAGTCCCTTTCCCTTACACTTGACACGACCCCACGTATCTAAACAGAATAAGTAATAAAAAAATTGGTCCTTCGTGTCATCAGTGTGCTCAAACTTGGGTAGTGCTTACCACTCTACCTTTAATCAATCCTACAAAGTTAAGAAACAATATATCAAATTAATATTAAAGTTAATCTATTCTTTTTATCATATTTTAACAATTCAGAAAAGTAACTTTTTGAATAGTACTTACAATCATATCCACAGTCAAACCCTCAGCCTACCAACCACGCCACTATTGTGCCTCAAGGAACATATCTTATTGCGACGTCAAATAGCCTTGTAAGTGTTAGAATTCGTGGACTTCTAAATACGGAAAACATTCACGAATCCCTTTCGAGGACCCAAATAAATGATTAAGAAGATTTAAGGATTACAGAATTACCTCTATTTGGCGTAATCAAGATCCTTCAATTCTAATTGTGCTATTGTACATGTAACCCGAATAATCACCAAACGCTGCAGTGTACGAACACCTTCTATCAGATACACACGATGAACTAACTCGTTACCCCGAGAGTGCTAGCGTCTAGGGTTTGAGAGGCTTATTTTTCTGGTGAATGGAGATACAAATATTTTAACATAACGGCTCCCTTGAGAAGACGGCTAGGGTTTTCTTAAAACCCATCCGAACCTCTTAGAGTCCAACTCTGATAATATCTTATCATATTTTATTTTAAATTCAAATTAAATTAAAACTGATATGATAAGATTCTGCTATTATCTCGGTAATTTAACTAATTAATTTACCAAGTCAGATTCTTACAATCTGGACATCATCCGAATACATCGAATATGGACATATTTTCAGATTCATTGTGTCTGTAAATTTTCTAGGTTCAATTAACTTAGACATATTTCAAGATTTATCGAACCTAGTTACCAGAAAAATAACCTAACAAGTTCGCTTATTGTATGACCCTATAGATTCATTTAACACTGGCAGTGTGCCCAAATCACATTTAAATGGCCCATAAGTTATAAGCAGTTTCTAGCAAAATATTATAACTATCCAAATTAAATGAAGATCAGTGATCTTTTTGAACCAAATCATAACTTTATATTTATTCCTTTTGTCACATGATATCCAAATTAAGCAAAAGGCACGGAGCATGTCATCCTTATTAAGCTTAATCAATTATTTCTTGATCTCATAGTAGACTGTTCAAACAAATTATATCAATATCATAGATTGATATATTTGAGCACGGCTATACATTTTAACAGTCTAACTTATCAAGGGGCCCATGGATATCCCATAATTGAGAGGGACAAATTCCCTCACTACCAATCATATTCCTCTCCATGATTTATTCTATATCCAACAGTAGTCTAATTTATTATCTGGTTAAAGACAACTTTAGACAATATCAAAATATAGAATTTATTAAGTAGAAAACTATGATGAATTTAGGTCGAAGGACTTTTAATATCATTATGGCTAGAAAATACTTATGACATGTTCCATGAAGTACTCTCACAGTGGGTCATGTCCAATACAACGTTCTCTAACATTTATTTATGTTTTGAATTGATATCACATATATCCATAACTAGTAAAACATAGCTATCAAGTTACAAATATACTAATCTTAATTTATTATTATTTCACTAATAATAATCGATCAGGAACAGTTTAAGAATAGTCATTATTGATTGTAGGGTTTTACTATTAAGTCACATACTTGATGATCACAAAACTAAATACACTATTTATGGAAAGAAATGCCTCGTATTATTGCATAATACGTAACGACAATAGTATAAGTACAAATTAACTTTAGGACATATCCCTAATAGTAAGGACATCTGTGATTATTCAGTAGAGTTAATGGGATAAACCTTACTGCCATAAAAATTTTTGACAATTTACTTGTAAATTGGATCAAATTCAAAGTAACAGTGTATACAACAAAATTCAAAATAAAGGTGGTTAAAATTCAAAGTACAGAGGTTTCTTAGAGTAAAAGACATTTATATTCAGTAATGTGAATGCTAAACTTTAAACGATAGAGTGTAAAAGCTACCTACATTCAATAATTCGAATACTTGATCTTGTATAACAAAATATGGAATCCTTCTTGTAGGTGGTGGATATGAACATGCAATCGATTCTATCTTTTTTTATTAGCCTCTCCATGTAATTGTTTAAAATAGATAAACTAATAATCTCAAGTAGCAAAAAAATATACTAAGGCAGAAATTTATTTTTAAAAAGTCAAAATATAAAAAGCCTTTTACCTGCACATCCTCTAAGCACTAATAATCAACCAAGAACCTCTACTGACCTTCATCAACTCCCCACAAACAATAAGTTCTATGCTATGCTAGAAAGAAAAAACATGAATAATTTTATCACATGTATTTGCTTTCAAACATACACATAAATGAAACATAAATATTATCAAAGAAATATGTACAAAATAATTGAGAAATATATAGATTACATTACAAAAAAATAAAAAAATCTTTTAACATATATACCATAGTTAATAAACAAGAAAGTGATTAATTATATTTAAGTTATCGCTTGTATTCTTCTTCCAACTAAATCCCCCCCCCCCTCTCTCCCCACGACCTCCCCTTAATGTAGACCCTATAACTAAATAGATAGGCATAAGCTGAAAAATTACTTATGGTCCACATAACAGTTGCATGCAAGTGGAACATCACTTTTACCCCAGCATTATATGTCATCATACTGTCACACCACAATTCTTTCAACTTCTCAATCAATGGTTGCACAAAAATGTCAATCTTGTTCCTCAAACTCTTGAAGCCATCAATATGAGTTGGCAATATAAAATAAGGTTATTTCTTGCATAGGCAAAGTGGCAAATTGTACTCAATTGGGTGTCTATAGATATCTTTCAAACGACTTTCTTTGTGCCAACTCCTAAGAGAAGCACTTTTGCAAGACATGATTAATCACTTCAACCTCGGAGTCAATGGGAAACACCTAACATATTTGCATGCAATGGTACTTCTCTCTTTCTTGTACCTCGAAACCTTGCACACCTCACAATGAATAGTTACCTTATTTTCCCCTGTATATCATGAAATAATTTGGACAAGTATCCCATACTTTGCATTCCATTTCTAACACATTTGTTATCTAACTAACCTTGTAGTAATTTTTGGTAATTTTCACACCTATCTCATTGAAAGCATATGTCAACAGCTCAAGAACTATGTCAATGGATTTATTAGACCACCTATTGAGGACTTTCAAGTGTAATAGTCTCATAATGAATTACAGAGAAGAAAACTTAGTAGAACCTAGATACAACTCCATTTTTGCATCTTCTAACAATTTAAATATCTCTCTCAAATCGTCAAACTTTTCACTTGCATTCTCAAAGTCATTAATGCTAGAACATCTTATTGTTTGACCTCTAGTGTATTATAAAAATACCTATTCTAACATTTCATACAAGGATAATAGATTTTGGCTCCATTAGCTTTGTCTCTTAATGCAAATTCTACAAAGGTATCCAAATTCTTATTATATTCATCACCTAAACGTTCATTTGAGTTAATCAATAATTGGTCCATTCCTTTATTTCTATAACAATAGTAGGGATATAATTAAATAAGGATAGATATTTTCCCACGCAAGATTCTAAATTTTTGAAAAAATTTTGATAGAATTTGCCCTATAAATTAACATTTTTCAAGCACCAGGCTACCTCAAGATGCGCAATCATGCAATTCAACCAACAAGAATAGAAAAATCAATGGTATATATATCATAAAACTAAATTTGCACAACATTGGCAGTGCAAAACAACTGTAATTGCTAGAACATATTTCATAGTGAAAATTACTGCTCAAAGTAAATTGAGTGAAGACTAATTTTTTGCAGCAACAAACTATATCCAAGACCCCTATGGGGCCATTTGATAACCAAAACTAAATTACTACTCAAAGAAACACCCTTGGCCAATGCAAAAGAAAAAAATAGTAAGTAGAAGGATGTAAATGAGTTTGCTAATCAGCTAACATACAAGCAAGTAGAAGGATATTATAAAGCAGATAGGTAGTAGCCTAATATTTCTTTACTTTTAATAGTAGTGATAAGGAACTCCTATACATTCATTGACCACACCAACAATTTATAATAGTCAACAAGGTTGAGGGAGTGGTAGGATTTCATTTCTTTTTCATCCTCCTTGTTAAAATCAATACAAAGATGAACATTTTTTAACTCTCATAAGAAGTGTTCGCATATTACAGGCAGTAAGGGCTTTGATTTCTTATACAAGTGCAATGTAACTAAATTTACAATCTAACCATTAGATTTGTTGAAGTTGTTAGAAAAAGTGTTATAACCATATTTTGAAGATAATCAGATATATTTTCCTACATAATCAAACATAAATATCTATTAAATACCTAAAGCCTAACATATTTACAAATATATATATAAGCGTATCAAATTAACGATCCATCTATTAAATTTGTTGAAATTATTAAGAAAAGTGTGATGACCAAATTTGAAGGTAATAGAATATATTTTACCACATATTCTAGCTTAATCTCTATAAAAATTCCCAAAACCTATTACATTCACAAGAATAGGCATATCAAACTTATGATCCCATCATTAGATTTATTAAAATTATTTGAAAAAGTGTTATGACCAAAATTTGAAGGTAATAAAATAAAATTTGGTCCATAATATCCATAATAATGCCCAAAACTTAATGCATTTACAAATATTGGCATATCAAATTAATAATGTAATCATTAGATTTGTTAAAATTATAAAAAAATGTTATTAACAAATTTGTAGGTAATCGAATATGTTGTAACATAATTTAGAATAATATCTATAAAAACACCCAAAACCTAAAGCATTTACAAATATATGCACGCCAAATTTACAATTTAATCATTAGAGTTGCTAAAATTTTTAAGAAAAGTATTATGAAGAAATTTGAAATTAATCGGATATATTTTGGAACATAAATTAGCATAATCTCTATAAAAATATCCAAAACGTAACACATTTACAAAGATAGATGCATCAAATTAACGATTTTACCATTAGATTTGTTGAAATTTCTATGAAAAGTATTATAACCATATTTTAAGGTATTCGGATACATATTTTGCCACATAGTCTTGCATAGTATTTGTTAAAATGGCAAAAAAATGTAGACGGTTTACAAAAATAGGCATATCAAATTTATGATCCAACCGTTAGATTTGTTAAGTTGTTACGAAAAGTGGTATGACCACATTTTAAAGGTAATCAAATATATTTTGGTACATAATCTACTATAATATTTATAAAAATACCAAAAACCTAATTCATTTATAGAGATAGGCATATAAAGTAAATGAACCAACTATTTAGATTTGTTGAAATTGTTAGGAAAAATGTTATGACCAAATTTGAAGATAATGGGATATATTTTGTGTCATGATCAAACATAATATCTACAAAAATATAAAAAACCTAACACATTTACAAAGATAGACATATCAATTTAACGATACAACCGTTAGATTTATTAAAATTGCTAAGAAAAATGTTATGTCCAAATTTGAAGGTAATCGGATATATTTTGACATATAATCTACTATAATATCTATAAAAATACCCCAAATCTAGTGTGATGACCAACTTGCTAAGACAAGTGTTATTACCAAATTTGATGGTTATTAGATATATTTTGTCACATAAGTTAGCATATTCTCAATAAAAATGACGAAAACCTGACACATTTAAAAGGATAGCATAGTAAATTTATGATCTAACCGTTAGATTTTTTGAATTTGATGAGAAACGTTTTGTGCCTAAATTATGAAGGTAATCAAATATATTTTGGTACATAATTTAGCCTAATATCTATAAAAATGGTCAAAACCTAACTCATTTGCAAAGAGAGGCATATCAAATTAACGATCTAACCGTAGAGTTGTTGAAATTGTTAAGAAAAATGTTATGATCAAATTTGAAGATAATCGGATGTATTTTGCTTCATAATTAAACATAATATCTATAAAAAATACCCAACACATAACATATTTATAAAGATAGGCGTATCAAATTAATGATCTGACCATTAGATTTGTTAAAATTGTTAAGAATGTGTTATGAAATTTGAAAGTAATCAGATATATTTTAGCAAATAATCTAGTATAATCTCTGTAAAAATGCCCAAAACCTAACACATTTATATAGGCATATCAAATTTATAATCCAACCATTATATTTGTTGAAGTTACTATAAAAAGTATTATAACCAAATTTGAAGGTAATTGGGTATATTGCGGTATATAATCTTGCATAATCTTTATAAAAATGCCCGAAACCTAATGCATTCACAAGGATAGATATATCAAATTTACGATCCAACCATTAGATTTGTTGAAGTTATTAGGAAAAGTGTTATGACCAAATTTTGAAGGTAATAAGCTATATTTTAGTGCATAATATCTATAAAATACCCAAAACGTAATGTATTTACAAATATAGGCGTATTAAATTAACTATCCGACTGTTAGATTTGTTGAAATTTCTAAGAAAATTATTATGATCAAATTTAAAGATAATCGGATATATTTTGGCGTACAATCTAGTATAATCTCTATAAAAATGTCCAAAACCTAATACATTTACAAAGATAGACACATCAAATTAACAATCCAACTGTTAATTTGTTGAAATTTCTAGAAAAAGTGTTATGACCGAATTTGAAGATAATCATATATATTTTGCATCATAATCAAGTATAATATCTATAAAAACATCAAAACCTAACGCATTTACAAAGATGGGCATATCAAATTAACGATTCAACCGTTTGATTTGTTAAAGTTGCTAGAAAATATGCTATGACCACATTTTAAGATAATCAAATATATTTTGAATATAATCTAGCATAATATTCATAAAAATGCCTAAAATCAACGTATTTAAAAACATAGGCATGTCAAATTAACAGAGATTAGAGTGTAAAATTAACACTCCATCTATGTTATTTGTTGAAATTGCAAAGAATAGTGTAAAAATTGCCATAAAAATTTTAAGATAATCAGATATATTTTGCCAGACAATCTGGTAAACACATGTGTAAAAATTGCCAATACCAAAAACATTTACAAAGATAGGAATATCAAATTTACGATCCAATCGTTAGATTTGTTAAAATTGCTAGAAAAAAGTGCTCTAACCACATTTTGAAGGTAATTAAATATAATTTAGTACATAATCTAGCGTAATATCTATAAAATACCTAAATTCTAATGCATTTAAAAACACAGGCATGTCAAATTAACAATTCATCCATTAGATTGGTTGAAATTTTTAAAAAAGTATTATGACCAAATTTTATGGTAATAAGAAATATTTTGCAACATAATCTACTATAATATCTATAAAAATGTCCACAATCTAACGCATTTACAAAGATAGGCATTTCAAATTAACGATCTAACCATTATATTTGTTGAAATTTCTAAGAAGAGTATTATAAACATATTTGAAGATACTTAAATATATTTTGGCATATAAATAAATTTGAAATTTCAAGCATATACTCTTAAAAAAAAAAAAAGTCCCAAACGTAATGCATTTAAAAAGATAGATACGTCAAATTAACGATCCAATAGTTAGATTGGTTGAAATTATTAAGAAAAGTGTTATAACCAAATTTTGAATATAATCAGATATATTTTGGTGCATAATTCAGCATAATATCTATAAAAAGTGCCCAAAATTTACGCATTTATAAGGAAAGGCATATTAAATTTACAATCCAATCGTTAAATTTGTTAAAATTATTAAGTGTTATGACCAAATTTGTAGGTAATTGGATATATTATACAATATAATCTAGCATAATATATATTAAAATTTCAAAAAACTAAAGGATTTACAAAGATAGGTATATCAAATTTATGATCTAATCGTTAGATTTTTTGAAGTTGTTAGGAATAATATTATAACCACATTTTGAAGGTGATCGATACATTTTGATACATAATCAGGTATAATAACTATAAAAAAAATGCCCAAAACCTAACTTATTTATAGAGATAGGCATATCAAATTATCGATCCAACTGTTAGATTTGTTGAAATTTCCCAAGAAAAGTGTTATTACTAAATTTAAAGGTAATCGTATATATTTTATCACATAATCTAGTATAATATCTAATAAAATGTCCAAAACCAATTGCATTTATAAATATATGCATATCAAATTTACGATCCAATCATTAGATTTCTTAATGTTGATAAGAAATGTTATGTGACCAAATTGTGAAGGTAATCAGATATATTTTGGTACACAATCTAGCATAATCTTTATAAAAATACCCAAAAACCTAACTTATTTACAAAGATAGGTGTATCAAATTAATGATCTAATCGTTAAAATTTTTAAAATTGTTAAGAAAAATGTTATGACCAAATTTGAATGTAATTAGATATATTTTGCATTATAATCAAGCGTAATATCTACAGAAATGCTTAAAACCTAAAACATTTACGAAGATAGGCCTACCAAATTAATGATCCAATCGTTAAATTTGTTAAAATTGCTAAGAAAAGTGTTTTACCAAATTTGAAGATAATTGGATATATTTTGTCACATAATCTGGTATAATCTTTATAAAAATGTCCCACACCTAATGCATTTACAATGATCGGCATTTCAAATGAACGATACAATAGTTAAATTTGTTTTATTACTAAGAAAAGTGTTATAATCAAATTTTAAAGTAATCAGAAATATTTTGCCACATAACCTACTATAATCTCTAAAAAATTGTCCAAAACCTAATGCATTCACAAGGATAGGCATAGCAAACTTATGATCCAACTGTTCGATTTGTTGAAGTTATTTGAAAAAGTATTATAACCAAATTTTGAACGTAATAAGATATATTTTTGTCCATAAAGATAGACGTGTCAAAATAATGATGCAACTATTAGAATTTTTGAAATTGCTAAGAAAAGTATTATGATCAAATTTGATGATAATTGGATATATTTGGGCACATAATCTAGCACAATATCTATAAAAATGTCAAAACCTAAAGTATTTACAAAGATTGGCATATCAAATATACAATCCAGACTTTAGATTTATTGAAGTTGCTAGAAAACGCGTTATGACCACATTTGGATGGTATTCATATATATCTATTCGTAAAAAAAAAATAAAAATAATCTAACATAATATCTATAAAAATGCCCTAAAGCAAATGCATTTTCAAATATAGACGTGTGAAATTAAGGATCCAACCATTTGATTTGTTGGAATTGCAAGGCAAAATGTTATCCCCAAATTTGAAGGTAATCCAATATATTTGCCGCATAATCTAGCATAATTTTTATAAAAATGCCAAAATTTAAAACATTTACAAGGATAGACATATCTAATTTACGATCCAACTGTTAGATTTATTGAAGTTACTAAGAAAAGTGTTATAAACAAAATCTGAAGGTAATTACATATATTTTGGTACATAATTTAGCATAATATCTATAAAATGTCCAAAGAAGCTAATGCATTTACAAAGATGGGTGTATCAAATTAATAATCCAACCGTTAGATTTGTTAAAAATGGTAAGAAAAGTGTTATGACCAAATATAAAGGTAATTGAATATATTTTACAACATAATATAGTGTAATATCTTTAAAAATGCCTAATATCTCATACATTTACAAAGATAGGCTTGCCAAATTTAATAGGCATGTCAAATTTACGATCTAACCATTATATTTGTTGAAATTTCTAAGAACAGTATTACGATAGAATTTGAAGATAATCAAACATATTTTGTCACATAAAATAGCATAATCTCAATAAAAATATCCTAAACGTAACACATTTATAAAGACAGACATATCAAATTAACAATCTAACTGTTAAAATTGTTGAAATTGCTAAGAAAAGTGTTATAACTAAATTTGAAGGCAATCATATATATTTTGCCACATATTCTACCATAGTATCTGTTAAAATAGCAAAAACTTAAAAGATTTACAAAGATAGACATATTAAAATTACAATACAACTGTTAGATTTGTTGAAGTTTTTAGGAAAAGTGTTATAAGAAAATTTGATGGTCATCAGATAAATTTTGCTACATAATCTAGCAAAATCTCAATAAAAATGTCCAAACTCTAGCGCATTTATAAGGATAGGCAAATCGAATTTATGATCCAACCGCTAGATTGGCTGAAGTTGTTAAGAAAACTGTTATGTCAAAATTTTGAAGGTAATAATATATATTTTGGTACATAATCTAGTATAATATCTACAAAAATGCCTAAAATCTAACGTATTTACAAAGATAGGCGTATCAAATTAATGATCTAGACGTTAAATTTGTTGATGTTGTTAAGAGAAGTGTTATAAACAAAATTTGAAGGTAATCATATATTTTTTGGTACATAATCTTGTATAATAAATAAAAATTTCTCCAAAACCTAATACATTTACAAAAATGGGCATATAAAATTAGCAATCCAACCGTTAGATTTATTAAAATTGGTAAGAAATGTATTATGACCAAATATGAAAGTAATTGGATATATTTTGTCATACAATTTACCATAATATCTGTAAAAATACCAAAATTTTAAAGCATTTACAAAGATGTGCAAATCAAATTTATGATTTAGCTGTTAGATTTGCTGATGTTGCTCGAAAAAGTGTTATGACCACATTTTGAAGGTAATCAGATATATTTTAGACCATAGTCTAGCGCAATATCTATAAAATCTCAAAACCTAAGCATTTACAAATATAGGCGTATGAAATTAATGACCCATACATTATATTAGTTGGAATTGGTGAGAAAAGTGTCATGACCAAATTTGAAAGTAATCGGATATATTTTACCACACAATCTAGCATAATCTCTATAAAAAATGCCCAAAATCTAACGCATTTACAATAATTGGCATATCATATTAACGATCTAACAGTTGGATTTGTTAAAATTTCTCTGAAAAGTGTTATAACAAAATTTAAGGTAATCGGATATATTTTGCACTATAATCAAGTACAATATCTATTAAAATGCTCAAAACCTAATATATTTACAAAGATAGGTGTTTTAAATTAACAATCTAACCGTTAGACTTGTTAACATTGCTAAGGAAAGCGTTTTAACCAAATTTGAAGAAAATTGGATATATTATGCCACATAATCGTACTTAATCTCTATAAAAATGCCCAAAACATAACTCATTTACAAAGATCAATGTTTCAAATGAACAATCCAACAGTTAGATTTGTTAAATTTGCTAAGAAAAGTGTTATGATCATATTTTAAAGTAATTGGATATATTTTACCACATAACCTACTATAATCAATAAAAAACTACCCAAAACCTAATGCATTTATAAGGATGGGCATATCAAACTTTTGTTCCAACCCTTAGATTTGTTGAAGTTATTTGAAAATGTGTTATAACAAATTTTGAAAGTAATAAGATATATTTTGGTCCATAAATATCAAATTAACCACACGACTAGTAGAATTGTTGAAATTGTTAAGAAAAAGTATTATAACCAAAATTGAAAGTAATAAGATATATTTTGGCACATAATCTAGCATAATATTTGTAAAAATATGAAAACTAAAGTATTTACAAAGATTGGCGTATAAATATACAATCTAACCATTAGATTTATTGAAGTTGCTAGAAAATGTGTTATGACCGCATTTGAATGGTATTCCAATTATATTGGCAAAAAATCTAGCATAATATCTATAAAATACTCAAAAGTAAACTCTTTTTAAAACATAGACGTGTCAAATTATCAATCCAACTGTTAGATTTATTAGAATTTCTAGGAAAAATGTTGTCCCTAAATTTGAAGGTAATTCAATATATTTGCCGCATAATCTTGATAAAAATGCCAAAATTTAAAACATTTACAAGGATAGACATTTCTAATTTACAATCCAATCGTTAGATTTGTTGAAGTTGTTAAGAAAAGTGTTATACCAAAATTTTTGAAGGTAATCATATATATTTTGGTACATAATCTGACATAATATCTATAAAAAGTCCACAAACATAACACATTTACAAAGATGTGTGTTTCAAATTAATAATCCAACCGTTAGATTTGTTAAAATTGGTATAAAAAAAAAAGTGCTATGACCAAATATGAAGGTAATCAAATATATTTTACACCATAATCTAGCATAATATCTTTAAAAATACCCAATACCAAATGCATTTGCTAAGATAGGCATGTCAAATTTGCAATTCAACCATTATATTTGTTGAAACTTCTAAGAAAAGTATTATGATAGAATTTGGTAATTGAATATATTTTGTCACATAAACTAGCATAATTTCTATAAAAATGTCCTAAACATTACGCATTTACAAAAATAGACGCATAAAATTTATGATCTAACCATTAGATTTGTTGAAATTACTAAGAAAAGTATTATAACCAAATTTGAAGGTAATCGAATATATTTTGCCACATAATCTGCTATAGTATCTATTAAGATAGTCAAAACCTAAAGGATTTACAAAGATAGACATATCAAAATTACAATCCAACAACTAGATTGGTTGAAGTTTTTAGGAAAACTGTTATAAGCAAATTTGATAGTAATTGGATAAATTTTGTCACATAATCTAGCATAATCTCTATAAAAATGTCCAAAACTAATGCTAAGCATATCGAATTTATGATCCAACAGCTAGATTTATTGAAGTTGTTAAGAAAACTGTTACGTCAAAATTTTGAAGGCAATAATATATATTTTGGTACATAATCTAGTACAATATCTACAAAAATGCTTAAAACCTAAACTATTTACAAAGATAGACGTGTCAAATTAACAATCTAGTCATTAGATTTGTTGAAATTTCTATGAAAATTATTATGACCAAATTTAAAAGTAACCGGATATATTTTGCATCATAATTAAGAACAATATCTATAAAAATGACCAAAACCTAGCGTATTTACAATGATAGGCATATGAAATTATTGATCCAACCAGTAGACTTTTTGAAATTGCTAAGAAGAATATTATGACTAATTTTGAATGTAATCGGATATATTTTAGTACATAATCTATGTAAAAATATTCAAACCCTAATGCATTTTCAAAAATAGACGTGTCTAATTAACTATCGAACCTTAGATTTGTTGGAATTGCTAGGAAAAGTGTTGTCACCAAATTTGAAGGTAATTGGATATATTTTCTATATAATCTAGTGTAATCTCTAAAAAAATGTCCAAAATCTAACGCATTTACAAAAATAAGTATATCAAATTTACAATCCTACCATTAGATTTGTTGAAGGAGCTAAGAAAAGTGTCATAACCAAAATTTGAAGGTAATCATATATATATATATATATATATTGGTATATAATCTTTCATAATAAATATAAAAATATCCAAAACCTAACGCATTTACAAAGATGAGCATATTAAATTATCAATCTAACCGTTAAATTTGTTAAAATTGATAAGAAAAGTGTTATGACAAAAAATGAAAGTAATCAGATATATTTTGCTATATAATCTAGCATAATATCTATAAAAATACCCAAATCCTAAATCATTTGCAAAGATAGGCATATCAAATTTACGATTCAACTATTAGATTTGTTGAAGTTGCTCGAAAAAGTTCTTTGACCACATTTTGAAGGTAATTAGATATATCTTGGAACATAATCTGCCACAATATCCATAAAATACCCAAAACCTAACATATTTACAAGCATAGGCGTATCAAATTAATATTCTATCCGTTATATTTGTTGAACTTGATTAGAAAAGTATTTTGACTAAATTGGAAAGTAATCAGATAATTTTGCCACATAATCGAGTATAATCTCTATAAAAATATCTAAGACCTAGCGCATTTACAATGACTATTGTATCAAATTAACGATCTGACAATTAAATTTACTAAAATTTCTCAGAAAAGCATTATGACCATATTCAAAGGTAATCGCATATATTTTAGCATACAATCCAGATGATCTCTGTAAAAATGTTCAAAGCTAAAGCATTTAAAAAGATAGACGTATCAAATTAATGATCCAATCGTTAGATTTGTTTAAATTGCTAGAAAAAGTATTATGACTGAACTTGAAGGAAATTGAATATATTTTGCATCATAATCAAGCATAATATCTATAAAAATACCGAAAACCTAACATATTTACTATAATGGGCGCATCAAATTAACGATTCAACCGTTAGTTTTCTTAAAGTTACTAGAAAAAGTGTTATGACCACAATTTAAAGGTAATTAGACATATTTTTGAATATAATCCTGCATAACATTTATAAAAATGCCTAAAACCTAACACATTTACAAGCATAGCCGTATAAAATTTATGATCCAACTATTAGATTTGTTGAAATTGTTAAGAAATATGCTATAACCAAATTTGAAGGTAATTGAATATATTTTGGGGCATGATTTAGCATAATCCCGATAAAACTGCCCCAAACCTAATGCATATCAAATTTATGATCCAACTATTAGATTTGTTGAAGTTGTTAAAAAAAGTGTTATAACCAAATTCTGAAAGTAATCAAATATATTTTGGTTCATAATCTAGCATAATATTTGTAAAATACACAAAGCCTAATGTATTTACAAAAATAGGTGTATCAAATTAACGATACATTCCTTAGATTTGTTGAAATTGCTAAAAAAAATGTTATGATCAAAATTGAAGGTAATTGTATATATTTTGCCACATAATCTAGTATAATCTTTATAAAAATAGCCGAAAGCTAATTCATTTACAAGAATAGACATATCAAATTTACGATCCAACCAATATAATTGTTGAAATTATTTGGAAAAGTGCATGACCAAATTTGTTGAAATTGCTAAAAAATATTAACGAACTAATAGTTAGATTTGTTGACGTTGGTAGGAAAAGTGTTATGACCACATTTTGATGGTAGTCAGATATATTTTGATACATAATCTTTCATAATGACTATAAAAATTTCGAAAATGTAACACATTTACAGAGATAGGAGTATCAAATTAATGATCCAACCATTAAATTTGTTGAAATTGCTAAAAATATTGTTATGACAAAATTTAAAAGTGATTGGATATATTTTGCATCATAATCAAGCAAAATATCCATAAAAATGCCAAAAACCTAACGATTCAATAGCTAAATTTGTTAAAGTTGCTAGAAAAAGTATTATGACTAAATTTAAAGATAATTGGACATATTTTGCTCCATAATCTAGATAATCTCTATTAAAATGCCCAAAACCTAACGCATTTACAAATATTGACGTTTCAAATGAATTATCCAATAGTTACATTTGTTGAAATAGTTAAGAAAAGTTTTATTACTAAATTTTATGGTAATCGAATATATTTTGCCGCATAATCTACCATAATATCTAAAAATGCCCAAAACCTAATGGATTCACAAGGATAGGCATATCAAACTTATGATCCAACCATTAAATTGGTTGAAGTTATTTGAAAAAGTGTTATAACCAAATTCTGAAGATACTAAGATATATTTTGGTCCATAATCTAACATAATATCCATAATAATGCCCAAAACTGAATGCATTTATAAAAATGGGCGTATCAAATAAACGATCGAACCGTTAAATTTGTTGAGATTGTTAAGAAAAGTGTTATGACCAAATTTTGAAGGTAATCAGATATATTTAGACATATAATGTAGTATAATATCTATAAAAATGCTGAAAACATAACGTATTTACAAAGATAGGCATATCAAATTAATGATCGATTAGTTAGATTTGTTGAAATTGTTAAAAAAACATATAATGACCAAATTTGAAGATAATCGGATATATTTAGCCAAATAATCTAGCAAAATATTAGTAAAAATTATCCAAAACTTAAAGCATTTACCAAGATAGACATATAAATTTACGATCCAACCATTAGATTTGTTGAAGTAATTAGGAAAGTGTTATGATCACATTTCGAATGTAATCAAATATATTTTGGTACATAATCTAGCATAATATCTATAAAATACCAAAAGTCTGACGCATTTACATATATAGGCATATCAAATGAATGATCTATCCGTTAGATTTGCTGAAATTATTAAAAAAAAATGTTATAACCAAATTTGAAGGTAATTGGATATATTGACACATAATATAGTATAATTTCTATTAAAATGCCCAAAACCTAATTCATTCACAAGTATAGACATATCAATTTTATGATCTAATTGTTAGATTTGTTAAGGTTATTAGGAAATGTATTATGACCAAATTTTGGAGGTAATAACATATATTTTGGTACATAAACTAGCATAATATCTATAAAAATACCCAAAACCTAACATATTCACAACAACGGGCTTATCAAATTAATGATCGAATCATTAGAATTATCAAAATTTCTAAAAAAAGTATTATGACTGTATTTAAAGGTAATCATGTATATTTTAGCATACAATCTAGTTAATCTCTGTAAAAATGTTCAAAACCTAACGCATTTACAAAGATAGTAGTATCAAATTAACGATCCAATTGTTAAATTTGTTATAATTGTTAGAAAAATTGTTATGACTAAATTTGAAGGAAATTGGATATATTTTGCATCATAATCAAGCATAATATCTAAAAAAAAAGCCAAAAACCTAATGCATTTACAATGATGGACGTATCAAATTAACGATCCAACCGTTAGATTTATTGAAGTTGCTAGAAAAGTGTTATGACCACATTTTTGTTAGGAATATGCCCTCTATGACTAGTTTTCTGATGATAATATTGAATATGTTAATAAAAGAATTTATTCATCGAAAATCGTTTGTGAAATAATTTTTCTTTATTTGTGTACATTTTCTTTTGGAACAGACCCATTATGTGTAAATAAGTGATTCATGTGAATAGAGGTCTTTCACAGTAAGGTATGGATCATGGGTTATTTAAACACATAGATAATTGTTCTTAACCGATTGATGAGAATGGGAATCTCATCATGTTTAGATTATTATGTTATGAATTCCAAGTGGGGAATGACTTACCTTTAGCCAGTGAGTAGTCCACTCACTTTATGACATAAGCGTATTTCGAATACGTAGAACAGAATTGTAGTAGTGGTTTCTAAAAAGTACTATATGGTAGAAACCTAAACTACTACCGCTACAGTATGGACTAGTACTCTATGCCTTGAATATGAGTTGGTGGTCTGGCAAAACTGGAAGCATATGCTTTGATATACTATAGTTGAGGTTCTATCTGAGGGCCAATATACTTGTATGTTGGGTATGTGTGACTAGTTAGTTAAGACAGACTTATACAAGATAGTTTATACACTATATCGCCCTTTGTGGTTGTCCAGATAATCTAAATATCCAAGGCCCTGGGAAACATGACTTGAATGTTTGCTTTAGGGTAGCTCTCTTGGAAGCGGAAACACTCTAGGAAGTCGTGGATCATTGGACTAGAGGCCTAAGGATGGTAGATGTCTTTAGAGAGGTGTTAGTACATTTCTTCCTCTCTAGATGTACGGCGATGTGTAGAGGGGTATTTTAGTCATTTTCACTTGTAAGTCGAAGACTCTGCTAATGCAGCATTGTCCTTGGGGTCAATATTTTCTTATGGTGATATTAGGAAATATTTAAAATGCAAAATACATCTATTTATATAGTAGGGGTATTTTGGTCATTTTAGTAGCCAAGGCGATGTGTCTTTTTGGTCCTCGGAATAGCCCGTAAGTCCTAATTAATTTTTGGGTTGAGAAAATGATCTCAGTTGAGAGAGTTTTTTTTTATTCGGGAAATCTAATTTATTATTAGACTAGAATAAAATAATTGGAGAGAAATTTATTATCTGGTTTAATTGGTTAATTAATTATTCAGGGCCTGAGTCCAGTTTGAATAATTAGAAAATTAACTGGGACTTAAACTAGAGGAAAATAATTATTACTTAATTATTTATTGGGTTATTTATTTAATTAAATCCCAAGAAATAAATAATTAATGTTTAATTATTTTTTTGGTTCATTTGAGTTCATTAATTATTTATTGGGTTATTTATTTAAACCCAAGAAAATAATTAATGTTTATTATTTTGGATTTTTCGGGTCCAAGAAAAATAATAAATATTATTTTGGCCCAATAGCCTGGACCATAGGATTTTTCCGGACACAATTTAGAATAGTTTAGGGTGAAGCCAAAATTTATTTTGTAAATAATATTCGGGTATAAAATCTAGGGAATATTATTTTTATCAAAATACTTATTTTTGGTTTCATGACTCTTGGCTTTCTGTGTGGAAAAATAAAATAAAATAAAAGGAAAAAATAAATAAAAATTTCTCTTGGCCTCTCATGTGACGTTTAGTTATCTAGCTTTTGGCTTTTGATTTTTGATATCATAAGAAGCCAAGGGGGAAGAGTTAACCATGAGAGGCTGTTTGCTTTCCTGGCTTTTGGTTTTCTAGCTTTTGGGTTGGATTCATGAAGCCACTTCTATACATAACCAACCGAGAGAAGGAAATGCAAGACATCTGAGTGATCATTTTTCTTCATCCAAATTGAGTGCTCATCAACTACATTTAGGCAGTGGTCATATTCCGTAAATTGGAAAGCTTGGCATTTCACCGGAGTGTTTGTTTTCACCGAAGGAAGAAAAACTAGACAATGGAAGCTTCACTGGAAATGCACTGGACGTTGGAGAGGAAGAAGCTGTTTCTGGCTTGAAGCCATTCAACCATGTTCTTCATGTTTTTAAGGCTCCAAGATATATGTTTTCAAGCCCACCATGATGCTTCCATACTCTGATATTGTTCATGTTTTCTCCATTTTCATTACCGTGAAGCATGCTCTGTGATATGTCAATTCCTTCAATTTTAAAGGTAATCAGATATATTTTGGAATATAATCTAGCATAATGTTTATAAAAATGCCTAAAACCTAACACATTTACTAACATAGTTGTGTCAAAATTATGATCCAACTATTAGATTTGTTGAAATTTAAAAAAAAAATGTTATGACTAAATTTGAAGGTAATCAGATATATTTTGACGCATAATCTAGCATAATCCTTAAAAAACTTCTAAAACCTAACACATTTATAAGGATAGGCATATCAAAATTATTATCTAACCATTAGCTTTATTGAAATTGCTAGGAAAAGTGTTAGGACCAAATTTTGAAGTTAATCAAATATATTTTGGTTCATAATCTAGCATAAATTCTATAAAAAAACACAAAGCCTAACGCATTTTCAAACATAGGTATATAAATTGACTATCCATATGTTAGATTTGTTAAAATTCTTTTTTAAAAAAGTGTTAAACAGAATTTGAAATTAATTGTATATTTCTATATAATAGAGCATATTCTCTATAAAAATGTTCGAAACCTAATGCATTCACAAATTTACGATCCAATCATTATATTTGTTGAAGTTATTACGAAAAGTGTTACGACCAAATTTTGAATGTAATAAGATATATTTTGGTGCATAATCTAAGCATAATATCAATAAAATACAAAAAACATAACGCATTTACAAATATATGCATATTAACATAATGATCCAACCGTTAGATTTGTTGAAATTTCTAAGTATTATTACCAAATTTAAAAGTAATTAGATATATTTTGGCAAACAATCTAGTATAATCTCTGTAAAAAAGTTCAAAACCTAACGCATTTACAAAGATAGATGCATCAAATTAATGATATAATCGTTAAATTTGTTGAAATTGCTAGGGAAAAAAGTGTTATGATCGAATTTGAAGGTAAATGGATATTTTTTGCCACATATTCTAGCACAACATCTATATAAATGTCTGAAATGCAACGTATTTACATTCAAATAGTTAGACTTGTTGAATTGCTAAGAAAAGTGTTAAAAGAAAATTTAACGGTAATCGGATATTTTTGCCATATAATCTAGCATTATCTCTATAAAAATGCTGAAAATCTAACGCATTTACAAGGATAGACATATAAGATTTTACAATCCAACCATTAGATTTGTTGAAGTTGATAAGAAAAGTGTCATGACCAATTTTTGAAGGTAATCAGATATATTTTAATCTATAATCTAGTATAATATCTATAAAAATGTCCAAAACCTAACATATTTAAAAAGATAGATGCATCAAATTAACCATCCAACTTTTAGATTTGTTAAAATTGCTAAAAAACGTGTTATGATTGAATTTGAAGGTAATCGCATATATTTTGCATTATAATCAAGCATAATATCTATAAAAATGCCCAAAACCTAATGTAGTTACAATGATGGGCATATCAAATTAATGATCCAACCACTAGATTCATTGACGTTGCTTGAAAACATGTTATGACAACAATTTAAAAGTGATTAGAAATATTTTGGAATATAATCTAGTACAATGTTTATAAAAATGGCTAAAACCTAATGCAATTACAAATATAATTGTATTAAATTAACGATCCAACAGTTAGTTTTATTGAAATTGTTAAGAAAGATGCTATGATCGAATTTGAAGGTAATTGGATAAATTTTGACATATAATCTAGTATAATCCTTATAAAAATGTCGAAACCTAATGCATTTACAAGGATAGGCATATCAAATTTACGATCCAAGCGTTAGATTTATTGAAGTTGATAGGAAAAAGTGTTATGACTAAATTTTGAAGGTAATGAGATATATTTTGGTACATAATCTAGTATAATATCTATAAAAAATGTCAAAACCTAATGCATTTACAAATATCAGCGTATCAAAAAAAGCTCAAGCAGTTAGATTTGTAGAAATTGTTAAGAAACATATTATGACCGAATTTGAAGGTAATTGGATATATTTTACTAGATAATTTGGCAAAACATCCATAAAATTTTACTAAAGCATTTTTACAATGATAGGCATATTAAATTTTTGATCCAACCGTAAGATTTTTTGAAGTTGCTTGGAAAAGAGCTATAACCACATTTTTTAGGTATTCAGATATATTTTGGAACATAACTAGCATAATACCTATAAAATACACAAAGCCGAATGCATTTACAAGCATAGGCGTATCAAATTGTCTATCCATCCATTGATTTTGTTGAAATGGCTAAAAAAGGTGTTGTGATCGAATTTGAAGGTAATTGTAAATATTTTGCTACATAATCTTGTATAATCTCTATAAAAATACCCAAAACCTAATGCATTCACAAGGATAGATATATCAAATGTACGATCCAACTATTAGATTTGTTGAAGTTATAAGGAAAAGTGTTACAACCAAAATTTTAAGTTAATAAGATATATTTTAATGAATAATCTTGCATAATATCTATAAAATACCCAAAACTTAATGTGTTTATAAAGATTGACGTATTAAATTAACTATCTAACCGTTAGATTTGTTGAAATTTCTAAGAAAATTATTATGACCAATTTTAAAGGAAATCGGATATATTTTAGCACACAATCTAGGATAATCTCTGTAAAGATATCCAAAACCTAATGCATTTACAAAGATAGACACATCAAATTAACAATCTAACAGTTAATTTGTTGAAATTGTTTGAAAAAGTGTTATGACCGAATTTCAAGGTAATTGGATATATTTTGCGCCATAATTAAGCATACTATCTATAAAAACGCCCAAAACCTAACACATTTACAAAGATGGGCATATCAAATTAACAATCTAACCATTAGCTTTGTTGAAGTTTCTAGAAAACGTGTTATGACCATATTTTAAGGATAATCAGATATATTTTGAAATATAATCTAGCTTAATATTTCTAAAAACAACTGAAATCTAACGTAAACACATAGGCATATCAAATTAATGGAGATTGGAGTGTAAAATTAATGCTCCATCCATGTTATTTGTTGAAATTGCAAAGAACAATGTAAAAATTGCAAGAAAATTTTTAAAGTAATTGGATATATTTTACCAGATAATCTAGTAAAATATAAGTAAAATTGCCAAAACCTAAAGCATTTACAAAGATAGCCATATCAAATTTACGATCTAATTGTTAGATTTATTAAAATTTCTAGGAAAAGTGATATAACCACATTTTAAAGGTAATTAAATATATTTTGATATGTAATCTAGCGTAATATCTATAAAATACCCAAATTCTAACACATTTAAAAACAAAGGTGTATCAAATTAACAATGCATTTGTTAGATTTGTTGAAATTGTTAAGAAAAGTATTATGACCAAATTTGAAGGTAATAAGAAATATTTTGCAACATAATCTAGCATAATATCTATAAAAATGTCTAAAACCTAACGCATTTACAAAGATAGGCATTTCAAATTAACAATCTAACTATTATATTTATTGAAATTTCTAAGAAGAGTATTATAAACATATTTGAAGGTAATCGGATATATTTTGGCACATAGTTAAATTTGAAATTTCAAGCATATTCTCTATAAAAAAGTCTCAAACGTAATGCATTTAAAAAGATCGATGCATCAAATTAGAAATCCAACCATTAGATTTGTTGAAATTATTTTTTTTAAAAAAAAAAGTGTTATGACCAAATTTTGAAGGTAATTCGATATATTTTGGTACATAATCCAGTATAATATCTATAAAAAGTGCCCAAAACTTAACACATTTATAAGGAAAGTTGTATTAAATTTACAATCCAATCATTAGATTTATTAAAATAACTAAGAAAAATGTTATGACTAAAATTGTAGGGAATAGGATATATTATGCCACATAATCTAGCACAATATCCGTTAAAATGGCAAAAACCTAAAGGATTTACAAAGATAGGTATATTAAATTTACAACCCAACTGTTAGATTTTTTGAAGTTATTAGGAATAATATTATGACCATATTTAGATGGTAATCGATACATTTTGATACATAATTAAGTATAATATCTATAAAAATGTCCAAAACCTAACGTATTTACAGAGATAGGCATATCAAATTATCGATCCAACTGTTAGATTTGTTGAAATTGCCTAGAAAAGTGTTATTACTAAATTTAAAGATAATCGTATATTTTTTGCCTCATAATCTTGTAATACCATGTATTTTAATCTTTGACTGGCTACAACTTTTGATAGAATGAGCATTTGTTTTAGTGGCCAGAATAAAAGATGATTGTTGTAATGAGAAGAATATTTTGGTGCAATAAAAATATATAGGGACCTGGATGTAATTTTGAATTTGTTCTACCCATACTCTAAATTTTCAAAAGGTTACTACTGTTAACAAAGTAAGAGATTGGGGGTAAACTTAGAACAAAAATTGATTAGTGTGATGAGACGAGCGTTTTAGTATGAATTAGGCTATTCGGGGTTTCGTGGGCATTTTCGTAATTTTGACTGCAATTGAGATTTTGACTACAAATTACTTGATTGAGAAAGTATTTAAAATTTTGAATGCTACCATTACATTTAGTGGAATTTATAGAATTTATTGGTGAAATAAAATATTTTTCCAATACAAACTCGAATTTGGACATTTTTTAGAAAAATTAAAAATGTGGCCGAAAATTTGGACGTGTGGCTTTGTGTGATTGGGGCCTAAGGACATGTGTCCAACTATGAGAGAATGCATGAAATATTCATGCATGCAAAACTTCCCAAATAATTTTTGTAAAATAATTAAGAAAATATGCAAGAAATCGAGTATGCAGCAAGTGTAAAGTAGCCACCATGCATTTAATGGAACAAAATCCTATTGGTCTTCATCTTGACCACTTGAGGCAGTGGAGAGGGGGCTGAAAACTGGCCAAGAGCATAAAGAAGAAAGAAGGAAGAAATAAGGGAGAGAAGAAAGGAAAAATCAAGGAAAAATAGAAAAAAGAGAGAGAAAAAAAGAAGTGTGTGTGTTCTTAGAGAAAAATTAAGCCAAAAGACCCTACATACAAGGTAAAAGTCTATACTTCAAGAATTAAAGTCATAGATTTTATTACAGTGATCATTTTGATATGAATTTTAACATGAAAACATGAGACTTATGGTTGTGCATGATTTGGATTAAATGAGTACTATGCGAAACTTTGTGTGTGCAAGTGTGTGTACCAGTTAGATGAAGGCTTTATATACTATGTGTTATGTGGTGAATGAAGGTACTTGATTGGTAATTTGAGGGTTATTCATGGTTGATGAGAAAAGTGGTGAAATTTGGAAAAAGGAAGCTTTAATGAAATAAAACTATAACTATTTTTAATTCATATTGGTGACTACATACTGTTCAAGGCATGAATTTGATGACTTGTTGGGTCTAAAAACATGAAGAATTAAAGATGTTTTGATAGGGAATAAGTTGGATTAAGGGTTGTATAGATGCTATAAATAAATGAGAACAAGATTGTAATAGTATTTTGTGAAAATGGATTAAGATAATGAAAATTCTTGGGTTGTTTTGGCCCAGTAGTTTCTGGACAGTTTTGAGGATGTTGTAAAAGAATCCATAGAAGCATAGTTCAAAGTTTAACCAGAATTTTGATATAAAATGGAGTCTGATCGGAGTTGTAGATCAATAGTTATGCACAAAACAAAATGGTGTGTTTAATGGAAAAAAAATGTAGAATTTTAGTTTTGATGCAAGTGAACTCTAAGGAATTGTTTGCATGACTTTGAGAATAAAAATAATGGGGAACATGAAGAAGATTTTATGTTCATGAAGAAGAGAAATTATGGAAACGGAAAATGGAAAAATTGAGAGTGCAATGTATGTATACGTACATGTTTACTCAAAGAAGAAAAATGAAGAAATGGAAAATAAGTGATTTTCTTACATTTGTGTTGGCTAATTATTGGTTTGAACATTGGTAAGTTGAACTAAACATGAAACGACTTTCAATGTAGGTTATTCGCATTAAATGATCGAAGACGGGTTAAATACGGTAGTCGAATGATATAAATTATCTAGGACACGAGGTGAGTCCCACTGGATTTCTAAACTTTTAAATGCTAGTATGTTTTACTTTTCATGAAATAACACATTACGTACTATTTTGGAATCCTTATTTTGATTTAAGGTTTTTCTAAGTAAGAAAATAATGTTTTGCCATATTGAGTTAGCATGAGTATCATAATTGGCTTAGAAACCTTAAAGGATAACAAAAGCATGTATTTTGTAAATTTAATCCTTTTTAGATTAAATAGTTGGGATTTTAGAAATATGGTAATTTTTAGAATCGGGTATTCAAAAAATGACCAGAATGCCCTTATTAGAATATTTTATGGAAGCATAATTGAAAACTTTGAATCTAATCCTCTTTTAAGGTTAGAATTCTAATATTCTTGAACAAAATTCTTTTTGGGATCGGGCATGGGTAAAATGACCTGGATACCCTTCTTGGAACATTTTATGATGCGAAAAGGACTTTTCTCCTTTTTCACTACAGATTTTGAAAACGATCTCTCGGTATGAGATCAACCTTTGGAAAGTGTTATTTTGGCCCCGAAAAATATTTTATTGGTATTCTTTCAGGAATGGATATTTATCTAGCCTTGTGAGCCAATGGAATTGGTACTGGTCTTGTGAACCAGTGGAAATGTTGAGTACTCAACAATAATTTTGATCTTTGCCCTGCCTCATGTTAGAGATAGACGACCCCAAGTAACCTAGCTAGTTTCGGAAATTGTCTTACTCAAAACAGGGCGGCAAGATATTAAGATGAGTTGTCCTGGCTAGCTGTTAAGTGTCTGAAAATTGCCGCCCTTTGTGTGTATTTTGATTTCAGGTTGTTCACAGGCTATGCAGGACACCTGACGTTATTCAACCCCTTGCTACCTCATTGGTGATTGACATCAGGATTGGGACCCCTGGATTTACAGTAGCAAGTAAAACATTCTAAATTACTCAGTATTGTACTTGTTTGTACTTACCCTTCCAATAGTGCACAGTTGAGTGCTACAGGCTTGTGTCCTTAGTGCAATAAAACTGTGGTGTTAAAGGCAAAGCCTTGTGAGCTTTACACGCGAGCTGATCTTCTGTTGGTAGAAATGACTGTATTTTGGAAATTGGGGCAATAACTGTAAAATGAAACACAATTTTTCCTAACACGTTTGAAATTGTAACAAACTCCTTCCTAGTGAGTGATAGAGTTGTTTTCAGTGGAAAATTATAATATTTTCCTATGATGAATTTTTGAAATAAAATTCAAAAATACTTGTGTCGATTTATTTTATAAAGCACTAGCACACACTTGGGACTCACTAGGTGATTTTCACTCACATATGTCTTTTATCTTATTCTAGGACTCGAAGCTGAGCAGTTGCATAGGTAGAAGTGATACCACAGTATAGGTCTAGTTACTTCTTCTTTTGCATATGTATATTACATTACTGTTGTAGTACTGATAGCCAGATGTATCGAACCTCACTTTTGTATATTAAATTATATCTATATGGTTTTGTCATATCAGTCTGGGCTTTATTCACTTATCTGCCTTATCTGTTATAAAGACCCCTTGTCCGAGCAACTGGAAGGGGCGATACTCGATTTATTGTTTGCTTTTATTACTATTTATGATAGGGATGTTACAATTGGTATCAGAGCCTAACTATTATAGAATTGTGGTATCATCATAGGAACTAATAGAACCTTTTTATCTGGTAGGCAAATGGCTAGAGACGACAAAGGGAAATGCCCAGTAGATTACCACAATGATGATGAGAAGAAGAAGATGGAGAAAGGTGAGAGTTCAGGAGTGAAGAAGAAGTCTAGGATGATTAGAAAGATTTTCCCTTGGTGGAATCCTGGTTACTTTTGGTTGATGGGACTTGGCTCTAGACGACATAGGCCACCGTGACTCTCTGACAGCAGGTTTGCTCTGCGAGCAACACCTACCCAAGATCCTACCCCTAAAGAGGATACCATCGCTATCTACCATATTAGGGGAGGTTAGCAATGACCTTGACAATATTGAATTGTGACATTTTAACGATGAGGAGATGTTTAGCGGAGATATCCCGGGAGTGCCTGAGAGGGATATGCTCAGATTGGGAGAGGTTGAGGGAGATAGAGATCAGGTAGTTCCTGATAAGGAAGAGCCTATAGCAGAGCCAGAGATAGATCCAGAGGAGGTTTGGGTGCAGGAGCTTGTGATGGAGTATATTATGGACCTAGATGTTGACATTGATCCTGATATGTTTGGATATTAAAGACCTAGTACGCCTCAGTTCTACACCGTTTCTTCTAATTTAGGACCTCTAGTTTCGGATAGGGAAAAGGACAATTAGGATTATATTATGTATATAGTATGATATGTACAGTTCGACTCTAGACTTGATGGTGTGCAGGGCACACAAATTTTGTATTGATCTTATGGTTTGTCGAGGAATGAATATATGTTACTACTTGCATTATGCCCACTTTTATACTTGCTTTGAGATATGTTATATCTATTTTACAAACAAAATCTTATGAATTGTACAGATGCTACCTAAACGTACGCCAGGACGATCGAAACGAACTACTCAATGCTATCCTGAGTTACCCACTAATGAACCCCCAAATGGGAAGTTCCCAACTTGCAACCTTGGACTACTCGATGTTCAGGACATTTCACAAGATGGTTGATACCATTCAACAGCTGACTGAGAGCACTGCTAGGGTGAATGAGAATGCCTATAAGGGAGGGTAGAGGAGTGAACTTGAATCCGATCAAGCTCTCAAGCGATTCCTAAAGTTTCACCCTCCTCAATTTCAAGGGAAATCTGCTTCAGGGCAGGAAGTTAAAAACTTGATAGAACAAATGGAGAAATTTTTTGCTATTCTGAATTATTCAAAACAAAAAAAAAGTGCAGTTCGCAACATTTCAGTTACAGGGCCTGCACAAGACTGGTAGAATAGGAAAATGGACCAGCGAGAGTGGGAATGGATAAACTTTAAGACGAGTTTCAAGAAGGAATTTATTCCTAACTGGGTGATGAAGAAAAAAGAGGATGAATTTCAAAATTTTTTATAAGAAAGTCATATGATGGGCCAATATAGTGCCGAATTCACTAGATTGTCCAAGTGTTGCCCACTCTTAGTGCACTCAAAGGCGGATAGAATCATGCGCTTTGTGAAAGGCCTGCGACCTAAATTGAAGAGAGTACTTGCAAGTATGGCCCCTTCTAGTTATAATGCCACGGTGGAGATTGCCTCGAGAACTGAAATGGCCAATATAGAGCAAGCTGGACGGCAAGGTTAGAGTGGATCTAGATATGTAACTCAGAAGTAGCCAGGAGGGCCTCGGTGGTAAAAAAGGGAAAGATTCAAAGAAAGGAAGGCCCGATTAGAGGATAACTGCCTATCAAATATTATAAATATGGAGAGATGGAGCACAAGATTTTTAGTTGCCCTCACCCTTAGAGATCAGTAGGATAGATAAGACTAGTAGGAGGTAATTCGAGACAAAGATCAGGACTTGCAAGAGGAAATTCAAGACAAGCTTCTACATTTAAGCCAGGCCTTACTAAACCACAGGTGAATGCTCAAGTGGTTGCCTTGGACAAGGCAGACAATAATAATGTGCAGTAGTAGAAGGTACGCTCCCTATTTTTTATAAAAAAGATAAAGTATTAATAGACATAGGCTTTATGCATTCCTTTGTTGCAAATTCTTTTCTTGAAACTATAGGGGCTAAAGGGAAGGAAACTCCATATGAAATGATTGTTAATACTCTGTTGGAAAAATAGACGAGTAGTGACAAAATGCATATGGGATGTAAGATTTCCATAGGAAATGTAATATTAGAAAGGAGACCTGATATGCCTGCCCATAGAGGATTATAATGCTATCGTGGGCATTGACTAGTTATTCTAACATCATGCTCAGGTTGATTATAGACATAAGGTGGTACGATTTCATAGACCTGGAGACACTGTATTGGAGTTTGTAGCGACAACCAGGAGGAGGAATTATTCTTTCATATTAGGACTTAAAGCTAGAAAGTTGATTAGTAAGGGGTGTACTGGATACTTGGCTTATGTACTGAATATGCCAGGAGAAGCTAAGAAATGGGAAGATGTCCCTGTGGTAAATGAATATTTGGATGTTTTTCTGACAGAACTGAAGAAGTTACAACTAGAAAGGGAAGTACAGTTCTCTATTAACTTAGTGCCAATGGCAAAACTAGTTTCTAGGACTTCTTATAGAATAGCACCAACAGAACTGTAAGAGCTTAAGAAGCAACTATAGGAGTTATTGGAGCATGGATTTATCTGACCAAATACTTCGCCTTGGGGAGCACCTGTATTATTTGTTAAGAAGAAAGATGGATTACTACAAATGTGTCTAGACTATCATGTATTCAATGCAGTAACGGTAAAGAATAAGTATCCGCTACCCATGATTGATAAGGTATTTGATCAACTACAAGGAGTAGGATATTTTTCTTCTTATCAAGTCTGGATTTGAGAGGAAGATATACCGAAAACTACATTTAACACATAATATGGACATTTTTAGTTCGTAATGATACCATTCGGTGTTACCAATGCTCCAACTACTTTTATGGATTTGATACATCAGATACTTTAGCCTTATTTGGACAATTTTGTTGTCATTTTTATAGATGA
Source organism: Voacanga thouarsii (assembly GCA_026120185.1). Lineage (NCBI taxonomy): Eukaryota > Viridiplantae > Streptophyta > Magnoliopsida > Gentianales > Apocynaceae > Voacanga > Voacanga thouarsii. The sequence continues at coordinate 577,358 of JANUWF010001151.1, forward strand.
TATCTTGGTATATTCGGTAAATCCTCAAAAACCATAAACAACATCTTCAGAAAATATTGGAGAAATTACGGGAGACTAAATTATATGCTAAGCTTAGTAAATATGAGTTTAGTTACAAGAACTAACATTCTTAGGATATATAATATACAAGGAAGGAATTACAATAGACCTTGCTAAGGTTGAAGTAGTGACAAATTAGAAATGTCCTAAGACTTCAACTGAAGTGCGAACTTTTTTGGGATTGGTTAGATATTACAGGAGATTTATTGAGGGATTTTCAAATATAGTTTCACCTTTAACTCAACTCACTCGGGAGAAAGTTCCTTATATGTGGACAGAGAAGTGTAAAAAGAATTTTCAGGAGTTGAAACAAAGGTTAAGCTCTGCTTCTGTTTTGATATTACTAATGATGGATAAACCGCACGAGGTATATACTGATGCATCAAAAGAAGGGTTAGGAAGAGTATTGATGCTAGAAGGAAGAGTAATAGCCTATATCTCTAGAAAACTGAAAACACATGAAGAGAAATACCCCATGCATGATCTGGAGTTGGCAGCTATTGTGTTTGATTTAAAGAAGTGGAGACATTATTTATATAGAGCTAAGTTTGAAGTTTTTACCAATCATAAAAGCTTGAAGTATGTCTTCACTCAAAAATATTTGAACATGAGACAACGCAGGTGGATGGAATTCTTGGAAGAATTTCGGTGTCCAATTAGATATCATCCTGGGAAAGCAAATACGATAACAGACTCTTTGAGTAGAAAAACCAATCGTCTGCTCTTCGGATGACATGTGTCCCAGAATTGGAAACATTTGCGATTGAAGGACGAATGAGAATGAGTAATATTTCAATTCAACCTGCTTTTCTACAACAATTAAAAAAATAGCAAGATAAGGATGAAGATTTGCAAAAGATATTACAAAAAGAAGTGAATCTGGAGGAAAGTGAGTTTCAAATGGGTAATGATAGAATTTTTTATTATCGAGACCGGTATTATATTCCGAGACAATTTGCATTGAAATAAGATATCTTGACTAAAGCATACCGTAGTAAGTATACTATCCAACCTAGAGCAGTAAAAATGTATCAAGACTTAAAGAAACGCTATTGGTGGATTGGGATGAAGAAAGATATCTCGGAGTTTGTGGCCTGATGTTTAATTTGCCAACAAGTGAAAGTTGATCAACAACGACTTGGAGGCTTATTACAGCTACTGCCTACCCTATCATGGAAATGGGATGAGATTACTATGGATTTTATAACAGGATTACCCATGGCGATAGGACAATGGGATGCTATATGGGTGGTGGTGGGACGACTAACTAAGTTCGCTAAATTCATTCCCATTAACCAATGGGATTCTTTAGAGAAATTGAGCAAAATCTATATGGGAGAGGTAATCAGATTGCATGGGATACCTTCTAGTATTATAATAGATCAAGACCCCAGATTCACCTCAAGGTTTTGGACTAAGTTGTAATAGAGATATGGGACAACATTGAAATTCAGTACCGTAGCATGCCTACAAACAGATAGACAGATCGAACGAGTGAATTGAGTTCTAGAAGATATGTTGCGGGCCTGTGCTTTAGATTTCAGAATCAAGTGGACTGATAATTTGGCATATGCAAAGTTTACATATAATAATAGTTATCAATCAAGAATTTTGATGGCCTCATTTGAAGCTTTGTATGGAAGAAAATGTCAGTCTCCGTTGTATTGGGAGAGCCTAGGACAGAGATCGAATGAATAAGATGCTTTTGACATTGATGATGTACGGCAGACCATGGAGTTGATCAAAACTAGGTTGGAAACAACTCAGAGTAGACAAAGGAGTTACGCTGATTGACGCAAGAGAGATTTGAAGCTTGTAGAAGGAGATCATGTATTTTTTAAGTTGACTCCACAACAACAATTAGGAAATAGAGGACAAGGGAAAAAGTTGGCACTTAGGTATATTGGACCGTTTCCTATTGTTGAATGAATTGGGAATGTGGCTTATTATTTGGAATTACCCGTAGAGCTTCAAGGTATTCATGATGTATTTCATGTCTCCAAACTTCAAAAATATGTGGTGGATCTTTCACATGTTTTGAATGAAGAAACTATTGAGATAACTCCAGGCTTAAAATATGAAGAAAAACCTATTAAGATCTTAGAGTATGCAGAAAAAGAGCTATAGAATAAAAAGATTCCACTTGTAAAAGTGTTATGGAATTATCACCCTGTACAAGAGGCAACATGGGAGACAGAGGCAAAGATGTGGGAGAAGTATCCAGAGTTATTTCAAGGGTAAGCCAATTTCGGGGACGAACTTTTTCGAAGAAGAGGAGATTATAATACCCTATATTTTAATCTTTAACTAGCTACTAGTTTTGATAGAATGAGCATTTATATCAGTGGCCAGTACAAAAGATGGTCGCAGTAATAAGAAGAATATTTTAGTGCAATAAAAAATATATGGGGACTTGGATGTAATTTTAAATTTGTTCTACCCGAACCTTAAATTTATAAAAGTTTACTACTTTTAATAAAGTAAGAGATTGGGGGTACACTTGAACAAAAATTGATCAATGCAATGAGACAAGCGTTTTGGTATAAATTAGGCTATTCGGGGTTCCAGGGATATTTTTGTAATTTTAACCACGATTGGGATTTTGACTGTGAATTTTACATAATTGAGAAATAATTGAATATTTTTAATGTTATCATTGAATTCAGAGGAATTTATAGAATTTATTGGTGAAATAAAATATTTCTCCAATACGGACCCGAATTTGATCATTTTTGAGAAAAATTGAAAATGCGGTCGAAAATTTGGATGTGTGGCATTGTGTGATTGGTGGACAAGGACATGTGTCAAACTATGATAGGATGCATCAAATATTTATGCATACAAAACTCCCAAATAACTTTTGTAAAATAATTAAGAAAATATGCAGAAAATCGGGTACGCAACAAGTGTAAGTAGCCACAATCCATTTAATGGAACAAAATCCTATTCGTCTTCATCTTGATCACATGAGGCGGTGGAGATGGGGCTGAAAACCAGCCAAGAGCATAAAGAAGAAGGAAGAAAGAAATAAGGGAGAAAAGAAAGGAAAAATCAAGGAAAAATGGAAAAGAGAGAGAGAGAGAGAGAAAAAAGTATGTGTGTTCTTGGAGAAAAATTAAACCAAAATACCTACATACAAGGTAAAAGTCTATATTTCAAGAATTAAAGTCATAGATTTCATTTCGGTGATCATTTTGGTATGAATTTTAATATGAAAACATGTGATTTATGGTTGTGATTTGGATTAAAAATGAGTACTATGTGAAACTTTATGTGTGCAAGCGTGTGCATCGGTTGGATGAAAACTTTATACACTATGTTTTTTATGGTGAATGAATGTACTTGATTGGTGATTTAAGGTTTATTTATGGTTGATGAGAAAAGTGGTGAAAATTGGAAAAATGAAGCTTTCATGGAAATAAAACTATAACTATTATTAATTCATGTTGGTGACTACATATTGTTCAAAGCATGAATTTGGTGACTTGTTAGGTCTAAAAACATGAAGAATTAAAGATGTTTTGATAGAGAATAAGGTGGATTAAGGGTTGTATAAAAGCTAAAAATAAAGGAGAACAAGATGGTTATATTATCTTGTGAAAATGAATTAAGATAATGAAAATTCTTGGATATTTTTGGCCCAGTAGTTTCTGGATGGATTTGAGGATATGGAAAAAGAATCGATAGAAGCATAGTTCAAGGTTTATAGAGCATTTTGATATAAAATAGAGCCCAATCGGAATTGTAAATAAAAAGATATGCATAAAACAAAATGGTGTGTTTAACAGGAAAAAAAAATGCAGAATTTTAGTTTTGAAACAAGTGAACTCTAAGGAATTATTTATATGACTTTGAGAATAAAAATGGTGTGGAAGAGGAAGAAGATTTAATGTTCATGAAGAAGAGAATATGAAAATGGGAAATGGAAGAATTGAATGTCCAGTAAATGTACACGTACACGTTTACTCAAAGAAGAATGTACACGTACACGTTTACTCAAAGAAGAAAAATGAAGAAATGAGAAATAAGTGATTTTCTTGCATTTGTGTTGGCCAAGTATTGGTTTGAACTTTGGTAAGCTAAACTAAACATGAAATGACATTTAATGTAGGTTATTTGAATTAAACAGTCGGTGACGGGTTAAATACGATAGTCGAATGATATAAATTATCTAGGACACGAGGTGAGTCCCACTAGATTTCTAAACTTTTAAATGCTAGTATGCTTTTCTTTTCATGAAATAACACATTACGTACTATTTTGGAATCCCTATTTTGGTATAAGGTTTTTCTAAGCAAGAAAATAATGTTTTGCCATATTAAGTTGGCATGAGTATCATAATTAGCTTAGAAACCTTAAAGGATAACAAAAGCATGCATTTTGTAAATTAAATCCTTTTTGGATTAAATAGTTGGGATTTTAGAAATTTGGTAATTTTTAGAATCGGGTATTTAAAAAATGGTCAGAATACCCTTATTAGAATATTTTATGGAAGCATAATTGAAAACTTTGAATCTAATCCTCTTTTAGGGTTAGAATTCTGAAATTTTTGAACAAAATTCCTTCTGGGATCAGGTATGGATAAAATGACCTGGATACCCTTCTTGGAACATTTTAGATGCAAAAAGGACTTATCTTCTTTTTCACTACATATTTTGGAAAAGATCTCTAGATATGAGATTAACCTTTGAAAAATGATATTTTGGTGCCGGAAACTATTTTATTGGTTTTCTTTTGGGAATGGATATTTATTTGGCCATGTGAGCCAGTGGAATCAATACTGGTCTTGTGAACTAGCGGAAACATTGAGTACTTAGAAAGGATTTTGATCTTTGCCCTTGCTCATATTAGAGATAGATGACCCTAAGTAACCTAGCTAGTTCTGGAGATTGTCTTACTCCAAATAGGGTGATAGGACATTTAGATGAGTTGTCCTAGCTAGCCGTTTAGTACCTGGTAATTGCTGTGCTTTGTGCACATTTTGATTTTGGGTTGTTCACAGGTTGGGCCGGACCCTTATCGTTGTTCAACCCTTTGCTACCTCAATGGTGATTGATGCCAAGATTAGGACCCCTGGGCTTACGGTAGCCAGTAAAACATTCTGAATTACTTTGTATTGTGCTTGTTTGCACTTACCCTTCCGACAATGCACAATTGAATGCTACGGCTTGTATCCTTAGTGCAATAAGACTATGATGCTGAAGGCGAATCTTATGAGCTTTGCATATTTGGATAGTATTCAGTTATATATTGGTAAAAAAATCTAGTACAAAATCTATAAAAATGCCCTAAAGCAAACGCATTTTCAAACATAGAGGTGTCAAATTAATGATCCAACAGCTTAATTTGTTTGAATTGCAAAGAAAATAGTTATTCCCAAATTTGAAGGTAATCCAATATATTTGCCGCATAATCTAGCACAATCTTTGTACAAATTCCAAAATTTAAAACATTTACAAGGATAAACAAATCTAATTTATGATCCAACTGTTAGATTTGTTGAAAATATTAAAAAATGTGTTATAACCAAAATTTAGAGGTAATCATATATATTTTGGTACATAATCTAACATAATGTCTATAAAAATATCTAAATACCTAACACATTTACAAAGATGGGTGTATCAAATTAATAATCCAACTATTAGATTTGTTAAAATTGGTAAGAAAAGTGTTATGACCAAATATGAAGGTAATCGAATATATTTTATGACATAATCAAGTATAATATCTTTAAAAATGCACAATACCTAATGCATTTACAAAGATAAGCGTGTCAAATTTATGATCCAACTATTATATTTGTGGAAATTTCCAAGAAAAGTATTACGATAGAATTTGAAGGTAATCGAATATATTTTGTCACAAAAACTAGCATAATCTCTATAAAAATGTCCTATACATAACGCATTTATAAATATAGACACATCAAATTAACAATCCAACCATTAGATTTGTTGAAATTGCTAAGAAAAGTATTATAACTAAATTTAAAGTTAATTAGATATATTTTGGCATATATTCTACCATAGTCTCTGTTAAAATAGCAAAAACCTAATGGATTTACAAAGATAGACATGTCAAAATTAAGATACAACCATTAGATTTGTTGAAGTTTTTAGGAAAAGTGTTATAAACAAATTTGATGGTAATCAGATACATTTTGCAACATAATCCAACAAAATCTCAGTAAAAATGCCCAAAATCTAACACATTTACAAGGATAGACATATCGAATTTACGATCCAATAGCTAGATTTGTTGAAGTTGTTAAGAAAAGTGTAATGTCAAAATTTTGAAGGTAATAATATATATTTTAGTTCATAATATGGCATAATATCGACAAAAATGCCTCAAATCTAACGTATTTTAGAAAGAAAGACGTATCAAATTAGCGATCTAGCCGTTAGATTTTAGGAAATTTCTAAGAAAAGTATTATGACCAAATTTTAAAGGTAATCAGATATATTTTGCATCATAATTAAGCACAATATCTATAAAAATGCTCAAAACCAAACATATTTACAATAATAGACGTATCAAATTAATTATCCTACCATTAAATTTTTTAAATTGGTAAGAAGAATATTATCACTAATTTTGAAAGTAATGGGACATATTTTGGAACATAATCTCTATAAAAATGTCCAAAACCTAATGCATTTTCAGAAATAGATGTGTCAAATTAATGATCCAATCATTAGATTTGTTGGAATCGCTAGGAAATGTGTTGTCACCAAATTTGAAGGTAACTGGATATATTTGCAGCGTAATCTCTAAAAAAAATGCTGAAAATCTAACATATTTACAAGGATAGGCATATCAAATTTTTCGATCCAACTGTTAGATTTTTTGAAGTTTTGAAGGTAATCATATTTATTTTGGTACATAATTTTGCATAATAAATATAAACTGTCCAAAACCTAATGCATTTACAAAGATGTGTATAAAATTAGCAATCCAACCGTTAGATTTATTAAAATTGGTAAGAAAAGTGTTATGACCAAATATTAAAGTAATCAGATATATTTTACTATATAATCTTGCATAATATCTATAAAAATACCAAAATCCTAAAGCATTTACAAAGATCGGCAAATCAAATCTACAACTCAACCATTAGATTTGTTGAAGTTGCTTAGAAAAGTATTATGACCACATTTTGAAGGTAATTAGATATATTTTGAAACATAATTTAACATAATATCTATAAAATCCCCAAACCTAAGCATTTCAAACATAGGCTTTTCAAATTAACGACTCATCCATTAGATTTGTTGGAATTGGTAAGAAAAATATTATGACCGAATTTCAAAGTAATTAGATAAATTTTACCACACAATCTAAGCATAATCTCTATAAAAATACCCAAAATCTAACGCATTTACAATGATGGGTTTATCATATTAACAGTCTAACCCATAGATATGTTACAATTTCTTAGAGAAGTGTTATGACCAAAGTTGAAGGTAATCGGATATATTTTGCATTATAATCAAGTATAATATCTATAAAAATGCTCAAAACCTAAAATATTTACAAAGATAAGCATTTCAAATTAACAATCCAACCATTAGACTTGTTAAAATTATTAAGAAAAGTGTTATAACCAAATTTTAAGATAATTGGATATATTTTGTCACATGATCTTATATAAATCTCCATAAAAATGCCCAAAATATAATTCATTTACAAAGATCGATGTTTCAAATGAATGATCTAATAGTTAGATTTGTTAAAATTGCTAAGAAAAGTATTATGATTAAATTTTAAAGTAATTGGATATATTTTACTACATATACAATAATCTCTTAAAAAACCCCCAAAACCAAATGCATTCACAATGATAGGCATACCAAACTAATGATCCAACCGTTGGACTTGTTCAAGTTATTTTAAAAAGCTTTATAACAAATTTTGAAGGTAATAAGATATATTTTGGTCTATAAAGATAGATGTGTCAAATTAACCATGCAACTATTGGAATTGTTGAAATTGTTAAGAAAAGTATTTGTGACCAAATTGGAAGGTAATCGGATATATTTTTGTACATAATCTAGCATAATTTCTGTAAAAATGTCAAAACTAAAGTATTTACAAAGATTGGCGTATCAAATATACAATCCAACCGTTAGATTTATTGAAGTTGCTAGAAAACATGTTATGACCACATTTTGATGGCATTCAGATTATATTGGTAAAAAATCTAGCATAATATCAATAAAAATGATCAAAAGCAAACTCTTTTTCAAATATAGACATGTCAAATTAACGATCCAATTATTAGATTTGTTGGAATTGTTAGGAAAAGTGTTATCCCTAAATTTGAAGGTATTCCAACATACTTGCCATATAATCTAGTATAATCTTTATAAAAATGTCAAAATTTAAAACATTAACAAGGATACACATTTCTAATTTATGATCCAACTATTAGATTTGTTGAAGTTGTTAAGTAAAGTGTTATACCCAAATTTTGAAGGTAATCATATATATTTTGGTACATAATCTGGCATAATATCTATAAAAATGTTCAAAAACTTAATGCATTTACAAATATGGGTGTATCAAATGAATAACCCAATCGTTAGGTTTATTAAAATTGGTATGAAAAGTGTTATGACCACATATGAAGGTAATCGAATATATTTTAAAACATAATCTAGCATAATATCTTTAAAAATGCCCAACACCAAACACATTTGCAAAGATAGGTAAGTCAAATTTACGATCCAACCATTATATTTCTTGAAATTTCTAAGAAAAGTATTATGATAGAATTTGAAGATAATCAAATATATTTTGTTACATAAACTAGCATAATCTCTATAAAAATGTCCTAAATGTTACCCATTTACAAAAATAGACACGTCAAATTTACAATCTAACAGTTAGATTTGTTGAAATTGCTAAGAAAAGTATTATGACCAAATTTGAAGGTAATTAGATATATTTTACCGCATAATCTACCATAGTATCTGTTAAAATAGAAAAAAACTTAAATGATTTACAAAGATAGACATATCAAAATTACGATCCAACTGTTAGATTTGTTGATTTTTTAGGAAACATGTTATAATAAAATTTGATAGTAATCAGATAAATTTTGCCATATAATCTAGCACAATCTCTATAAAAACTCCCAAAATCTAATGCATTTACAAGGATAGGCATATCGAATTTATGATCCAACTACTAGATTTGTTAAAGTTGTTTAGAAAAGTGTTATGTTAAAATTTTGAAGGTAATAATATATATTTTGGTACATAATCTAGCACAATATCTACAAAAATGCCTAAAACTTAACACGTTTACAAAGATAGACATATCAAATTAACGATCTAGTCGTTAGATTTGTTGAAATTTCTAAGAAAACTATTATAACAAAATTTAAAGGTAATCGGATATACTTTGCATCATAATTAAGCACAATATCTATAAAAATGACCAAAACCTAACATATTTACAATGATAGGCGTATCAAATTATTGATCTAACTATTAGATTTTTTGAAATTGCTAAGAAGAATATTATGACTAATTTTGAAGGTAATCAGATATATTTTGGTATATAATCTCTGTAAAAATGTTCAAAACCTAACGCATTTTCAAAAATACACGTGTGAAATTAACTATCCAACCATTCTATTTGTTAGAATTGCTAGGAAAAGTATTGTCACCAAATTTGAAGGTAATTGCATATATTTGCCACATAATCTAGTGTAATCTCGAAAAAATGCCAAAAATCCAACGCATTTACAAGTATAAGTATATCAAATATACAATCTAACCATTAGATTTGTTGAAGTTAATAAGAAAAATGTTATAACCAAAATTTGAAGGTAATCATATATATTTTGGTACATAATCTTGCATAATAAATATAAAAATATCCAAAACCTAATGCATTCACAAGATAAGCGTATCAAATTAGCCATCCAACCGTTAGATATGTTAAAATTGGTAAGAAAAGTGTTATGACAAAAAATGAAAGTAATCGAATATATTTTGTCATATAATCTAGCATAATATCTATAAAAATACCGAAATCCTAAAGCATTTACAAAGATAGACATATCAAATTTACGATTCAATCGTTAGATTTGTTGAAGTTGCTCAGAAAAGTGCTATGACCACATTTTGAAGGTAATCAGATATATCTTGGAACATAATCTAGCACAATATCTATAAAATACCCAAAACCTAACACATTTACAAATATAAGCGTATCAAATTAACAATCCATATGTTAGATTTGTTGAAATTATAAGAAAAATATTATAACCAAATTTGAAAGTAATCAGATATATTTTGCCACGTAAAATTTAACAGAAAAGTATTAGGATCATATTCAACGGTAATTGCATATATTTTAGCATACAATCTAGACGATCTCTGTAAAAATGTTCAACCCTAAAGCATTTAAAAAGATAGATGCCTCAAATTAACGATCAAACCATTAGATATGTTGAAATTGCTAGAAAAAGTGTTATAACTGAATTTGAAGGTAATCGGATATATTTTGTATCATAATCAAGTATAATATTTATAAAAATACCCAAAACCTAACGTATTTACAATAACAGGCGTATCAAATTAACGATCCAACCATTAGATTTCTTGAAGCTACTAGAAAAAGTGTTATACCCACATTTTAAAGGTAATTAGACATATGTTGGAATATAATCTTGCATAACGTTTATAAAAATGCCTAAAGCCAAACTCATTTAAAAACATAGTTGTGTCAAATTTATGATCCAACTATTATATTTGTTGAAGTTGGATCATAAATTTGCCGCATGATCTAGTATAATTCCTATAAAATTGTCCAAAACCTAATACATTTACATGGATATCAAAATTATGATCCAACCGTTAGATTTGTTGAAGTTGTTAGGAAAAGTGTTATGACAAAATTTTGAAGGTAGTCAAATATATTTTGGTTCATAATCTAGCATAATATCTGTAAAATACACAAAGCCTAACGTATTTACTAACATAGGTGTATCAAATTGATGATCTATTCGTTAGATTTGTTGAAATTGCGAAAAAAAAAATGTTATTATCGAATTTGAAGGTAATCGTATATATTTTCTCATATAATCTAGTATAATCTTTATAAAAATAGCCGAAACCTAATGCATTCACAAGGATAAACATATTAAATTTATGATCTAACCATTAGATTTGTTGAAATTATTAGGAAAAGTGTTACGACTAAATTTGTTGAAATTGCTAAAAAAGTGTTATGGCTGAATTTGAAGGTAATCAGATATATTTTATATCATAATCAAACAAAATATCTATAACAATACCCCCAAAACCAAACGCATTTATAAAGATGGACATATCATAGTAATGATCTAATAGTTAGATTTGTTGAAGTTGTTAGGAAAAGTGTTATGATCACATTTTGATGGTGGTCAAATATATTTTGGTATATAATCTTTCATAATATCTATAAAAATTTCCAAAACGTCACGTATTTACAGAGATAGGAGTATCAAATTAATGATCCACTAATTAAACTTGTTAAAATTGCTGGAAATATTGTTATGATTGAATTTGAAGGTAATCGGATATATTTTGCATCCTAATCAAATAAAATATCTATAAAAAAGCAAAAAACCTGACGCATTTACAATGATGGACGTATCAAATTAACGATGTAACAGTTAAATTTGTTGAAGTTGCTAGAAAAAGTGTTATGACCAAATTTGAAGATAATCGGATATATTTTGCCACATAATCTAGATAATCTCTATTAAAATTCCCAAAACCTAACGCATGTACAAATATTGACGTTTCAAATGAACGATCCAATAGTTACATTTGTTGAAATTGCTAAGAAAATTGTTATGACTAAAATTTATGGTAATCAGATGTATTTTGCTGCATAATCTTCAATAATCTCTAAAAAAAATACTTGAAACCTAGTGTATTCATATGAATAGGCATATCAAACTTATGATTCAACCGTTACATTTGTTGAAGTTATTTGAAAATGTGTTCTAACCAAAATTTGAAGGTAATAAGATATGTTTTGGTCTATAATCTAAAATAATATCCATAATAATGCACAAAACCTAATGCATTTATAAAAATAGGCGTATCAAATAAACGATCCATCCTTTAGATTTGTTGAGGTTGCTAAGAAAAGTGTATGACCAAAATTTTAAAGTAATCAAATATATTTTGATACATAATCTAGTAAAATATCTATAAAAATGCTGAAAACATAACACATTTACAAATATCGACATATCAAAATATATTTGATTACTTTAAAATTTTGGTCATACACTTTTCTTAGCAAATATCGACGTATCAAATTAATGATCCAATAGTTAGATTTGTTGAAATTGTTAAGAAATATATTATGATCAAATTTGAAGACAATCAGATATATTTAGCCAGATAATCTAGCAAAATATCAATAAAAATTACCAAAAACCTAAAGCATTCACCAAGATAGGCATTTAAATTTACATCCAACTGTTAGATTTGTTGAAGTAGTTAGGAAAAGTGTTATGATCACATTTTGAATGTAATCAAATATTATTTGGTATATATTCTAGTATAACATCTATAAAATATCGAAAGGCTGACACATTTACATACATAGGTGTATCAAATTAACGATCTTTCCGTTAGATTTACTGAAATTGTTAAGAAAAGTATTATAACCAAATTTGAAGATAATTAGATATATTTTGCCACATAATACAGTATAATTTCTATAAAAATGTCCAAAACCTAATGCATTCACAACTATAGACATATCAAATTTATGATCCAACCGTTAGGTTTGTTAAGGCTATTAGAAAACATGTTATGACCAAATTTTAGAGGTAATAACATATATTTTGGTACATAATCTAGTATGATATCTATAAAAATGACCAAAACCTAACACATTTCCAACGACTGGCGTATCAAATTAACGATCCAACCGTTAGAATTGTCAAAATTTCTAAGAAAAGTATTATATTGTATTTAAAGGTAATTGGATATATTTTGGCATACAATCTACTTAATCTCTGTAAAAATGTTCAAAGCCCAGCATATTTACAAAGATAGAAGCATCAAATTAATAATCCAACCATTAGATTTGTTGAAATTGTTAGAAAATTTTTTATGACTAAATTTAAAGATAATTGGATACATTTTACATCATAATAAAGCATAATATATATAAAAAAAAAAGAGCCCAAAACTTAACACATTTACAATGATGGACGTATCAAATTAACGATCCAACCATTAGATTTGTTGAAATTGTTAGAAAAGTGTTATGACCACATTTTAAAGGCAATCAGATATATTTTAGAATATAATCTAGCAAAATGTTTATGAAAATGCTTAAAACCTAATGCATTTACTAACATAGTTGTGTCAAATTTACAATCTAACTATTAGATTTGTTGAAATTTTAAAAAAAAAAATACTATGACCAAATTTAAATGTAATAAGATATATTTTTGCATATAATCTAGCATAATCCTTAAAAGACTACCTAAAACCAAATGCATTTATAAGAATAGGCATATCAAAATTACAATCAGACTGTTAGATTTGTGGAAGTTGCTAGGAAAAATGTTAGGACCAAATTTTGAAGTTATCAGATATATTTTGGTTCATAATCTAGCATAATTTCTATAAAATACACAAAGCCTAACGCATTTACAAAAATAGGCGTATAAATTGACTATCCATCTATTAGATTTGTTAAAATTGCCAAAAAAAAGTGTTAAACTGAATTTGAAGGTAATCATATATATTTTACTACATAATATAATATAATCTTTATAAAAATGCCCGAAATCTAATGCATTCACAAGGATAGACATATCAAATTTACAATCCAACCATTAGATTTGTTGAAGTTATTATGAAAAGTGTTACGACCAAATTTTGAAGGTACTAAGATATATTTTGGTACATAATCTAGTATAATATCCATATAATACCAAAAATATAATGCATTTAGACGGATAGGAGTATTAATTTAATGATCTAACTATTAGATCTGTTGAAATTGCTAAGAAAAGTATTAAGACCAAATTTAAAGGTAAACGAATATTTTTTGCCACATAATTTTCCACAATATCTATAAAAAATGTCCAAAATTTAACGCGTTTACATTCAAACAATTAGATTTGTAGAAATTGCTAAGAAAAGTGTTATAAGAAAATTTAACAGTAATTAGATATATTTTACCACATAATCTAACATAATCTCTATAAAAATGCTAAAAATGTAGCGCATTTACAAGGATAGGCATATCAGATTTGCAATACAACCGTTAGATTTGTTGAAGTTGACAAGAAAAGTGTTATGACAAATTTTTGAAGGTAATCAGATATATTTTGGTCCGTACTCTAGCATAATATCTATAAAAAATGTCCAAATCTAATGCATATAAAAAGATAGAGGCATCAAATTAACCATCCAACCATTAGATTTGTTGATATTGCTAGAAAACGTGTTATAACTGAATTTGAAAGTAATCGGATATATTTTACATCATAATCAAGAATAATATCTATAAAAATCCCCAAATCCTAACGCAATTACATTAATAGGTGTATCAAATTAACGATCTAACCATTAGATTCGTTGAAGTTTCTTGAAAAAGTTTTAGGACCACATTTTAAAAGTAATTAGATATATTTTGGAATATAATATAGTATAATGTTTATAAAAAAGCCTAAATCCTAACGCATTTACAAATATAACCGCATCAAATTAACGATCCAACAGATAGTTTTGTTGAAATTTTTAAGAAACATGTTATTACCGCATTTGAAGGTAATTGAATATATTTTTGCATATAATCTAGCATACTCCCTATGAAAATGCCGAAACTTAATTTATTTACGTGGATAAACATATCAAATTTACGATCCAGCTGTTAGATTTGTTGAAGTTGATAGAAAAAGTGTTATGACCAAATTTTGAAGATAATCAGATATATTTTGGTACATAATTTAGCGTAATATCTATAAAAATGTCAAAACCTAATGCATTTACAAAAATCGGTGTATCAAATTAAAGTTACAACAATTAGATTTGTTGAAATTGTTAAGAAATATGTTACGATAGAATTTGAAGGTAATTGGATATTTTTTTCCAGATAATATAGAAAAATATCTGTAAAATTTTCCATAAACCAAAAGCATTTTTACAATGATAGGCATATTAAATTTTCGATCCAACCGTTAGATTTGTTGAAGTTTCTAGGAAAAGAGCTATGACCACATTTTGTAGGTAATTAGATATATTTTGGAACATAATCTAGGATAATGTCTAGAAAATACACAAAGTTGAACGCATCTACAAATATACATGTATCAAATTGTCTATGCATCCGTTGATTTGTTGAAATGGCAAAAAAAAGTGTTGTGACTGAATTTGATGGTAATCATAAATATTTTGCTACATAATCTTGCATAATCTTCATGAAAATACCCGAAATCTAATGCATTCACAAATATAGATATATCAAATTTACGATCCAACTATTAGATTTGTTGAAGTTATTAGGAAAAATGTTACGACCAAATTTTGAAGGTAATAAGACATATTTTAGTGCATAATCTTGCATAATATCTATAAAAATACCCAAAACTTAATGCATTTACTAAGATAGGAGTATTAAATTGACTATCTAATCGTTAGATGTGTTGAAATTTCAAAGAAAAGTATTATGACCAAATTTAAAGGTAATCGGACATATTTTGGCACACAATCTAGTATAATCTCTATAAAAATGTCCAAAACTTAAAGCATATTGCTAAAAAAAAAGTGTTATGATTGAATTTGAAGGTAATCGGATATTTTTGAAACATTATCTAGCATAACATCTATAAAAATATCCAAAATGCAAGGCATCTACGATCAAGCCATTAGATTTGTTGAAATTGCTAAGAAAAGTGTTATAAGCAAATTTAACGGAAATAAGATATATTTTGCCACATATTGTAGCACAATCTCTTTAAAAATGTCCAAAATCTATCGTATTTACAAGGACAATCATATCAAATTTATGATCCAACCGTTAGATTTATTAAAGTTGCTAAGAAAAGTGTTATGATCAAATTTTGAAGGTAATCGGATATATTTTTATACAAAATCTAGCATAATATCTATAAAAATGTTCAAAACCTAACACATTTACAAAGATAGACGTATCAAATTAATGATCGAACTGTTAGATTTGTTAAAATTGCTAGAAAATGTGTTATGACTGAATTTGTGGGTAATCGGATATATTTTGCATCATATTCATGCATAATATTTATAAAAAATGTCCAAAACTTAACTCATTTACAGTGATGAATGCATTAAATTAACGATCCAACCGTTAGAGTTGTTGACATTGCTAGAAAAAGTATTACGACCACATTTTAAAGCTAATCAGAAATATTTTGAAATATAATCTAGCGTAATGTTTATAAAAACGCATAAAATCTAATGCATTTACAAACATAGCCATGTCAAATTTACGACCCAATGTTTACTTTTGTTGAAATTGCTGAGAAAAATGCTACGTCCAAATTTGCAGGTAATCAAATATATTTTGGGGTATAATCTAGCATAATCCCTATAAAAATATCCAAACCTAACGCATTTAGAAGGATAAGCATATCAAATTTACGATCCAACTGTTAGATTTGTTACAGTTGCTAAAAAAAGTGTTATGACAAAATTTTGAATGTAATCAAATATTGTTTGGTACATAATCTAGCATAATATCTATAAAAATACTAAAAACCTAATGCATTTACAAAGATCGGCGTATCAAATTAAGGATCTAATGGTTAGATTTGTTTAAATTGCTAAGAAACGTGTTATGACTAAATTTGAAAGTAATTAGATTTTTTTGCCAGGTAATTTAGCAAAAAATATGTAAAAATTGTCAAAAACTAAAACATTTTAAAAAACAAGCATATTAAATTTATGATCCAACCATTAGATTCATTGAAGTTGCTATGAAAAAAGCTATGGCCATATTTTGAAAGTAATCAGATATATTTGGTTACATAATCGAGCATGATATCCATAAAAATGACCTAAACCGAACGTATTTACAAAGATCGACGTATCAAATGAACGATCCAACAGTTAGAATCGACAAAATTATTAATAAACATGTGTATGATCGAATTTAATAGTAATCGTATGTATTTTGCCAGATAATCTAGCAAAATGTCTGTAAAAGTTGCGAAAAACCTAAAGCAGTTATGAAGAGAGGCATATCAAATTTACAATCCAAACGTTAGATTTATTGAAGTTGTTGGGAAAAGTTTTATGACAATATTTTTGAAGATAATCAGATATATTTTGGTACATAATCCAGTATAATATCTTTAAAATACATAAAGCCTAACACATTTATAAACATAGGCATTTAAAATTGACGATCCATCCGATAGATTTAGTAAAATTGCTATAAAAAAAAAAGTGTTTTGACCAAATTTGAAGGTAATCAGATATATTTTGTTGCATAATTTAGCATAATCTCTAATAAAATACCCGCAACCGGATGTATTCACAAGGATAGACATATCAAATTTTTTATCTAACCGTTAAATTTGTTGAAGTGATCCAACTGTTAGATTTGTTAAAATTTTTAAGAAAAGTGTTAGAACTAAATTTGAAGGTAATCGGATATATGTTAGTACACAATCTACTATAATCTCTATAAAAATGTTCAAAACCTAACACATTTACAAAGATAGACACATCAAACTAACGATCCAACCATTAGATTTGTTGAAATTACTAAAAAAAGTGTTATGACCAAATTTAAAGGTAATCGAATATTTGTTGCGACATAATCTAGCATAACATCTATAAAAATGTCCGAAATGCAACACATTTATGATCAAACTGTTAGATTTGTTGAAATTATTAAGAAAAGTATTATAATCAAATTTAATGGTAATTAGGCATATTTCGCCATATAATCTAAGCATTATCTCTATAAAAATACTTAAAATCTAGTGCATTTACAAGGATAAGAATATTAAATTTACAATCCAACCGTTAGATTCGTTGAAGTTGTTAAGAAAAGTGTTATAACCAAATTCTGAAGCTATTTAGATATATTTTGATGCAAAATCTAGCATAATATCTATAAAAAAGCTCAAATCCTAACACAATTACAAAGTTAGACGTATCAAATTAACGATCCAGTCGTTAGAAGTGTTGAAATTTCTAAGAAAAGTGTTATGACCAAATTTAAAATTAATGGCAGGAGTATAAAATTAATGATTCAACCATTAGATTTTTTGAAATTGCTAAAAGGAGTATTATGATTACTTTTGATGGTAATCAGATATATTTTGATGCATAATCTTGTAAAAAAATATTCAAAACCTAACGCATTTATAAAGATAGGCGTGTCAAATTTATGATGCAACAATTAGATTTGTTGAAATTGTTAAGAAAAGTGTTATGACCAAATTTGAAGGCAATCGGATATATTTTGGCATATAATCTAGTATATTATCTGTAAAAAAATGCAAAAAAAACCTAAAGCATTTACAACGATTGGCGCATCAAAATTAGAATCCGACCGTTAGATTTATTGAAGTTCCAAGAAAACGTGTTATGACCATATTTGGAAGGTATTTAGATATATATTGGTAAAAAATCTAACATAATATATATAAAAATACCGAAAACCTAACGTATTTTCGAAAACAGACGTGTCAATTTAATGATCCAACTGTTAGATTTGTAAAAATTTCTTGGAAAAGTATTATCACCAAATTTGAAGGCAATCTAAAATATTTGCCACTAATCTCTATAAAAATGTGAAAAAGCTAATGTATTACAAGGATAGGCGTATCAAATTTACGATTCAACCGTTAGATTTGTTGAAGTTGCTTGGAAAAGTGTTATGATCAAAATTTGAAGGTAATTAGATATATTTTGGTATATAATCTAGCATAATATCTATAAAACTGCCCAAAACTTAATGCATTTACAAAGATCGGTGTATCAAATTAATAATTACATAGTTAGATTTGTTGAAATTGTTATAATACATGTGTATGACCGAATTTGAAGGTAATCACATATATTTTGCCAGAGAATCTATTAGAATATCTGAAAAATTGTCAAAAACCTAAAGCATTTACAACAATCATCATATTAAATTTACGATCTAACCATTAGATTTATTGAAGTTGCTAGGAAAAGTATTTTGACCACATTTTGAAGTTAATTAGATATATTTTTGTATATAATCTAACATAATATCTATAAAATACTCAAAGCCTAATGCATTTACAAATGTAGACATATCAAATTAATGAATCATCCGTTAGATTTGTTGAAATTGCTAAAAAAAGGTGTTATGGCTAAATTTAAAAGTAATAGGATATATTTTGCCACATAATCTTGCATAATATCCATAAAAATGTCCAAAACCTAATGCATTCACAAGGATAGACATATCAAATTTACTATCCAATCGTTTGATTTGTTGAAATTGTTTGGAAAAGTGTTATGACCAAATTTTGAAGGTAATAAAATATATTTTGGTAAATAATATAGCATAATATCCACAAAATGCCTAAAACCTAACACATTTACAATAATAGGTGTATCAAATTAATGATACAAGTGTTAGATTTGTTAAAATTTCTAAGAAAAGTATTATGACTAAATTTAAATGTAGTCGGATATATTTTTGCATACAATATAATATTTGGAGAAATTTTCAAAACCTAACGCATTTACAAAGATGGATGTATCAAATTAATGATCGAACCGTTAGATTTGTTGAAGTTATTGGAAAAAGTGTTATGACCAAATTTTAATGGTAATCAGATATATTTTGAAATATAATCTAGCATAATGTTTATAAAAACGCCTAAAACCCAATGCATTTACAAACATAGTCGTGTCAAATTTACGATTCAACTATAGAATTTGTTGAAATTGATATGAAAAATGCTACAACCAAATTAGAAGATAATCGTATGTATTTTGGCATATAATCTAGTATAATCTCTATAAAAATTTCCGAAAACCTAACACAATTATAAAGATTGGCATATCAAATTTACAATCTAACTAGTTAATTTGTTGAAGTTGCTAGGAAAAATATTATGACAAAATTTTAAAGATAATCAGATACATTTTGGTACATAATTTAGTGTGGTACCTATAAAAATGCCCAAAACTTAACGGATTTAAAAAGAATAGCGTATCAAATTAAGGATTCAACAGTTAGATTTATTGAAATTGTTAAGAAACGTGTTATGACCGAATTTTAAGGTCATCGGATACATTTTGCTTGATAATTTAGAAAAATATTTGTAAAAATTGCCAAAAATATAAAACATTTACAAATATATCCATATTAAATTTACTATCCATCCGTTAAATTTATTGAAGTTTTTAGGGAAAATGCTATGACCACATTATGAAGGTAATTAGATATATTTTTATACATAATCTAGAAAAATGTTTATAAAAATACCGAAAACTAGACACATTTACAAAGATTGATGTATCAAATAGATACTTCAACTATTAAATTTGTTGAAATTGTTAAGAAAGGTGTTATGAATGAATTGGAAGGAAATTAGATATATTTTGCCAGATAATCTTGCAAAATGTCTATAAAAATTGCAAAAACCTAAAGAATTTACAAAGAGTGGCATTTCAAATTTATGATCCAAGTATTAGATTTGTTGAAATTGTTAGGAAAAGTATTATGACCACATTTTTTTAAAGGTAATCGATATATTTTGGAATATAATTTAGCATAATATCAATAAAATACACAAAGCCTAATGAATTACAAACATAGGCGTATCAAATTGACTACCCATCTGTTAGATTTGTTGAAATTGCTAAAAAAAAAAAAGTGTTATAACCAAATTTGATGGTAATTAGATACATTTTACTACATAATCTAACGTAAGTTCTATAAAAATGCCTAAAACCTAATGCATTCACAAGGATATATATATCAAATTTACAATCTAAACGTTAGATTTGTTGAAGTTATTAGGAAAAGTGTTATGAAATTTTTCGGAAGGTAATAAGATATATTTTGGTGCATAGTCTAGCATAATACATATAAAATATCCAAAACTTAACGTATTTACGCAAATAAGCATATTAAATTAACAATCCAACCGTTAGATTTGTTAAAATTTCTAAAAAAAGTATTATGACCAAATTTGAAGGTAATCGGATATATATTTTGGCATGTAAATTAGTGTAATCTTTGTAAAAATGTCTAAAATCTAATGTATTTACGAAGATAGATGTGTCAAATTAACGACCCAATCATTAGATTTGTTGAAATTGTTACAAAAAGTGTTATAACTAAATTTGAAGGTAATTAGATATTTTTTGCAACATAATGTAGCAATACCTCTCTAAAAATGTCCAAAACATATTGCATTTACGATCCAACCGTTAGATTTATTGAAATTGCTACGAAAAGTGTTATAAGCAAATTTGTAGGTAATCAAATAAATTTTGCCACACAACCTAGCATAATCCTTATAAAAATGCCCAAAATCTAACGCATTTACAAAAATAGGCATATCAAATTTACGATCAAATTGTTGGATTTGTTGAAGTTGCAAAGAAAAGTGTCATGACCAAATTTTGAAGGTAATCAAATATATTTTGGTACAAAATCTAGCATAAATATCTATAAAAATGTTCGAAACCTAACGCATTTACAAAGATAGGCGTGTCAAATTAACGATCCAACCATTAGACTTGTTAAAATTGTTAGAAAACGTGTTATGACTGAATCTGAAGGTAATCAGATATATTTTAAATCATATTCATGCATAATATTTATAAAAATGTCCAAAACTTAACTCATTTACAGTTGTGAATGTATTAAATTAACGATCCAACTGTTAGAGTTGTTTAAGTTGCTCGAAAAAGTATTACGACCACATTTTAAAAGTAATCAGATATACTTCGGAATATAATCTAGCATAATGTTTATAGAAGCGCGTAAAACCTGATGTATTTACGAACATAGCTGTGTCAAACTTACAACCCAATTGTTACATTTGTTGAAATTGCTAAGAAAAATGCTATGTCTAAATTTGCAGGTAATTGAATATATTTTGGGGCATAATCTTGCATAATCCCTATAAAAATACCCAAACCTAATGCATTTAGAAGGATAAGCATATCAAATTTACAATCTAACTGCTAGATTTGTTACAGTTGCTAAAAAAGTGTTATGACCAAATTTTAAAAGTATCATATATATTTTGGTATATAATCTAGCTGAATATCTATAAAAATACTAAAAACCTAACGCATTTACAAAGATCGGCGTATCAAATTAAGGATCTAACTGATAGATTTGTTAAAATTGCTAAGAAACGTGTTATGACTGAATTTGAAAGTAATTAGATATTTTTTACCAGATAATCAAAAACCTAAAGAATTTACAAAAACAGGCTTATTAAATTTACAATCCAACCGTTAGATTCGTTGAAGTTGCTATGAAAAGAGCTATGGCCATATTTTGAAGGTAATCAAATATATTTTGTTACATAATCGAGCTTAATATCAATAAAAATGACCTAAACCTAATGCATTCACAAAGATCGACGTATCGAATGAACGATCCAAGAGTTAGATTCATTAAAATTATTAATAAACGTGTGCATGATCGAATTTAATAGTAATCGTATGTATTTTGCCAGATAATCTAGCAAAATGTCGATAAAAGTTGCAAAAAATCTAAAGCAGTTATGAGGAGAGGCATATCAAATTTACGATCCAAACGGTAGATTTATTGAAGTTGTTTGGAAAAGTTTTATGGCCATGTGTTTTAAGGTAATCATATATATTTTGGTACATAATCTAGTATAATATCTATAAAATACACAAAGCCTAACGCTTTTACAAACATAAGCATTTAAAATTGACGATCCATCAATTAGATTTGTTTAAATTTCTAAAAAAAAAAATGTTATGACCAAATTTGAAGGTAAATAGATATATTTTGCCACATAATTTAGCGTAATCTGTAATAAAATACCCGCAACCTGATGTAGTCACAAGGATAGACATATCAAATTTATAATCTAACCGTTAAATTTGTTGAAGCGATCCAATTGTTAGATTTGTTAAAATTTCTAGGAAAAGTGTTAGAACTAAATTTGAAGGTAATCGGATATATTTCAGCACACAATCTATTATAATCTCTGTAAAAATATCCAAAACGTAATGCATTTACAAAGATAGACACATCAAATTAATGATCCAACTATTAGATTGGTTGAAATTACTAAAAAAAAGTGTTATGACCGAATTTGAAGGTAATCGAATATTTGTTGCCACATAATCTAGCATAACATCTATAAAAATGTCCGAAATGCAACACATTTATGATCAAACTATTAGATTTGTTGAAATTGCTAAGAAAAGTGTTATAATCAACCTTGAAAAGTGTTATAATCAACCCTTTTCCTCCATGAAGAAGGTTGGAAACCAGCCTTGAAAGCCCCTGAAATTCACCTTCAAACTCTCTGCAAGTTGGCTGGAAAATGCCAGCCGAAAAACTGTCCAGAAATTTCAGCTTAGCGAAAATTCTGTGCAATCCACTGTCCAGCTTTGTTTCCTAATTCTCTTCCAGCTGAAACACCATCCTTGGTCTGCATAAACCTCCCTTAAACCTTTAGTAACTGAGCTCCATTATTCCCCTTAAGCTTCTGCACGAAATTCAGACATGGCTGCCTGAAAATCTCTCCAACAAATCCCTGCAATCATGCTTGATTGATTACCAAAATTTCAGCCACCATAGTTTAGCAACCTTCCATAATGTATCCCTCAAATAACCAGAATTTTTCTTCACCATTATGCTCCCTCTTTTCGGCCACCATAAGCTTCCTTAACTCAGCTTTAATCCCACCGAAATTCTGCTCAAAACAATCGGCCATGGCAGACTTCCAAAGCTCTCCAATAATCAAGATATTCTAGGTTATTTAGTTTCCAAAATGGCTTTCTAAAAATATTCTTCAAGGATTTTAACAACTAGACTTTCCTTTTCCCTTCCAAATCAGAGAATCGTCTTCCTAAACCCTACAGAAATTCGGCCAACCCTAGTTCTCACAGAATTTTGGCAGCTGCAAACTACAATCTCTCAAATTCCTTCAACCTTCAAGAACACACACACTACACTAAGAACACCTACTTCTTCATTTCACCTAATACCCCTCCAAACCACTTCAAACCTTCTCTAAAATCTCTAGATTTGACCTACTCATTGCTGTGAGTCCATCAACACCATTCTTAAATTCAAACTCCACAAATCAACTCGCTACTTCGGATCAAAACCAGAAAATTCTGTGAAGGTTCAAGAACACCTTCAAGGTAGGTTTGTTCTAATAACTTCATCTTCTCCAATCTTGATCTCTAGTGAAAATATATGTGAATAGACATGATAATGATCTCTTTCTCTCTCTCTCTCTCTCTCTCTCTCTCACTTCCTTTCATGGCCGGATGGCTTCTTCTCCCATGGTCATGCTATCTCCATCTCTCTTGGACGAATTTAGGCATCTAGGAGTTGAGATCCATTCTAAACTCCTTCAAGGTATTCATCAACCAAGTAAGTGCCTTCAATTTTTCTTTTAAATCCTAGATTCATGTCTCTAGGATGATGTTGTTAGAAGGTGGATGGTGATAGGATTTGAGTATGTATTGTTGAGGTTGAAGCATGAATATATGTATGATTGTGAAGGAGATGTGATTTATGCATGGAATGATTATCTTGGTCGATTGTATGATGATTTGAGGTTCGATGCATGTCATAGGTAGTATTTGTGATGAAGTATGCTAGAGATTATGTCACATTTGGTGAATAGGATTTATATGCATGTTGGATTATTGAAGCCATGATCATATTTATGCTAGTAGAGGTTAGATCATGTCTTGATAAATTTAGATCTATGCTTATATGCATGATTTGGATGAATTGATGAATTGAGGGATTGTATGTGTTCTTGATTGTGGATAGCCATAGAAATTTGATCACGGCCTAGTTGCCCCTAAGCTAATTTTATTTCATGAATAAAATATTTAATGATATAAGTTTTTCTAGTAATTTCGAAAAACCCTAGGAATGGTAGATTTGGATTATTATATATATATATATATATATATATATAAAGGATATTTTGGTCAAATAAATAATAATTTTTGCTAGAAAAATAAAATATATAAATATTATTTAAAATAATGAAATCAATTAAAGCCTTTTATGGGAATGATTATAATTAGTAAAATATTTATTAAATCAAAACCCCTTAAAGATTTACTTATTATTTTCTAAACAAGACTTGTTAAATTTATTCTCAACTAATTTTAACTATCAATTATTTTCTAACAACTAGATTATTAATAAATCATTAGTTTACCTAATACTACCTAGGACTCTTGATCAAATAAACTCTAAATTTTTCTTTGCAAGATTTAAACTTTCAACTTATTAGAATTTATTTCCCAAACCATTAATTATTTTAAATATCAAATTAGGCTCAATCTATAAACGTATTTATTTATTGTTTGGTCTTAAAGCTTGGGACACTAGAATCATGGTAGTAGCAAGTTGAGTTGATTTAAAATTGAGGAAGTGGATTGTGGCTTGAAATTGATTGTGGTTTGTTTTTGCCATGCGGGGTTAGGTCAGCTGTTGGAGACCTATTATGTGAGCGAGGATCAGGTAAGCTCCTGCATAAAACCTGATTGATATGAAATGTTTTCCTTATGGCAAGCCAAATGTAGAGTGTATGGACACTCATTTATGTCAAGGCAATCAAGGGTTAAAATCCTTTCTTATTTCAAACGTTTGAATTATTTAAAAATCAATGAGCAAATTTGCCCAAACTCAAACTCTTGCTAAAACTAATTTTTACAAAAGGCTTTCGAAACCCTTAAATTGCCATTTTCATGTGAAACAATGTTTGTTCATTTTATCCCAAGTGGGAAATGTCGTTGAGTACTTAATAATGATGGATTGCTAGGGCTAGTCTTTGAAGGGTTAGGGTAAGTCTCTCAGTAGGTGGCCACCTCTGAAGGGTGAGTCCTTCCTGGATGAGATGCCAATCCAATAGGTCGTGCCGGTCCGAGCTAGCAGTTTGTTTTATTTCAGTCAAGTGACTGTGTTTTGCCGGAATGGACACCCAGTTGTTGTTGGGTATAGAGAATAAGGAGTATCTTGCCTGGTAGGCCGATCACCTACCTATTGTCAGTTTGCACAATATGTCGGCATTCTAACCGGTTATGGGGCCCAACGTGTGGTAACCTATAATCATTTATTTCGAGTGGTTGATTTTATTGATTATGTATGCTTGGAAAAGCCAAAACACCACTCTTACTTTTGACTAATGTTTATTGCTTGCCAGCAATTCTTTAGTAAAGATTTCATACTTTGCATCCATGAACTGATTTCACTGAACACCCAAAGCACACATGGACTTACTGAGATTTTTGTCTCATCGCCGTTTTACTATGATTTCAGGTCGATCCTGTTGTGGGGATGAGTAGCTAGATTATGCCTGCTTTGGAAGATTTTCTGATGATTTATTTTTGTGTAATGTTTTGGGGAGATGAGAGTGGATAAATTTTTATTACGGATTTGTTTTTGGTATTTTGGGATTTATTCTTGGATTGATATTTATTTTGGGATGTAATAAATTTTAAGTTCAAGTATCATTTATATTCCGCTATTTCATTTGTGTGACCTAGTTATATAGACCCCTTGTCCTTTGGATGGGGCGACATTCCCGGCCCTGGCGGGCCTAGGTAGCGGGGTGTTACAGCATGGATTCTTGTTAATGGAACAAGTTCATTAAATGACCTAGCTATGAGATAATCACATGGATAACTATTTAGTGCCAGTGATATAATCTCAATATAGCAAATGTGCAAGTATCCTTAGACTTGAAATCGCCAAGGTACTTTGTCTGCTGAGCATTGTGCTTTGATTCTAATCCTTGGAGCTAGGTTGAGGGCCACCTATGGGATGAATATTAGGTACATTGCGAGGTAAACGAAATAGTTAAGATTCACCACTCCTAATAGTAGGAGCGAATATCTCACGACTACTTGACGACCACTTGTTGGAATTACTATTCGAGAAGTCCTTGGCCAAGGCGATTGTGTATTGGAAACAGTTCCAATTGATATACATCTAGAGTAGTGGGTTCCTGGTACAAGTACAATTATATTCGGGCCAGAATTAATATATATTTTGGAGGGAGATGTCACTAATTCCATACTCTAAACCGAATGAGATATTGTATGGTGAAATGAGTTAATTGCACTGTAGTTTGTTATTGAAGGGTTCATGTCAAATCACTTGACTTCCTGGACACTTGGGTGATCATGATGTGTTGCTAGATACCGCTCATGATCTGGGAATATGGATTTATTAATTAATGAATTAATAAGCCAATCCTGGTTAGAATCAATATGATTAATTCTAATTAATTATAGATTATTAATTTCAAAGACGTTTGGATTAATTCATGTTCACTGCCAATTAATTGGGAAACCTAATTGGTCACACACAATAGATGATTATATACTCAAGATGTTTTTTGATAGCATAGTGGGGTTAATTGCGAGAAAGAGAAGTTATTGTGGTTAAATTATAATTAGTTATAATTTATGGTCCAAATTGTAATTGAGAGAACTTAATGTTTCCAATTACAATTTAGGAATTCTAACTGTTTTAGAATTCTTAGATGGAGGATTTTTCAACAGAAATTTTGTGTTATATAGGATATACACACGAAACCCTAAGATATGTGTAAGACTTGAAGCAACTCCAACCCTAGCAACACATGATCTCTCCCTCTTATCTCTCTCGTTGTTCTTGAAGTAGAACCCAAGCCGCCTTATTGTTTTCTGCTAGCACATAAAATCTTGGTGCTTGAGTGTGATCCTCTGTGTGGATTTTTGTTAGAGATAATCACACACTGTGATTATAGTGACTCTCATGGTGTTTGATCAAGAGGATTGCTGGATCGTGCTTCGACTTGAAGAAGGAAAATTTTGTTTTCCACACGATCAAAGAAAGGTAAAAAGCTGTTACATTTGTTCACTTTATGTCATGTTTTCCACACATATGCGGATCCTGGGGTGGTATCTCGTTTTTATTTTTTCGCTGCGCCATATATGATACGTATGAGAGATACCTAACATTTACAAGGATAGGCATATTAAATTTTTGATCCAACCATTAGATTCGTTGA
This sequence comes from Voacanga thouarsii, assembly GCA_026120185.1. NCBI lineage: Eukaryota > Viridiplantae > Streptophyta > Magnoliopsida > Gentianales > Apocynaceae > Voacanga > Voacanga thouarsii. Next base: position 605,688 of record JANUWF010001151.1, read on the forward strand.
AGTTGCTAAAAAAGTCATATAACCAAAATTTGACGTTAATCAGATATATTTTGATGAATAATCTTGCACAATATCTATAAAAATGCTCAAATCCTAATGCAATTACAAAGATAGATGTATCAAATTAACAATCTAGTCATTAGAATTGTTGAAATTTCTCTAAGAAAAGTGTTATGACCAAATTTGAAGGTAATTGGATTTATTTTACGTCATAATTAAGTATAATATCTATAAAATGCCTAAAACTTAACGTATTTTATAATGATAGGTGTATCGAATTAATAATTCCTCCATTAGATTTCTTGAAATTGCTAAGAGGAGTATTATGATTAGTTTTGATGGTGATCGGATATATTTTGATACATAATCTCTGTAAAACATGTTCAAAACCTAACGTATTTAGAAAGATAGACATATCAAATTAATGATGCAAACATTGAATTTGTTGAAATTGTTAAGAAAAGTGTTATGACCAAATTTGAAGGCAATCGGATATATTTTGACATAAAATCAGGCATATTATCTGCAAAAAAAAAACAAAAAACCTAAGGAATTTACAACGATAGGCGTATCAAAATTAGAATCCAACTGTTAGATTTATTGAAGTTCCAAGAAAACATGTTATGACCATATTTGGAAGTTATTCAGATATATATTGGTAAAAAATCTAACATAATATATATAAAAATGTCAAAAACCTAACGCATTTTCAAACATAGACGTGTCAAATTAATGATACAACCGTTAGATTTGTTGAAATTTCTTAAAAAAGTGTTATCACAAAATTTGAAGATAATTCGAAATATTTACCGCTAATCTCTATAAAAAAATGTGAGAAACCTAATGCATTACAAGGATAGGCGTATCAAATTTACGATCCAACCGTTAGATTCATTGAAGTTGCTCAGAAAAGTGTTATGACCAAATTTTGAAGGTAATCTGATATTTAATCTAGCATAATATCTATAAAAATGCTCAAAACCTAATGCATTTACAAAGATCAGCGTATCAAAGTAATGATCCAATAGTTATATTTGTTGAAATTGTTATGATATGTGTTATGACCAAATTTGAAGGTAATCAGATATATTTTGCCAGATAATCTATTAGAATATCTGAAAAAAATTGTCAAAAACCTAAAGCATTTACAACGATTAGCATATCAAATTTATGATCTAACCATTTGATTTATTGAAGTTGCTAGGAAAAGTATTTTGACAATGATTTGAATGTAATTAGATATATTTTGGTATATAATCTAACACAATATCTATAAAATACTCAAAGTCTAATGCATTTACAAACATAGGCATATCAAATTAATGAACCATCCATTAAATTTGTTGAAATTTCTAAGAAAAGTGTTATGGCTAAATTTAAATGTAATCGGATATATTTTGTCACATAATCTTGCATAATATCCATAAAAATGTCCAAAACCTAATGCATTCACAAGGATAGACATATCAATTTACTATCCAACCGTTTTATTTGTTGAAATTATTTGGAAAAATGTTATGACCAATTTTTGAAAGTAATAAAATATATTTTGGTACATAATCTAGCATAATATCTACAAAATGCCTAAAACATAATGTAATTACAATGACATGTGTATCAAATTAATGATACAATTGTTAGATATGTTGAAATTGTTAAAAAAAAAAAAAGTGTTATTACTGAATTTGAAAGTAATAGGATATTTTTTGAAATGCTATCTAGTATAACATGAATAAAAATTTCCAAAATGCAACTAATTTACGATCAAACCGGTAGATTAGTTAAAATTGCTAAGAAAAGTGTTATAAGCAAATTTTTATGTAATTAGATAAATTTTGTCACATAATCTATCATAATTTCTATAAAAATGGCCAAAATCTAATGCATTTACAAAGATAGGCATATCAAATTTACGATCCAACCGTTAGATTTGTTGAAGTTGCTAAGAAAAGTGTTATGACCAAAATTTGAAAGTAATTACATATATTTTGATACATAATCTAGTATAATATTTATAAAAATGCCTAAAACATATGCATTTATTTAGATAGACGTATCAAATTAATGATCTAGTCATTGGATTTGTTGAAATTTTTAAAAAAAGTGTAATGACCAAATTTGAAGGTAATAGGATATACTTTGCATCATAATTAAGTATAACAGCTATAAAAATGCCCAAAACCTAACGTATTTAAGAATGATAGGTATATCAAATTAATAATCCAACCGTTATAGTTGTTGAAATTACTAGAAAGAGTATCGTGATTAATTTTGAAGGTAATTGGATATGCTTTGGTACATAATTTTTGTAAAAATGTCCAAAACCGAACGTATTTATAAAGATAGACGTATCAAATTAATGATACAGCTATTATATTTGTTGGAACTAATAAGAAAAGTGTTATGACTAAATTTGAAGGTAATCGGATGTATTTTAGCACCTAATCTAGCATAATATTTGTAAAAATATAAAAACCCTAAAGTATTTACAAAGATAGGCATATCAAATTTAGAATCTGACTGTTAAATTTATTGATATTGCTAGAAAATGTGTTATGACCATATTTGGAAGATACTCAGATATAAATTGGTAAAAAATGTAGTATAATATCTATAAAAATGCCCAAAACCTAATGCATTTTCAAACATAGACGTGTTAAATTAATGATCCAATCGTTAGATTTATTGGAATTGCTGTTAGAATGTATGTGCAAAATAGCCTATGTATATTTGTATTTTGGAAATTAATAAAATGTTTCATTCATTAATGGTTGTTTGTTTACATATATTGTACATTAAGCTCTAAGTGTGTTAGTAAGCAATTTATGTGATTTGGTTGTGTTTTCATAGTAAGGTGTAGATTATGGACTATTAACATATAAGTGAAAAATTGTTGTTCATTGATTGATGAAGTTAGACACTTCATCAAGGTTTAGATCATTACACTATGGTTTCTAATAGAGAATGATTTGCCTTTAAGCAGTGAGTAGTCCATTCACACCAATAGTGTAAGCATATTTGGAATACATTTAATTAGACCACACAATAATAATCTTTATAAAAGTATTAAAATAAATAAAGATTGGTTTATCGCAGTGACTGCGTGGACAAGTACCCTAAGACTTCAATATAGTTTGGTAGTCTAATGAAGTTAGACTTGTACACTTTGATGTATGTTGGGTAAGGTCTTAACGTAAGGCCAAGAACCTTGTATGTTAGGTGTATGACTCTAGTTAATTAAGACAGACTTATACAATAGAGTTTCTTTGATTCATTACGTGAAGAAATCACCCCCTTGTGATTGTCTAGGATAATCTAAATAATTCAGGACCTTGAGGAACATGACTAAGTATATACACTTTTGAGTGACTCTCTGTGATAAGTAGATATATACTAGAAGTCGTGGATTATCGAACTAACTATGAAAGGATGACAGGTGTCATTGAAAAATGTGTTAGTACATTTTTCCTATATCAATAATGGGTGTTACGTAGAAGGGTATTTTCATCACTATACCTGTAGATTGAAGATACTGCACTTGTAATATTATTCTAGGGGTCAATATTTTCATATGGTGATAAATAAAATATTTAAAATGATAAAATACAACTATTTGTTAGCATGGGTATTTTGATCATTTTGTGAAACCCCACCTAAAGCCAACCCTAGAGTAAGGGGGTTGGGAATGCATATCATATTATTTTGCATGAATATATATGTTTTTGAATGATTTTATATACTTTAGAATCGTGGATTATATGTTTAAATGCTTAGTTATACTTATTGAGTAGGAGGGGTAAAATGGTAGTTTTGCTTGAGGTCAGAATAGGAAGATAGCTTGAGGAGTAGATAAGAAAAATATGTGGGTGAGAAAATAAGAACAAGAGTTGTTGTGGTTTAGTCGTTAGAGCTGTGTGAATTAATCTCTAAGGTCATGAGTTCAAATCCCATCATTTAAGCTTTTAGCATGATTATCTTAATTAAGTTTGAATTTTTATTTTCTTGCATCCCATGAAAATAGGAATGATTGTCTTAGGGGAGACATGAAGAGAATGTCCTAATCTTATCCTCATGTCCTAAAAGAATTCTAGAAGAATTCTTGTCCAATTTATTACCTCTAGCTTTGTCCTAGCATTTTCATAATTCAAATAAACTAAAATCCCTTAATTCTTTTTCTTTGAATTCCAAAAAAATTTCTGTGATAAATTCTTTCCCTTGAATTTTGAAAATCAGCTTTGGGGAAGGGAGGTTGACCAAAAATTAGGAGGAGAAATAGGAAGGTTCCAAGAGAAAATCAATCACCATGGAAAGACCTTCAAATCCATCTTCAAGATGTTCATGTTTTAGTGGTAGGGAAATCTGGAAATTTTCCAGATTTGTTGCAGCCCTTTCCTTCAAAAATTCAGGCCATAAATCCATTCATTTGCTGCCAAGAAAATGATCATTTCAAGTGGCTTGGAAGCTGGAAAAATTGTGCAATTTTCGGACTGCACAAAACAGCACCAAACCAGAAATTTTTTCTGGGCAATTCGCAGCTTTTCCTCTGGGAAATGAAGCTGTTTTTAGCTCATCTTCAAGCCAGCAAACTTCTCTAAATTTGTCCAGAAATGAGGCTGAAAAACCACCATTGGAAGACCCTCAAACAACCCTGAAGAACCACTGAAAAACAGAGCCAAGAAGGTGCGAAAATCCTGCACCAAAAATCTGCAATTTCGGAAAAGCCATGAACACTTGAACAGAATTTTTTCCAGCCATGTTCCTATCTAGCCTAGGACCGAAAGCCACCTTCAATCTCTGTAGAATTGAGCCTTATTCAGCCATATACTGAAAACCATTAAACCCACACTTACCTTGAAGCTTAAGGACTCCATAGCTGCTCCACAAAACACTCCTAAGATCACTCCATTCAAACACCATTTGAACTTCAAAAAAATTCCAGCATTTCACTCCCATAAATCACTCTTGCATTAACCTGAAACAACCAGAATTTTCTCTGCCTTTATGGACTGAATTTCGGCCAGCTTGAGCAACATTTAGCCTTCAATCATTTCATCAAAACAGTCTTGTTCTAGCCGACACCATTAAAGACCATAGAGACCACTCTTGATCAAACACCATTGCTAACCACCTACCTTAAACATCTCCACTATTTTCTCCATTTAAAATTCAAATAAAATCTGATCACCCATACTCTTCCTTGCTGAAAACCGAAACCCTCAATCACACTCTACCATTCGGCCAGCCCTCTACCAAATTCCAGCAGCACTTCTTCTAATTTCTCTCCATTTTCACCTACAAACACCAAGAACACACACTAAACTTCTTTAAGCCTAAACCAACCCCAAACCCCTCCAATCACTCTCAAAAACTCCAGATCATCTCTACTTAATTCATAGACTTCATTTCTGCCATTTATAACATGAAACCTTGCAATCAAGAATTTTCAACCGGATAAAAAATCAGCTTTTCTTGAAGACCTCAAGAACATCAACAAAGTGAGTCATGAACAACCTTCTTGTTCATCTTCTTCCATTTGAATATATCATTCTAACGTCTCTCTCTCTCTCTGTCTCTCTCTCTCTCTCTCTCTCTCTCTCTCTCTCTCTCTCTCTCTCTCTCTCTCTCTCTCTCTCTCTCTTCTAATCGGAATGGTTGAACCACCATCAACCATGGATGTTGTTTCGTTGGACCATTCAAGTCATTCCATTGCGCGTGGACCTTCTTTTATCTTCATCGAAGGACTCGACAATCAAGTATTCATCCCTAAATTTCTCTTCCCTAAATTTCTCTTATTAAATTCTGAAATTATGTCTCCTAGTTGATGATAGAGAAATGGATTATGATTGGGAGATTGAGTATATGCATGTGGATTAGGGGAATGAAGTTATGGCATGATGATGGTTGTATTTGACTAGGATATATGTGTTTTCCCTTTTGAACCAATATATGTTCTTCATGCTTAATGAACTTTATGGATGTTTGAAGCATGATTAGATATTATGACACTAAAGGTGATTAGGCTTTTATGATCTTATTTTCCATGGAAACCATGATTGTTGATTATGCTTAGTAGGATTTTGGCCATGTGATAGTATGAGATAGTGCAAGTGTATGTTCATGAATAGATTAATTTCTTGTTTGATGATGGAGAATGAGATCATGAATTTTTTCTAGCAATAGGAAGACCATGGTGTGAGATTATTTTCTTGTCAAATTCATCAACAAATTTTATTACATAAGTTTAAAAAAAAAAAAAATTTACTACTATATTTTTTCTTCAAAAATTCGAAACACTAGGGGATTTGGATTAGAATATTAAATCAAACTATTAATATTTTTTTTTACTAAACGAAAATTTGAAATAATTTACTAATAAATTTTAATTATTATTAATTATTTATTATCTCTTCGAAATTAATTAAAAATTATGATTTATTTATTTATAATAAAGCTACTTTTAAATTTCTTAATATTAAATAGTATTAGGACTTAATAATATTTAAAATTCAAACCTTGGTTTATTTAGTAATAATAACACTCAAGAATTATTATTTGAATCTATAATTTATTAACAATTATTTTAGAACCCCTAGTTATTTCTATCTATCAAACTAGACTTATTTTATAAAATTCTTTAGCATCTTGCCTTAAAGCTTAGGACATTAAAATCATGGTTAGTCATGGATGTATCTAGTTGAGCTAAGAATTATTTATGTAAGGCGGGTATAGCTTGAATATGACCTTATGTTTTGTGTTTACCCCAGGCAGGGGTTAGGTCAGCCTTGGAAGATTTTTGAGTAGAGCAAGCAAAGAAGCGGGTAAGCTCTCGCATGGAGTTTTGTGAAGACCAAAGATTAATGTGGCAAGCAAATGCAATGTATATGGACATTTATTTGTAAAGGCAATTAAGGACTGTTTTCTTTTTCTTTTATTTCAGTCAAGCAAATCATTTGGAAATTGAACAAGCAGTCTTACACAAATCTAAACATTATTTTTCTAAAATCCAACTTGACTAGACTTTTGGAAACCCTTAATTGCTATTTCCAAATAAAGCAAAGTTTGATCAATTTTCTCCCAAGTGGAACAATCAGCGTTGAGTACTCAATAAGGGTAGACCACCAGGGCTAATTTTTGAAGGGTTAGGGTAAGTCTCTCAGTAGGTGACCACCTCTGAGGGGTGAGTCCTTCCTGGATAGGACGCCAGTCCGGTAGGTCATGCCGGTCCGAGCTAGCAAGTTCTAGTCATGTGGACTGTGTATTTCCGGAGTGAACAACCGGTAAGTTTGGGTGTAGAGATGGAGGAGTATCTCACCCGGTAGGCCGTACACCTACCTTTTGTCAGCATTGCACAAAGTGTGGCATTCTGACTGTTATTGGTCATGGGGCCCAACGTGTGGTAACCCATGGCTACCCATTTGAGTGGTTGTATTTATTGTGCACATGTATGATTTGAAAAGTGAAACACCACTCTTTATTTTCAACACTTATTTATTGCTTGCCAGCACCTTTCTTTATGTAACTTTTACAATTTGCATATATGAATTATTTTACCTAAAACACTCAAAGCACACACGGGCTTACTGAGATTTTTATCTCACCACCTTTTATGCCATGTTTTCAGGAAGATCCTGCTGTGGAGATCATTAGCTAGAATGTTGCCTTGCTTGAAGACTCTTGTTATTTACTTTGAATATTGTTTGAGAGATTATTGCAAACAATTTATTTTGGATTTGTACCAATATTTATCTTTTGGGTTGTAATAAATTTAATTTTAAAGTCTTTAGTTTTATTTTATTTCCATGTAACCTAGTTATAAAGACCCCTTGTCCTTTGGACGGGGCGACATCCCCGGCCCTGTTGGGCCTAGATAGTGGGGTGTTACAATTTTTGTAGCCAAGAATAATATATCTTTTGGTCCCCCAAAGTAGCTAAAATAACTAAATTTATTTATTATATGGGCTTATTAGGTGAATTTATTATTAGAAGAATTATTATAAGAGTCTAATTAATTAGTTATTTAGACTAAAATAATTAATTGGGTCAACTTAATTAATTAATTATCTTCCGTAATTTTATATTAGGACCAAGTAGATTAATTAATTAATAAAAGAGCTAATTTAATTAGTTTTGGGTTAATTAAAGAAAAATCCTGGTCCACCAAGCTTTGTGCGGGACAACTACAGGTTTGGGAACATGGAGTAGCTGCCATATAAAAAAAGGGAAAAAGAAAAATATGGAAAAGGTGGCCCGGTGGTTGAGTTTGAAAAGAAAAAGGAAAAAGCTATTGTTGAATATCTAAAGAAAATCTTGCTACAGTGGACAGGTTGACCAAATTCGTTAGGAAAAGAAAAACAGTTTTTCAATTTTCCGAAGTTAGGAACGAAACAAAGCCACAGGTTTTTCCTTTACCGTTTAGCTCTTCCGTTTTTCTTCTAATCTTCTTTACTCTAGTTCTACTTTCTTCAGTAGAATTCTATAGGAGATTTGAGAATACTCTGGATGGTAAAAAGCTAGCAAACGTGGTAAATATTTGCGAAGGAACCAACAGTTAGTTGGTATACCCGCGAAACAAGTAGACGTTCTAATTCAGGAAGTGTCGTCAAATCCAAATCCAACTCTGGTTATTCAAGTAAAGTTACCTAAAAGTAAGCATTTCTAAACTTTGGCTCAGAAAAATTTTTAATTGTAATTTATGCTGCGTATTTATTTTCTTGCAGTCCTACAATTGCTAGGAAAAGTTTTATCCCCAAATTTGAAGGTTATCGCCTAGCTATATAGATAACCCTCAATTTAACACAACCTTCTTAGAGTGAATGGCCTATTTAAACAAAATCAACTTACATCTCACTTAGTACCTTAGGATTTCCAATATAAACATACATTACTAAGCATATATACATTGAAGAAAATTCATTAATTTCCTATTTCTTTATTTCATGCAAGGAATGGAATGTACTAAATCTTTTGTCTAGTTCACACGAATACAAGATCTTAACATAACTTTTCAATGTTGTATGAATTCATCAAATCATATTAACACGTGAGTCCATTTTCTAGAAAAATTATGCATTTTAGCATTTCGACACCTTTTTTTGTTTTGAGCATTACTTCCAATTCACATATCCAAATCACTCCAAAATTGTACCAAAATACTCCTAGTATCCCTAGAATCTAACTTATGAACTCACTTCACATAATCCAGAAATAACACAAAACTTTTGAGAGCAAAACAGTTCATTCTTTCCATATTTCATCCATTTTCCTTGCTAAACTATATTACCCTCTTATTCCTTTTGCATCATTGCATGTAATTATCACTTAATTCATTCTATTTCTCCCTTTAACATCATTAAATCACTTGATTTTCAGTCATAATTAAATCAGTATGGCCATGATTGAATAACAATTTAACATCATTAAATCACTTGATTTTCAGTCATAATTAAAACAGTATGGCCATGCTTGAATAACAATAAAAATTGGCTGCCATGAACAAGTATAATAACAATGTATATTTCTCAACAAACAAACAATTTCCAACTTCATTTCTTTCTTCCACTTAAGCAATCATATAAAACTGATGCATTTAGATTTGGGCATAAAAATCATACAAAAACTAAGCACATTCTCAATCAATTTTAAATTAAAATTTTGGACCCAAATCACACATATGAGCAAGCATACTCATCATTACTGAGCATAGGGTTCAACCGAGTATCGATCCTCGAGGAACAAGTAAACATTAATTACCCCTCTTTCATTGTTTAACCGACTCAACAAAGTGAAAATCAAATAAAAAGGAAAACTAAAAAGAAAATTAAAATAAAAATATGTACATGTCAAGGATGGAGAAGTATACAACTCAATCCATTGATTAGACAACCATGATTTTTAAGAACTTACCCATTATCATAATCAATCATTCTCTTGGCACCATGAAGGATTAAGGTAAATTAGCATCACTTGGTCTGTCTCAACTAATTACTTCCTTCTAGATAAACTAGCATCACTTGGTCTGTCTCAACTAATTCATCCAAAAGATGCATTAAACACAATCCTTAATTAAATTTTCGTGGTCTGGCAAATTTAAAACATGAAATTAATCAATAAAGCCTTGGTCGGGCAAACATCAATTAACCTTTAATTACTCAATCCTCACCAATTAACCTCTTTGGTCTAGAAAGTTAATAGCCAATGAATGCGAAAATTATCAATTACAACCATCATCAACCTCTTTGGTCTAGCAAGTTAACAATAGAAACAACCAACTAATCTCGGAATATGCCCAAGTAATTAAATACCAAGAAGAACAATCAATTAATCAAAAAAATTAAATAACTCCAAGAATCATGATTATCTAAAACAATGTCAAATTACAATAGAACAATTAAAACATCATTGTCAAGAAAAAGAAAACAAAGTAAAAGAAAGAACTCATAGACAAGCCTCTTTCTTCTTCTTTCAAAAACCTTCTTGTACAACCCTCATTGAACTTGAAGAATTCCTTCTTAGACTGAGTGATTTTCTATGATGATCAATGAATTCTCCATTTTTTCCTTGTGTTTTTCATCTATTTATAGGCTTAAGAAGTGCCAACCTCGTAGGTACAAAGTTCTTGGCCGAGTAGAAGTTGGAAGATACTAAAACTCCCCAGATTTCCAAAAACGCGTAAAAAGATCACAGCACCGCCTCAGGAACAGACCACAGCTGGGGCCGCCATGGTCCTTCGGAGCTGGCGCCGCCTGTGTTTTGTTTCTTACTCGTTTGTCGATTTTTTTCCGAATTTTGCGTATACGTTCCAGACTGCAGCCGGCGCCGGTAAGGCTCTGTTCTACTCTGCTTCTCCAATTTTTCCCTCACTTTAAAGTCTGTGCATCCAGTGTACAATCGGTGCCGGTTCCAGGCTTCCAACCGGTGCCGCCTCTGGTCTGTTTCGCGACGATTTTGCTTCGTTTTACCCAAAAATCTGAAATAATGACCAAAATACCTTTCTAAGGATAAAATCTCAAATATGAAAGAATATGACTAGTTATTACACAAAGTGTATTACAAAAGAGCCTCAAATAACTATGCAAAATATAACCAAATTAGCCCCTATCATATTCCCCCACACTTAGCTCTTTGCTTGTCCTCAAGCAAAGCATCAAGAACAAGTAGAAAAAAAACACAAGGTTTTACTCACATCACTCAATCAATTCTCAAAACATATCTTCAATGCTTTCTTTACTTATGAACATAAAACATATGATACTAAATCTTTCACAGCCAATGTAAGACTTGTGTAGTGATAAATGACTTAGTAGAACCATCACAATATTTCACAATATTCTCAAACCATTAGAAAGAAGTTAGTTAAAAAAGAATATGCATTCCATATGGTTAATTTTCATACACTCTCTCCACTAATTCAAGACATATCATGATTCTACTTAGATCAAGTAGGACTTTTAAGCTTGTAATGTAAGGCTAAAGGTTTGTAATGCGGCATAGCAAATGAAGGATATATGAACATCAAAAGTTAAAGAAAAACTGAGAGTAAGCAAGAAATGGGTAACCAAAATAAACCTATAATTCCCAACTTTTCTTGCTCTCTTATTCCAAGAACCAATCAAACCATAACCTTATATAACAATCCTTACGCATTTCAAGCAAATCCTGCATTGCTCTTTCTTTTCATCAATTCTTTTCCTCACAAGATCAATCAATTTTCCAGCAATGGTAACAAGTATCTTATATGAACTTACTTTTACAGCTCACTCACCATCCCTTTTGTGATTTTTTCCTATTTTTGTCTTCAATTCTCTTTCAATTATTTCTTCTTTTACTCCTCTTTTTTCTTTTTCTGCTGCTGTTCTTTTCTTTTTCATTTACTTTTCTTTATATCAGCTTGTTGTTTTCTTTTTTCACTCGTTTCTTTTCTTCTTTCTCATCTTTTTTTTCATCTTGCATTCTTTTCTTTCTCAATCTTTCAACTTCTTCCTTTCATTCCACTTCCTCTCTTTTCCTAGCTCCAATTGTAATTGATCCATGACTGAAAGTAACAAGTCATGATCTCTCTCCTTGCATTGTTCTCAATATACATACACTTTCATCCTTGAAGAGCATAAAGATTTGGAAATTATACAAACTCTCAGCACAAGTAATGGACCAAAAATCGTGACGGGTTGTAAAGAAAGGAATCACCAATTTAAGCTCAAAATAGGCATTAGGGATAATATAGTACTAGGTAGGCTTGAAAATCTCAAACTATCTAAAGAAGGCCTATTACCGTCATCCCTAAGTTAAAACACGAATGTCTTTCTTATTTCGCCTCAAGAGGTATTCATGTAAGTTCTAGAATGCTCCACACATTTTAGAGAAAAAAAAAATAGGTTTAAGAATAATGCAAAGCATTTTATCAAGAACTACTTTGTCCAAGTGAGTGCAAAAAGTCATGCATAAGCCATAAATGATCTAGAACATATGCTCTATAATTCATCATAAAGACATGCACTAAAAATACGGTTTAAAATCTCCAGAAAATCAGAAAATTTCTCAGAAAATCTTTAAAATATTTTGTTTGTTAATTTTGTTCCCAAGAAAGCTAAAGAGTATGTAGAAGACTTGTCAATCAAACCACTACCCCACACTTAAACTGGACATTGTCCTCAATGGCCAAATAAATAGAACCAAAACAATCAATACCAAGGGACCAAAAAGATAAAGGAGAAGAGATAAGAAAAACAAACTTCCATTAGTTGTGTTGTACAAGAGCTGAATGCTTGAAGAGGGAGGCATCATCAAAGTACCTAGGCGGAGTCGTCAAAGAACATGTCCACCTGTTCGGGATGTGGAAGACTACCACCCGCATAACGTTTCACCCAATGGCAATTAACTTTGAAGTTCCCTGAGTGGGGTGAGTAAGGTCTAGGGTGCCGAAAGGACCGATCTTACTTATCGTGAATGGTCCCAACCACTACGTTTTCAACTTTTCGGGAAAAAGCCGTAAACGAGAATTGAATAACAGGACTTGATCTCCTATTGCAAAGTCATGTGGTCCGATAATATGCTTGTCGTGCCAGGATTTCACTTTTTCTTTGTACTGGAGTGACGTATCATATGCATCGTTTCGCAATTCCTCCAAGGCTGTGAGTTGAAGTAATCGGGACTTCCCAGCTGACTCAAGATCAAGATTAACCAGTTTTATTGCCCAATAAGCATTGTGTTCAATTTGAACTAGTAGGTGACAAGATTTACCATATACTAACCGAAACGAAGTCATGCCAATTGGTGTCTTAAAGGCTGTTCGATATGCCCAAAGGGTATCATCTAGTTTTAAGCTCCAATCCTTCCTAGTGTGGTTGATAGTTTTTTCCAAAATTCATTTGAGTTCTCTATTAACCACCTCAACCTGTCCACTTATTTGAGGGTGATACGGGGTGGCCAACCTATGGTGCACACCTAGGTGTGTGAGGACTTTTTTCATTTGTGCATTACAAAAGTGAGTCCCCCTATCACTAATTAGGACCTTAGGCACACCAAATTGAGTGAAAAGTTTTTTCAGAAATTTGACCACCACCCTTGCATCATTAATGGGTAAGGCTTAGGCTTCTACCCATTTAGAAACATAGTCCACTGCCACCAAGATATATTTCTTCCCTAAAAAACTTGAAAAATATCCCATGAAGTCTATGCCCCAACAGTCAAATACTTCACATGCTTGAAAATTTTGTAATGGCATCTCATTAGATTTAGAAAGGTTACCTATACGTTGACACCTATCATAACTTTGGTCAAACCTACGGGCATCTTTAATTAATGTGGGCCAATAGAATCCAGCGTCTAGCACCTTTCGTGCAGTGTTGTTAGCTTGGTAATGTCCTCCAGCAAGTCCTTCATGACAATGTCGAAGAATATCTTCCCCTTCCCTAGCATCCACACACATTCGAACGATTTGGTCCGCACAACACTTAAACAAATATAGGTCATCCCAAAAGTAATGTCGTACATCGGAGAGGAATCTCTTCTTTTGATGTATCGTGAGGTCTTTTGGCATAATTCCTGTAGCCAAGTAGTTAGCAAAGTCATCAAATCATGGTGTGGTTGGGATCTCACCTTCTATGAGCAAAAGTTGCTAGTCCGGAAAAGCATCATCAATGTCTTCTTCTAGGAAGGATTCCAGGTGTGGATTATCCAATCTTAACAGGTGATTAGCAGCCAAGTTTTCTGCCCGTTTTTTGTCTCTAATCTCCAAATCAAATTCCTGCAATAATAGAACCCATCTTATCAATCTACGTTTGGAATCATGTTTGGTTAGTAGGTACTTCAGGGCTGAATGGTCCGTATATACAATGACTTTGGACAAAATAAGATAAGAGCGGAATTTATCAAAGCCAAACACTATGGCCAGCAATTCTTTCTCGGTTGTTGTGTAATTTTCCTATGCCTCCGTTAGAGTCTTGCTGGCATAGTATATCGGTTGGAAGTTCTAGTTCCGTCTTTGTCCCAATACTGCACTAACTGCAAAGTCACTTGCATCACACATTAGTTCAAAGGGAAGAGAACAATCCGGGGCAATTAGAATGGGTGAATTAATCAATTTCTCTTTAAATATGTTAAAAGCGTTGAGACATTTATCATCAAAATTAAATTCACCATCCTTTTCAAGTGAAGAAGTAAGAGGTTTCAAAATTTTTGAGAAGTCGAAGATAAACCACTTGTAGAAACCTGCGTGACCAAGAAAGCTCCTTATAGCTTTTACCGAAGTAGGAAGAGGTAGCTTCTCGATTGCTTCAATTTTTACTCTATCGACCTCAATACCCTTCCTTGAAATTTTGTGCCCTAACACAATACCTTCTTTTATCATAAAGTGGCACTTTTCCTAGTTAAGCATGAGATTAGTGTCTTCACATCTTGTGAGCACCTTCTCAAGGTTAGATAAGTACAAATCAAATGAGTCACCAAAAACTAAGAAATCATCTATAAATACCTCCATGATATCCCCCACGAGTCCTTCAAATATAGCTGTCATGCATCTTTGGAATGTTCCAGAGCCATTGCAAAGGCCAAATGGCATCCTACGATATGCAAAAGTACCATATTGACATGGGAAAGTAGAATTTTCTTGGTCCTCTGGAGCTATGGGAATTTGCAAGTAGCCTGAGAATCCAATTAAGAAATAATAATACTCGTGTCCGGCTAACCTTTCCAACATTTGGTCAATGAAAAGAAGAGGGAAGTGATCTTTTCTAGTGCTTTTGTTTAACATCCTATAATCTATGCAAAATCTCCACCCCGTGACCAATCTCATAGGAACTAATTCATTTTTATCGTTGGGGCTCACCGTCATTTCTCCCTTCTTTGGTACCACTTGAGTAGGACTTACCCAACTGCTATCTGAAATAGGGTAAATGATGCTTGAATCTAAGAGCTTAAACACCTCACCTTTTACCACTTCACTCATATATGGGTTCAACATGCGTTGGGGTTGCACTACGGGTTTTGCATTTTCTTCCATCAAGATCTTATGTGTGCAAAAAGATGGACTAATGCCTTTAATATCAGTGATCTTCCAAGCTATCACTCTTTTATATTTTTCCAACATACTTACCAGCATGGTCTTTTGTTCTGGCTTGAGATTTTTGGCAATGACGACAGGTAACTTGCGATCCTTAGCCAAGAACACATATTCCAAATGCTCAGGCAGGTCCTTTAACTCCACTCCGGGAGGATCGTCTATAGATGATTTTATTCTCCCCAAACTACGTTTTTCAATATCCAAATTCTGCATCCCATCCATGTTATGAGATTCCTCTGGACATGCCATTGACGTTTCCATTAATTCCTCCTCAATAGATTCCGACATTAACTCAAAAATTGGTTTGCCAAGAATATCAACTCTTAGACACAAATCATCAGAAGTCATAGGTTGTTGCATGCTCTTATGGATTTGAATTATGACTTCCTCATCCCCAACCCTTAGTGTTAATCTCCCCCCATGGACGTCAATTAATGCTTTTGCTGTAGCTAAGAAGGGCCTACCTAAGATTAAGGGGACTTTAGAATCTTCGTCCATGTCAAGAATAACAAAATCCACAGGAAATATGAATTTATCAATTTTAACCAACACATCTTCAATGATGCCCCTAAGGTATTTGATAAAACGATCCGCGAGTTGAATACTCATCCTAGTGGGCTATGGTTCTCCTAGGCCTAGCCTTTTAAATATTTTATATGGTAGTAAATTAATGCTAGCACCTAGGTCAGCTAGTGCATTACCGACATGAAGAGTGCCAATTAGACATGGGATAGAGAAACTCCTTGGATCTTTTGCTTTGTGAGGCAAACTTGAGTTGTCTTGCAAGATGGCTGAACATTCTTCGTTGAGGACTACTGTAGACAATTCTTCTAGTTGCTTTTTGTTGACAAGCATACTTTTGAGGAACTTGGCATATATGGGCATGTGGATTAAAGCTTCACTGAGGGGGATGTTTATGTGCAGTTGTTTAAATACCTCTAGGAATTTGTTGAACTGGGCATCTTTTCAGGCCTTGTGTAGACGAGTAGGGTATGGTATGTTAGGCTGAAAAGTGGGTTTTTCGACAAGGGATAGCCGGCGCCGGTTCCAGGCTTCCAGCTGGCGCCGGTTCCATTCTGTGTTGCAAAGTTTCGGTGTTGATAGACATCCGGTGCCGGTTCTCTTCTTCCAGCCGGCGCCGACCCTCATCTGCTGTACTATCTGGCAATTCTTTTCGACTTCGCAATGTGATAGCAGCTATTTCCATGCTGGCTAATGGCATGAATTCATAAGATTTTATTACCATATCCGTCAAAAACCAGATTTGTTGTTCCATATTGCAGATCATTGCTTATAATTTTTCTAAAGTGGAATTCATTTCTTGGAAACGCTTCGTGACATGCCCTACGAATTTACCAACTAAGGTTTCAAGCTCTGTTGATTCTGGCGCTGTGAGTGTTACTCCCGAGGCATAATGGGAGTACTGCTCCCTGTTGGACCTCCATAGATCCCAATTCACCATGTCTCCTAAATAAGGAGATGGGTTAGATAGGAAAATTACAAAAATACGCAGTTAGTTTAAAAGACGTAGTTCAAGTTGGTTAGGTTAGTTAGGTTATAAGGTCATACAAGAATACACGAAAGACAAAAGATAGCACCAATTTGTAGCAAGAACAAACATACATATTTACATATTTACATGGTTAAATCAACAAAGTCCAGGCTTTCATGCTATTGTTCTCCGGCAACGGCGCCAAAAACTTGATGCGTTTAGATTTGGGCATAAAAATCATACAAAAACTAAGCACATTCCCAATCAAGTTTAAATTAAAACGTTGGACCTAAATCACACATATGAGAAAACGTACTCATCATTACTGTGCAAGGGTTCAAATGAGTGTTGATCCTCGCGGAACAAGTAAACATTAATTACCCTTCTTTCATTGTTTAACCGACTCAACAAAGTGAAAATCAAATAAAAAGCAAAACTAAAAAGAAAATAAAATAAAAATCTGTACATGTCAAGGATGGAGAAGTATGCAACTTAACCCATTGATAAGACAACCATGATCTTTAAGAACTTACCCATTATCATAATCAATCATTCTCTTGGCACCATGAAGGATTAAGGTAAATTAGCATCACTTGGTTTATCTCAACTAATTCATCCAAAAAATACATTAAACACAATCCTTAATTAAATTTTCGTGGTCTGACAAATTTAAAACATGAAATTAATCAATGAATCCTTGGTCTGGCAAACATTAATTAACCTTTAATTATTCAATCCTCAACAATTAACCTCTTTGGTCTAGCAAGTTAACGGCCATTGAATGCGAAAATTAATCAATTGCAACCATCATCAACCTCTTTGGTCTACCAAGTTAACAATAGAAACATAGTCCACTGCTACCAAGATATATTTATTCCCTAAAGAACTAGGAAAAGGTCCCATGAAGTCTATGCCCAACAGTTAAATACTTCACACGCTTCGAAAATTTGTAATGGTATCTCATTAGATTTAGAAAGGTTACTTGTACGTTGACACCTATCACAACTTTGGACAAACCTGTGGGCATCTTTAAATAATGTGGGGCAATAGAATCCGCCGTCTAGAACCTTTTGTGCAGTGTTGTTAGCTTGGTAATATCCTCCAGCTAGTCCTTCATGATAATGTCGAAGAAAATCTTCCCCTTCCCTAGCATCCACACACCTCCGAACGATTTGCTCCGCACAACACTTAAACAAATATAGGTCATCCCAAAAATAATGTCGTACATCGGAGAGGAATCTCTTCTTTTGATGTATCGTCAGGTCTTTTAGCATAATTCTTGCAGCCAAGTAGGTAGCAAAGTCGGCAAACCATAGTGTGGTTAGGATCTCACCTTCTATGAGCAAAAGTTGCTCATCCGGAAAAGCGTCATCAATGTCTTCTTCTAGTAAGGATTCCAGGTGTGGATTATCTAATCTTGACAAGTGATCTACAGCCAAGTTTTCTACCCCTTTTTTGTCTCTAATCTCCAAATCAAATTCCTGCAATAATAGAACCCATTTTATCAATCTTCGTTTGGAATCATGTTTGGTTAGTAGGTACTTCAGGGCTGAACGGTCCGTATATTGAATGACTTTGGACAGAATAAGATAAGAGCAGAATTTATCAAAGGCAAACACTATGGCCAGCAATTCTTTCTCGATTGTTGTGTAATATTCTTGTGCCTCCATTAGAGTCTTGCTGGCATAGTATATCGGTTGGAAGTGCTTGTTCCATCTTTGTCCCAATACTGCACCAGCTGCAAAGTCACTTGCATCACACATTAGTTCAAAGGGAAAAGTCTAATCCGGGGCAATTAGAATGGGTGAATTAATCAATTTCTCTTTAAGTATGGTAAAAGCGTTGAGACATTTATCATCAAAATTAAATTCAGCATCCTTTTCAAGTGAAGAAGTAAGAGGTTTCGAAATTTTTGAGAAGTCGAAGATAAACCGCCTGTAGAAACCTGCGTGACCAAGAAAGCTCCTTAAAGCTTTTACCGAAATAGGAAGAGGTAGCTTCTCGATTGCTTTAATTTTTGCTCTATCGACCTCAATACCCTTCCTTGAAATTTTGTGCCCTAACACAATACCTTCTTTTACCATAAAGTGGCACTTTTCCCAGTTAAGCATGAGATTAGTGCCTTCACATCTTGCGAGCACCTTCTCAAGGTTAGATAAGTACAAATCAAATGAGTCACCAAAAATTGAGAAATCATCTATAAATACCTCCATGATATCCCCCACAAGTCCTTCAAATATAGCTATCATGCATCTTTGGAATGTTCCAGGGCCATTGTAAAGGCCAAATGGCATCCTACGATATGCAAAAGTACCATATGGACATGTGAAAGTAGAATTTTCTTGGTCCTCTGGAGCTATGCGAATTTGCAAGTAGCCCGAGAATCCAATTAAAAAACAATAATACTCGTATCCGGCTAACCTTTCCAACATTTGGTCAATGAAAAGAAGAGGTAAGTGATCTTTTCTAGTGCTTTTGTTTAACATCCTATAATCTATGAAAAATCTCCACCCCGCGACCAATCTCATAGGGACTAATTCATTTTTATCGTTGGGGCTCACCGTCATTCCTCCCTTCTTTGGTACCACTTGAGTTGGACTTACCCAACTGCTATCTGAAAAAAGGTAAATGATGCCAGAATCTAAGAGCTTAACCACCTCACCTTTTACCACTTCACTCATATGTGGGTTCAACCTACGTTGGGGTTGCACTACGGGTTTTGCATTTTCTTCCATCAAGATCTTATGTGTACAAAAAGATGGACTAATGCCTTTAATATCAGTGATCTTCCAAGGTATCACTCTTTTATATTTTTTCAACATACTTACCAGCTTGGTCTTTTGTTCTGACTTGAGATTTTTGGCAATGATGACAGGTAACTTACGATCCTTAGCCAAGAACACATATTCCAAATGCTTGGGCAGGTCCTTTAAGTCCACTTCGGGAGGATCGTTTATAGATGATTTTATTCTCCCCAAACTACGTTTTTCTATGTCCAAATTCTGCATCCCATCCTTGTTATAAGATTCCTCCAGATATGCCATTGATGTTTCCATTAATTCCTTCTCAATAGATTCCTGCATTAACTCAAAAATTGGTTTGTCAAGAATATCAACTCTTAGACATAAATCATTAGAAGTCATAGGTTGTTGCATGCTCTTATGGATTTGAATTATGACTTCCTCATCCCCAACCCTTAGTGTTAATCTCCCCCCATGGACGTCAATTAATGTTTTTGCTGTGGTTAATGAGGGCCTACCTAAGGTTAAGGGGACTTTAGAATCTTCGTCCATGTCAAGAATAACAAAATCCACAGGAAATATGAATTTATCAATTTTAACCAACACATCTTCAATGATGCCCCTAAGGTATTTGATAGAATGATCCGCGAGTTGAATACTCATCCTAGTGGGCTGTGGTTCTCCTAGGCCTAGCCTTTTAAATGTTTTATATGGTAGTAAATTAATGCTAGCACCTAGGTCAGCTAGTGCATTACAGACATGAAGAGTGCCAATTAGACATGGGATAGAGAAACTCCTTGGATCTTTTGCTTTGTGGGGCAAACTTGAGTTGTCTTGCAAGATGGCTGAACATTCTTCGTTGAGGACTACTGTAGACAATTCTTCTAGTTGCTTTTTGTTGACAAGCATACTTTTGAGGAACTTGGCATATATGGGCATGTGGATTAAAGCTTCACTGAGGGGGATGTTTATGTGCAGTTGTTTAAATACCTCTAGGAATTTGTTGAACTGGGCATCGTTTCAGGCCTTGTGTAGACGAGTAGGGTATGGTATGTTAGGCTGAAAAGTGGGTTTTTTGACAGGGGATAGCCGACGTCGGTTCCAGGCTTCCAGCTGGCGCCGGTTCCATTCTGTGTTGCAAAGTTTCGGTGTTGATAGACATCCGGTGCCGGTTCTCTTCTTCCAGCCGGCGCCGACCCTCATCTGCTGTACTATCTGGCAATTCTTTTCCACTTCGCAATGTGATAGCAGCTGTTTCCATACTAGCTAATGGCGTGAATTCATGAGATTTAATTACCATATCCGTCAAAAACCAGATTTGTTGGTTCATGTTGCAGATCATAGCTTTGAATTTTTCGAAAGTGGAATCGATTTCTTGGAAATGCCTCGTGACATGCCCTACGAATTTACTAACTAAGGTTTCAAGCTCTGTTGATTCTGGTGCTGTGAGTGTTCCCCCCGAGGCATAATTGGAGTACTGCTCCCTGTTGGACCACCTTAGATCCTAATTCGCCATGTCTCCTAAATAAGAAGATGAGTTAGATAAGAAAATTACAAAAATACGCAGTTAGTTTAAAAGACGTAGTTCAAGTTGGTTAGGTTAGTTAGGTTATAAGCTCATACAAAAATACACGAAATACAAAAGGTAGCACCAATTTGTAGCAAGAACAAACATACATATTTACATATTTACATGGTTAAATCAACAAAGTCCAGGCTTTCATACTATTGTTCCCCGGCAATGGCGCCAAAATCTTGATGCGTTTAGATTTGGGCATAAAAATCATACAAAAACTAAGCATATTCCCAATCAAGTTTAAATTAAAACGTTGGACCCAAATCACACATATGAGCAAGTGTACTCATCATTACTGAGCATAGGGTTCAAACGAGTGTCGATCCTTAAGGAACAAGTAAACATTAATTACCCCTCTTTCATTGTTTAACCGACTCAACAAAGTGAAAATCAAATAAAAAGGAAAACTAAAAAGAAAATAAAATAAAAATATGTACATGTCAAGGATGGAAAAGTATGCAACTCAACCCATTGATTAGACAACCACGATCTTTAAAAACTTACCCATTATCATAATCAATCATTCTCTTGGCACCATGAAGGATTAAGGTAAATTAGCATCACTTGGTCTGTCTCAACTAATTACTTCCTTCTAGATAAACTAGCATCACTTGGTCTGTCTCAACTAATTCCTCCAAAAGGTGAATTAAACACAATCCTTAATTAAATTTTTGTGGTCTGACAAATTTAAAACATTAAATTAATCAATGAATCCTTAGTCTGACAAACATCAATTAACCTTTAATTACTCAATCCTCAGCAATTAACCTCTTTGGTCTAGCTTGTTAATAGCCAATGAATGCGAAAATTAATCAATTGCAACCATCATCAACCTCTTTGGTCTAGCAAGTTAACAATAGAAACAACCAACTAATCTCGAAATATGCCCATGTAATTAAATACCAAGAAGATCAATCAATTAATCAAAAAAATCAAATAACTCCAAGAATCATGATTATCTTAAATAATGTCAAATTACAATAGAACAATTAAAACATCATTGTCAAGAAAAAGAAAATAAAGTAAAAGAAAAAACTCATAGACATGCCTCTTTCTTCTTCTTTCGAAAACCTTCTTGTACAACCCTCCTTGAACTTGAAGAATTTCTCCTTAAACTGAGTGATTTTCTATGATGATCAATGAATTCTCCATTTTTTCCATGTGTTTTTCATCTATTTATAGGCTTAAGAAGTGCCTAACCTCGTAGGTACAAAGTTCTTGGCCGAGTAAAAGTTGGAAGATGCTAAAACTCCCCAGATTTCCAAAAACGCGTTAAAAGATCACAACACCACCTCAGGAATAGACCACAGCCGGCGTCGCCTTGGTCCTTCGGGGCCGGCGCCGCCTGTGTTCTATTTCTCACTCGTTTGTCAATTTTCTCCGAATTTTGTGCATACGTTTTAGATTGCAGCTGGCGCCGCCTCTAGCCTTACAGTCAGCGCCAGTTAGACTCTGTTCTACTCTGCTTCTCCAATTTTTCCCTCGCTTTGAAGTCCGTGCATCCAGTGTACAGCCGGCGCCGCCTTTGCTCTGTTTCGCGATGGTTTTGTTTTGTTTTACCCAAAAACCTGAAATAATGACCGAAATACCTTTCCAAGGGTAAAATCTCAAATATAAAAGAATATGACTAGTTATTGCACAAAGTGTATTACAAAAGAGCCTCAAATAACAATGCAAAATATAACCAAATTAGCCCCTATTAACAACCATAACGAGCCCATTTAAACACCTTCAAATCATCCTCAATCATCACACAAAACACAGCCAACACGCCTCAAGTTCAACCGCCACATAGCATAACCCAAAACAGCTTTACAACTTGAACTTTTACTAAGCATATTTCACAAATCAAGCGTAGTTCTTTTGAAAAACTTATACCAAAATAATACCCATAACTCACTTAACAACTTTAAATCAAGGAACCAAAGAAAGGAAGTATTTTACCTTTTACTTGCTGATTTCTAGGCCAAAGATTACCTAAGCTTTCCTTCCCCTTTTTTCTCCCTTTTTCTCTCAGAAAACCTCTCTCTCTCTCTTTATTTTTCTTTTTTTTCCTATAATTTTCCCTTCCTTTTCATTTTCTTTTCTCTTCCTTTTTGTTCTTTTGGCTGGCCAAATGGCCTCCACCACCATCCTCCCTTCCTAGTTTTAGAACATTTGGTCACAAAGTCAAATAACATTAAATACAAAAAGCTAAGTTGGTAGCTTCTCATTGGTCCACATATGTGCTTAGGTGGCTTGCTAGGTGGCATGTAGAAAACTTTAGAACCTTGCATGAATCCTTATGCAACCAATGAAATCATGATGCATTGCTTGCTCAACAATCACAAATGACACCTAGCCTTTCCAACCGATTACAAAATGGCACTTGTCTCCTTTAACCAAGACCACTTTAATTCTTTAGAAATACAAATAATCGAGTCACTAGTTATTCTAATTGGGAAATTTTTTTTATTTGACCAATGTGATCTACGCATTAAACTGAACATAACTGTGTATCTTAGAAATTTCAAATTCTCGCTCAATTTTATGTAATTCAGCTCATTACACTGATCATTTCTTATTTTGGCGTTACATAAAAATTCTTACTCAGTACAAAGTAGTCGAGATTTAAAGTATGAAAGGTGGGATATCACAAAATCCATTCACTTGAAGTTTTGAAATCTTGAAGAAGAAAAAAAATGGTGAGAATGTCCTTTATTGGTTGGTCAAGTTAGGGTTGTGAAACATGAGTTAGCTTAATAACATTGGCTTATATTAGTTACATTGTCTACATGGCTACGGTTGAGAATAGGTAACTTTCAATGAATGGGATGAAGTTATTTAACTTAACTTTGATGGCCTTGGTTATATCTATCTACATAGTTAACTTACATGAATTTAGCTGGGTTGGGTAAATATTGGATACGATTCTTAGATGGAAAGAAGGATAGTCCTTTTTTTTTGTTGAACAACATATGCTTAAGTTGATAGTGTTGAAGTTGTTTTTTTGTAGATGTTGTGCTAATGTCTGGTTTGCTTGAGGACAAGCAACATCTTAAAGGTAGGGGAATATGATAGGGCTAATTTGCACCTATATTTTCTTACTTATTTGATATGAATTTGAGTTATTTTTGTGCTTAATAGTTCTTTATTCCTTTAGTTTAAGGTGATTTGATTATCTTTGTTGTAGAAAGGTTTTCTTAGTTGTAGGAATTATTTTCTTGAATTTTGGATAGAATTTTCATGAAAATAAGTTGAACGGACCTGTTTCAGTTTGAACAAGTGCCGCCCTAGAGGATTTGAACTAGCCTTGGCTCAATTCTGGAAAAACAGAGTAAGACAGAGGGAAAACATAGTAGTTCATAACATTCCAAAGCTGAACTACTGAACTAGTGCCTGCTGTTCACTAGAATTGAGGCGGTGGAAAATCCTAAGTAGTCTAGAATCGGAAGTTTTTGATAAATTATTTTGGTATTTGACTTGAGCATGACCTAGAACTTTTGAGGAATGTTTTAGGCAACCTAGAAACCTATATATACAAGAAAACATAAGAGAAAATTGGTGAATTTAAGAATCAAAGTCAAGATTCAATCATTGAATGAGCAATTCATCCTAAGTAGCATTGTTTCAAGAGAGTCTTCATGGAAGAAGAGATGGGCATATCTATGAGTTCTATCTTAATCTTTTGTTTTCTTTTTCTTGAACAATGAATAGTTTAATGTTTTCTTTCTAACTTACTTGTAAAAGTGGTTAGGAGGGGCTTCAATTTAATTGGTTTCATAATTATTATTTCTTAACTTGCTTACAAAAAAAAAAAGCTAGGAACAAGGACTTGAGTAATCCAAGATTGATTAATTTCACCTAGAATATATTGTTATTGGCTAATTTCATGTTGCTATCACTTAGAATATAGGGGTATTTCTTAAGAATTAGTTTTTAATGTATCTTTTGAGTGAGTTGGTGAGATAGAGTTTATTCACTAATTTAACTAGAAGTTAGTGATTCCATGAATTGCAAATGAAGTGGGTCTAATTTATTCCTTCATGATGCTACGATAGTAATTAATTGGGAGAATTGCTAGTCAATCATTATTATATTTTCATGATTTTCTATCTACTTACATGTCCTATCTCCTATGTTTTGTATATATATTTGTTTACTTTTCTTTTATTTCTTCATAATCAATTTAGTTGGTAGGCTAAACAAAGGATGAATAGTAATTAATGGTGTTGCTCTTTGAGGATCGATATTTATTAATTTTCTATACTATATTTTGTAATGAGTATACTTGTTTATATGTGTGATTTGTGATTAACATTTTAATTAAAAATTGATTGGGAATGGACTTAAAAATAGATGATTTTATATACCTAAATCTAGCACATCAATTGGCGACAAAATTCTTGTAGTTTTAGAGAAAAAAATTCCTAGTGAAAGCTATATGCTTTAGCTAGGAAACTTATTTCATCACTAAAGGGCCTTCTTTAGTGACAAAAAAAAAAAAAAATGTTGCTAAGACTCTTTAGCGAGGGCGCTTCAGTGACGAACTGGTGACAAATTTTTTTCCTCGCTGAAGAATTTTAGTGAGGACAAAAAAGGCATCATCTAGGAATTTAGCTTGTTGCGAAAGGCTATTTTTTTTATAGTGTAGACTAGTCCTAAATTTAGGTTTAAACAAATAGGATAAGTAGTAGGTGGTTCCCTAATGGCACCTACCAAGTGAGAAAACAAAAGGGGTAGATGGTTCCATATGGCATTTTTTAAGAGAGAAAAAATTTAAAAAAAAAAGAATGAGAGAAAAAATAAAAATTTTGTTTGAATTATTTATCTCTTCTTGAAAAAAAAAATGTTGAATAAAAAAAAATAGAGATGCAAGTGCCCATTCTGGTTACATTACCTTGAGAGAAAAATTCTAATTTGCTACCAAATTTGTAGTACTTTAGGCAAGTACAAAGTATAAAGACTAGAATTTCTTATATATTCCTAATTTATGTTATTTGCATTGTTTATATGTTTTGATCAACAAAAAGAGTGGAATGCATTCAATGGATTTGAACTTTTTTAAACTAACTTCAATAGCTTTAGGTATATTTGATCTAATACATGAATTTATCTAGAGTTAACTGGTAAGGGCAAAATTCATCTATGTTTTTCTAGTTATTTAAGGGTGTTTTATGATACATTTGTTGTAATAATTAGGCATATTCATTCATATTTGTTGTTTTACCATTCGAAAGGTGTTTTAGACTTTTAGTGAAGAAAACGACAAAAAAACACCGAAACTGTCGCTGTCAGAGCATCAAATTTTGTCGCTGGCACCGATTCCGTGACAAACAAGGGAAATTTTTAGTGACCTACAGAATCGGCGCCGGCCCGGATCTAGAGAACAGGGGAATTTTTCAGTCAAAACATAGAGCATGACTAGGCCAACCAAAGCTCGGCCGGCGCCGATCGTGCCAAATGGAGCTAGCTCTGCTTTATCCCATGTCAGCGAATTTTCAATTATGCGTAGATTTGGTAATTTCTCAAGAGTTTTAGTATTTTTCAACCTCTATTTAGCTCAAAACTCTCAAGAAACAAATTTTAGCCTCTTAGAAGTCTATTTAAACAAGAAAAACACAAGACAAATGAGTGAATCCAAGGATCAAAGTTACCAATCACTAAAAAAAGGATGAGATTCATCATTCAAGTGGTATTATTCAAGAATGTTTCCAAAAAGAAGAAAGAGGGCTTGTCTATGTGTTCTTTCTTTTAAATTTATTTTCTTTTCTATAATAATAGTGTAAATAATGTTTCTACTGTTATTTGACATTGTTTTTGGGATTCATGATTTATTAAATTATTTAGTCTTTTTGATCAATTAATTATTGTCTTGAGATTTGATTACTTGTTTTTATTATGAAGTTGATCGATTGATTTTTATTATTAACTTGCTTGAAAAAAACGATTGATAATAACTTCAATTAGTTAATTTCATATTTGCTATCTCTGAACTTGTTTGAAAAAGAGGTTAATTATCAAGACCTTGGGTAAGAAAATGTTAGTTGATGATTGCTAGAATATAGATTCATTGACTAATTTCATATTTTAAATCACCTAGAATATAAGAGTTTATATAATGATTGATTTTAATACATCTTTTGGGTAAACTTGTTGAGATAGAATATGTTCACTAATTTAACTATGAGATAGTGATTCTATGGATTGTAAATGAAGTAGGTCTATTTTAAATCCTTCATGAGACCAAGATGATAATTAATTGTAATATTTCCTAAGTGATTCATTGTCATGTTTTCAAAAGCATTTGTCTAAATTGTATATTTTTACATTTTTGAGTTGTGTGTGTGTGTGTGTGTGTGTATTTTAATTTTTTTTATTATCTTATCACTTTATTAGGTCGGTTAAATAATGAATGAAAAGTAATTAGTGTGTACATGTTCCTTTAAGGATCGATACTCGTTAATTCCCTATACTACACTTGCGATGAATATATTTATTCGTATGTGTATTTTGAGATTAATTTTTTATTAAAACTTGGCTAAGGAATGGATCTAAATTTAATGATTTTTATACACCTAAAATTTACACATCAAGTTTTTGGCACCGTTGCTAGGGAACAATATCATGAAAGCTTGGATTTTGTTGATTTAACTATGTTTATATATTTATACATCTATATGTAAATATGTATTTATGTTCCTTGTATGAATAGGTGCCATATTTTGTTATTTGTATACTTGTAATTTAATTTCCTAATTTCCCTACATGATGTAATTTTCCTAACATAATTTGTCAATGTGTAGTAATAGTTTAACTTGTAAATTCTATAATATCACTATCTTTTGTTTTCTATAGATCTTGCCCTTAGTATATGACCCGACGATCTAAAGCAGACATAGTAGATCTTGATCCTGAGATCAAGAGGACCCTAACAAAGATCTAAAAGGTTGTTAGCAAAAGGGTAAGAGAAGACATGGAGGTTAACCAACTAAACAATGGTGGTAATAATGGTAATAATAGGAGAACTATGGATGATTTTGTGAAACATGCAATCTTAGGTACAGGCACGAGTATTACGAGACTTAGGATAGAGGCTAATAACTAAGAGTAAAGCCTAACATTATCCAAATGATTCAAAATATAACACAATTTAATGGGCTACTTGAGAAAGATCCCAATACCCACATTGCGAGCTTTATAGAAATCTGTGACACGTTTAAGATTAATAAGGTTTCTGAAGATGCTATCAAACTAAGACATTTTCTCTTTTCTTTGAGAGATGGAGCTAAACCTTGGTTAAAGTCTTCGCCAACTGGATCCATTACCATTTGGAATGTTTTGGCTGAAAAATTTTTGGCAAAATATTTTCCCCCAACTAGGACATCTAAGCTTAGAACTAATATTTTCACCTTCCAACAGTTAGAATCTGAAAATTTCTATGAGTGTTGGGAGAGGTTTAAGGAAATGGTTAAAAAGTGTCCTCATCATGGGTTCAAGCTAGGTATGCAAATGCAAATCTTTCATAGTGGCTTAAGCTTTACTGTAAGGCAATTGGTTGATGCATCTGCAGGAGGTTCCATAACTATGCATGGGGTAGTTCAAGGTCACAAGCTCGTGTTCATGGAATACATAAGGTGGATGTAATGGCAACTTTGGAGGCTAAGATGGAGGCACTGACACAAAAGATGGAGCAAATGTTGATGTCTCCTTCCTAAGGATAGGTAATGAATGTAAGTTGTGATTTTTGTAAGAAAGGGCATCTAAATCATGAGTGCTAAAGTTTGGAGTCATCACAAAAGTCATTCGATTGTGGACAATGGATGATAAGGTAACAATCCTTATAGCACCACTTATAATCCTGGTTGGAGGAACTATCCTAACTTTTCATGGGACAATCAAAACTAACCTAGGTAGACTTCTTCTAATTTTGAGAATCAAAGGACTTAACCCCCCTTGCTTTACAATACACCACCACCTAAGCCAACGTTGGAGGATTTGGTTAACTAAATAATAAATAGTACGAAAACACGGTTTCAATGAGTGGATGCAACCATGAAGAATTTGGAGGCACCCATATGCAATCTTGAGATTTAAATTAGACAATTGGCCAAACTACTTGGAGATTGTCAAACGGGATCCCTTTTGGGAAATACTGAGACCAATTCACGTGATCTTGATGGTGGAAAAAATTGATCTTCCCTGATTTGGTTTATGATTTTGGGATATCTATTTAATTTTTATGTGCTTTCATTTATTTTCATGTATTTTTAATTTTTAGAATAATGAATTTTTTTTTCATAATTTCGTGCCTTCCATCATTATATTTATAGTATTTCAATTATATATATATATATATATATATATATATATATTTGCCTAGACCAGGGTCAGCACCTGCCCGGCCGTATAGAGCCGGCACCGGCTTCGATTCCTGTAGGCACATCCTTAAAAAGCTAATTTGGCCACTTTATTTTCAAACCAAACAAACTTCCCTTAATTTTTCACTCCACCCGGCCCCATTTCTACCTCTCCAACCACCGGTTCAATTTTTACCTTCAAAAAGATCAATCCAACACAAATTCCTCTTGTTTTTGTTGAATCTAAGGATTCAAATTTCAAAAATCTCAATTTTTTCTTAAAAAATCCACATTCAAATCTCTCCTTTGAATCAAGGATTTCTTCAAAAAGTTTGTATATTTTGCTTGCCTATGCATTGTAGAACATAAAAGTATGATTTTTCTTGAATTCCTACAGTTAAATTCTTGCAATTTTTCCTAATTTGGGCCTATTTTTGGATGAAAATTGCATATATTTGAAGTGTTAGTTAAATTTGATGGAATTGATGGTATTATTATGACTAGAATAGCATGAGAGTATGATTCCTGGATTATTTTTACAACTACATGTCCATATTATAATCATAGGTGATTTATTTTTGGATTATAGCAATTGTTTTGTTGATGAATTCATGATAATTAGATAATGTGCATAGCCATTGTTCTTGACTTGGGATATGGACATGTTTTTCATGCTATGATTAGGTTGTGAAGTCATTAAGAATTATATTATGGTTTGAATTATGGCATTCTATTATTTTTCTTGCAGGTTTTGAAAGAAAGTTACGCTTAATTGATATTGTGGATTGATTAGAAATTGTGGATTGTGGGGATTATGTGTAGAGTTGTGTTGTGGTGGTGTGATCCCATTAAGTGTTATTGTAATATTATGGTGGTACCTCAGCCATATTCTTTATTCATCCTTTTCCTACCACTCCATCATGCCTAGAGAGAGGGGTCAATCTTCTAGTTTGACTAGAGCTTCATCTTCCTCTACCCCTATCTCCATAGACCCATTGTTCTTACACCCGACTAATTTCATTGATCTGTCCTACCAAGGGTGCTACACTAAGAGGGTTGCCAATAAAATCACTGTAGAATGCACCTTCGCACTTTCTTTAGACTGTACCCTTTAGGACTTATGTTTAGACACTTGGGGTGGGGTCTAATAGTTCAATTGAAGGGATCCCATTATCTTGTTCTGATCAAAGAATTCTATGCTAACATGGTCCAGAAAATGCAATAACCATCTGGAGACCATTGAGACTACGGTAAATGGCACCCCCATCTTTCTAGATAGAGAGAGACTAGCTACCCTCCTCCGTGTGAATAATGAAGGTCCTTGGTTAGCTTCAGATCACAACAATCAAAAGATACTATTTGATCTTGAGTGGAAAGTTAGTAATACTAGAGCTAGCTTGCGAATGTATTGGAGAGATCCAGATGGGCAAGTAAGTTTTTACTGTAACAATGACCTTAAATGCAACCTACGTGCCCTAATCTGTATCTTTGCTTATAATATTGTTCTGAAAGCTAGTGGATTCAATGAGTCTCATGTGATTGACTTGTATATTCTTCATAGGTTGATGCGCACTCAGCCCACCCCGTTTACTCCTTTAATTATTAAATCCATGAGGGATGTGGTCTATTCTCGCCTTTTTACCAAAGCCTTTGTCTTTTCCCTCGTGATAAAGAAAATTTTGAAGCCTTTAGCAAGAGCTTGGTGTTAGTGTTGTACCCTAGAGTCAATCACTTGTACATTGTATATGATACATTTTATTTTAATAAAAGACATTATTTATCTTACAGTTTCTTTTGTTTACTTTAAGTAATATAACTATTTGATAAAGTCCATGGTACAACACTATGTTAAGGAAATCATGATAGAGATCATGATATGAGATTTCTACTACACCGGATGGTTTTAGTACTTAAATAGTCCATAGTCATAGTATTAATGAGACAGGACATTATTAATGCATTACGATTAGCATGTGTTAGACTTCCTGATTTGATCAGGCGGTGGTTCTCATAACTGTGAGTATTGAGATACTCAAAGTTAACACATGGATGCTTGTTAATGGAACAAGTTAATTGGATGACCTAGCTTTGAGATAATCACATGGATAACTATTTAGTGTCAGTGATATAATCTCAATATAGCAAACGTGCAAATATCCTTAGACTTGAGATCACCAAGGTACTTTATTTGTTGAGATTTGTACTTTGATTTCAATCTCCGGAGCTCGATCGAGGGCTTCCTATGGGATGGATATTTGGTACATTGTGAGGTAAACGAAAGTAGTTGAGAGGGTCAATAAAGGATTTACCATTCCTAATAGTAGGTGCGAATATCTCACGGTCACTTATAGGAATTACTACTTGGAAAGTCCTTGGCCAAGGAAATTGTGTATTGGAAACAGTTCCAATTGATACACATCTAGAGTATTGGGTTCCTAGTACAAGTACTATTGTATTTGGGCCAGAAGTAATTCTGAAGGGAGTTGGCACTAATTCTGTACTCCAAACCAAATGAAATATTGTATTGTGAAAGGAGTTAATTACACTGAAGTTTGTTATTGAAGGGTTCATGTCAAGCCACTTAACTTCTTGGACACTTGGGTGGTTATGATGTGTTGTTAGAAACCGCTCATGATCTGGGAATATGGGTTTATTAATTGATGAATTAATAAACCAATCCTGATTAGAATTAATATGATTAATTCTAATTAATTATAGATTATTAATCTCAAAGACGTTTGGAGTAATTCATATTCTCTGCCAATTGACTGAGAAACCTAATAGGTCACACACAATAGAGGATTATATACTTAAGATGTTATTTGATAACATAGTGGGGTTGATTGAGAGAAAGAGAAGTTGTTGTAGATAAATTATAATTAGTTATAATTTATGGTCCAAGTTGTAATGGTAAGAACTTGATGTTTCCAATTACAATTAGGGAATTCTAATCCTATTAGAATTCTCAGTTTTGGTAGGGGATTTTTTGTGTAACATATAGATGGGATTCACAAAAAACCCTAGAGAGTTGCATGACCCCAAAAGAACACATGAAATCCTTCTCTTTCTCTCTCTATCTCATTTTGCTAAAAACGAAAATAGCCCTAGCCGCCATCTTGTTTCTACTAGATAGGAAAGTTTGCTACTTGAGTATTCCTCTGTGTGGATTACTGTTAGAGATAATCACACACTGTGATTATAGTGGTTAGACGTTCAACTCACGTGGAAGTTCATCACAAGGATTGCTGGATCACGTTTCGACTTGAAGAAGAAATTTTGTTCTTCGGACGATTAAACAAAGGTAAAAAGCTGCTACCTTTATTATCTTTATGTCTTGTTTTCCACACATAGACGGGTCTTGGGATGGTATCTCATTTATTTTTCGCTGTACCGTATAGGATACGAGCCTAAGATACCCAACAGTGGTATCAAAGACATGCTATGTGTGGTCTACGAACATTGTTTTAGCATGAAAAACTATTTTCATGTATTCGTGTTTGTCATTGTTTGCTATGAAAATCGTTTTCACTTGAGTCGAAATCGTTTCGAGCTTTGTGGGTTGGGTCTGTAGCACAATATGATTGTGTTAAAGTCACAGCATATTTCGAAAGATGCTTTCTTTAGGTGTAAAGAATTTTCTGCAGAAAAACGTTTTCAAGAGCATGGTTGTTGCCTTCCGTTTCATCTTAATTTTCTGTTTTGGTTTTGTTTAAACTAACAAATTGGTTGTTGTTTGAGCTTTAAAATAGAAAATACTGTTGAGAATCATTCCCACTGAAAATTTGCAGAAGAAGAAAGCACCAGAAATTGTTTCTAGAAATTTTTGAAAATTGCTGCCATTGTTCCAGACCACAGCCAGCACTGGTTGTGTGCTGTTTTGCGAACATCCAGAAATCGTTTCTAAAAAAAATTTCTTAAAAAAAATCAGAAAATAGGCGGCGCCGACTTTGGATTTCAAACCGGCGCCAGTTCGGCTCTATTTTATAAAATATAAAAAAAAACAAAGGGGTGCTGCCCCCTTGACCCCCGCCCATTGACCGGCTAGCGAGACCGCCGTTTTCGTTGTTGGAGACGGGACCTAAAAGCATTTTCTCAAAATTTGTTTTGATACAAACAATTTTATTTTTCAAAATAATGATTTTAAAAATTTAGAATTAATGTATTTTTCTAAAATATTGATTTTAGAATTTGTTTTATTTTTCCAAAATAGTGAATTTGGAATAATAAAAGTATATATTTATTTTGTTTAAGCATAGTCAATGGCATGGTGGATGGTTATGGACTAAAACCAATTATATCTGTTCATGCATTTTACAGTTTTGATTTTATGAAATACGGCATGCGTGTCCTGCCTTCTCTAGAATTCTTGTGTAATTCTCTTCTCATCTAACTCCCCTCGAATTTAACTCGAGGTTTTCTCTCTTTAGAAAATTAAGTAATTAGTTTACATAGGTTAGATATGAGTAGAATTATTTTTAATTTTGAAGATGACAACCAAAATAAGGCGAGAATGTAAGACCTTCTACTTGAATCATGCATGAACATATAGGGTGAATTATATTAATTTCTTTTATGGCTCAAAAAAATTAATTTAGAGTAAAGTCCATAACCATACCACATAATCGCTTTATTACCATGATTATCGATTATGTGATTTATTGATTTTTATGCATGTCATTCAACGAAATCACTAAAAGGAACAAATCCCTCAATTAATATTAAACCTAATTCCTTCTGTTAATATAGTAAGAACGAGAGTCCTTTTTCGAGACCAGGTTGTTGGGCAAACCCAATCCTACTTGACATCGGGCATGTTTAAGCTATGGAATTAAATTTCTTTGGAATTAAATTCCTGATTAATGGGTCGGGTTTAACTAAATTTTTTATCCTAGTTGGGCAAACTCAAGCATAAATAAATTTAGAGAAAAAGTTGGGGTAGCCCAAAAGGCTTTAAGATTAAAAGTTGTTAATCACCCAATGATTCGGTAGTTACATACGATGTAATTAGTATTGGATACCTACCAATGAATTTGAGGGTGGCTTATTGGGCAAACCCAAGATTATTCTTGAGAAATTTGGAAACCAGTCCACTAGGAAAGCTTCCAACGGGCATTTCCGAATCAATAGTGGGGGCTATTGGTTTGAGTAAAATAGTGGAGTAAAAATGCGTTTAATTAAAGTCCTAATTATTTGCATATCATGTGCATATACAAGTAGCTAATGTTCTCTATCTTTACATCTAGGTCACTTGCATCATGTCAACAAACCTAAACTTATGTAGCATCTTGGAAACCAACAAGTTAACCGAATCAAACTATCTCGACTGGTATAAAAATTTGAGAATCGTTCTCAAATCGGAAAAGTTGCTCTACGTGCTAGATGCTCCTATTCCACTACCACTAGCCTAAGATGCTCATGCTGATGAGCATGCTATCCACAAGAGGTACAAAGAGGATAGTGATACAGCATCATGTATTATGCTGTCATCCATGACTCCTGAGTTGCAAAAACAGCACAAGCATATGGATGCTGAATCGATCATTTTACATCTTCAAGAGCTGTTTGATGCCCAAGCCAGAACTGAGAGATACGAGATCTCAAAGCAACTATTCCATTGCAAAATGGCAGATGGTTCTTCTGTGGCCACTCATGGGCTGAAGATGCTAGGCTTAATAGAGAAGCTTAGATCTCTCAGGTTTGCAATGGATCATGACTTAAGTATTAACTTAATTCTACAATCTTTACCTAATAGTTTTTCACAATTTGTGATTAACTATCAGATGAACAAGATTGAATCCACTATTCCTGAGTTGATCAATCTTCTCAAAACTGCAGAGTCCTCCATTAAGAAGGATTCCAATGCAGTTTTAATGGTAAAATCTTCCTCTTCTAGGAAGAAAGTTCAAAAGAAGAAGAAGAAAGCTCCCATGAAGGCCAAATGTGGTGTGAACAAGAAGGACGCAGCTACCAAGGGCACATGCCATCATTGCGGTAAGATGGGCCACTGGAGGCGCAACTGCAAAGCCTACTTGGAGACAATTAAGGACAAAAAGTAAAAGAAGAAGCTAACAAGCACTTCTACTTCTACTCCGGGTATGTTTATGATTGAGATAAATACTGCCTTTAGAAATGAGATATGGGTATTGGATACCAGATGTGGATCTCATTTGTGTAATAACTTGCAGGGACTAAAGAGTAGTAGAAGGCTAGAGAAAGGCAATGTGGACCTATGTACTACAAATGGGGCAAAGGTTGCTGCACTTGCTGTAGGGACAAACAAGTTGAACTTACTTTCAGAATTAATTCTAGAACTACAAAACTATTACTATGTACCAATTTTAATGAAAAACATTATCTCAATTGCGTGTTTAGACTTATATGGATTTCATTTGATATTTCATAATAAATGTTGTTCATTTTCATTGAATGATATTCATTATGGTTCAGCAACTCTGGTTATTGGTTTGTATGTTCTAGACTTGAATAATCTAGTTCTCAATATAAACAATAAGAAATCTAAAATGGATAACTCTAACACATCTTACTTATGGCATTGTCGTTTGGGCTATGTAAATAAAAATCGTGTATCTAAGTTACACAAGTTTGGTGACTTAGGGTCATTTGACTATGACTTGTATAGCACATGCGAGTCTTATTTACTAGGTAAAATGACTAAAACTCATTTTCTAGGAAAGGGAGAGTGGGCCAAGGAGTTATTAGAACTCATACATTCTGATGTATATGGCCCAATATCAATACAAGCAAGAGGAGGTTATAATTATTTTATAACATTTATCGATGATTTCTCATGATACGGATATTTGTATTTAATGAAATACAAATATGAGGCCTTGGAAAGGTTCAAAGACTTCAAAAATGAAATAGAGAAACAACTTGGCAAAAGTATAAAGACTCTAAGATCCGGTCGAGGAGGAGAATACTTGAGCTAAGAGTTTCTGAGTTATTTTAGAGATAATGGGATATTATCTCAATAGACTCCACCACATACACCTCAACATAACGGTATATCTGAGAGAAGAAATCGAACACTTTTGGACATGGTACGGATTATGATGGCTTCTATAGACCTACCAAAATCGTTTTGGGGGTATGCACTAGAAATTTCTGTTTATATACTAAATAGAGTTCCGATAAAATTAGTTGATACTACCTCATTTGAGATGTTCTTTGGTAAAAAAGCAAAGTTATCTCACTTGCGAGTATAGGATAACCAAAGTTAAGGCCATGAAGTCAGAGATGGATTCCATGTACGACAACCAAATATGGACTTTGGTTGATCCACTCAAAAGAATTAAACATATTGGGTGCAAGTGGATTTTCAAGAAGAAAACGGACATGGATGGTAACTTAGTTATCTATAAAGCATGACTAGTGGTGAAGGGTTATCGTTAACAATATGGTATTGACTATGATGAAACCTTCTTGCCAGTAGCCTTGTTGAAATCTATCAGGATACTCCTAGCCATTGCTACTCATCATGATTATAAGATTTGGCAAATGGATGTGAAAATAACTTTCCTAAATGGAAATCTGACTGAGGAAGTGTATATGACACAACCTGAGGGTTTCACATCCAATGATAGCACAAAGGTGTGCAAGTTGCAAAGGTCCATTTATGGACTTAAGCAGGCTTCTAGAAGTTGGAACATCTGTTTCGATGAAACAATCAAAGAGTTTGGTTTCATTCAAAACATGGATGAGCCTTATGTATACAAGAAGGTTAGTGGGAGTGCAATCATTTTCTTATTACTTTATGTAGATGACATATTGCTAATAGGAAATGATATACCTGTCTTGCAAATGGTTAAAATTTGGTTGTCCAAATAACCATAGCTAACCTACTTACGAAAGCACTATCCCAAAGAAACATGATTGTCATGTTGAGTCATTCGGTATTAGATATATAAATGATTGGCTCTAGTACAAGTGGGAGTTTGTTAGTGTTGTACCCTAGAGGCAATTACTTGTGCATTGTATATGACATATTTTATTTTAATAAAAGACATTATTTATCTTACAGTTTCCTTTGTTTACTTTAGGTAATATAACTATTTGATAAAGTCTATAGTACAACACTATGTTAAGGAAATCATGATAGAGATCATGATACGAGATTCCTACTACACTGGATGGTGTTAGTACTTAAATAATCACTAGTCATAGTATTAATGAGACAGGACATCATTAATGCATTAAGACTAGCATGTGTTAGACTTCCTGATTTGATCAGGCGGTGGTTCTCATAACCGTAAGTATTGACATACTCAAAGTTAACACATGGATGCTTGTTAACGAAACAAGTTAATTAGATGACCTAGCTTTGAGATAATCACATGGATAACTATTTAGTGTTAGTGATATAATCTCAATATAGCAAACGTGCAAATATCCTTAGACTTGAGATCACCAAGGTACTTTGTTTGTTGAGATTTGTACTTTGATTTCAATCTCCGGAGCTCGATCGAGGGTTGCTTATGGGATGGATATTTGGTACATTGTGAGGTAAACAAAAGTAGTTGAGAGTGTCAATAAAGAATTTACCATTCCTAATAGTAGGAGCGAATATCTCACGGTCACTTATAGGAATTACTACTCGGAAAGTCTTTGGCCAAGGAAATTGTGTATTGGAAACAGTTCCAATTGATACACATCTACAGTAGTGGGTTCCTGGTACAAGTACTATTGTATTCAGGCCAGAATTAATTCTGAAGGGAGTTGGCACTAATTCTGTACTCCAAACTGAATGAGATATTATATGGTGAAAAGAGTTAATTACACTGAAGTTTGTTATTGAAGGGTTCATGTTAAGCTACTTGACTTCCTGGACACTTGGGTGGTCATGATGTGTTGCTAGATACCGCTCATGATCTGGAAATATGGGTTTATTAATTGATGAATTAATAAACCAATCCTGATTAGAATTAATGCTAATTAATTATGCATTATTAATCTCAAAGACGTTTGGATTAATTCATATTCTCTACCAATTGACTGGGAAACCTAACAGGTCACACACAATAGAGGATTATATACTCAAGAGGTTATTTGATAACATAGTGGGGTTAATTAAGAGAAAGAGAAGTTGTTGTGGACAAATTATAATTAGTTATAATTTGTGGTCCAAGTTGTAATTATGATAACTTGATGTTTCCAATTACAATTAAGAATTCTAATAGGATTAGAATTCTCAGTTTTGGTAGGGGATTTTTTGTGTAACATATAGATGGGATTCACGAAAAACCCTAGAAAGTTGCGTGACACCAAAAGAACACACGAAATCCTTCTCTTCTTCTTTATCTCTCTCTCTCTCGTTTTGCTAAAAAAGAAAACAACCCTAGTCGCCTTCTTGTTTCTACTAGCACAAGAAAGTTTTGTGCTTGAGTATTCCTCTATGTGGATTACTGTTAAAGATAATCACACATTGTAATTATAATAGTTAGACGTTCAACTCACGTAGAGCTTGATCACGAGGATTGCTGGATCATGCCTCCACTTGAAAAAGAAAATTTGTTATTCGAACGATCAAACAAAGGTAAAAAGTTGCTACCTTTATTATCTTTATGTTTTATTTTCCACACATAGGCGGGTCCTGGGATGGTATCTCGTTTATTTTTCACTGCGCCGTATAGGATACGAGCTTGAGATACCAAACACTTAGAAGGGGAGCTTACTGAAACCACAACGGAGCATGATATGGTTACTGAGCAAATACTCACCAGTTGTGGTTATCAGTAAAATTGAAGGTGAGACGTTGGTTACGGCCTTTTGATGTATAGCACCCAGGACAAGTCGAGCTTCTACCTGAAGAAGAAGAGCATCATGCACCACCACCTCCAGCTCAGGCTAGTAGTTCCTAATCCCAATCTAAGGATGACTTTGAGGCTGAGGTGCGAGGTTAATTAGAGTAATTGAGAGTTGGCATAGAGACCCAAATGGAGATATTGCTACAACTTCGGGAGTACATGGCTACCCTCACTAGGAGGCATGATGCTTAGGAGCAACAATGGATGCAATGGATGCATAGATTTCCTAGAACTCAATGAGGCAATGGTAACCATGGGGCCAATCACGAGGATGAGGATGATGAGGATAAGGATGACCATGATGATGAGAATTGAGTATTTTTCCACTAATCTGTATTTCTTTTTTTTAGATTTCTTTTTCTATTTACGTTTTCATGACTTTTCTTAGGCTTTCTTGTTAGTTGTCTTTTCTTTTATTTTGATTTTCTTTTCTTTTTCTAGAGTTATATTTTCTATTTTTGTTTCTTTTATTTTTTCTAGGCATAATTTCCTCAAGAGCTCCTTATGGTAGATTCACATGTATTGGAACTAATCTGCAATGGAAGTATTTTCTTTTCTCTATCATTTCTCTTTATTTATTTTTGGTCATTTGGCCTTACTTTCATTGTTATTTTTGCAGCCATTGAGGACAATGTCCAGTTTAAGTGTGCGGGGAGAGTTTAGCATTGAACATATTTTCCATATATACATTTTGTGCTGAAAATTTTCAATTTTTTTTTTATGGTCTCTCATTGCTTTATCAAGGTTGGATTATCTTTCTTACTTGGCTATGAGTTTTGTCATTCACATGGTGGATTTTTATTGACAATAAAATGGTTTATTGGATGGGATATGTTAAAACTGGAGAATTTGGGTTAATCTTCTTTATGCATTAGTGTTTGAATATTATTTGACTCATCTAATTTGAATATGGAGAATATAATGAATGTGAAAAAAGTTGTTGGCTAACTCTTGTATTATAAGTTTAAACTTTACTTGACTTTAAGTTGTGATAAGGAATATAAGGAAAAAATATCTTTGAGTGAAAAAAAAAATGTGGAAAAACATTTGATTGTGAGTTAAAGACTGAGAAAAATGAGTTGATTGTTATTTTTTTGAAGGTGAGAAAAATGTTTTTGCTTGTTTATGGGGGCTAATATGGATAGTGAACAGAAATCCACTTTCTTAAGACTGTTAATTCCCGAAAGCAAAAGAAAGAAAGAAAGATTGTTGAAAAAAAATGATAAGTGATAACTATAAGGGGGCCAATACGGTGTGTGAAGAGAAATCCATTCATATGAGGCTATTAATTCCCTAAGTCATTGAAAAAAATTTAGAGAAAAAAATTGGAGTGTTTTCCTTGAATCGTGACTTGAGTTGTGCAATTTTTGAATTTATAATGCTTGAGTTGGTAGATAGGTTAACTTGTATGATTCATGTTATCTATGCTTTTGCTTGAAGGGTGAAATAATGTTCTTAGACTAGCATATAAACTTATTTAATTCGACTTCAAGGGCCTTGATATGTCATGTTTAGTACTTTATTTTGTGAACATTTTCAAAGGGTTGAAAGAACGACAAGAACATATCTAAAGTTTAAAAGGTAATTGTGACTTTGTTTTAAGATAACTTTCTGAAAGATAGTCTTGTTTTTTCTTTGTTTTAAAAGGCTTTGTGTGAGGACAAGCAAAGGTTCATGTGTGGGGGGAATGTGATAGAGGCAAAATTCATCGATATTTTTTTAGTTATTTGAGGGTGTTTAGTGATATATTTCTTGTAATAACGAGGCATATTCCTTCATATTTGATGTTTTATCCTTGAAAAGGTGTTTTGGACTTTTAGAAAAACATCGAAACCATCCCATTAGAGCACGGCCGGCTGATAGGGACTAAAATCATCATTATTTTCCTAGTTATTTGAGGTTGTTTTGTGATACATTTATTGTAATAACTAGGCATATTCCTTCCTATTTGGCATTTTACTTGTAAAAAGTATTTTTGACAAATTTGTGCAGATTTGAGTTAAATTCAAGCAAAAAGTGAACAATTCCAGAATGCACTTGGCACCAGGCCCAGCCAAGGGACTAGGCGCCGGGTCCA
This sequence comes from Voacanga thouarsii, assembly GCA_026120185.1. Classification (NCBI taxonomy): domain Eukaryota; kingdom Viridiplantae; phylum Streptophyta; class Magnoliopsida; order Gentianales; family Apocynaceae; genus Voacanga; species Voacanga thouarsii. The sequence goes on from JANUWF010001151.1 coordinate 647,293, forward strand.
TTCTAGTCAAGTAAGGGAAATTAAGCAACGTTTAGGAAGAAAACAAAACAGACTTGGCACCAGGTCTGGCAAGTGGACCAGGCACCGGGTCCATTATGTCCGGCCAGTGAAAACAAAGCAAAAATCCAGAGAAAGAATAGACTATACTTGGCGCCAGGTGGGTCAAGGTACCCGGCACCAGGCATGCTCTGGAAGGCGTAAATCCTGTGCACGAATTTGAAAATTTTCCAAAGATTTCGATATTTTCTAATTCCTACTTGCTAAAATTCCTCCAGCGATGAATTTAGCATCAAAGAGGCCTATAAAAGCAAGAGAAAACACAAGATAAGGTGTGTGGAGGTGGATCTAAGAGCATAAATTCAAATCACTCATTGAATGAGGAATTCACCAAATCAAGGAGGATTGTTTAAGAGACTCTTCAACTGTGAAGAAAGAGGTTTGTCTATGAGTGCTTTCTTTTATCTTTATTTTTTTTCTTAAACAATGATATATTCAATATTTTTATTGTAATTTAACATTATTTTAGGATTTATGATTTTGTGTTAATTTGGTTATTTGATCAATTCTTTATCATCTTTGGTGTTTAATTACTTGTTATCAATAGTTATTGATGCAAGTTCTTCTAATTGACTTGGGACAACGATGTTAATAGTTTCATTGCATTAATTTCATATTTACCTAATCTTAATAGACTTGAGAGACAGAGTTAAGACTATAGGACTAAGTAAGCAAAGATTAGTTGATTTCACATCGAGCAAAGTGTTATTAGCTAATTTCATACTTATATGGAATTGAGCCTTATTCATGTTTTGGTCATATTAGCTTGATTGACAAATCTATTAATATGAATCAAAATATAGAATTCCATGGATTAACAAACGTAGTGAAATTTATCTAAGCAGATTCATGACTTGTGAAATGATTGAATTTTACTTTATATTCCTTCATGATGCCAATATGATAATTAGTTGAGAGAATTACTAGTTTGTTCATGATCAGATTTTCTAGGATAATTGTCTAACTTGCATATTCCTACATCCTTGAGTTGTATACATTTCTTTATTTTTCTTTTTCGTATTTTCTCATTTTATTGGGTCGTTTAAATAATGAATAAAAAGTGATTAGTGTGTACTTTTTCTTTGAGGATCGATGCTCGTTAATTCCCTATACTATGCTTGCAATTAGTATACTTGCTCGTATGTATATGTTGGGATTAATGTTTTAAATAAAACTTGGCTAATGGGTGGATTTAAACTTGATGATTTTTGTACACCTAAAATTTATGCATCATCGGCGCTGGTTGTGACCCACAGAAGTGGCGTCGGCCCCAATTTGGAGAACAAGGGAATTTTTCGGTAAAAAAACAGAGCATGACCGAGCCGACTAGTGTACGGCCTTGCCAAACGGAGCCGCGCTAGCTCTGCTCTGTTCTATGTCGGTGAATTTTCCAATTATGTGCGGATTTCGTAATTTACCAAGAGTTTTAGTATTTTCCAATCTCTACTCAGCTCAGAATTCTTAGGGAATGAATTTTGGCCTCTTGAAAGCCTATTTAAACAAAAAAATACGCACACACACACAAGACAAAGGGGTAAATCCAAGGATCAAAGTTGCCAATCGCTCTAAAAAGGAAGAGATCCATCATTGAAGGGGCATTATTCAAGAGGGTTTTCAATGAAAAGAATGATGGCTTGTCTATGAGTTCTTTCTTTTGCCGTTGTTTTCTTTTTCTAGAATAATGATGTAGTTAATATTTCTATTGTAATTTGACATTGTTTTTGGGATTCATGATTTCTTGAATTAATTTATTCTTTTTGATTATTTGATTATTTGTCTTGGGATTTGATTACTTGTTTTTATTACAAAGTTGATTGATTGATTTGTATATTAACTTGCTTGAAAAGGGGGTTGATAATGACTTTAATTAGTTAATTTCATATTTATTATCTCTTAACTTGCTAGAAAAATGGGTTAATTGTCAAGAACTTGGGTAATCAAAGGTTACTTAATGATTGCTAGAATATGGATTCATTGATTAATTTTATATTATAAATCACCCAAAATATAAGGGTTTATATGTTGATTGATTTTAATGCATTTTTTAGGTAAACTGGTTGAGACAGAATATATTCACTAATTTAGCTAGAAGATAGTGATTCCAAGAATTGCAAATGAAGTGGGTATATTTTAGATTTTTTATGAGACCGAGATGATAATTGATTCTGATATTTGCTAAGTGATTCATTGTCATGTTTTCAAAAGCATGTCTAAATTGCATATTTTTACATCCTTGAGTTGTATATATTTTTCTTTATTTTCTTTTTATTATCTTATCACTTTATTAGGTCGGTTAAACAATAAATGAAAGTGATTAGTGTGTACTTGTTCTATTAAGGATCGATACTTGTTAATTCTCTATACTACGCTTGTGATGAGTATACTTGCTCGTATGTGTATTTTAAGATTAATGTTTTAATTAAAACTTGGCTAACGTATGAATTTATATTTAATGATTTTTATAAACCCAAAATTTACGCATCATTAACTTTATTGAATAAATGTTAAGTTGTTTTTCATTATAAGAGGAAAAGATGTCATCTCCACCATACTTCTTGAAAATTTGAACGTTGTTAGCCCTAAGGGCATTCTCCTGTATTTTAACTTATGATAGACATTGATGAGGACTAAGTTGTGTGATCTAGATGTAATAGGAAATGTTTGATCTTAGTTCTTTCAAGGTATGTAAATGAGACTGCCAAGCAACTCTTGAGTAATGGAATCCAAATCAAGTATATCATTATCTTAAGAGCTTGCAAAATCATGAAGTACTAGTGAAAGACCTATAGACTAGGAATTGTTTTGTCAAGGTATAATGTGTAAATTCCTATGTCTCCTTTACCTTTTGATTCAGTTTTGATTTTACATTGAAGCACGAAAATAAAATGATTTCAAAGAGTAAGCTTTTAGATGTTGGGATTAAGTAATTTGGATGGACTCTGCATCTAAAAGCTTCATCCAAAACTCTGTAACAGTGTCAAAATGTTTCTGCCTAAAAAGTGGCATTTTGGACTCACCTTTTGGATGCATTCTCGTCCGATCCTTGGTTCCAAAACTCTGGAAAATCTGACAGCGAAAAACTAGACATTGCTATGTCGCTTTTTGCTTTTATAAAAGCTTACAAAACTCGATTTTGAAGCAGATTTTTGTGCTATCTTTTTCAGAAATACTCTTACACTTTATAATACAAAAATACCCCTTTTTATTTGTGCTTCAAAGTGAAATAGAATTGTTCTAAAAGAAAAATGTGTTGGTGCTTATTTGTTCACATTCTGCTCAAATCTATGAGCTATTTCTATAATCTTTCTTTCAATCTAACTTGTATCAAGATTGAGAAAGTAAAACCCAGTTGTGGTGAGTCTTGATTTGTCTGTTTAAGAGGTTGGGTGTAAAACAAAGTGTGGTGATCCTCTTGTGTAAGATTGGTGTCACCTACTATCATTGAGTTGGAAAAAGATTTCTAGTAAGTGGTGTTGAAATCTTTAAATGAGAACTTAAGGTAGTGGATATAGATCATCTGAGGATCGAACTACTATAAATTCTTGAGCTATTTTTGCCAAAATTCTTAATTGCATGTTTTCGCTATTTTCCGATCTTAAATGCTACATATTTTCTTCTAAAATCAATAACTAATTTATGACTATTACATTCTGATTTAAACCTATCCTTAACATCTCAACTATTCATCTTCATTTCATAACTTTGTCTTATCATTTTGTACCAATTTAATAGGCACCTATCCAAACTCCTAAAATCGTGAGGCTGCAAAGCATATTCGGTATATTGCTCAAATTTTTAAGGGGACCAAAATTTTAATTTGCATTTGTATGCCAAAAACCTTATTCATCCCCTCTAAGTTTTTCAATTGGTTTCAGAGCGTTGGTCTACTCTATTTTCGGTCTAACAATCGTGTAGAAAAGTTCCTTTTGGCAAACACATATGCTCTTGCTTATGTTGAAGGATTTATAACAATTCCACCTCCTTTGTTCAATGGAAGCAACTATATATTCTAGAAAAACAAAATGAAGATTTTTGTCTGCTCAATCAATTTTAAGTTGTGGAATTTGATTGAGAATGGACCATTCATTCTATCAAAGTTCGTTAAAGGCAGAAAAGTGCCTAAACAAAGTGATAAATATGACAATGAGGACGTTTCAAAAATGACCCTGAATTTTTAGGCAATGAATATATTGTGTTGTGCTTTGATGCTAATGAATACAATCGGGTTATGGCTATGATTCAACCCACGAAATGTGGAGACTACTTGAGATCACCCATGAGGGGACCAATCAAGTGAAAGAATCGAAGCTAGGACTCCTTGTCCGAGACTATGAATTGTTTTTTATGAAGCCAAGTGAAAACATAACCGACATGTTCACTTGATTTACAAACATTATGAATGGTCTAAAAGTATATGGGAAAATACATTCCCTTGGAGAATAAAATAAAAAATTGTTTGATGCTTCGCCAAAGAGTTCGCAACCAAAAACATTGGCTATAGAGGAATCTAAAGATCTAAATAACTTACCCACTGAAGAGCTAATTAGCTTTCTCTTGACCCATGAAATGAAACTTAAGAGGTTTTAAGAACATAATGATGATGAGAAAGGCAAACAGGGAACTATAGTAAAAGTAGTTAATAAAGAGACAACTAGTGATCCCTCTGAATGTGATGATGGCACTGATTTAGACACAAAAGAATTGGCCATGGTAGCTAGAAAGTTTAGAAAAATGTTCAAAAATGGATATTTCAAGAAAGGTAAGAAGTTTGTGAAAAAGAAAAGGCAGACTTCCTCTTTCAAACCTTAATGCTTTGAATGGAAAAGCACAGAACATTTCATTACTGATTGTCCAGTGGCCAAAGAGAAAAAGGCCAAGCTGTTTAGAAAGAAAAGGAATGATACAAAGTTGAAGAAAAGAAAAGGACTAATTGGAATCTAGGATTAAGCAGAATTTGAAACTGAAGAAAGTTGCGATTCAGAAAATGAAAAGGCCAACATATGCTTCATGGCTATGAAGGATACGGTAAATCCTACATTTCCAGACATAACAACTGATTTGCATGTCTCTGATTATGAAAAGCATGATGATCCCAGTGAATTACTTTTTGATATGTTTCATGAATTTAATAAATTGCCTAGAAGAAATAAAGAAATGAAGATGAAAAGTGATTCCTTATTAAATTAGAATACATAGTTATTAAATGAAAATGAAGTCTCACTTGAGTCATATATGCGCTCAGACATTAAACAATACATTATCATCAGCTCATTACATTATATGTCTTTAGAAAATAAATGTTTATGTGATAAAATTTGTTCTCTTGAAACTATGGCCAGCAATTTTGACGCTATGAAAAGTAGAGTCGATAATCTTACCTCATGCATTCAAAAGTTTACAAATGGTAAAAATAATTTGGAAAAATTTCTTGGGGCACAACACATTGCTGGAAACTGAAATGGTCTAGGCTATAGATATGATTTTAGAACTGAAAATCACAAATTTCGCTTTGCAAGAGCTGGTTCATCACACATGACATATAGTTGTTGCACATATTGTGGAAATTTGGACACAAGTATCTAAGTATCATATTATGAAGAAGGTGCAATCTGGCATGAAAAATATTTAGAAGGTGAAAGGAACCATTACTAACCCCTATAGGCCCACAAAAATATAGGTACTAAAATTCATTCTTCCGTCTTGTGTATAGGAACATGTATTGGATAAGGGGAGCTCCACAAAATGATTTTTGGATAGTGAATGCTCACAACACATGACAAGAAATGCCAAACTACTAGAAGGTATTCAAGCTACAAACGATAGATTTGTCACTTTTGGAGATAGAAAGAAAGAAAAAATACTTGGTATAGGTAATATTGGTAAAGGGTCCTCAACCGTTATCAAGCATGTGCTCCTAATTGATGAATTAAAGTACAATCTTCTTAGTATCAGTAAACTATGTGATAATGGATGCAAAGTTATTTTTGAAAAAGATTCTTGCATCATCATGGATAGTTTTGACAATAAGACTATCCTTGCTACTAATCGTGTTGGAAATGTCTATATTCTTTATCTTGATGACCTTATGGCACATGATATTAGATGCCTCTCTATGAATGATGATAGCTATCTTTGGCATAGAAGGTTAGATCATGCATATATTAATTTGCTAAACAAATTATCTTAAAAAAAGCTTGTTAGAGGACTGCACAAAATAAGATTTGATAGAAATCGGGTGTATGACACTTGCCAATTTGGAAAACAAACCAAAGCCTCTTTTAAGCCCAAGAAAAAGATTTCAATATCAAAACCTCTTGAGCTTATACACATGGATTTGTTCGAACCAATGAGGACCACTAGTCTTGGTGGTATGAGGTATGCTTATATAATTATGGATGACTTCTCAAGATTTACTTTGACCTTGTTTCTTACTCAAAAGGATGAAGCCTTCTCTAAATTTACAAAACTACTCAAACATATTCAAAACTTCCTTGGTTGCAAATTGATTTCAGTCATAAGCGATAATGTAACAACCCTACTAAATGTAATAGCGAAAGCATATCAACACCGGGTGTCGCCCCATCCAGTTACCCAGATAAGATGTCTTTATAACGAAAAACCAATAGAGTATGTAAGGTCCAGATCCATACAACAACCCATACTGATGGTCACATGCACATATATAATAAAGATTCTCATACATGAAAATTTCCATTCAACATCAGTAATAAGGTACATTATCCAAAAAGGAAACATCCGGACCTATTCTGCTGTCACTGTAGTATCGTCCTCTATTCGTAGGTCTGCTCAACTTCGGATCCTACAAAAAGGTAAGATGAAAGACACGTATGAGTGAAAAATCACCTAGCGAGTCCTATGTGTGCTAGTGCATTATCAAAGAGGCAGAGTACAAAAAACAATTGAATAGCATATCATTTGTTCATTAGAAATGATTCCAAAACTCTTTAACGAAGAATTTATTCAGAACTCAATCATTTTTGAAAAACTGTATTTCAATTTTCAAATCATTGCCCCAGTTTTCAAATCATGGGAACTTCTCCAATAGAAGGTCGGCCTATATCCACATGCAAGTCCCGCAGTCCTTATCTTCAATGGCACGTATCATTGTACTGAGACCACAGCCTCTAGAACTTAACCGTGCATCGCCAGAATTAGTATATCATAGCATACTTCTGCTTAGGTATACCGCAGCATACCTAGTGTACCGCAACACACAATCTTTTACTTGCTATCATAAGACAATGGTCACAATCCTTATGTAAATCACCATCGAGGTGGCAAGAAGTCAAATGCACCGAGTGTCCTCGCTCGGCATCCAACGAATGACTCAAAATAAGAAGCGCCTACAGACGCGGCAATTGCCAGGTGCTAAAAGGCTAGCCAGGATGACTTATCTCAATATCCTGTCACCCTATTTGGAGTAAGACAATCCACAGAACTAATCGGGCTACTTGGGGTCATCTATCTCTAACATGAGCTAATACAAAGATTAAAGTCTTTACTAAGTACTCAACGTTAACAATACCAACCCCGTCTGACTGATCAGGCTAAAGGGTTATCTGACTCATAGGATTTTCAAATCAAAACATTTTTGGGGCAAAATAACATGTTTCAGAATTTGATCCCAATGACTCAGAAGTTAGATCATCATTCACATAGACTCTGCAGAGCCAATCAATTCATTCCATGGCACATCAGACCAATAAAACAATTTCAAGGATCAAAATGTCGTTTTCCAAAAGTCAATCTCATCACGAGAGATTATTTTCCAAAATCATGTTGAAATAGGATAAAGAGTTCTGTTCATACATCAAAATATGTTTCCAAGAGTATCCAGGTCATTTTTCCTGTACTCAATCACAAAAGTCATTTCTCAAACGTATTCAGGTCATTTTACCCATACCCGATTCCAAAAGACTTTCTAAGGGTATTCAGGTTATTTTATCCTTACCTAATTTGAAAAGTATTCACAGAAGTTCCAATAAGGGTATTTCGATCATTTACCATATACCCGATTTTAAAAGTTTTCATAAACATTCCAATAAGGACATTTGGATCATTTTCCAAATACTCGATTCCAAAAAGAACCCATTTCAAAAAATCCAGAATTCTAATCCCAAAAGAGGATTAAATTCAAAGTTCCCAAATATTTTTCTATAAAATGTTCCAATAAGGGCATTCCAATCAGTTTATGAATACCCGATTCCAAAATTTCCCATTTTCGAAAATTCCAAACATTTAATCCAAAAAGGACTAAATTCACAAAATTCATACTTTAATCATCCAGTAAGGTTTCCAAGCCAATTATGATGTTCAATCGAGTCCAAAATGGCATAAAATAATTCTTTCTCAGATAAACCTTAAACATATTAAGGGATTTCCAAAATGGTATAAAACATAGTATTTCATGGAAAAGTAAAGCACACTAGCTTTCAAAAGATTTTAGAAATCAAAGGGACTCACCTTGTGCCCCAACTAAACTCTTTCCGTTTACGCCCGTTCAACCATCATTTCCATTGTTTTCAACGTTCCGTTAGTCGTTTACCAACAAACCTACACCAAACATCATTTGTTAGTCAAATCGTGTTCGGCTGAAAAATAGCTGATGGGTAGCCGACGTGCCTGACAGTTAGCTTACGTCCAACCGACGTTTAGCCGATGGGGCTGACGGTTAAGGAAAACGTTCAACTGTCGTTCACATCGTTTGACCAATTTTTTCGTTTTCCTTTTTCCACATCCTTCCTCCCTTCATAAATAAGGGATTCACTTCATATTTCCTATTTATTTCTGCTGAAATCATGCAATTAATCATCCTTAAGTTCATTTATTTTCGAACTCATTTTTTTTTGGAATTTCACAAATTGACACATGATTTTATTTTGCACATAACTTTCAATTCACAACTCTGATTTGGCTCTATAATATACCAAAACAACTGTAAGACTCTTATCTATAATTCTGTACTATCCTTTTTCTATGTCATAGTTCCAGTGACATTTTACTGGGCGAGATCCCTAGTAGTTTTGTCTCAATTTCATTATTCATACTTTCTTTTGTTTTCCTTTAGCCTTTAGCACCTTGGAACCATTAATTCATTCAATCCTCCTTCAAATCATCTTTAATTCTAAATTTTTAGATTTTCAGTAGCTTACAAAAGTCACACTTATTCGACACAAATTCAACTCTTCTAATCAAAAGCTAGTTTGAACCATTTTTCCAACTAAGTAAATTCCATTTTTACTCTATTTTGATCACCAACTCTTCAACTGAAAATAGGCCTTCAAGCTACCATAATTATTCAGTTCTTCCTCATACAAAACATCATTCAAAGGCCCTTAGGCAGCCGGCACATATACAAGCATATATAAAGTTCATACACAAAAGTTCACACACAAAAGTTCACAAACCTTAGCTTTGATCTGAAATCAATACATGAAAGTCATGTTTTTATGTTAAAATTCATATCAACATAATCATCATTCGCCCAACAACAACTTTAATGCAAGCAAGGTAGGGTATTACCTTGTATTTGAGGCTTTTTGGTGTGATTTTGCCGCAGGAACACACACACACACACACACACACACACTTCTTTCTTTCTCTCTCCTTTTTCTTTTTCTCTAGCTTTTCTTTCCTTGTTTTCTCTTGTTTTTCCTTCTTCAAGGCTGGCCAAAATTCTAGCTGTTACAACAGTCTTCCCACCGCCATTCTCATAAAAAATTTGGCCAAGAAAATTTTAAATCAATTAATTGTATGGTGGCTAATGTATAGGTGTGTTCCAATGAAAAATTGACACACCAACCACTTTTATTTCCTCCACAAAAAATTCCTTATTTCTTCTTGCAAGGCCAACGAAATTCTTGGCCAATTTTCAACCATTTAACCACTTTAAGATTATGAATTACCTATTCTAAAGAATTGTCACAATTAAGCTTCCACTTTAAACCTAGTAATGTAGCACTTAGAGATAGGATCAAGAAATCCTTACATTGCAAAGCATGGTCTACAAAACTAAGCTACCTCATTTTGAATAGGGCAAATGATAAAATTGGGCAACATCCTCCATGGATTTCTTATAATGTAGCTTTGAGAAATCCAACTCCTTGTGCATGTCAAACTCCACGCATCATTAATTGGACCATTGTTCTCCAAGAATGAGAAAAACCTACAAAATCATGTGAGCAAGAAAAATTAGAATTATTAGCACATTGAGTAGAATCAAAAAAATTTTCCATCACATTGTGCAACTGTTCCTCATTACCTCTCTCTCTTCTTGGTCAATTTGTGGGCCATCACGGACTCTTCACGTAAAGGACACAATTTTTCTCCAAATATTTCCAATGGTGGCTAAAAAATTGCTCATTACCTTTCATCTCGCATTTAATTCATTTATGTAGGGTTTGTTGAATCAGCCGGTGCAACTTCAAGCACTTTATCTGGTACCAGTTCATTCCTGTAAGGCATCCCCTCTTTTCCTTCGATTTTAAATGTGCTTGATGAAAGTATTTCATGGGTCTCGTCAACAATCTCAATTAATTGTATCCTTTGGTTGCTCAATCATTGGGAAAATCCTTTGTGTCACGTAACAGATAAATTTATATTGGTAACAAAAGAATTCACTAATGCTTGAAGTGACGTCTCATTAAAAGCATTAATGTAATCTTTAAATCTTGCCAATCTATCAGCAATGTAACTCCTTTGATTTTGTATCTATAACCACATATTTCTCTATGAACAGTTTTCCATAATGATGTTAACCTCGCACTCCAAGAAAAATAAAAATCCAATCTAAAATATAAATAATAAAAATAAAAAAAACAAAAGCATATACTAATACAAAGAACTAAATATTCAAAAAATATCTAAAAGCAAAAGTTGGTGATATGTACAAATACAATAAAGGCTAAATCAATAAGACTCAAGTGTTAACGATAGTGCCAATCCCTGACAATAGTGAAAAAAACATGATACTTGGATTTTAGGTATATAAAATCATTCATTTTTTAAATCCATTATCAATCAAATTTTAATTATAATGTTAATCCTAAAACTACATATATAGAGCAAGTATACTCATCGCGAGACATAATATAGGGAATTAATGAGTATCGATCATAAATGAATAAGTTATATTAATCACCTTTCATCCTTTGTTTAACCTACAGCTAGACTGATTAAAAAGAAGTAAAATAAAACAAAATAAAACATTTACAAAGTTAAAGAGAAAAGACATGTAAATAGACAGAAAATTTTGAAGGCATAACAATGATGGATTTAGCAATTATCACCATTAATCACCATTCTAGCATCGTGAATGAATAAGATAGATTCCATACTCTCTCAAGTTATGAATTCACTATCTTTTAGCTAAATTAGTAGATATCTCTACCTGACCAACCAACCAAAAGATGCATTAAAAACGATCCTTAACAAATATCCATATCTTTAGGCAATATAGAAACATGAAATCAATTAATTACCCTATCTCTAGATAAAATCGATTAACCTTTGATTACCTAAGCTTTTTACTCCTAATCTCTCTCTCTCGAGTTAGTTAAGAGATAGCAAATATAAAATTAACTAGATTGAGACCACTCCTAATCTATTTCTCAAGTTAATTAGAAGGAAGAATGATCAATTAATTCATCAAATAAAAGAAACTAATCAAATACCAAAAATAGCAATTAATTGATCATATAACCAAAACCATTCCAAAATCATGAATTCAAAAACCTATTCTAAATATAATTAAAACATTAAGTTCAACACTGTTCAAGAAAATAAAAAAAAAAAAAGGTAGGAACTCATAGTCAAACCCTTCTATTCCCAATGAAGATTTCTCCTAAAGCAGTGCTTCTTCTTTGATGAATTCTTCCTTGATTGATTAATTCCCATTTTGGCTTCTGGAATTCATATGTTCTTCTTGTTTTTCCTTTCTTAAATAGATGTTTCTAGTTGCCAAAAATCATCCTTAGAAGTTCTTCCCCATCCATAAGTTAGTTTCCAAAAGATTTGTACAACAATTTCTAAATTCTAATTTAGAAAGGACTTTTTACCGCCTTTATGTAGCATTAGGCCTGTGTCAGTTCCTCTTCTCTAAGCTGGTGCCAGCTTAGCTCTATTTAGAAACCAATTTTGTTCTATTTTCCTTTGTTTTTCGGAGTTGAGTCATGATTGGTTCACCTACTTTGAGCTGGCATCGGTTCACCACTAGAATAGTTATGTTTTAAGCCTTTTTTTTTAAAAAAAACAATTTTCATGCAAAATCTAGGAAAAACCTTCCTATAACCATAAAAACCTCATATAGAAAAATTTCATCAAAACATCTCAAAATAAGGGAATTAAAGAAGATTATGCACAAAAATAACTTAAATTCTTCCCAAATGATTGGAAAAATATAGGTACATTTTATCCCAATCATTATACTATACTGATGCCTTAGTTGAGCTAGCTAGTGGCTACAAATATGGTGGGATCTATATCACGTGTATGAATGATTGATGTGTTATGAGCATGCTATTTGATTATAGCTGATAAAGCATAAAAGATGAGAATGGTGTAATGTTGGGACTCGTTTGTAATACGCTTCAATTTTATGAGTGAGATAAGTCGTAATTTATACGTTGCTATCTCTTGTTAGGTGGAGTTGTGTTTCGAGACCCTACCACCCAGTAATCCATTTTATCAAGTGATTTTGATAACTACATCATTGCCTAACTTATTTTGGTAAATACTACATTGGTTTGCAAGCCAATGTTCAATATAATATTTTATTTTCCAAATTCCTCTCTTTATGTGCCAACATGGACAAAACACACTTTTTCTGCACTAACTACTTTTAATCGAACTTACATTTTTAAAAATAAAATAGATCTTTAATAATGCTTATGAAAAAAAATTACACTATTCCATGTTTGTATGATCTAATAGTTCTAAATGTGTTTGTTTGAGAATGTGCTTAACAGGATAGAGAATCATTGTCTACTCAATTAGGAAAGGCTTCTAGCACCAGCCTTTGAGAACTAGGGTGGGTTTCCTTGTAGGCCACCACCTCTGAGGGATAACTCTCTTTGGATAGGGTGCTAGTACTAGTAAGTTAGGCTAATCCGTACTAGCAACCCAATTCTGATGGGACTGTTATCCAAAGATGGATGACTAGTAAGTTTGAGCAGGAGAAGAAGGAGCATCCTACCTACTGTTCCCAATCACCCACTTCGCAATGATGCAGGATTTTACTGCGACCAGTCATGATGCAGAGTTTTATGACTTACTTGGTTTATGGAATAATATATTGAGTTTCAATTGTTTTAAAAATTATAAGTAGTTTCAATTTTCTGAAAGCATTTCTTGCCTTGTGTACCTTGAATCAAACCGAATTATTTGATCAATACTGTATTTTTAAACCACTCTGTGTTTGTGCTTCGATAAATGACTTGCAAACATTTTCTGTCAATGCTTATGTAAAATTGTATCATGAACGTGTTTTAAATTCACATTGAGCACATACAAGATTTACTGAGAATTTCTTCTCACATGTTTCGCTGTCAATTTTTTTGGGAGTACTAGTCTCAATAAGGTGGGAGGTTGTTAGTGATCAAGACTTAGATTTTGCTTTTATTTATAACTTTCTTTTGTGTGAACTTATAATGCCTTAGGTTTTATTTCTGAGACATTTATATAAGTGTTGAAGAGTTGTATTAAGTTTGAATTTATTTCCTTTTTTTTTTTTTTTGCTCCTATCTAGTTATAAAAACCCCTCGTCATAAGGACGAGACAACATTCCCAACCCTTTTGGGTTACCTAGTAGTGGAGTTTTACAAGTGGTATCGGAGTCTAGGTTTAGGCATTACTGATGTTTACTTGGGATTTAAATTCTTTAAGTATTATGATGAATCACTAACCTAAGTTTGTTTCATGTGTCTAAAATGGTTAGGTATACTGCACAGCTCACAGGGATGGCACCTACCTATACCGATCCAACTTGTAAATCTAGTCCTATTTGATTCTGAGTCAGAGTCTGAACCAGAGTTACTCAAACAAGATGAGAGTGATGACGAGATGGAGATACTAGGGCCACTCCCAGCTCCACCTATCCCAGTAATTGATCTATTCACCGATAATGAAAATGACGAGGATATGATAGAACCACCCCCAACTTAGCCTATACCAGTGATCGATTTAGTCACTGGTAGTGAAGACAAAGAGGACATGATAGAACCACCCCCAACCTCGCGAATACAGGAAGTTGACCTAATTGTAGCTAGTGATGACAACGGAGAAATAGACTATCAGTCACCCTCAAGGGACTTTGAATGAGGAAGAGTTTTAGTAGATACTGGACCTTAGGCTTTGTTGATGAGAAGGATAAAGATTTATCTAAGTGATAGGGGCAAAATTCATCATTATTTTCCTAGTTATTTGATACTCTTTTGTAATACTTTTGATGTAATAACTAGGCATATTCCTTCATATTTGATATTTTGCTTGTGAATATTTTTGACGAATTTGTACAGAATTGAGTAGATCTCGAACCTAGCATTAGGTCTAGCTAAGGCACCAAGCACCAAGTCTGTTTTGGAAAAGAGCAAGTTTGAGAAGAAACAAGAATGGACCCGGCACTAGGTGGGTCAAAGTGACCCAGCGCTAGGGCCACTGTAATACCTCGTATTAGACCACCTTTAGTATGTGGGGGAAAAATCATTCATATCACAGTGTTTTATACTACCTTTGATGATTTGATCAATTTTCATGAAAATATCAATTGTTGTTGCATGAATTAATTTGCTCTTGAAGTGGTTGTGTTATTTAAGTTAGTTGAGTTTTATTTTATTGAGGAGAATTTATTAGAAAAGGGGATGGGGCAAGTGAGTAGGAATCAAGGAGATTTATTAGGAAAATATTTACCAAGAATTAGTGTGGATTAGTGGATAAAGCTTGGAAATTAATTCTTGGTTCTTGAGTTCGATTCCTAGTTATTTCAAATTCTTTCCTTTCTTTTGTTTTCTTCTTCCCTAACTTTTTTTCCCTTGGCTGAAACACCCTAGGGCTGTCGCCACTTTGGAAACCAATTTCCTAAAAATTAGGAGTGTGATTTATCTTGGAAATTATTTTATAAAATATTTGCGAGTAAATTAAAAATTTGTTCCTAAGATCTTATCATAATCTTTTAGAGAATTTTAAAGATTACTAATCTAGATTTTTGAAAGCTATATCCAAGTAATATATTAGAAGATAAAATATATGAAATTATATAGGTATTATTTTTAAGGAGATAAATCTCTATATTTTAATTTTCTTCAAATAGTATTTTTTTTTAGAAAATAAAAGGATAAAGGTTGGATTTTAAATGAAGTATTTATCTCTTGGATAAGATGATGATTTTCGAAAATTTAGGAAGAAAAAGGAAGAAGATTTCGGTAGCTTCAAGGAATTAGGAAACCAGAATTTTCTTTACAATATAATTATTTATTAGCTATTTAAAAATTACTCAAATTAAAATAGAGAATTAATTAAATTAATTCTTAAGTAGATAACCTAATTTCTTTCTATGATTTTTTGGAAAATTCCCTCATTGTTGCCGCCACACATAGGGTAAAGATAGCTTACCTAAAATTCTCCAAAACCTAACTATGGTTAACCAAGAAAACCTTAACCAACTAGGACTTTGTTTTAGCCAAAAAAATACCAGAAATTCCCCTCAAATTCCTTCAGAATTTCGGCCATAACCATCCCTATTCTGCACGAAATTTTCAGCAAAAATCTGCACAAAAACTCCTCCAACTAGCGAGCAAAATACAGCTACACAAAGACTTTTTTTCCTTCTCTTATTTTCGCAACTATAGAGACCAAAACCAACCAGATTTCTTCTCTCATTTTGTCCATATTTTCCTCCCACTTTCTGTTCAAAATTTTGGCCATCCTAAGCTACAAAAATACAGCAACAATCAGCCCTAAACTTCTGTCCAATTTCGGCACCCATAGAAGAACCCAAGCTGTCCAACTTTTCTCTTGTAATCAAGACTCCATAGTAAGGTAGAACTCCTCCAAATACCTAAACACCAAACCCTAGACTTTTCTATCCAGCAGACACCCTTTTAGCCCCTTAAACTCATGAAAAAACTAGCATTCAACTTGCTCCAAAATTCAGCCAGCTTACCCCAAAAACAAAAGCCAAAACCAAAACTCTCTACAGGGTAATTGATCTTCAACTCTTCTATTCATCTCTTACTCCATTCTTTTCTTTTTTTTTTCTTCCTTAAATCAGGTCCATAAGGGACTGATCTCATCCCTCCCTTGGTGAGTCTCTATCAAGTCATCCAAGAGGACTAAACTCTTCAACTATCGATTGAAATCAAGCTAGTCAACAAGGAGTTGCCATGTTTTAAGTTTAAATCGCTAAGAGGTAATCAAAATCCTATCTTTACTGATTTAAATGGTCTTAAACTTGAAAACATTGGCTTAAGGATGCTTATGGATTCTAGCATAAAAGTAGGAATAAATTAGATTGATGAATATATTGGTGTAAGCCATAGATAAAGCATGTATGAGATAGGACAATGATGTATCTTATCATGATGAATCTAGATCTATGCTAAATAGACAAAGATGGGATCTTTAAATGTTTATGGGACTGTTTATGATGATTTTATGTTAATTGAATATAGTTGTCATATGGTGAGTTGATCTAGATCAATGCATGGTTATGATCAATAAAATAGTAAAGAGAAGTTATACGCGCGATTTAATGAATTAAAGTCATTAGATACTATGGTTTAACTAGGTGATTAAGGAGATCATAGAGAGTCATATTGTATGAAATAATAGATGGAATGATTAAATTCTAATTGTGGGATTATTTGCTCTAGATAAGGAATGAGTGGAAATAAGAGCAATCGATTGAGTTGGATCTAGCTGTGATCTATCTAAGTAAGTCCCTGCATAACTGTTTTGATAAATGTTACTTGTTTGCAAGCAATTTTTACAATGTTATTTGGAATTGATGTCAATATAATGTTTTAACACAAGGATTAAGACTTGAATAAAAATCATGAGTTATACCAGATTGTTGTGATACTTGGATTGAAAATGTGAATGTTTTATTTTCAAAACGAATTTACTAAATTTTAATTATTCAAACTCAAAAACGATTTCTTACACTATTGTCAAATAGTTTGAAAATGCTATTACGAAAATCACGTTTTGCAATAAAACTAATCAAAGACTTTTGAAAAAAGAAAAATGATTTTGCCCTTAATTAGGGAGCGTTGAGTACTCAGCGAGGGTAGGCTAGTAGTACTAGTTTCGAAAAGCAAGAATGAGTCTTTTAGTAGGATGCCACCTCCAAAGATAAACTCAACTTAGAGAGGCGACAGTACTACTTAGTCAGGCCATCCAAGCTAGCAAAATTGGTCCATGTGGACATTGTTGATCCGTAGTGGACAACCAGAATATTGGGTGTAGAGATGGAGGAGTATCTCACCTAGTGGGTGGATCCCCCATTGTCCATTGTTGAAAGAAAACATTGCAAAGCTATCATGGTGGTAACCATGATATGGATTATGTTACTATATTATTGAATTATTTACTAAACTCTATTTAATGAATTATGAATGTGATGAAACAAGGATTTATTGTGAACTGTTTTGGATTTATTGAGCAAGGCTCATTGCTATAACTATTATTGGTGAAATTGACTTGCAAACATGATTTTGTGATTTGGATAAACCTACATATACGAAATGGATTCAATTAATACTTGCACACATGGGACTTACTGAGATGTCAATCTCACACCTTTTATATCATGATTTCAGGGGATTGCTTATATTGAGCAGGGTGAAGCATTAGGAGATGAACTCTAGTTTATTTATTTATTTATGTTTTGAATTTTTTTCAAGAGACATTTGTTAGTTTTGATTTTTTAGACTTATATAAGTTTTTCTTCCGGATGTAATGAAATTATTCCTTTAATTTTATTTGGCAAATTTTTTTTCTTTTATATCTCATTATAAAGACCCCTAGTCCTTTAGACGGGGCGATATCCTGCCCTATCTAGGTACTTATAGTGTGGGGTGTTACAATCACTCTGTACAGAGGCGATGAATTTTCCTTTTCAGATTAGATTTTGGCATTTTCAGTTTGATTCTTTTGGGAACTCTTTCAACTATAGAAAAAGACTCTTGTAGGCACTTTTTATCAATTAGAACTGCTATAAATATGAGAGAATAACATTGTACAAATGAGTTTTCATAGTTTTCAATTCTTCAATTTAATATCTTTAGAAAACTCCTAGAGAAACACCAAGATGTATGAGGGTCAAAGGAGAATTTTTGGAGAAGAAGAGGAGGTTGCTTAAGAAGGTTTCAAGGAAGAAGAAGAAGAATGCTTACTTGGCTATGAGTGGTTTCTTTTACTCTTCTTTGTAATTTATGGACAATTTGATATTAATGTTTTAATTGTCTTTAGAAGATATTCTTTTGGATTCATGATTTTGTATTGATTTTAGTTCTTTGATCAATTTATGGCTATTCTTGGTATTTGATTACTTGAGCATATATCTTGTTAGATTGATTAGTTCTCTTTTAATTCACTTGCAAAATGATGCTAGGAGAGAATGGCCAACTAATTAATTCAATACTGGTTATTCTTAACTTGCTTGAAAAAGAGGTGAAGGGTAAAGACTAACTAATCAAAGAATGGTTGATGATTGCTAGAATATAGATTCATTGGTTAATTTCATACTTTAATCACCTAGAATATAGGGATCTGTGTGAAGATTGATTTTAATGCATCTTTTGGGAAAATAGACCGAATATGTTCACTAATTTAACTAGAAGATAGTGATTCCCTATATTGCAAAGGAAGTTGGTCTAATTTAATCATTTATGATACCAAGATAATAATTAATTGAGAGAATAGCTAGTCAATCATTATTTTTAAATAAAATATTTCTATCTAGTTGCATGTCTTTTATCCTTATTTTCACTCTTTGATTATCCTTGTGACTTTTCTTGTATGACTTGATTTTCTCTAGTATAATGGGTTAGTGTTTTGTTTACTTCTATTCTTTTATTTTATTAGCTAAACAATAAAGATTTGGGTAAAGTAAGACAGGAGTCTAAGTTCCTGTGGATTCGATATTTTCTATTCCTTATACTATATAATGGGTATAGTTGCCGGTATGTGTGGTTTTAGTGATTAGCATTTTATTAAAGCTTGATTGATTATGTAATTTGTTGGTAATATTTTCTATACTAAAAAACATGTATCAAGTTTTTGGCGCTTTTGCCGGGGATGGGCACTATCAGAAACACTCAAATCTTGTTGATTTAGTTTTTGTTGTATTTATAAATACCACTAACTTTTGTGTTTATGTAGTTTGTGAATATTTGTAATTTGTGTATTTTTCTTTTCTTTATTTTTCTGTTATTTTTGTTTGTTTTTTGTTTTTCTTTAAGTGTTAGGTTCAAAACATTATCATGGACAATTATTCATGGGCACAATATCAAAGGAGCTACAATAATGATATATTGACAAAGTTACAAGCTTAGATTGACACTTTTTGTGAGATATCACTTGAAGCCTCAATGCATTCTTTTGTCACTAATACAAATTTATCTATTAAGTGGCATGAAGAAGTATCTCCACGTATGAGCCATCAAAGAATATAACTACCCAAGTTGGTTGAAGATGCCCTAAAGGCCCATACACTTGAATAAAAGAATTCCCAAGGACATGAGAGAGGGTATGAAGAAAAATTGCCCAATGTGGAAAGGGAGGTATTCGATTCTCCTCTATGTGCTAATAATTCTAATCTGTCTTTATCACATGATTTCTTATGTTCCTCTCCATTCTTGGAGGGCAATGGTTCAAATGATGGTGTATGGAGTTTACCGTGTCTCAATGAGTTATATTTGTCCATGATGTACCATAAGAAACCCTTGGAGGATGTTCACAACTCATACCCTTCACCCCAATTTTAGGAAGGTAACTTGGTAATTGAATATGTAGTGCAAAGTAAGGATTTCTTGATCCCATCTTTGAAATCTACACTATTAGGTTTAAAGGAGAATTTTAATTGTAACAAATCTTTTGAAGGGATAAGTGGTGATTCTAATTTTTATACACTTTTTAGGCATAAATTACATCTTTGTGATGGGAACTTGAATTGTATTTCTAAAAAGATGCTACGGAAAGGGGATCATGCATTTAAATTCATTGCAACTAATATTTGCTATGAACCCTTTATTTTCCAAAAGCCTCTCTTATTTCTACTTTCATCATCCTTACCTTTTTCATTGACCATTAATGTCTTTTACAAAGGGATGATGAGAAAGCATGATGAGTGCAAAGAGTTTATCTCTTTATTTTGTGTATGGAGTTATTAGGTGTTATTTCTCCTAAATAAGGAACATATTTTCCATCTTAAGTGTGAGGGAATACGTCATGTCTTTTTTTGCTTTGTTAGGATTTTTATTAGTATTTTTTTTATTTAGGCGTGTCTTTATTTTGTTATTATTTTCCTTGTGCTTTCATGTGTGTTTTATTTTCCAGGTTTAAATAAATATTTCTTTAACAAGCTCTTCTATTCTTCTCCAATTTTTATAGTTTATTAGAGCATTATTGCACTTGGAGAGTATTGTTTAACCTTCTACCTCCTTTATCATTTTTTGTCCCTTTAGAGATGCTTTCTTGTGTTAATTTTTTGCCAATGAGGACATTGCCCAATTTAAGTGTGGGGGAGTGGTTTAGTGATATTCTTTGTCCAAGTTTTTATCAATTAGTTTGGTGTTTTCTTGGTATTAAGCTACTATTTTGAAACTTTTGACAAATTGACAAATTTAGAAATTTGAAAATTTTGAAGCTACATTGAGTTTATTTGTCTATAATGAAATTTTGTTTTTCAACTTTGGGTATAGATTTGTCATTCAGTACGATTGAATTTTTATTTAAAAGGTAAACTTGTGTATTAAGTTAGATTTTGCTAAGTCTTGATAATTTAAGTCAACCTTGGTTATATTTGGTATTTGAGTTTTGTTTTATTCTTTAAGTTTGAATGTGAATGATATGATGAAATATGGGAAGAGTTGTTGATCAATCCTTGTATTATAGATTTAAAATTTGCTTAACTTTAAGTTGTGAATAAGGAATGTGAAAAAAAAAAATTTGAGTGAAAAGAAAAAAAATATGAGTTGAAAAAAAAAACATTGAGTTGAAAAAAAATATATGCTTTTATCTTTGAAAGAAAAAAGAAAAAAGGACCTTTTGCTGAAAAGGGGATTAATATGGAGAGAAGTAGCAAGTATTCTCTCCTGAAGCTATCTTGAAGGTAAGAAGGCAAAAAGGTAAAATGGCAAGAAAGAGCAAAAAAAAGAAAATTGTTGAGGAAAGAAAATGATGAATGATGACTATAATGGGGCCAATATAGTGCGTGAAGAGAAATTTGTTCACTTGAGGCTAAGTCACTGGAAAAATTGAGAGAAAAAATGGAGTGTTTTCCGTATTTCATTAACTTGAGTTGTGTAAATTTGAGTTCTTAATGCTGGAATTGGTTGAATGACTTAACTTGTATGATTTATGTTATCTATATTCTTGCTTGAGGAGTAGGATAATTTTCTAGTACCAGAAATAAGTTTGTTTAACTTAACTTTGATAGTTTTAGGATTACTTGATTTAATACATGAGTTTGAAAGGTTTTCAAATGGTTAAATGAATGACAAGTTTGTATTTGAGGTTGGAAGAAGATTATTCCTTTATTATAGATGAATTTGCTAAGGATAAGTTGAAAAGTTGTTGTCTTAAGCCATTTGTTGAGTGTTTGAATTCTTGTTTACTTGAGGATAAGCAAAGCTTAAGTGTGGGGGAATTGATAGGTGCTAAATTCATCACGATTTTTTTTAGTTATTTGAGGCTCTATTGTGATACTTTTGATGCAATAACTAGACACATTCCTTCCTATTTGATTTTTGCTTATGGAAAGTGTTTTTGACGAATTTGTGTAGAATTAAGTAGATTTTGAGCAAAAAGTGAAAGATTCCAGATTGCACCTAGCGCCAGGTCTAGCTAAGGCACCAGGTGCCAAGTCTGTTCTGGAAAAGAGCAATTTTGAGGAGAAACCAGATTGGATCCGGTGCCAAGTGGGTCAAAGTGACCCAGTGCCAAGCCCACTCTGTGCAGAGACGGTGAAGTTTCCTGTTCAAATCAAATTTTGACAATTTTAGTTTGATTCTTTTGAGAACTCTTTCAACCATGAAAAAAGACTCTTGTAGACACTTTTTGGAAATTAAAATTCCTATAAATACAAAAGAATAACATTATACAAATGAGTTTTTAGAGTTTTCAATTCTTCAATGTAAGTTTTTTAGAAAACTCCTAGAGAAACACCAAGATTTAAGAGGATCAAAGGAAAATTCTTGGAGAAGAAGAGGAGGTTGCTCAATAAAGTTTCAAGGAAGAAGAAGAAGGTTTACTTGTCTATAAGTGGTTTTTTTCCCTCTTATTTATAATTTACTGACAATTTGAGATTAATGTTTTAATTGTCTTTGAAGGATATTCTTTAGGATTTATGATTTTGTATTGATTTTAGTTTTTTTTAATCAATTTATGGCTATTCTTGGTATTTGATTACTTAAGCATAATATCTTGTTAGATTGATTAGTTCTCTTTTAATTCACTTGCAAAACGATGCTAGGAGAGAATGACCAACTAATTAATTCAATACTAGTTATTCTTAACTTGCTTGAAAAAGAGGTGAAGGGTAAAGACTAACTAATCAAAGATTGGTTGATGATTGTTAGAATATAGATTCATTGGCTAATTTCATGTTTAAATCACCTAGAATATAGGGGTTTATATGAGAATTGGTTTTAATGCATCTTTTGAATAAATTGATTGAGGCAGAATATGTACACTAATTTAATTAGAAGATAGTAATTCCATGGATTGCAAACAAAGTGGATCTAAATTAAATCCTTCATGAAATTAAGATAATAATTGATTGTAACATATGCTAAGTGATTCATTATCATGGTTTCAAAAGCCTTTGTCTAAATTGCATATTTGTACATCCTTGAGTTGTACATATTTCTTTATTTTTTTTTTTATTATTTTATCACTTTATTTGGGTCGGTTAAACAATGAATGAAAAGTAATTTGTGTGTACTTGTTCTTTTAAGGATCAGTACTCATTAATTCCCTATGCTATGTTTGCGATGAGTATACTTGCTCGTATGTGTATTTTTGGGCTAATGTTTTAATTAAAACTTGACTAATGGATGAATTTAAATTTAATGATTTTTATATACCCAAAATTTACATATCACTAAGAATACTGGAGGCTGGTTATATGAGTTTAACACTAAAAGTTTTGATGATGAGTAGACCTTGGGGAACTACTATGAGTGTTAGAACCCTGGGAAACCCTAATAATTCCCTTTAGACATTTACAATAAGTCTAGCACTCGAACCAAATGTTATTTCTTTTCTTTTATTTCCCCGGTGTATTGTTTTATTAAAATAAGAATGTCTTTAGACATTTACTCTTTCATTGTAAAAAATTTCTTTTATATATCATGAGTAAACTTTTTCTAAATATACGCTTACCTTGATAAATTTCTTCTATTTTTTATTTACGTTATGGTACCAGAAATCTTTATGATGCACCACTCTCATGAAATATCATTTCTTTATGGGTTGGGTTAGAATACCTGAATATCTTTTGCTTTCCCTTCATTGGCTAAATTTGATGATAATTGTGACATGAAAAGGTCACCAAAGTATAGAATGGTTATCCACAGTAGCGGAAGGCATGCAGCTGAACTAGCAACGCTAGTGTATGAACCTGCACCACCCTCTATACCCGAGAAAGTAGTAGAGGTCAATCAGGAACAAAGGGTTGAACCCAAGGAAAAAGAAGAGATATCATTAGGACAATACTTTAACATAATCACAGAGCTTCTGCATATTTTGTCTGAGAGAAGGACGTCCCGAGAGGAAGGCTCTGGAATAGTTTTTGAAATTCCAATTACCCATGCTCTTCAACGAACAAAACAAGATTAGAAAGCTGAGTAGCAGACGGAACCGATGGAAGACACCTTCTCCGCCCCGAATATCGAATGGTGAAGTTTGCTACATTTCGACTAATAGGACCCGCATGCAACTAGTGGCAGTGAGTCCAGTAGGAGTGGGAATAGGCGGGGCATGAATGGACTTGGAATGCATTTGTTGAGACCTTCAGAGTGAGGACAAGTTCTAAAACCTAAAGTAGGGGAGCATGTCAGTGACCCAGTACGCTGCCCAATTTAAGAAGCTTTCAAAATACTATAAACGACAGGTGGACACTGAACACAATAGGACACGTCAGTTTGTGAAGGCACTTAGGTAGGAACTATGAAGAGGCTTAGCATATTTTCTACCCACAACTTATTCTGCCACGGTAGATGCAGCCACAAGGATTGAGAACGAAGACAAGAGGTGGGTGACTCATAAGACACTATTTTCATCGAAGCCAAACATTAATAAGTGAACCGCGAATCAGAAGTAGGTAACAAAGGGAAATAAGTCCAAACCATTCCTATGAATACCGCGCCCAACCTACCTACATGTTATTTCTATAGCAAGCGAGGTCACGTTGAGAACGACTACTGGCATAAAAATCTAGCAACAAAGTGCTACAACTATAGGGACCCTAATCATCTAAAGAGCAACTACCCTGAGTCACTGAGGATCAACCAAGAAAACCTGACCCAAGCATAGCCAGTAGAGCATTAGAGGTTGGGCTAAGCAAAGGCCAAGGTCTTTGCACTGAATCGAGTAGAAGTCAATGCAGACGCAACTGTTATGGAAGTTACACTGTCTATACAAGGTTATTTTATGAATATTTTAATAGATCTTGGTTCAACACACTCCTATATTACTGAAGTTGGTGCAT
This sequence comes from Voacanga thouarsii, assembly GCA_026120185.1. NCBI lineage: Eukaryota > Viridiplantae > Streptophyta > Magnoliopsida > Gentianales > Apocynaceae > Voacanga > Voacanga thouarsii. The sequence goes on from JANUWF010001151.1 coordinate 672,299, forward strand.
TAGGGTGGAGTTACCTTATATTTTATTATTAAGTACACTATTGAGGAACTCGGTGGAGGCTGGTAAATACATCCTGAATTTTGATGTTCAAGTTAGAAGCAAAAATCTAGAAGCCGACCTTATTATAATGGATTTTGAAGATTATTATTTGATTTTGGGATGGACTGGTTATCTAGATATGGCACTCAAGTGCACTATAAGAGCAAAGTGGTACAATGCATCCGAACAGGACGAGATATACTGGAGTTTAAATGGAGCCGAGTTAAAGAGTTAAAATTCTTAATAGCAAGAACCGAAGCACGAAAAATGTGAGGAAAGGATGCAAGAAATACTTGGCTAAGCATAGCCAGTAGAGCATTAGAGGTTGGGCTAAGCAAAGGCCAAGGTCTTTGCACTGAATCGAGTAGAAGTCAATGCAGACGCAACTGTTATGGAAGTTACACTGTCTATACAAGGTTATTTTATGAATATTTTAATAGATCTTGGTTCAACACACTCCTATATTAATGAAGTGTGTGCATTAGGGTGGAGTTACCTTATATTTTATTATTAAGTACACTATTGAGGAACTCGGTGGAGGCTGGTAAATACATCCTGAATTTTGATGTTCAAGTTAGAAGCAAAAATCTGGAAGCCGACCTTATTATAATGGATTTTGAAGATTATTATTTGATTTTGGGATGGACTGGTTGTCTAGATATGGCACTCAAGTGCACTATAAGAGCAAAGTGGTACAATGCATCCGAACAGGACGAGATATACTGGAGTTTAAATGGAGCCGAGTTAAAGAGTTAAAATTCTTAATAGCAGGAACCGAAGCACGAAAAATGTGAGGAAAGGATGCAAGAAATACTTGGCTTACCTCATAAATTAGCCTAAGAATCGGTGCACTCTAGAGAATACTGTAATAGAGAAGGAATTCCAGGATGTGTTTCCGGCTGAACTAGATTGATATTAGTTTTTCGTGCATTAGAAATAATATAAAAAAAAAGCCACATAATTGGTCAAGTTTTCATTAAAATATCAAACATAAAAACCACATAATTGGTCAAGTATACCTATCGTGTAGTATAGATAACAAGGTAAGTATCATATTTCTCGAGTAAGAAAGCAAATACTTTTACTATACTATTATCTCATTGTTTGGTCAACTCATCATCTAGGTAAAATTGATGAATCATTAAAGGAATTAGCTAACCCCATCACATTAAAATTCACTCAAGGTCACCAAGCCTAACGAAAGAAAGAAAGAGATAAATAATGCAAGTAAATAGAATCTCCCAAACCAGGTTAAACCTCAACTACCTAAATTAGCTAATTGACAACTTAAATTAGGCACCGATAGATAATTTCATACGAGACTCACACTCTCTCGAGTTATAAGCCCCCTACCCTTATCACAATTAGTGTGTATCTTTACCTCACTAATCAAACTTAAGGAGTATTAAGATCAATTACTCATCTAATTTGGGGGAAATGAAGCACCTATCTCTAGGTGACCTCACAACCTTACAATCATCAAGTTTTTACTCTCAAATATTTCTCTTAAAACGATCTAAAAGAAACCTATAAAGTAAATCTACCAATCGAACCTCTCAATCCTAGTCCCATCTCACAAAATAATTTGGACAAGCAAACCTAACTAATAAGAAATACACAATACACAACAAGTAATTGAATATCTAAAATAATTTGTAAATAACTCAAATAGATGTCAAGGTATAACAAAATAAGAGTTTAACCTTTTAAATACATCATGAATCAACAAATGTGTAATTAAAATCAACAAAGAAAAGCATGAAAAAAGAAAATAAGTTCATAGACAAGTTGATATCTTCTTCCTCTTGTGATTTCCTCTTGAAGATACTTTTCCCTTCTCCAAAAGAGACTTTGATCCTTCCTTGGGCTCCTTCTTGGTGTTCTAGGGTTTGAGAGTGTCTCTCCTCCTCTTTTAATCGTGCTTGGAATGACTGAAATGAAGGTATATATAGTATAGCTGGAAAAAAACCCTTCAGATCTGCAAAATTGCGTGTTAACCCAGGGCCTATTGAAAAGCTAGCCCGACACTGGTTATGTACAAAACTCTGAATTTCTCAATTATAACCAACACCTATTCATGGTCTGGTTCGACATTGGTTTAGCCTCTGCTTAGAATTGGTACAGCTTTATCAAGCACTCCGGCTCCCATTCCGTATGTAGTTTGGCACCACTTCATTCTCTGATCCGGCATCGATTTTGTCTAGTGAGCGTCTCAGCACCTCTTCAAACTTTAGTCAGGTGCTAGTTCTCTATTCTTTATCCTTTTGGCATTGTTTTGCCTTATTTCTTCAGTCCATTTTCTCATTTCACATCCTGTACAAAACAAGGCAAAATAATGGAAATGAATAGCCTTCTATTCACAAATTGAACACTATTCAACACAAATGGCTCGTGAAATATGGCAATAATAAGCATTCATCACTCCTCCACACTTAGCTTTTGCTTGTCCTCAAGAAAATTAACAAAATCATTAACCACTCAAGTGAAAAGCGTTTTCAATAAGAATGGATTTTTAACAACAAATGACAATCTTGATAAGGATATTATTTTTATTTTGAGATGAGAATTCAATTCAAGAATATTGACCGGGTTAAACTCATATAAACACGTATTTAAATAGATAAAGCTAAAGCCATCAAAGTTGAATTAAACAAGTTTATAAATGCTCAACGTGCTTCACCCCATCTGGGTCAAGAGTACAAACCAAGTGATTCATATAAACTAGAATTAATGGGTTAATTCAGGTTCTAAAACTTTCTAACTACTATAACCCAAGTAGTAAATAGATGATTGGTCCATAAGCTCACTTTTACTGGGTAATGTAATAGCTTAATAAAAATAGAATGAGAGATTTTCAACTTTTACATTACCCTCTTTAAAATCTCACTTTTTGTCTAAGGTAAAGTAATACAAACGTCTAGTAAAGATATATAATAAAGATTTTTCTGCTTTTGCATTACTTTGCCAATTTTTAGAGTAAGATAATGCAATCACCTAATAGAGACATAATGGACGATTTTCAACATTTGAATTACTTTACTCAAATCTCTCATGTTTTTATCCCAATCCATATTTACTCACCCAGAATAAGAACTAGTCATACCATCGAAGAACCAAGATTAACCCAAAACTCATGCTTATACTTTATCACAAAGTTATCAAACCATTCCCAAGAAGAAAAGTGTCACAACATTTACTCAAATATAAACAAAGTTAATTCAAATTTTCAAGACATAACATATATCACATTACACATTTACCTAAGAATATCCCAATTAAAATAAATTCTATATCAAATTCTCATGCCAAAAGAAAGAGAGTAGCAATCCTATGGCAGTCAAAATATGCCAAATTTTTTTATAAAAAAAAATTAGCTCAATTTTTCAAAACCTCGAAACAAAATAAAGAACCAAGGAATTTAGTGAATACTTGCAAGAAGTAAAGCCAAATCCGTAAATGGACAATGTCCCTCATTGGCCATAAATAAGAACTAAAAGAGTAAAAACACGGCGAGAAAGAGAAAAACAATACTTCCCAAGTGTGATGTGCAATTCCACAAGATTGTTTGATGAGACAAGAGAGAGCATTTCAATATATTCAACAAAAAAGTTCCTTCCACAATCACAAAAAAAAAAAAAAAGAATGATAAGTCAAATATGGTAATATAAGTGGAATGGAGAAAGTGTAATCTAAATAAAGAAAAGTATAAATGCTAAGTATCCATGAAAATGATAAAAATATATACAAAATAACTGTCTCAATCAAAATGAAGTAAAAATGACAAAAATAGAAATTGAAGTAGAAGCATCTACCAGTAGGGGGAGAATGAGGGCTGCTTGGGCGAGGCTGATCAGGTGCAGCATCTATGTCATTAGTGGGCTCTTATGGTAGAAGATGCAAAGCAGCTACTTGCAACCACAGTTAGCACAAGAACTTGCTCTATCGATACTAATGGAACCTAATCTGCTCATATTTGCAGCTGAAGTGGTCATGGATCTATCCAAACATGTCTCGAAGTTGCGCAACCTCTACCCTCAAAGCAGTCTGCTCCATCTCTATGCGGCCCACTACCACTCTAATATCTACCTGGTAGTCTTCAGTAGTTCCGGGTCTACTCCTAGGTTTTCAAGGCTGTGGCGATAGCATGTCTATAGGTGGCTCGCCTATTGGCTACACCTCACCCTCCTGTGGCTCATGTGGTGGTTGTGGTCATATATGGTTTGTATGTACCCCTTTCCCTTTACTGGTTCCAATATTTTCTCCACAGGTCCCTCTTTTTCCTCCTCAGTATCTTCCCTTTGGTTGCTTGCCAATACCTATGTTATTTTACCGTTCATTGGTAAATGGCATTGCAACCCATGTTTCATTGGTACTGGACCTTTCATGTGTATGTACTATATACAATTTCTATATTAGCCTTTCCTTCATTGATTGCACCTTCAACTTGGCGTGGACTAAATGAACCCCGACAAACAGTGCATATAACAAGGAAGATTGTATACTAGATAACTCGTTTCAAACTCAAGTGTTTTGGGTCTATAAACTAATTAAATGAAAGGTCATTCAAGCTGCCTATAAATGGGAAGCTAACCCAAATCAGACCTAGCAATTGAGATTGTCTTAGCAAGTGAGCACATAAACATTCTGCTTACAAATGTCAGTGAACCATCTACTTCTTCTCTAGTGGAGGTGCAGGGAAAATCATTCTTGAACAAGGCCACCCCTGCAGCAACCACCAGCCTCTTCCCCAGATATTTCTTTCTCGGTTTAATTTGCTAGAACCTATGTTTTAAGGGAATGCTTTTTACCCCTTTTCTTCCACAGAGGTTTCTTTTTTCCCTAGAAAATTCCTTCCCCCACCCACCCCCTAGGGCAGCCACCAACCTCTTCCCCTGAGATTAAACAAGACAATTGATACTTGAAAGGCAATAGTGCAATTGCTGGCCAAAAGTGTCCAAGTTGCGGTATATCATGAAAAACAACATATGCTCCATTTGGATTCCAAATATGTTTTGTAACCTATTTAAATGTAAAAGGGGAATAAGAGAAAAAGGTAGAAAAGGAACTTTTCTTGCAAGGGGATACTTATAACCAAAACTCATTCACAACTCTGCATTAAAAGAACAAAAAGTACATGAAATTGCAGACAAAACAAGCAGTCACAGCAATGCTTCAACAGTTATGAACAGCAATTTCCGCAGTTGTGAACAGACGAAAAGGCCGAGAGTTAAAGGGAAGGGAGGAAAAATTCGTAGGGTTTTGATGCGGAAATTTCGTTAAATGGGGTCATTTTGGGGGGAATTTACGACAGTGGGGCGGCTGAGCGGAGAATTCCGGATGTAGTGAGGTCGCATTTCCATAATGCGACCTTATTTAATAAGGTCGCATTATGGAAATGCGACCATATTCGCCCTTGCTCCGTGCGAGCATTGAGAAAAAAACTGAGTGAGGTCGCATTATCTTAATGCGACCTCAGTTAGATCGCATTAGCATAATGCGACCTGTAGGTCGCATTACTTCTCCCCCTGCCTCGACGCGATTTTCATTTCTGCACTGCGTCTTCTTCCTTGCTTTCTTCCCTACGTTCTTCCGCGGCCTGCCTTCTCCATTTGCGCCGGCGACTGGTGACCTTATTCCGGCAGTAGGCTTCCTCTTCAGCGACGGGCATTGCATTTTGTCCCATTTTGGTATATTTATTTGTTCTTTCTCCATTTGATTTCTGATGTTTTATTTCTCCATTTGAATCAGTAATCTGATTCTCTTACTTCAACGACATCCTTGCTCGGCTTGAGGATTAGAAAATGCCTTTAAAAACTCCCTTGCTCATACTATGCATGAGGATTATAAATGATGAATGCATATGCAAAACAACTGTTTTCTGGATGCTTTGCGAAGTGGGGTTTTGAAGACAAATCTTTATGCTCTGTAATTTGATGTTTATATACTATTCTGATGTTAAATTTCTAACTCAACCTTGGTTTTGACTTTGGGAACTATGGTTATGTTGATAAGTTGACGCAGATTTATGCTTGTGATGTGGAACAATGTTTACTTAATAGAAAGTATAAAGCCAGATACATGGTATGAGTTATAATAACTTGTTACATTCGTAAGTAACTGAAAATTCTGATTAAGGGATTTCTTTTGAATAATTCTACTTGATCATCTGGTGGGGCAACATGCTTGCTCCATATGTCTTGTCGTTTCAATTCCTGTCACTAGTATGTGAAGTTACAATCATTTGGAGCGAGTTTATAATAACACCATATTTATCTTAAGATGAATTTTTGGGTTAACCGATAAAGTTGGAGTGAGTTTCACCTTTGGTAAAGCAGTTTGCACTTACAAAAAATCTCTTAACTTGAGATTTCACTAGAACTGTATGGGGCCCAAAGAAACCAATTTGTGCTGATATAACAAGAGGGAGTGGGTTTGTTTTGGTTTATGATGATATAACAATTTGTATTATGGACTTATTGTGTCTGATGCTGGAAGGACTGGGCATCCCGGGATTGGAAAACTGTAATTTCTATTCAGTAATATTATTCTGCTATTTACCCAAAAAATGAAAAAGTAAGAAGAGCTCTGGTATCCTATTGAATGCCTCACTCTCATTGTGAACTAATTTGGTTGTCATTCAAATACATGTTCTCTGCATATGGTGCTTCTGAAGAAGATGATGAATTGCATCTCTTTCTGGTAGTTTAGATTAAATCATGAAAAAGTTGAATTCATCTTCTTGAATAAAAAGCTAGTCGAATTGCTAATATCTTGAGTGTTGCAAAATAGAATTATCTAGTATATATCTAATGCTATAGTTTGCTAGTGATTTTGATAGAAATCGAATGCATACTCATTTAACTCTGTTCCTTGAAGTTTTGGGATAATTTGAGTAGTGTGGAAATGTTCGAATGTATGCCCATTGGGTAGCTTGTATATATGGTCAATGTATTACGTTAATTGTTTCATTTTACTCTAAATAGGTAAGATGGATCACATGCACGTGGATATCCACCCCGGCCCTCTTGTAGGTGGTTTATTATCTCTCTAGCCTAGTCACCGTTCTTCATTGGTATGGTTTGGCGATCAGCGTGCCAGTGAGACTCCACTGGTATTTAGACGATACGATTCTGCATTTTGGGAGCACACTCCACTTTCTGGCAGAGTCATGGATTTAGTGGATATTGCTGGATTTGGGGGAGTTAGACGATCTAGGCATATACAGGTAGATCATGCCCTTATTACTGCATTAGTAGAGCGATGGCGGCAGGAGACTCATACATTCCATTTACCAGTAGGAGAGGTTGCTGTTACATTGGAGGATGTAGCACTTTTATGGGGCCTTAGAGTAGATGGGGATCCAGTCGTAGGAGCACCTTTTCACTATTCAAAATCCGATTAGATTGATTTTTGTGATAGATTACTAGGTATTAGACCACAAGCAGAGCACATTCGGGGGAATAGGATTAGGAAGGCTCCTATTGAGGAGCACTTGCAGATTCCTCTGGCAGATAACGCTACTGATGACGTCATACAGCAGCGTGCTCGTTGTCTTATATTTTTCTTGATCGGGGGGTTATTATTTTCTGATAAGTCAAGGAATTTATTGCACTTGAGATATCTGCCTATTATAGAGGATTTGGATGCCTGTGGCACCTTGAGTTGGGGTAGTGCAGTCTTAGCATACCTTTACAGATGTTTGCGCCAAGCTGCTATTGGGTCCGCCCAGGAGATTTGTGGCCCAATGGTCTTACTTCAGGTAAGTTTGAATTTAGTCCATTCTTTATTTTAAATATCCTTGATAACATATGTAATATTCTTAATACATTTTTGTAAATGCGATGTAGCTATGGGCCTGGGAACGTATTCGCGTTGTGCGACCGGAGCGGGGTAGACCCTGCAACGAGCTACCACCGCTTGCACCATATGGAGCTCGGTGGGACGTAGGTTTACACCTCTATCGCACGTCTACGTATGTTTTGGTGTCATATCGTTCCCAGCTTGATGCCCTATCTAACGATGATGTGAGAATACAACTTTTATGTATGCATACTTTATTTGTAACTCCATATATATGTACGAAAATCTTATATCTATTGTGTGTGTTGTAGTTTATTTGGCAGCCATATCAGCTGGACTTGGTAAGCGTCCTCCCCCCCCCACTATTTGGACGGAGCCCATATTTGGAGGTCACGTACAGCGCTTATTAGTTGGGAGGTCGTCGAGCTATACTTTCTGGACCGGGTCATGCGTCAGTTTAGGATGCTGCAACCTATACCGGTAGACTACGATACACGGATTGACCTCCATGATATTGATAGGTGGAGCAATCCTACACGAGATTATGCGATCTACCATGGGCCATATATCCAGATGTGGGCGCATCGATTGGAGTACATACAGACCACTAAGTTAGGTATCTCGGTTAATGGAGCATACATACAGTGGTATAGGGATCACACTCGTCTTAGGGTCGGGAACCCTGTTTCTCGCGATGCATCACAGTCGGGATATCTGCCTACCAGATCTAGTACAGTTGTATTGATAAGTTCGTATAATTTAATAAGTTATAACATGTTGAAATATGTAACAAAATGTTGAATGTTTTTTTGCAGGCCGATATCATGCGACGTGCTATGGTTGTGGTAGAGCGGTATATTCATGATGCCGACGCGGTTTCCCGGAGGGGGTTTATAGAGATACGGGATATGTGTGCTCGGGAACTGACAGCGACTCATCAGCCACACAATAGATACCCTGGCCTAATCGGGTCGGAGGAGCCGACTATTGCGGTGAGTCAGCCGACTGCGATGCCCCGAGAGCCTATTGATGGTCGGGCACATGCCGGGGTGAGGCGAGGAGGCAAGAGGCCCCGAGCGCGACCACATCCTCCGCATGACCATCAGCACCAGGATGCCGGTGCTGACCATTTTGACCAGGATACCGGGGATGGTTTACCCCCCGATTTTGGTGTGGATGAGCTGGTAGGGGATGATTCCATGGTGATTCCGGTTCCGGACGACCAGGGTGCCGCTGCTGATGATCATGATCGTGTACGCATAGATTCATGGCCTACTGGTAGGCAAGAGGAGCCTATCAGACGCATTGATGACCTGCCTGTTCGACCATTCAGCGAGATTGTCTGTGCCAGGCGCAGACGGCGGATTCCAAACCCCCCCAACAGGATGATCCGCAGCCTGCTCATTCTCCCCAGCTGGATCCGCAACCCGCTCATTCACCCCAGTCAGATCCAGACCCCCCCCCAGCATGATGATCCAGGCCCTGCCCAGAGACCCAAAAGAAAGATTAGGCCTCGAAGGCCATGTGTACTGTCTCCTCATTAGTGGTTCTTCACTTCTATCATTATAGTGTAGAGTGTTTTGTGATGTTTGTATTCTGTGTATTTGGACAGTTTAGTGTTTGTACTGTGTGTCTGTGTACTATGTGTTTTGGAAATATATATGTTTGGAACTGTTTTTGGTGTTTGGACGTTTGGATTTTGATTGGATGGTTTCGGATTTTGGTTTTTAATTTGGCATTTGGATTTTGGATTTTGATTTGGAGTTTGGTTGTTGGTTTTGATTTGGAGTTTGGCTATTAGATTTTGATTTGGAGTTAGGAAATTTGTTTACGTTGTACAGGGAGTTTGGTTGTTAGTTTAGGTGAACTTATAAAAAAAAAAGTCATCCATAAGTATGCGAGTGCTGGCAATCCTTGCTCTTGGCATATTCGTATTATACATAAGAAGACCCATGGACAATGGTAGATAACAGTTTTGAACATGGAACACACGTGTCATTACAGTTGTGAATAATGTGCATAGAAACATGGATCATCGGTTTATAGCACGTAATGTGACACATTTGGTTTTAAATGACCCTGAATGCCATGTGATCGATGTTATTGCTGAAGTTCAGAAACTATGGAGGACGGGTTGTTCTTATAAGAAAGCATAGGAAGCCCGGAAAGTAGCTATGGAACTTGTATATGGTGATTGGCCCTCCACTTGGATTGCACTACCAAAATACATGCTTGCCTTGCAGGATTCTAATCCTGGGACCATTGTGAAGTGGAGACATCATTGGACTAGTGTAGGTGATTTGAAAGCTTTTGGTTTCCTTTTTTGGGCTTTCAAACCTTTGATTGTTGGCTTCAAATATTGTCGACCAGTGCTATCTATTGATGGAACTCATTTAAGGGGACTTTATCGAGGCAAATTGTTGGTTGCGTCAACTTGGGATGCAAACAGTCATCTCTTCCCTCTTGCATTTGCCATCGTGGATGACGAGTCATTGGAGAGTTGGAGCTAGTTCTTAAAGCTACTATGTTAATATGTCATTATAGAAAGACATATATGTCTGATTTCAGATAGACATAAAGGTATAATTAATGATGTACGACATATGACTGAATGGCAAGAACCTTTAGTTGTCCATCGATATTGCCTCGGGCACATTAAGGGAAATTTTCATGCTAAATTTAAGGACACAAATTTGACAAATTTGATGTATGCTGCGGGTTTGGAGCGTAAAAGGACAAAATGTCAAGCATACTTGGATAAATTAGGATTCGAAAAGAATATGCATTTAAATATTTGATGGACATAGGTTTAGAGAAATGGACTTTATCGTATAATGAAGCGCATAGATATGGTTCAATGACTACTAGTTTATCTGAATGCATGAACAGTGTGCTGAAGAAAGCGAGATCTCTCCCGCTGAAAGTTTTGGTCGAAACAACTTTTCGTAAGTTAGTTAAGTATTTCAATGAACACGGAGATGAGGCATCTAATTTGAGACACCCATTGCCATCTGAAATGTGGAAGTTGTATTCTTATTTTGAGGACAAATCTAGAGGGCATGTTGTGACTGAATTTAATGTACAAGCCGGCATATATGGGATCAAATCGTCTGTCCAATAAGGGGGTAGAAGTCCAAATGTTTACAGTGTCAATTTGATGGAGAGATTATGCAGCTGTCAAAAGTGGAGCATATATGGTATACCTTATTCGCATGGGTTTGTAGCATGTCGTCACAGAGGTTGGAACCCTATTGAATTTGTTTTGGAGTTCTATACCAGCCGGAATTATGAGTTGACATATGAGGGTCAATTTTTCCCTGTGGCAGATGAACAATATTGGAGGCCTTCTACTTTTACGCTTGCACTTGTGGACGAAATGATAAGGAATGAAGTTCCTGGCCGTCCGCGAACATCAAAGATACTTTCTGATATGGATTATCGAATGCCCAACTCTCTTCTAAGATGCAGCAACTGTCATAGGAGTGGACATACTAGGAGAAATTGTAATAATAACACTTTTACTGTTTCGAGAGATTAGGCCACTTCTTCAAAAGTTCCTTTGTAATATATTATATCGAACTGCTTTATTTGTAATGTATTTTAAGAATCATATCTAAATAGTACTGGTGATGTTGTAATTTATATTTTGAAATGTTTCCGCACTTTACTTCTATTTTTTTTTTATATGGGAATCGAATATGTTCAGTCAATAGAGGCTTTGGTTGTGGAAGTTTTTAAGTAAGATGATAACAATGTTATATTAGACAAACAGGGGCACTAGGTCGCATTACAATAATGCGACCACAAGTCTTCAAGCGCTCCGTCATTGCTCAAGTGTTTGGGAGCAAGGGCGAATATGGTCGCATTTCCATAACGCGACCTTATTTAATAAGGTCGCATTATGGAAATGCGACCTCACTACATCTGAAATTCTCCATTCAGCCACCCCACTGTCGTAAATTCCCCCCAAAAAGACCCCATTTAACGGAATTGCTTCTTTTGATGTTTTGAAGGGTTATTACTGGTGGGTAATTGTGGGGTAAAAGTCGGAGATAAGGTAGGTAAGGAAAAGGAAGGAAATTAGTGACAAGAGGAGGTGAAATTGTGAGATGGAATGCACTATCGGCTGCTATAATTATCATTTTACCAACAAAATTCGAGGTTTGTTAAAACGTTAATCCGGTGCTAGTTATAATTAAGACCTAATCGTAGAACTGAAACGACAACATTTCACTCGTACACCACGAAGAAATTGACTCCCATTCAATGCTCTAATAGGTGCATGTTTATTCCAGAACAATTTTGACGCCTCATTGTGTCTAAAATAGGCACCGGTTATTCTATACAAAAACCACACTAAAAAAAATTGTTTTTGCCCTGCTTTTTCCAATTTTCTAATAGAAATTAACCATCAGCAATGCCATCACAAACACATCAAAACTAAATCCAATCATCTATAAACAAATCATCAATTACAAGATCATAAATCAAAGTCTCAACCACAAACCATGTCCGTAAGTGTTAAATATCACAATAAAACAACAAAACATATATAGACTTGTTCATAATGTAAATGAGGTAAAATGGGAAAGGGAATCAATTCTTTCCTGTTTTGAAACAAAAATTTCCTTCAATCAACACAACTACACACCATCAACTCCACCACCAAAACAATTTCCTCTAGAAACAAACACAACAAAATCCTCAAACCATACAAACAAATCATAACTACAAACAATTACTTCAAAGAATTAAAGAATAATACATCAAAGAATTAATGAATACATATAAAATGTAAAATTTCTTCAAAATCACAACTTACACATCAACAACAATAACAACACAACAAGATAATTTTCCTATACATTTGGCCAAATTAACTATAAGCAAACACAACACAACATACAAACAACTAATTACATGAATATTACAACAGACATACACATATTCACCAGAGAATGTAAAACTACCTATGTTCTAGTTAGTCATATATATAAATGTATAATTACAAGACCAAATCAACAAAACTCAAACAATTCAAAATATTACCATTTAATCACTAGCAACGGTGCCAAAAACTTGATGTTGGTTTTTCGTGCATTAGAAATAGTATAAAAAAAAGTCACAAATAATTAAATTTTAATTAAAATACCAAACACTAAAAACCACACAATTGGGAATGTATATCTATTGTGTAGTATATATGACAAGGTAAGTATTATATCCCTCAAGAAAGGTGGCATGTAATTTTACTATGCTATTGTCTCAATGTTTTGTCAACCCATCATCTAGGTAAAATTGACGAATCATTAAAGGAATTAGCCAATCCCATCATATTAGAATTCACCCAAAGTCACGAAGCCTAATGAAAGAAAGCAAGAGAAGTAATGTAAGTAAATAGAATATCTCAAATCAAGTAAAACCTCAACTACCTAAATTAGCTAATTGACAACTTAAATTAGGTATTAATGGATAATCTCATACAAGATCCACCATCTCTCAAATTATAAGCCCTATACCCTTATCTCAATTAGTGGGTATCTCTACCTCACTAATCAAACCTAACGGGCATTAAGATCAATTACCCATCTAATTTAGGAGAAATGAAGCCCGTATCTCTAGGCAATCTCATAATTCTACAATCACCTAGTTCTTACCCTCAAACCCCTCTCTTGGGGCGACCTAAGAGAAACTCATAAAGTAAATATACCAATTGAGCCAATTGATCCTTACCCCATCTTTTGAAATCATTAGGCCAAGCAAACCCAACCAATAAGAAATACATAATACACAACAAGTAATTGAATACCTAAAATAATTTGTAAATATCTCAAATTGATGTCAAGGTATAACAAAATAAGAGTTCAACCTTTTAAATACATTATGAATCAACAAATGTGTAATCAAAATAAAAAAAAAGAAATGAAATAGAAAAGAAAATAAACTTATAGATAAGTTGATCTCTTCTTCCTCTAGCAATTTCTTCTTGAAGATGCTCTTTCCTTCTCCAAATGAGACTTTGATCCTTCCTTGGGTTCCTCTTTAGTGCTCTTGGGTTTGAGAGTGGATCTCTCCCACTTTTAATTGTGCTTGGAATGACTAAAATAAAGACAGATATAGTGTTGTTGGTAAAACCTTTTAGATATGCAAAATCATGTGTTAACTTGGCGCCTGTTATAAAGCTAGTCCAACGTTGGTTATATATTGATCTCTAAATGTCTTGATCATATTCGATGCCTATTCATGGTCTGGTTCGCTGTTGGTGTGGTCTCTATTTGGAACCGATGCAGCTTCATCAGGCACTCTGGCTATCATTCCGTATATAGTCTGGTGCCACTTCATTCTATGATCCAGTTCCAGTTCTATTTAGTGAATGTCCCAACACCTCTTCAAGTTTCAATAAGGCGCCGATTCTCTATTCTTTAGCCTTTTTGCAATATTTTACCTTGTTTCTTCAATCCATTTTCTCATTTCACATCCTACACAAAATAAAGTAAAATAAGGGAAATGAATAGCCTTCTATTCACAAATTTAACATAATTCAACATAAAGGCTTATTAAGTATGGCAATATTCAGCACTCATCATGGACTCTCTTCCCCCACCTCAGGAAGTAGAGTTTACTATCAACCTTACACTGAGAGCTAAGCCAGTCTTGAAAAGCCCTTATTGTATGGCCCCAATAGAGTTGAAATAATTAAATGAGGAATTGGAATAATTACTATACTAGGATTGCTTCTGACTTGGTTGTTGAGGAAAGACATTCCCTTTGTATGAAATGAAAAGTGCAAGAAGAGCTTCCAAGAATTCAAGATGAGGTAGATAACGGTAGTAGTATTAAGCCTACTAGAAGAAGACAAGTCGTACGCTTTGTACATGGATGCCTCCAAGGAAAGGTTGGGAGTAATTCTAATGCAAGATAACAAAGTTATCACTCATGCATCTCAGAAATTGAAATCTCATGAAGGGCACTACCCTACCCATGATATGGAGTTAGCTGCAATCGTGTCTGTATTGAAATAGTAGTGCTATTATTTGTATAGGGTACAATATGAAGTGTTTACGGACCACAAAAATCTGAAATATATCTTCACTGAAAAGGACCTAAATCTTAGACGACGGAGGGGGATGGAGTTTCTGGAGGAATACCAATGCCCGATAAATTATTACTCGGGAAAAGCAAATATCGTGGTTGATGCACTAAGTAGAAAGGCAAGAATGGCCAGACTAAAGCTACAAGAAGTACAAGTTGTACAGGAGGTGCTACTGCAAGGAGTGGAGGTCCAGGAAGGGAAAATCCATATAAGTAATTTAAGGCTTGAACCTGACCTGAAACAAGAGATCATTGTCGCACAACATAATAACACAGAATTTCAGGCTTTCAAGGTTAAGGAAATTACTAGAGGAGAAGGAGATTTTTAGGAAGATGAGATGGGGGTACTTTATTTTCGAGAATGGTTATGTGTTCTGGTTAATAGGGAAGTGTAAAAGAAAATACTAGGGCAGGCTCACAAAAGTAGACCTGTCATTCACTTAGGAGAAGTGAAAATGTATCAAGATTTGAATAGAGCATTTTGGTGGCTTGGGATGAAGCAAGAGATAACACAATATGTTTCCATGTGCTTGACCTACCAGAAGGTCAAATCGGAGCACAAATTATTAGCTGGGCTACTACAACCCTTACCAATTCCTAAGTGAAAGTGGGAGGAGGTGACTATGGATTTTATCACTAGACTCCCCATGACAAAAACATAACGTGATACCATTTGGGTAGTTGTGGATATATCAACAAAATTAATACTCTTTATTCTGATGAATGTAAGATATTTAATAGAGAAATTAGCACAGATATGCGAGACATAGTTCAACTGCATGGTGCATCGACTAGTCTTGCGTTTGACCGTGTAATACCCCACTATAGACATACTAAAAAAGGGCTGGGATGTTGCCCCATCCAAATGGCCAGAGATCTTTATAAAGAGGTACAAAAGAAAACTCTAAACAGAAGAAATGGAAAAAGCTTATTACATCTGAAATAAAAACTTATAAAGTCTAAAACAAATAATGAACAACTGTCTTCCAAAAGGAAAAAATAAAAATAGAAATAATTAACACTTCAGCCTCTTGTTAGTTTCGGTCACACAATCAGAATGTGCAGCAGAAAAATAAATCACACAAAACCAATAAAACAGGATCACTCACATATGTCATAATAGATCAACAGAGGGAAATGAGCATTACCTTAGTTCAGTAGCTTTCAAAAATTTCTGCAGCAACACTTCAAAACATTCGATAAACCCTTCTCGTTCCCAGATTCCAATGCATACAAAGTTGCGTTCCGATCAAGCCACTGTGTTAAAAAATATGAACATCTCTACTGGTAATCCACACAAGGATTAGTGTTCAATCAAACACACTCTAATCTATGCTAGCAGATTGTTAGGTGACTAGGGTTTGTTTTGAAGAAGAAAAATAACTAAGGAGAACTTTGTTCTTGTCTCTTAAAATCCCTAATACATACATACATACATACACACACACACACACACACACACACACACACACACACATACATACATACAAACATACATACATACATATATACATACATACATACACATGTGTGTGTGTGTGTGCGCGCGTGCGTGCGTGCGTGCGTGTGTCATAAGTTTTCTGTATGTTTTCCTAATCATATTAGGAAACAAAATCAACATAGCCTTCTTTTTCCTATTCGGTTATAGGCCTTAATCTTTCATAAATTGCAATTAGGTCCTTGAATTATAATGAGCTTATAATTCAACCATATAATTTTTTAAATAATTGTAATTTTTATCCAACTAATTATAACACTTTATAATTAGACCATAATAGTTAATTTTTCTCACAAAAAAAATCCAATTATATTATTATATAATATATTTAAATACCAATTCCTTTGTTGTGTGTGACCCATTAGATTTCCTAGTCCATTGGTAATAAAATATGGATCAATCCCAATAGCTTTAGGATTATTACTTCTTAATAATTAGAATCAACTTATTAATTCTAAATAGAATTAATTTATTAATTCTCTAATTAATAAATTCATATTTAGCAGATCATGAGTGGCACCTAGTAGTACATCATGATCACCCAAAAATTCAGAAAGTCATGTGGCTTGATACGAACCTTTCAATAGCAAATGTCAGTGCAATAAATTCCTTTCACTATATAATATCTCATTCGGTTTAGAGTCTGACGGTAGTGCCAACTCTCTCCAGAGTATTAATTTATTCTGGCCTGAATAATTTAGTACTTGTTCTCCGAATTCATTACTCATCATGCATATCTATTGAAACTATTTCCAACATATAATCGCTTTAGCCAAGGATTTCTTGAGTAATAATTCCTACAAGTGGTCTTAAGATATTTGCTCCTACTATTAGAAGTGGTGAATCCTTTATTGACCCTCTTAACTACTTTGGTTTCCTTCATATTATACCCAATATCCATCCCATAGGCAATCTTGTTGAGAGTCCAGAGATTAGAATCAAAGTACAATGCTTAGCAAATAAAGTACCTTGGAGATCTCAAGTCTAAGGATACTTACACATTTGCTATAATGAAATTCTATCACTGGCACTAAATAGTTATCTATGTGATTATCTCATAGCTAGGTTATCCAATGTACTTGTTCAAGTAACAAGTATCCTCGTGTTAACTTTAAATATTACAATACTCATGGATAGTTATCTCATAGCTAGGTTAAATATTGCAATATTCATAGTTATCTATCACTAGCACTGAATAGTTATCTATGCGATTATCTCATAGTTAGGTTATCTAATGTACTTGTTCAAGTAACAAGTATCCGCATGTTAACTTTAAATATTACAATACTCATGGATGTAAGAACCACCACCTAATCAAATCAAGAAGAATAACACATGCTAGATTTAATGCATTAATGATATCATATCTTATTAATATTATGACTAGGAATAATTTAAGTACAAACACAATCCAATGTAGTGGAACCTCACATCATGATCTCTATCATGATTTTTCTTAACATAGTATTGTACTTAGGACTTTATCTAACAATTACATACATATGAGAGCATAAATAAAACAAATTGAAAGATAAAAAATGTATTGTGTTATTGAATAAATGTGCAATATATACAATACATATGATTACTTCTAGGGCATAACACTAATAAACTCCTACTTGTACTAGAGCCAATCATTTATGTATCGAATTCCGATTGATTCGACATATCTATCATGTTTCTTCTGGGGCAGTGCTTTAGTCAACGGGTCTGCTATGTTCTCATCCATGGGACTCTCTCTGTCTTTTACATCATTCTTATCAATGATTTCATAAATCAAGT
This sequence comes from Voacanga thouarsii, assembly GCA_026120185.1. Taxonomy (NCBI): domain Eukaryota; kingdom Viridiplantae; phylum Streptophyta; class Magnoliopsida; order Gentianales; family Apocynaceae; genus Voacanga; species Voacanga thouarsii. The sequence continues at coordinate 690,510 of JANUWF010001151.1, forward strand.
GATAGCACTCAAATTGAACACGTAGCCTGATTGTGACTCGTAGTCATCATGATTAGATTGGAAACTAGTATCAGTATACCATTTTAACTTATTAAAGAGTAGAGACAACATTTTTTCATTAGCAATATGTCATCTACATAAAATAATAGGAAAACAATTCTACTCCCACTACCTTTTTGTCTAAACAAGATTTATCTACGTTTTGAATGAGACTAAATTCTTTAATTCTTTCATCAAAATAGATGTTTCAACTCCTAGAAGTTTGCTTAAGTCCATAAATAGGAGCTTTGCAACTTGCACATTTATGTGCTATCATTGGATGTAAAACCCTCAGGTTGTGTCATATACACTTCCTCAATTAGGTTTTCATTTAAGAAAGCTATTTTCACATCTATTGGCCCAACTGTATAGTCATAATGGGTAGAAATCTCTAGGAGTATTCTTATGGATTTCAGCATAGCAACTAGCGAGAAGGTTTCGTCATAGTTCATGTGATATTGTTGACGATAACCATTAGCAACCATTCGTGCTTTATAAGTAGCTACTTTACCATCCATGTCAGGGTTTTTTTTTTTTTGAAAATTCATTTGCACCCAATAGGTTTGATTCCTTTATATGGATCAACCAAAGTCCATACTTGGCTATCGTACATGGAATTCATCTCTGACTTCATGGACTTAAGACATTTGTTAAATTCTGAACTATGCAGAACGTCCTTGTAAGTAGTAGACTCATCTGCAACTACGAGCAATACGTTAGTATAGTCACTTATGAGAATTTCATATCTTTTAGATGCCACATGTACTTACTTGACCTACAAGGTTCTTGTGTAGATGAAAGTTCATCTATTCTTTCAATAGATATGGGATTGGACGATTGATCTATGTTAGTTTATTCTTCTTGAACTTCACTAAATTCAATTTTATTCCTACTATCCCTTTTGAGAATGTGCTCCTTTTCTAAGAAGATAGCATGCTTCAAAACAAGCACTTTGTTATCAGAAGAGGGATAGAAGTAATACTCGAAAGATTCCTTTAGATATCTCACAAACAAATACTTGTTAGATTTGCTCTCAAGTTTGTCTAACTGTTGCCTGTTGACAAAAGCAGGCAACCCTATATTCTCAAGTGAGACAACTTTGGTCTCTTACCAAATAATAGCTCAAATGGGGTAGTGTTAATCATTTTTTATTGAACTCTATTTAAAATGTAAACATCAGCCTCTAATGCGTACTCCCAAAATATTTTTGGTAAGTCTACAAAAGCCATCATGATCCGTACCATGTCTAGAAGGGTTCGATTTCTTCTCCTAGAAACACAGTTATCTTGAGGTGTATGCAGTAGAGTTCTTTGAGATAATATCCCATTATCTTTAAGATAACTTTGAAACTCTTGGTTTAATATTCACCTGCACGATCGGATCTTAGAGTTTTAATACTCTTGCCAAGTTGTTTATCTACTTCATTCTTGAAGTTTTTAAACTTGTTATAGGACTCAAATTTGTATTTTATTAAATACAAATACCCATAGAGTGAATAATCATCGATAAAGGTTATGAAATTGTGATACCTTCTCTTGCTTGTGCATATATTAGGTCACATATAATAGTATGTATAAGTTTGAATAATTCTTTGGCCCTTTTTTTTTCAAAAAAAATGGAGTTTTAGCCATTTTTCTAAGTAAATATGATTCGCATGAGCCATACAATTCGTAATCAGATGACCAAAAGTCACCAAGCTTATGTAACTTAGAAATACAATTCTCATTTATATAGCCTAAATGACAATATCTTCTCTTTGTTTCTTATTATTTATGTTGAGAATTGGATCATTCATGTCTATAACAGGCAAACCATTTATCAAAGTCGCAGTTCCCTATTAGACACCATTTAATGAAAAGAATAACTTTTATTCTTGAATATTAAATGAAAACCATTCATGTCCAAACAAGCGACTGAGATAATGTTCTTAAGTAAAATAGGTACATAAAAATAGTTTGTAAGTTCTAAGACTAATCTAGAAGGTAAGTGTAGCTCATAAGTCCCCATAGCAAGTGTAGCAATTTTTGCTCTATTGGCAGCACGTAGGCCCACATCGCCTTTCTCAAGCCTTCTACTATCCTTTAGTCTCCACAAATTATTGCATAAATGAGATTCATATCCGGTATCCAATACCCATATCTCATTTCTAAAAGTAGTATTAATCTTAATAAAAAAACATACCAGGAGAAGAAGTAGAAGTGCCCGCAAACTTCCCCTTCTCCTTCTTTTCCTTTACAGTCTCTAGGTAGGCTTTGTAGTTGCACCTCCAATAACCTATCTTTCCACAGTGATGGCATGGGTCTTTAGTGGTTGTGTCCTTTTTCCCTAGGCTACCTAGGGAAGTCCCTAGGCCAGCTCCTATTTTATAAAAAAAAAAAAAATCATTTTCCTTTTACCCACTAGTTTTTTTTAATTTAAAATGGACCTAAATGTTTTTCCAAAAATGTTGATTTTTGGATTCACAATGCATCCAAATTTTAATTTTGGAAATAACTATATTATTTCCAAAATAATAATTTTAGAATTTATATTTATGATGAATTTATTTTATTTTTCCAAAATAATTATTTTGGAAATTCTACATTTCATGTACATTTATTTTCCTTAATGTTTTAAGCATGATTTTGGCATGTTGGCTTGGTTATGGACTTAGACAATTAATTTTGATTAATTAATATTGTGTCATGCATTTTATTACTTTGCTTTGAGTAAAGAGGGTTTGCATGTCTTGCCTTCTTTATTATTCTTGTACAAATTTTCTTCTCATCTAACTTACTTCGAATGTAACTCGAGGTTTCTTTATTAAAATTTTATTTAATTAGATTACATAGGATTAGAAATTACTTTCAAGCTTATAGAGATGGTGATCAACATGAAGTAAGAAGATAGTAAGACTTTCTTCTCAAATTTGCATAAAGATATAGGTTTGAGCAAATTAATTTCCTATTTGACTCAAGGAAATTAATTTAGAAAATTTCATAACCAAGCCATGTAATTGAGTCTATTACAATATTGTCAATGTGTTGATATTTATGCATGCCAAATGTATGAGACCACTAATATAATAAATCTCTTAATTAATATTAAATCTAATATATTCCATTAATATAGTAAGAATGAGAGCTCTTTTTCGAGAGCAGGTTATTAGGTAGGCCCAAGCCTACTTAACATTGAGTATGTTCAAACTATAGAATTTAAATTCCTAATTAATGAGTTTGGTTTAACTAATTTCTTTATCTTGGTTGGGCTATCTCAAGTATAAAGAAAATTAGAGGGAAGATTGGACTAGCTTAAAGGCTTTAAGGTTAAAAGATGTTAATCATCCAATGATCCAGTAATTACATTCGATGTAATTGGTATTAGATACCTACCATTAAACTTAAGAATGGCTTGTTAGGCTAACTTAAGGTCATTCTTAAGGAAGTTGGATGCTGATCTACTAGGAAAACTTCCAAAGGGCTTTCTCAAATTAATAGCAGGGGCTATTGATTTGAGTAAAATTGTGAAATAATCACGCGCTTAATTAAAGACCTAATTATTTGTATATCATGCGCATATACATTTTGCTATTTTCTCTACCTTTACATCTAGGTCATTTGCATCATGTCGACCAACTTGAATTTACGTAGTATCTTGGAAACTAATAAGCTTACCGAGTCAAATTTTCTGTATTGGTATAAAAACTTGAGAATCATTCTCAAGGCAGAAAAGTTGTTCTACGTGCTAGATGCTCCTATTCCACCATCACCAACCCAAGATGCTCCTACTGATGAGCATGCTATCCATAATAAGCACTAAGAGGACAGTGATATAGCATCTTGTATCATGCTGGCGTCAATGAACTTTGAGCTGCAAAAGCAGCATAGACATATGGATGCTTACTCTATTATCTTCCATCTTGGGGAACTGTTTGATAAGCAAGTTGGAACAGAGAGATACGATATCTCTAAATAGCTATTTTGATCTAAGATAGCTGAGGGTGCTTCTGTAGCCACTCATGTGCTGAAAATGTTGGACTTGATTGAGAAGCTTGGATTTTTTGGTATTATCTTAAGCTTGGATTTATTTAGAATACTGTTAGGAAAATACTACTTCTTTTTGGTTTTGGATTTTTAAGAAATTTGTAAGCCTATAAATAAAGGCCAATGTACGTAGGAAAAAGGTGTGCACAATCTAGAGACTTGACATATTTTTTTTTAGAGTACATCACTGATATTTTTTCTAGAGAAAAAGTTCAAGGAGAATTGTTTTGAGAAGAATTTCCATTGGAAATTGAAAGGCTTGTCTATAAGTATTTATCTATTTCCTTTGTTTTTTTTTCTTAAACAATGACGAGTTTTATTCTTTAATTGTATTTAGATATTATTTTCGGATTTATGATTTTGAGTTAATTTAGTTCTTTGATGAATTAATTATTTTTCTTGGTATTTGATTACTCGTTTTATTATGAATTTGATTAATTAATTCTTATTGTTAATTTGCTTGAAAAAGAGGTTGATAATGGTTTTAATCTAATTAATTTCATATTTGTTATCTCTTAACTTGCTGAAAAAAGAGGTTAATTGTTAAGAACTTGGATAATCAAATGTTGGTTGATAATTGCTAGAATATGGATTCACTAATTAATTTCATGTTTTAAATCACCTAGAATATAGGGGGTTATATGCGGATTGATTTTAATGCATCTTTTGGATAAATTGGTAGAGACAGAATATGTTTACTAATTTAACTAGAAGATAGTGATTACATGGATTGCAAACGAAGTGGATCTATATTAAATTCTTCATGATGCCAAGATAATAATTGATTATGATAATTGCTAAGTGGTTCATGGTCATGTTTCCAAGAATATTTGTCTAAATTACATACTTTTCCATCCTTGAGTTGTATATATTTCTTTAGTTTTTTTTTATTATTTTATCACTTTATTTGGTTGGTTAGACAATGAATGAAAAGTGATTAGTGTATACTTGTTCCGTTGAGGATCGATACTCGTTAATTCCCTATACTATGCTTGCGATGAGTATACTTATTCTATGTGTATTTTGGGATTAATGTTTTAATTAAAACTTGACTAAGGGATGGATTTAAATTTGATGATTTTTATACACCTAAAATTTACGCATTAAGTTTTTGGCACCGTTGTCGGGGAACCATATCAAGAAAGCTTAGATTTCATTGATTTAGCCATGTAAATATGTAAATTGGTAGATATATGTTCATAATTACTAGCTTATCTTTGTATATTTGCATATATTGTATATTTACTTATTTAATTTTACTAACTTAATGTTAATTAAAATATGTGCAATAATTGTATTTTTAATTTGGTTAATTTTACATATATAATTTTGAGTCAATACTAACTCTTTATTTTTAGGTTTGGACTTTTGCTGACACGACATTTTAGACAGACTAAATTTATTTTAATTTTTTATTTATTTCATTATATATATATTATTTTAGTTTAATATTTAATTTATGCATTCTTATTTTACATGTCTTGTCCCTGTGCATTAACTTAGGATTAATTTTTATTTATGTATTTCTTTTGTTTTTAGATTAAAAGAAAAAATATTATATTATATTATATTATATTATATTATATTATATTATATTATATTATATTATATTATATTATTTTGATTTTGTTTTGTACTGTGTTCATGCATTCAATTAGGATAGTTTTTATGTATTTAAAAAAAAAACAAGGATTGGCCAGAGCTGACCTGGCATTGAGGGAAAAAATTGGCACTCGCACTGCCCGAAAGAAAACACAAAATAAAAAAAAAAATCAATTTTCCATTTTCTTTCTTCGTTTGTTTCCTTACTCTTTTTCTTTTCTTCCAGATTCTTCCTATTTTATCTTTTCCTTCCCTTTTTCTTTTTTTTCTTTTGCTTTTCGTATCTCTTCGCTTGTGTATTCACGTGAAGCACTGACCCTCCCCCCCAAATTCCTATCATTGTGTTTTATTTCATTTGTTTCTTTCTTTGTTTGTCTTGTTTATTCTATTTCTCTTTTTTCTTTGATTTTTCTTTTCCTATTCCTCCAGAATGATACTTTCGTTTCTCTGTTTTTCACTCCTTCCCTTCGTCTTCTTCTTCCTTTCTTCTTCACCCTGCTTTTCTTCTCCTATGAATTATCCCCCAAGAATTTAAAGTTGTAATGTGTTAGCCCTAAAGGTATTCTCCTATGTTTTGACTTATGACAAACATTGATGATGACTAACTTGTGTGATTTACATATAATGGGACATGTTTTTTACCTCAGTTCTTTCAAGTTGCACAAATGAGATTGCTAAGTAACTCTTGAGAAATGGAATCAAAGAAATGATTGATCAAGTATAAATCAAGCTTAAAAGATTGCATACCAAGAAGACCTTGAGAAGAATCATAGATTAGGAATCGTTGTTAAGGTATTTCCTGTGTAAATTCCTATGTCTCTTTACCTTATAATTCAATTTATTTCTACCTTGAAGTACACAAATAAAAGATTTCAAAGTTTTATATCTCAGAATTTTGGATTGAGTAGTTTGGATGATTTTGCATCCAAAAGATTCGTCCAAAATCCTGTGAATAGTGTCAAAACATTTCTACTTGAAAACGTGTCATTTTGGACTTACCTTTTGGATGCACCATCATCCAAAACTTGAGTCCAAAACTCTAGAAAATCTAACAGCACAAACTAGTTGTTGCTGTCCTACTTTCCACTTCTATAAAAGCTATTTAAACCCGATTTTCTACAAGATTTTTGTGCTATCTTTCTCATAAATACTCTTACACTTTAGAAAACAAAAATCTTCATTTTCATTGTGCTTCAAAGGTGAAATTGAATTGTTCAAAAGGTAAAAGGCTGTTGGAGCTTATTTGTTCAGATCTGCTTAAACTCGTGAGCTATTTCTATAAGTTTTCCTTTATTCTATCTGGTATCAAGGTTGTGGGGAAAAATCCAGTTGGGGTAAGCCTTGTTTGGTGAATGTATCAAGGTTGTGGTGTAAAATCCAGTTGGTGTGAACCTTAATTGCGTGTTTGAAGAGGTTGGGTGTAAAACCAAATCGGTGAATCCTCTTATGTAAGATTGGTGTAGCCTACCACCATTGATTTAGTAAAAAAGTTTTAGTGATTGTGTTGAAATCCTTAAGTAGGTACTTAAGGCAGTGGATGTAGATTGGTTCAGGATCGAACCACTATAAATCCTTGCGTCTTCTCTTTTGCATTTCATTATTGCATTTTTACAGGTTATTAGAACAAAGAATTTTATCTCAATCTCTGCAATTGTTGATTAGTTTTAAAGACCTTTATATTCTACAGAAAGTCTGTATTTAATACCTCAACTCCTATCTTTAAACCAACCATCTTTATGCCGTTTAGTGGTGCTTTAAAAGAATCTTGTTTGCACTCCATCAACTACGAAGCAATCTATCTTTGTGGAACAAAAGCATTACACTCCTCTTTGCATTCATTATTTTAATCAAAGACTTTTATGCAGTTTGGTAGAACTGTTACTATTGCTTCACCTACCCATCTTACCTATAAATATTATTTCCAGCATTTAGTAAAGTTTTGAAAGTTCGTCAACAGCACACAAGTCTGCATTTTTAATCTCTCACCTTGTTTGGCATTTATCAAAAAAACATCAAAGAATAGTTTTAAAATTTCATTTATTTGCCATAAACCTTATTCACTCCTCACCCCCCCCCCCCCCTTCTAAGGTTTATCATAATGCTCACATGTTGGGGAATACATTGGTGGAAAAACTCTCATCGTGTTAAGGTAGATTTTATCCTTTTGAATTTCTTGGCATTTTGTATATGTATTTTTGAGGAAACATTTACTAGACATGGACATCTCTTTGTTGAGTTTATTTGATGGTCGAAAAATGCATAGAATGGATTGTAAGTCTTGTGATTGCTTCTCAAAGCTATCTTTGCATTTTTCTGAAATTTTTGAAAATATGAAAATCTTGGCCTCCTTGTGATATTTTGCTGTGTTGATTAAAGTTGGTTGACATTGTGCCTTTGATATCTACGTTGGATATTCTCCTTGCTTTTTTCTTTTAGCATCAAAAGTTTGGAAAAGTTCTTCACTAAAAAGAGAACCACTTGTAAAGTGTGTTTGGTTGAGACAAGGAGGACCTCATGATCTATTTGGAGGTCATGGTGGTCTATTTGGTGGTTCTTTTGGACAATCTGGAGGCCCGTTCGGAGGCTCTACTTTGAGAGGGACTTAGAGGCTCTAACTTTCTATTTTTCTTTTCCTTTGATTTCTATTAAGCTTTTATCTTGTCTGCTTTCAATTCCTTTTTAGGCTTTTACTTGGGTGTTTTTTCTTGTTGTAGGCTTATTTCATTGGCAATGACACTTTTTGAAGGCTGCAATTCTTATGCGTATTTTTTAGTGTAGAAAATATTACTAACAAATTACACAGTCAATCAAGCTTTAAATAAAATGCCAACTACTAAAACGACATATACGGGCAAGTATACCCATCTATAGTATAGGGAATAGCAAGTATCGAATCCACGAGAACTTAGGCTCCCACCTTATTTTACCCAAAAATCTTTATTATTTAGCCAATAAAATAATAAGAGAATAAAAAGAAAAATAAATAAAGATAAAAATAGATATAACTCAAGAATGCAATTTTATGTAACTATAAAATTATCTTGAAAACATAATATTGAATTAATTAGCATTCATCACAATCAATTATCGTCCTGGCATCATGAAAGAACTTAAGTAAAATTCAATCGTTTCCCAAGTTATAAACTTACTTATGTAGATTTCACTTATTTCCCAATCCATAGAATCACTATCCTTTGATTAATTTAGCATATTTTCCAATCAGACCAAAGCAACCAAAAGATACATTAAACTCATACCTCATAAATATGAAATTAGCTAATGACCCTTTGCTCAAGGTGAAATCAACTAATCTTTGATCACTTTTATCCTTTAATCCTAATTTTGTTTCCTAAGCTATTAAGATCTAACAAATATGAAATCAATGCAATAAACTCCTAACATCGTTTCCCAATTCAATTAGAAGAACTCACATCAATAACCAACGATAACAAGTAATCAAATACCAAAGATAATAATAGATTGATCAAAAATTCCAATTAACTCAAAATCATAATCTCAACAAAAATATCCAATTACAATCAAATCATTAAGCACATTATTGTTCTAGAAGAGTAAACAAAGGATAAAATATAAAAATCATAGACAAGCCCTTCATCTTCTCTTGAAAACCTCATTTGAACAATGCTCATTTGAGTGGTGATTGAATAGATAGCTTAGATCCTTCAAATCACACCTTTCTCTTGTGTTTCTCTTGTATTTATAAGCCTCTTTGATACCAAAATTCATTGCTTGAGAAGTCTAGCTCAAGTGGAATTCAAAAAATACTAAAATCCTTTGGAAAATACTAAATTTGTGCACAACTGCCTGTGTGCAAGGGGACCTAGCGCCAAGTCCACTCAAGCCACCTGGTGCCGGGTACAATCTATTTTTGTCCTTAATTTTGCTCCATTTTTTACTATTTGACCAGAATGGACCTGGTGCCTAGTCCCTTGGCTAGGCATAGAGTTAGTCTGTTCTGGAATTGTTCACTTTTCGTTCAAAATCAACTTAAATCTGCACAAATTTGGCCAAAATATTTCTTACAAGCAAAATATCAAATAGGAAGTAATATGCATAGTTATTACAACAAATGTATCACAAAACATCCTTAAATAACTAGGAAAATAATAGTGATTTTAGCCCCTATCACATACCCCCACATTTGAACATTTACTTGTCCTCAAGCAAACAAGAATTAAAACACTAAGCATTTGGCTTAAGACAAAACAAATTTTGAACTTTTCCTTAGTAAATTCATCCATAATAAAGGAATAATCTTCTTCCAACCTCAAACATAAAACTTGTCATTCACTCAATCCTTTCAAAACCTTGCAAACTCATGTATTAAATACCACAAACCTAAGGCTATCAAAGTTAAGTTAAATAAGCTTATATCTAGTTCAAGAAAATTATTCTACTCCTCAAGCAAAAACATAGATAACATAAATCATATTAGTCAAGCCATTTAACCAATTCCAGCATTATAAACTCAAATTTACACAACTTAAGTTAGTGAAACAAGGAAAATACTCCACTCTTCTTCTTTTTTTTTTCTATGACTTTGGGAATTGATAGCCTCAGGTGCAGGAATTTCTCTTCACACACCGTATTGTCCCCCTTATAGTCATCATTTATCATTTTTTTCAGCAATTTTATTTTTTTTCCTACTTTCTTTCCTTACCTTCTTACCTTCGGGATAGCCTCAAGAGAGTGTAATGCTTCTTTGTTTCTTCTCTTCCACTCACCGTATTAGCCCCCTTTTCAGCAAAATGTCTCTATATTTGTTTTTTTCAATAGATGAAAGCAATTCTTTTTTCAACTCACATTCTTTCTTTCTTACTCAAAATTTTTTTCTCACGTTCCTTATTCACAACTCAAAGTCAGGTAAATTTTAAATCTATAATACAAGTATTAGTCAACAACTCTTCCTATATTTCATCATATTATCTAAATTCAAACACAAAGAATAAAACAAAACTCAAATACCAAATATAACCAATGTTAACTTAAATTCTCAAGACTTAGCAAAAATCCAACTTAATACACAAGTTTACCTTTTAATAAAAATCAAACCATAATGAATGACAAATCCATATCCAAAGTTAAAAAGAAAAGCACAATTCCATTGTAAACAAATAAGCTCAATTTAGCTCCAAAATCTCCACACTTTCAAATTTTCAATTTTTCAACAAAATTATTTTTCAACCAAAATTGTAAATTGTTTGGTACCAAGAAAACCCCAAGAACATACCAAGAAAATAGCAAGATCATTGATAAAAACTTAGACAAAAAATATTACTAAATCACTCCCCCACACTTAAACTGGACAATATTCTTATTGGCTAAAAGTTAACACATTAAAATGTCTCCAAAGGGACCAAAAATTATAGAGGGGTAGAAAGTTTACACAATACTCCCGAATTGCAATAAAATGCTAATAAATATTAAAACATGAAATAGAGAGAAGAGCTTGTCCAAGAAGACTTTATTCCAACTGACAAAACACACACACACACACACACACACACACACACAAAAATAAAAGCACAAGCAAAATAATAACAAAAATAAAACACAACAAAATAAAGGAAAACAACTTAAAGAAAAATCCTAAAAATCCTAAGAAAGCAAATAACAACACGACTCACTCCCCCTACACATAAGATGGAAAATATTTTTTTTATTTGGGGGAAATAACACCTAACAACTCCAAACACAAAATAAAGATACATACTTTTCCACTCATCATGCTTTCTTGTCAAACCTTTGTCAATGCAGTTTAAGCTTAAGTAGAAAATAGGCAAGATGAATGTAGAAAGAATGGAGGTATTTAAAAAATAGAGGGTTCATGAAAACAATTTTTCTCAATAAAGCAAAATACATAAACCTCATTCTCTAACATTCTTTTAGACCTGCAAATAACTTTTTCAACATATGAATGCACATGGTATTTAAAGAATGCATCAAACTTGAAATCGCCATTTTTCCCTTCAAAATAATTTTCACAATTAAAGTTCTCCTTTAAACTTAGTATTTGAGTTCTTAAAGACGGGATCAAGAAATCCCTACTTTTCAATGCATGATCTACAAAAACTAAGTTACCTCCCTTTGGATGGGGTAAAGGGTAGATATTACCACCATCATTCAAGGACTTTTTATGATGTAGCGTTGAATAATCCAACTCCTTGAGGCATTGTAAATTCAACACATCATCAATGGCATCATTAGGCTCCGTGAGTTGAGGGGAACCTATAAATTCATATGAAAAACAAAAATTAGATATATGAGAGCATATATTAGAATCAAAATTTTTTCCCATCACATTGGTCAATTGTTCCTCATATCTTCTCTCCTGTCTTTGGGGGTCCTTTTGTGCAAGTGTATAGGCATTAATGGCATCTTCAACCAACTTAGCTAGTTGTGTTTTTTTATGATTCATTCGTTGGGAAGATTCTCGTACCCCCTAATTGACATGTTTGTGTTGGCAACAAAGGATTTGATTGAAACTTCAAGTGGCATCTCACAAAAAACATTAATCCGAGCTTGTAACCTTGCCAATATATCATCATTGTAAATCCTTTAACATTGTACCCATGAATAATTGTCCAAGATGATGGTTTGAACCTCACACTCAATGAAAAACAAAAATCAAATCGAAAATAAAAACAAAAACAAACAAATACAACAATCTAAAACAATGAAAATAATAAAGAAAAGAAAATACACAAATTAGAAATATTCACAAATTGCCTAAACACAAAAGTTAGTGATATTTACAAATATAACAAAGGCTAAATCAACAAGACTCGAGTATTTCTGATAGTGCCCATCCCCGGCAACGGCTCCAAAAACTTGATGCGTGTTTTTTTGTGTGGAAAATATTACCAACAAATTATACAATCAATCAAGCTTTAATTAAAATACCAACCACCAAAACCAAACATACAAGCAAGTATAACCATCGTACAGTATAGGGAATAGCAAGTATCGAATCCACGAGAATTTAAGTTCCCACCTTACTTTACCCAAATCTTTATTACTTAGCTAATAAAATAAGAAGAGAAAAAAAAAGAAAATAAATAAAGATAAAAATAGATATAACTCAATGATGCAATTTCATATAACTAGATAATTATCTTGAAAACATAATATTGAATCAATTAGCATTCATCACAATCAATTGTTATCTTGGTATCATGAAGGATCTTAAGTAAAATTCAATCGTTTCCCAAGTCATGAACTTACTTATGTAGATTCCACTTCTTTTCTAATCCATGGAATCATTATCCTTTAATTAATTTAGCATATTTTCCAATCAAACCAAAGCAACCAAAAGATGCATTAAACGCATACCTCATAAACATGAAATTAGCTAATGACTCTTTGCTCGAGGTGAAATCAACTAATCTTTAATCACTTCGTTTTTTAATCTGAACTTCGTCGTTCAAATCCATTAAGATTAGAAAAATGCAAATTCAATGCAATGGAACTCCTAACATCATTTTGTTGAGTCAATTAGAAGAACTAGCATCAATAACCAATAATAAGAAGTAATTAAACTCCAAAGATAACAATGGATTGATAAAAAAATCCAATTAACTCAAAATCATAATCTCCAAAATAATATCTAATTACAATAAAAACATTAAGCACATCATTGTTCTAGAAATGTAAATAAAGGATAAAAGATAAAAATCATAGACAAGCCCTTCTTCTTCTCTTGAAAACCTCATTTGAACAATACTCTTTTGAGTGGTGATTCAGTAGCTACCTTGGATCCTTCAAATCACACATTTCTCTTGTGTTTTTCTTGTATTTATAAGCCTCTTTGATACTAAAATTCATTGCTTGAGAAGTCTAGTCTGAGTAGAATTCAAAAAATACTAAAATACTTTGGAAAATTCCAAATTTACGCACAACTGCCTCTGTGCAGAGTGGACCTGGTGACGGGTCCAATCCGGCCACCTGGCGCCGGGTACAATATGTTTTTGTCCTCAATTTTGCTCCGTTTTTGTTGTTTGACCAGAATAGACCCGGCACCTGGTCCTTTAGCTAGGCATGGCATTAGGTCTATTCTGGAATTGTTCACTTTTCACTTAAAATTAACTTAAATCTGCACAAATTTGTCAAAAATATTTTTTACAAGCAAAATATGAAATATGAAGGAATATACTTAGTTATTACAACAAACGTATCACAAAACATCCTCAAATATCTAGGAAAATAATAGTAATTTTAGCCCTTATCAACTTCTCTTGTCGTGGGGGCTAATCTGCCTTGGAGAGTATTATTTTATTTTTTCTATTTACATTCTTGGTCCCTTGGTTATGCTTTAGTGCCATATTTTAGGCCATTGAGGACAATGTCCAATTTAAGTGTGGGGGAGAGATTTAATATTTTCTCAAGTGCATCTTCATGATTGTCAACAAATTTTCAATGATATATGTTTGAAATTTTGAAATTGTTGAAGTTTTGAAATTTGTGTTTTGCCTATGATAAGGTTATAATTTTCTTTTTCACTTTGGATATGATTTGTTATTCAAATTGGTTAGATTTTATTGAGTAAAATTGTCTATTAAGTTAAATATGTTAAGTTTTGGCCATTTACGTTAGTCTTGGTTATGCTTTAGTATTTGAATTTTATTCTACTTTTCTTATCTGGATATGGAGGATGTGATGAAATATGGGAAGAGTTGTTTCTTATTTCTTGATTCATGGTTGTCTAAATTTGTTTAACTTGGATTTGTGAATAAGGATAGTGAGAATTGGGGGGAAAAAATAGAGAATGCATTGTTCTTTTATTTAAAAAAAAAATGAGTGGAAAAAAATATTTATTTTATTTGGAAAGTTAATGCTTATCTCATTAGGAAATTGCTTAAGGGGGACAATACAGTTAGTGGAAGAGAAGAAACAAGAAGCATCACACTTTCTTGAGGTTAATTCCCAAAAAATAAAGGAAAAAAAATGTAGGTGCCAATACAGTGCGCGAAGGTAATGTTCATGCACTTGATGCTAAAGAAAAAAAAGTGAAAGAAAAAAATGATGAAAAAAAAAACACGAGCGTCTCCTTATTTTGCTACTTAAAGTTTTGCAAATTTAATTCTATGAGTTTTAAAGTAGTTAAACAACTTGACTTGTATGTTTTGTGTTATCTATGTCATAGCTTGAAAGGTGGAATAATTTTCTTAGACAAAAGTATAAACTTGTTTAACTTAATTTCGAAGGTCTTGATATATTTGATTTAATGCATGAGTTTAGAAAGGTTTTTAAAGGGTGAATGAGTGACAAATTTTTATCTGATGTTGGAAAAAAATATGACTTTATTATGGAGGAACTTGAGAAGAAATAAATTATTTTCAGTGCTTTATTTAAGTATTTACTTGAGGACAAGTAAAGATTCAAGTGTAGGGGTATGTGATAGGAGCTAAAATCATCATTATTTTCCTAGTTATTTGAGGTAAATTTGAGACACTTTTAATGCAATAATTAGTCATATTTCTTTCTATTTGATATTTCACTTATAAAAATGCTTTTCTGTAATTTTATGCAAAAATAGGTGAAATTTGAAAGTAATTGTGTAATTTTCCAGTACAGACCCAATCTCAAACCAAGAAGATAGACCTGTTGCCGATCCTATACTGGAATAACAGAGGAAAGCAGAGAAAAAAAAAACAGAGGATGAAATAGTGGAACAATTGGAAATTGGATAAAAGAAAGGAGAAGGAAATAATGGCTCACGGCACAGCTCGACGGCTCAACAAAAAACAAAAGCAACAAAGAAATTAAGCAAAGGGGGAAGAAGACAAAGTGTTGTCATGCCCAAGATGTAAGACATCCTGGGAAGGATGCCTAAAGCTAAGCCACAGCTCAGCTAAGCTGTGGCTTAACAAGAAGACAACAAATGGATTGAAACTGTGGGTGGCTTGGTTTGCGGCTCAGTCAGTGGCTCGGGTAAGCTGACAGCAAAGGGAAAACTGGCTCGTTGGCTCGGTAGAAAATAAGAATGGCTTGAGTGAAGCCAAATTCAAGAAAAAGAATGTGCTTTAGTGCAAAAAGACAAAACCAAGTTTCCAATTGTTTCACAAATCAACTCGTGGACTTTCTTTATTTTTATTTAGAATACTATTAGGAAAATACTGCTTCTTTTTTGTTTTGGATTTTTAGGAAATTTGTATGCCTATAAATAAAGGCCAATGTACGTAGGAAAAAGGTGTGCACAATGTAGAGACTTAGACATATTTTTTTTAGAGTGCATCACTAATATTTTCTCTAGAGAAATAGTTCAAGGAGCATTTTTTTGAGAAGAATTTTCATTGAAAATTGAAAGGCTTGTCTAGAAGTATTTATCTCTTTCATTTATTTTATTTTTCTTGAACAATGACGAGTTTAATTCTTTAATTGTATTTAGAGATTATTCTTGAATTTATGATTTTGAGTTAATTTAGTTCTTTGATGCATTAATTATTTTCCTTGGTATTTGATTACTCGTTTTATTACAAAATTGATTAATTAATTCTTATTGTTAATTTGCTTGAAAAAGAGGTTGATAATGGTTTTAATCTAATTAATTTCATATTTATTATCTCTTAACTTGCTGAAAAAATAGATTCATTATTAAGAACTTGGGTATTCAAAGATTGATTGATGAATGCTAGAATATAGATTCATTGGCTAATTTCATGTTTTAAATCACCTAAAATATAGGAGTTTATACAGGGATTGATTTTAATGCATCTTTTGAGTAAATTGGTTGAGACAGAACATGTTCACTAATTTGACTAGAAGATAGTGATTTCATGGATTGCAAACAAAGTGAGTGTATATTAAATCTTTCATGATGTCAAAATAAAAATTGATTGTGATAATTGCTAAGTGGTTCATGGCAATGTTTCCAAGAACATTTGTCCAAATTACATCCTTTTCCATCCTTGAGTTGTATATATTTCTTTATTTTTATTTTTATTATTTTATCACTTTATTTGGTTGGTTAGACAATAAATGAAAAGTGATTAGTGTTTACTTGTTCCTTTGAGGATCTATACTCGTTAATTCCCTATACTATACTTGCAATAAGTATACTTGCTTGTATATGTATTTTGGGATTAATATTTTAATTAAAACTTAACTAAGGGATGGATTTAAATTTGATGATTTTTATACACCCAAAATTTACGCATCATTATACAAGAAGGTTAGTGGGAGTGTAGTTGTTTTCCCTATTGCAATATGTAGATGACATATTGCTAATAGGGAATGACGTCTCTATTCTACAATCAGTTAAGTTTTGGTTATCAAGGAAGTTCTCCATGAAAGATCTTAGAGAATCAACCTATATTTTAGGAATAAGAATCTATAGAGATAGATTAAATAGGTTGCTTCATCTTTCATAATCTACAAAGTAGTAAAGAGGTTTAGCATAAGTCATAAGGGTACTAAGTATGCTGGGGTCGTCTATCTCTAACATGAGTTAGTACAAAAATCAAAGTCCTTGCTGAGTACTCAATGTCAACAATACCAACCTCGTTTAACTGATTAGACTAGAGGGTTATCTGATCTCATAGGATTTTCAAATCAAAACATTTTTAGGGCAAAATAATATTTTCCAGAATTTGATCCCACTGACTCGCACGTCAGATCATCATTCACATAGACTCTACAGAGCCAATCAATTCATTCCATGGAACATCAGACCAATATAACAATTTTAGGGATCAAAAGGTCATTTTTCAAAAGTCAATCTTATCGTGAGAGATTATTTTCCAAAATCATGTTGAAATAGGATAAAGAGTTTTATTCACACATCAAAACATGTTTCCAAGAGTATCCAGGTCATTTTCCCCGTACTCGATCACAAAAGTCATTTCCCAAGAGTTTTGATTCCAAAAGACTTTCCAAGGGTATTCAGGTCATTTTACCCTTATCCGATTTGAAAAGTATTTACAGAAGTTCCAATAAGGGTATTTCGATCATTAACCGTATACCCGATTCCAAAAGTTTTCATAAACATTCCAATAAGGACATTTGGATCATTTTTCAAATACCCGATTCAAAAAAGAACTCATTTCAAGAAATATAGGGTTCTAATCTCAAAAGAGGATTAAATTCAAAGTTCCCAAACACATTTCCATAAAATATTTCAATAAGGGCATTCTAGTTAATTTATGAATACCAGATTCTAAAATTTATCATTTTTCGAAAATCCTAAACACTTAATCTAAAAAGGACTAAATTCACAAAATTCATGCTTTAATAATCTAGTAAGGTTTCCAAGCCAATTATGATGTTCAAACGAGCCCAAAATGGCATAAAATAATTCTTGCTCAGATAAACCTTAAACATATTTAGGAATTTCCAAAACAGCATAAAACATAGCATTTCATGAAAAAACAAAGCACACTAACTTTTAGAAGGGTTTTAGAAATCTAAGAGACTTACCTCGTCTCCTAACTAAACTCTTTCCATTTATGCCCGTTCAACCATCGTTTCTACCATTTTCAACAATCCGTTGTTCATTTACCAACAAAACTACATCAAACATCGTTTTCGGGTCAAATCGAATTCAGACAAAAAATAGCCGATGGTTAGCCGATGGGTAGCCAAAGTCTAGTCGATGTGCTCGGCGGTTAAGGAAAACGTTCAACTTTCATTACGTCGTTTTTTTATCGTTTGATCAATTCTTTCGTTTTCCTTTTCCCATATCCGTCCTTCCTTCATAAACAAGGGGTTCGCTTCATATTTCCCATTTATTTCATCCAAAATCATACAATTAATCATCCTTAAGTTCATCCATTTTCGGACTCATTTTTCTAGAATTTCACAGATTAACACATGATTTTGTTTTGCACATACCTTTCAATCCACAACTCCGATTTGGTAGTATGATATACCAAAACAATAGTAAGACTTTAACTTTAATCTAGTTTGGCCTTTTTCAGAGTTGTAATTCTAGTAACACGCTACTGGGCAAAAAAAGCCCAAGTAGTTTTGTCTCAATTTCATTATTCATGCTTTCCTTTGTTTTCCTTTAGCCTTTAGCACGTTGGAACCATTAATACATTCAATCCTCCTTCAAATCATATTTAATTCTAAATTTCTAGATTTCCAGTAGCTCGTAAAAGTCACACTTATTCAACACAATTTCATCTCTTCTAATCAAAAGCTAGTTTAAACCATTTTTCAAAACTAAGTAAATTCCATTTTTACTCTACTTTGATCATCACCTCCTCAACCGAAAATAAATCTTCAAGCTACCATAATTATTCAGTTCTTCCTCACACAAAACATCATTCAAAGGCCCTTAGGCAGTTGGCACATATACAAGCATCTATAAAGTTCATACACAAAAGTTAACAAACCCTAACTTTGATCTAAAATCAATACATGAAAGTCATGTTTTTATGTTAAAATTCACATCATCATTATTATCATTCACCCAACAACAACTTTAATTCAAGAAAGGTAGGGTTTTACCTTGTATTTGGGGCTATTTGGTGTGATTTTGCACCAAGAACACACACACTTCTTTCTTTCTCTCTCCTTTTTCTTTTTTCCCTATTTTTCTCTAGCTTTTCTTTCCTTGTTTTCTCTTGTTTTTCCTTCTTCAAGGCTGGTTGAAATTTTAGCTGTTATAACAGCCTTTCCACCGCCATTCTCATAAAAAATTTGGCCCTGAAAATTTTAAATCAATTAATTGTATGGTGGCTAATGTATAGGTGTGTTCTAATAAAAAATTTACACACCAACCACTTTTATTCCTCCACAAAAATTCCCTTATTTCTTCTTGCAAGGCCAACGAAATTCTTGGTCAATTTTCAGCCATTCATTCATCTTTTCTTGGTCTAAATATTAGCCAATTATATAGCTTAAAACCTTAATCAAGTGGGCCCACGAGTGATGTGTTCCAATTGCAAAATTACACATCATTCTTCATTTATTTTGCAAAACTTATTTAAGAAGTCTTGCATGCATGAATCTTTCATGAATCCTCTTATTATTTGACACTTGTCCTTGGCCACCAATCATAAGAAGCCATACATCCCATTTTCAACCGCATTTTCCTATTTTTTTTTTCAAAAATGACCAAAATCGAGTCTGTAACGGGAAAATATTTTATTTCACCAATCAACTCCAAAAAATCCACTGAATTCATTGGTAACACTTAAATTCTTCAATTCCTTCACAACTTGGTCAAATTTGTGATCAAAGTCGCGGGCGCGGTCAAAATGACGAAAACGCCCCCGATACCTCGGGTAGCATAATTCACACCAAAACGTGCGTTTCATCACACTGATCAATTTCTCTTTTCAAAGTACCCTACAATTCTTATTTTGTTAATAATAATAGCCTTCTAAAAATTTAAGGTACGGGTAGAACAAATCCAATAATTACATATAGGTTCCAACAAAATATTATTATACCAAAATATTTGTCTCATTATACCGATCATCTTTTGTTTTGGCCATTGATATAAATTCTCATCCTATGACAAATAGTAGCCAATTGAAAGTAAAAGGTGGGGTGCTACATTCTCCTCTCCTTACAAAAAATTTCATCCTCGAAATTGGCTTCCTCTTGAGATAAACCTAGGTACTTATTTAACATCTTCGTTTTCTATTTCCCAAGTTTCATCTTACACAAAATAATGATTTTATGATACTTGTACAAGTGGAATTTTCTCATTCCGCAATTCCTTTTCAGCATACTCCAAGATCTTAATAGGCTTTTCCTTATTCTTCAAGCTTAGAGTCATCTTAATGGGTTTTTCATTCAAAATGTGGGCAGGATTAGCCACATACTTTCGAAGTTGAGGTACATAAAACACGCTATGAATAACTTGAAGTTCTACTAGTAACTCCAATCGATAAGCTACTTTCCCAATCCTCTTGACAATAGGGAATGATCCAGCGTACCTAAATGCCAATTTCTTTTCTTTTCTTGTTCTTTGGTTCCCCCAATTGTCATTGTGAAGCCAATTTCAAGAATACATGATCCTCTTCAATAAATTCCAAATCTCTCCTACGTCGATCCGTATAACTTTCTGTCTACTCTACGCTACTTCTAAGTTGGTTTTGATCATCTCTACAGCCTATTGGACCTTTTCAAGATCAAAAGTATCTTGTTCACCCATTCTCCATCCTAAATTTTCCCAATATAATGGGGACTGACATTTTCTTCCATATAAAGCTTCAAACAGGGCCATTCCAATTCGTATGCAAATTCTGCATACGCTAAATTATCAATCCACGTAGTTTCAAAATCCAAAGCGCAGGTCCTCAAGATGCCTTTCAAAGCTCTATTCACTCATTTTATCTGTCTATCTATGTGTAGGTGCGCTGCTATGCTGAACTTTATTGTGGTCCCATACCTCTACTACAACTTAGTCCAAAACTTTGAGGTAAATCTAGGATCTCGATATGACATTACACTAGAGGATACTTGTGAAGTCTAATTACTTTTTCCATATAGATTTTACTTAACTTCTCTAAGAAATTTCGTTAATTAATATAAATGAAATGAGCATACTTAGTTTGTCGATCTATTATCACCCAAATAGTATCTCGCTGCTCTATTATCATAAGTAATCCTATAATGAGGTCTATAGTAATTTCATCCCATTTCCACGATGGAGTAGATAATGGTTGTAACCCTCCAGGCCGTTGTTAATTGGCTTTCCTTTACTGACAAATTAAACATCGAGTTACAAAGTTTGAATTGTCCTTCTTCATACCAATCCATCAATAATGCCATTTTAGGTTTTGATACATTTTTACGGCTCCTGGATGGATGGTATACTTACTCCAAGTTACCTCCGTTAAAACATCTTATCTCATCGCATATTGTTTTAGAATACAATACTGACCCCGGTAGCAATTAATCCCATCATTGTCCTTTCAGAGCTCATCTCCTCCTATATTTGCCTCCTTTTGCACTAACTTTTGCACTCTTTATCTTTATCTTGATCTTTCTTCAACTATTGTAGTAAGACAGGTTGAATGGAAGTGTTACTTATGCTTATTTCTCCGTCTACTACAAACACTTCTAATTCTGAAATTTGCAACGTTTGAAGAGCTAATAAATTTGTCTTCTTACTAAGGGCATTTACTACTTTGTTTGCTTTTCTAGGATGATATTTAATTGGACATTAAAACCCTTCAATAAATTCCATTTATCATTTTTGCCTTATGTTCAAATCAGTTTAAGTAAAAAAAAAAAAAACATACTTCAAACTTTTGTGGTCGGTAAAGATTTCTAACTCAGCCCCGCATAAATAATATCTTCACTCCAAAAGGGCAAATACAACAGCAACTAACTCCAAATCATGTATAATGTAATTCTTCTCATGATGTTTTCACTTCCTAGAGATATAAGCTATTACATTTCTCTTATGCATCAATACTATTAATGTTGTGCCCTAGAGGCAATCACTTATACATTGTATATGACACATTTTATTTTAATAAAATGCATTATTTGTCTTACAGTTTCTTTTTGTTTACTTTAAGTAATATAACTGTTCAATAAAGTCCCTAGTACAACACTGTGTTAAGGGAATCATGATAGAGATCATGATATGAGATTCCTACTACACTGGATGGTGTTAGTACTTAAATAGTCCCTAGTCATAGTATTAATGAGACAGGACATCATTAATGCGTTAAGACTAGCATGTGTTAGACTTTCTGATTTGATCAGGCGGTGGTTCTCATAACCCTGAGTATTGAGATAGTCAAAGTTAACACATGGATGCTTGTTAATGGAACAAGTTCATTAGATGACTTAACTTTGAGATAATCATATGAATAACTATTTAGTGCCAGTGATATAATCTCAATATAGTAAACGTATAAGTATCCTTAGACTTGAGATCTCTAAGGTACTTTGTTTGCTGAGTTTTGTACTTTGATTCCAATCTCCGGAGCTCGATCAAGGGCTGCCTATGGGATGGATATTGGATACATTGTGAGGTAACGAAAGTAGTTGAGAGGGTCAATAAAGGATTCACCACTCTTAATAGTAATGGCGAATATCTCATGGCCACTTGTAGGAATTACTACTCAGAAAGTCCTTGGCCAAGGCGATTGTGTATTGGAAACAGTTCTAATTGATACACATTTAGAGTAGTAGGTTTCTGGTACAAGTACTATTGTATTCAGGCCAGAATTAATTATGAAGGGAGTTGGCACTAATTCCGTACTCCAAATCGAATGAGATATTGTATGATAAAAGGAGTTAATTATATTGAAGTTTGTTATTGAAGGGTTCATGTCAAGCTACTTGACTTCTTGGACTCTTGAGTGGTCATGATGTGTTGCTAGATACCGCTCATGATCTGGGAATATGGGTTTATTAACTGATGAATTAATAAACCAATCCTGATTAGAATTAATAGAATTAATTCTAATTAATTATGGATTATTAATCTCAAAGACGTTTGGATTAATTCATATTCTCTACCAATTGACTGGAAAACCTAATAGGTCACACACAATAGAGGATTATATACTTAAGATGTTATTTGATAACATTGTGGGGTTGGTTGAGAGAAAGAAAAGTTGTTGTGGACAAATTATAATTAGTTATAATTTGTGATACAAGTTGTAATTGTGAGAACTTAATGTTTCCAATTACAATTAGGGAATTCTAATAGGATTAGAATTCTCAATTTTGGGAAGGGAATTTTGTGTGATATATAGTAGCTAATAACACACGAAAAACCCTAGCCAATAGCTGAACAACACACAAAAAGAAACAACGGCCACAACCTTTTTGTTTTCTTCTCTCTTGATTTGATCTTGAAGAGGAACCCTAGCTGCCACTTAGAATTTCTGCTAGCACAGAAAACTACGTGCTTGAGTATTCCTCTGTGTGGATTACCATTAGAAATAATCACACATTATGATTATAGTGGGTAGACGTTCAACTCACATGTAGGTTGATCACGAGGGTTGCTGGATCGCGCCACAACTTGAAGAAGAAAATTTTGTTCTTCGCACGATCACCCCTGTTACCTTTACTCTCTTTATGTCTTGTTTTTTACACATAGATGGGTCCTAGGAAGGTATCTCGTTTTATTTTTCACCGCACCGTATAGGATATGAGCCTGAGATACCCAACAGTGGTATCAGAGCCAGGTTATGTGTGGTCTACGGACATTGTTTTGGTATGAAAAACTGTTTTCGCATTTCTCTTTGTTTGATGTGAAAATCGTTTTCACTCGAGTCGAAATCATTTCGATCTTTATGTGTTGGGTCCGTAGCACAATATGATTGTGTAAAAGTCACAGTGTATTTTGAAAAGATGCTTTCTTTGGTGCTGAAAATTTCTGCAGGAAAAATGTTTTCTTGCAACATAGATGTTGCCCTCCGTTTCATCTTAATTTTCCGTTTTGATTTTGTTTAAACTAACAAATTGATTGTTGTTTAAAGCTTTAAAATAGAAAATACTGCTGAGAATTGTTCTCACTGAAAATTTGCAGAAGAAGAAAGCACCAAAAATTGTTTTTGGAATTTTTGGAAAATTGCCACCATTGTTGCAGAACACAGGCGGCGCCGGCTCCGGCCTCCAAGCCAGCGCCAATTCCATTTTGTTCGCGATGTCCGAAAATCATTTTTGGAAGATAAAAATTTTTGAAAACCAGAACAGAGCCGACACCAGCTCCGGCTTTGAAACCGGCGCCGATTCTGCTCTGTTTGCAACCTCTAGTATTTAAAAAAAAAATATGGAACAAAATTTTGGAAGGGAAAATCTCATTTGATGAGAAACGGTACCCAAAAGCATTTTCTCAAAATTAGTTTTGAGACAATCAATTTTGTTCTTCAAAATAATGATTTTGAAAATCTAAAATTGATGTATTATCTAAAATGGGGATTTTAGAATTTGTTTTATTTTTCCAAAAATAGTGATTTTGGAATAATAAAAGTATATGTTTATTTTGTTTAAGCATAGTCAATGGCATGGTGGATGGTTATAGACTAAAACTAATTATATCTGTTCATGCATTTTACAGTTTTGGTTTTTATGAAATAGAGCCTGCGTGTCCTGCCTTCTCTAGAATTCTTGTGTAATTCTCTTCTCATCTAACTCCCCTCGAATGTAACTCGAGGTTTTCTCTCTTTAGGAAATTATGTAATTAGTTTACATAGGTTAGATAGGAGTATAATTATTTTATTCTAGAGATGGCAATCAAAATAAGGCGAGGATGTAAGACCTTTTACTTAAATCATACATGAACACATAGGATTAACTATATTAATTTCTTTTATGGCTCAAAGAAATTAATTTAGGAAAGTCCATAACCATACCACGTAATCGCTTTATTACCATGATTATCAATTATGTGATTTATTGATTATTATGCATGTCATTCAACGAAAAAACTAAAAGGAACAAATCTTTCAATTAATATTAAACCTAATTCCTTCCGTTAATATAGTAAGAACGAGAGTCATTTTTCGAGACCAGGTTGTTGGGCAAATCCAAACCTACTTGACATTGGGTATGTTTAAGCTATGGACTTAAATTCCTGATTAATGTGTCGGGTTTAACTAAATTTTTTATCCTGGTTGGGCAAACTCAAGTATAAAGAAATTTAGAGGAAAAGTTGGGGTAGCCCAAAAGGCTTTAAGATTAAAAGCTGTTAATCACCCAATGATCTAGTAGTTACATACGATGTAATTAGTATTGGATACCTACCAATGAACCAAGGTTATTCCTGAGGAATTTGGATACCGGTCCACTAGGAAAGCTTCCAATGGGCTTTCCCGAATCAGTAGTAGGGGCTATTAGTTTGAGTAAAATAGTGGAGTAAAAATGCGTTTAATTAAAGTCCTAATTATTTGCATATCATGTGCATATTCAAGTAGCTAATGCTCTCTATCTTTACATCTAGGTTACTTGCATCATGTCAACGAACTTGAACTTACGTAGCATTTTGGAAACCAACAACTTAACCGAATCAAACTATCTCGATTGGTATAGAAATTTGAGAATCATTCTCAAATTAGAAAAGTTGCTCTACGTGCTAGATGCTCCTATTCCACCACCACCAGCCCAAGATGCTCATGCTGATGAGCATGCTATCCATAAGAGGCACAAGGAGAATAGTGATACAGCATCATGTATTATGCTGGCATCCATGACTCCTGAGTTACAAAAACAGCACGAGCATATAGATGCTCAATCGATCATTTTAAATCTTCGAGAGCTGTTTGATGCCCAAACTAGAACTGAGAGATATGAGATCTCGAAGCAACTATTTAATGGTAAAATGATAGAGGGTTCTTCTGTGGCCACTCATGGGCTGAAGATGCTGGGCTTGATAGAGAAGCTTGGATCTCTCGGGTTTGCAATGGATCATGACTTAAGTGTTGACTTAATTCTACAATCTTTGCCTAATAATTTCTCACAATTTGTGATTAACTATCAGATGAACAAGATTGAGTCCGCTATTCCTGAATTGATCAATCTTCTCAAACTGTGGAGTCCTCCATGAAGAAAGATTCCAATGCAGTTTTAACGGTAGAATCTTCCTCTTCTAAGAAGAAAGTTCAAAAGAAGAAGAAGAAGGCTGCTATGAAGCCCAAAAGTGGTGTGAACATGAAGGACGCAGCTACTAAGGGCCCATGCCATCATTGTGGGAAGATGGGCCACTGGAGGCGCAACTGCAAAGCCTACTCGGAGACCATCAAGGACAAGAAGCAGAAGGAGAAGCTTACAAGCACTTCTACTTCTTCTCCAGGTATGTTTATGATTGAGATAAATACTGCCTTTAGAAATGAGATATGGGTATTAGATATCGGATGTGAATCTCATTTGTGCAATAACTTGCAGAGACTAAAGAGGAGTAGAAGGCTAGAGAAAAGTGACGTGGACCTACGTACTGCAAATGGGGCAAAGGTTACTGCACTTGCTGTGGGGACATACGAGCTGAACCGACCTTCGGGATTGATTCTAGAATTGGAAAACTGTTATTATGTACCAGTTTTAATGAAAAACATTATCTCAGTTGCGTGTTTAGACTTATGTGAATTTCATTTAATATTTAAGAATAAATGTTGTTCGTTTTCGTTGAATGATATTCATTAT
The DNA here is from genome assembly GCA_026120185.1 of Voacanga thouarsii. Lineage (NCBI taxonomy): Eukaryota > Viridiplantae > Streptophyta > Magnoliopsida > Gentianales > Apocynaceae > Voacanga > Voacanga thouarsii. Next base: position 717,257 of record JANUWF010001151.1, read on the forward strand.
GGTTCAGCAACTTTAGTTAATGGTTTATATGTTCTAGACTTGGACAATCCAATTCTCAATATAAACAATAAGAAACCTAAAATAGATAACTCAAACACCTTTTACTTATGGCATTGTCGTTTGGGCCATGTAAATGAAAATCGTGTTTCTAAGTTACACAAGCTTGGTGACTTAGGGTCATTTGATTATGAATCATATAGCACATGCGAGTCTTGATTACAAGGTAAAATGACTAGAACTCCTTTTCTAGGAAAAGTAGAATGGGCCAAGGAGTTATTAGAATTCATACATTCTGATGTATGTGGACCAATGTTAATACAATCAAGAGGAGGTTATAACTATTTCATAACCTTTGTCGATGATTTCTCACGAAACGGGTATTTGTATTTAATGAAATACAAATCTGAGGCCTTTGAAAGGTTTAAAGACTTCAAGAATGGAATAAAGAAATAACTTGACAAAAGTATTAAGACTCTAAGATCTGATCGAGGAGGAGAATACTTGAGCCAAAAGTTTTTGAGTTATCTTAGAGATAATGGGATATTATCTCAATGGACTCCACCACATACACCTTAGCATAACGGTGTATCTGAGAGAAAGAATTGAACCCTTCTAGACATGGTACGGACCATGATGGCTTTTGCAGACCTACCAAAATCGTTTTGGGGGTATGCACTAGAGACTTATGTTTATATACTAAATAGAGTTCCGACAAAATCGGTTGATACTACCCCATTTGAAAAGTTCTTTGGTAAGAGACCAAAGTTATCTCACTTGCGAGTATGGGGTTGTCCTGCCTTTGTCAAAAGGCCACAGTCAGACAAACTTAAAAGTAAGTCTGACAAGTGTTTGTTTGTGGGATATCCGAAAGAATCTTTCGGATATTATTTCTATCTACTCTCCGAAAACAAATTGTTTGTTTCGAAGCATGCTGTCTTCTTAGAGAAGGAGCACATGCTCAAAGGGGACATTAGGAGTAAGATTGAACTTAGTGAAGTTCATGAAGATCAAACAAACGAGGATCAACCGTTTAACCCCACATCTATTCAGAGAATAGATTAACCTTCTAATACACAAGAACCTCGTAAATCTAGTAGGATACGTGTGGCACCTGAGAGATATAGATTTCTCATTAGTGACCACAATGACGTATTACTTATAGATAAAGATGAGCTTACTACCTACAAGGATGTTCTGAATAGTTCAGAATCTGGCAAATGGCTTGAGGCCATGAAGTCAGAGATGGATTCCATGTACGACAACCAAGTATGGACTTTGGTTGATCCACCTAAAGGAATTAAACCTATTGGGTGCAAGTGGGTTTTCAAGAAGAAAACGGACATGGATGGTAACTTAGTTACCTATAAAGCATGACTAGTGGTGAAGGGTTATCGTCAACAACATAGTATTGACTATGATGAAACCTTCTCACCAGTAGCCATGTTGAAATCCATCAGGATACTCCTAGCCATTACTGCTCATTATGATTATGAGATTTGGCAAATAGATGTGAAAATAGCTTTCCTAAATGGAAATCTGACTGAGGAAGGGTATATGACATAACCTAAGGGTTTCGCATTCAGTGATGGTACAAAGGTGTGCAAGTTGCAAAAGTCTATTTATGGACTTAAGTAAGCTTCTAGGAGTTAGAATATCCATTTTGATGAAACAATCAAAGAGTTTGGTTTCATTCAAAACATGGATAAGCTTTGTGTATACAAGAAGATTAGTGGGAGTGTAATTGTTTTCTTACTGCTTTATATAGATGACATATTGCTAATAGGAAACGATATACCTATCTTGCAAATGGTTAAAATTTGGTTGTCCAAAGAATTCTCCATGAAAGATCTTGGAGAAGCAACTTATATTCTTGGAATAAGGATCTATAGAGATAAATCCAAAAGGTTACTTGGTCTTTCACAGTCTACATACATAGATAAAGTGCTAAAGAGGTTTAGCATGGATCAATCCAAAAAGGGATTCTTACCCATGTCACATGGTGTAAGCCTTTCAAAGTAGATGTCTCCCAAGACACAAGTTGAAAGGGATCACATGAGTAAGATTCCATATGCTTCGGTAGTTGGATCTATCATGTATGCTATGATATGTACTAGGCCCGATGTATCTTGTGTTCTCAGTTTGACGAGCAGATACCAATCCGACCTTGGTGAGGGTCATTGGGCGGCTATAAAGAATATCATTAAGTACTTATGAAAGACTAAGAATATGTTCTTAATATATGGAGAAGGTGATTTGAAAATAAACGGGTATACTGATGCCAACTTTCAATCTGACAAAGATGATTTCAAATCATAATCCGGCTACGTGTTTATGTTGTGCGGAAGGGCAATAAGTTAGAAAAGTTCCAAACAAGAGACTATTCCGACTCTACAACAGAAGCTGAGTACATAGCTACTTCTAAAGAAGCTAAGAAGGCTGTTTGGATCAAGAAGTTCGTGACAGAACTGGGTGTGGTTCCTAGTGTTGTTGGTCCAATAACCTTGTATTATGACAACAACGGAGCCATTGCACAAGCAAAGGAGCCGCGGTCTCACCAACAATCCAAACACGTACTGCGACGCTATCATCTGATCTGGGAGATCATAGATAGGAATAATGTAAAGATACAGAGAGTTCCCATGGATGAGAACATAGCTGACCCGCTTACGAAAGCACTATCCCAAAAGAAACATGATTGTCATGTTGAGTCATTCGGTATTAGATACATGAATGATTGGCTCTAATGCAAGTGGGAGTTTCTGTTGGGTCTCTCAGGCTCATATCCTATACGGCACAGCGGAAAATAAAACGAGATACCCTCTCAGGACCCGTTTATGTATGGAAAACAAGATATAAAGAGAGTAAAGGTAACAACTTTTACCGTTGGGTGATCGTGCGAAGAACAAAATTTTCTTCTTCAAGTTGAGGAGCGATCTAGCAATCCTCGTGATCAACCTCTACGTGAGTTGAACGTCTACCCACTATAATCACAATGTATGATTATCTCTAATAGTAATCCACACAGAGAAATACTCAAGCACGTAGTTTTCTGTGCTAGCAGAAATTCTAAGTGGCAGTTAGGGTTCGTCTTCAAGATCAAATCGAGAGAGAAAAAAAGAAAAAGTTCGTGGCTGTTGTTTCTTTTTGTGTGTTGTTCAACTATTGGCTAGGGGTTTTCGTGTGTTATTAGCTACTATATATCACACGAAATTCCCTTCCCAAAACTGAGAATTCTAATCCTATTAGAATTCCCTAATTGTAATTGAAAATATTAAGTTCTCACAATTACAACTTGTACCACAAATTATAACTAACTATAATTTGTCCATAACAGCTTTTCTTTCTCTCAACCAACCCCACGATATTATCAAATAACATCTTGAGTATATAATCCTCTATTGTGTGTGACTTATTAGGTTTCCCAGTCAATTGGTAGAGAATATGAATTAATCCAAACGTCTTTGAGATTAATAATTCATAATTAATTAGAATTAATTGTATTAATTCTAATTAGGATTGGTTTATTAATTCATCAATTAATAAACCCATATTCCCAGATCATGAGCGGTATCTAGCAACACATCATGACCACCTAAGAGTCCAGGAAGTCAAGTGGCTTGACATGAACCCTTCAATAACAAATTTCAGTGCAATTAACTCCTTTCACCATACAATATCTCATTCGGTTTAGAGTACAGAATTAGTGCCAACTCCCTCCAGAATTAATTCTGGCCCGAATACAATAGTACTTGTACCAGGAACCCAGTACTCTAGATGTGTATCAATTGGAACTGTTTCCAATACACAATCGCCTTAGCCAAGGACTTTCAGAGTAGTAATCCCTACAAGTGGCCATGAGATATTCGCCCCTACTATTAGGAGTGGTGAATCATTTATTGACCCTCTCAACTACTTTCATTTACTTCACAATGTACCTAATAACCACCCATAGGCGGCCCTCGATCGAGCTCCGGAGATTGGAATCAAAGTACAAAGCTCAACAAATAAAGTTCCTTAGAGATCTCAAGTCTAAGGATACTTATACGTTTGCATATTGAGATTATATCACTGGCACTAAATAGTTATCCATATGATTATCTCAAATCTAGGTCATCTAATGAACTTGTTCCATTAACAAGCATCCATGTGTTAACTTTGAGTATCTCAATACTCACGGTTATGAGAACCACCGCCTGATCAAATCAGGAAGTCTAACACATGCTAGTCTTAATGCATTAATGATGTTCTGTCTCATTAATACTATGACTAGGGACTATTTAAGTACTAACACCATCCAGTGTAGTAGGAATCTCATATCATGATCTCTATCATGATTCCCTTAACACAATGTTGTACTAGGGACTTTATCGAACAGTTATATTACATAAAGTAAACAAAAAGAAACTGTAAGACAAATAATGCATTTTATTAAAATAAAATGTGTCATATATAACGTACAAGTGATTACCTCTAGGGCACAATACTAACAAATTCTCCTCTTAATCCTTCCTTTGACACATTTGTGTACTTCTCATAAGGCTTGTCCATCATTGGTAATGTTAAAACAGGAGCAGAGCTTAATCCTTTGCTCAACTCCTGGAATTTTCCCTCATATTTTCCAGTCTGAACATAAGAAACTTTCTTTTGAGTGAGTCGGTTCAAAGTAAAGATATCTTAGAAAATTTCTCAGTAAATCTCCGATAATATCCTGCAAATCCTAGAAAACATCGTATTCAGTTGAAATCTCAAGACATTTCCAGTTCATCACTACTTTAACTTTTGCAGGATCTATTGTACTCACAACTTTGGATATCACATGTCCCAAGAATGCTACTTCTTATTGCCAAGACTCACACTTACTGAATTTTGCATATAGTTTGATCTCTCTTAACTTTCTTGATACTTTCTGAAGATTATTGTTCATGATCTTAGGGATCTTTGGAGTACACCAGAAATCATCTATGAATATAGCCACAAAACTAGGCCGAAATGTCTGATGCATTAGATCTATGAAATAATAGGCATTAGACACCAAAGGGGCCTCATTACATGCTTAAAAGGTCTATATCGTGTTAAATGCAGTTTTCAGTATATGTTCTTCCCAAATCCGAACATAGTAATATTCTTGCCTCAAGTCATTCATAACAAAAACTTCTTCGAGTTTCTTAACCTTTTTTTGCTTATTAATTACATAGGCTAAGTACCCAGTACACCATTTTTTTAATTATCTTCCGAGCCTTGAGTCCCAATATGCAAGTATTACTTCTCCTCCCAGCTTCGTCTACAATTTTCAATATAGATTTCCCAGGTTGACAGAATTGTACTACTTTATGTCTACAGTCAACTTGATTATGATGCTGGAATAACCAGTCCATGCCCAAGATAGCATTTTAGTCCTCTATGGGCAAACATATTAAATCTCCTCCAAAATTTCATTTGCTACCAGGATCTTACATTTCTTATGTATGTTTTCACTATTCATTTACTTTCCCAATTGGGTACTGATAAGCATTTTTAATGAAGTTTCTTCCCCCTTTGTATCCCCATAGCATCAAGAAATACATTGGCAACAAAGGAATGCGTAGAATCGGGATCTATTAATACTTTAGCGTTATGTTTTAAAGCTAAGGAGTGTACCTTTCACTATTGTGACATGATCATCCATCTTCTTCAATACAACAACTCGAGCATTTACTTGGTTTAGCAGATCTGTCTCTAGGGGTAGAAGCTTGTCTAGGTTCTTTCTTTCTAGTCTGACCTCTGCCCCTGATTGTTTTTTCCTAGTCAACTCCATCCTCCTATCCTTTGGAGGTGAGGGCAATTGAAACTCTTATGCCCTTCCTTCCTACAGTTAAAGTATCTAAAAAAGGGTTGTCCTCCAGTTGGGCCTCCCCTCCTCTGCATCTCTCCATTCTTCTGCCATCGAGGTTCTTCAGATCTTTTTTTACTCATACCCCGAAATTTACTTAGATTTCTCCTGCCCATATTCTCATTTATTCTAGCATTCTTATTGGTTCTAATAATAGTCCCAACTATTCGTTGCATGGTGTCAACTATTTTCTAGAAGGTTTAGAACATAAAATAATCCAAATTCACAATGTGGGAACCTTTCACATGCGATTCCTCCCCCATTGGCTTATGGTTATGTTAAGTAGTTCGTGATGATCATCCAAAAGTTTATTTAGGAGACATCTATACAGTTTATACGATTTTGTTGGTAAAACGATATATCATAACTCAAGAGCAGGCATAAAAGAGCTATAGTGCATACAACAGGATCATAACATATATTCATTCTCATTAAACACAAAGCCAGTATAAAATTTGTGTGCTAAGCACGCAGTCATATTCACTGGCTGAACTGTACATATCCTGCTACACATATCCATGTCTTATCCTCCTATCCATCATCATCACTATCTTAAACTAGAGGTTCTGAATTAGTAGAAATCATGTAGGATTCGACTATATTGAATCCTTCACTTTCATCCATATCAAGGTGTAACCAAGCAAATATGTCTGAGTCTATTTCCAATTCTTCGTCGAACTCCTCGACCTCAGGTACCTTCACCTCGGGTATCTCCTGATCTCTTCAACATCCTCGAAACATAACATCTTATCTTCTAATACTCCCGGAGTATCCCCGCCAAATTCCTTCTCATTATCCTCAGACAATACTACACTATCGATGACACTATCCTTCTCATCACTATCCTAATGGCGTGATTCAATATCTCTATCAATTTCATCAAAATCGCCACCTATCTCCTTATGTGGTGACGATGTCCTCTTAGGTGTTGGTGTCCTCTCCAGACTAAGGTCTCGCACAAATAACGTAAGGATAAGCACTACAGGTCAAACGTGCTCCCGGTAAGATCGGGTGTATAAAGGCAGCTAAGGCCAGATCCTATCTAAGCGAAATGTCCCGGCACTCCTGCTCGATGAATAATCCTAATCCTCCCAGATCTTTTCACACCCGAGTGCTCATTTATATCTTTCTTCCTATCATCGCTATACTCATCCATTGGGCATTTGCCCTTATCACTCCTATCCGTCATACCTCCCCAATGAAAGAGTTATATCAATCCCAATGACGATAACACAATTCTATAAAACTAGGCTCTGATACCAATTGTAACAACCCTACTAAAGGTAATAGCAGAAGCATATCAACATCGGGTGTCACCCCGTCTAGTTACCCAGACAAGAGGTCTTTATAATGAAAAACAAACAGAGTATGTAAGGTCCAGATCCATACAACAACCCATATTGATGGTCATGTATACATATATAATAAAGAATCTCATACATGAAAATTTTCATTCAACATCAGTAATAAGGTACCTTATCCAAAAGGAAAATGTCCTGACCTATTCTATTGTCATTGTGGTATCGTCCTTTATCCGTAGGTCTGCTCAACTTTGGATCTTACAAAAAGGCAAGATGAAAGAAACGTGTGAGTGAAAAATCACTCAGCGAGTCCCGTGTGTGCTAGTGTTTTATCAAAGAGATAGAGTACATAAAACTTTTATGGAATAGCATATCATTTGTTCACAGGAAATAATTCCAAAACTCTTTAACGAAGAGTTTATTCAAAACTCAATCATTTTTAAAAAATTATATTTCAATTTTCAAATCATTACCTCAATTTTCAAATCACAAGCACTTCTCCGATAGCAGGTTGGCCTGCATCCACATGCAAGTCTTGTAGTCCTTGCCTTCGGTGCCACGTATTATTGTACTGAGATAACAACCTCCATAACTAAACCATGCTTCACCGGAATAAGTACACTGCAGCGAACTTCTGCTCAGGTATACCGCAGCATAGCTAGTGTACCGCAACACACAATATTTTACTTGCCACAATAAGCCAGGAGTCCCAATTCTGAGGTCAATCACCATCAAGACGGCAAGGAGTCAAATGCACTGAGTGTCCCCACCCAGTATCTAGCAAATTACTCAAAATAAGAAGTGCCTGCAGAAGCGGCAATTGCCAGGAGCTACATGGCTAGTCAGGACGCCTTATCTCAATGTCCTGTCGCCCTATTTGGATTAAGATAATCCCCAGAACTAATCGGGTTACTTGGGATCTCTAACATTAGCTAGTAGAAATATCAAAGTCCTTACTGAGTACTCAACGTTACCAATACCAACCCCATCTAACTGATCAGGTCAGAGGGTTATCTGATCCTGCAAGATTTTCAAATCAAAACATTTTTGGGGAAAAATAATACTTTTCAGAATTTGATCCCACTGACTCACAAATCAGATCATTATTCACATAGACTCCATAGAGCCAATCAATTCATTCCATGGCACATCAAGCCAATAAAATAATTTTAGGGATCAAAAGGTCATTTTTCAAAAGTTAATCTCATCACAAGAGATTATTTTTCAAAATCATGTTAAAATAGGATAAAGAGTTCTGTTCACACATCAAAACATGTTTCCAAGAGTATTCGGGTCATTTTTCCCATACTCAATAACAAAAGTCATTTCCCACAGGTATGCAGGTCATTTTACCCAAACCCGAATCCAAAAGACTTTTCAAGAGTATTTGGGTCATTTTATCCTTATTCGATTTGAAAAGTATTCACAGAAGTTTTAATAAGGATATTTCAGTCATTTACCGTATACCCGATTCCAAAAGTTTTCATAAACATTCCAATAAGGACATTTGGATCATTTTCTAATACCCGATTCCAAAAAGAACTTATTTCAAGAAATTCGGGATTCTAATCCCAGAAGAGGATTAAATTCAAAGTTCCCAAATATATTTCCATAAAATGTTCCAATAAGGGCATTTCAGTCAATTTATGAACACCCGATTCCAAAATTTACCATTTTTCAAAAATATCAAACATTTAATCCAAAAAGGACTAAATTCACAAACTTCATGCTTTAATCATCCAGTAAGGTTTCCAAGCTAATTATGATATTCAATTGAGCCCAAAATGGCATAAAATAATTCTTACTCAGATAAACCTTAAACATATTCATCAATTTCCAAAACAGTATAAAACATAGCATTTCATGAAAAAATAAAACACACTAGCTTTTAGAAATCTAAAGGACTCACCTCATATCCTAACTCAACTCTTTCCATTTACACCCATTCAACCATCGTTTCCACCGTTTTCAATGTTCCATTGGTCATTTACCAACAAACCTACACCAAACATTATTTTCGGGTCAAATCGTGTTCAGCTGAAAAATAGCCGACAGTTAGCCGACGGGTAGCCAATGTCTACTCAACATGCCTGATGGTTCAACGATGTCTAACCGACGTTTAGCCAACGGTTAAAGAAAACGTTCAACTTTCGTTCACGTCCTTTTTTTATCGTTTGATCAATTCTTTCGTTTTCCTTTTCCCACATCCTTCCTTCCTTCATAAACAAGGGATTCACTTCATATTTCCCATTTATTTCATCCAAAATCATACAATTAATCATCCTTAAGTTCATCCATTTTCGAACTCATTTTTTTGGAATTTCACAGATTAACACATGATTTTGTTTTGCACATACCTTTCAATCCACAACTCCGATTTGGCAGTATGATATACCAAAACGATCGTAAGACTTTAACTTTAATTCAGTTTGGCCTTTTTCAGAGTTGTAATTCCAGTAACATGCTACTGGGCAAAAAAAGCCCAAGTAGTTTTGTCTCAATTTCATTATTCATGCTTTCCTTTGTTTTCCTTTAGCCTTTAGCACCTTGGAACCATTAATTCATTCAATACTCCTTCAAATCATATTTAATTCTAAATTTCCAAATTTTTAGTAGTTCACAAAAGCCACACTTATTCAACACAAATTTATCTCTTCTAATCAAAAGCTAGTTTGAACCATTTTTCCAACCAAGTAAATTCTATTTTTACTCTACTTTGGTCATCACCTCTTCAACCGAAAATAAGCCTTCAAGCTACCATAATTATTCAGTTCTTCCTCACACAAAACATCATTCAAAGGCCCTTAGGCAACCGGCACATATACAAGCATATATAAAGTTCATACACAAAAGTTCCCAAACCCTAGCTTTGTTCCGAAATCAATACATGAAAGTCGTGTTTTTATGTTAAAATTCACATCATCATAATCGTCATTCACCCAACAAAAAATTTTATTCAAGCAAGGTAGGGTTTTACCTTGTATTTGAGGCTATTTGGTGTGATTTTGCTCCAAAAACACACTTCTTTCTTTCTCTTCCCTTTTTCTTTTTCTCCCTATTTTTCTCTAGCTTTTCTTTCCTTGTTTTCTCTTGTTTTTCCTTCTTCAAGGCTGGTTGAAATTTTGGCTGTTATAACAGCCTTCCCACCGTCATTCTCATAAAAAATTTTGCCCTGAAAATTTTAAATCAATTAATTATATGGTGGCTAATGTATAGGTGTGTTCTAATGAAAAATTTACACACCAACCACTTTTATTTCCTCCACAAAAATTCCCTCATTTCTTCTTGCAAGGCCAACAAAATTCTTGGCCAATTTTCAGGCATTCATTCATCTTCTCTTGGCCTAAATATTAGCCAATTATATTGCTTAAAACCTTAATCAAGTGGGCCCACAAGTGATGTGTTCCAATAGCAAAATTACACATCATTCTTCATTTATTTTGCAAAACTTATTTAAGAAGTCTTGCATGCATGAATCTTTCATGCATCCTTTTATTATTTGACACTTGTCCTTGGCCACCAATCACAAGAAGCCATATGTCCCATTTCCAACCGCATTTTCCTATTTTCTTCAAAAATGACCAAAATCGAGTTCGTAACGGAAAAATATTTTATTTCACCAATCAACTCCAAAAATTCCACTGAATTCATTTGTGACACTTAAATTCTTCAATTCCTTCACTACTTGGTCAAATTTGTAGTCAAAGTCACGGGCGCGGTCAAAATGACGAAAATGCTCTCAATACCCTGGGTAGCATAATTCACACCAAAACGTGTGTTTCATTGCATTGATTAATTTCTCTTTTCAACGTACAATACAATTCTTATTTTTTTAATAATAATAGCCTTCCGAAAATTTAGGGTACGGGTAGAACAAATCCAATAATTATATCCAGGTCCCGACAAAATATTATTATACCAAAATATTCGTCCCATTATACCCATTATCGTTTGTTCTGGCCATTAATATAAATTCTCTTCCTATGACAAATAGTAGCTAATTGAAAGTAAAAGGTGGGATGTTACTGCTAGATGCTGCTTATGATATGCTAAATATGAATTTATTAATCGAAGAATTAATAAATTAATCCTAATTAAAATTAATAATCTAATTCTAATTATTAATGATTATTAATTCTATAGTGATTAGAATTAATTCATGTTTTGCTACCAATAGACTAGAAAATCTAATAGGTCACACAAAATAGAGGAATTGATACTCGAGATATTATTTGATTGTATTAGGGGTTAATTTGTGAGAAGAAATAATAATTATGGGATAATTATAAATTTTTATAATTAGTTAGGTGAAATTGTAATTATTTAAAAGACTTGTGATTTATAAACATGTTATAATTCAAGGGGCCTAATTGTAAATAAACTGGAGCCCATAATTTGGAAAGGGTATATTTTGTTTCCAGAAAGGTTCTGGAAAAGGACAAAAAAGTATTTGTGAATTAGTTCCAAATTTGTTTAGGAAACAAAAGAAATTCACATAAGCCGTGTATGGCGGTGGAAAACTTCCTATAAATACAAAGAGAATTCATTCTTTGTTGTGGTTTTTCTTATCTGAAATTTCTGTCGCACCAAAAAGAAACAAAATCACACAGCTTTCCTATATTCTTCTCATGAAAAAATAAAACCCTAGCCACCATTGATTTTTCTAGTCGAAAATTTCGGTGGTTCTTGAATACATCCTTATGTGGATTAATATTAGAGAAATTCCTACGTTTGGAATTTAGTAGTTCAAGGCTTGAACAATTTTTTGGAAGGGTTCTGTGCAAGAAGGAAAATTGTAAAAGCTACTTTTTTTAGGTAACTAATTTTTCTTTCCCACTCCTAATCCGTTTAATTACATACGAGTGATCATATTACATAGATTTCATTTTATTTTCTAGCGCATTATTTGATTTTGCATGATCGAAATCCAATAGTGGTATCAGAGCCATCTCATATGTATTTTAAGGGTTTATTATTGATTTTGAAATTGTTTCAAAAAGAAATTTGTCGTTATGAAATTGTTTCATAAATATTCTAAAATTTGAAATTGTTTCAAAATTATATTTAGGTATGTTAAAATTGTTTCTAGAATGTTTTTGTTTTTGAAAAAAAAAATCGTTTTAGTAGGTGGTGGTTTGTTGTTGTTGTTATTTGTTTATTAATTACTGAAATTGTTTTAGTAAAAGAATTTATGAAATCTTTGGAAATTGTTTCAAAAAATTAATAATAATAATAATAATAATAATAATAATAATAATAATAATAATAATAATAATAATAATAATAATAATAATAATAATAATAATAATAATAATAATAATAATAATAATAATAATAATAATAATAATAATAGGAATTAGGAAAAATGTTTCCTTATGTTTTGTTTCTTTTGGTTTTTTTCCCGTAAAGCTATAAAGAAAAAAAAAATCGTTTCCTTATGTTTTTTTTCTTTTTGGGATTTTCCGTAAGTTATGTACTCATCTTTTAGCAATTGCAATTGTTGCAATTGCAAGGCTTACGAAAAGAGGGGGAAAAAAAGGATTAGCCAAAAAAAAAAAAAAAAGAACAGGGAAAGAAAAAAAAAATAGCGAAAAAACAGAAGCCATCCTAAGGCACCTAAGAAGTTACCTAGGCAGCATAGGGGACTTCCTTGGGCTACCTAGGGACCCTAGGCATCCTAGGTGTTTTCCCTAGGCCGTCTCCCATTTTGTAATATATATATATATATATATATATATATATATATATATATATATATATATCTTATTTTTCCCTTTACCCACTAGTTTTTCTTAATTCAAAATAGACCCAAATGTTTTTCCAAAAATGTTGATTTTTGGATTCACAATGTTTCCAACATTTGATTTTGGAAATAAATATATTATTTTGAAAGTAGTGATTTTGGAATTTATATTTATGATGGACTTATTTTATTTTTCCAAAATAATGACTTTGGAAATTCTATATTTCACATACATTTATTTTACCTAATGTTTTAAGCATGATTTTGGCATGTTGGCTTGGTTATGAACTTAGACCAATTAATTTTTATTAATGAATATTGTATCATGCATTTTATTACTCTATTTTGAGTAAATAAGGCATGCATGTCTTGCCTCCTCTATTATTCTTATATAATTTCTCTTTTCATCTAACTCTCCTCGAATATAACTCGACGTTTCTTTATTAAAATTTTATGTAATTAGATTATATAGGATTAGAAATTACTTTCAAGCTTATGGAGATGGTGATCAAGATGAAGCAAGAAGATAGTAAGACTTTCTTCTGAAACATACATAAATACATAGGTTTGACCAAATTAATTTCCTACTTGGCTGAAGAAAATTAATTTAGAAAAGTCCATAACCAAGCCATGCAATTAAGTCTATTACAACATTGTCAATGTGCTAATATTTATGGATGCCAAATGTATAAGACCACTAATATAATAAATCCCTCAATTTATATTAAACATAATGACTTCTATTAATATAATAAGAACGAGAATACTTTTTCAAGACCAAGTTCTTGGTCAGACTTAAGCCTACTTGAGATCGAGAATGTTCGAAATATAGAATTTAAATTCCTAATTAATTGGTTGGATTTAACTAATTTCTTTATTTCAATTGGGATAACTCAAGCATAAAGAAAATTAGAGGTAAGATTTGACTAGCTTAAAGGCTGTAAGATTAAAAGATGTTAATCGTTTAATGATCTGATAATTACATTCGATGTAATTGGTATTGGATACCTACCATTGAACTTAAGAATAATCTGTCGGGCTAACCCAGGGTCATTCTTAAGGAATTTAGATACCGATCCACCAGAAAAACTTCCAACAGGCTTTCTTGGATCAATAGTGAGGGCTATTGATTTGAGTAAAATTGTGAAATAATTATGCGCTTAATTAAAGACCTAATTATTTGCATATCATGTGCATATATATTTTGCTAATTTCTCTTTCTTTATATCTAGATCATTTGCATCATGTCGACCAACTTGAATTTACGTTGTATCTTAGAAACTAATAAGCTTACCAAGTCAAATTTTCTAGACTAATATAGAAACTTGAGAATCATTCTCAAGGCAGAAAAGTTGCTCTACGTGCTAGATACTCTTATTCCACCACCACCAGCCCAAGATACTCTTGCTGATGAGCATGCTATCCATAAGAAGAACCAAGAGGACAGTAGCACAGTATCTTGTATCATGTTGGCGTCAATGAACTTTGAACTACAAAGCAGCATGAGCATATGGATGCTTATCTATTGTCTAATATAGGTACATTTAGGCCATATCAATAATAAAAATATTTCAATCACTAGTGGGGGTTTTTTTTTTACATATATTTGCATATTAAGGTCACAAGTAAGTTAGTAAGCGATCTACGTGATTAGGTCATACTTTCACAGTAAGGTGCAGATTATAGGCTACTAATATATAAACAAAAACATTCTTGATTAATTAATAAAAGTGGGTACTTTATTAAGGTTTAGATCATTATACTATAGTTTCTAAATGGAGAATGGTTTACCTTTAACCAATGAGTAATCTTCTCACACACATCGTGCAAGTATATTGGGAATACGTAGAACTGGACCACGTAATAGTAATCTTCAAAAAAGTATTGTAACAAATATAGATTAGACTATTGATGCTACTGTGTGGACTAATACTCTAAGACTTAAGTACATATTGGTGGTTTAGTAAAACTAGACTTGTGCACTTTGGTGTATGATGTGTAAGATGTTAACGCAAGGCTAATAACCTTGTACATTGAGTGTATGACTTTAGTTAATGAAGACACACTTATACTAAGAGTTTATATGTTTCACTTTGTGAAAATATTACCCCATTGTGATTGTCCAGGATAATCTAAATAATCTTGGGCCCTAAGAACGTAACTTAGTATGTATGGTTTTGAGTAGCTCCCTAAGATAAGTGGATACATTTTGGAAGTCATGAATTATCAAACTAGATATCGGAGGATGATAGATGTCATTAAGAAAGATGTTAGTACATTTTTCCTATCTCAATAATAGGTGATATATAGAGGTGTATTTTTCTCATTACACCTGTAGGTCGAAGATATTGCATTTGCAATATTATTTTTGAGATCAACATTTTCGTATGGTGATAAATGAAATATTTAAAATGATAAAATATAACTATTTGTTAGCAAAGGTATTTTAATCATTTTAGTAGCCAAGAATAATATGTTTTTTGGTCCTCAGAGTAGCTGATAAGGCCAAAATTCTCTATATTTTTCTAGTTTTTTGAGGGTGTTTTGTGATATATTTAGTGTAATAACTAGGCATATTCCTTCATATTTGATATTTTACCCTTGAATTTGGGTTTTTATTGCAAAAAATGACGAAAAAACATCGAAACCATCACAATTAGAGCATGATCGGCACCGGCCTCGATTTGGAGAACATGGGAATTTTTGGTAAAAAATAAAAAATCATGACTGGGCCAACCAGAGCACAGTCAGTGCCGGCCATGCCAAACGGAGCCGGTGCCAGCTCTGCTCTATCCTATGTCAGCGAGTTTTCTAATTATGTGCGAATTTGGTAATTTCCAAAGAGTTTTGGTATTTTCGAATCTCTACTCGACCCAGAACTCTTACGGAATGAATTTTGGCCACTTGGATGCCTATTTAAACAAGAAAAACACAAGACAAAGGTGTGAATCCAAGGATCAAGGTTGCCAATCACTCACAAAAGGAGGAGATTCATCATTCAAGGGGCATTATTCAAGAAGGTTTCCAAAGAGAAGAAGGAGGAGTTGTCTATAAGTTCTTTCTTTTACTTTTTCTTTTCTAGAATAATAATGTAATTAATGTTTTTATTGCAATTTAACATTATTTTTTGTATTCATGATTTGTTGAATTAATTTAGTCTTTTTTTATCAATTGATTATTTGTCTTGGGATTTGATTTTTTATTTTTCTTACGAAATTGGTTGATTAATTTTTGTTATTAGCTTGCTTGAAAAATGGGTTAATTGCCAAGAACTTGGGTAATCAAATGTGGGTTGATATTTGCTAGAATATGGATTCATTAACTAATTTCATGTTTTAAATCACCTAGAATATAGGGATTTATATAGGGATTGATTTTAATGCATCTTTTGAGTAAGACTGGTGAGATAGAATATATTTATTAAGTTAATTAGAAGATAGAGAATCATAGATTGCAAACGAAGTGGTTCTAATTTAATCCTTCACGAGACCAAAATAATAATTGAATGTAATATTTGCTAAATGATTTATTGTCATGTTTTCAAAAGTATTTGTCTAATTACATATTTCTACATCCTTGAGTTGTATATATTTCTCTTTATTTTTCTCTTTATGATCTAATCACTTTATTCGATCGGTTAAATAATGAATGAAAAGTGATTAGTATATACTTGTCATTTGGGGATCGATACTATTTAATTCTCTATACTATACTTGCAATGAGTATACTTGCTCGTCTGTGTATTTTGAGATTAATATTTTAATTAAAATTTGACTAAGGAATGGATTTAAATTTAAAGATTTTTATACATCCAAAATTTATGCATCAAGTTTTTAGCACCGTTGTCGGGGAATAATATCATGAAAGTTGGAATTTTGTTGATTTAACTATGTTTATATGTTTATATGTCTATATGTAAATATGTGAATATGTATATATGTTCCTTGTATGTATAGGTGCCATATTTTGTTATTTGTATAGTTTTAATTTAATTTCCTAATTTCCCTACATGTTGTAATTTTCCTAACTTAAATTGTGAGTGTGTAATAACTGTTTAACTTGTAAATTCTATAATCTCACTATCTTCTTTTTTCCATAGATCTTGCCCTTAGCGTATGACCCGATGATCTAAAGCAGACATAGTAGATCTTGATCCTGAGATTGAGAGAACCCTTACAAAGATTCAAAAGATTGTTAGCAAAAGGCTAAGAGGAGACATAGAGGTGGTCCAACCAAACAATAGTGGTAATGGTGGTAATAATAGGAGGACTATGGATGACTTTGTCAAACTTGCAATCTCAGGTACAAGCTTGAGTATTACGAGACCTAGGATAGAGGCTAATAACTTTGAGATAAATTCCAATATTATCCAAAATATGGTACAATTTGATGGGCTACTCGAGGAAGATCTTAATGCCCACCTTGCAAGCTTTTTTAAAAATCTGTAACACGTTTAAGATGAATAGGGTTTTTGAAGATGCTATCAAACTAAAGCTTTTTCCCTTTTCTTTGAGAGATAGAGCAAAGTTTTGGTTAATGTCTTTGCTAGCCGGATCCATTACCACTTAGAATGTTTTAGCTCAAAAAGTTTTAGCAAAATATTTTCCCCCAGCTAGAACATCCAAGCTTAGGAACGATATTTTTACCTTCTAATAGTTAGAATCTAAAAATATTTATGAGTGTTAGGAGAGGTTCAAGGAGATTCTTAGAAAGCGTTCTCATTATGGGTTCAAACTAGGTATGCAAGTGCAAATCTTTTATAGTGGTTTGAGCTTTACTATAAGACAACTGGTTGATGCATCTACAGAAGGTTCCATTAACTCTAAGACCCAGATGAGGTGTTTGATTTGATTGAAAATCTTGCGACAAATAACTATGCATTAGGTAGTTCAAGGTCAAGAGTTCGCATTCATGGAGTGCACAAAGAGGATGCAATGACAGCTTTGGAGTTAATGGTGGAGGCATTGATACAAAAGATGGAGCAAATTGTGATGTCTTCTTTCCAAGGATAGGTAATGAATGTAAGTTGTGATTTTTGTGGGGAAGGGAATCCAAATCATAAGTGCTAAAGTATGGGGTCATCACAAGAGCCATTAAAACAAGTTGCGTTTTTAGGCAATGGACGACAATGTAATAATTCTTATAGCACCACTTTCAATCTTGGTTATAGGCAACACTCTAACTTTTCATGGAACAACAAAAACTAACCTAGGCAGACTTCTTCTAATTTTGGGAATCAAAGGACTCAACCCTCCTTACCTTACAATGCACCACTGCCTAAGCCATCACTGGAAGAGTTGGTTAATCAATTGGTAAGTGCTACAGAAATAT
Organism: Voacanga thouarsii; assembly: GCA_026120185.1. Taxonomy (NCBI): domain Eukaryota; kingdom Viridiplantae; phylum Streptophyta; class Magnoliopsida; order Gentianales; family Apocynaceae; genus Voacanga; species Voacanga thouarsii. Next base: position 735,501 of record JANUWF010001151.1, read on the forward strand.
GATTTCATGTAGTGGATGCAACAACAAGAAATTTGGAGGTATCCATGCGCAACCTCGAGAATCAAATTGGACAACTGGCCAAACTCCTTGGAGATCATCAAGCGAGATCCCTTTCGAAAAATACTGAGACCAATCCACGTGATCTTAATCATAGAAAAAAAATTGATATTTACTGATTTGGCTTTTGATTTTGGGACATCTATTTAATTTGTGTGTGCTTTCCTTTATTTTCATGTATTTTTAAATTTTATTTCATGGCATTTTCTTCATAATTTTGTGGTTCCCATTATTGTATTTATAGTATTTAAAATAAAAAAATTTATTTTTTCGGCCCAAGCCCGTGCTGGCACCTGCCTAGCCACACAGAGCTGGCGCCGGCTCCTATTAGGGAAGGCTTTAAAGTGGCCCAATTGGCCACTTTGTTTTCAAACAAACCTATTTCCTTCAATTTTTCTTTCCACCCGGTGCCGTTTCTATATCCTCAAACACCATTGGTTCCATTTTTATCTTCAAAAACATCAATCCAACACAAAATCCTCTTTTTTTGTTGAATCTATCAACGAAAACTCTACAAATCTCAACTATTTCTTCAAAAACCTACTTTCAAATCTCTTCTTTCAAGTAAGAATTTCTTCAAAAAGGTTGCATATTTTACTTACCCATGCATTAAAGAGTACAAAGGTATGATTTTTCTTGAATTCCTAAGGTTAAATTCTTGTAATTGAATTTTTCTTATTTTTGGACAAAAATTGCATATATTCAAAGTTTTGGTTAAATTTGATTGTCTTAATGGCATTATTATACTAGAATACCGTGAGAGTAGGACTCATGGATTATTGTTACAACTACATGTCCATATTATGATCATAGGTAGTTTATTTTTAGTTATTGCCATTGTCTTATTGGTAAATTCATGATAGTTAGAAAGTGTTCATTGCCATTGGTTTTGACTTGGGATATAAACATGTTTTTCATGCTATAATCAGGTTGTGAAGTCATTAGGAATCATATTATGATTTCAATTGTGGCATTCTATTGTTTTTCTTGTAGGTTTTGAAATTAGGTCAGGTTTAATTGATATTGTGGATTGATTAGAAATTGTGGATTGCGGGAATTATGTGTACAGTTGCATTATGGTGGTATGAGACCATTAAGTGTTGTTGTTACATTGTGGTGGTACCTCAGTTATATTCTTTATTGAACCTTTTCCTATCACTTTATTTTACTTAGAGAGAGGGGCCAATATCCTAAACAGAATAGAGCTTCATCTTCCTCAAACCATACCTCTATAAACCCGTTGTTCCTACACCCTAATGATTTCATTGATCCATCATGCCAATAGTGGTACACTAAGAGGGCTGCTAATAAGATTGTAGTAGAACGCACTTTCACACCCTCCTAGAGAGAACATATTTCAGTTAAACATATTCTTACTTCTCTCAATCTAACATGTTCGTATAATCTATATCATTTTTCTTATCACAATCCCACCAAGTTTGTTATCACTCAAAAAAGGAGAGATTGTTAGCCCTAATGGCATTCTCTTATATTTTGATTTATGACAAATATTGATGTGGACTACCATGTGTGATCTATATATGATAGGATTTTTTTGATATGACATGTTTGACTTTAGTTCTTCAAAAGTGCACATATAAGATTGCTAAGCAGCTCTGAAGTAATAGAATCCAAGAGTAGTTGATCAAGTATAAGTCTAACTTAAGAGATTGCATATCATGGAGGCCTTATAAATAATTATAGACTAGAAATTGTGATTAAGGTACTATTTGTAAATTCATATGTCACTTTACCTTATATTCAATTTATTTTACTTTGAAGCACCTATAAATGATTTCAAAAAGAGTGTATTTGTAAATCTGCATTTTATAAATTCTTGGTTGAGTAGTTTTGGACGGACCTCTGAATCCAAAACTCCCATTTAATGATCTATAGCATTTTTCAAAAAATACCTCTCTGCATATAGTGCTGTTTTGGACTTAGCTTTTGGACATACATCTTTTCATTTTGTGAGTCCAAAACCCTGAAAATCCTAACAGATGTACCTAGCAGTTAGGACTTCGATTTCAGCTCTTATAAGAGCTTCAAAAACTCGATTTTCAAGTAGATTTTTGTGTTAACTTATTTAGAAATACTCTTACACTTTAGAATATAAAAAATTTCCTTTTGATTTGTGCTTCAAAGTGTGATCAAATTGTTCTGAAGGTAAAAAGGTATTTGTGCTTAGTGGCTCATATTCGCTCAATTTATGAGCTGTTTCTATATTCTATCTTTAATCAGCTTTGTATCAAGGTTAAGGAAGTAAAACCCATTTAGGGTGAGCCTTGATTGTTGAGTTTAAAGTAGTTGGGTGTAAAACCAAGTGTAGTGATCCTCTTATGTAAGATTGTATAGCCTACCATTATTGATTTGGGAAAAAGGTTTTAGTGGTTGTGTTGAAATCCTTAAGTGTGTGTTTAAGATAGTGGATGTAGATCATTTAAGGATCGAACCACTATAAAGTTTTGGGTCTATTCTTTTGTATTTTTTCTAAACTTTCTCACTGCCTTTTGGTTGGTCATCAGATTAAAAAAACTTTATCTTTTTCTCTGCAATTATTAATCCATTTTAAGACTTTTATGTTCTATAGTATATCTGTCATTCATATCTCAACTGTCCATCTTTAATACAAACCATCTTCTCATCATTTAGTGCTGATTCAAAAGATCTCTGATAGCATTCTTAAAACTACAAAGCAAATCTGCTTTTTTTGAACACATATTGTTTGACCTTTTTCAAAAGACATCAAAATATTTATAAAAAATAAATAAATTTCATTTTTTCCCTTAAACATTATTCACCCCCCCATCCCTCTTCCCAAGGTTTTTCAGTTAGCAAATGAGAAAATGACGCATGGAAGGATAACCCACATAGCCACTATAGCGTTTAATGAATTGGTCACCATTTTTGACCAATAATGATGGTGGAGGAACTTAATTTCAGCAAGGATTTTGTCCATAAAGAATGTGGAAAGAAAAGAAGTAAAAAAAAAAAAAAAAGGAAAAGGAAGGACAAGTTAGAGAAAATTGAGAGAGGGAGAGAGGGGGGGGAGAGCAATTTCAAAGAAGAATAAAAAGAAGAAACTTGGAGTTTTCAAGCCTAAGGAATTCAACAAACAATGTAAAAGCTCAAGTTTCATGAATTAAATTTGGAGCTTGAATTATGAGGATCATTTTGATATGAATTTTGTTGATAAATTCATGATATTTATGATCCTTCATTAAAACTTAACCATGGATTGAAGTGTTTGTGTGTTGTATACGTGCCGACTAGTTAAGGAGATTATAAGATATGTTTTATATGATAGATGGAAGTGTTTTCATGGTGGTTTAATTGATAATTCATAGCTGCACAAGAAGGTGTAAGAAATGGAAAGGAAAAATAGTTTAATTGTTGAAGAAAATGAATTATTATTGTTGTTGTTTATAATTGTTGATTATGTGATGAGAAAAGATTAATTTGATGAGTTCTTTATCTCTGAAAATCTGAGAATTGAGGGCTATATATTATTATGGAATTTGAGATGGATTAAGTGTCATATAGTTAGGATTAAAAGAGAATTGATGGTGTGAAAAAATGATCAAAACAGAAATTCTGCTTTGAAGGAAATCCTGAGCAGACCTGAATACTGAATAAACAGAATAATATGGCCAACTATTTTGGAACCCTGTGACCTAAAACTTGTTATTAAATGTCTTAAGATTATTTTGGGACCAATTTGACATAATTTGGAGTTGTGAATGAAAAGTTATGATATAAATACTAAAGGTTGTCATTTCAGCTACAGGATTGAAGTGGCGAGATATTATGGACAGGACTGAATGAAATGAAAAAAGAAATGAGTATTTTATGAATTTTAAATCATCAAGGAAAGTCTTGAGGACATTTTAGAAATAGTTTGGCATCAATCGGACTTGTGAATCAAAAGTTGTGATAAGAATATTAAGGTGTGCCAAGGTGAGAAAAATGCAAAATTTTGGTTTAAGAAAATAAAGCTATGGGTTAATTTTATGTGACCCATTAAGATACATGTTGTAGCACCCTATATTTTCATAAAGTAGTGGGCTGTAACTTCATGGGATGTCGTCTTGTCTGATTGCTCAGACAAGGGGTTTTTATAACAAACTTTACTTAAAAGGCAGCGGAAATTATTTTTTCAACATAGGAAGGTACAAGAATTTGGCTTCTGATATATACACTTGAGAATATAACAGGTCTAAGATGTAGCATGAGCCTTTGGGAGTCCACTGCACTTCCGCTGCATCTCTGATCTAAAATTTTTCAAGGAAAATAATACGCGTGTGAGTGAAAATCACTCAGTGAGTCCTGTGTGTGCTAGTGCTTTAGTAACGGGACAAAGCACATAAACCCTTGTAGGGAAAACATTTCATTTGTTCACTGGAAAAAATTCCAATTTTTTTTTAAAAAAATAGTTTATTCAGAACTCAATCATTTTTGGAAAACTGTGTTTCAATTCCAAATCATCACCCCAATTTCCACATCACATGCATTCCTCCAATAGAGTATCGGCCTGTATGCAAAGCTCTCAAGGCTTCACCTTCGGCGCCATGTATCATTGTGCTTAGACTGTAGCCTACAGAACTCAATCGTGCATCGCCGGATTAGTAAGTACACCACAATGTACTACCAAGAATCAAGTTTATGCTTACGCCAGGTATTCAAATTTGTGCATTCTCCAGGTATTCAAGTTAACGCCAGGAGTTCAAGTTAGCACTTACGCTAGGAATTCAAGTTAGTGCATACGCCAGGAATTCAAGTCAGTACTTATGCTAGGAATTTAAGTTAGTGCATATGCCAGGAATTCAAGAAAAATGCTTGTACTTGAGCACATCTAGAAACCATTTTTCCATATCAAGAAAACTATTTTTAGGGCAAAACTTTATTTTCCAGAATTTGATCCCACTGACTCATAAGTCAGATTATCATTTGCATAGGCTTCGCAGAGCCAATCAATTCATTCCATGGCACACCAAGCCAATAAAACAATTTCAGGGTTCAAAAGATTATTTTCCAAAAGTCAATCTCATTACAAGAGATCATTTTCCAAAATCATGTTAAAATAGGATAAAGAGTTCTATTCACACATCAAAATATGTTTCCAAGAGTATTCAGATCATTTTTCCCATACTCAATCACAAAAGTCATTTTCCAAAAGCATTCGGGTCATTTTACCCATGCCCGATTCCAAAAGACTTTTCAAGGGTATTCGGGTCATTTTACTTCTACCCGATTTGAAAAGTATTCACAAAAGCTCCAATAAGGATATTTCGGTCATTTACTGAATACTTGAGTTCTAAATGCTTTCATAAAACATTCTAATAAGGATATTTGGATCATTTTCCAAATACTCAATTCCAAAAAGAACTTATTTCAAGAAATCCATAATTCTAATCCTAAATGAGGATTAAATTCAAAGTTTCAAAACATATTTCCATTAAAATGTTCCAATAAGGGCATTCCAGTCAATTTATGAATACCCAATTCCAAAATTTACCATTTTCTGAAAATCCCACATATTTAATTCAAAAGGACTAAATTCACAAAATTAATACTTTAATCATCCAGTAAGGTTTCCATGCCAGTTATGAGGTTCAATCGAGCCCAAAATGGCATAAAATAATTCTTACTTAGATAAACCTTAAACATATTTAGGGATTTCCAAAATGGTATAAAACATAACATTTCATGGAAAAGTGAAGCACACTAACTTTCAAAAGGATTTAGAAATCAAAGGGACTCACTTCGTGTCTTAAGCAACTCTTTCTATTTACAGCCGTTTAATTACCATTTCAACCGTTTTCACTGTTCCGTTGGCCGTTTACTGTTTAACCAACACCAAACATCATTTTCAGGTCAATTCGTGTTTGGCCGAAAAATAGCCGCTGGTTAGCCAATGTTAGCCGTTGGGGCCGATGGTTTACCGACGAGGCCGACGAGTAGCTAACAGTTAAGGAAAACGCTTAACTTTCATTCTTGTCATTTTTTCGTAGTTTGATCAATTCTTTCATTTTTGTTTTTCCACGACCTTTCTCTCTTCATATAAAAAGGATTTACTTCATATTTTCCCTTAATTTCATCCAAAATCACATAATTAATCATCCATAAATTCATCCATTTTCGGACTATTTTTCTAAAATTTCATTAGTTTGACATATCATTTTGTTTTGCACATAACTTTCAATTCAAAACTCTGATTTAGCTCTGTAATATACCAAATTGACCATAAGACTCTTAAATTTAATTTTGTATAGGCTCTATTCAGTGCTCCAATTCCTGTAACATGCTACTGGGCAAAAATAGCCCTAGTAGTTTTGCCTCAAACCTACTATTCATGCTTTCTTTTGTTTTCCTTTAGCCTTTAACACCTTGGAACCATTAATTCATTCAATTTTCCTTCAAATCATCTTTAATTCTATGTTTTCAAGATTCCAATGGCTTAAAAGAGTCACACTTATTCAACACAAATTCACTTTTTCAAAACAAAAGCTAGTATAATTCATTGTTCCAACCAAGTGACTTCCATTTTTGTTCTACTTTGGTCATCATCTCATCAACCAAAAGCAATCCTTCAAACTACCATAAATATTTAGTTCTTCCTTACACAAAACCATATCCTTAAGGCTTCTAGGCAGCCAACATACATAGAACACATAGGTATATACAAGGTTCACACACAAAGTTTACAAACCCTAGCTTTAATCTAAAATCAAGTCATGAAAATCATGTTTTCATATTAAAATTGATATCATAATGACCACCATATTGAAATCTACAACTTTAATTCCTGAAGCTATGGATTTTACCTTGTGTTTAAGGTATTTAAAGTGATTTTGCTTCAAGAACACCAAGAACTCACACATACATCTTTCTTTCTCTCTCCCTTTCCTTTATCTCCCTATTTTTCTCTAGCTTTTCTTACCTTGTTTTCTCTTGTTTTTCCTTCTTCAAGGCTGGCTGAAATTCTTGTTGCTATAACAGCCTTCCCACCTACATTCTCATCAAAAAATTTGGCCAAGAAAATTTTAAATCAATTAATTGTATGGTGGCTAATATATAGGTGTGTTTCAATAAAAAATTTACCCACCAACCACTTTTATTTCCTCCACAAAAATTCCCTTATTTCTTCTTGGAAGGCCAACAAAATTCTTGGCCAATTTCCAGCCATTCATTCATCTTCTCTTGGCCTAAACATTATCCTATCACAATACCTAAGGCCTAAATTAAATGGCCCAAAAAATGACATGTTCCAATCACAAAATTACACATCATTCTTCTTTTATTTTTGAAATCCTTTAATTCCAAGTGTCTTGCATGAACTTTTCATGCAACCCCTCTTATATTGACACATTTCTATGGGTTACCACTCACCAAATGCCACACACACCATTTTTAATTGGGATTTCCTATTTTCTTCAAAAATGACCAAAATCGGGTATGAAACGGAAAAATATTTTATTTCACCATTCAACTCCAAAAATTACACTGAATCCACTGGTAACACTTAAATTCTTCAATTCCCTTTCTATTGGTCAAATTTATGGTTAAAGTCGCGGGCACGGTCAAAATGACGAAAATGCCCCCGGTGACCCGAATAGCTTAATTCATACCAAAACGTGTCTTTCATCGCATAGATCAAGTTTTCTTCTCAGTGTACCTTCAAATTCTTATTTTATTAATAATGGTGGCCTTCTGAAGATTTAGGGTACGAGTAGAATAAATCTAATAATTACATCCAGGTCTCGACCAAATATTATCATACCAAAATATTCATCTCATTACACCGATCAACTTTTGTTCTGGCCATTGATATAAATTCTCATCCTATTACAGGTAGTAGCCAATCAAAGGTAAAATATGAGGTATTACATTCTCCCATCCTTACAAAAAATTTCATCCTCAAAATTTAGATTTACCTTACTTCTATATAGCACATATAAACATGATCTCTTGAGATATTCTCATATTCTTTCAACCTAATAATATACCTTCGCATACATCATTCTCGTATGATATATAATTAAACCTCCAGTATTTATATCATTTTCCATATAGATCATACTTTCATTTCCTCAAACAACCATAAATCACTTCCTATCAACTTTTATGGGTACTACCCAGGGGTTACCCATCGTAAAATTTCTCTAACCCCAGCACGTTTAACTTCAAATGTCTAATTATTCCTGATTCATTAGTATTAATATAATCGTATCCTTTCACACATTATGATAAACCAGGACTTGTAGTACTTAAATATAACACTAGAACACTATACAAGCGTGTATATTCTTATTCACACAGTTCATATCAAACTATACACACAGGGCCTTTAAATGTTCAACCTCTATTCCTCATCTCACTAGTACAAGTCCCAAAATGGAATGTTCAAAATCAGTAAATAATTCCTATATAAGATCTCTCTGACCTCAAACCATTAACTATTGTTCAAATTCAGGGTCATAGACCTTTTTAAGAGATATTGAATTTGTCTCATATCACTCTTTTTCTGGCTCATCAAAATAAGATATACCTCGAAATCACATGTCATATATATATATATATATATATTCTAATATCCAATTTCATAAAACTCACTACCTCTATAAATTCACGCTTGCTCATACAATGATGGACTCCCTAATGTCCCATTAGAGGCTCAGCTATATTCCATCAGAAGCTCTATTATGATTTATGCTATGCTCTGATACCACTTATAACACCCCATATTTTCATAACGTAGTGGGCTGTAACTTTGTGGGATGTCGCCCCATCTGATTGCTCAGACAAGAGGTCTTTATAATAAACTTTATTCAAAAGGCAGCGGATTTTTTTTTTTTCAACATAGGAAGGTACAAGAATTTTCCTTCTAATATATACATTTGCGAATACAACAGGTCCAAGATGTAGCATGAGCCTTTAGGAGTCCACCGCGCTTTCCGTGCACCTCTAATCCTAAATTTTTCAAGGAAAGTAACACTCGTGTGAGTGAAAATCACTCAGTAAGTCATGTGTGTGCTAGTGCTTTAGTAAGGGGACAAAGTACGTAAGCCTTTGTGGGGAAAACATTTCATTTGTTCACTGTAAACAATTCTGAAATTCTATAAAAAAAAAGAGTTTATTTAGAACTCAATCATTTTTGGAAAATTATGTCTCAATTCCAAATCATTGCCCCGATTTCCATATCACAGGCATTCCTCCAACATAAGGTCGGCCTGTATGCAAAGCTCTCAAGGCTTTGCCTTCGGTGCCATGCATCATTGTGCTTAGGTCGTAGCCTACAGCACTCCACCGTGCATCACCGGATAAGTAAGTACACCATAATATACTACCAAGAATCAAGTTAGTACATACGCCAGGCATTCAAGTTAGTGCATACGCCATGTATTCAAGTTAGTGCTTATACTAGGAATTCAAGTTAGTGCTTACACCAGGAATTCAAGTTAGTACATACGCTAGGAATTCAAGTTCTTGCTTATGTCAGGAATTCAAGTTAGTGTATAGCTAGGAATTCAAGAAAAAGGCTCGTACTTAAGCACAACAAGAAGCCATTTTTCCATATCAAGAAAACTATTTTTGGGGTAAATGTTTATTTTTTAGAATTTGATCCCACTGGCTCGCAAGTCAAATCATCATTCGCATAGGCTCTGCAGAGCCAATCAATTCATTCCATGGCACACTAGGCCAAAAAAATAATTTTAGGGAACAAAAGGTCGTTTTCCAAAAGTCAATCTCATCACAAGAGATTATTTACCAAAATCATGTTAAAATAAGATAAAGAGTTCTATTCACACATCAAACATGTTTCCAAGAGTATTCGGATCATTTTCCCCATACTCAATCACAAAAGTCATTTTCCAAGAGCATTCGGGTCATTTTACCCATGCCTAATTCCAAAAGACATTCTGAGGGTATTCAGGTCATTTTTGTTGGGAAATATGCCCTCTTAAACTAGGTTTCTGATGTAAATATCAAATGTTTTAATAAAAGAATTTATTTTCATAAATCATTTGTGAATTTACATTTTATTTGTACATAATTACATTTGAAAAAAACCCATTGTGTATAAGTAAGTAGTCTATGTGAATGGAGGTTTTTCACAGTAAGGTATGGATCACGGGTTACTTAACACATAAACATTCATTTTTAACCGATTGATGAGAATGGGAATCTCATCATATCTACGTTATTATGTTGTGAATTCCAAATGGAGAATGGCTTACCTTTAGCCAGTGAGTAGTCCACTCACTTCATGACATAAGCATATTTTGAATACGTAGAATAGGATCTATAGAAGTGGTTTCTTAAAGTACTATATGGTAGAAACCTAGACTACTACCGCTATAGCATGGACTAGTACTCTACGACTTAAGTATGAGTTGGTGGTCTGACAAAGCTAAAAGTATATACTTTGATATGCTATAGTTGAGGTTCTATCGTAGGACTAATATACTTGCATGTTGGGTATGTATGACTAGTTAGTTAAGATAGACTTGTACAAGATAGTTTCTATACTATATCGCCCCTTGTAGTTGTTTGAATGATCTAAACATCCAGGACCCTGGGAAACATGACTTGGATGTTTGCTTTAGGATAACACTCTTGGAAAGCGGAAACATTCCAGAAAGTCATGGATTATTGGACTAGAAGCCCAAGAATGGTCGATGTCATTTAGAGAGGTGTTAGTACACTTCTTCCTCTCTAAATGTACGGCGATGTATAGAGGGGTATTTTAGTCATTACACCTGTAAGTCGGAGACTTTGGTAACGCAGCATTGTCTTTTGGGTCAATATTTCCTTATGGTGATATTAAAAAATATTTAAAATGCAAAATACATCTATTTATATGGTAAGGGTATTTTTGTTATTTTAATAGCTAAGGCGGTGTGTCTTTTGGTCCCCAGTATAGACCGTGAGTCCTAATTAAATACAAGCTAAGGAATTGATATTAAATTAAAGAGAATTTATTTTATTTAAGTAGCCTGATTTAATTGTTGGGTTAGAATAAAATAAAGGTCCATGGAGAGAGAGAGAGAGTTAATTAAATTAGTTCGGTGGGTTAATAAATTATTCAGGGCTTTACCCCAGTTTGTATAATTAAAGATTAACTTTGGACTAAACTAATATAGGCTTGTTAATTGGACTACTTTATTTGGGCTGAAAAATTAATTATTTGTTGGGTCATTTATTTGGTCTAATTAGAATAATTAATTTAGTTCAAAAGGCTAAACAAAGAGTCCAAAGGGTCAGTCCAGTTTAACCTAGGGCTTTATTTAGGTTAAACAGGAGAATAGGAAACAACATTATTTTAACTGCTTCTCCTCTGGTGAAAAAAAAAGTGACGCCTCTCACACTCTCTCTCTCTAGAAAATATTCCTTAGCTCTGTGAGTTATTTACCAAACGGAATTAGGCAGGCCATATACTGAAAGATCGAGAGGTTGGCGTTCATATACATGCAAAGGCAGAGTAGGAGACTTGCAGGAATTGCACCAGAGGTTTCCACTAACGTACCTACCTCGGTTCCACACATTCTAGTCCAGCCAATTCTTAGACCGAGAAAAGGAGGTAAAAAATTTTCCCCCTCGGAGTCTCCCCAGAGCGTGACCGGCGCCGGCTAGGACGCCGAAACCGACGCCGACTGTGCCCTGGGAGTTTCTTGTTCTTCGTTTTTCTAGTTTTTTTCTTCCGCTGCGTGCCTTGTTTTCCCTTTTTTAAACCTTCAATTGGTATCAGAGCATGAAGGTTTTGTGAAAATATTGAGAGCATGCATCTAGTTGAATAAAACTAGACACATATGTGTGTTTAAACTATGATCTTTTGCTATTTTTGGTATAGATAGATTCTCTGTTAAACCTCTCTAATGGAGGTATATGAGATTTGTAATTTACTGTTTTTCTTAGCAAATCGTGTAAGCCAAATTTTAACGGGTATTGGCGATTGTTAGTTTTTGTGGAATTCATTGTATTTGGATTGAAATCGGAGAGCCAACAAAGCCAGAAGTTTTGCAGAAAAATAGAGGAAATTTGTAGAAGAAAATCGCAAAAAAAAAAAAACTTTAGGAAGAAGACCCGGCAAACCACAACCGGCGCCAGCTCAGGTCTGGGATCCGGTCCGTGCGTGGGTTGCCCATGGGTCCTAGTTTTGTGCGGCGGGTACAGTGGACCACAATGCAAATGGGTGCCTAATCCAGTGCTACGAGTGCAGTGGACCAAGGAGAAATTTTGATTTGTCCTTGTAATTTTTTTTGCGTTTTCTTCTCTTTTTTTTTTTTTATTTCAAGGTACATACCAGGCGAAGTTAATATTTTTGCAATAGTTAATATTCATGGAGTATTTTTGCATGAAAGATATTAGTAAGGAATTTTAGGATTAAACAAGACCATTAATTAATTTATTTATTTAATTCTATTATCTGGGCATTTAAGTTTAAAAATAGAAAAGCATGAAAACGTCTATTGTTTTCTAGCATGCTATTTATTTTTATGTACCTATGTGCACGTTTTCTCAAAGACCAAAGTCTTTGGGAATATTTTTGACAAGAAAAATTTTTTCTACAAATTAAATGGTTATTTTAACTTCCACAAAAATTAATCCTTAGATATTTTCTCAAAGGATTTAATCCTTGCCATAGAAAATATATCAGGTTTAGATATTTTTGTAAGTTAAAATAGAAAGCCATTTTGTTTTATTTTAGCACAAGAAAAATTATTTTGTCAAATAAACTTGAGACTAAAGTCTTTAGAAAGTTTTAATTGAAATTGTTTTGAAATTATTAAGTTTTTAATTTAAATAAAATTAGTCCATGGAAAAATCTCTCAAAGGATATATACCTTGACATAGAGATTTTAATGGATTTAGATATTTTATTTTTGAGTTAAAGGAAAACTTAATGAAAATTTTCAAAAGGATATTTTTCTAGTAAAACCTTATTTTAAAAGACTAAGTGGGAGAGGGGTTCCAACGGCCCCACGGCTTCCATCATGATCCTCATTAGATATCGTGGGTCCCCACGCGTCACCATGGGAGTGAACCCGTATAGGATGGGAATACCACAAGAATCTAGATCTAATGGAGGGATGTAATTAATAACCCGAGACACATACTATGATCGGCCAGCCCACGTTGGAGGTTATAGTGCGAGGTATGTCCATAGGAAATGAGAGAAAACGACCATCCCCTCGATGGAGTTATCTTCTAGATCATTATCTAGAAGAGAAATTAATTTGTGGTGGTTAACACACTTAGCTTAGGGAACTGTTAATCTTCCCAAGAAGCTATGTCAGTTTTTCTAAGAGCTAAATTAATTATTATCAGCTTTGATAATAAGAATAAAGTGCACAAATTTGTTTTGTTTTCACAACCTAAATTTTTTTTCTTTTATTTTCGATTTTTCAGAAATGGTGGGAGGTTTTTTTAGTCCATTGACCGTTATTCTCCAAGAGAATAAGCTAACGGGACCAAACTCTGCGGACTAGAAGAGGAACCTGGACATAATACTCACATCAGAAGAGTATAAATATGTCATTTACGAAACTTGCCCTGTTATCGGGGAGGGTTCCACCGTTGAGGAACGAGAGGTTGAGAAGGTATGGAAGAAGGCCGATGAGATGGTTCATTGTTACATGTTGACCTCCATATCTAATGTGCTCCAATCCAAACATGAGCACATTACCACTGCGTATGACATAAGTTAATTGTTAGCCACAATGTTCGCAGATAAGAGCTGACCCGCAAGGCAGGATGCTCTTTGAACTATCATAAACACTAAGATGGCTGAGGGAGCATCAGTTAGAAGGCATATGCTCAAGATGATTGCTACTTTCGAGGAGGCAAAAATCTTAGGGGCTGTTATTGACCCCGAGAGTCAAGTAGACATAGTGCTCAAATCTCTACCGAGTTCCTTCACTCAGTTCAAGTTAAATTACAATATGAATAAGTTAAACATTGGTTTAACTGAGTTGATGAAGGAACTCCAGATGGCGGAGAAGGTCATGAAGCCTCAACCTAAGGCTATGATTGCTAAAGCTTCATCTTCTAGAATTGGGTCCAAGCCCAGAAAGTTCAAAAAGAAGAAGGGCAACGAAGCGGCCCAGCCTAAAGACAAACCCAAGGGTAAGTACTTCAAATGTGGACTGAAGGGACACTGGAAAAATGAGTGTCCAGATCTTCAAGCCAAGAAAAACCCTACAGGTAATATTTTCTATCTAGAGTCTATATCAATGGTTGGATCAACTTTCACTTAGATTGTTGATTCAGGAGCCACTGATCACATCTGTAATTCTTTGCAGAAGGGCGAACACGGACTATGCGTGGAAAATAGAGCACAAGTTTGGGTCCTTGCAGTAGGAGAGCTGGATCTTATTATTATTATTATTATTATTATTATTATTATTATTATTATTATTATTATTATTATTATTATTATTATTATTATTATTATTATTATTATTATTATTATTATTATTATTATTATTTGTAATAGAATAGTTATTTTGAAAGATATTTTATATATACCTAGATTTCGACAAAATTTGATTTCGGTTGCAAAACTAATAAATCAAGGATATTCTGTATCTTTCCATTCTGGTATTTTTTTTTAAGTAGAGATAGAGAAATTTTATGTATTGGGCATGTGTATGGAAATCTATTTTTCTTGAACCCTATAACAATCAATTAAATAATGCTCAATCTGAACCTTTAATAAGGAAGGGAAAGACCAATGTCAATGACTCGTATCCTTGGCATCTAAGGTTGGGTCATATCAACTCAACCAGGATTCATAGGTTAATCCATGATGGGTCATTAGGCTTATTGAGATTGAAAAATTGGCCTCAGTATGAATCCTGTCTAACAGAAAAGATGACCAAAAGGTCATTTACCCCTAAGGTGGATAGAGCTAAGGAGGTATTGAGTCTTGTTCACACTAATGTGTGTGGTCCCTTGTCTACACAAGCTAGAGGGGGTTTTGAGTACTTCATCACTTTCACAGATGATTGTACAAGGTTTGGTTTTATTTACGTGATGAGATGTAAGTCTAACTCTTTTGACAAGTTCAAGGAGTTTAAGGCTAAAGTGGAGCATTAGACAGGTAAATTGTTCAAGACCTTACGATCGAATCGTGGTGGAGAGTACCTCCTAGGTGGATTCAAGAACTACATGGTACATCATGACATAGTATCCCAGCTCTCTGTGCCGAGGACACCCCAGTAGAACGGAGTAGCTGAGATAAGGAATAGGAAATTGATAGAAATAGTCCGAAGCATGATATCTCATGCTACTCTTCTAGTGTCTTTTTGGGGATATGCTCTGAAAATTGCAGCATACATTCTGAACTTGGTACCTTCTAAGCCAGTACTTAAGACTCCCTATGAGATGTGGATTATGCGTAAGCCAAGTCTGAATCATCTTAGAATATGGGGTTGTCCACCTTATGTACTGGTCAAGGGAGACAAATTGGAACCAAGATCAGAATTATGCTATTTTGTTGGGTATCTAAAAGGGACAAAGAGTGATCACTTTTATCATCCTAAGGAACAGAAAGTACTGGTTAGTACCAATGCTAAACACTTAAAAGATGATTGAGTACTTCCACGAAATGTTCAACAAGGTTGGAACTTGAGGAGATATTATCTTCTAAATCAACTTCTTCTGACTCGATTATGGAACAAGAAGAGGCACAACCTCAAGAGCCTATACAAATGGAGCCTCATCGTAGTGGGAGAGTATCTAGGGTTTCAGAGAGATGGAGTAGAGAAGCTTTCGAGCTAGTCTCCGACCATCCGAAATAAGACCCCACTAGATACAAGGAGGCTATTACTAATGCCAATCTAGATTTTTGGCAGGAAGCAATGAAAGTCGAGATTGAGTCTATGTACCTCAATCAGATTTGGAATCTTGTAGCTTCACCTGAAGGGATAAACCTATTGGGTGTAAGTGGGTATACAAGAGAAAGGGGGAAATAGATGAGAAGGTGGAAACTTTCAAAGCTAGGCTGGTGGCGAAAGGGTATACTCAGAAAGAGGGAATCGATTATGATGAGACCTTTTCCCTAGTAGCCATACTTAAGTCCATCCGTATCCTCTTTGCCATCGCATGTCATTATAACTACGAGATATGACAAATGAATGTTAAGACGGCATTTTGAAATGGCCATCTTAGCGAAGACATCTATATGTCCCAACCGGAAGGCTTTATTGCTAAAGGCCAAGAACATATAGGCTGTAAGCTTAAGAAGTTCAGTTATGGACTTAAGCAGGCATTAAGAGTATGGAACATTCATTTTGACAAAATTGTAAAGTCCTATGGTTTTATTCAAAATGAAGATGAACTATGCGTGTACAGGAAACTTGAAGGCATTAATGTGGTTTTTCTTGTTTTGTATGTGGATGACATTCTACTTATTAGAAATGATATAGGGTCTTTGTCATCTACAAAGGTTTGACTATCTAGTCAATTCAGTATGAAGGACTTGGGAGAAGCCAACTACATTCTCGGGATTAGATTTCTTAGAAATAGGTAGAGAATATTAGGATTATCCCAAGCGGTATACATTGACAAGATGCTGGCTAAGTACAACATGGACTCATGCAAGGGAGCTCTAATCCTTTGCAGACATGGGTTGTCATTTTCTTCAAGGGACTGTCTTAAGTCTCAAGAAGAAAAGGATAGAATGAGTATGATTCCCTACACTTCGGCTGTGGGAAGTCTCATGTACGCCATACTGTGTACTAAGTTAGATATCTGCTTTACCGTAGGCTTAGTTAGCAGATATCATTCAAACCCTAGGGAGGTTCATTGGCAAGCTGTAAAGCATATTCTCAAGTATCTCAAGGGAACAAGAGATTATATGCTGGTTTTCAAGGCTGATGACTTGGTTCCTACAAAATACACAGACTCAGACTTTCAGGCAAATAAGGATGAGAGAAAATCCACTAGTGCATATATCTTCACCTTGTCTGGAGGAGCTATTTCATGGAGGAGTATCAAGCAGTCTTGCATTGCTGACTCAACCATGGAAGTTGAGTATGTAGCAGCTTCGAAGGTATCCAAGGAAGCAGTGTAGCTCCAAAAGTTCCTTTTAGAACTTGGAGTCATGCCACATATGAACAAGCCGATTATGATGTATTGCGACAACACTGGACTAGTATCACAATCCAAAGAACCCAAGAACCACAAGAAGGGAAAGCACATCGAGAGGAAGTACCACATGATCTAGGATTTCATCCAGAGACGGGAAGTCGTGGTGAAACAAATTGCCTCTGAGAACAATCTAGCAGATCCATTCACCAAGTCTTTGGCTGAGAGAGTCTTCAAGAGACACTTAGACGCCATAGGGGTAGGCACCTACGGACTTACTTAGTCTTAGAGTGCAAGTGAAATATTGTTTGGAAATATGCCCTCTTAGACTAGGTTTCTGATGTAAATATCGAATGCTTTAATAAAAGAATTTATTTTTAGAAATCATTTGTGAATTTACATTTTATTTGTGCACAATTATATTTGGAAAAAATCCATTGTGTTTAAGTAAGTAGTCCATGTGAATGAAGGTCTTTCACAGTAAGGTATAGATCACGGGTTACTTAACATATAAACATTCGTTTTTAACCGATTGATGAGAATAAGAATCTCATCATGTCTAGGTTATTATATTGTGAATTCCAAATGGGGAATGACTTACCTTTAGCTAGTGAGTAGTCCACTCACTTCATGACATAAGCGTATTTCAAATACGTAGAACAGGACCTGTAGTAGTGGTTTCCTAAAATACTATATGGTAGAAACCTAAACTACTACTGCTACAGCGTAGACTAGTACCCTACGACCTAAGTATGAGTTGGTGGTCTAACGAAGCTGGAAGCATATACTTTGATATGCTATAGTTGAGGTTTTATCGTAGGACCAATATACTTGCATATTGGGTATGTGTGACTAGTTAGTTAAGGTAGACTTGGACATGATAGTTTCTATACTATATCGCCCCTTGTGGTTGTTTGAATGATCTAAACATTCAGCGCCCTGGGAAACATGACTTGGATGTTTGCTTTAGGGTAACTCCCTTAGAAAGCGGAAACAATTCAAGAAGTCGTGGATCATTGGACTAGAAGCCCAAGGATGGTAGATGTCATTTAGAGAGGTGTTAGTATATTTCTTCATCTCTAAATGTACGGCGATGTATAGAGGGGTATTTTAGTCATTACACCTGTAGGTCAGAGACTTTGCTAACACAGCATTGTCCTTGGAATCAATATTTTCTTACGGTGATATTAGGAAATATTTAAAATGCAAAATACAACTATTTATATGGTAAGGGTATTTTGGTCATTTTAGTAGCCAAGGCGGTGTGTCTTTTGGTCCCCAGTATAGACTGTGAATCCTAATTAAATACAGGCTATGGAATTGATCTTAAATTAAATGAAATTTATTTTATTTAAGTAGCCTGATTTAATTATTAGGCTAGAATAAAAAAAGGTCCATGGAGAGAGAGAATTAATTAAATTAGTTTGGTGGGTTAATAAATTATTCAGGACTTTGGTCCAGTTTGAATAATTAAATATTCACCCGGGACCAAACTAATATATGCTTGTTAATTAGACAAGTTTATTTGGGCTGGGAAATTAATTATTTGTGAGGCCATTTATTTAGTTCTAATTAGAATAATTAATTTAGTCCAAAAGGCTAAACTAAGAGTCCAATTGGCCAATCCAATTTAACCTAGGGTTTTATTTAGGATAAATAAGAGAATAGGAAACAACGTTATTTTGACTGCTTCTCCTCCGGTGAAAAAAAAGAGACGCCTCTCTCACTCTTTCTCCAGAAAATATTCCTTAGCTCTGTGAGTTGTTTACCAAACGGAATTAGGCAGGCCATATACTGGAAGATCGAGAGGTTGGCGTTCATACACATGCAAAGACGGAGTAGGAGACTTGCAAGAATCGCACCAGAGGTTTCCACCAACGCACCTACCTCGGTTCCACACATTTCGGTCCAGCCAATTCTTAGAACGAGAAAAAGAGTTAAAAATTTTTCCCTTTTGGTGTCTCCCCAGAGCGTGACCGGCACTAGCTGTGCCTTGGGAGTTTCTTGTTCTTTGTTCTTCCAATTTTTTGCTTCCGCTGCGTGCCTTGTTTTCCCCTTTTTAAACCTTCAATTTTACCCTAATCCGATTTGAAAAGTATTTACAAGAGTTCCAATAAGGACATTTGGATCATTCTCTAAATACTTGATTCCAAAAGGAACTTATTTCAAGAAATCCTAAATTCTAATCCCAAATGAGGATTAAATTCAAAATGTCCAAACATATTTCCATAAAATGTTCCAATAAGGGCATTCTAGTCAATATATGGATACCCGATTCCAAAATTTACTATTTTCTAAAAATATCAAATATTTAATCCAAAAGGACTAAATTCACAAAATTAATGCTTTAATCATCCAGTAAGGTTTCTAAGTCAATTATGAGGTTTAATCGAGTCCAAAATGGCATAAAATAATTCTTACTCAGATAAACCTTAAACATTTTCAGGGATTTCTAAAATGGTATAAAACATAACATTTCATGGAAAAGTGAAGCACACTAGCTTTCAAAAGGTTTTAGAAATCAAAGGGACTCACCTCGTGTCCTAAGCAACTCTCTCCGTTTACGGCCGTTTAGTCTCCTTCTACCGTTTTCACCATTCCGTTGGCCATTTACTGTTAAACCTACACCAAAAATCATTTTCAGATCAATTCATGTTTGGCCAAAAAATAGCTGACGTGCCCAACGTTAGCCGTCGGGGCTGACGGTTAGCCGATGGGTAGCCGATGGTTAAGGAAAATTCTTAACTTTTGTTCTCGTCGTTTGATTAATTCTTTCATTTTTCTTTTTCCACAACCTTTCTCCATTCATATACAAAGGATTCACTACATATTTTCCCTGAATTTCATCCAGAATCACACAATTAATCATCCTTAAATTCATCCATTTTCGGACTACTTTTCTGAAATTTCATTGGTTTGACATATCATTTTGTTTTGTACATAACTTTCAATCTACAACTCCGATTTGGCTCTATGATAAACCAAATCGACTGTAAGACTCTTAATTTTAATTCTAAATAGGCCTTATTTAGTTCTCTGATTCTTGTAACATGGTACAGGGCAAAAATTTCCCTAGTAGTTTTGCCTCAAATGTACTATTCATTCTTTCATTTGTTTTCCCTTAGCCTTTAACACCCCAGAACCATTAATTCACTCATTTTCCCTTCAAATCATCTTTAATTCAATATTTTCTAGATTCCAATGGCTCAAAAGAGTTCCTTCTAGATTCAACCTAAATTCACTTTTTCAAAACAAAAACTAGTATAATTCATTGTTCCAACCAAGTGACTTACATTTTTGTTCTACTTTGGTCATCATCTCATCAAACTACCATAAATATTCAGTTATTCCTTACACAAAAAAATATCTGTAAGGCTTCTAGGTAGCCAACATACATAGAACACATAGGTATATACAAGGTTCACACACAAAGTTTACAAACCCTAGCTTTAATCTAAAATCAAGACATGAAAATCATGTTTTCATGTTAAAATTGATATCACAATGACCACCATAATGAAATCTACAACTTTAATTCCTGAAGCATAGGATTTTACCTTGTGTTTTAGGCTATTTGAGGTGATTTTTCTCCAAGAACAACAAGAACACACACACTTCTTCTTTCTCTCTCTTTTTCCTTTTTCTCCCTATTTTTCTCTAGTTTTTCTTTCCTTGTTTTCTCTTGTTTTTCGTTCTTTAAGCCTGGCCGAAATTCTGGCTGTTATAATAGCCTTCCCACCACCATTCTCATCAGAAATTTGGCCAAGAAAAATTTAAATCAATTAATTGTATGGTGACTAATGTATAGGTGTGTTCAATTGAAAAATTTACACACCAACCACTTTTATTTCCTCCACAAAAATTCCATTATTTCTTCTTGCAAGGCCAACAAAATTCTTGGCCAATTTCCAGCCATTCATTCATCTTCTCTTAGTCTAAACATTAGCCAATCATAATACCCAAAGCCTAAATTAAATGGCCCACAAAATGATGTGTTCCAATCACAAAATTACACATCATTCTTCTTTTATTTTTGAAATCCTTTAACTCCAAGTGGCTTGCATGAACTCTTCTTGCAACCCCTCTTAGATTAACACGTGTACATGGGCTACCACTCACCAAATGCCACACGCACCATTTTTAATCGGAATTTCCTATTTTCTTCAAAAATGACCAAAATTGAGTTTGAAACGGAAAAATATTTTATTTCACTATTCAACTCCAAAAATTTCACTGAATCCACTGATAATACTTAAATTCTTCAATTCCCTTTCTATTTGGCCAAATTTACTGTCAAAGTCGCGAGCGCGGTCAAAATGACGAAAATGCCCCCGGTGACCCGGATAGCATAATTCACAACAAAACGTGCGTTTTATTGCACTGATCAATTTCTCTTCTTAGCGTACCCTCAAATTCTTATTTTATTAATAATATTGGCTTTCTAAAGATTTAAGGTACGTGTAGAATAAATTCAATAATTACATCCAGGTCTCGACCAAATATTATTATACCAAAATATTCGTCTCATTACACTAATCAACTTTTGCTCTGGCCAATGATATAAATTCTCTTCCTATTACAAGTAGTTGCCAATCAAAGGTAAAATGCGGGGTATTACACATGTAAGATCAAGAAATCATGTGAAGGCCTTGAAAATATGTTTGCATAAAGGAGTAATGAAATGAAATTGAGTTACCTCAAGAAGTATATTCTAATTTCGTATGAAATAAAGAAATAGAAAATTTCTTAATTTCCTTAGCAACATGTAATTGGTGATATGTGTTGGTTGTGAATTCTAGAATACTAAAGGAAGTGTGAAATGATGACCAATATAGGTTATCTATTTTAAAGGGCTCGCAAAGTTGCAAGGATTTCGAATATCGTATTACACAATAGCTAGGACATGAGATGCATCCCAAGTCTTTTAAATTCCATTTAGCTAAGTGTTTTCTTGAAATGATCACGTGCTTTCTTGATATAGTTCATGCTTTTCTGATATATTATGAGATGGATTTTACACTTAAGCTTCAAAGAATTATCAAACACTCGATTTCTTGAACATCTTGAATATAAAATATCTCATGTGATCTTTTTTATTGTCAAATCCTGGTTTTTGTAAAGTGTGTTTTCCTAATATAGTTCCTAGTGTACTCAAGTGCAAGCTTTCTACATAGATTTGGAAACATGATGAACATTATGAATCTTGAATTCTTGAACATGTCAATCCTTGAATCTAATACATGACTAACTTGAATATTTGGCATAAATACTGACTTAAATACTTAACATATACACTAATTTGAATACTTAGCATAAGCACTAACATGAATACTTGACATATGTACTAACTTGAATACTTGACGTAAGCATTGACTTGACTATTTAGTGTAAA
Source organism: Voacanga thouarsii (assembly GCA_026120185.1). NCBI lineage: Eukaryota > Viridiplantae > Streptophyta > Magnoliopsida > Gentianales > Apocynaceae > Voacanga > Voacanga thouarsii. The sequence goes on from JANUWF010001151.1 coordinate 758,041, forward strand.
CACTGACTTGAATACTTGGCATAAGATACTCAGCGTAAGCACTAACTATGGTTAAATACTTGAGTACTCAAATACTTGTATCAAAATATCTTATATTAGAATTCTTGAGTACTTGAATCGCTATGTTTTTACTCAAAATCCTTGAAAACTTGTTTTAGAATGTTTTTACACGAGAATTTCTAAACTAGCATATTTATTTTAGAGATTACTCTTCATAAGTTATTTTCAGTTGAAAACACTGGCACACACAGAACTCACTAGGCCTTACGCTTACATGTGTGTCATTTTTTTTTTTTTTTGGGAGAAATTTAGGGTTAAAGGCACCACAGAAGTATGGTGGATTCCCACGGCTTGCTACATCTTGGATATGTTATATCCTTTAGTATATGCATCAAAAGTCAGATTTTATGTACTTTTCTATATTCAATAAAAATAATTTTGGAAAAGTTTCTAATGCCTATTGAGTGAAGTTTGTTATAAAGACTGCTTGTCTAAGCAATTAGACGGAGCGACATCCCATAAAGTTACAACCTACTATGCCATGGAAATATGGGGTGTTACAAATTCCTTTAATAAATTTAAGTAATTTAAGGCTAAAGTGAAGCGTCAAACAGGTAAACTAATCAAGAAGCTAAGATCGGATTATGGTGGAAAGTACTTTCTTAGTGAATTTAAAGACTACTTGGTACATCAAGAAATAGTATCTCAGTTAACTAAGCTTGAAACTCCCCAGAAAAGCAGAGTAGCTGAGAGAAGAAATAGAACATTGATGGAAATGGTTAAATGCATGATGAGTCATGCAACTCTTTCTATTTTCTTTCAGATGTATGCTCTAGAAATAGAGCATATATTCTGAACTTAGTGCCTTCTAAGTCAATACCTAGGACGCTTTATGAGATGTGGACTGGGCACAATCTCAGCATGAATCATCTCAAGGTATGGGGTTGTCCAACTTATTTACTGACTAAGAAAAGTAAGACACAAGATCAGAATTATGTTACTTTGTAGAATATCCAAAAAGAATGAAAGGTGGATACTTTTATCATCCCCAATAGCAAAAGATACCTGTGAGTACTCATACTAGATACTTAGAGGATGAGGAAAATATATCCACTAAGGTTTCAAGTAAGGTGAAGTTTGAAGAGAAGTTAATTGATACTTCAACTTCTAATACCCTAATTGAGGATCCTAAAGAAGAACAACTAGATATTCCTATACAGGCTGAGCTACGTCACAATAGGAGGATATATAGGATTCTAGAAAAATGGACTAGAGATGCTTTTGAAGTAATCTCTGACCATCAAGAACAAGATCTCACTAGATACAATAAGGCCATTACTGATGTTGATGTAGACAAATGGCAAATGGAAATGGATGTTGAGATTGAGTATATGTATTTTAATCAAATCTGAGATCCTGTCACTGCACCTAAAGGGATTAGACCCATTGAATGTTAGGATTGTGCCCTATAAGCAATTATTTATACAATGTATTTTACAAATTAATTAAAGGCATTCTTTATCTTTCAATTTTTTATTCCATATGTTTATGTATATAAAAACTATTAGACAAAGTCACAAGTACAATACTATGTTAAGAAAATCATGATAGAGATCATGAAGTGAGGTTCTTACTACACTAGAATGTGTTTATTCTTAAATTATTCATAGTCATATTATTAATGAGGTAGGACATCATTAATACATTAAGATTAGCACATGTTATACTTCTTGATTTGATCAAGTGGTGGTTCTCACATCTGTGAGCATTGTGATGCTCAAAATTAACACGTGGATGCTTGTTGTTTGAACAAGTGCATTGGATGACCTAACTATGAGATAATCACATGGATAATTATTTAGTGCCAGGGATAGAATCTCATTATAGTAAATGTGTAAGTATCCTTAGACTTGAGAACTCCAAGGTGCTTTGTTTGCTAAGCATTATACTTTGATTCTAATCTCTGGAATCCTTACAAGACCGCCTATGGGATGGACATTGAAGTAAACAAAAGTAATTGAGAAGGTCAATAAAGGATTCACCACTCCTAATAGTAGGAGTGAATATCTCATGGCCACTTGTAGGAATCATTACTTATGAAGTCCTTCGCTAAGGCAATTATGTGTTGAAAAATAGTTCGAATTGATACACATGATGAGCAAATGGATTCTGGGAACATGTATACTAAAATATTCTGGCTAGAATTAATTAATATTCTGGAGGGAGTTGACACTAATTCCATACTCTAAACTAAATGAAATATTGTATGGTGAAAGCAGTTTATTGCACTAACGTTTTGCTATTGAAAGGTTCATGTCAGCCATTTGACTTTCTAGATTTTTGCGTAGTCATGATGTATTGCTAGATACCGCTCATGATCTGCAAAATATGAATCTATTAATTATAGAATTAATAAATTTAATCCTTGTTAGAATTAATAAATTAATTTTAATTATTAAAAAGATTATTAATTAATTCATATTAACTACCAAATGACTAGAAAACCTAATACATCACACACAATAGAGGAATTGGCATTTAAAATATTATTTAATAATATTATAGGGTTAATTTATAGGAAGAAATAAATTTATTGGGCGAATTATAAGTAGTTATAATTCTTGGGGCCAAATTGTAATTAGCAATACTTGTGTGCTAGATAGCAATTTTGGAAATCCCAAGGCCATAATGAAAAGATAAGAACATTTTAGTTATTGTTTGGTTCCTAAAACATTTATGAAACAAACAAAAGGCTTGCAGCAATTGACCAATATATACCAATATATATATATATATATATATATATATATATATATGTATATGTATATGGTTTTTGGCGAGAAAAAGACAACAGAGTTTTTCTTGTCTTTTCACGAAAGAACACGTACAGTAAGCTTTTCCTTTTCTTTTCTTTTTTTTTTCAAAGGAAAAAATCATTTTTCCTATTCTTCTTTTCGCAAGAAGTTTTTCTCTTCTCCAATAAAATTAATTATAAAGCTACCAAGCATTATTCTACTAGCATAGATTTTGGTAGTTCTTGAGTATGTTCTTCGTGTGAATCAATATTAGAGAAATTCATATCCTTGGAATTTGGTGGCTGGATGATATCAACTTTTAAAGGGGATTCGCACAGACAGAAAAGTTTTAAAAGCTGCATTTTTTGATCCGTTTAATTACATATGAGTGATCCTTTGCATGGATTTCGTTTTATTTTTCGCAGCATGTAAACTGGTTTGCATGATCAAAATCCAATAGTGATATCAGAGTCATTGTGTATGTGTTGTATGGATTTTATTATCATTTTAAAATTGTTTCAAAATAAATTGGACAATATGAAATTGTTTCATAAATATTTTAAAATTTAAAATAGTTGCAAAATTATATTTAGGTTCATGAAAATTGTTTCATATAATTTTTTTTTTGGAAAATTTTTGTTTTAGTGGGTTATACACACACATACACACATGCATATTAATTATTAAAATTAGTTTCAGTAAATAATAGAAATTGTTTCTTTTTAATTCACATAAATTGTTTCTACGAGAAAAAAAAATTAAGTTTTGTTACCTTAAATTATTTAAGGAAACTGAAGCCAAAAAGGAAACAACCGAAAAGAAAATTTTTGAAAGAGGGAAGCCGAAAAAATTCGCTGAAATTGTTTCAACCGAAAAGGGAAAAAAAATCACTGAAATTGTTTCTACCATTGTTATTTAGCTTGCATCCTTGGGAGGCTTGTGGCCAAATTTTTTTATTTAATAATCATAAAAAAAGTTTTGGTTGAAGCCTTGCACGGCTATGGCATAGCCACGCAAGACCTTGTGAAGTTAACGATTCTTGATTGCAATTGTTACAAACCAAGAATCGTTATATATATATAAAAAGAATATTTATAGTTTCAATCTTCACTCCTTGACCCCTGTTTTACTAGTTTTTTTTCAAGAACCCACTGAAATAATTTTATTCCAAAAGGATCCTAAGATTTTTTTCAAAATTTGATTTTGGGATTAATTAATTAAATTTCTAATATAATGATCTTAGAATTTTGCATATTTATTTATTTATTTTGCTTAATGTGTTTTAAGCATAATATTGGCATGTTGGCTTGGTTATGGATTTAGACCAAATTAATTTGATTAATTTAAATTGCCGCATGCATTTTATCGCTTTGTTTTAAATAAATAGGGCCTAGTGTCCTACCTTTCTCTATTATTCTCTTGTAATTTCTCTTCTCATCCAATTCCCCTAGAATGTAACTTGAGATTTCTTCATCAGGAATTTTTGTAATTAGATTACATATGTTAAATAAGATTAGAAATTATTTTATGAATCTATAGAGATGGTGACCAAGGCGAAGCAGGAAGATTGTAAGACTATCTTCTCAAAACATGTATGAACACATAGGTTTTGACCAAAATTAATTTCCATCTTGGCTCAAGAAAATTAATATAGGAAAAGTCCATAACCATGCCATATAATTGAGTCTATTACAATCATGACAAAATGTTGATATTTTGCATGCAAAACGATGAGATTATTAATTAAATAATTAAAATCACTCAAACAATATTAAATCTAAAGCTTTCCATTAATATAGAAAGAACAAGAGTTCTTTTTCAAGATTAGGTTGTTGGGCAAACCCAAGCTTACTCAATATTGAGCATGTTCAAACTATGAAATATGATTCCTGATTAATGGGTTGGATTTAACTAATATTTTTATCCTGGTTGGGAATACTCAAATATAAAGAATATTACAGGCTAAGTTGGGGTAGCACTAAGTTCTTTAAGATTAAAATATGTTAATCACCTAATGATCTAGTAGTTACATTTGATGAAATTGTTATTAGATACCTACTATTAAGAGTGGTTTGTTGGGTATACCCAAGGTCATTCTTAAAGAATTTGGATATCGGACTACTAGGAAAGCTTCCAACGGGCTTTACCAAGTCAATAGTGAGGGCTATTGATTTGAAAAAAAAATAGTGGGTTAAATATGCGTTTAATTAAAGATCTAATTAAATGTATTTCATGTGTATGGTCTAATATCTCTTATCTTTCATTTAGGTCATTTGTATCATGACAATAAATTTAAACTTACGTAGCATTTTGGAAACAAACAAGCTCACCGAATCAAACTTCTTGGACTGGTATAGAAATTTAAAAATCATTCTCAAATAAAAAAAGTTACTCTACGTGTTAGATGCTCTAATTCTACCACCACCCACTGATGATGCTCTTGCGGAAGAGCATGAAGTCTATAAGAAGTATAAAGAGGATAGTGATACAACATCTTGTATCTTACTAGTGTCAGTGACCACTGAGCTTCAAAAATTGAATGAGCATATGGATGCTCATACTATTATCTTCCATCTAAGAGAGCGTTTTGATAAGCAAGCAAGAATGGAGAGATATGAGATATCTAAGCAGTTATTCCATTCTAAGATGGTCGAAGGCACTCTGGTAGCCACTCAAAGACTTAAGATGCTAGGGTTAATTGAGAAGCTTAGATTACTTGGGTTTACTATGGATCACAAATTAAGTATAGACTTAATTCTCCATTCTTTGCAGTTAGTTTTTCACAATTTGTGATGAACTACCAGATGAATAAGATTGAGACCACAATACCTGAGTTGATCAATCTTCTTAAGATTGTGGACTCTTCTATGAAGAAAAAATATAATGCAGTCGTATTGGTTTATTCTTCTTCTAAAAGGAAAAGTGTTTCTAAAAAGAAGAAGAAGAATCCAATTAAACTTAAAAATGGTGTAAAGAAGAAAGAGACCGCTACCGGCCCATGTCACCATTGTGGGAAAATGGGCCATTGGAGGCGCAACTACAAAGGTTACTTGGAGACTGTTAAAGAAAAGAAGTAGAAGGAGAAGTTTGCAAGCACTTTTACTTTCCTAGTATGTTTACGATTAAGATCGATACTGCTTTTAACAATGAGATATGGGTATTGGATATCAAATATAGATCTTATTTGTACAATAATTTGTAGGGACTAAAGAGGAGTAGGAAGGTGGAGAAAGGTGATGTGGACCATCGAACAGCAAATGGAATAAAATTTGCTACACTTGCCATAGGACTTATCATCTACACTTGCCTTCTGGATTAATTCTAGAATTACAAAACTATTTTTATGTACCAATTTTACTTAAAAATATTATCTCAGTAGCTTGTTTAGACTTGCTTGAATTTTATTTAAATTTTAAGAATAAAAGTTGTTCTTTTTCGTTAGATGATATCTATTATGGTATTGCAACTTTGATGATGTTTTATATGTTCTAGAAATGAAAATTAAAGTTCTCAATATAAATAATAAAAAGCCAAGAAAAGATAACACAAACCCATCTTACTTATTGCATTGTCATTTAGGCCATGTAAATGAGAATTGCATTTCTAAGTTACATAAGTGTGGTAACTTAGGCTTATTTGATTTTGAATCATATGAGACTTTTGAAACTTGCTTATTAGGAAAAATGACTAAAACCTATTTTTCTAAGAAAGAGGAAAGGGCTAAGCAATTATTGGAACTAATACGTACTGATATATGTGGACCAATGATATTAAAAGCAAGAGGAGGATATCAATATTTTATTACCTTTATTGCTGATTGTTCTCAATTTGGGTATTTGTATTTAATGAAATACAAATCTGAAACCTTTGACAAGTTTAAAGAATTCAAAAATGAAGCATAGAAACAACTCGACAAGAGTATTAAAACTTTAAGATCCGATCAAGGAGGAGAACACTTAAGCCAAAAGTTTATAAGTTATCTTAGAGATAATGAAATATTATCTCAATGGACTCTACCATATACACCTCAGAATAACGGTGTATCTGAGAGAAGAAAGCAAACTTTATTAGATATGGTTCGATCTATGATAGCTTTTGCTGATCTACCAAAATCGTTTTGGGGATTTGCACTGGAAACCGCTATTTACATGCAAAACAAAATTCCATTAAAAACGGTTGAAACTACCCCATTTGAATTATTTTATGGAAAAAGACTAAAGCTAACTCACATGAGAATTTAGGAATGTCCTACTTATGTGAAGAAGACAAAATAGAAATTAAAACTAACAAGTGTTTATTTGTTGGATATCCAAAAGAATCTCATAGATATTATTTCTATCTCATTATTGAAAATAAAGTGTTTGTTTCAAGGCATACTATTTTCCTAGAAAAGGAATTCATGCTTAATGGAGATAGTAGAAGAAAGATTGAACTTAGTAAAGTTCAAGAAGCCCAAATAAACAACGATCAACCAGTGGATCTTGAGTTTATTGATCAAATAAATGATCCTTCTACTATACAAGAACCTTGTAAGTCAAGTAGGATATTAGTGGCACCTAATAGATATGAATTTCTCATTACTAACTACAATAACGTATCACTCATAGAAGAAGATGAGTCTACTACTTACAAAGAAGTTCTGAATAGTTCAGAATTTGACAAAAGGCTTGAAGCCATAAAGTCAGAAATGGATTCCATGTATGACTACCAAGTTTGGAATTTGGTTGATCCACCTGAGGATAAAGCCCATAAGGTGCAAATAGGTTTTTTAGGAGAAAATCGACATAGATAGTAAAGTGATTACCTATAAGGCACGGTTGGAGAATACTCCTAGCATTTACTGCTCATTATGATTATGAGATTTGGCAAATGAATGTGAAAATAACTTTTCTTAATATAAATCTGATTGAGGAAGTGTATATGACACAACCTGAGGGCTTCACATCCAAGGATCACAGTAAAGTATGCAAGCTACAAAGGTCTATTTATAGACTAAAGCAAGCTTCTAGGAGTTAGAACATCTGTTTTGATAAAATAATTAAAGAATTCAGTTTCAAACAAAATATGGATAAACCTTGTGTATACAATAAGGTCAGTGGGAGTGCAATTATTTTCCTATTACTATATGTAGATGATATAATAGGAAATGATGTCTCTATTCTAAAATCAATCAAGATTTGGTTATCCAAGAAGTTCTCCATGAAAAACCTTGGAGATGCAACCTATATTCTAGGAATAAAGATCTAAAAATATAGATTAAAATGGTTGCGTGGTCTTTCATAGTCTACATACATAGACAAAGTGCTAAACAGGTTTAGCACGGATCAATCCAAGAAGGGATTCTTACCCATGTCCTATGGGATAAGCCTTTCAAAATCTATGTGTCCTAAGGCACAAGATAGAAGGGATCACATGAATAAGATACCATATGCTTTGGCAGTTGGTTCTATCATGTATGTTATGATATGTACTAGGCCCAATGTATCTTATGCTCTTAGTTTGATGAGCAGACTCCAATCAGACCCTAGAGAGGTTATTGGATAGCTGTCAAGAATATCCTTAACTACTTGAAAAGAATTAAGGATGTATTGTTAGTATATGGAGATTGTGACTTGCAAGTTAAGGGGTATACTGATGCCAGTTTCTAATTTGATAAGGATGGTTGGAAATCCAAATCAAGATACGTGTGCACTTTTGTAGGTGGGGCAGTTAGTTGGAAAAGTTCCAAACAAGATACAACTGTCGATTCAACCACTGAAATTGAGTACATAGTAGCTTTTGAAGCAACTAACGAGGCGGTCTGGATCAAGAAGTTCATTACAGAATTAGGTGTGGTACCTAGCAAAGGAACCACAGTCTTAATAGCGATTCAAACATATACTTAGACACTATCACTTGAATACAGAAATCATTGATAGAAAGGATATAAAAATAGAGAGAATTCCCACTGATCAGAATATAGTTGATCCACTAATAAAGGCATTATACCAAAAGGAACATAATAGTCATGTTCAGTCATTTGGTATTAGATATATAAATGATTGGGTCTAATGCAAGTGGGAGATTGCTAGGATTCTGCCCTCGAAGCAATCATTTTTCTTTTCTTTTCACGAAAGAACACGTATAGTAAGCTTTTCCTTTCCTTTCCTTTTCTTTTCTTTTCAAAGGAAAAAATAATTTTTCCTATTCTTCTTTTGGAAATAAGTTTTTCTCTTCTCCAATAAAATTAATTATAAAGCTAAAAAGCATTATTCTACTAGTATAGATTTTAGTTACTCTTGAGTATGTTCTTCGTGTGGATCAATATTAGAAAAATTCCTATCCTTGGAATTTGGTGGCTTAATCAGATCGACTTTTAAAGAGGATTCGTGCGGAAGGAAAAATTTTAAAAGCTATTTTTTTTTAGGTAATTAATTTTTCTTCCCTTCTCATGATCCGTTTAATTATATATAAGTGATCTTTTGCGTGGATTTCGTTTTATTTTTCGATACGTGTAAACTGTTTTACCTTATCGAAATCTAATATTAGGTGTAAATAGGATATAAGAGAAAGGGAGACGCAGATGAAAAGGTGGAAACCTGTAAAGTAAGGTTAGTTGCAAAAAGATTATACTCAAGAAAAAAAAAGAAATAATTATGAGGAGGCCTTTTCACTGGTACTATGCTTAAGTCCATTCACATTCTTTTGGCTACCACATGTCATTATGACTACGAGATATAATAAATGGATGTCAAAATAGCCTTTCTTATTGACTATCTTAGCGAAGATATCTATATGACCCAGCCAGAAGGCTTCATTACGAAAGGCTAAGAACATATGGTCTACAAGCTTAAGAGTTATGGACTTAAGCAAGCATTACGAGCATAGAACATATGTTTTGATAAAACTGTAAAGTCTTATGGTTTCATACAAAACGTGAATGAACCATATATATATAGGAAGATAGATGGAACAACGTGCCTTCTATGATACTCTATGTAGATGACATTCTGATAAGTACTCATCATATACATATTTTATACCTTATTTGTGCTTTAAAAGTGCTAAGAAATTTGTTATGGATTGCTACATATCTCCCTATTTTCACTTTATTTAATGTAAGTTGCATTAATTGAAGATTAGAAAAGGAAAAAAAGTGAAAAGAACTTCAAAGGAGCAAAGAAGAGTTTAGATGGCATCGTGTAGGTTAAGGCATATAGTGCCATGTCATCGCTAGAAAATAGAGTCAAATATCTGAGAGCCTACAGTACCATTCCTATCACGTTAAACGCCTCCGTACAGGACTTTTTTCACACCATGCAGCCCAAGTTAGAGGCTACTATTTGAGCGTTAAAAACATTAATACAAAGCATACACGGCATCGTGTAGAACACCTTAGGTGGCTGTTATATATGAAAATGCCATAATTTAATAGCCCTTTTACTTGGCTTTTGCATAATCTCTTGTGTGATTTTGAATGGTTTTTATTTATTTTATGTGTTTATGTATTTTTAGGTTATATTAGTGAAAAATAAGTGAAATAAGGGCTTAAGTGATTGAATTTCAAATTAAAATGATTGCCAAATGATTTAGGAAAAGTTGAAAATAATTTGGAGCTATTGGAAATGAGCAGCAGTTGTGCATTTGGGTGTGCATAACAAAAAACTTTTGTTTCCTCTAAGAAGTTTACGAAATTGAACCTCTACTATATGCACAATCATAGGCATGGTCATACATGTGCTCGTGAATGGTGCACAACCAGGTGTATAGTTGTGCCCTTGCCTATGCCACGATTAAGAGTTTTAATAAGAATTTACACACAAAATGAGTGCACAGCTATGTATACAAGTCGTGTAATGTCCTTGAACATTTTAGAAAGTACTAAACAAGTTTAAAGGCGGTTTAAACTTCCAAATTCATTTAAGGACGGTTTAGAAACTCTATATAAAGGTGAAGAACGTCCAAAGTTAAAAATATCCTTCAAGATCTTTCAACAATTCACATTTCTTTCATCTTTTTGAGCAAAAAAAGGCTTCAAGAAGGGGACGAATGAGTCCAAAGGTAAGAAGAACTTAAGATTGGGAGCTTACCAAGTTTTATCGTTTTAATTTTCTCTATTTTTTTCTTGCTTCCAATTGTATTTTGTTTTTACATTTTTTATATTCAAGACAATCAAGATTCTATCTTATTTTTAGATTATGTTTTTGAGTATTGATTTTGGTACTTTGAGATTGTTGAATTAAAGATTCTTTGTTTGATATCATTGAGATTATTTCTTGAGTATTTGTGCAATTCTCGTTTTCTTCTCTTATCAATTGTATTGATATCTTTTATGTTAGAGCTCGTATATCTAAATCATATATTTGAATATCTATGATAATTAATCTCCTGATTGTTTTCTTTCCTTATCAATTGTGTGATGCATTATCAATATACTTAACTTGCATGATTGATTAGCTAAGTTAATTGATCTTTTGATTGATTTTTAAGTAGCATCTATTGATCTTAATTGTGATGCAATTCATGACTTGATTAGATTAATAAAGAATTGTATGATTCAAAGTGCATATCGTCGAAATTCATTGCTATGTGTAAATTGACATTGGGGATGCCCTGAGATGCTTATCAATTTAGTTTTTAATCTAAGACACTTATTAACGCAACTATTAATGTCTTTAAGAAAAATGGTTAATTAAGTGGATTAGGTTAAGAATTAGATTAGGGATTAGTTAGAGGCGTTTAGTGAAGATTAATCTAATTTGGCATGGATAGGGATTTGAGGTAATCAGCGAGAATCCTAAAACCAATTACTCATGATAATCTAATTTATGAGAGGTTTCCTAATATGATCTCAAAGTATGTTCCTAAAACAAGTGGTTTCCTATTTAGCTTAGATTTATCTTTCTATTTCTTATTTATTTATTTATTTATTCATGCTTTAGTTAAGGTAGTTTCCTATTTGCTTTCCCCCTAATTTGCTTTTTGCTAGTTCATCATAACAATTCATTTAGGTTAATTATTTGAGAGCCGTTCATAATATTAAGATAAGGAGAGAATATAAAAGTATACTTCTCTTGAGTTCTTTGTGGGTTCAATACCCTACTCATTACTATACTACATTATATCTTTAGGAGAAAGGTTTATAGATTTCTTTTTGTTGGGTGCATGACAACTACAGTTAAATAGCCCGTATTTTTAGATGCCATGATTCTCCTACAACAAAAATGGCACCATTGCCAGCCAGATGACTCTATCTTCTTGTCTTGATCATTGAATGAGTCTTGTAATGGTTATACTTGGTGAATTCTTCTGGTGTTGTGTTTTTTTATTCTTGTTCTTATTTGTTTTGACTTGTTTTATTTTATGTTTCACTTTTTCTTTTGTTTATTTTGGAGGTACTCCATCTTGGCATATGTATCTTAATTGTGGTAAGATGAGTGGACTAAGGAAAATCATCAAAACATCTTCATTGAATCCCAAAGAGACAAGGACTTGTTAGGAAGTAGCTTTTCTATAGGAAAATACTTTAATCATATCTAAGTTTTTTGCAATTGGCGCCTCACAATGCACAAATTGTCCATATCCAAATTGAGTATTTCCTTCTTTGTGTCTTTTGACTTTTTTCCCCCTTCAATAAGTGATACTATCATATCTTTAAGTTTTCTATTTTTGTCTTGGTTAATTATGTTTTTTTTTTTTTTGTGTCTATTTTGTAAGGAGAATGATTTTTCACAAAGCCTAAACTATCAGAGTGGAAAAGGATTTTGAAAGCCATTATTTTGCAATAAAAAATGCTTTGAAATTTTTTTCAGAAGGGTTGCACAGCTAGTGGTATGGTTGTGCGTCAAGCTGTGCTACATTGCACGGCCATGCAACCTTTCTTGATTTCAAGAAATTAACTTTCAAAGCTACAGTAGGTTTGCATAGCTTAAGGCAGGCCCGTGCAATAAGCTGTGCATAGATAAATGATTTTCTTTTGCAAATTACATAGGTATGTGCATGCCCGTGCTGCATCATGTGTATGTGATAGGAATTGCCCCAAGAATGAAGGCCACTCAAAAGAAGACAAAGAGAAATCCAAGTCACAGCTCATGGCACCCTGGGTGAGATCCATTTTCAAGAGGTTTTAGCAGGAGTTTAAGGCCAACCAAGCCAAAAAACCAAGGGCCAAGAGAATGATGAATGAGTGGATAAAGAAATGAAGGCCAACAAGAGTACCAAGAAGGTAACAATCCTTGTGGAAGGTCAAGCAAACAAATGAATAAGAATTAAAGAGCAAACGGCCAAATGAAGGAATGCGGCCCAAGGGAGCTTCAAATGGAAACAATCTTGGCTTCAAAACTATTTAGAAGATCAATGGAATGCATGGAAAATGAATGGAAGGAATGGAGGTCAAATGAGAAGGAATTGGACTGCCCGCCACTAGCCCAGATCGACTGACCAGGCACCGGTTGTGATCTGTAAAATTCCTCAACTTTTTGACACGAGCACTATTCCAATAGAATGGACCCAGCACCATCCCTATTTACCCAACCGATGCCAGCTGTGTACTGGAAAAGGCCTCATTTTGATTCTGATTTTTTGTGAATGGGTATTGTTCCTCCAGAATGTATCCGGTACCTGCCCTTGGAGGCCTACCTAATGCTAGCCCTATTCTAGATCCGAATCCCTGACGTTTTTCAACTATTTTAGGGTCATTTTATAATATTTACTAAGTAGCTATGGCAAAACATCTATATATATATATATTTATATATACACACACTGTTATAACATTGTAAACAAGAACCTTTGGGGAGGCATATGAAATTGTGAGTTCAAGAACTCTTTGAGCGTTTTGAAGAGGGTGATCCTCTTGGGTGATGCCCATTAAACATCAAGACTAAATCAAAGGATTAGTCCCACCTTTGATCTTGTCTCTAAATCTTAAGGGATAATCTAAACTTCATCTCTATTCTTATGTGCTAGGTTGCCTAGTGTGTTTGATAGGATTGAGTTAGGTGCCTTCAAATTCCTATCCTTGGTGTTCTAATCTTTGTTAGATTATGGTGTTAAGGTGTCTTTGAAATAGGCTAGATTCACATTATCACAAGAGTATTAATTTCCTAACATTTTAGTGTTCTTGTGTGTGGGTTTGATAGGTTTCTTGATCTTTAGTTTAAGCCACATTTTTTGTGCTTCTCAAGATCATATCAAAGTAGTATCAAAGATCATATAAAGTAGTATCATATCTTATATTGTGCTGTTCTATTCATATCAAGTGGTATTAGAGCTTGCATTATGTTGATTCTAATCAACCAACTTTCTTTAGGCTAAGGTACAATCTTCTTCAAGATTTGTTGAGCATTTTCAATTTTCGTCACTTTTTCCCTTGCCATTTTGGAATGCTTGAAACTCCAAAATATACCATGAACTTGATGCTAAATTAATCCTTTATGTTGATATAATATTTAAGGAATATTTTGGCATGAAAAATTATTGCTTTGAAGCTCATATTGCTGCAAAAAATCTTATTTTTGTAACTATATTCCTTACAATTTTTGGGGGTTGAAAACTTGAATTTGTGCCATGAAAATGTTGTTAATTTGACCCTATATGGTATTTGATGTTTGATGAGTCATTGAGTGTAAAAATTTGTTGATTTGGGGCCAAAACCAAGCTGAAATTTGCTATATAAAGTTAAGCTACGAGATTGCACACAATGTGTTTGATATATTATCCCAATGAATTGTGATTGTTTATACTTAACAACCAAAACTTCTATTCATGAAGTATGATGAATAATTTGTTTAGTAAAGGGTATTTAAGTGATTATTAACTGCTAAAGTGTGATTGAGGTTGTGATGGCATCACTTAGTGTAACAATTCTTTGAAATTCATGCATCTTCTTTATTGCACACCAAGTGTTTGATAAGTTGCCTTGAAGATACATTTATTTCTTATTCCTTGGAAATTAGTTGACTTGATTAGTAGAACTAAATCCTTTGAAGGGGAAAGAGCCAGGAAAAACTTGAATGTGGAGTTAAAAGTTTGAAAAAGGTAAGAGGGAGAGCATATTGTGATAAAAGCCAAGAAAAGTGCAAATACGAGTGAAGAGTGACCACTAAAAATTGAGTGTAAACACTTGAGGGAGTGAAATGAGGAATTTTTCTTGTGTTATCTACTTAAATTTTTGTGGGTACTTCTCTTGAAAGAAAATTCACAATGGCTAGTTGAAGTAAAAGTGAAAGATATGATTATGATGAGGATTCTTGTTATAATAGAAGTAATTATGGGGAATATGATGAATATGAATATGACTATGATAAAGATTATTGGGGAAATGAATGTGGTTGTGAGAATTTACTTGAATATGGACATGAGTCTTATAAGGATAGCTATGATAAAGGGCCAAGCACAAGTGGAAAAGGATATGTGGGTATAAATTATGGGAATGATAGAGTTTGTATTGGAGGACCACAAAAAATATTCAAATAGAGGTATGCTAAAAGAAAGGGAGTATAGGTGTTTGTATGAAAGTCCAAAGGTATCTAGACCTAGAGAAAAGTGTGTATCGTAAAATTCTTCCAAGAGTGATTTGAGAAGAAAGGAGGATTTGGGAGATCTTCACGAAACCCACGTTTTATTGCAAAGGAGTATGAAGGGCATTTGGAGGGAGATGACCGAACTCCAGGCTCAACAAGGCTAAACATCTACCACCGGTTAAAGGAGGGGACAAGAGCTACCAGAAGCCTACAACACGCCTCCCGTGAATACACAACCTGGAGAAAAATAGGATGAATATTCAGTTGGTGGAAATCAACCGGTTCCTATGAGAGGAGGGAGAAACGGGTTAAGAGGAGGTAGAGGAAGAGGCCGAGGGAGATTTGGTGAAAATCCTATGAGAAGAGAATCTCAAGCCTCTATAAGTATGGTGCAACAAAGGAGTAGTGGAGGATTGACTTATGAGATTTGTTGTAGTAGAAGGCATATAAAGGTTGATTGCCCAAATAAATTAGAATATAAAAGATTTTATAGGGTACATAATTGTGAAGGAGATAGACAAATTGAGAAGTAAAAAGCTAGACTTGAGACCAAAGTTATGTGTTGGATGACCTTAATATAGCTATATTCACACTAAGGACTTTATAAAAGTCTAGGAGTGATATATAGTGGCATCTCATAATAGTACACATGGTGAGTCCCACTTGTCTTATAAATATCATTTTGTGCAAGTGGTTTTCTTGTGAACCTTTTGGTTTTCCTGACCAAAAATGTAGTTTTTCTGAGCAAGTGAAATCTTATTTCATGCTACGATTTAAATGGGAAAATGAACTCTTAAGATTATGAATACCATTTAATGGTGATTATTTTCCCAAAAGCTTGGAGATGCGAATAGGAGACCTTTTGGTTTTCCTGAATAAGGTTTTGGTTTCTCTGATCTGGAAAATGATTGAATTTCTGGAAATGGAGTATCTATACAAAGAATTTTGAATTCTTTATGTTATAATAATTTTAGGTACAAGTATTTATGGAAAGTGTCTTTCACACAGGTTATATGACAAAATGGGTATTTTACTTGAACAACTGTGTTTCGTTCCATGTCTAATGACAAGCATGCTGGTTTATGATTTCATTACTTTAATAGAACAATAAATTACCTCTAAGACTATCAGGCATGATGAAATTTGAAATCCTTAAATTTATTTCTTTTTCGGATTTAAAACTCTGACTTGGTTGAAATGAAATTTCATTTAGACTCAAGTATGCTAAAAATACCTAATTTAGGACTTTTTATCCTTCAGCATTAAGGAATTGAAAAACGATTTCTCAATATCGAATCAACATTTGGGTAAAATGATATTTTGGCCCCGAAAAGTGTTTTCTTGATATTTTCTCAGAAACGTGATATTAGACTGGTCTTGTGAACCAGTAGTACTATACTAGTCTTGTGAACCAGTGAAGACGTTGAGTACTTAACATGAATTTTGATCTTTCTACTAGGTTGCATTAGAGATAGACAAGTCTAAGTAACCTAGAGAGTTTTAGGGATTGTCTTACTCCAAATGGAGAGGTAGGACATTGAGATTTGCTGTATTGGCTAGCCATTTAGTGCTTGACAATTGCCTTATGCCTATGTGCATATTATTTATGCATGGTTCAGAGTTGCTCGGCAGGGACACTTGGTGTGTTCAACTCCTTGCTACCTCGATGGTGATTGATGTCAGAATTGGGACTTCTGGGCTTACAATGGTAAACAAAATTTCCAGAATTTTAGGTATTGTGCTTGTATGCACTTATCGCTTTGGCAATATATAATTGAGTGTTGTAGGCCCATTCATTAGCACAAAATGACTATAATAGACGAAGGTGAAGCTTTATGGGCTTTGCGCGCAGGCCGACTTCCTATTGAGAGGAATGCATGTATTTCTTAAAATATAGGGCAATGATATTGATTACACGCGATTTTCTAAACATGCCCAGAATGTGGGCATTGATTTTGATAAAATTCAATTTTTTTTTCCAAAAGTGCCTAAATTTTGTACAACATTTGACAAGGTCTTCCCTCTACTCATTTGTAGAGTTGTTTTTAGTGGAAAAATACAACGATTTTCTATTGCCTATTTTCTAAGAAAAATTTTGACAACTTTCTTTTTCTCTATTCTTTGAGAAAATATTAGTACACACGAGACTCATTGAGTGATTTTCACTCACACATATATTTTCCTCTATTTTCTTGGGAGCTGGAGCTGAGAATCAGCGTGGTTAAGAATGGTACCACACTTTTGGGTCCATGAACTTTAATATTCTATATATATATATATATATATATATATATATATCATTTTTATAGTTGTACCAAACATGTTAGTGTATATCAAGCTAAGTTCTCTTTTGGGTTGTACGTTACGGCATAAGCTTGTACATAGCTTTAATATATTAGTTGTTATATTTATTTCTATTCTTTTGGCTTTGAATGTTATAAAGACCCCTTGTCTGGGAAATTAAATGGGGAAACACCTAAACTTATTAGGCACTTTTGTTACATTTCTAGTAAGGGTATTACAATTTGTATCAGAACTATAGTTGTAGAATACTTGTGGTATAGCAATAGAAACTAATAGAATTCCTCTATTTTGTAGATATGTCTAGTGGAAAAGATAAAAGAAAGAAACTTGTAGATGACCAGAGTAAAGATGAAAGAAGGTAGAAAAAAGTGGGTGTTGTTAGCCAAAGAAGAATAGAAAGACCTAGATTAGGCCTGGACCTAGTCGTTTCCAAGTAGTGACTGGAGGAGAGGGTCCTAAGTGCCGACCTTAACCTCATTTAACTTGATCTAGCCTACTTTTGTCATCACTATGAGACTCGCCACCCAAGAGGAATTTGATAGATGTCACTAGTTGTGGTGAGACTACTAGTGACTCTGATGAGATAAATAGTGACCCTACTAGACTTAGTAACTTAAGGGAGGTGGGTCCTTGTTGTAAGTTGCTGATTGTCATGTTGGTTAATTTTCGACAAAGGCATGAGATGATACCTATAGGCCCACCAACTGAGAGGGTTGAGGAAGAGATTTCGGAAGAGCATCCCAGAGAAGTAAAGGAGGCAGCTGACGGTAATGTATTTAGGATTGAGAAGGAAGAGGTTGAGATAGAGGTTGAGTAGGATGCTAGCATTGAGATAGAGATCAAGCAGGGTGCTGATGTTAAGGTAGAGATTGCGGAAGCTTCAGGGGATGATATAAATCATATGGACATTGTAGCCGATAATGAGGCCGAGTTAGAGGACTGTAACAATCACTGATCGGATACCCCTAAGTATTACTTGGTTGCATCAAATTTAGCACCCCCAGTGTCAGATAGTAGTGATGACGATGAGTAGGAGAATGTATACGCGGTATGATACATATAGCAGAGTATATGTATATTAGATGTATATCGGTAGGTTTAGGTATGCTGGGCACACAAATTTGTACACGACACTATATTTTGATGGAAGAAAATATATGCTATGTTTTCTATTATTTATGTTGTGTTCGTTCTTATGTTGTTCAACTGAGATATACCGTAGATGTTTTCATTAGAACGATGTGAACGTGCTGATGCTATCTTAGGAATAGATTGGTTGTCTCAGCACCATACCCAAGTTGATTGTAGAAATAAGGTGGTGCAATTTTGTAAACCTAAGGAGCCTGTATTGGAATTTGGAGGAGAAAAGGAAAGCAAGGTAACCTTCTGATATCAGGAATCAAAGTCCAAAAGTTGATCTGAAAGTGATGTGTTGGGTATTTGGCTTACGTTATGAATAAACCCAGTGAAACAAATAAGCCAAAAGATATCCTTATAGTATGTGAGTATTTAGGTGTTTTCCCTACAAGATTGAAGAAATTACCTCTATAGAGAGAGTAGAATTCACTATTAATTTGACACCAACGGTGAGACCAATCTCTAGAACCCCTTATATGTAACACTCCGCTACCTAGGCCCGCCAGGGCCGGGGATGTTGCCCCGTCCAAAGGAGAAGGGGTCTTTATAACTAGGTCACACAATTAAAATAGCGAAATGAAAATAATAATTTAACTTAAAATTTATTACAACCCAAGAATAAATCCACGAATAAAGCCATGAATTCCCAAAAGAAATACAAATCCATAAATAAAATCATCCACTCTCAACTCCCCAAAACAATACATAAAAATAAAATACAACATTCTCTTCCAAGGCAGATAGCACAAGCTACTCATCCCCACAGCAGGATCGGCCTGAAATCATGGTGAAAAGGGTGATGAGATAGAAATCTCAGTAAGTCTGTGTGTGCTTTGTGTGTTCAGTGGAAATAGTTCATGGATGCAAAGTATAAAAACTTTATAAGAGAAATAATGGCAAGCAATAAACATTAGTCAAAAGCAAGAGTGGCATTTTGGCTTTTCCAGCCATACATAATTTATAAGATCAACCACTCGAAAGAAAGGATTATGGGTTACCACACGTTGGGCCCTATAACCGGAAGGTCAGTATGCCGACACTTTGTGCATACTGCCGGTCAGAATGCCGACACTTTGTGCAGACTGACTAAAGGTAGGTGATCGGCTTACCGGGCAAGATACTCCTCCTTCTCTATACCCAAACAACAACCGGGTGTCCATTCTGGTAAAACACAGTCACTTGACTGAAATAAAAACTGCTAGCTCAGACCGGTATGACTAAGTAGTACTGACGTTTTTCTCTAAGTTGAGTTCATCTTCTGGAGGAGGCCTCCTGCCAGAAGACTCACTCTTGCTCTTCAAAACTAGTACTACCAGTCTACCCCCACTGAGTACTCAACGTAA
The DNA here is from genome assembly GCA_026120185.1 of Voacanga thouarsii. Classification (NCBI taxonomy): domain Eukaryota; kingdom Viridiplantae; phylum Streptophyta; class Magnoliopsida; order Gentianales; family Apocynaceae; genus Voacanga; species Voacanga thouarsii. The sequence goes on from JANUWF010001151.1 coordinate 778,123, forward strand.
CATATCCCACCTGGGAAGAAAATGAATAAAACACAGTTCCACTTGAAAATGGCAATTCAGGTTTTCCAAAGTTTGGGGCAAAGTTGGTTTTAGAAAGAATTTTAGGTTTTGAGTAAAACCGCCCCTTGATTTACAAATGATTTATTTGTCTGAAATGAGAATGAAAATAATCCTCAATTGCCTTTACAGAAATGAGTGACCCTGCACTCTACATTTGGTTTGCCATAAAAAAAATCATTTTTCATCAAACAGGTTTTATGCAGGACCTTACCTGATCCTTGCCCACAACAAAGGTCTCCAACAGTTGACCTAACCCCGTATAGGGTAAATATAAACCACAATCAAACTCAAACCAAAGACTCACTTTCTCAAATAAAACTAACTCAACTTACTACAATCATATCCCTAATGTCCCAAGCTTTAAGGCTCAATAATAAATAAAAAAGGTTTATAAAATAAATCTAGTTTGATATTAAAATAACTAGAGTTTGGAAAATTAGGTACAATATGTTGAAGGTTTAAATCTTGCTAAAATAATTTAGAGTTTATTTGATGAAAAGTCCTATGTGGTACTAGGTAAAATAATAATTTATTAATAATTAATTGCTAGAAAATAATTGATAGTTAAAATTAGTTGAAAATAAATTTTAATGAGTCTTGCTTGAAAAATAATAAATAAATTTTAATAGGTTTGATTAAAAGATAATAATTAAATTTTAATAATAAATATTTTACCTATTATGATTATTTTCACAAAAGGCTTTATTTGATATTATAATATCTATATATTTTATTTTTTTTAGCAAAAACTATTATTTATTTGACTAAAATATCACTATTTTATATAAAAGACCAAATCCACATTTTCCCATGGTTTTTAAAATTTTACTAGAAAAATCATATTATTAAATATTTTATTAATGAAATAAAATTTGGTTTAGGGACAACTAGATCGTGATCATATTCCCATAGCTAACCACAATCATGAACATATACAACCCTTCAATTCATCAAATCATCCAAATCATGCATACAAGCATAGATCTCAATTTATCAAAATATGATCTAACCCTTACTAGCATAAATATGATCATGGCTTCAATAATCCAACATGAATATAAATCCTATTCACCAAATGTGACATAATCTCTAGCATACTTCATCACAAATACTACCTATGACATGCATCAACCTCAAATCATCATATAATCATCCAAGATAATCCATCCATGCATAAATCCCATCTCCTTCACAATCATACATATATTCATGCTTCAATCTCAACAATATATATATATATATATATATATATATATATATATATATATACACTTAAATCCTATCACCATCCACCTACTATCATCATCATCCTAGAGACATGAATCAAGAGTTTAAAAGAAGGGTTGATGGTACTTACTTGGTTGATGAACGCCTTGAAGGAGTTTAGAGTAGATCTCAACTCCTTGATGCCTAAATTTGTCCAAGGAAGATGGAGGAAGAATGGCCATAGAGAAGAAACCATTCGGCCAAGTAAGTGAGTGGTTCGGCCAAGAGAGAGAGAGAGAGAGAGAGAAGAAGAAGAAGAAGAAGAAGAAGAAGGCTCATTAGCATGCTTAAACACATATATATTCATTAGAGATTGAAGATTAGCGAAGATGAAGTTGATTGAATAATCCTACCTTGAAGGTGTTCTTAAGCCTTTACAAAATTTCTGGTTTTTTTATCCAAAAGTGCAAGTTGGATTTTGGAGTTTGATGTTAAAAATGGTACGGATGGACTCACAGCAATGAATAGATGAAATCTGGAATTTTTAGAGGTAGTTTGAAGTGATTTGGAGAGGTATTAGGTGAAAGGAAGGAGTAGGTGTTCTTGGTGTACTATGTGTTCTTGAGGTTGAAGAGAATAGAGAGTTCTTGGATGGAGGCTGCCGAAATTCTGAAGAGATTAGGGCTTCCAAACTGTTTGTAGGGTTTAGGAAGATGGTTTTTATGGTTTGGAAGGAAAAAGGAAAGGCTAGTTGTTAAAATCCTTGAAGAATATTTTTGGGAAGCAAATTTGGAAACTAGATATCACAAGAATATCTTTGATTAATGGAGAGCTTTTGGAGATCTGCTATGGACGAATTTTTGGGCAGTGTTTTGGTTGAATGAAAGCAGGTTGAAGGAGGCTTAGGGTGGCTGAAATTATGGAGTATAATGGTGGAGAAAAGGTCTGGTTGTTTGAGGTATATTTTATAGAAAGTTGTTAAATCATGGTAGCTGGAATTTTGGTATCCAAATCAAGGAATGATTGCAGATTTTTTTTTTTTTTTGGAAATCTTTTAGGCACCCATGGCTGAATTTTTGTGCAGAAATTTGGGAGGACAATGGAGTTCTGATAATGGAGGTTTAAGGGTGGTTTTTGCAGAAAAATGAGGGAGTTTCGGCTAGGAGAGAATTAGGAAACAAAGCTGGAAAAAAAAACCACTGCACAGATTTTTACAAGGCGGGAATTTTCTGGGCAGTTTTCTGCTGCCCTTTTCCAGGCGATTTCCAGAGGCTTTGAAGGGGAATTTCTGGGGCTTTCAAGGCTAGTTTCCAGACTACTTCATGGAGGAAAAACATGGCTAGGGTGCTGTACAAAAAATGGAAGAAAACAGCTTGGTTTTGGACCTCCAAAGCTGCGATTTGTACAGGATTTTTTTCTGGTTTTGCACCATCTTTGTGCAGTCCGAAAATAGCCATAAAAATCCAGATTCTAAACTGATTAAAAGTGCCATTTTCTGGCAGCATTTGGGAGGGAATAATGGTCAAGAATTTCGACACCTTGAAGGCACACAAAGCTGGAAAAATTTCAGTTCTATGTACAAAGGGAAATGAACCTAGCTAGAGTGAATTTTTAGAAAGTTCACTAAGGAATTTAATTCACTTGAAATCTTTCCCCCTCATCCATTGTTTCGGTCCATATGATGTCTTTTACTAAGAAATTTTGAACCTTCAAAGCCAAAACATATTGCTGGAATTTTTCTAGAATAAAATTAGCTTGAACACAATGAACAACTTAATGAATTGAGAATTAGGAAAAACTAAGGATCAAGAGGAAATGAATTCCCCTTAGAAATTTTGTGTAGAGCAAAAGAGTAGGATTTAAAGACTCCTATCATGTCTCTCATAGGACAACATCTCTACCCTACTCCAAACACCACTAAGGCCGACAATGATACTTCCCAAGCAAAAATAAAATTTAATCATGCTATAGCTCTAATAATGGAATTTGAACCCAAGGCCTCAAGAATCAATTCTAAGGCTCTAACCACTACACCACAACAACTCTTGTTCTTATTTCCCATCTAAAAATATTTTCCTATTCAATTCCCAAGCTATCTCTATATTTTCACCTCAGGGAAAAATTACCATTTTTTCCCGTCTCACTAAATAATCATAATCAAGCCCTCTAGACTATAAAATACAAATTCAATGCACATAAAATCATATAAAAATATATTTAAACATGCAATAAAATATTATATGCATCCCAACCCCCTTACTTTAAGGTTAGTTTTGACTGGGGTTTCGTATTATAGGATTGAGCTAAAAGAATTGAAAGAGCTTAAGAAACAATTGTAGGAATTATTGGAGCAAGGATTTTGATGTGTATGGATTTGGGTATAAAAAATCATATAAAAATAAGTACATTCCCAATCAAGTTTAAATTAAAACATTAACCCCAAATTACACATATGAGCAAGCGTACTCATCATTAAGCATAGCATAAGGTTTAAAATGAGTGTCGATCCTCAAGGAACTAGTATAACTTACTTACTTTTCTTTTATTGTTTAACTGACTCAATAAAGTGAGAAAGAATAAACAAAAAATAAAATAAAATAAAATAAAATAATATATACATGTCAATGATAGAGAATTATGTAACCCAAATCATTATTTTAACAAACACAATCTTAAAGTACCTAATCATTGTCATAACTAATTATTCTCTTGGTATCATGAATGATTAAAATAGATTCACTTCTTTTCCAATCCATGAAACCACTATCTTCTAAACAAATTAGCATCATATATCCTGTCTTAACTAATTCACCTAAAAGACACATTAAACACAATCCTTGATTAAATTTCCATATCCTGAAAATTTTAAAACATGATATCAACTAATGAATCCATATCCTGGAAAACATCAATTAACCTTTAATTATCCAATTCTTAGCAATTAACCCATTTTCCAAGCAAGTTAATAGACAACAAATATGAAATTAATGAATTGAGACCACCATCAACCCCTTTTTCCAAGTAAGTTAATAGAAGAAATAATAAATTAATCTTGTAATCTGTATAAGTAATTAAATACCAAGAATAATAATCAATTAATCAAAAGATCAAAGCAACTCTTAAAATCATGAATTCCGAAAACAATGTCAAATTACAATAAAATAATTAATACATTATTGTTCAAGAAAAGAAAACAAATTTAAAAGAAAGAACTCATAGACAAGCCTCCATCTTCTTCCTTCGTAGACCCTCTTGTACAACCCTCATTGATTTGATGAATTCTTCCTTGATTTTGAGTGATTTTATGTTTTGCTCTGCGAATTCATTGTTTAACCTTGTGTTTTCCCTCTATTTATAGGCTTTGGAAATGCCTAAATTCGTCCCTCTAGGGTTTCTGGCCGAATAGAAGTAGGAAAATACTAAAACTTTGAAAATTGCCAAAAATGCGCACGAAAATCGAGGCACTGCCTCTGTACTAGTGCACAGTTGACACTGCCTGTCCTACCTAGGGCCAGCACCAGTTGTGTTCTACCTCTCTGCCTGTTCATCGATTTTTCTTGATTTTCATGCCAAGTCTTCTAGGTTGCAGCCGGCATCGCCTCTAGGCTCCTAACTAGCGCCGGCTCTATTCTGTTCCGCGACGATTTTGCCTTATTTCACCCCTAAAATATGAAATAATGCACAAAATACCTTTTCAAGAGTAAAATCTCAAATATAAAGGAATATGACCAGTTATTACACAAAATTGTTTCAAATAATTAGGAAATATATAACTAATTTAGGCCCTATCACATTCCCTCACACTTAACTCTTTGCTTGTCCTCAAGCAAAGTATCAAAGATAAGTAGAAAAACACAAGTTTTCACAAAATCACTCAATCAATTTCAAAATAATATTTCCAATACTTTCTTTATTCAAGATAATAAAACATATGCTACTATACCTTTCATAACAAATGCAAGACTTGTGTAAGTGAAGAATGACTAGTAGAACCATCCCAACACTTAACATCATTCTCAAACCATTGGAAAGAATTTAGTTAAAAAAATATATATATGCATTCCATAAGCTTACTTTTCATACACTCTCTCCACTAATCCGAGACATATCATGATTTTACTTATGTCAAGTAAGACTTTTAAACTTGTAACGTAAGGCTAAAGGGTTTGTAATATAGCTATCAAATGAAGGATATAGGAAAATCAAATATCAAAGAAGATGAGAGTTTGTAAGAAAATGATAAACAAAATGTACCAATAGATTCCAAACTTTTCTTGCTCTCCTATCACAAAACCAATCAAAAACCCATAACCTTATATAGCAATCATAGTACAGTTCAAGCATATCTTGCATTCTTTTCATCAATTAGTTCTTAACTCATCAATAATATTGCACAAGATCATCAAAATTTCAAAAATTCTTATTCCAACTCAACCACATTCTTCCTGTGCTATTATGTTCTTGTTCTTTCTTTTCGAAATGCTGCTTTTGTTTGTTTCTCAGTTTTTTTCTTTCAACATTTTCTAGCAGCTTTTTATTTATTTTTTTTCTCAATCTTTCATTTTCTTCCTCCTTTCTCATTTCACAAATCCAACTCAACACATGATGCACTACTAAAAGTAACAAGTCATTGTTAGTGTTATGCCCTAGAGGCAATCACTTGTACATTGTATATAACATATTTTATATTAATAAAAGGCATTATTTATCTTACAGTTTCTTTTGTTTACTTTTAAGTAATATAACTGTTCGATAAAGTCCCTAGTACAATACTTTGTTAAGGAAATCATGATAGAGATCATGATATAAGATTCCTACTATACTATATAGTGTTAGTACTTAAATAGTCCCTAGTCGTAGTATTAATGAGACAGGACATCATTAATGCGTTAAGACTAGCATGTGTTAGACTTCCTGATTTGATCAAGCGGTAGTTCTCATATCTGTGAATATTGATATACTCAAAGTTAGCACATGTATACTTGTTAATGGAACAAGTTCATTGGATGACCTAGCTTTGAGATAATCACATGGATAACTATTTAGTGCCAGTGATATAATCTCAATATAGCAAACGTGCAAGTATTCTTAGACTTGAGATCTCCAAGGTACTTTGTTTGCTGAGCTTTGTGCTTTGATTCCAATCTTTGGAGCTCGATCGAGAGCCGCCTATGGGATGGATATTGGGTACATTGTGAGGTAAACGAAAGTAGTTGAGAGGGTCAATAAAAGATTTACCACTCCTAATAGGAAGGTTGAATATCTCACGACCATTTGTAGGAAATACTACTCAGAAAGTCCTTGGCCAAGGCGATTGTGTATTGGAAATAGTTCCAATTAATACACATCTAGAGTAGTGGATTCTTGGTACAAGTACTATTGCATTCGGGCCAGAAATAATTCTGGAGGGAGTTGGCACTAATTCTGTACTCCAAACTGAATGAGATATTATACAGTGAAAGGAGTTAATTGCACTGAAATTTGTTATTGAAGGGTTCATGTCAAGCCACTTGACTTCCTGAACTCTTCGATGGTCATGATGTGTTGCTAGTACCACTCATGATCTGGGAATATGGGTTTGTTAATTGATGAATTAATAAACCAATCCCGATTAGAATTAATAGGATTAATTCTAATTAATTATTAATTATTAATCTCAAAGACATTTAGATTAATTCATGTTCGCTACCAATTAACTGGGAAACCTAATAAGTCACACACAATAGAGGATTATATACTCAAGATGTTATTTGATAACATAGTGGGGTTAATTGAGATAAAGAGAAGTTGTTGTGGATAAATTATAATTAGTTATAATTTATGGTCTAAATTGTAATTATGAGAACTTAATGTTTCCAATTACAATTAGGGAATTCTAATAGGATTAGAATTCTCAATTTTAGCAGGATTTTTCGGTTTATATGTATGACATACTCAAAACCCTAAGAGAGAGGTTTTGAAAAACGGAAACTTTAGGCAATACACGACATTCTCTTCTTCTATCTCTTTCTCGTTTTGTTGAAAATGTGAAGAACCCTAGCCGCCTTATTTTTCTGCTAGCACGAAAATATTTTGGTGCTTGAGTGTATCCTCTGTGTGGATTACTATTAGAGATAATCACACAATGTGATTATAGTGGTTAGACATTCAACTCTCGTGGAGTTTGATCAAGAGGATTGCCGGATCGCGCCTCAACTCGAAGAAAAAACTTTTGTTCTTCGGACGATCAAACAAAGGTAAAAAAAATTGTTATCTTTGATCTATTTATGTCTTGTTTTTCACACATATATCGGTCCTGGGATGGTATCTTGTTTTATTTTTCGCTGTACCATATACGATATGTGTGAGAAATACCCAATAGTCATGACATTTACACAAGCATTTTCCCTCATAATTCTTCTACTTGTACTTTGATCCATCAAGAGCAATCAAAGATTTGGAAGGTAAATCAAACTCTCAGCGAGAAGTAATGGACAAAGTATGATAACGGGTTTAAGAAAGAAATTAACAATTTAGGCTTAAAATAGGCACTAGGGATAATATAAAATAGGTAAGCTTGAAAAGCTCAAACTATCCAAAGAAGGCCTATTACCATCATCTCTAAGTTAAATCATGATTATCTTTCTTATTTCGCCTCGAAAGGTATTCAAGTAAGTTCTAGAATGCTCAATGAATTTTAGTAGAAAAATATGTTTAAGAATAATGTAAAGCATTTGATCAAGAACTATTTAGTCTAAGTGCATGCAAAAAGTCATGCATAAGCCACAAATGATATAGAACATATGCTCTGTGATCTAGCATAAAGACATGCATTAAAAATACATCTTGAAAGCTCAATAAAATCAGGAAAAAAAATTGAAAAATTTTCTCAAAATGTTCAAAGAATTTCAAGAAGAATAAAGCATAGAAGAATTCCTATTCTAACCACTCCTCCACACTTAAACTGGACAAAAAATAAAGGGACCAAAAATATTTCCTCAATGACTAAACAAATAGAGCAAGAAAATATTACCACGGGACCAAAAATAAAGGGGAAAAGAGAAGAAAAAAAATACTTCCATTGTATTGTGCATTCTCCTACAAAAGAGTCGAATTCTAGTAGAAAGGTGCATTGTTGAAGTACCTAAAAAGAAGCACACCAAAGTATAAAAACTAGAAAAGAAAAATAAAAAAAAATAAAAAAAAATAGATGAAAAAGAAAAGTACAAGAAATAACTAGAAAAATCATGAAAATATGAAGGAAAAAGAAAGTGACAAGTAAGAACAAGTACAGAAAAATCATCTCAATCCTCCCCATCATCATCATCATATGCTGAAGAGCCATCGCCTCCATGCAGTCTCGAAAAAAGCTGCATCCACTGAGCCCATTACTGCTCCTGAATAATCTTCCTCCGAGCAATGTCATCAATGGCATCTCACATGTATAGCAACATCTCCGTCTACTGAGCTAACTGGCCCATCACCGCGGTCTCAAAGTCAGTCCTTGGTTGGGACTGTAAACTACTGGCTCGTGCTCGCGATGGTGGTGGTAGGTGTTGCTCCTTCACAGGTGGTGGCCGAACTTGTCCGGGATACTGTATTTCATAGGGAGTTAGCCATTTCTTCATCTCCTGGCTATATTTGTATCCACAGCTCATCAACGTTTGCTCCGTGACCAGGTCATGCTCAGTAGTAGTCTCAGTCAATTCCCCGTCAGTACTAATACCAAAATCTCTTAGAATCTTCATGATTACTAGAGGAAAGACAAAGGTTTTGGTCGAGAGATGATGATGAACCACATCCCTAATGGATTATATGATCAATGGGGCAAGAGGGATAGGCTGAGTGGTCATCATCCTATGCAAGATGTATATATCGATAGTATGGGCCTCATTAAATCCACTGGCTCGGCGTACGACATTAAAAGCAAACATGTATAGTAGAGCCCGAAAGTTAGCATTAAGATCATTGTTAGAATGGAAACTATTAGCTTGGAAAGCATTTCTCTTGCGTAACCCTAGAGTAGCTCTAGTTCTACTGGCATCCCAATTAGGGTCAGAAAGAATCTTTTGATGATTGGTATCCATCCCTAGCCAAGAATCATCATCATACACATGGAGAAGAGTAGCTAAATGGTTTCATGTGATGATAATGGGGGTTCATTTCACTCGTGTCTCAATGTGTGGAAGACGGTTATTGTCTTTTACAACCATGCTGGCATAAAATTCTTTTATAAGCACTAGACAATAATCCCCCTTAAGCTATACTATAGGTCCCCACCCTAGCGTCCTAAATATCATTCCTAGTTTAAGGGCACGGTCTAGGGTAGGTGCAAAGGTACGCTCCATAATAATCTTATTTGAGGACCTCCTATTCTACCACTCCTCATAGGATGGATCAATGAAATCTACTAGCCTAAGGAATAAAGGGTCTATAGACAAAAGGGGCTGAGGACGAAAAAGCTCTAGCCCTTTTGGATGATTGGCCCAATGCTCTAGACATATTAGTAAGTAGATAGTAGTGAAGATAGGAGTATAAGGACTAGGAAGCTCAAAGATTTTAGAAGAATATAATCTCCCTTTTTTCAAACACAATGCATAACACCACACTCAACTCTCAACCAGCTCACACCACAATTCCCAAACTCCTTAAAGTATACCAACATAATAACCAATTCAACCTCCTCCAATCAATCCACCACAATTTTCACACATCCTGCACGAATAAGCATAATATCTCACTGGAAAGCGTAAATGTGCTTAACAAACCCAATGTATCTAGATGATCATTACATGATCATGTGAATTATGGAATCATCATGGCATTATAGTGATCAAGTGTAAGACAATTCAAGGTTAATGTGCAACTAGTTACTTCAATCATCATAATAGCCATAATCATACCCTTAATCGAATACACAAACTCCCTAATAATCATATGAGTGAATAAAGTTCTCAAGAATCATCAACTCATAATATATCCAATGTCATAAAGCTCACCAATTAATTCACAATGCAAGAGAACATTAAATATCCCAAATTTCGGCAAGAAATATACCTAAAATTAAAAAAATTTACCTACAACATTTTAACCGTGGGAATTCAAGAAAAAATATACCTTTATGTTCTCTTATACAAGGGCAAGCAAAATATGCATCCTTTTTTCAGACATCAAAGCTCTTTGAAGGCAGATTAAAGATTGGATTTTTGTAAAAAAACAAAAGATTTAGAGGATTTTGATTTGTAGAATCAACAAAAGAATGATAAATTGATACTCTAGAAGTGTTTAGAAGGTGAAAAATCAAATTTTGAAATATGTAGGATGAGGAGCCGGCGTGAGTTAGAGAGAATTTGAGAAGGAGTTGGAGAGTTTGAAAGAAAAAATGGCCAAATTGGCCTATTTTGAATGCCTCCCGCGACAAGAGCCGGCATCGGTTCCGGGCCTAGCCGGTTCTAGTCTATCCGGGCTCCACAAATTTTTTTTTTTTTTTTGAAAAATGAACTCAAAATCATGAACACATAGCAGTGATGGATAATGCAATTCAATTCATGAAGAAATAAATAAAAATGAACAAAAAATAAAAAAATAAAAAAATTGTTCCAAATCACAAAAACTTAAGCAAGACAGACTTGAATATTCTCCACGGTCTTGATCACGTGGATTTTCTTTAGTGTTCCCTGGTAATGTCCTTGCTTCACAATTTCCAAGTAATTTAGCTAGTTGGCCGATTTAGCTCTCCAAGTTATGCATGGAGGCCTCTAAGTTTCTTGTTGTAGCATCAACCCCTTGGAACTTAGTTTCCGTTGTACTAACCAATTGGCCAATCAATTCCACCAATGGTGGCTTGGAAGGTGATGAATTGTTGTTCAAAGGAGGTTGGTTCTTTTGATTTCCCCTAAAGTTGAAAGAGCCCTGCCTAGGTTGGTTTGCATTGCTCCAAGAGAAGTTAGGGTGATTTCTCTAACCATGATTGTAAGTAGAGCTATAGGGATTGTTACCTGGATGGCCATTACCTGCAAAGGCTACTTGTTCCGTGGTTTCTTGGAGTGAACCCATATTTTAGCACTCATGATTTGGGTGCTCTTCTCCACAGAAATCACAACTTACTTTTAGCACTTGGCCTTGAAGCATCACCATTTGTTCCATCTTTTGAGTTAAAGCTTCCACGTTAGCTTCCAAAGTTGCCACAACATCCACTTTGTGTACTTCTTGCATAAAAGCTCTAGACCTTGCACTTCCCCAAGAATAGTTATTAGAAGTAAAATTTTCAATGAGATCGAATACCTGTTCCAGGGTCTTATGATTGATATAACCCCCTACGGAAGAGTCCACCACTTGTCGTGTTGCAAACGTAAGGCCATTAAGAAAGATGAGTATCTGCATTCCAAGCTCAAATCCGTGGTGTAGGCACTTTCTCAACATCTCCTTGAACCTCTCCAAACTTTCATACAAAGGTTCAGAATCCAATTGTTGGAAGGCAAAATTTTCATTTCTGAGTTTGAATGTCCTAGCTGGAGGAAAATATTTGGCAAGGAATTTTTTAGCTAGGGCATTCCAAATGGTGATGCAACCTGTAGGTAAAGACTTTAACCAGGATTTGGCTCTATCTCTCAAAGAAAAATGAAAAAATCTTAGTTTTTTGGCATATTCAAAAACACTATTCATCTTAAAAGTATCGTAAATTTCAAAGAAACTAGTTAGGTAGGCATTGGAATTTTCTTCAGGTAACCCGTCAAATTGGACCATATTCTGGACCATCTAGATGATATTAGGCTTTATTTCAAAATTATTCGTATCCACCCTAAGTCTAGAGATACTCAAGCCTGTACTCAAGATTCCAGGTTTTACAAAGTCATCCATGACCCTCCTGTTGTTTCCAGCATTGTTGTTTTGAGCACCGTCTATGTCTGTGAGTAAGTTCTTTTTTACTATCCGGCGGATTTTTGATAATGTCCGTTCAATTTTAGGATCAAAATCTACTATATCGCCTTCAGATTGTCAGGTCATGTACTAAGGCTAACACCTAGAAAAAAACAAGAAGAAAGTTAGATAACGGAATTCACAATTCAAACAAAATTAAAAGAACACATTAGTCAATTAAATATTAGTCAAAGTTAGTAAATTAGATTACAAAGATACACAAGATACAAAAAATGGTACCTTTTTGTAAAAAAAAACAATTGTACAAATTTACATATTTACATATTTACCTATTTACATGGTTAAATCAACAAAATTCAAGTTTTCATGATATTGTTCCTCGGCAATGGACCCAAAAACTTGATGTGTATGAATATAGGTATAAAAAATCATATAAAAATAAGCACATTCCCAATCAAGTTTAAATTAAAACGTTAACCCCAAATTATACATATGAGCAAACATACTCATCATTAAGCATAGCATAGGGTTTAAAATAAGTGTCGATCCTCAAAGAACAAGTATACCTTAATCACTTTTCTTTCATTGTTTAACTGACTCAATAAAGTGAGAAAGAATAAATAGGAAAATATAATAAAATAAATATATGCATGTCAATGATAGAGAATTATGTAACTCAAACCATTATTTTGACAAACACGATCTTAAAGTACCCAATTATTGTCATAACTTATCATTCTCTTGGTTTCATAAAGGATTAAGATAGATTTACTTATTTTCCAATCCATAAAGTCACTATCTTCGAGACAAATTAGCATCACATATCCTGTCTCAACTAATTCACCAAAAAGTTGCATTAAACACAATCCTTGATTAAATCCCCATATTCTGGCAAATATACCTCACCTTGCACATAGGGCTCTTTTACTTGCCACCATAAGCCAGGGGTCCCAATCCTAACATCAGTCACCATCGAGGTGGCAAGGGATTGAACACACTGAGTGTACTCGCCCGGTATCATGTGAACAATCCACCATCATAATCAATAGGTAATTGCCAAGCTCAAAATGGCTAGCCAAGATGACTCATCTCAATGTTCTGTCGCTTTATTTGGAGTAAGACAATCCTCAGAACTGATCAGGTTACTTGGGGTCATCTATCTCTAACATGAGCTAGTACAAAGATTAGAGCCCTTGCAGAGTACTCAACGCAACAATACCAACCCTATCTGACTGATCAGGCCAAGGGTTATCTGATCTCACATAATTTTCATATCAAAATATTTTTTAGGGCAAAATAACATTTCTCCAGAATCATGATGAAACTAGATAAAGGGTTCAATAAACACATCAAAACATGTTTCTAAGAGTAACCAGGTCATTTTCCCCATACTCAATCAAAAAAGTCATTTTCAAGGTTATTCAGGTCATTTTACCGATACCCAATTTCCAAAAGGCTTTCCGAAAGGTATTCGGGTCATTTTACCCTTACCCGATTTGAAAAATATTCACAAGAGTTCCAATAAGGATACTTCGATCATTTACCGAATACCTGAGTTCTAAAGGTTTTCATAAAATATTCCAATAAGGACATTTGGAACATTTTCCAAATACCCGACTCCAAAAAGGAACTCATTTAAGGAAATCCAAAATTCTAATCTCAAAAGAGATTAAATTCAATGTTTCCCAACATATTTCTATAAAATGTTCCAAATGGTAAATAATATAGCATTTCATGGAAAAACAATGCACACTAACTTTAAAACAGTTTTAGAAATCCAAGAGACTCACCTCGTGTCCTAAGCAATCATTTCCGTTCATGGTCGTTTAAGCTTCGTTTCTACCGTTTTCAATGTTCTGTTGACCGTTTATCGCTAAACCTACATCAAACATTGTTTTCGGGTCAATTTGTGTTTGGTCAAAAAATAGCCGACGTGCCCGATGGTTAGTCGTCGTTCAACCGTCGTTTAGCCAATAGGGCCGACGGTTAGCCGACGAGGCCGATGGTTAGCCATCGGTGAAGGAAAATGTTTAACTTTTGTTCACGTCGTTTGATCAATTCCTTCATTTTTCTTTTTCCACATCCTTCCTCCCTTCATAAACAAGGGATTCACTTCATGTTTCCCCAATTAATTTATACAAAATCACATTAGTGGGCACCCTTAAGTCCATTCATTTTTGGACTACTTTCTGGAATTTCACTGGTTTGACATACCATTTTGTTTTACACAACTTTCAATTTACAGCTCCGATTTGGCTCCATGATATACCAAAATGACCGTAAGACTCTTAAATTTAATTTAGTATAGGCCATTTTTAGATTTCTGGTTCCAGTATCACGGTACCGGGCAAAAACAGCCTCAGTAGTTTTGACTTAGTTTTACTATTCATTCTTTCCTTAACATTCTGCAATTTTCCAGTTTGACACCCTAACTTGTCTTGCCCATAACTTTAAATCCACAAATCCAAATGATGTCAAACCAATTGTAAAATATCCTTAAGACATTCCTTTATGGGTTCTAATTGATGGAGTACCAATTCTATTGTCCATTTTGTTCAGTTTTGAATACAAAGATCTAGTAGTAAAATTCCGTTACTGATTTGGCACCTTTTACTTTTTTCACCATAACTTTTGATCCGTAAATCCAATTAGCCTCAAACTTGTTCTAAAATGTCTCTATGATCCTTAGCTACAAAAATATATTCCTTTTTTGTTCAATTCCAGAAACGTTACAGATTTACTAAACATAAAACCTCCCACAATTTTCTGCACAGAAGGACAACTTTCACACAACTTCACCTAATTAGTTTCCATAATTCACACATAAACTTCTCACAATATATATACCAAAATGATCTCCATACTTTATATAATAAATTTACTTTAAGTAAGGTAGATCTTTACCTTTTCTTTGCTGCGTTTGGAGGCTGAACAGTCCAAGCATCTTCTTACTTTTCTCTCTCTTTTTCTCTCCTCTCTGTTTCCGGTTTCTCCATCTCTTTCTTCTCTATTTCCTTTTCTTTTCTCTTCTCTCTTTTCTCTCTTGTTTGCTCCAAAATTCTGGCTATCTAAAGCCATTTTAGTTGGCCTTCATGGCCTATATATAGAGGATTATGGTCATCAAGTCAAAGGTGCATTAAATGGCCTTAACATTTGGAAGTCCTTGATTGGTCCACTTAGCTACTTAGGTGTTCTTTGGAATATTCAAGAGTTCTACAAAATTCTTTAGAAAGTTCTTGCATGAATGTTCCTGTAACCATTCATAGAATCAACACTTGGTGAGTTTTCATTGGTCCGTATGGTGATGAAGTGTAGAAATTCCTAGAATTCTCAAGAATTAATAGATATTTTCTAATCTTTCTTGGCCATGCAAAATCAATCATGATTAACTTACTCAAATCAAAATTATCTTAATTAAGCTTGGTCAAATGAAGTCAAAAGGTGGTCCAACTTGGTCAAGATTGTCATGCTTGAGGGCCATCCTTATTTATTTCTTGTGGGGCCTCTAAATTATCTCAACTTATCAAAACCAATCAAATAGAAGAACTTGACCTCATTAACCAATCACTAAACGACACTTTTTTTCATCCACCAGTCATAAGAAGCCACACGTCCCATTTCCAACCGCACTTTCTATTTTCTTCAGAAATGACCAAAATCGGGTCCGTAATGGAAAAATATTTTATTTCCCTATCCAACTCCAAAAATTCCACTGAATACATTGGTAACACATAAATTCTTCAATTCCCTCTCTACTTGATCAAATTCACAGTCAAAGTCACGAACGCGGTCAAAATGACCAAAACGCCCCCGATACCCCGGGTGGCACAATTCGCCCCAAAACGTGCGTCTCATTGCACTGATCAATTTCTCTTTCTAGAGTACCCTAAAATTCTTATTTTGTTGATCTTAATAGCCTTCCAAAAATTTAGGGTACAAATAGAACAAATCCAATAATTACATCTAAGTCCCGACAAATTTTTATTTTACCAAAGTATTCATCTCAATACACCGATCAACTTTTGTTCTAGCCGTTGATATAAATTCTCATCCTATTACAAATAGTAACCAACCAAAAGTAAAAAGGTGGGGTGTTACATTCTCCCCTCCTTACAAAAATTTCGTCCTCGAAATTTTGCTTATACTTGGAATAAATCTAGGTACTTTTTCAATATCCTCGGTTTCATTTTTCCCAAGCTGCATCTTACACAGCATGATGATTCCACGATACTTGTACAAGTGGAATTTTCTCATTCCGTAATTTCTTTTCAGCATACTTCACGATCTTAACAAGCTCTTCCTTTTTCTTCAAGCTTAGAGTCAACTCAATGGGTTCTTTATTCAAAATATGGGCAAGATTAGCCACATACTTTCAAAGTTGAGGTACATAAAACACGCCATGAATAACTTGAAATTCTGCTGGTAACTTCAAACCGATTGGGTACTTTCTCAATCCTCTCAACAATAGGGTACGGTCTAGTGTCTTTTCTTATTCTTTGATTCCCTATTGTCATTGTGGAGCCAACTTCAAGAATACATGATTTCATTCTACAAATTCTAAATCTCTCTTACGTCGATTCGTATGACCTTTTTGTCTACTCTGAATCGCCTCCAATTTAATATTAATTATCTTCACAGCATGTCGGACTTTTTCAAGTCTCAAAGCATCATGTTCACCCATTCTTCTTTTTAGACTTCATTCCTTCCATAAAGAGCTTCAAATGAGACCATTCCATTTGTTAATTGATACATATTAGTGTATATGAATTCTGTATACGCAAAATCATCAATCTACTTGACTCCAAAATTCATAATGCATGCTTAGAACATGCCTTCCAAAATTCCATTTACTCGTTCTGTCTGTCCATACACGTATAGGTGCGCTGCTATGCTGAACTTTATTGTGGTCCCATACCTTTACTGCAACTTAGTCCAAAACTTTGAAGTAAATCTAGGATCTTGATCTGACACAGTACTAGAGCGTACTCATGCAGTCTGATTACTTCCTCCATATAGATTTCACTTAACTACTCTAAGGAATTTCGTTAATTAATAGAAATGAAATGAGCAGGCTTACCCAGTCGATCCATCATCACCCAATAGTATCTTGCCACTCCACTTTCATAAGTAATCCTATAATGAGGTCTATAGTAATTTCATTCTATTTCCACCATAGAGTAGATAATGGTTGTAACCCTCCAAGCTATTGTTGATTGGCTTTTCTTTTTCTTTTCTTTTCTTTTTTTTTTTTACAAATTAAACATTGTTTACAAAGTCCGAATTGTCCTTTTCCTTACCAATCCACCAATAATGTTGTTTTAGGTTCTAATACATCTTTGTGACTCCTTGATGGGTGGTATACTTACTCTAAGGTGCCTTCGCTAAACATCTTATCTCCTTGCATATTGTTTCAAAATACAATGCCGGCCCCAGTAGCAATTAATCCCATCATTGTCCTTTCAGAACTTATCTCCTTTGTATTCACCTCATTCGGCACCAACTTTTGCACTCTTCGTCTTCATCTTGCTCTCTCTCCGACTATTGTAGGAAGGCAGGTTGAGTGGAAGTATTACTCATCCTTATTTATCCGTCTACTGCAAACACTTCTAATTTCGAAATTTGTAACATCCAAAGAGCTGATAAATTTGCCTTCCTACTAAGGGCATTTACTATTGTGTTTGCTTTTCCAAGATGATATTTAATTAGACATTGAAATCCTTCCAAAAATTCCATCCATCAACTTTACCTTATGTTCAAATCCTTTCGAGTAAAAGTACACTTCAATCTCTTGAGGTCGGTGGAGATTTCTAACTCAGCTCCACATAAATAATATCTCTACTCCAAAAGGGTAAACACAATAGCAACTAACTCCAAATCATGTATAATTTAATTCTCTTCATGAAGTTCCCATTTCTTAAAGATATAAGCTATCCCTTTCTTTCTTGCATCAATACTCCTCTCAATCCTTCCATTGACATATTTGTGTACTCCTTATAAGGCTTGTCCATCATTGGCAATGTTAAAATAGGAGTAGAGCTTAATCCTTTTATCAACTCCCGATATTTTCCCTCATATTTTCTAGTGCAAACATAAGGAACTTTCTTTTGGGTGAGTCGACTCAAGTAAAGCTATCTTAGGAAATTTCTTAGTAGATCTCCGATAATATCCTGCAAATCTCATAAAATATCATATTCAGATAGAATCTCAAGAAGTTTCCAGTTCATCACTACTTTAACTTTTTCAGGATCTACTACACTCGCGACTTTGCATATCACATGTCCCAAGAATGCTATTTCTTGTAGCTAAGACTCACACTTTTTGAATTTTGTATATAGTTTGGACTATCTTAACTTTCCAAATTTTTCTGAAGATTATTGTTCATGATCTTAGGGATTTTTGGAGTACACCAGAATATCATCTACGAATAGAGCTACAAACTGGGCCGAAATGTCCAGAGCATTAGATCTATGAAACAACAGGCATCAGTGATACCAAAGGGGCATCACTACAAGCTCAAAAGTCCATATCGTGTTAAATACAGTTTTCAGTATATTTTCTTTCCAAATCCGAACTTAATAATATCCCTGCCTCAAGTCTAACTTTGAGAATCATCCTGTCCTTCGTAACTGATCGAACAATTCATCAATCATGGGCAATGGATATTTATTCTTTTTTTTCTGCATTTAACCTCATAAATCTATATACATCCGTGGTAACTCAACTTTCTTACTAACAAACAAGATGGGTACTCCCCAAAATGGAGTACTAGCCAATGGAATTCTGGCTCCATTAATTCCTTTACTTATTTCTTAAACTCCTACAATTTTGTAGATACCATTCAATAAGGAGTTCTTGAAATTAGCTTTGCCAATGTCACTAACTCAATAGAAAATTCTACTTCTCTCTTCAATGGTAATTCCTTTAATTTTACTGAAAAAAAATCCAAATACTTATTTATAATAGGAACTTCTTCAGGTTTCTTAACCCCTCCTGACTTATTAATTACATAGGCCCAGTACACCATTTCCAATTATCTTCCAAGCCTTGAGTCCCAATGTACAAGTATTACTTTTCCTCCCAGTCTCATCTACAATTTCCAATACAGGTTTCCAGGTTGACAGAATTGTACTGCTTTATATCTTCAGTCAATTTAATTACGATGTTGGGGTAGCCAGTCCATGCTCAAGATAGCATCTTAGTCCACTATGGGCAGGCATATCAAATCTCCTCCAAAATTTCACTTCCTACTAAGATCTTGCATTCCTCATGTACTTTCTCACTATTCATTTATTTTGCCAATCGGGCACTAACAAGAATTTCTTATGAAATTTTCTTCCTCATTTTTATTTCCATAGCATCAAGAAATACATTAGTAGCAAGGAATGGGTACAATCTACCAATACATTAGCATCATGATTTAAAGCTAAAGAGTGTGCCTTTCACTATTATGACATAATCATCCACCTTTCTTTGATACAATCACTCGAGCATTTACTTGGTTTAGCATATTCGGCTATAGAAGTAGAAGCCTGTCTAGGTTCTCTCTTTCTAGTCCTAACCCCTGCCCCTGATTATTTCTTCCAGGTCAACTTTATCCTCCTATCCTTTGGAGGTGATGGCAATTAAAACTCTTATGCCCTTCCTTCCTATAGTTAATACATCTAAAGGAGGGTCGTCCCCCCCTTGGGTCTCCCTTCCTCTGCATCTTTCCTTTCTTCTGCCATCGGGGTCTTCTAAATCTTTTCTGACTTATACCTCGAAATTCACTTCGATTTCTCCTACTCATATCCTCATTTATACCAACATTCTCTTTGGTTCTGAATTAGTAGGAGTTGTATAGGATCCAACTGTATTGAATCATTCACATTTCTCTGCATCAAGGTATAACCAAACCAATATGTCTGAGTCTATTTCCAATTTTTCCCTGAACTCTTCGACCACAAGTACCTTCATCCCGGGTACCTCCTGATCTCTTCCTATCTTAACATCCTTGAAACATAACATCTAGTCTTCTAATATTCCCAGAGTATCCCCACCAAATTCCTTCTCATTATCCTCAGACAATACTACACCATCGAGGACACTATCCTCTTTATCACTATCCTGATGGTATGATTCCATATTGCCATCAATTTCATTAAAATCACCATCTGGGTGTCGCCCCCGTCCAGTTACCTAGACAAGGGGTCTTTATAAAAAAAAATCCATTAGAGTATTATCCAAAAGGGAAACGTCTGGACTTATTCTGATGTTACTGTGGTATCATCCTCTATCCATAGGTCTCGCGCAAATAAGGCAGTGACAAATACTACGAGGTCAAATGCACTTTCAGTGAAATAAGATGTATGATGGCGGCCAGTGTCAGATCTTGTCCAAGTGAAGCGTCGTGGCACACTTGCTCGATGGATAATCTTAATCCTTTCAAAAAATTTTCACACCCGAATGCTAACTAATTTTTTTCTTCCCATCATTGCTATACTCATCTGTTGGGCACTTGCCCTTATCATCCTTATCTATCATACCTCACAATGAAAGAGTTCTATGAATCCCTATGATGATACCACAGTTCTATAAAACTAAGCTCTGATACCAATTATAAAACCCCTACTAAAAGTACAGAGAAAGAAAATCAACACCGGGTATCACCCCGTCTAGTTACCCAGACAAGGGGTCTTTATAACGGAAATCAACAGAGTATGCAAGTCCAGATTCATACAACAACCCATACTGATGGTCAAGTGCACACAAGTAATAAAGAATTTCATACATGAAAGTTTCCATTCAACCTCAGTAATAAGGTACATTATCCAAAAAGGGAAACGTCTAAACCTATTCTACTATCACTTTAGTATCATCCTCTATCCTTAGATCCTTTCAACTCCGGATCCTACAAAAGGGTAAGGTAAAAGACATTTGAGTGAAAAATCACTCAGTGAGTCCCGTGTGTGCTAATGTTTTATTAAAGAAGTAGAGTACACAAAACTTTTATGAAATAACATATCATTTGTTCATTAGAAATGAATCCAAAACTCTTTAATGAAGAGTGTATTCAGAACTCAATAATTTTTTTTGAAAAACGATGTTTCAACTTTCAAATCATTAACCCATTTTTTATCCAAACACAAGAACTTCTCCAATAGAAGGTCGACCTGTATGCAAGTCCCGCAGTCCTTCCCTTCGACTACACGGTCTCTTGTGCCAGGGACTGCGCCTTACAGCACGTCACCCGTGTCATGCCAGAACGGTGAGCAGCATACAAATGTACCTCACCTTGCACTTAGGGATCTTTTACTTGCCACCATAAGTCAGGGTCCCAATCCTGACGTCAATCACCATCAAGGTGGCAAGGGATTGAACACACTGAGTGCACCTTCCCGGTATCATGTGAACAATCCATCATCATAATCAATAGGCAATAGCTAGGCTCAAAACGGCTAGCTAGGATGACTCATCTCAATGTCCTATCGCTCTGCTTGGAGTAAGACAATCCCCAGAACTGATTAGGTTACTTGGGATCGTCTATCTCTAACATGAGCTAGTACAAAGATTAGAGCCCTTGCTGAGTACTCAACGTAACAATACTAACCCCATCTGACTGATCAGGCCAAGGGTTATCTGATCTCACAGAATTTTCAAATCAAAACAATTTTTGGGGCAAAACAACATTTCTCCAAAATCATGATGAAACCAGATAAATGGTTCAATTCACATATCAAAACGTGTTTCTAAGAGTAACAGGGTCATTTTCCCCGTACTCGATCACAAAAGTCATTTCCAAGGGTATTCTGGTCATTTTACCGATACCCAATTTCCAAAAGGCTTTCCGAGGGTATTCTGGTCATTTTACCCATACGTAATTTGAAAAATATTCACAAAAGTTCCAATAAGAATACTTCGGTCATTTACCGAATACCCGAGTTCTAAAGGTTTTCATAAAATATTCCAATAAGAACATTTGGAACATTTTCCAAATACCCGACTCCAAAAAGGAACTCATTTAAGGAAATCCAAAATTCTAATCTCAAAAGAGGATTAAATTCAATATTTCCAAACATATTTCCATAAAATGTTCCAGACGGTAAATAATATAGCATTTCATGAAAAAATAATGCACACTAACTTTAAAAGAGTTTTAGAAATCCAAGGGACTCACCTCGTGTCCTAAGCAATCATTTCCGTTCATGGCCGTTTAACCATCATTTCTACCGTTTTCGATGTTCCATTGACTGTTTATCGCTAAACCTACATCAAACATCATTTTCAGGTCAATTCATGTTTAGCCGAAAAATAGCCGACGGGTAGCTGACGTGCCCGATGGTTAGCCAATGTTCAGCAATCGTTTAACCGATGGGGCCGACGGTTAGCTGACGAGGCCGATGGTTAGCCGTCGGTGAAGGAAAACGTTTAACTTTCGTTCGCGTCGTTTTTCTATCGTTTGATCAATTCCTTCGTTTTTCTTTTTCCACATCCTTCCCCCCTTCATAAACAAGGGATTCACTTCATGTTTCCCCAATTAATTTATCCAAAATCACATAAGTAGTCACCCTTAAGTCCATTCATTTTTGGACTACTTTCTGGAATTTCACTGGTTTGACATTATTTTACACATAACTTTCAATTTACTGCTCCGATTTGGCTCCATGATATACCAAAATGACCATAAGACTCTTAACTTTAATTTGGTATAGGCTGTTTTTAGATATCTGGTTCCAGTATCAGGGTACTGGGCAAAAACATCCTCAGTAGTTTTGACTTAATTTCACTATTCATTCTTTCCTTAACATCCTGCAATTTTCTAGTTTGACACCCTAACTTGTCTTGCCCATAACTTTTAATCCAAAAATCCAAATGATGTCAAACCAATTGTAAAATATCCTTAAGAAATTCCTTTACAAGTTCCAATTCATGGAGTACCAATTTTGTTGCCCATTTTTTTTAGTTTTGAACGCAAAGATCCAGTAGTAAAATCCCTTACTGATTTGTCACCTTTTACAATTTTCACCATAACTTTTGATCTGTAAATCTGACTAACCTCAAACTTGTTCTAAAATGTCTCTATGATCCTTAGCTACATAGATATATGCCTTCTTTGTTCAAATCCAAAAATGTTACAGATTTACTGACCATAAAACCTCCCAAAATTTTCTGCACACAAGGACAACTTTCACACAACTTCACCTAACTAGTTTCCATAATTCAAACATAAACTTCTCACAATATATATACCAAAATGATCTTCATGCTTTATATAATACCTTTACTTCAAGTAAGGAAGATCTTTACCTTTTATTTGCTGCGTTTAGAGGCTGAACAGTCCAAGCATCTTCTTGCTTTTCTCTCTCTCTTTCTCTCCTCTCTATTTCCGGTTTCTCCCTCTCTTTCTTCTCTATTTCCTTTTCTTTTCTCTTCTCTCTTTTCTCTCTTGTTTGCTCCAAAATTCTGGATATCTAAAGCCATTTTAGTTGGCCTTCATGGCCTATATATAGATGAATATTGTAACACCCCACTACCTAGGCCCGACAAGGCCGGGGATGTCACCTCATCCAAAGGATAAGGGATCTTTATAACTAGGTCACACAATCAAAATAATAGAATACAAATAATATTTTAAACTTAAAAATTTATTACAAACGAAGAATTCGAAATAAATTCATAAATAAAATTATCCACTCTCAACTCCCAAAGCATTGCACAAAATAAATATTAGAAAAATCTTCCAAGACAGGCTACAACTAGCTACTCATCCCCACAGCAGGATCGACTTGAAATCATGGTAAAAAGGGTGATGAGATAAAAATCTCACAAAGTCCGTGTGTGCTTGGAGTGTTCCGGGAAAACAGTTTGTGAATGCAAAGTGTGAAACCTTCGTAAGAGAAATACTGGCAAGCGATAAACAATAGTCAAAATCAAGAGTGGTATTTTAGCTTTTCCAACCATACATGCTCAATAAAATCAACCACTCAAAAAGGTGATCATGGGTTACCACACGTAGGGCCCCATAAACCAATCAAAATGTCACACTTTGTGCAGATTGACAAAAAGTAGGTGATCATGGGTTGCCACTTGTAATACCCCACTACCTAGGCTCAACAGGGCCGGGGATGTCGCCCCGTCCAAAGGACAAGGGGTCTTTATAACTAGGTCACACAATCAAAATAATAAAATAAAAATAATACTTTAAACTTAAAATTTATTACAAACTATGAATTTGAAATAAATTCATAAATAAAATTATCCATTCTCAACTCCCAAAGCATTATACAAAATAAATATCAGAAAAATCTTCCAAGGTAGGCTACAACTAGCTACTCATCTCCACAGCAGGATCGACCTAAAATCATGGTAAAAAGGGTGATGAGATAAAAATCTCAGTAAGTCCGTGTGTGCTTGAAGTGTTCAGTGAAAACAGTTCGTGAATGCAAAGTGTGAAACCTTCGTAAGAGAAATACTGGCAAACGATAAACAATAGTCAAAATTAAGAGTTGTGTTTTGGCTTTTCCAACCATACATGCTCAATAAAATCAACCACTCAAAAAGGTGATCATGGGTTACCACATGTAGGGCCCCATAAACCAGTCAGAATGCCACACTTTGTGCAGATTGACAAAAAGTAGGTGATCAGCCTACCGTGTAAGATACTCCTCCTTCTCTATACCCAAACAAAACCGGTTGTCCATTCCGGCAACACATAGTCACTTGACTGAAAATTGCTAGCTCGGACCGGCATGACCTATTGGATTGGCACCTCATCCAAGAAGGACTCACCCCTCAGAGGTGGCCACGTACTGAGAGACTTACCCTAACCCTTCAAAGACTAGTCCTAGCAGTCCACCCTTATTGAGTACTTAACGTAACTTATCCCACTTGGAAAAAAATGAAATAAACATAGCTCAACTTTAGAATGGCAATTAAGGATTTCTGAAGTTTGAGACAAAGTTGGTTTTAGAAAGAGTTTTGAGTTTGGGTAAAACTGTTTATTGATTTTCAAATAATTTGTTTGCTTGAAATAAGAAATGAAATAATCCTCAATTGCCTTTGCAAAATGAGTGACCACGCACTCCACAATTGGCTTGCCATAGATCCCTTTTGCATTAATCAGGTTTTATGCAGGAGCTTACTTGATCCTTAGCTTGAGATAAAATTAAGGTTTTCAACAGCTGACCTAACCCCTCCTGGGGTAAATATAAGCCATAATTAAACTCAAGCTAAAATTCACTTTCATAAATAAAACTAGCTCACCTTACTACAACCATGATCCTAGTGTCCCAAGCTTTAAGGCTAGATAATAAATAAAGGGTTTATAAGCTAAGTCTAATTTGATAGTTAAAATATTTAGTGTTTTGGGAAATAGGTACCAATAAGTTGAAGGTTTAAATTTTGCTAAAAATAAGTTAGAATTTATTTGTTGAAGGGTCCTAGGACCTAGATGTAATTATTTAAAATAATAATCTATTGATAATTAATTGTTAGAAAATAATTGGTAACTAAAATTAGTTGTAAGTGAATTTTAATAGGTCTTGATTAAAAGATAATAATTGAAAGATAACAAATTTTAATGGTATTTATGAATATAAGACTCACAAAATTAATATTTTACTTGTTATGATTATTTATATAAAATCCTTTATTTGATATTATTATTATATATATTATCTATATATTTTATTTTTGTAATAAAAGCTATCATTTATTTGACTGAAATATCACTATTTTATGTAAAAGACCAAATCCACATTTTCTAGGGTTTTCAAGATCTACTAGCGAAAATTATAATATTAATCATTTTATTGATGAAATAAAATTAGCTTAGGGACAACTAGATCATGATCATATTTCCACTTGCTAATCACAATCATGAACATACACTCCACTTCAATTCATCAAATCATCCAAATCATGAATAAAGGCATAGATCTAAATTTACCAAGACATGATCCAACCTCTACTAGCATAAACATACTCATGGCTTTAACAATCATACTTGAATATAAATCATATTCACCAAAGGTGACTTAATCTCTAACATGCTTGAACAAAAATACCACTCATGACATGGAGACATGCACTAAACCCTAAAAACATCATACAATCAACTAAGACAATCAACTCATGCATCAATCCCATCTCCATCCTATACACACATTCATTCATGCTTCAATCTCAACTCATCACAATAATACATGCTCAAACCTCAAACATAATCCATCTCCTTTCAATATCACCCTACAAACATGAATCTAGAATTTAAAAAGAGAGTTGAAGGGGCTTACTTGATTGATGAGTACCTTGGAGGAGTTTCGAATCGATCTCAACTCCTAGGAGACTAGATCCGTCTAAGAGAGATGAAGAAAACATGGCCATGGTTGAAGTCACCATTCGGCCAAGAGAGAGAAAGCATTCAACCAAGAGAGAGAGAGAGAGAGAGAGAGAGAGAAGAGAGTCCGTTAGTATGATTATACACATGTATGTTCATTAGAGGTTGAAGTTTAGTGAAGATGATGTTGATTGAACAAGCTTACCTTGAAGGTGTTCTTGAGCCTTCACCAAAAATACTGGTTTCGATCCAAATGAGAGAGTTGGATTTTGGAGTTTGATGTTAAAAGTGGTATGAATGTATTCACGGTAGCGAGTAGGTGAAATCTAGAATTTTTTTGAAGAAGATTGAAGTAGTAGGTGAAACCAAGAATACCTATCTAGAATTAATAGATATTTTCTAATCTTGCATGGCCATGCATAATCAACCATGATTAACTTACTCAAATCAAGATTAGCTTAATTAAGCTTGGTTAAATGAAGTCAAAAGGTGGTCCAACTTGGTCAAGATTGTCATGCTTGAGGGCCATCCTTATTTATTTCTTGTAGGCCTTCTAAATTATCTCAACTTATCACAACCAATCAAACAGAAGCACTTGAACTCATTAACCAATCACTAAATGACACTTTTTTTCATCCACCAATCATAAGAAGCCACACATCCCATTTCCAACTGCAATTTCTATTTTCTTCATAAATGACCAAAATCAGGTCCATAACGGAAAAATATTTTATTTCACTATCCAATTCCAAAAATTCCACTGAATCCATTGGTAACACTTAAATTCTTCAATTCCCTCTCTACTTGATCAAATTCACGATTGAAGTCACGAACGTGGTTAAAATGACCAAAATGCCCCCAATACCTCGGGTGGCACAATTCGCACCAAACGTGCGTCTCATTGCACTGATCAATTTCTCTTTCTAGAGTACCCTAAAATTCTTATTTTGTTTATCTTAATAGCCTTCCAAAAATTTAGAGTACGGGTAGAACAAATCCAATAATTACATCCAGGTCCCGACAAAATTTTATTTCACCAAAGTATTCGTCTCAATACACCGATCAACTTTTGTTCTGACCATTGATATAAATTCTCATCCCATTACAGATAGTAACCAACTGAAAATAAAAAGGTGGGGTGTTACAGCCAGTGCCATCTCTAGGCTCCTAACCGGCGCCGGCTCTGTTCTGTTCCACGATGATTTTGCCTTATTTCACTCCTAAAATCTGAAATAATTTACAAATACCTTTCCAAGGGTAGTATCTCAAATATGAAGGAATATGACCAATTATTACACAAACTGTATCACAAAATGGTCTCAATAACTAGGAAATATATGACTAATTTATGCCCTATCAGATTTATTCGGCCCAATAGATCTTCTTGGGGAGCACCTGTACTATTTGTCAAGAAGAAAGCTGAAACATTGTGTATGTGTATAGACTATCATGGTTTAAATGCATTAACGATGAAAAACAAATAGCCATTGCCTATGGTCGATAAAATGTTTGATTAGTTACAAGGAGTCGGATGTTTTTCCAAGCTAGACTTAAGGCCAGGGTATTATCGAGTTCAGATTCAGGAGGAAGATTCCCTAAAAACCTCATTTAATACTCGATACAGGCATTTTAAGTTTGTAGTAATGCCATTTGGTGTTACAAATGCCCCTACTATATTCATGAATTTGATGCACTGACTATTTCAACCACATTTGGATAGCTTTGTTGTTGTCTTTATTAATGATAACTTGGTGTATTCTTCTAACCCTAAGAAGTATGAAGAACACCTACAGAAAGTGCTTGAAAAGCTAAGGGAGGCTAAATTATATGCCATATTCAATAAGTGTGAATTTTGGTTAAATGAAGTGGCATTTCTACGGCATGTAATATCTATGAAGGTTGAAGTAGTGATAAATTGGAAATACCTTGAGAATCTAACAGAGGTGCGAAGCTTTTTGGGCTTAGCTGGTATTATTGATGCGTATTTACTTGGGTATAAAAATCATATAAAAATAAGCACATTCCCAATCAAGTTTAAATTAAATTGTTAACCCCAAATTACATATATAAGCAAGTGTACTCATCATTAACATAGCATAAGGTTCAAACGAGTGTCGATCTTCAAGGAACAAGTATGCATTAATCACTTTTCTTTCATTGTTTAACCGACTCAATAAAGTGAAAAAAATAAAAAGGAAAATAAAATAAAATGAAAATAAAAGAATATATACATGTCAAGGATGGAGAAGTATGTAACTCAAATCATTATTTTGACATACATGACCTGAAAGTACTTAACTATTATCATAACTAATTATTCTCTTGGCATCATGAAGGATTAAGGTAGATTTACTTCTTTGGTCAATCCATGAAATCACTATCTTCTAGAGAAATTAGAATTACTTGGTCTCATCTCTACTAATTCATCCAAAAGATACATTAAACACAATCCTTAATTAAATTCCCTTGGTCTCGGCAAATTTAAAACATGAAATTAATCAATGAATCCTTGGTCTCGGCAGACATCAATTAAACTTTAATTACCAATTCTTAGCAATTAACCCCCTTGGTCCAGTAAGTTAATAGCCAACAGAATATGAAATTAAGGAATTGAAACCACCATCAACCTCCATGGTCCAGTAAGCTAATGGAGAGAAACAATCAACTAATCTCATAATAAGCACAAGTAATGAAATACCAAGAAGAACAATCAATTAATCAAAAGATCAAATAACATCAAAAATCATGAATACCTAAAACAATGTCAAACTACAATAAAACAACTAACATATCATTGTTCAAGAAAAAGAAAATAAAGTAAAAGAAAACACTCATAGACAAGCCTCATTCTTCTTCCTTTGAAGACCTTCTTGCACAACCCTCCTTAATTTGAGTGATTTTTTGTTATGATCCACAAATTCTCCCCTTTTTCTCTTGTGTTTTCCCACTATTTATAAGCTTAGGAAGTGCCTAAATTCATTCCTTTAGGGTTCTTGTCCGACTAGAAGTAGAAAAATACTAAAACTTTGCAGATTACCAAAAATTGCACACGAAAATCGAAGCACCACCTCTTCAGCAGGGCATAGCCGGTGCTGCCTTGGCTGCCTAGAGCTGGCACTGGTTGTGTTCTGTTTCTCCAATTGTTCACTGATTTTTCTTAATTTTCGAGCAATGTGTTCCAAAGTACAGCCGGCGTTGTTTCCAGCTTCTCATCCAGTGCCGGTTCGGTTCTGTTCTGGTCTTATCTCAATGATTTTTTGTCGCTTCAAAGTGCGTGCCAACAGCACATGGTCGGCACCGCCTCTGTTCTGTTTTGTGATGTTTTTACCTTATTTTACCCCTAAAATCTGAAAAAAAATGCACAAAGTACATTTCCAATGGTAAAATCTCAAATATGAAAGAATATGACCAGTTATTGAATAAAATGTATCACAAAATAGCCTCAAATAACTAGGAAAAATATGACTAATTTAGGCCCTATCAATTATAGAAGATTCATTGAAGGATTTTCCAACATTGTGCTATCTTTGACCTGGCTAACTCAAAAGCAAGTTCCTTATGTTTCATCGGAAAGATACGAGAAGAGTTTTTAGGAATTGAAATAAAGATTAAGTACCGCCCCAGTCTTAACTTTACCTATGATGTACGAACCTTATGAAGTATATACTGATGCTTCTAAGAACGAGTTAGGATGAGTATTAATCCAGGAGAAAAGGGTGATAGTATATATCTCAAAGAAACTGAAACCTCATGAAGATAAATATTCTACTAATAACTTAGAGTTAGTAGCAATTAAATTTGCTTTGAAAAAGTGGAGACACTATCTCTATGGAATAGAGTTTTAAGTTTTCACTACTATAAAGCCTAAAGTATATTTTCACTCAGAAAGACTTGAACATAAGACAACATAGATGGATGGAATTTTTAGAAGAATGTCATTGTTCAATTAAGTATCATCCTAGAAAGGTGAATATGGTAGCAGATGCTTTGAGTAGAAAGTTGGAATTGTCAGTATTTCAAATGATACAAGCCCTAGAATTGGAAACATTCATGGTTGAAGGATGAATAAGGATAAGTAATATTTCAATTCAACTCTCCTTTTTTCAAGAAACAAAGGAGGATCAAAAGAAAGATGAAAGTGATTTCCAAGTAGATGATACAAGAATTCTTCGATTTTGAGGCCAGTGTTGTACTCAGAGACAAGCCAGCCTAAAACAGGATATTTTGAATAAGGCACACCGAAGTAAATAGACTATCCACCGAGGAGCAGTTAAGATGTATCGTGATTTAAACGGCATTATTTGTGGATTGGAATGAAGAAAGATATTTCCCAATTTGTAGCTCAGTGTCTCACATGTCAACAACTGAAAGCCAATCAATAGCGACCCATCGGGCTATTGCAGCTATTACCCATACCTTTATGGAAATAGGATGAAATCACCATAGATTTTATAATAGGATTACCCTTGATAGTAGGACAAAGGGATACTATTTGGATTGTAATGGATCGATTAACTAAATCTGCTCATTTTATCCCTATTAACCAACAGGATTCATTAGAGAAACTAAGATATACGTGGAAGAAATGATCTAATTACATGGGGTACATTCTAGCATTGTGTTTAATCGTGATCCAAAGTTTACTTTGAGATTTTAGGACAAGTTACAGCAATTATATGGAACAACGTTGAAATTTAGTACCGCAGCACACCAACAAACCGATGGACAATGGAGCAAGTGATCTGAATTTTGGAGGATATGTTTCTAGAATGTGCGTTAGATTTCAGAACTAAGTGGATTGATAATTTAACATGTACCAAGATTGCATACCACAACAGTTATCAATCGACAATTGGAATGGCTTTTTTTGAAGCTCTATGTGGAAGAAAATGTCAATCACCCCTATATTTGAAAAGTTTAGGGCAGAAGCAAAATGCATAGGATGCCTTAAATCTTGAAAAATTACAACAAACTGTAGAACTGATCAAAGCAAGATTAGAAGCTACATAGAGTCTGCAGAAAAGTTATGCTGATAAGTGTAGGAGAGATCTAGAATTTGTAAAAAGAGATCGAGAATTCTTAAAATTAACACGGCAACATTATCTGGGAAGTAGAAGACAGAGGAAGAAGTTAACACCTAGTATATTGGACTATTTCCGATAGCGGAATAGATTGGGAAAGTGGCTTATCGGTTGAATTTACCTATAGACTAACAGGGTATCCATGATGCATTTTATATTTATTAACTTCGAAAGTATATGGTTGATCCTGAACATGTATTGAAATAGGAACCTATTGAGATGACTATAAATCTAAGTTATGAGGAGAAACCGTTCAAGATTATAAAGTATAATGAAAAAGAATTGCGACATAAGAGGATTCCACTTGTTAAAGTACTTTGGAATCATCACCCTACTAAAGATGCAACATGGAAGGTGGAAATGGAAATAAGAAAGAAGTACCCCCAGAGCTTTTTTTAGGATAAACCTAATTTTGAGGACGAAATTCTTTAAAAGGGGGAGAATGTAACATCCCATCCTTATGTACTTTAACTAATGACTACTTTGTATAGAACGAGTATTTGTATGTAAGCAAAAAAAAAAAAAAAATTGATTAGTGCAATGAGACAAATGTTTTGGTATAATAAAAATTTTCAGGGGTGTTGTTGGATTTTTTTTTTATCACAAATTGAGAAAAACTGAGAAAGAATTTAAGAAATCTGAAACCCACTATTGAGCTTAATTTAATGCATAGACTACATTGGTTTAATAAAAAGTTTTCCATCTAGAATAAATAATGACCTGAATTATTGTTAATTCCTGAGAAAAAGGTGAATTCTAGTTAAAAAGGAAACAAGTGGCATTTTGGGATTTGTTGTTGAGACTAAGTGTCATTATATGATTGGTTGCATAAGAAATTCATGCAAGACCTAATGAGAATTTCAAGCCTCCAATAGAAGTTACAAAAATGGCAAAGCATATATTAACCATTAAGAAATTTACAGGTCACCATTAACCATTTAATGCCCATTTGATCACGTGAGGAATTTGGCTATATAAGAAGGAGAGAACAATGGTGGGAGGCTGTTTAGTAGCCAGAAATTAGCAGAAATAAGAGATAAAGAAAAGAAAATAGAAAGGAAAGAAAACAAGAGAAAACAACAAATGAGAGAGAATGGGGGAGAGAGAGAGAGAGGAGAAGAAGAGGAAAGGAAAGCTGGGGAATTTGCAAGCTTGGAGATCATTAAATATAAGGTAAAAAGCTATTCCTCTTGAATTAAAGATGTTAAGTAGCTTATGAGGATTATTTTAGTATGAAAATTTTATAGAAATATGCTTGAATCATGAATTATGTTTAGTGGAGATTTATGTTATGAGGCTGTTTTGTGTAAGTTGTGTGGCGGTGGAATTGAGGGGCTGCTTGCTGTGTTTTGTGTGGTACTTGAATGAGTTTTGAAGGTGTTATGAAGGGTTAATCATGGCTGCATATGTAGAAGAAATAAATGAACTAGAAAATGGGTTAATTGTTGAGAAAATGAAAGGTTAACATGTTTTTTTCATGGCTGCCATTTTTCTGCTTGTTTCATGACTGAAATTAAAGATAATTTATGGTGTTAAAATGAAGAAAGATATGGATTAAGTGTTATTTAAGTGTTTTGATAAGATTAGAATTCTTGGATAATGAATTTGGTAGAAAAACGTGAAAATTCTTGAAGAAATAGCAAGATTTTGCTTGCATAGGTTCGCAGTCAGGTCTGAATCTGATGGAAAGGAATCCATGAGATTATATTCAAAAATCCTAGGAGCATTTTGGCACAAATTTGAAGTCATTTGGACTTGTGAATCAAAAGTTTTGATGAAACTAAGAAAGTGTGCCAAAATGAAAGAAATGCTGGAATGTTTCCCAAGAAAATGAATTCATGTGTTATTCCATTTGCATTAATGGATGAATGAAATGCTAAGGATATACATGAAGATGGTGGATATGAATGTTGGATGAAGAATAAATAAATGGATATATTGGCTTGAATTCATTCAAGCAATGCATTTTCATTTCTTAGAAAAAATATGATAAGTTGGTATATAGTAATTCTTCATGGATACATTTATTAGCCATATATGTCTATTGTGAATCATGGTTACTAAGTGAAGTGTGGGATGACCCTAATGTAGGTATATCTGCACTAAGGACTTTATAAAAGTCTATGAGCAATATATAGTGCCATCTCATAATAATACACAAGGTAAATCCCACTTATCTTATAAATACCGTTTTGTGCTATTGGTTTTCTTGTGAAATCTTTCAGTTTTCTTGACCAAAAATATAGTTTTCCTAAGCAAGTAGAATCTTATTTCATACTACGATTAAAATGGGAAAATGAACTCTTATGATTATGAAAACCACTTAATGGTGATTATTTTACATAAAGTATGAAGATATGAATAGTAGACCTTTTGGTTTTCCTGAACAAGGTTTTGGTTTTTCTGAATCAAAAAATGATTGAATTTCTGGGAATGGAGTATTTCTACAAAAATATTTGAATTCTTTGTTCTATAATAATTTTGGTATAAGTATTTATAGAAAGTGTCTTTCACACATGTTATGTGACAAAATGAGTATTTTACTTGTACAATTGTGTTCCATTCCGCGTTTAATGACAATCATGCTAGTTTATGATTTCATTACTTTAATGGAACAATGCATTACCTCTAAGACTATAAGGCATGATGAAATGTGAAATCCTTAAATTTATTTCCTTTTTTGGATTTAAAACTCTAAATTGATTGAAATAAAATTTCTTTTAGACTCGGGTATGCCAAATATGCATAATTTATGAAAACTCCCTTAAGGAATGTTTTTATAACTCGAGAAGGACTTTTTATCCTTATGCATAAGGAATTGGAAAATGATTTCTTAGTATGGAATCAACATTTGGGAAAAATGGTATTTTGGCCCTGGAAACTATTTTCTTGATGTTTTTCAGGAAACGTGATATTAAACTTGTCTTCCGAACCAATGGTACTGCACTAGTCTTATGAACTAGTGAGGACGTTGAGTACTCAGTATGGGTTTTGATCTTTGTACTATCTCGTGTTAGAGATTGACGACCCCAAGTAACCTAGCTAGTTCTAGAGATTATCTTACTATAAACAGAAGGGTAGGACATTGAGATTAGTCGTCCTATCTAGCTATTTAGCACTTGGCAATTACCTTATACCTATGTGCATGTTGTTTATGGGTTGTTCACGGTTGCTAGGCAGGGACACCTGGCGTGTTCAACTCCTTGCCACCTCGATTGTGATTGACGTAAGGATTAGGATCCCTAGGCTTACAGTGGCAGGGAAGATATCTGAAATTTAAGATATTGTGCTTGTATGCACTTACTGATCCAGCAATGTACAAGTAAGTGTTGTAGGCTCATTCCATAGCACAATATGACTGTAATAGCCGAAGACAAAGCCTTATGGGTTTTGCACACAGGCCAACTTCCAATTAAGAAGAATGCCTATATTTCTGAAAATGTAGGGCAATGATATTGATAAAAGTTGATTTTTCAAATATGCTTGAAATATGGGGCACTGATTTTGATGAAATTAAATTTCTTTTCCAAACGTGCCTAAATTTTGTACAATATTTGATAAGGTCTTCCCTCTACTCAGTTGTAGAGTTATTTTTTGTGGGAAAATGCAAATATTTTTTGTTTCCTATTTTCTAAGAAAAATTACGATAACTTTCTTTTTCTCTATTCTTTGAGAAAACATTAGCACACAGAGGATTCACTGAGTAATTTTCATTCACACATATATTTTGCTCTATTTTCTAAGGAGCTGGAGCTGAGAATCTGCGTGGTTAAAGACGGTACCACACTTTTGGATCTACGAACTTTATAGCTCTCTCTCTCTCTCTCTCTCTCTCTCTCTCTCTCTCTCTCTCTCTCTCTCGCTCTCTGTATGTATGTATGTATGTATGTATGTATGTATGTATGTATGTATGTATGTATGTATGTATGTATGTATGTATGTATAGACATATGTATGTATGTATATATATATATATATATCATGTTTATAGCTGTACCAAACATGTTAGTGTATATCGAGCTAAGTTCTCTTCTGGGTTGTATCCTACGACATAAGCTTTTACATACCCTTAATATATTAGCTGTTATATTTGTTTCCATTCTTTTGGCTCTAAATGTTATAAAGACCACTTGTCTAGGCCAAACTCATTACATACTTCCGTTACGTTTCAAGTCGGGGTGTTACACTTATGGCACCTATGAAGAAAAAAAAAAAAGATGAATGAAAAAGTGAGGAGAAAAATGTCCGAGAATGCAAAGTGCATGTCCTTTGGCAAAAAAAAACATGTGAAAAGAAAGAGAAAAATGATTTTAAAAAAAGAAAAAAATTGAAAGGGGGCCAATACGATGAGTAAAGAGAATCCACTCACTTGAGGCTATAAAGCCTAAAAAAAAAAAAAATCAGCAAAAGTAAAGAAAACAATTGCTTGAAAAATCCTAACTTGTTACCTAATTTGTAGTAGTTTAGACAAGTACAAATTGCAAAGTCTTGAATTAGTTATATATTCCTAACTTATATGATTTGCATTGTTTATATATTTGATCAAATGTGGGAGTGGAATGCATTAAATAGATATAAACTTGTTTAAACTAACTTCAATGGTCTTAGATATATTTGAGCTAATATATAACTTTTTCCTAAGTCTTCTTAATTGAATAAGTGTTAAGCTGTTTTTCTTTGTGAAAAGGAATGATGTCATTTCTACCATATCTCCTGAACGATAGAATTTTATATCTTAAATCTTTTTAAAAAATTGTTTTGCCTAAGGACGTACAAAACATTAAGTGTAAGGGTATTTGTTAGGCATGAAAATGTCATATTTTGATAGCCCTTTTACTTGTCTTTTGCTTGATCTTTTTGCGATTTTAGATGATTTTTACTTATTTTGTGTGTTTATGCATTTTTAGGTTATAGTGGTGAAAAACGAGTGAAACGCGGGCTTAAGTAATTGTACTTCGAGTTAAAAATGATTGTCAAATGATTTGGGAAGAATTGAAAATAATTTGAAGTTGTTGGAAGTGAGCAGAGCATGCACGGTTAGATGCAAAGCTAGATGCATGGTTGTGCACCTGGGTGAGCAGAGTATGCACGACCAAATACATGGTTGTACATCCAAGTATGCATAACAGAGCACTTTTGTTTGCTCTCAAAGTTTGCAAAATTTAAGGAAATTGATGCTCAACTATATTCAAGGTTGTGCCTATGGCCGTACATGATGCATGGCCAAGCACACGGCTATGCCCTTGCCCATGACACCAATGAGAGTTTTGGATAGAATTTACACATGAGATAAGTGCACGACCATGCATACAAGTCGTGCAACGTCCCTGAATGTTTTTGAAAGTCCTAAACAAGTTTAAAGAAGGTTTATACTTTCCAAATTCAATCAAAGATGGTTTAAAAACTCTATATAAAAGTCAAGAACATCTAAAGCTAAAAATATCCTTCAAGATCTTTCAACAATTCATCTTTCTTTCATCTTTTTAAGCAAAAAAGGCTTCAAGAAAAGGAGGAAGGTGTTCGGAGGAAAGAAGAACTTAAGGTTAGGTGCTTACCACGTTTTATCATTCAAACCTTCTCTTGTTTCTTTATTATTTTTTATTGTATTTTGTTTTTACATGTTTTATGTTCAAAGCAATCAAGATTCTATATTGTTTTTAGGTTATGTTTTGGGAATTGATTTTGGTACTTTAAGATTGTTGAATTAAAGATTTTATCTTTGATATCATTAAGATTATTTCTTGAGTATTTGAGCAATTTAGGCTTTCTTCTTTTATCAATTATGTTGATTTCTTTTATGTTAGAGCTCACATATTTAAATCATATATTTGAATAGCTAAGATAATTAATCTCTTGATTGTTTCCTTTCTTACCAATTGTATTAAGTATCTTATGTATAATCAATATACTTAACTTGCATGATTGATCAGCTAAGTTAATTAATCTTTTGATTGATTCTAAGTAGCATCTATTGATCATAAATGGGCTGCAATTCATGGCTTGATTGGATTAATAGGGAATTGTATGATTCAAAGTGCATATAGTTAAAATTCATTGTTATGTGTAAATTGATATTGGTGATGGCTTGAGAAGCTTATCAATTTAGTTTTTAATCTAAGACACTCATTAACTCCAGTATTAATGTCTTTAAGAAAAAGGTTAATTAAGTGGATTAGGTTAAGAATTAGATTAGGGATTAGTTGGAGACGTTCAGTGAAGATTAATTCAATTTGGCAAGAATATAGATTTGAGGCGTTCAACGAGAATCCTAATATTAATTACTCATGATAATCCAATCTATAAGATGTTTCCTAATTTGATCTCAAAGTATGTTCCTAAAACAAGTGGTTTCCTAATTGGCTTAGATTTATCTTTCTATTTCTTATTTGTTTCTTTATGTATTCATGTTTTAGTTTAGGTAGTTTCCTATTTGTCCTTCCCCCACCCCCTCCCCCCCAATTTGCTTTACGTTAGTTCATCATAAGAATTCATTTAAGTTAATTATTTGAGAGATATTCATGGGATTAAGATAAGGAAAGAATATAAGAGTATATCTTTAGGAGAACGGTTTATAAATTTCTTTTTCTTAGGTGCATAACAACTGCATTTAAATGACCCCTACTTTTAGATGTCGTGATTCTCCTACAATAGCGATGTCATGCAATATTGCCAACCCCCCCCCCCCCCCTATTTAGTGATTTTTAGGGATTTTGAGGAGGTAGCTATAAATAGCACTCAATGGGATTATTTCTATTGAGCCACAAAAAAGCCACACGAGAAACACATCCAAAAGCCTCTTGGAAACACCAAGAAGAGTAAGAAAAGAAGATCAAGACAAGAAGAGAAGAGAAGCATCCCCAATGAAGATCCAAAGTAGAAGAAGGCTGCTTGTCCATAAGTTTTCCTTTTCTTTTGCTTTGAGATTTTGATTTGAAGATGTTTATTTTACTAAGATCTAAATGTAATTAAATGGTTTTACCCTAATTTGATCTTATATTAGTGGTTACTTGAATACTGTTTGAGTAATCTATCACTTGGGCTTATTTAATTCAATGATTGATTAGGTTATTCTCTCCTTTTTTTTTTTTTTTCTTTGAGAAAAGGGTTTATGAGATGGTGCCTATTTTGATTAAGTCAGTAGATTTATTTTTCCCTTGATGAACTTGAGAAAGGATTTAGAAGATGAGAACCTTTTTATGGAGGGAGTGATTTAATCACCTAGAGATAGGGATTTAACATTTTTTTGGCATTAGAATTGTGGATCCTTAATTTTAATGCTCTTTGGGTTTAATTTATATGATAGAGATAGCTATGAGTTGGGCTTACGGATAAGAAATTCACTACTTGAGGGAGAGTGGATTTTCCATTTTGGGAGATCCCTTGTCAATGCTTGGATTTTGATTAAATTTATTAGGTTATGTTTGATGCTTAATTATTATTTGGGGGAATTCACTTTAATTACATGATTAATTTCCTTTCCTTAATTAGATTCTGCTCTTGTGATCTTCTTGGCACTTTCTTGTTATTGAGTTGATGTATTCTTGTTGTGTGCATTGATAATTAGTAGTAGTTAGTAACCTTATTTCACTATTTTATTTCATTGAACAATAGAACAACGGTGAAAGTAGGGGTAATTGCCACGATCCCTAAGGTTTTTCTATACTTACCAATTAAAGTTTATATTACATGATCAGTATACTTGTCCAAGTTTTTGTATTTGTGAGTTAAATTGGTATTTTAATTAAAACTTGATTGAGTTTTGGATGCATTTCTTTATCACTCTTACAATACGCACAACACATTCTACTCATTGAAATGATATAGGGATATTGTCATCTATAAAAGTTTGGCTATCAAGTCAATGTAGCATGAAAGATATGAGAGAAGCTAGCTACATTCTTGGTATAAAAGTTCCTAGAGATAGGAAGCAAAGAATGTTACTTTATTCCAATCTACTTATATTAACGAAATATTGGCCAAATTTAGTATGGATCAGTATAAAGAGGTGATCATACCCTTTAGACATAGATTGACCTTCTCATCCAAGTAGTATAGAAAATGAAAAAATGAGTAGAATTCTCTATACTTCGGCAATAGGAAGTCTCTTGAATGCCATGATTTGTACAAGGCTAGATAGCTACTTTGTCGTAGGCTTAGTTAGCCAATACCAATCAAATCTAAGGCAAGAACATTGGTAAGCTGTGAAGTATATACTCAAGTACTTGGAAGGAATGAGGGATTATATGCTAATTTATAGAACTAATTATTTAGTTCCTACCATTTACACTGACTCAGACTTCCAGACGGATAAAGATGAAAGAAATCCACTAATGGATATACTTTCACTTTGTCTAGAAGGGCTATTTTATGGACGAATGTTACATAATCTTGCATTATTAATTCCACTATGGAAGTTGAGTGTGTGGCAGCTTCAGAAGCTTCAAAACAAGCTGTTTAGCTTGGAAGTTCCTCATAGAACTTGGAGTTCTATCACAAATAGACAGGCCTATCATCTTATATTGTAACAATTTTAAAGTTGTGTCATAATGTAAGGAATAAAAGACCCATATGAAGGGCAAGCATATTAAGAGGAAGTATCACCTGATCTGGGTGTTCATCCAAAAACGAAAGATAAAAGTTTATCATATTTCCTCTACAAACAATCTGGCGGATCTCTTATCCAAGCTTTTGATGAAAAAGGTTTTTCAAAGACACTTGGACTTCATATGGATAGGCATATACAGACTCTTATAGTCTATTTAGTGTAAGTAGGAGACTGTTGGAATGTATGCCTAAAATAAACTATATATTTCTATATTTTGGAAAGTAATAAAAATACTTGATTCACTAGCGATACATATATTTGCATATTAAGGTTCAAGTGTGTTAGTAAATGATATACGTAATTATGTCGTACTTTCACAGTAAAGTGTACATCACGGGCTACTAACATACAAGCAAAAATGTTTTTGACTAGTTAATGAAGATAGGCACTTTGTTAAGGTTTAGATCATTACACTATGGTTTCTAAATGAGGAATAGTTTATCTGTAATCGGTGGTAGTCCTTTCATGCCAATAGTATAAACGTACTTTGATACATAGAATTGGACCATATAATTGTAACCTTTATAAAAGTACAATAATAAATAAAGATTGGATTATTACTGCTACTGCATAGATGAGTACCCTAAGGTTTGAGCATAATTTGGTGGTTTGGTGAAGCTATATTTA
Organism: Voacanga thouarsii; assembly: GCA_026120185.1. NCBI lineage: Eukaryota > Viridiplantae > Streptophyta > Magnoliopsida > Gentianales > Apocynaceae > Voacanga > Voacanga thouarsii. The sequence goes on from JANUWF010001151.1 coordinate 818,876, forward strand.
TATACTTTAGTATATGATGGATAAGATGTTAATGCAAGGCCGATAACCTTGTACTATGACTCTAATTAATTAAGGCAGACTTATGTCATAGAGTTCTATACTTCACTTAGTGAAGATATTATTCCCTTATGATTGTCCAAGATAATCTAAATAATCCAGGGCCCTGAGAACGTACCTTAATATGTATTCTTTTGGGTAGCTCCCTGAGATAAGCGGGTATACTATAAGTCATAGATTATCGAACTAGATATCAAAGAATGGTAGGTGTTATTGAGAAAGGCGTTAGTACATTTTTCCTATCTCAATAATGGGTATTACGTATAGGGATATTTTTGTCATTGCACCTATAAGTCGAAAATACTGCACTTGTAATATTGTTCTTGGGATCAAAATTTCTATATGGTGATAAATAAAATATTTAAAATAATAAAATATAGCTATTTGTTAGCAAGGATATTTTAGTCATTTTAGTAGTCAAGAATAATATATCTTTTGGTCTCCCAGAGTAGCTCAAGTAACCTTAGTAAATTTATTTATTATATGGGCTTGTTGAATAAAATTAATATTAGAAGAGTTATTCTAAGTGTGTAATTATTTACTTATTTGGGTTAGAATAATTTATTGAGCCAACTTAATTAAATTGGTTTATTAGTCTTGGGTAATTTTATATTGGACCCAAGTAGATCAATTAATTAATAAGAAAGCTATTTAATTAGTCTTAGGCTAATTAGAAAAACCCTAGTCCACCTTGTTATAAACAAGACGGCTAAAAGGTGTTTGGAAACCTAGGTTAGCCGTCACATTAAGAAAGAGGGAAAAATAAAGAGGTGGTCAAGGATTAGGAAGTTGTAGTTTTCTGGTTGTGTAATTTTTATTACACATGGTTTTCCTATTTTAAGTTTGAAAAAGGAACAACAGCTGGTTTTCTTTCTCTGGGAATGCCGCTAATATTCCTTTCCCTTTTCTTCCTTGAGTTAGCTCTTTCTTTTTCTTCTTCTTCCAATTTTTCATCTTAATTCTACTTTCACCGTAGTCAGTCCATAGGAGGTTCGAGAATACTCTGAAAGATTGAAAGCTAACAATCTTAGTGCATGATGTTTGATGCAAAGGAGTCGACGCTTATGTTAGAATTTTCACAGAACAAATGATCTTGACAAACCAAGACATTCTATCAAACCCAGACTCTCTAATTATTCAACCTAACCCGCTTAAAAGAAAGTATTCCTAGACTATAGAACGAGAAAATTTTTAAACTGCATGCTTTTGCTACATATTTTATTTTCCTACAATCATTCAGACTACGAGTTGGGGAATTCTAAAGCATCTGAAGGGAGGAAAACTAAGTCAAAGGTACTTAAGACCTTTTCGGGTTCGAGAGAATTGGACCGATAGCGTACAGGTTGGATTTACTGGATAGCCTAACTATAATACATAGTATATTCCATATCTCTCAGCTTAAGAAATACCAACTAAACCTGGAGCATGTACTCAATAATGAACTGCATCAGCTATATTAAAATCTAGGCTACGTGGAAAGTCTGACTAAAATTATGGACTGAAGTGTTAGAGTACTCCAGAATAAATAGATACCGATTTTCAAGATACTGTGGGAATATCATAGGGACACAAGGCACAACATAGGAAATAAAGGAGTGGGTAAAGAAGAAGTATCCGAAGCTATTCTAGAGATAAGACCTCTAAATTTTAGGGTAAACTTCCTTTAAGAGATCGAGTATGTAAAACCCCACCCTAAACTGCCCTTAGACAGAGAAAGAGGGTGTGTATTGCATTATTTTTTAATAATATATGTTATGTGCTTAATCATGTGTTCATATATATATATATATATATATATATATATGTTCCTTAGGTGTAATTTAATTGATTAGCTACTGTTATACTAAAAATGCTTCATTTAGCTAGCATGCATTATTTGAGCAAGGATTAGATTATCTTATTTATTTTGTTATGAGAAGAATTTAAGTACAAGTTTATGGTAAATAAGGATTTTAGTGTGATTATAGGACATAAGAACATTGTGGTTTAATGGATAGAGCATTAGGATTCTACTTGGTTAATTATGGATCGTATGCTACCTCTTGCATGAATTTCTCTTTTATTCTCCTTTTTCTCTCTTCTTGGCCTACACATACATATGCCCTAGCCAATATTTCTTTTTTAGGATAGGAGAATATTCTACTAAATGAAGAATATTCATAATCTCTTTCCCCTTTTAACATATTAATATTTCCCTTTCCACTTTAGTTTCCATGTTTACTTCCCCCTTTCATAGTAGTGGGCCATATCATGGGATAATTCCCATATTTTCTCCTCAAATTGGCAACCAGGATTGATAATATATATCTCTTGCCAAAGTTGGACATCCTTTCCTTATTTCCCATGAAATTTAAAATTCAAACTCCTATGATTTATCCTTCCCTATATTTTCTTTCCTTTTTATGTGCATATGATACGAATCTTGTGATAGCTTTTCTTGGTGTTATGGTGTTTTTGGTGGCCATGTGTTCAGTTGAAACAAAGGGAACCAAAACAGGGAATTTTCTTGTGACAAAAAGAGAAAGTAACCTAACTACCTACACTCTTTCAAACCCTTGAAGAACAAAGCCTCAAAGACCCTCAAGATAAGTAAAAAGTTCTACTATATTCTCACTCTAATATCCTTGAAGCAACAAAGGCAAGCAAGAACAAATAGAATAGAGAAAATAGGAACCCAAGTATTGAATTTCAAACAAACCTTAGAAGAACAAAGCAACTAAGACCCATTCAAAGAAAATAACATTGGATTATCCAAAAGATTTATAGACTCTTACAAAAAGAAGACTAACCCTTAAGCTTGGCCTTGAACAAGATGAACAAGGAGGCTAGGGCCTCTCAAGATTCTCTCTCAAATTTGAATTAAAGTAAAGTGAATTGTCTTGTCAAATCAATAAAAGTGCTATTTATACTATCCTAACCCTAGCTAAGTAATCCCTGGGGTTTAATTATAGTTTAGGGTCAAAATAAGTCTTTACAAACACTTAAAAGTGAAGAAAGTTGGAGAAAAGCATTAAAACGCGGAGCAATCAGCGGTGGCCCAGAGGAAAGTCGGCGCCAGTTTTGTTCTGTCTTCGGGCCGATTCATGTTTGCTTGAAGTGTCGTTTTGGACAGAATGGAGTCGGCGCCGGTTTGGCTGCGTGCAGCCGGTGCCGACTGTCCTCTGGGAAGCCTCCCTTTGTCAAATTTCATCCCCTTTTGCTGCTGATATGAGTTTTTATTGGGGTCCCTCATGGATGGCCATCAACACGAACTCTTGGCTAGCTTCCTCTACCTTCCAATCCTCAAGCATGGTTTGATGATCAATTTGAAAATCATTTTGAAGCTTCTTGGTCCTCACTCTTGTCATCGGTCCTTGTCCTCCATGATGAAATGGAGTCTCATCATCTCCCTCTCCTTGAAAAAGATTCATCTTTGAATCGTCGCCATTATCTACATCAAAAGGAGAGAGGTCACTAATGTTAAATGTGGCACTAACATGATACTCACCAGGTAGATCTATCTTGCAAGCATTATCTCCAACTTTGGCAAGAACATGAAATGGTTCATCCCCTCTTAGATCAAGTTTGCTTCGTCGTTGCGTGGGGAATCTCTCCTTGCGAAGGTGCACCCATACCCAATTGCCCGACTCAAAGGTCACCTTTTTTCTTTCTTGATTGCACTTTTGGGCGATCTCTTCGTTTCGTTTTGCAATTGTTATTTTCACCTTCTCATGAAGTGCCTTCACTATCTCTACCTTCTTAGCTCCATCAAGGTTCAACCGTTCACCTATAGACAAATGAACCAAATCTAAAGGAGTTAGAGGATTAAAACCATATATAATTTCAAAAGAAGAATAAGAAATGGTAGAGTGAATAGCCCTATTGTAAGCAAACTCAATGTGAGGTAAGCACTCCTCCCAATTTTTCAAGTTCTTCTTGATCACGGTTCGCAAAAGTTGGGTGAGTGTTCGGTTGACCACCTCCGTTTATCCGTCCGTTTGAGAATGACAAGCTATGGAAAACAAAAGATTAATACCAAGATTTTTCCATAAAACTCTTCAAAAGTGGCTAAGGAATTTAGTATCCCTATCCGAGATAATAGTCCTTGGAATCCCATGCATTCTTAACACTTCTTTAAAGAATAAATCTGCAATATAGGACGCATCATTAGTTTTGGAACAAGCCACAAAATGAGTCATTTTAGAGAATTGATCAACAATCACAAATATGGAGTCCTTACCCCCCTTGGACCAAGGTAATACTAAGATGAAATCCATTGAAATATCAACCCAATGCACATTAGGTGTAGGCAATGGAGTATAAAGACCATGTGGATGGGATCTAGACTTAGCTCGCCTATAAATAATGCATTGAGAACAATGTCTCTCCACATCCTTTCTCATTTTTTGCCAAAAGAAATGTTCCTTAAGGATGTCTAAGGTTTTTGTAACACCAAAATGCCCCTTTAGTCCCCCTACTATGGGCTTCCCGAACTAGCAACTCCTTAATGGAACCCTTTGGCACACAAAACCTTGCTTTCCTAAACAAGAAACCATCATGCCTATAATATTTAGCAAATGAACATTTCTCACAAGCATGAAAAATATCCTCAAACTCCTCATCATCAACATACAAATTTTTCACAAATTTAAAACTAAGAAGTTTAGCATCCAATAAGTTTAGTAGTGCATACCTTCGAGATAGTGCATCTGCTACCACATTTTCCTTACCCTTTTTATATTGAATGACATATGGAAATATCCCAATAAACTCCATCCACCTTGCATACCTTTTGTTCAAGTTTTGTTGGCTCTTGAGGTGTTTAAGGATCTCATGATCGGTATGAATGACAAACTCTCTTGGCAAAAGGTAGTGTTGACAATATTCCAAGGTCCTCACTAAGGCATAAAGCTCTTTGTCATAGGTAGAATAGTTGAGGGCTACCCCGGACAATTTCTCACTAAAGTATGCAATGGGTTTTCTCTTGGGTCAATACTGCACCTATTTCCACTCCACTTGCATCACACTCTATCTCAAAAGCCTTCTCAAAATTGGGAAGAATAAGAATTTGAGTTTGGCTTAATTTGTCTTTAAGGGTTTGAAAGGCTTGTTGCTGGGCTTCTTCCCACCTAAATCCCACATTTTTCATTACTACTTCGGTTAGAGGGGCTGCTATAGTGCTAAAATTTTGGATAAACCTCCTGTAGAAGCTAGCTAGCCCATGGAAACTACGAACTTGGGTAATGGTGGTAGGGGTTGGCCAATTTCGGATGGCTTTCACTTTTCCCTCATCAACCTCAATCCCTTTGGCACTCACAACATACCCAAGGAACGTAATCTTCTCCAAACAAAAAGAGCATTTCTCAAGATTAGCATATAATCTCCCTCGTCGGAGAGCAACAAACACACTTTGAACATGATTTAAATAATCCACATATGATTTGTTATAAATCAATATATCATCAAAGTACACAACAACAAATTTTCCAATGAATTCCCTCAAAACATGGTACATTAGTCGCATAAAAGTACTAGGAGCATTAGACGATCCAAAGAGCATGACAAGTCATTCATACAACCCTTGTTTAGTTTTAAAAGTAGTTTTCCATTCATCCCATTCCGTTATTCTAATTTGGTGATAACTGGATTTCAAATCAATTTTTAAAAAAATGTATACACCAAATAGCTCATCAAGCAAGTTATCTAGCTTAGGAATGGGGTAGCGGTATTTTACCATTATATTGTTGATAGCACGACAATCCACGCACATACGCTATGTCCCATCTTTTTTGGGCACCAAGAGAACCGGAACCGTACATAGGTTTAGACTCTATCTCACATGTCCCTTCTCAAGCAATGCTTCCACTTGCTTTTGCAATTCCTTGGATTCCTCTAGATTACCTCTATATGCCGGTCGGTTGGGGATGACGGCTTCGGGTATAAAGTCGATTTGATGCTCAATTTTTCTCAATGGTGGTAGTCCTCTGGGCACCTTATTTGGGAAAACGTCTTCAAACTCTTGAAAAATAGCTACAATTTCATGAGGCAAAGATAATGTGAAATCATTAGTAGAAACATAAGAACCCTTACATAAAAGAAGTATAACCGGCTCCTTAGCTTCTATAGCCTCTATGACCTCACTATCTTTTGTAAAGAAATTCACTCTCTTTTTACCTCCCCTCTCTTGTCCTTGCTCACTCCTATCCTTGATTGTCAATGGCACTTGTTTGTTCATCCTTTCTCTCAACTCTTTTTCTTGCCTCTCATTTTCTTTCCTCTCAATTTCTTGCTTTTACTTAACTTCTTGTGCTCCCTTCTTTTTTTCTTTTTCCTTCATGATTCTTTGGTCTTTGCTCACCTCTCTAAGAGCCATGGGGGTGAGGGTAAACTTAGTTCTCTCCTTAAGTAGGGAAAAAGTATTCTTTCTCCCATAATGTTTTACATGTCTATCATATTGCCAAGGCCTCCCTAATAGTAAGTATCCCGCTAGCATGGGTACTACATCACATAGCACTCCATCCTTATACTTCCCCATTTCAAAAGACACCAACACTTGCTTTTTTATTCTCATTTTCCCACTATCATTCAACCATTGTAGTTTGCAGGGCTTGGGATGTCTGATCCAACTCATGTCCAATTCTTCAACCAAATCTGCACTAATCACATTAGTGCAACTCCTACTATCCACAATGACACTATAAGGGGTCTTGTTGACTAGACACCTAGTGTAGAAAATGTTCTCTCTTTGTTGGTGATCTTGATCCTCAATGGCTTGTGAACTCAAAGATCTTCTAGTAACTCCCACCAAGGAGTATTCTTGTCCAACAACTTCCCCCTCATCACTCTCCTCATCTCCATTTCCCTCTTGGTCTCCTTGGTATCTTTCTCCCTCTTCCTCTTCGTCGGTAAAGACCTCACCATAGGGATTAGTATACATTGCTCTCTTGCTTGGACACTCATGAGAAGTGTGTCCATATCTAAGGTACTTAAAACATTTGATATCTCTATTACTTTGTGGCCTCTCATGGTTTTCCCCTTATCCTTGTTCCATCCTTCCCTACGTTTCCAATCCTCCATAGGCTTCCATTCTTCCCTAGGTTTCCAAACTTCCTTAGGTTTGTTGAAGTCCCTTTGAAATGGCTTGGGGGCTTCATCCTTCTTAGTTAGCACCTTACTAGTTGTGTTGGGGTTTGGAAGTGCTGGTCTAGTAAATGCCCTTCCATTTATTTGCCTTTCAATCTTCATGGTGATATGTACCATATCCTCCAATCGATCATAGGGGTGCAATTCCACCAAATTAGCAATCTCCCTATTTAATCATCCCAAAAACCTTACTCTTGTTACTCTAGGATCTTCATGGATTTGAGCTCTCATCAACATGACTTCTATTTCCTTATGATAATATTCCACACTTTTGTTCCCTTACTTGAGTGATTGGAGCCTTTGGTAGAGATCATTATAGTAATAGTGTGGTATAAACCTTGTTCTCATCATATCTTTCAATAAATTTCAACTTGCCACGGTTTCCACTCCCATTTGCCGCCTTTGAGCACTAACTTGCTCCTATCATACCAAAGCATACTCCGAGAAACCCAAAATAGCCAACCTCACTTTTGACCTCTCACTATAAGTATAGATTTCTAGGAATATCTCCATCTTGCTTTCCCACTCAAAATAAGTTTCAGGGCCACTCTTGCCATAGAATGTGAGCACTTTCAATTTAATATGGCTCAACTCCCTTTCCACATCATTTCCTTCTCTCCTTCCTCCTCTATTACCCTATCCTCTATGTTGTTCCCCAAAGGCCTCAACATGTTCTCATTCATACCACTCTTCGACTCCCTCAAATTCTTTTTCTAGCCCCCTTAGATTGTTCCCTCCATTCCTTCTTTGTCATCTACCTCATCCTCCTCTCATCCCATGAACTCCCCCTCTCATAGAAGCTTGTTGGAACCCCTCAATTGAATGTTCGTCCCATTCTTCCCCTTGTTGGGCATGTAATGGAGGAGTGTGGGCATCACCATCCCTCATTCTAGGGTTAGGTGCTTCAAATCATTCTTGGCCCCTCCTTTGTGCAACGGTAGAAGATTGGCCAAGATGGTTTATCAACTCCCTTGTTAAATTTTGAAATTCGCTTTGCATAGTCCTCATCATGGCTTGCAATTCCTTATGCAATCCCCTAGCATCAATGGGTTCTTCTTGAGGTTTACTAGGTCCACTTGCGTTAGGCCTAGAGATCGCTTGTTCATGGACCATGGCGGTAGAGTATTTACTTGTCTATACCTGCAAAATAAGAGATTAGAAAGAAAAATCGATCCTTACTGCACTTCCTTGCGTGTTGGCTCTCAAGGTTGATCACTCCACCCTCGTGTTTACTCTTTTAGGCTCTTTTGATAATAAACTCTCCCTCTTGCCTTTTTCTCAACACTTAAGCCTTCTTATTCAATCCTAATTCTCTCCCCAATTGCTGAAGATTTAATCCAGCTAAGTGAATCACACAAATCAAAAGGAATTTCCAATTAGGGGGTCTTAGGGGAATTTCAACAAACACTTGTTGGGCACCTTCAAGCAATCAAGTTTTAAGCCAAGAATTTCAAGAAAAATGGACTCAATCAACTCAAGAGCAAGCACTAGACGCAAAAGGACACTTCTAAGCAAGAAACAAATAAGAATTATCAAGAACAACTAGAACTAAGATGATGAAGAACAAGATGATCACAAATGTGCAATAGAAAATTTGAGTTCAATGGACTTGGAATTCAATAATTGAATGATATACTAAGCCACAAAATTCCAAGGAATAAAAATCAAGAATCAAAGTTCCCAACTATAGCCAAAAACACTCTCATGAACATTTATCAAACACCTTGGCTGCAACCTCATCACTCAAGAGCAACCAGAATTTTCACTCATATTCAAGCCAAATTTCAACACAATCACAAGACAAATTTGTTCCCAAGGATTATAACAACATTAAGGAGCAATTTCCCAACAGCAAAATCAAGAAATAACAAAAATTTCAAGACCTTTTTGAAGCAATTTTCTGAGTTATGGGATTTTTTATTTTATTTTTTTCTCTTTTCTTCACTTTGTAGGGCTCCTTTTTCTTGTTTTCAAACTTTGATGGGAATCAAGCTTTTCCTTGCTCTGATACCAAACTCTTTGATATGAATCTTGTGATGGCTTTTCTTAGTGTTGTGGTGTTTTTGGTGGCTATGTGTTCAGTTCGAACAGAGGGAACCAAAATAAGGACTTTTCTTGTGACAAAAAGAGAAAGTAACCTAACTACCTACACTCTTTCAAACCCTTAAAGAACAAAGCCTCAAAGACTCTCAAGATGAGTAGAAAGTTCTACTATATTCTCACCTTAATCTCCTTGAAGCAACAAAAGCAAGCAAAAACAAATAGAATAGAGAAAATAGGCACCCAAGTATTGAATTTCAAACAAACCTTAGAAGAACAAAGCAACTAAGACCCATTCAAAGAAAACAACATTGGATTATCCAAAAGATTTATAGACTCTTACAAAAGGAGGACTAACCCTTAAACTTGGTCTAGAACAAGATGAACAATGAGGCTAGGGCCTCTCAAGATTCTCTCTCAAATTTGAATTAAAGTGAAGTGAATTGTCTTATCAAATCAATAAAGGTGCAATTTATACTAGCCTAACCCTAGCTAAGTAATCCCTGAGGTTTAATTATAGTTTAGGGTCAAAAGAAGTCTTTACAAACACTTAAAAGTGAAGAAAGTCGGAGAAAAGCATTAAAACGCAGAGCAATCGGTGATGGCCCAAGGGAAAGCTGGCGCCAGTTTGGGACATCAAGCCGACGCAAGTTTGGTTCTGTCTTCGGGCCGGTTCATATTTGCTTGAAATGTCATTTTGGACAGAATGGAGCCGGCACCGGTTTGGCTGCATGCAGCCAGCGCCGGCTGTCCTTTGCGAAGCCTCCCTTTGTCAAATTTCATCCCCTTTTGCTACCGGTTTGAGTTCTTGTTAGGGTCCCTCGTGGATAGCCATCAACACGAACTCTTGGCTAGCTTCTTCCACCTTTCAATCCTCCTTCGTCCTCAAGCATGGTTTGATGATCAATTGAAAATCATCTTGAAGCTTCTTGGTCCTCGCTCTTGTCATCGGTCCTTGTCCTTCATGATGAAGTGGAGTCTTATCAGAATACCTTCTATTCCCCTTTTTTTCTCTCATAGAAACCAACCATAAGAATTCTCAACTTACCTATCAATCTAGTAATGAGACTATGTGAATAATTATCTTTCTAAAACCAGTCGGCTTTCACTTTTTTTTCTAGCTTTTGAATTTTGAATACTCCAAGTTTCCCTCCCAATCTAACACCAAGACTTCAGCCAAGCAAAAGGCTAATTTTCCCCTAGTTTGTGCCAGCAAAACTTCCCTTTTTTCTTGTTTAAGCTGGTCAAAAATAGGGATAGGAATCAAGAAGAAGTCTCTTTAGTTGAGCAAACAAAATAATTCACTCTTCTTCTCCAAACAAGGAATGTTACAATATAACATTTTTGTCCAAATTAAAATTATTCCCATTGCCTTTCCTTCCTTCTTGCATAAACCACCTATACTAAATTAACAAGTGCATCTCGACCAAAGTTGCACGGCCTCAACTCTCCAAGCAACTAAAACAGCCCTCTTTCCCTAAGAAGACTCCTAATTTCTCCCCTCATCTTTTCACCCTCTCAACCGAAATACACATACTAAAACCATTCGGTCCCCCTAAAACTCCAACAAGATCAAAATAATCTTTTCCAACATATTGCTTCTCAAAAACCAAAACAACCTCATTCTCTCAACACACAACCGAAACACACTCCTCTCTCTCCTCTCTTGTCTACTTCACTCACTTCTATCCTTTCCATCTCATTATACAGTTGGCATATATATTCACCACCATTTGGCCTCACCATCTCCTCTCTATGCAAACTCTCCCTACACGATTACTCCCCTCTTTGCCAAGCAGTTGGTATTCTTCGTCAAATATCACCCCTCGGCTTCTACTTCATCTAGCAAGGTAAACTCCGTCCTCTTATTTTCTCTCTCAAATCCCTTCATTCCCTCTTTTTTTGTAATACAAATCGAGACAAGTATTATCTCAATTTCTCTTTCATGGCTTGATCTCCGTTGTTTGAGGCTAATCATGGTTGGACAACTCTTTCAAAGGGTACACCTATGGACTATTCAAAGCTGGATAAAATCTACCTTTTTCAACCACAAGTAACTCTTGGATCACTCTTTGCTCTGGTATTCTTAGTTATCTTATTAATGAAGGGCTGACAGATTCTCTACATTGTTTTACGTGATGAGGATGATTCCCTTTTGTATATGCTTCCCCTATAAACATATGAATAGTGGTTAAGATCTCCTTGATCATTTGTGTATATATGGGATTTAGATGACTATAAGCATGCCTACTACATATGTTTGATGTCGTAAGTAGCTTTATTTCTTGGAAGCATGGACTAAGTGACCTACTTTACTTTTATGAGTATTATAAAGGTAAGTTAGATCTTATAATTATGGTGAACATAATTTTATCTATTGCTAAGATTTGCTCTTTTAGTAGGTTGCTTTGGAGTATATGTTGCTTGCATCTTTTCTTATGATTTAAGTTGTTGATACATATAACTTGAGCGAGAGCATATAGGTGATAACGTTAAATTATCATGTTCAGGGCTTTGAGATCTAGTCCTGAAATAATGTTATGGAGGGGAAAATACTATAACTCGTATGAAGAGTTAGGACGATTGTAATTGTTGAATGTGTATGATTTAAGTTATACTATACTTATAGCTTATTTGAGCTACCTAGTGGTTGCAAATAAGGTGGGATCTATATCACGTGTATGTATAATTGATGTGTTATGAGTATGCAATTTGATTATAGATGATAATGCAAGAAAGATGAGGATGGTGTAGTATTGGGACTTGTTTGTAATGCACTTTAATTTTATAAGTGGGATATGTCGTAATTTAGATACTGCAATCTCTTGTTAGGTGAAGTTATGTTTCGAGACCCTACCACCTAGTAATTTGTTGTATCAAGTGATTCTAACATGTAAGTCCTTACATAACTTATTTTCGTAAATATTACACTGGTTTGCAAGTCAATGTTCAATATAATATTTTATTTTTAGAATTGCTCTCTTGATATGCCAACATGGACAAAACACAATTTTTGTGCACTAATTACTTTTAATCAAACTTATATTTTTAAAAATAAAATATATTTTTAAATATACTTTTGAATAGAATTTATACCATTCTATGGTTGTATGACCTCGCAATTCTAAATGTGTTTGTTTGAGAATATCCTTAATAGGATAGAGAATTGTTGAGTACTTAATTATGGTAGGCTTCTAATACTAGCATCTGAGAACTAGGACGAGTCTCTTGGTAAGTGGTGACCTTTGAGAGATGAACTCTCTTTGGATAGGGCGTCAGTACTAGTACGTCAGGCCAATCCGAGCTAGAAACCCAGTCCTGGTGGGATGGTTATCTGGAGATGGATGATCAGTAAGTTTGGATGGGAGAAGGAGAAGCATCCCACCCAGTGGGCTAATCACCCACTTCACTGTGATGCAAGGTTTCACAACGACCAGTCATGATACAAGGTTTTGTTAGTGTTGTACTCTAGAGATAATCACTTATATTTGGTATATTATACATTTGATTAATAATAAAAGAATTCTTTATCTTACAGTTCGCTTTATTTATTATTTTATACATATGTAATTGTTAGATAAAGTCCTAAATATAGCATTGCGTTAAGAAAATTATAATAGAGATCATGATATGAGATTTCTACGACACTAGATAATGTTTGTGCTTAAATTATCCCTAGTCATAGTATTAATGAGAGAGGACATCATTAATGTGTTAAGACTAATACGTGTTATACTTCCTGATTTGATCAGGTGGTGATTCTCACATTTGTGAGTATTATGATACTCAAAGTTAATATATGAATGCTTGTTACTTAAACAAGTACATTAGATGACCTAGCTACGAGAACATAAATAACTATTTAGTATTAGTGATAGATTCTCATTAATAGCAAATGTACAAGTATCCTTAAACTTGAGATCTCCAAGATACTTTGTTTGCTAAGCATTGTACTTTAATTCTAATCTCCGGAGTCCCAACAAGATCACCTATGGAATGGTATTGGGTACAACATGAAGTAAACGAAAGTAGTTGAGAAGATCAATAAAGAATTCACCACTCCTAATAGGAAGAGTGAATATCTAATGGCCACTCGTATGAATCATTACTTAAGAAGTCCCTGGTCAAGGAGACTATATATTGAAAAGAGGAAGCTACAAAAAAGGGGAGGCCTGACTGGCCTGAAGGGGGGATCGCCCTCTTTTAAATGCTTCAATTGTGGGGAAATGGGGCATAAGATTTTAAATTGCCCTTGCCCACGAAGGATAGGAGGATGGAATCATCCTAGAAACAATAGCCAAGGACAGAGGTCAGGATTTGGAAGAGGAAACCTAAGGCATGTCTCTACCTCTAAAACTGGACCCCCTCCCAAACCGCAAGTAAATGCTCGGGTGGTGCCATTGAAGAAGACAAATGATCAGACTGCAATGGTGGAAGGTACACTTCTCATTTTTTATCATAATGCTAAAATATTGGTAGATCTTGCTTCTATGCATTTTTGTTGCCAATTCATTTCTTGATTCTATGGGGATAAAAGGGGAATAAATTTCATAAGAAATGATTGTTAGTACCCCATTAGGAAAGCAAATAAATAGTGAGAAAATATATAGGAATTGTAGGGTCTTGGTAGGAGATAATGTTTTCGAAGGAGATTTGATAAGATTGCCCATAGAGGATTATGATGCTATTTTGGGCAAGGATTGGCTATTTCAGCATCATGCTCAAGTTGGTTGTAGACATAAGGTAGAACATTTCTATCGGTCTAGGAAATCTATATTGGAAACTATAGATGAGGTTGGAAGGAAAAGTAATGTTTTTGTATTGGGACTCAAGATTTGGAAGATGATTAGGAAAGAATACACAAGATACTTGACCTATGTAATTAATAAGCCAGAATAGGTTAAGAAGCTTGAAATTGTACCTATTGTGAATGAATATTTAGATGTTTTTCTAGCGAAATTGAAGGAATTGCCATCGAAAGGGGAAGTAGAATTTTCTGTTACTCTAGTGCTGTTGGTAGAACCAATTTCAAGGACCCCTTATAGAATGGCACCTACAAAATTGCAAGAGCTTGAGAAATAACTGCAGGAATTGATGGGGCGATGGTTTATTCGACCAAGTGCTTCACCATGGGGAGCATTTGTATTGTTTGTTAAGAAGAAAGATGAGTTATTATAGATGTGTGTAGATTATCGAGGACTGAATACAATGACGATAAATAATGAATATTCATTACTCATGGCTGATGAACTGCTCGATCAGTTGTAAGGAGCCAAATGTTTCTCGAAACTAGACTTAAAGCAAGAATATTACTAGGTCCAGATTTGGGAAGAACATATACCGAAGGTTGTATATAACAATCGATATGGATATTTTAAGTTTGTAGTAATGCCCTTTGGTGTTATTAATACCCTTGCCGTTTTTATGGACCTGATGTACCAAACATTTCAGTCGTACTTAGGTAATTTTGTGGTCATATTTATAGATAACATTCTGGTGTACTCCAAGTCCCTAAGGGCATGAGCAGTACCTTCAAAGAGTCTTAGGGAAGTTAAAAGAGACCAAATTGTATATGAAATTCAGTAAGTGTGAGTTTTGGTTGCAAGAAGTAGCATCCTTGGGACATGTGATATCTAAGGACGAGATTATAGTAGATCCTGCAAAAGTTGAAGCGGTGCTAGATTGAAAATGTCCTGAGATTGGCAAGATATTACCAAAGATTTATAAAGGAAACTCCCTAAGATAGTTTCACCTTTGACTCGACCCACCCAAAAAGAAGTTCCCTGTATTAAAACCAAGAAGCGTGAGAGAAATTTCTAGGAATTGAGAGAAAGAATACATTCTACTCATATTTTAATATTGCCAATGATGGAATCATTCATTACCAAGATTAGTATTGTATCTTGAAACAGTCTGCGATGAGACAAGATGTTTTAATGAAGGCACCCCAAAGTAAGAGTACTATCCATCCAGGAGCCATGAACGGCATATTAGTGGATCAACATGAAGAAGGATATCTCAGATTTTGTAGCTCGATGCTTAACTTGTTAATAAGTTGATAGCGCCTAAATTAGTCATATATTTCCTAGTTATTTGAGGCCATTTTGTGATACATTTTGTGCAATAGCTGGTCATATTCCTTCATATTTGAGATTTTACCCTTGAAAAGGTATTTTGTGCATTATTTTAGATTTTAGGGGTAAAATAAGGTAAAATTGTAGCGGAACAGAATAGAACCGGCGCCGGTTAGGAGCCAGAGGCGGTGTCAGCTGCAGTCTGGAAGAATTGGCACAAAAATCAAGAAAATCGGTGCACGAATGAAAAAGCAGAACACAATCGGTGCCAACCCTAGGCAGGACAGGCGGTGCCGGTTGTGCACTGGTACTGAGGCGATGCCTCGATTTTCATATACGTTTTTGGCAATTTCTAGAGTTTTAGTACTTTCTTACTTCTATTTGGCCAAAAACCCTAGATAGACGAATTTGGGCACTTCTAAAGCCTATAAATAGAGGAAAAACATAAGATTAAACATTGAATTCATGAATCAAAACACTAATCACTCAAAATTAATGAGGAATTCATCAAAATCAAGGAGGATTGTATAAGATGGTCTACGAATGAGGAAGAATGAGGCTTATCTATGAGTGCTTTCTTTTAACTTTGTTTTCTTTTCTTGAACAATGATGTACTAATTGTTTTATTGTAATTTGATATTATTTTCGGTACTCATGATTTTTAGAGTTATTTTGATCTTTTGATTAATTGATTATTATTCTTGGTATTTAATTACTTATACTGATTACGAGATTAATTTGTTATTTTTTCTATTAACTTGCTTTGAAAAGAGTTTAATTGCTAAGAATTGGGTAATTAAATGTTAATTGATGTCTGCCAAGATATGGATTCATTGGTTGATTTCATGTTTTAAATTTGCCTAGATATGAAAATTTAATCAATGATTGTGTTTAATGCATCTTTTGGGTGAATTAGTTAAGACAAGATATGTATTGCTAATTTGTCTAGAAGATAGTGATTTCCTGGATTGGAAAAGAAGTGAATCTATCTAATCCTTCATGATGCCAAGAGAATGATTAGTTATGATAATGATTGGGTACTTTAAAGTCATGTTTGTCAAAATAATAGTTTGAGTTACATAATTCTCCATCTTTGACATGTATATTTTTTTTATTTTATTTTCCTTTTCATTCTTTTTCACTTTATTGAGTTGGTTTGAAAAAAAAAAGTGATTAAAGCATACTTATTCCTTGATTATCGACACTCGTTTTAAACCCTATGCTATGCTTAATTATGAGTACGTTTGCTTATATGTATTATTTAGGGTTAACATTTTAATTTAAACTTGATTGAAAATGTGCTTATTTTTATATGATTTTTATACCCAAATTCATACACATCAAGTTTTTGGCACTGTTGCCGAGAAACAATATCATGAAATCTTAAATTTTGTTGATTTAACCATGTAAATATGTATATAGGTAAATATGTAAATATGTAAATTTGTACAATTGTTCTTTTTACAAAAATGTGCCATCTTTTGTATCTTGTGTATCTTTGTAATATAATTTATTAACAATGCTTTACAAAAAGGTGCCATCTTTTGTGTATTTTTCTTTTTAGGTACTTCAACAATGCTCCTTTCTACTGGAATTCGACCTATTTGTAGAAGAATGCACAATGAATGGAAGTATTTTCTTTCTTCTCTTTTTCCCGTTATTTTTGGTCCTGTGACAATATCTCATTGCTCTATTTGTTTGGCCATTGAGGATAATATCTAGTTTAAGTGTGGGGGAGTGGTTAGAATGGAGAGTCTTCTATACTTCTATGCTGCATTCTTCTATACTTTATTCTTCTTGAAATCCTTTTGAGCAAATTTTTCAAAATTTTTCTGATTTTTTTGAGTTTTCATGATGTTTTTTTAATGCGTGTCTTTGTGCTAGATCATAGAGCATATGTTCTATATCATTTGTAGCTTAGGCATGACTTTTTGCACGTACTTGGACTAAGTAGTTCTTGACCAAATGCTTTATATTGTTCTTAAACCTATTTTTTTGCTAAAATTCATTGAGCATTTTAGAACTAACTTGAATACCTCTCGAGGCGAAATAAGAAAGACATTCATGATTTAACTTAGGGTCGACAATAATAGGCCTTCTTTGGATAGTTTGAGCTTTTTAAGCCTACCTATTTTATATTATCTCTAGTACCTATTTTAAGCCTAAATTGCTAATTTCTTTCTTAAAATCTGTTATCATACTTTGTCCATTACTTCTTTCTAAGAGTTTGATTTACCTTCCAAATATTTGATTGCTCTTGATGGATAAAAGTACAAGTAGAAGAATTGTAAAGGAAATGCTTGTGTAAATGTCATGGCTTGTTACTTTCAGTCATGCGTTATATGTTGAGTTGGAATTGTGAAAGGAGAAAAGAAAAAGAAAAAGAAAGATTGAGAAAAAAATAAAAAGCTACTAGAAAATGTTGAAAGGAAAAAAACTGAGAAACAAACAAAAGCAATATTTGAAAAGAAGAGAAAAAGCAACAAACAAAAGCAGCATTTGAAAAGAAAAGAAGAGCATAGGAAGAATGTTGGTTGAGTTGAAATAAGAATTGCTTAAATTTTAATGATCTTATGCAATATGATTGAGGAGTTGAGAACTGATTGATGAAAAGAATGCAAGATTGCTTGAACTGTGCTATGATTGCTATACAAGGTTTTGGGTCTTTGATTGGTTTTGTGATAGGAGAGCAAGAAAAGTTTGGAATCTATTGGTATATTTTGTTTATCCTTTTCTTATAAACTCTTATCTTCTTTGATATTTGATTTTCCTATATCCTTCGTTTGACAGCTATATTACAAACCTTTTAGCCTTACATTACAAGCTTAAAAGTCCTACTTAACCTAAGTAGAATCATCATATGTCTTAGATTAGTGGAGAGAGTGTATGAAAAGTAAACCTATGGAATGCATATTTTCGTTGAACTAAATTCTTTCCAATGGTTTGAGAATGATGTTAAGTATTGGGATGGTTCTACTAGTCATTCTTCACCTACACAAGTCTTGCATTTGTTATGAAAGGTATAGTAGCATATGTTGTGTTATCTTGAATAAAGAAAGCATTGAAAATATTATTTTGAAATAGATTGAGTGATTTTGTGAAAACTTGTGTTTTTCTACTTGTCTTTGATACTTTGCTTGAGGACAAGCAAAGAGCTAAGTGTGGGAGAATGTGATAAGGACTAAATTAGTCATATATTTCCTAGTTATTTGAGGCCATTGTGTGATACGTTTTGTGTAATAACTGGTCATATTCCTTCATATTTGAGATTTATCCTTGGAAAGATATTTTGTGCATTATTTCATATTTTAGGGGTAAAATAAGGTAAAATCGTCGCGGAACAGAACAGAACTGGTGCCAGTTAAGAGCCAGAGGCAGCGCCGGCTACAGTCTAGAAGAATTGGCGCAAAAATAAAAAAAAAAATTGACGAATAGACGGAGAAGCAGAACACAATTGGTGCCAGCCCTAGGTAAGACAGGCAACACAGGTTGTGCACTAGTACTAATGCGTGCCTCGATTTTTGTGTGCATTTTTTACAATTTTCAGAGTTTTAGTACTTTCCTACTTCTATTCAGCCAGAAACCCTAGATGGACAATTTAGGCACTTCTAAAGCCTATAAATAGAGGAAAAACACAAGATTAAACAATGAATTCACATATCAAAACATAAATCACTCAAAATTAAGGAGGAATTCATCAAAATCAAGGAGGGTTGTACAAGAGGGTCTACGAAGGAGGAAGAATTGAGGCTTGTTTATGAGTGCTTTCTTTTAACCTTATTTTCTTTTCTTGAACAATGATTTATTAATTTTTTTTATCGTAATTTGACATTGTTTTCGATATTCATGATTTTTAGACTTACTTTGATCTTTTAATTAATTGATTATTATTCTTGGTATTTAATTCCTTATGCTGATTACGAGATCAATTTGTTATTTTTTCTATTAACTTTCTTGAAAAAGGGGTTGATGGTGGTCTCAATTCATTAATTTCATATTTGTTGTCTCTTAACTTGCTTAGAAAATGGGGTTAATTGCTAAGAATTAGATAATTAAAGGTTAATTGATGTCTGCCAAGATATGAATTCATTGGTTGATTTCATGTTTTAAATTTGCCAGGATATGGAAATTTAATCAAGGATTGTGTTTAATGCATCTTTTGGGTGAATTAGTTAAGACAGGATATGTATTGTTAATTTGTCTAGAAGATAGTGATTTCCTGGATTGGAAAAGATGTGAATCTATCTTAATCCTTCATGATGCCAAGAGAATGATTAGTTATGATAATGATTGGGTACTTTAAAGTCATATTTGTTAAAATAATAGTTTGAGTTACATAATTCTCCATCCTTGACATGTATATTTATTTTATTTTATTTTCCTTTTCATTCTTTTTCACTTTATTGAGTCGATTAAACAATAAAAGAAAAGTGATTAAGGCATACTTGTTCTTTGAGGATCGACACTCATTTTAAACCCTATGCTATGCTTAATGATGAGTACACTTACTCATATGTGTAATTTGGGGTTAATGTTTTAATTTAAACTTGATTCGAAATGTGCTTATTTTTATATGATTTTTATACCCAAATTCATACACATCACAAGTGAAAGCCGATCAGCAATGGCCTGAAGGGTTATTGCAACCATCACCAACTCTATCATGGAACTAGAGTGGAATTACTATAGATTTCATTATAGGACAACATTAAAGTTCAGTACAGCGGTGCACCCACAAACGAATAGACAAACTAAATGAGTGAACAAAGTTTTGAAAGATATGTTG
The DNA here is from genome assembly GCA_026120185.1 of Voacanga thouarsii. Classification (NCBI taxonomy): domain Eukaryota; kingdom Viridiplantae; phylum Streptophyta; class Magnoliopsida; order Gentianales; family Apocynaceae; genus Voacanga; species Voacanga thouarsii. The sequence continues at coordinate 838,955 of JANUWF010001151.1, forward strand.
CGAGCTTACGCTTTAAATTTTGGAACTAAATGGATTGATAATTTAGCATGTACAGAATTTACCTACAATAATAGTTATCAGTCAACTATCAAAATGACCCTGTCTGAAGCTTTATATCGAAGAAAATGTCGGTCCCTTTTATATTAGGAAATTTTAGGACAAAGAATAGGTGAACAAGATTCTTTTGAATTTAAAAAGGGTCTGATAAATTGTAGAGATGATCAAAACCAAGTTAGAAGTAGTGCAAAGCAGACACACAAAAAAAAGGAGGTATACAGATCGACATGGGAGAGATTTGAAATTACTGAAGGGGATTATGTATTCTTGAAGTTGGCTCCACAATGACAGTTAGGAATTAAAGAGTAAGAAAAGAAATTGGCATTTAGGTACGTTGAACCATTTCTTATTGTTAAAAGGATCGGGAAAGTAGCCTTTCGATTGGAGTTACCAGTGGAATTTCAAGTTATTCACAGCATGTCTTATGTATCCTAATTTCGAAAGTTGGTAGCTGATCCTCCCTACATTTTGAATAAAGAATCCATTGAGATGACTCTAAGCTTGAAAAATAAGAAAAAGCCTATTAAGATCTTGGAACATACTGAAAAGGAATTGCGGAATAAGAAAATTCCACTTGTACAAGTATCGTGGAACCATCATCCTGTACAAGATGCAACTTGAGAAAATGAAAGTGAAGATGTTGAAAAAGTACCCAAAACTATTCTAAGTGTAAACCAATTTCGTGGACGAAATTTTTTGTAATGAGGGAAACATGTAATATCCCACCTTTTACTTTCGAATGGCTACTATTTGTAATAGGATGAGAATTTGTATCAATGACCAGAACAAAAATTGATCGGTGTAATGAGACGAATATTTTGATATGATAATATTTGGGCAAAACATGGATGTAATTATTGGATTTGTTTTACTCGTACCCTAAATCTTTGAAAAGATATTATTATTAATAAAATAAGAATTTGAGGGTACGTTGAGAAGAGAAATTGATCAATACGATAAAACACACGTTTTGGTGTGAATTATGCTACCCGGGGTATCGGGGGCATTTTCGTCATTTCGACTATGCCCATGACTTTGACCTTAAATTTGACCAAATAAAGAAGGAATTGAATAATTTAAGTATTGCCAATGGATTCAGTGGAATTTTTGGAGTTAAATGGTGAAGTAAAATATTTTTCCATTCCGGATCCGATTTTGATTACTTTTGAAGAAAATTCTAAAGTGCGGTCAACATTAAGACAAGCGGCGTAATATGATTGGAGGATGAAAACAAATGTCAAAATACCATTGGGGAAGTAAGATATTTGTGGGATCATTTTATTTTAAAAGCTTATTGAATAAGATTATTAATTAAGGAAATTAATTAAATCAACTAATAGGAAAATGGTTGAAAATTGGATAGCCCACAAAGGTTGACTTTGTGACCAATCTTGGTCATAATTTGGACAAAGAAGTCCAAGAAAGTGGCGGTGGAAAATGGCTAAAGAAGAGACTGAATTTTGCTACAATGAAGGAAGAAAAAAAAGGAGAAAATAAAAGAAAAATATGAGATTTTGCAAAAACTTTCAAAGGAAGATTTTAACCATTTAATGAATCACTTGACCATGTGATTTTGGTCATGAGAATGGCGGTGGAAGTAGTATTTTAACAGCTAAAAATGGACACCAAGTATAAGAAAGAAGAAAGAACGAAGAGAGGAAGAAAAAGGAAAGAAAAGCTCAAGAAAATTGAGAGAAAAAGAAAAAAAAGGGAGAAAGCATTCCAAGAAGAGAAAAAGGATGGAACTTGGAGAATTTTCAGCCTAGAGCTATCGATAAACAAGGTAAAAGTCTATGTTTCATGAATTAAAGTTGAAGCATAAAGAATAAGGATTGTTTTGATATGAATTTTATTGAGAAAATTCATATGAATTGTGATTTATGTTTAGAAAATGTCTATGTTTTGGGGTTGTTGTATTTGCTGTGCATGGTGGCGCATTTGGAGGCATGTATGCTGTGTTTTATATGATGTTTGAAGGTGTTTTGAAGATAGTTTAAAGAGTTGTTCATGGCTACTAGAATGGAAGAAGGAAATAAGATAACAAATGCTATAATTGTTGAAGAAAATGGAATATTGTTGTTATTATTCAAAGTTGTTAGTTTTGTAGTCGTTTAAACATGAAAGATACTGATTTTGCATGACTGGAATCAAGAAGGATTATATGATGTTTAGATGGTAAACAAAGGATTGTAATGATTAAACGACTTATGTATGAGATAGGAAAGAAAAGAGAATGGATTAAGTGAAGGAAAGGAACAAACAGAAATTCTATTTTGGAAGAATTTTGTGCAGCTCTGAAGAGGTAATATACTAAACAATATGGCTGGTTGTTTTGGAACCTAATAACCTGAAACTTGTAGCTAAATGCCTTAGTATCATTTTGCGACCAATTTTGCATGATTTGGAGTTGTGAATAAAAAATTATAATATAAATACCAAAAGTTGTCATTTCAGTTACGGGAATGAAGTATTGAGATATTATGGACAAAATTGAATGAAACAAAAAGGGAAATGAGTATTTTGTGAATTGGAAATCATCAAGGTCTTGAGGACATTTTGAAATTACTTTGGCATCAATCGGAGTTGTAAGTTGAAAGTTATGTCCAAAACAAAATCATGTGTCAAAGCAGCAAAATTCCTGAATTTTGCTTAGAAAATGGTTGAACTTAAGAATGGTTAATTATGTGATTTTGGATGAAGCAAATGGGAAATATGAAGTGAATCCCTTGTATATGAAGGGATAAAGGATGTGGAGAAAGAAAAATGAAAGAATCGAACAAACGATGAAAAAATGACAAGAACGGAAATTGAACATTTTCCTTGACCGTTGGCCCCCGTCGGCTAAACGTCAATTGGACATCGGCTACCTGTCGGCTATTTTTCGGCCGAATATGATTTGACCTAAATATGATGTTTGGTGTAGGTTTGTCAGTAAACGGCCAACGAAACGTTAAAAATGGTAGAAACGATGGTTGAACAACCGTAAACGGAAAGAGTTTAGTTAGGACACGAGGTGAGTCCTTTTGATTTCTAAAACCTTTTGAAAGCTAATATGCTTCACTTTTCCATGAAATGCTGTGTTTTATACCATTTTAGAAATCCCTAAATATGTTTAAGGTTTATTTGAGCAATAATTATTTTTTGCCATTTTGGGCTCGATTGAACATTATAATTGTCTTGGAAACCTTACTGGATGATTAAAGTATGAATTTTGTGAATTTAGTCCTTTTTGGATTAAATATTTGGGATTTTCAGAAAATGCTAAACTTTAGAATCAGGTATTCATAAATTGATCAGAATGCCCTTATTGGAACTTTTTATGAAAATATGTTTGGAAACTTTGAATTTAGTCCCCTTTTGAGATTAGAATTCTAGATTTCTTGAAATGAGTTCTTTTTGAAATTGGGTATTTGGAAAAGGATCCAAATGCCCTTATTGGAATGTTTTAGGAAAACCTTTGGAATCGGGTATTCGGTAAATAATCGAAATATCCTTATTGGAACTCTTATGAACTTTTTTCAAATCGGGTAAGGGTAAAATGACCCGAATACCATCGAAAAGTCTTCTAGAATCGAGCATGAGTAAAATGACCTGAATGCCCTTAGAAAATGACTTTTGTGATTGAGTATAGGAAAAACGACCTGAGTACTCTTGGAAACATGTTTTGATGTCTGGACAGAACTCTTTATCCTGTTTCAATATGATTTTGGAAAATGATCTCTCGTGATGAGATTGACTTTTGGAAAATGATGTTTTGATTCCTGAAGTTGTTTTATTAGCCTGATGTGCCATGGAACGAATTGATTAGCTCTGCAAAGCCTATTTGAATGATGATCTGACTTGCGAGACAGTATGATCAAATTCTGGAAAATGTTGATTTTCCCTAAAACTGTTTTGATTTGAAAGTCCTATGAGTTCAGATAACCCTCTGGCCTGATTAGTCAAACGGGATTGGTATTGTTAACGTTTAGTACTCAATAAGGACTTTGATCTTTGTACTAGCTCATATTAAAAATAGATGACCCCAAGTAACCTAGCTAGTTTGGGGGATTGTCTTACTCCAAACAGGGCAACAGGACATTGAGATGAGTCGTTCTGGCTAGCCGTTTAGCACCTAACAATTAGGGATGGCAATTTCCCCGCTTAAACCGGGGACCCGGCCCGGCCCGGCCCAGTTGAGCCGGGGATTCCCCGATTTAAGCGAGGATGGGCCGGGGATGGGCTTCATTCCTCAACCCACCAACCGGGGACGGGGATTGCATGATCCCCGCCCCGACCCGCTTTACATATATTATATAAAGAAATATATATATATATATATATCCACACACACATACACACACACATATATATAGGTGAATTATACTTGTGTTGTATATGTATATATATATTATATAAATTATATATATACATATATATATTATATGTATACATACCAATATATATATATATATATATTATATAAATTATAGGTAGATTATAGATGCATGTAAAGGTAGATTATATATGTATATAAAATAAAATAGAAAAGAAGAGGAAAAATAAAAAAGAAAAAAATTATTAAATTTACTCTTACTAATCTAGTGATATGATAAATATGTGAATTATTGGAAATCACTACAAAAGTTTTCTATATGATTAAAAAATCTTGAATAAAAATATATTGGAGGCAAAAAAAAATTTAAATCTTTATAATTATTTCCGGGCCCAAATGGGCCCCTGCTTCCCCGCTTTCCCGGGCCAGGACCGGGGATTGTTTTGTCCCCGACGGGCCGGGGGCGGGGATCCCCGCCTTTCTCCATAGCAGGGACGGGCCAGGGATGGGGATACAGGGGCATATGCGGGGACGGGGCCGGGATTTCTATTCCCCGGCCCGGCCTGGCCCCATTGCCATCCCTACTGACAATTGTCGTGTCTTTGGGCGCTTCTTGATTTTAAGTCATTCGCTAGATGCTAGGCGGAGACACTCAGCGCATTTGATTTCTTGCTGCCTCGATGGTGATTGACATCAGGATTGGGACCCCTGGTTTACGATAACAAGTAAAAGATTTTCCAGTAATGCATGAATTGAGTACTGTAGGCTACAGTCTCAGTACGATGACACGTTACAAGTTGATGTTCTTATCCAGCGACACACGGATTGAGTATTGGAGGCTGCGGCCTTAATATGATGACACAGTGCAAGTCGGTGTACTCATCTGGGAATGCACGGTTGAGAGCTGTAAGGCGAAGACCTTGGCACAATAAGATCATGATGCCGAAGTGAAACCTTGTGAGCTTTGTATACAGGCCGACCTTCTGTTGGAGAAGTGAATGTGATTTGGAAATTGGGGCAATGTTTTAAAATTGAAATACAGTTTTTCAAAAATGATTGAGTTATGAATAAACTCTTCATTAAAGAGTTTTGGAATTGTTTCCAGTAAACAAATGATATGCTATTCCACAAAAATTTTATGTACTCTGTCTCTTTGATAAAGCACTAGCACACACGGGACTCATTGGGTGATTTTTCACTCACACGTGTCTTTCATCTCACCTTTTTGTAGGATCCGGAGTTGAGCAAACCTATGGATAGAGGACGATACCACAGTGACAACAGAATAGGTCCGAACCTTTCCCTTTTGGATAATGTACCTTATTACCAATGTTGAATGGAAATTTTCATGTATGAGATTATTTATTATATATGTGCGCATAACCATCGGTATGGGTTGTTGTATGGATGTGGACATTACATACTCTATTAGTTTTTTTTCGTTATAAAGACCCCTTGTCTGGGTAACTGGACGGGGCGACACCCGGTGTTGATATGCTTCCACTATTACCTTTAGTAGGGGTGTTATACTTTATACACTTTTTAGACATAATTTACATCTTTGTGTTGGAAACTTGATTTATATGTCTAAAAAGGTGCTACAGAAGGGGGCTCATGCATTTGCATTCATTGCAACTAATATTTTTCATGAACCCTCCATTTTTTAAAACCCTCTCTTATTTCTGCTTTCATCATACCTACCTTTTTCAATGAGGATTAATTTTTTTTACAAAGGTTTAATGAGGAAGCATAATGAGTGGAAAGAGTTTGTATCTTTGTTTTGTGTTTGAAGTTGTTAGGTGTTATTTCTTTTAAATAAGAAAAATATTTTCCATCTTAAGTATGAGGGAGTGAGTTGTGTCTTTTTTTTGCTTTGTTAGGATTTTTATTAGTATTTTTCTTTATTTTGTTTTCTTTTATTTAGGTATGTCTTTATTTTGTTATTATTTTTCTTGTGCTTTTATTTGTGTTTTCATTTGTAGGTTGGAATAAAGTCCTCTTGGACAAGCTCTTCTCTCTATTCCAAGTTTAATATTTATTGGATCTCTATTGCACTTCGGAAGTATTGCTTAACTTTAGCCCTCTTTATTATTTTTAGTCCATTTGGAGATGCTTTCTTGTGTTAATTTTTTGCCAATAAAGACATTGTCCAATTTAAGTATGGGGAAGTGGTTTGGTGATATTCTTTGTCTAAGTTTTTATCAATCATCTTGGTGTTTTCTTGGAATTGAGCTATTTGGAAAATTTTAAAAATTTGAAATTTTAAAAAACCAATTTTGTTGCAATTTCCTTGAAAATTTTGAAATTTTGACAAATTTGAAGATTTGGAGATTTTGGAGCTAAACTGAGCTTATTTGTTAATAATGAAGTTTTGATTTTCTTTTTAACTTTGGATATAGATTTGTCATTCATTATGATTGGATTTTTATTTAAAAGGTAAACTTATGTATTAAGTTGGATTTTACTAAGTCTTGAAAATTTATGTTAACCTTCGTTATAATTGGTATTTGAGTTTTGTTTTATTCTTTGAGTTTTGTTGACTAATTCCTATATCATAGGTTTAAAATTTACTTGACTTTGAGTTGTGAATAAGGAATATGAGGAAATTGAAAAACAATGAGTGAAAAAAAAAATCATTGTTATGGGAGATAAAAAAAATTGAGTTGAAAAAAAATAGATTTTATCTTTGAAAGAAAAAAAAAAAGAACTTTTGATGAAAAATGGGTTAATATGGAGAGAAGTAGCAAGTATTATTCAGTGCACTCTCTTGACGCTATCCCGAAAGTAAAAAAAGCAAGGAAAATTTTGTTAAAAAATGATAATGACTATAAGGGGTCCAATACGGTGCGTAAAGAGAAAATCCATTCACTTAAGGCTATCAATTTCCTAAGTTATTCAAAAAAAAAAAAAAAAGTGGAGTGTTTTCCTTATTTCACTAACTTTAGTTGTGTAAATATGAGTTTATAATGTCCGAATTGATTAACTGGCTTAACTTGTATAGCTTATGTTATCTATGTTTTTGCTTGAGGGGTGTGATGATTTTCTTGTGCTGGATATGAACTTGTTAATTTAACTTTGATGGCCTTGGGATTGTTTGATTTAATACATGAGTTTGAAAGGTTTTGAAATGGTTGAGTGAATGACGAATTTACGTTTAAGGTTGGAAGAATGTTATATTTTCATTATAGATGAATTTTCTAAGGAAAAATTTGCTAAATTGTTTTATCTTGTTCTAAATGCTTAGTGTCTAATTCTTATTTGTTTGAGGATAAGCAAAGCTTTAGTGTGGGGGAATTAATACGGACTAAATTTACCTATATTTTTCTAGTTATTTGAGATTCTTTTGTAATACTTTTGATGTAATAACTACTCATATTCTATCCTATTTGATATTTTACCTTTGGAAAGATATTTGGATGATTTTATGCAGAATTGGATGAAAAAAAGAGCAAAAACATTGGCCGAATAGAGCACGGCAAGCGCCAGCAGTGGAGAGCACAACTTGTGCCAGCCTTTCACTGGGAGAAGGTGCTAGCATGGAGGCATGGTTGATGCCGGCTCCAAGACATGGCTAGCACAGGCCATGCGCTGACTAAAGGCGATGAGTTTCCTTTTCCAATTAGATTTTGGGAATTTCAATTGGATTCTTTTGAAAACTCTTTCAACTACAGAAAATGACTCTTGTAAGAACTTTTTGGCAATTAGAACTCCTATATATACAAGAGAATAACATTGTACAAATTAGTTTTCATAGTTTTTAATTCTTCAATGTAATATCTTTAGAAAACTCCTAGAGACACACCAAAATTTAGGAGGATCAAGGGGAATCCTTGGAGAGGAAGAGGAGGAAGAAAGGATCTTGCTTGTTTATGAGTGACTTCATTTCCTTTTCTTTGTAATTTATTACCAATTTGATATTAATATTTTAATTGTCTTTAGATGATATTCTTTTGGATTCATGATTTTGTATTGATTTTAGTTCTTTGATCAATTTATTACTATTCTTGGTATTTGATTACTTGAGCATAATATCTTGTTAGATTGATTAGTTCTCTTCTAATTAACTTGCAAAATGGTGTAGGGAGAGAATGGCCAACTAATTAATCCAATACTAGTTATTCTTAATTTGCTTGCAAAAGAGGTTAAGGATAAAGACTAAGTAATCAAAAATTAGTTAATGATTGCTAGAATATAGATTCATTGACTAATTTCATACTTTAAGTCACCTAGAATATAGGGATTTATATAATGATTAATTTTAATGTATCTTTTGAGTAAGACTAGTGAGATAGAATATATCCATTTAGTTACTTAGAAGATAGGGAATCACATATTACAAACGAAGTGGTTCTAATTTATTCCTTCAAGATGCTAAGATAATAATTAATTGAGAGAATTGTTAGTCAATCATTATTGTGTATTCAAAGATTTCTATCTTTTTACATGTCTTTTCTCCTTGTTCTCACTCCTTGATTATCCTTGTGACTTTTCTTGTGTGACTTGATTTTCTCTAGTATATTAGGTTAGTGTTTTATTTATCTCTTGTTATTTTATTAGCTAAACAATAAAGATTTGGGTAAAGTAAGTAGGAGCCTAAGTTCCTGTGGATTCAATACTTGCTATTCCCTATACTATATGATGGGTATGTTTTTCTGTATGTGTGGTTTTAGTGATTAGCATTTTAATTAAAACTTGATTGATTGTGGACTTTGTTGGTAATATTTTCTACACTAAAAACACGCATCAATTACAACCTTCAGAGATAAAATTTTTATTTCCTAGCTAAAAGTGATGGCTTTTGCTGTGAAATAAGTTCATTAGCGAGGAAAATCTAAGTTTCTTTACTAATGATGCACCATCTTCGACGAAAATACATTTCCTAACTAAATTTTCCTTATCAGTGACGAAAATTAATTTTCTAGCTAAAAATGTTAACTTTCACCACTATTAAATATATCTTTAGTGACAAAATTTGTATTTCCTTGCTAATACCTGTCCTTAAATTTTTAAATATTTACAACCTGACCACAAAAATTTTAGAAATTAGTCTTTAAATTTTGTTTAATGTTAAAACAATCCCAAAATATTATAAATTGGTCCCTAACTTTTGAAATATTTATAATCTAACCTCAAAAAATTTTATAAATTGGTCCCTAAATTTTTAAAAATTTATAAGTTAACTCCAAAAACTTTGCAAATTAGTTTTTAAATTTTATATAATCACAAAATGACCTCAAAAATTTTCCAAATTTATCTCTAAATTTTGAAATATTTACAATATAATTTTTAAAAAGTTTACAAACAAGTCTCTAAATTTTTAGATTTTTACAATATATGTTGCATGTGTATGTGTGTGTGTATATATATATACACACAACACACACACACACACATATTTATAAAAAATATATACACACACACATATATAAAAAACATATATGCAAACATATATACATATATATGCATATATAAATATCTCTATCTATATATATATACACACACACACACACACACATATTTTATATGTATGAGTTGTGTGTGTGTGTGTATGTATGTATGTATAGATATGTGTGTGTGTGTGTGTGTGTGTGTCCAGACACACATTTATGCGTGCACACACACACACACACACACAATATATATATATATATATATTGTGTGTGTGTGTGTGTGTGTTGTATAGATATAACACAAAATCCTTCAATAATAATTCAAATTATATCCAATTGCTGTCAAATTTGGTCGTGATACTTTTTTTTAGTAATTTTAATAAATCTAATAATTTTATCATTAATTTGATATGCTTATCTTTGCAAAATGCGTTAGATTTGGGCTTTTATATAGAAATTAGGCTAGATTATGTGGTAAAAAATATATCCGATTACTTTCAAATTTGGTCATAATACTTTTTAACCAATTTTAACAAATCTAACGATTATATCATAAATTTGATATGTTTATGTTTATAAATTCAGTAGATTGTAGAATCTTATATAGAGATTATACCTAGATTATGTGGCAAAATATATCTAATTACCTTCCAAATTTGGTCATAATATTTTTTAACACTTTTTAACATATCTAATTGTTAGATCATTAATTTCATTGCTTGTAATTATAAATTCGTTAGATTTTGGACTCTTTTATAGATATTATGCTTGATTTTGTTACAAAATATGTCTGATATTTTTTATTAATTTTAACAAATCTAATGGTTTGATCATCAATTTGATATGCTTATCTTTATAAATGCGTTAGATTTTGAGATTTTATATAGAGATGATACTAGATTATGTAGCAAACCTTCAAATTTGGTCATAATATATATATATATATATATATATATACTTTTTTAGTAATTTTAACAAATCTTACGGTTGGATCGTCAATTTGATATCTTACTTTTGTAAACGCGTTAGGTTTTTGGCTTTTATATAGAGATTATATTATATTATATGGCAAAATATATTCGATTACCTTCAAATTTGGTCATAATACTTTTTTTTTAAAGCAATTTTAACGAATCTAACAGTTGGATTGTCAACTTGATATGTTTGTCTCTGAAAACGCGTTAGGCTTTGGGCTTTTATAGAGAAAATATTCTATATGATGCGACAAAATATATCTGAATACCTTCAAATTTGGTCATAATACTTTTTTTTTTAACAATTTTAACAAATTTAATGCGTAGATCATCAATTTGATATACTTATTTTTGTAAATGTATTAGATTTTGGGCTTTTATATATAGATTAAGACTATACAAGAAAATATATTCGATTACCTTCAAATTTAATTATAATACCTTTTTTTAGTAATTTTAATAAATCTAATGGTTGGATCATCAATTTGATGCACTCATTTTTGTAAACACGTTAGGTTTTGGGCTTCTATATAGAGATTATGTTAGATTTTGTGGTAAAATATATTTCAGTTCCTTCAAATTTTGTCGTAATAGATTTTTTAGTAAGTTTAACAAATCTAATGTTTGGATAATCAATTTGATATGCTTATCTTTATAAAAGCATTAGGTTTGGGGCTTTTATATAGAGATTGTGTTATTTGATTGTAATATTTTTTTTAGCAATTTTAACAAATCTAAAAGCCAGTTCATCAATTTGATATGCTCATCTTTGTAAACGTCTTAAGTTTTGGGCTTTTATATAGAGATTTTTCTTGATTTTGTGACAAAATATATTCAATCACTTTCAAATTTAGTCATAATACTTTTTTTATTAATTTTAAAAAAATCTAATAGTTGAATCATAAATTTGATATGTTTGTCTTTGTAATCGCATTAGATTTTTGGCTTTTATGTATAGATTATGCTAGATTATATGGCAAAATATATCCGATTACCTTCAAATTTTGTTATAATATATATATATTTTTTAGTAATTTTAATAAGTCTATCGGTTGGATCGTTATTTTTTAAATATTTATGATATGACCCCAAAAATTCTAAATTAGTTCTTAAATTTTTAAATATTTATAATATGACCCCCAAAACTTTTGCAAATTATTCCCATATATATACACACATATGTATACGTGTGTGTGTATGTGTGTGTGTGTGTGTGTATATTTATATATATATGTATGTATATTATACATATATATATATATTTGAAATAGATAATGAATAGATTAGTTATCATTTAAATTATCCAAATGTACATAGATGTCCAAATTACCGCATATTATTGAATAATATGTATTGAAAGTAAATTTAATATGATTATATATGGTTTGTTCTATACATATATCTATGTGCATTTGTGCGCATATGTGCGTGTTGTGTATATATATGCATGTGCTGTATATATGTATATATGTGTGTGTATATATATTTATATGTATGTATGTGTATATATATTTGTATGTATGTGATGTATGTATGTGTGTGCTCGTGTGTGTGTGTATGTGTGTGTGTGTGTGTGTTATGTATGCACAACACACACACACACACACACACACACACACACACACACAAATGCACAAACTTATATATATACATTATAAATATATAAGTTTGTGCGTTTGTGTGCATGTGTGTGTGTGTGTGTGTGTGTGTGTGTTGTATATTTATATATGCACAACATACATATAAATGTACACACACACACACACATATATATATATATATATACAACACATACAAATATAATGTATAAATAATTTAATAAAAATATTGGCATAATTAATAGCGTATAGACTTTTAAAATTACTTAAGTATACAAAGTAACTTATTATATTGAATAATTTGTTTTCATAGTAAACTTAATACGATTATTATATTTTGTTATAATACTAATGCTTAAAAATAATTATAATAGAATTTTGAAAACTGTTTAAATTTTAAAAAAAAAAAGATATGACCAACCATAAAACTTGGCCCAGTTGTTGAGTGGCGTATTGTACTCCCGTTAGACCAGTGTTCAAACCTCACTTGTAGCTTGCATTCTTCAATTAAATGGAGTAGTGCAATCCGGTGTGATGGGTCAATAAGAAGTAGTACGATGCCTAATTAATTGAAATGGTGCAATCCAGTGTGATGGGTGTGCGTGGACCATGCAATAGTGATATGATCTTGAGAAGTACCAAAATTGTGGATAAAACTCAAGAACAAGAACCCTATCAAACTCATACACAAGAACGTTAAAATGCTAGAAAATTAACACTCTTGTGATAATATGAATCTAACATACTTCAAAGACACCCTAACACCCTAATCTATCAAATATTAGAACACTAAGGATAGGAATTTGAAGGCACCCAACTCAATCCTATCAAATACACTAGGCAACCTTGCACATAAGAATAGAGAAGAAGTTGAGATTATCCTTTAAGGTTTAGAGATAAGATCAAAGGTGGGACTAATTTAGTCTTGATGTTTATGGAAATCACCCAAGAGAATCACTCTCACTAAACTCTCAAAAGAGTTCTTGAATTCTCAAAATATCTAATATCTCCAAAGTTATGTTTACAAAGTTATAATAGGGTATTTATAGTCCCACAACATAACCTAACTAATTAGTAAACTAATTATAGAATTAGGGGACCTTAATACAAGTATTGAGGCCCTATTACATGCTTTAAAATAAGTAAAAATATAATAAAAGTCATGAAAATTAAATTATAAATGTAAAAGGCTAAAATTAAGAAAAATAGCAAAAATTCGAAGTTGTTCCAACTTGGGCCGATGCCAATTTAGGCACTAGGGCCAGCGCTGCTCAAAACTGTCTCTTGACAATGATCCAGCAGTAGAGGGCCGGCACCACGTTGGGGCTCAGGGCCGGCGCTGGCCGCCTTCTGGGCAGCCATTCCAAGTGCTATTCAGTCCTTTCTCGCGTAGCGTCGTTCCCCTATTAGTTTCCTTGTTGTTTTGTACCCCAAATATTATTCTTGACCTCTAATGTGCCCTTGGTTGTTCCCTTGATTTTCCAAATGGTTTTGAAGCCAAGATTGTTTCTATTTGAAGCTCTCTTGGGTTGCATTCCTTCAATTGCCCTTTTGCCTTTCCATCCTTGATCATTTGTTTACTTGACCTTCCACAAGAATTGTTTCCTTCTTTGTACTCCATTTGGCCTCCCTTTCTTTATCCATTCCTTCACATATCTCTAGGTCCTTTGGTTTGTTGACTTTGTTGTCTTCATAACCTCCTTGAATCCTCTTGAAGATCATCTTTATCCAAGGAGCCATAAGCTGTGGCTTGATCGTCCTTCCCCCTTTTTTGGATTGAGCTTTAGGCTTGGGGAGATTCCTATCAAATGGGAAGCAATACGGTGTACAAACAGGTGAAAATATTTTGTAGCCAATGAAGCTTTTTGGCAACAAAGTTTTCCTCACCAAAAGAGCACAAAAATATTACCACTCTTTGGCGAGGAATTTTTTCGTCACCATTGACAAAGTATTTTGTGGCTATTGAGGCTTTTTTATGACAAAAAATTTCCCGAAATAAAATTGGCCATTTAGTGAAATCTTTAGTGACAAAAATTTTTGTCACGAAAATATAGGCATTTTTCACTACAAAATGTGACTTTTGGCGATAAAACTTTTCCTAGAGAAAAGTGTAGGCATTAGCGAGAAAACTATTTTTTTTCACTAAAAGGTCATCATTAGAGATAAAACTAAAATTTTTGTCACTCAAACCCTTTAGCTACGAAGCTTTAGTAAGGAACTAGTGGCAATTTTTTTTTTTTTTCACGGAAGCCCTTTAGAAAGGAAAATATGAGCTTTAGTGAGGAAAAAAGTTTTTTCACAAATGTGTATTTTTCTTGTAGTGACAATTTGTTTCTATCATGCTCATAAGTCTTTTTTTGAATATTTTATTTTGAGACTTTGAAATTGTTGAACAAAGATTCTATCTTTGATATCATTAAGATTATCTCTTGAGTATATATATAATTTTAGATATCTTTTTTTATCAATTGTGTTTAGTATTCTATGCTTGATCAACGTACATAACTTGCATGATTGAAAGCTAATATAATTGATCTTTTGATTGATTTGCCTCAGTAGCATATATTGATTTTAATTGGTTAAGATTGATAGGGAATTGCATGATTCAAATTTCATATAATTGCAGTGTTTTGTTATGTGTAACTTAATGTTGGAGATGTTTTGATATTCTTATCAATCTTGATTATTAATCTAAGGCATGGATTAATTAAAGTATTAAAGTGATTAAAAAAAGATTAATCAAGTTGGATTAAATGATAATCCAATTAGGGATTTTAACTTATACGTGTTATATGGGTTAGTCTACTTTTGCAAAGATAGAAATTCAAGATGTGTTGTAAACGTTCTAAAACCAATGCTATATGATAATCTAATCTATGGCAAGTTTCTTAATTTGATCTCAAAGCATCTTTTTAAGACAAGTTGATTTCTTAATTGGCTTGGATTTGTTTTATTACTTTCCAATTTATTTTTTTTTTAGATTTAGTAATTTCCTAATTGTTTGATGTTAATTTATCATAAGAATTCATTACAGTTAATTATTCAAGAGCTTTTTATAAGATTTAGAAAAGAAGAGAATATAATAGTATACTTCTCTTGAGGTTCTTGTGGGTTCGATACCTACTTTCTACTGTACTAGGTATATCTAGGAGATAGGGTTTTTAAAATTTATTAGTGCGTGAAGACTACATTTAAAATGCCTATATTTTTTACGTCATAAACATCACACAACATGTGTACTATCGTATAGGATCATATTATGGGATTCGATTTTTTTTTTTTTTATAAGAGGGATTCAGTTATTTTGTGGTGGTTAAGTTTTTACGCAATCTTGTTTACAAGTATTCAAATTTTTAATATTAAATAATATCATTTTTTTGGTTACAAACTTAAATATACTTTGGTTGTAAATAAACATTGATAAGTTATACCAAATATAATAGTGAAATATATAAAGTTTGGAGGTCATAATAGGAAGATTTTTTAAAAATATTTTTAATGAAATAAAGGTCTATTAATTAAATGTGCAAATCAATGTTTGGTTTTGAATGTTTTTAGAGTTTGAAACTAAAGTATCTACTATTTTAAACTTGAATTTATATTTTTTTTATCAAATTTTAGGTGCACTAGAGTGATGATGGGACACCAAAAGAGCATGCATAAAAAATTTTGCAAAGGCAAAAGTGTTTTAAAAAAGACCCAATGAAAAAAAATATTAAGTTAAATGTGATTGGCTAATTAAACTTTATGTTGTACCAAGGCTATTTTAGGTAATTTGAAACAAATTTAAATTCCATTCCTAGTTGTATTTTAGTAAACCAAACAATTTAAAAAGAGTATATTTATTTTCCTTCTTAACATTCTTGGACTTTTCAAATAATATTATGGAATCATAAAGGGCATATTCTATGGATTCGACTTCCAAATAATTAAATTCCTTATACACCTTTCTTTTCCTACCAATCAAATAGAGCCTAAAGAAATTCTTCTTCTATTTACAAAGAAGGAAGAAGGCTTTTTATATGAACGATACTCTCTTAAAATGAAACATTAGTACAAGTCTCACTTTATTATTCAATATCAAACTGATTTAGTATAGAATATCTATTACCATATAATAATCGAGGTTTATTCAAATAATTGAATAAGATTTTGACTTTACTTTAATGCATTCATATTTGTATAGCATCATACCAACCCAATTATGAATCTTATTTATTTATGATCCATAAGATATAATCGGATCATCTATATACTAACACTATTATTAGATTATAAAAGATATATGATGACTATAAATTGTTAAAAATCCAAACCATAGAGAACAACCTAACACCCATTGTTTTTGAAACATTATTAATTAATTAGGCAGATAAAATGGGTATTCTTTATATGATTCCTCAAATAATGGTAATTTCAAACTTTATTTAATCTTAATTTGATGTACTAATTCATTTTTTATATAAATAAATCGCCTCTGGGCGACTAATTAAAAAAAACTTTTCTATTGTAAAAAAAAAAAAAAAAGGCAATCAAATTTTCAATATATGAAGGCACCAAGGGGTTCCCTTACTCATAATCTTCCAATACTTGAGATAAACCATTCCCGCACTCTTTATATTCCTTAATTTCTAGAATGATGGAGTATGTAAAAGATAATGGATCTATATTCTTTGAAACTAACAATATACCCTTAATAAACATTCACTTGTTATCCTTGTCCAACGTCATTGAGTATAGTTCTAAATCCTCACTTCAATTGGAAACATTATCATGTGGTATAAAATGTAATTTTAATGTTTTAGTGTTGAAAAATTAATCTCCAATGAAATCTCGTTTAATATATGAATAGTTCGTTAAAGACTTTTTTCAAAATAAAGGCAATTTCAAGGGTAAATCTCAAAAATACCCAAAAATGTGGGTAATTGTCCCATAGCCTTACGAACACTCAATTTTGACAATTGATCCCACCTTTCTCATTTCCATCTAAATAATTTAGATAGAGTGAAATATATAAGATGAAATATCTATAATGCCCATTTACTATAAAGAAATTAAAAAATGAGAATAAGAAGAAGGAGTCGAATAGAAAAGAAGCTGGACAATAATGCAAGAACAAAAGTTAGAGTGGTGGAGAAGGGAAAAACATGGAAGAAAGTGCAGCAAGGGGAAGATGTGGAGACAAGGAAGAAAGGAGAAGATCTTGAAAAGAGAGAGAAAGGGGAAGATTTCAATACCAAAATTAGAAGTAGCAATATGAAGAGGAGTAAAGTTGAGGGTAGCTACTACACCATCCCTTTCTCTCCCTTGTTGCGGCATCTTCCTCCCCTCTCCCTTGATCTTGCAATTGACCCCTTTCTCCCCTTTCTCCATACTGCCACTCTTCTCCATGTATCTCCCTACTACTACGCTGCCTCTCTTCTTACTACCTCTTAACTCACAACCCTAATCCCCATTTATGTCTCACAACCATTCTTCATCCCCATTCCCAACCTATTACAATCTTTATTTTCCATTCCACCTTTTTGATCTCGAATATCTCTGCTCCTCTCTAATCACAAAAAACCCCTTTCATTTTCTCTTTTTTCGATTTTTCTTCTAGGTTTCCTCCCATAGAATTGAGAAAGGCTTTAGTTTTCTTCCCTCATGATTTCTTTTTTTTTTTTTTTTTTTTTTTTGTCTGAGGTCTTTGGTTTTCTCTGGAAATTAAAACTTTAGTTTTTTTTCATCTTCAAGCATTCCAGAGCAATGACCAGCATAATTTCTCTTCTTTTTTTTTTTTTTTTTTTTTGGTTGGGAGAAAAATTTTGTGTCTCCAACCATTGAAGATGGAACATCCCAAATATGTATTAGGGAGAGTCTTTTAGAGAAGCCTAAAGACTATTACATAAGAGAACTCCTTGCTATAAAAGCCTTTATTTGTAGAAATAATAAAAGAGCTTTTGGCACCATTGATACGTTGTCCAAAAGATAGTTTATTTCATACAAAAAATCATCAACCCTTCTCAAGCATTTCTTCTCTCCCATTGTAATGACAATGGTATCATCTACAAAGCTACGATGGGAGACAAATATACAATGCAAAGGAAGTTGATATGAAGATAGAAAACTAATAATCATCTTAGTGTTCGAACTCTTGGAAAGGATTTACTGTGATAGAATAACAAAACTAGGAATAGAACATCCTCTTGCCTTAATTAATCGTCCTGAAGACTTCAACTAGCCAACAATTTGGCTGTTAACTAAAATAGAGAACCAATAACTGTTTATGCAATTACTGACGAGATGTATTGTTGCAACCAAAACAAGTCAAAATAGGAAGCAATAAAGGAAAAAAAAAACCCATCCAATACTTTAGTCATATCTAGTTTAAGGATAAGCTCCCTCTCATGTTAAAAATAATATTATAATATCAATATTGAACATTAAAATATGAAACAAATAGATAGGATATTTAATCATATCTATTAAACACATAACGGAAATGACCTAAAACTATATTACTAATAATTAAGAGTGGGCTACTAGGGGTTCGGTTTTCCCTCTCCTAATTCTCATTTATGATTGTGTACAGTGATGGAGTAACACATAAGACTAATTGAAAATGGTTAAAGATGGTTAGATTGTACAGAGGAATCAAGAGTCCTATTTATAGAAGTGGAGTGGGCCTCCGATCATAGGTCATTAAACTTAAGGCTCTTCATTGTTCTTTTGTAATATATGTAACTCATAGACCTGTATCCTTTATAAGTAGTGGTCCTTTAATAATTTACATAACTTTGGCTATCATAACTTTATGCCTTTCACATCTATAACTTCTATGGGTTACATATTTGTAATCATGACATGTTGATTGCAATTTTAAGCGGTCATGAAAGCCACAATTCTAATGTTTTCCCACTTGGACAAATGACCACAAGGAGTTACATAAAGATAAATTATGAATGGCCACCAATATAGTATTTGTAACATATGTTACAAAATCATTAAAATGGATCATGGTAATTAAATGTCAATAAGACATGTTCCCTTCTATATATCACAATCCCAATAACTCAAAAGTAAAAAAAAAAATGAAATCAAGGAAGAAACATGCATTTTCTAAAATGTTAATCTTATTCATTCAAACAATGTGCACAAAAGAAGAATAATATTAGAACATTTACATGTCTATACACTAATCAAAACATAATATTGGTTAAACCTTTTTGAACTAATATATTCAACAAATCATTTATTTTGGTACTAAAATATACTGTATACTATATTTGTGACCACTTATAAATTAATTTTATGTAACTTCTTGTTGTCATTCATCCAAATGGGAGAATGTTAGAACTATAACCTTCATGACAACTTAAAGTTGCAACCAACATATCATGAAAACAAATATGTAACCTACGTAAGTTATGGATGTGAAAGTTCTAAATGTATTATAACCAGAATTATATTACCTAATTAAAGGAACATTGCTTATTAAGAATAGATGTATATAAGTTACATATGTTACAAAGAAATAATGAAGAATCCCTAGTTTAATGACCAATGATGAAAGGTTTGCCCTACCTCTATAAATAGGCTCTTGGTCTCTTTCTCTACTCTAATCATTTCTAATAATTTCAAATAATCTTGTCTCACAAGAAAAAAAAAATGGTTTTCTCAATACTTTTATTTGCACCCCATCCCAAACAGTAAAAGTTTAATTTTGATAATAGTTGTAGCTACCATGATAAAAATAATCTTAAGTAATAGTTTTTTATCCATGGGATAATATTTGTAGAATAAAGTAATTTATTACCAGGGTTATAAAGAAACTGAGGAAAAAAATAATTATTGACAACTGACACATCGAAACATTGCAACAAATGACAATATAAACCATAGTTTTTAGAGGTATAGTAAATAACGTTCATTTCGCATTTGTAAAAAGTTACCATAATACTTTTACATATTTTTTCTAAAAAAAAAAAAATCTAGTACTATATGACTTTCAAAAATAACTTTCTCCATATAAGGTATATGAATTTTAATGACTTATGAATCCAACCCATTAACTCTCAAATTAAGTGGTCTCTTAACAAAGGAGACCATTAGGAATTTTCTCCATTTCTTCCATCTGGGAGATCCTCAGACAAAGGGGACCTTTAGTATCTATCTTGGATACACTCTAGAAATCTCCTATTCCATCGAAAGTAAAGTTGTTTGTATGAAGGCTTTCGAACAACATTCTTTCACATCTATCCTTGGAGTTTGGCCACCTGACATTGATAATGTTGGGTTTTGATCATGCAAATCAAATTAGCTATGGAAGAATTAAACACCAAAAACTCAAAACCCAAGCAATAGGATTACTCGCATGCATAATTATGGGCCAAGAAAGTTTAGTTGATTACCATAAATTTCAAAAATCATCAAAAACCTCTACACAAAGGCAATCTCCACGATGTCTGTAGGGTTTGGTTATTTACGGCTTATGTAGGGTTTTGTTTTAAGAGAAACAAGAAAGGATACAGAGCGCACTACAAAAGACAGCTTCTTAACTTTTTAATTTTTATCTGTTACGCCAAAAAAACAATAGACATATAAAATCCCTTTTATGATTATTAGACATATAAAAGCCCTTTTATGATTATTATGCACCTAGGGTTTAATAAATGCAATTAGATCCACAAGGATATAATAGTTGAGATTAAACCCCGTTAAATATAGACACTTTATAATTAGCCTGTAAAATTATTTCTTCCCACAAATCAACTCGATAATATTATTATATAATATCTTGAGTACTAATTCCTCTATTGTGTATGACCTATTAGGTTTTTGGCCAATTAGCAGCAAAATATGAACTAATCACAATAACTATAGGATTAGCAATCCTTTGTAATTATGATTGATTTATTAATTCATAATTAATAAATCCATATTTAATAAATCAAGAGTGACATCTAACAATGCATCATGACCACTCAAAAATTCAAGAAGACAAGTGGCTTGGAATAAATCTTTCAATAGCAAAATACCAGTGCAATAAACTCCTTTTATCATTCTATATCTTATTCAGTATGGAATTAGTACCAACTCTCCCTAGAATATAATTAATTCTAATTCAAATTCATTAGTATTTATTCCTGGAATCTATTACTATAACACTCCATTACATACATAGCCCAAACGGGCTGAAGATGTCGCCCCGTCCTTCGAACAAGAAGTCTTTATAACGCGGTAAACAATAGAAGGATACATAAATAAAACTATGAGACTTTGAACTTAAATTAAATACTTTAGTTATGAATATTTACAATTCCAACATAAATTAAAATCTCCAAAATAAGAGTTCTAATCATCTGAATAAAAGACAATAAATATTATATCAAAACTACAACTATTACAAAAAAGAATTCTACACCTCAGTCTTGATAAATTCACAAACCCTGAAAACATGATTAGAAAATCATGTGAGATTATATAAATCTCAATTAGTCTAAAGTGTGTGAGTTTGTGTCACAATTTCCAAAATCAATGTCATGATGCATGAGTAATGTTGACGTGAATGGATATAGTCATAATTCAAATAATTTAACTCATCTCAAATATATTATCATTTTTGGGGCAATTCAGCAAGTACGAAATCAGTACCTTACGCAATAAAAAATTTTTTCAAGTAAATTATTCATATCACATTTCTAGAACATCTAATTCATTTTTTTTTTAAATTCTTGAACCCATCACAATACCATATCCAGTGTATCATTAAGATACTTGTACCGTGATAACATATCACGATCCATTATTTATATGGTAACAACATATACAATGCCATATAATTGGGTAGGGTGTACATCCCTCCCGAAGGAATAACTTGCCAACGCCCTCTTACAAAATCAAACCGATGTCCCATGTCCATCCTCCGGCTCCCCTTAGAGACCATGTTGCTAGCTAAGGACCGCACTCAACTAATAGAACTAGCGTACTGTTTAGAAAAAGACAGCTTTCTGAAGACCTCTAATCTATAGGAATTCTTTCTTAATCTAACAAAAGCTAGTCCTATAGCCTTACCCATTGAGATCTCAATGTCATTAATTAACGGTTCAAGAGCTCACTATTCTGATATGGAATAATCAAATAATTTTCATCTATTGTTCCAGTATTTTGAAGTAAATTCCCAAGTTTCAACCCAACCAAAATCAAAACCACAATTATTTTTCTCCAAAATTTCCAAAACAAACATTTCTATATCCATTCCAAAATTTATCCAAGATGTACTAATTTATTCCTCATAATTTTCCATAATAATGTGTGGAGCCATTATGTATAAAACTCATGCCATGATTTTTGCAATATTTTTCATACTTTAAATGCATAAGCATATTTTCATGTATTGCATATATTTGATGTAAGGCTCCATTCCATAATCAAAATACTCATGAGAATTTTTGCACAATATTTATGCATAAACAAATCATAAAGTCAAAATAGAAACTATTTTTTATCGGTATTATTCCCATCCATAAGTGTTTTCTCAATGTGGCATGCTTATAATTCAAATCATAAATTACATACTGTAATCATAAGAAATTTTATAAAATTATGCATATATTATATATTCATTTGAATGCAAGTTAATCATTTTTCAAACATGGTATTATTTACATGGATTTTGCACTTCATAATATGTGTTCCAAAAGAGATGTTTGGGATGCACGGGCTTACCTTGGTCCAAGCTAATAAATATTCTCAACTTAATTTAAGTCCTTGCTCCCTCTGTCTACATCCACCAAGTCTACCATATACAATATGTAGGAATTATTTTTCCTATTTACATATCCCATATAAAATTCTAGTCAAACTCTAGGGTAATTAGGGAATTACATAACCATAAATAATTCTAAAACACTTTGCAAAATACTTAATTCTTGAGGTAGGAATATCCCATCACAATCCAATATCCTTCTAAGGAAACCAACAATTTTCACATAGCTTAAATATCTACAATTTCTCCACTTCCACATGGGATAAAACAACAAAACCCTAATTATTTATGTAAAACCCTAATTACGATACATAATCACAAATCAACTTCTAAACTCATACATATTAGTTTCAAAAATTCACAAGATCAACATTAAGTACACCAAGAAAGTTATGTAATAAAAATGGTTTTTGCAAAAATTAAAATCGCTCTTAATGTTTTATTTGTAAAAAATGGCTATTTAGGGTTTCATTATCCAAAGTCGCCTAATTCAATTTTAATAATGAAAGCTCACACCAAAGTATTTCTTATTCACTTAGTCACCTCATAAAAACCTATTTAAGTCAAATTCCATAACATTTATAGTCGAATTCTCATGCAAACAAACTTTTTGATTCAAACTTAAAACTCTGGTCACAATAG
Source organism: Voacanga thouarsii (assembly GCA_026120185.1). Lineage (NCBI taxonomy): Eukaryota > Viridiplantae > Streptophyta > Magnoliopsida > Gentianales > Apocynaceae > Voacanga > Voacanga thouarsii. The sequence continues at coordinate 862,681 of JANUWF010001151.1, forward strand.
TAAAACAAAGGTCATAAAGATCACATTAATTACCTAAGACAAACATTTTATTTTCTAGTGAAATCCTCTAGTTTGATACCTTAACATGTTAGATGAATTATTATATAAATTTTTCTCCAATACTCCACTTAAAATTGGGTCAAAGAATTTTTATAAAACTCTCTGCCAGAACAGTACCATGACCAAGCAGTCCTGCACAATCATTTTCAAAAATTTATTTCTATCAATATAAAAATCCTTTTTCAGTGATTATTATTCTCAAATTTTCATAACATCCTGACGTTTCTACATGAAATTCATGGGCAAACTCGACTGGAGAAGGGGTTTGTCAAGGGTTTAAATTTGCACCCTGTACAGGAGTTTTTCATAGTTTGCACAGTTTCATGGCAAAAATCATCAGGACAGGTTTTCATCACTTCTTTCATGCAAAAAAACTTCAAAATATTCCCAATACACCCAAGATTACTCAGAAAATACCACCCTAGCAAAGTGCACTCAGTTTTTCAATCAAAAATTAACACCCATTTTATGTCACCAACCGTCCAGCAAGACTATTTTTGTCAAACCCTCTTCACACTCATCACCCACATCATAACATGCTTATTTTCTCACATCAATTCATACACGCATAGCAGTATATATTACGAGAAGATTCACCTCATTTTCCACACAAAATCACAAGAAAATAATATCATTATACATGAAATACATTTCTGGGCAGATTGATTACATTTTCTATTTACACACATAAGATGGAAAAATGGCTTCTTTAAACAAAAGCCTTCACTTTCACATAGTATCACAAGTCCCTAACCTAACCACATCATTCCTTCATCAACAATACACAACAAAAATAGCATTGTAACTAAAACCCACAAATCTGGGTAGAATGCTTAACATTTTCGGTCATGGAGTTTTAATCAAAGAAAAATGAGTTCTTAATGCTTACCACTTGAAGTTTTGTTGAAATGAAGTGAAAGACAGCAAAGGGAAGCTTGGACTTCAAGATTTCAGCTAGGTTCTTGAGTTTCCTTGATGAAAATTCAAGAAGTGAGAGGGGAAAATTTTGTTCCAAGGGAAAGAGTAAGAAAGAGAATGAAATCTTTAAAGTTCACCTTCTGGAATACTAAATAACTCCTTGAAAAAATTATCACGTCCGGCAAGTATACTTTGTTCTTGAGGTGTCAAAAGCTAAGATTCCTAAATAGAGAATGAAGAAAAATGCAAGGGTAAATGGAGATGATAGGTTCGGCCACTACATGGATAAGGTTACTTGTAACAGCCCCCGATGCCTAGGCCCGCCAGGGCCGGGGATGTCACCCCGTCCAAATGACAAGAGGTCTTTATAACTAGGTCACACAAACAAATTGCGGAATAAAAATAATATTTAACTTAAAAAGTTATTACAACCCAGAGAAAATTTCAAGAATAAATCCATGAATTCCAAAACAAAACCATAAATAAAATTATTCACTCTCGCCTCCCCAAAGTAATACATAAAATCAAAAAACACATTCTCTTCACAAACAGAAATTACTAGCCACTCAACTCCACAGCAGGATCATCCTGAAATCATGATAGAAAGGTGATGAGACAGAAATCTCAGTAAGTCCGCGTGTGCTTTGGGTGTTTAGTGAAATCAATTCATGGATGCAGAGTGTGAAACTTTTATAAGAGAAAACATTGGCAAGCATCAAGCATTAGTCAAAAGTAAGAGTGGCGTTTTGGCTTATCTAGCCATACACAAGTAATGAAATCAACCACTCGAAAGAAAGGGATATGGGTTACCACACGTTGGGCCCCATAACCAGTCAGAATGCCGACACTTTGTGCAGACTGACAAAAGTAGGTGATTGGCCTATTGGGCAAGATACTCCTCCTTCTCTATACCCAAACAACAACCGGGTGTCCATTCCGGCAAAACACAGTCACTTGACTGAAAACAAACTACTAGCTCAGACCGGCACGACTCACTGGACTGACATCTTATCCGAGAAGGACTCACCCCTCAGAGGTGACCACCTGCTGAGAGACTTACCCTAACCCTTCAAAGACTAGTCCTAGTAGTCCACCCTTATTGAGTACTCAACGACGTTTCCCACTTGGGATGAAAGGAACAAAGCATTGCTCTTCATGAAACTAGTAATTTGAGGGTTTCCAAAGTTTTAGGAACAATCAGTTTTAGAAAGAGTTTTAAGTTTGGAAAATCTGCTCAGTAATGTTTAAATAATTTACGTGTTGGAAGTAAGAACAAATTCAACCCTCAATTGCCTTCAAATAAACGAGTGTCCATGCACTCCATATTTAGCTTGCCATAAGGAAAACATTTCACATCGATAGGTTTTATGCAGGAGATTACCTGATTCTTGCTCACAACAACAAGGTCTCGAACAGCTGACCTAACCCCACATTGGGAAATACAAATCTTAATCAGATTCAAGCTACAATCCACTTCCTCAATTTTAAATCAACTCATTTCACCACTACCATGATCCTAGTGTCCCAAGCTTTAAGGCAAAATAATAAATAAGCAGGTTTATAAGCTAAGTTTAATCTGTTATTTAAAATAATTAATGGTTTGGGAAATAAATTCTAATAAGTTGAAAGTTTAAATCTTGTTAAGGAAAATTTAGAGTTTATTTGATTAAGAGTCATAGGTGGCACTAGGTAAAATAGTGATTTAATGATAGTCTAGTTGTTAGAAAATAGTTGATAGCTAGAACTACTGAAGATTAAATTTAATGAGTCTTGTTTGGAAAACAATAAGTAAATCCTTAAGGGGTTTTGATTTAATAATTATTTTACTAATTAAAAATATTTTTCATAAAGGCTTAAATTGATTTCTTTATTTTTAATAATATTTATTTATTTTGCTTTCTAGCAAAAATCATTATTTATTTGGCTAAAATATCATTTATATGTATAATAATTCCAAATCTACCCTTCCTAGGGTTTTTCGAAATTAACTAGCTAAATTAGTATTGGGTACTTTATTCATGAACTAAAATTAGCTTAGGAAGAACTAGATCATGATCAAGATTCCATGGCCAACCACAATCATTAATACACACGATCCGTCGATTCATCAAACCATCCAAATGTTGCATCTAAGCATAGATCCAAATTTATTAAGATATGATTTAACCATTACTAGCATGAACATGAACATGGCTTCAATAATCTAATCGTGCATAAACTCCTATTTACCAAATGTGACATAATCTCTAGCATGCTTCTTCACAAATACTACCTATGACATGCATCAACCCTCAAATCATCATACAATCATCCAAGATGAACCTTTCATGCAAAAATCCCATCTCCTTCACAATCATACAATTGCTCATGCTTCAATCTCAACAATAAATATATATACTCAAATCCTATCACCATCCACCTACTCACAACATCATCCTAGAGACATGATTCTAGAGTTTACAAGGAAGATTGAAGGTACTTACTTGATTTATGAAAGTCTTGAAGGAGTTTAGAGTAGATCTCCACTCCTAGATGGCTAATCTTGTCCAAGAGAGGTGGCGAAAGCATGGTCATGGAAATAGAGACCATTCGGCCAAGGGAGGAAATTTCGGTCATGAGAGAGAGAGAGAGAGAAGAAGAAGAAGAAGAGATCATTAGCATGCTTATTCATATAGGTTTTCATTAGAGATCAAGTTTGGAGAAGATGAAGTTGTTAGAATAAGTTTACCTTGAAGATGTTCTTGACCTTCACAAAATTTCCTGATTTTTTATCCAAAGTAGCAAGATGATTTGTGGAGTTTGATGTTAATAATGGTGTTGATGGATTCACAGCAATGTGTAGATCAAATTTGGAAGTTTTTGAGTGGATTTGAGATGGTTGGGAGGGGTATTAGGTGTAAGAACGTAGTAGGTGTTCTTGGTGTAGTGTGTGTGTGTTCTTGATGGTTGCTGAAAATCGCGAGAGAGAGAGAAGGGAAGGCTGCCGAATTTTCTGTGAGGAATAGGGCAGGCCAATTTCTAGTAGGGTTTGGGAAGTTGATTCTGTGATTTGGAAGGGAAAAGGAAAGGTTAGTTATTACAATCTTGGTAGAATATTTTTAGGAAGTGAATTTGGAAAGTAAATATCCTAAGAATATCATGATTGTTTAGACAACTTTGAAGTCTGCCATGGCTAACTGTTTAAGCAGAATTCTGTGGGATTAGTGCTAGCTTATGGAGGCTTATGGTGGCCAAAATTAGGGTGCTTAATGGTGAAGAAGAAGCCTGGTCAATTGAGTAAGAGATTATGGAAGGTTCCCAAATAAGATGGCTGGAATTTTTGGAAAGTAATCAAGCTAAATTGCAGGAATTTGTTGGAGAAATTTTCGGACAGCCATTGATGGAATTTCGTGCAGAAGTTTAAGGGGATCAATGGAGCTCTGTTGATGGAGGTTCAAGGAAGGTTTTTGCAGAAGTAGGTTGGTGTTTCGGTTGGAAGAAAAATAGGAAACAAGCTAGAAAATTTTCTGCACAGAAATTTCGCTGCACAGTGATTTTTCTGGGCAGATTTTCATCTGCCACTTCCAGCCATTTTGCAGCAAGCTGGGAGGGGGGTTTTAGGGGTATTCAAGGCTGGTTTACAGCCTTCTTCATGGCGGAAAAACATGGCTAAGGTGCTGCACAAAATCTGGAAGAAAACAACTTGGTTTTGGACCCTTAAAGCAGCGATTTGCCCAGAATTTTTTTCTGGTTTTGCACTGCTTTTGTGCAGTCCAAAAATGACAGAAATAATTCATGTTTTAAGCTGATCTTAAGGCCATTTTTCTGGCAGCATTTGGAAGGGAATGTTAGCTAATGAGTTCGACAATTTGAAGGTACAACAAGCTGGAAAGTTTCAGCTCATGCCATGAAGGAAGAGGAACTAATTTGAAGTGAAATTTCAGCAAGTTCACTAGAGATATTTTCCTCATGGAATTCCTCACAACTCTTCCATATTTTTTTCAGACCTTAGGTAGTCTTTTACCAAGACATTTTGATCCTAAAAGGTCTCAGCACTTTACTAAATTTTCTGTAAAGAAAAAGGCTAGAACACCTTCATCAAACTATTGAGTTGAGCATTGAGAAAAATTAAAGAACAAGGAAGAATGAATTTCCCTTCAAGAATTTCGAGTAGAGTAAAGAGTGAAATGAGAATTCTCCTAACATGTCTCTCCTAAGACATTATCACCACCTTGTTCTAGGCTCTTAAGGCCGAAACCAACTCCCCCCAAGCAAAAATACAATTTAATCTAGCTAAAGCTTCTATGCTAGAATTTGATCCCAAGACCTCAGGAATTAATTCCAAAGCTCTAACCACTACACCACAACAACTCTTGTTGCTATTTCCACTAGAAAAATTATTTTCTATTCAATCCACAATCTATCTCCCTATTTTCACCTCGGGCAAAAATTACCATTTTGCCCCTCTCACACAATACTCACCATCAAGACTTCAAGACAATAAAAATCAAATCCAAAGCACATAGAAATCATATGAAAATATATTTAATTATGAAATAAATTATGATATGCATCCCAACCCCCTTACTCTAAGGTTGGTTTTGTCCGGGGTTTCACATCCTCCCCTCCTTAGGAGAATTTCGTCCCAAAATTCAGGCATACCTCTATCTCAGTTCAGGATACTTCCGCTTAACCCATTCCTCCAACTCCCATTTGGCATCCTGCGTGCCATGGTGCTCCCACTGAATCTTAACCATCGGTATCTGCTTATTTCGCAGGGTCTTAACACTGCGGTCCAATATCCGTACAGGCTTCTCCACGTAGCTCAAGTCTGGCTGCAACACTAACGGTTCCTCATTCAACACATGATCGGGATCTGCATTATACTTCTTCAACTGTAAAACATGAAACACATCATGGATACCCGTCAATCCATCCGGTAGGTCTAATCGGTAAGCTACTGGTCCGATTCTTTCCTTAATAAAAAACGGCCCCAAATGTCTCGGATTCAACTTTCCGCCCTTCGGATGCTTCAAAATCCCCCTGTTAGGTGTTAGCTTCAGAAATACACGGTCCCCGACTTGAAATTCTAATTCTCTTCTCCGGTTGTCCGCATAGATCTTCTATCGATTCTTAGCCGCCTTTAACCTCTCTCGAATCAATTTCACTTTATCCAGCATTTCTTGGACACAGACCTCTCCGGTTTTGGTCACATGTCCATCTTCCGTCCAATTCCAATACAACGGTACCTGACACTTGCGCCCATACAAAGCCTCGTACGGTGCCATTCCAATCGAGGCCTGATAGATGTTGTTATAAGATAGCTCGGCATATGGTACACACCCAATCCACTTATCCCCGAAATCCAGGACACAGGCTCTCAACATATCTTCCAAAATTTGGATTACCCTTTCTGATTGCCCGTCGGTCTGCGGATGCGCCGTCGTATTGAATTTCAAATTCGATCCCATTGCCTCCTGGAATTTTCTCCAAAAACGAGAAGTAAACCTCGGGTCTCGGTCTGACACTATGCTCGACGGTACTCCATGAAGTCAGACTACTTCTCGAACATATGTCTGAGCCAGCTTCTCCATGGAATCCCTCATATTTACCGGGATGAAGTGGGCCGACTTGGTCAGTCAATCCACCACCACCCATATAGCGTCCCTCTGGGTCCTTGACATGGGAAGTCCGGTGACGAAATCCATAGTCACCTCCTCCCACTTCCATTCCGGCACTGGTAATGGCTGCAATAGCCCTGCTGACTTCCTATGCTCCGCTTTAACTTTCTGGCAAGTAAGGCAAGTCAACATATACTTGACCATATCTTGCTTCATTCCGGGCCACCAGTATGCTCTCTTCAAATCCTGATACATCTTGACCTCCCCCGGATGAATGGCGTACTTGCTCTTGTGCGCCTCCTCCAAAATTCTGTCCCTTAGTTGCTGCTCCCTAGGTACACACAATCGGTCCCTGAAATGAAGAGTTCCCGCCTCATCACGACAAAATTCGCTATTCGGTCGCTTAAGTTCCTTATCCTTGAAAATTTGGAACTCGGCGTTGCTTCGCTGAGCTTCCACTATTTCTTGCTTCAAATTCGGCACCAACTTCAAATTGCTGATGACTATTCTTTTGTCTTGTACCTCCGCCCTTCTGTCCAATACATCCTGAACTACTTGCATTTCCTGCACCTTCAGTCTAGCCATTCCAAATTTTCTGCTTAGGGCGTATGCCACAACGTTGGCCTTCCCGGGATGGTAGTTGATCGGGCAACGGTATTCCTCCAGGAATTCCATCCATCTTCGTTGCCTTAAGTTCAAATCCTTCTGGGTGAAGATATACTTTAGACTCTTATGGTGGGTGAACACCTCGTACTCGGCTCCATACAAGTAGTGTCGCCATTTCCTTAGGGCGAACACTATAGCTGCCAACTCCAAATCGTGAGTAGGGTAGTTCACTTCATGCGGTCATAACTTTCGGGATGCATAAGCAATCACTTTCCTATCTTGCATCAACACTGCTCCCAGTCCTTCTTTTGAGGCATCGGTGTATAGCGCGTAAGGTTTGCCCTCCTCCGGTAGGCTTAATACCGGTGCTGTCATCAGTCTCTTCTTTAATTCTTGGAAACTTTGCTCGCACTTTCCGTTCCACACAAACAGAACATCCTTCCTTAACAAACGGGTCATTGGTGATGCGAGCGTCGAGAATCCCTTGATAAATCTTCGGTAGTACCCGGCCAACCCCAAGAAACTCCGGATCTCAGTAATATTCTCCGGCTGCTTCCAGTCTGACACTGCCTCGACCTTTGCCAGATCTACCTTGATGCCTTCCTTGGTCACCACATGGCCAAGGAATGCCACACTGTCTAGCCAGAATTCGTACTTGCTGAATTTGGCATACAGCTTGTGCTCCCGCAATTTCTCCAACACGAGCTTCAGGTGCTCTGCATGCTCCTCCGGACTCTTGGAGTAAATCAAAATATCGTCGATGAAGACCACCACAAACTTATCCAGATAGGGTCGGAATACTCGGTGCATCAGGTCCATGAATACCGCTGGGGCGTTAATCACCCCGAACAGCATCACCACGAACTCGAAATGTCCGTAGCGGGTGTTGAAGGCTGTCTTGGGGATATCTTCCTCTCTTATCCGCACTTGGTAGTAACCTTGCCTCAGATCCAACTTGGAATAGTAGCTAGACCCTTGCAGCTGATCAAACAGCTCGTCAATTAGTGGGAGGGGGTACTTGTTCTTAATCGTCAAATTGTTCAGCCCTCGGTAGTCGATGCATAGCCTCAAGGTTTCGTCCTTCTTCTTTACAAATAGCACAGGCACTCCCCAGGGTGATGTGCTCGGTCTAATATAGCCTTGTCCTACTAACTCTTCCAACTGCTCTTTCAACTCTTTCAATTCTGCCGGTGCCATCCGGTATGGAGTCCGCGATACTGGTTCCGCTCCGGGAACTAAGTCTATTGTGAATTCCACTTCTCGACCAGGTGGTAGCGAATCAAGCTCCACTGGGAATACATCGGGAAAATCCTTCACCACTTCCGTGTCCTCTAGAGTACACTGGTCCTTAGGCTTGTTCATCACGTAAGCCAGATAACCCTGACATCCTTGCCTTAACAATTTCCGGGCCTTAGCCCCCGCAATCAAGTACTTCAGCTATTTCACTCTCTTGCCATTAAATTCTAACACATCATAACCCGGTCTGACAAACTGAACTGACTTATTTTTACAGTCTACTCTAGCCCCATGCTTGGCTAACCAGTCCATCCCCAAAATCAAGTCATAATCCTCAATGTCTAATACAATCAAATCTCCCTCCAGATTTTCTCTCCCCACCTTAATCTTACAATCCCTCACAAACCGATCCGCTTGCACCATTTTCCCCAAGGGTGTGCTTACCTCTAAAATGAAAGGTAGCTCCACTCCATCCCAACCCAAATGATATGCACACAACCTGTTTATATAGGAATGAGTAGAGCCAGGATCAATCAAAGCATTAACGGAACGTCCTTGAATAGTGAACGTACCTTCTACCACTACTACATCAGCCCCAACTTCTTCTTTGTTGAGAGCAAATACCTTGGTCTTCACTTGCGGCTTCAGTGCTCCACTCCCGGATGCTCCCATGGTGTTAGCTCGGTTGGGTCCCGGGTTCTGAGCCGGGTTTCCTGGCCCGACCCGGTGCAGCTTAGGGCAGGTATTCCTCAAGTGGTTCGGGTCACCACAGTGGTAGCACTTTCTATCTCCACCCTTGGACCAGTAATTTCTCTCGGTGTGGCCTTTCTTCCCACACTGCCTGCATGTCGGGAGGTTCGGCGCAGGTCCAACTGGTGCTGTCCGGGCTCGCTTTCCCCGGTTCTGCCATTGCTAGTTAGCAGGGCACTTGTGAAGTTGAGGCCTCGAGAAATGTCCCTACTATTGCCTTGGCGGCTAGAAAGGCTTGGCCGCCATCCTGCTACGGTCCTCGTTCTCCATGCGAGTAGCTGCGTCCACCGCCCCCGAGTAAGATGTCTGTGGAGTAGGTGCCAAGGCTCACCTCAGCTTCAGTCTTAACCCTTTGATGAACTGCCTCATCCTATTCTGCTCGGTGTCGACCAATCTTTGACAGTATTTCGACAATTGCGTAAATCGCGCCGCATATTGAGCCACTGACAAGCTCCCCTGCCTCAGATTCTGAAATTTGTCCTCCCGCTTTTCCACAACCCACTGTGGAATGTACTCAGCCCTGAAGGCTTCTGCGAAGTTGGACCACGTCCAGTCTTGCTCGTCCATCAACCAGTCCTCTTGGACTCGCTGCCACCATGCCCGAGCTGGCCCTCTCAACCGAAATGCTGCAAACTTAACCATTCGCTCCTCTGAATACTGGAGTGTTGCAAAGATGTCCTCCATTTACTCGACCCATTGCTCGGCCTTCTGGTCTTGTTCGGCTTCGCCCATAAAGATGGGCGGTTGGAACTTTAGGAACTTCTCTAATGCCTCGTCCTCCCCTCTAGGGTTCTTCCGCTCGGCTAGAGTCTGAAGAATCTCGGCCACCTTACCGAGTGCCTGGCCCATGGACACATCAGTTGGGGCATCCGTCCCCGCTCCCATCTCACGATCACCTCGTCCATTACCCGGATTGGGTGATTGCATCTGCCCAGTTCCAACTTCTGGTGCTACACGGTCTACCTCCGGAGTTCTTCTGGTTGAAGGAGCTGCACGTCTCTTAGGTGCCATTCTAAACCATACCCCATATGTCAAGTGAATGCACTCAAGCATCAAATCATTTTAGTTGTGCATACATGCATGGTTAAGTGTAAATAGAAAGAAATCATATGCAAACTTATTTAAAGGATTGCCCATAAACTTGATTTCAAAAATTGACTTGCATAAATCAAAATTGTAAATAGAACATAGATTTGAAAATCTTTAACAAACTAATTCTCAAAAGACAGTAATTTAATAATCGTCTCAAGCCAAATAACTCCTAACTCGCTAATCCTCATCCGAACCCTCATCATCGGCCTCGTACAACCAACCCCCAGTGTTCTTAGAAAAATCTACTCCGTCCCTGCTAGCAAATCCCTCCATTGGCTCCTTCCCCGGGCACCTAGAACTCTCTCCGGCCTCAACTCGGTTGAAGGAAGGGATGAAAGAAGGCCTAGGTGGAGAATCATAGTCTATCTCCCCCGGGTCATCACTAGTTGCTGCTAAATCCACTTCGGGATTAGGAGGGTGGGGTTCAGGCTCCACTATCATCACATCATCCTCACTGTCAGAGCTTATGTCTATCACCGGGATTGGAGGTGGCACTAGGATCTGGACCTTGTCATCACTGCTATCCTCCATAGGGATAGCCTCAACATCATGGTTATCCTCTACAGGGACAACCGGCTGAGGGGCAGTTTGGGGAACTGGAAGGTCCTCCTGGTCTAGATAATAAGGCAGGTGCCACTGCTGCCCTTTCCTTGCCATCCTAAGCAGTCTAACCATCCTACAGTATCAACAAAATAGGTTAGATAACTTTTAAACTTAAATAAATAAATCATAAATCATCAATATTTGCCTATAACCTAGTCTCTAATACCACTTGTAACACCCCCTGATGCCTAGGCCCGCCAGGGTCGGGGATGTCGCCCCGTCCAAAGGACAAGGGATCTTTATAACTAGATCACACAAACAAATTGCGGAATAAAAATAATATTTAACTTAAAAAGTTATTACAACCCAGAGAAAATTTCAAGAATAAATTCATGAATTCCAAAACAAAACCATAAATAAAATTATTCACTCTCGCCTCCCCAAAGTAATACATAAAATCAAAAGACACATTCTCTTCCCAAACAGATATTACTAGCCACTCAACTCCACAGTAGGATCACCCTGAAATCATGATAGAAAGGTGATGAGACAGAAATCTCAGTAAGTCCGCGTGTGCTTTGGGTGTTTAGTGAAATCAGTTCATGGATGCAGAGTGTGAAACTTTTATAAGAGAAAACATTGGCAAGCATCAAGCATTAGTCAAAAGAAAGAGTGGCGTTTTGGCTTATCTAGCCATACACAAGTAATGAAATCAACCACTCGAAAGAAAGGGATATGGGTTATCACACGTTGGGCCCCATAACCAGTCAGAATGCCGACACTTTGTGCAGACTAACAAAAGTAGGTGATCGGCCTACTGGGTAAGATACTCCTCCTTCTTTATACCTAAACAACAACCGGGTGTCCATTCCGACAAAACGCAGTCACTTGACTGAAAACAAACTGCTAGCTCAGACCGGCACGACTCACTGGACTGACATCTTATCCGAGAAGGACTCACCCCTCAGAGGTGGCCACCTGTTGAGAGACTTACCCTAACCCTTCAAAGACTAGTCCTAGTAGTCCACCCTTATTGAGTACTCAACGACGTTTCCCACTTTGGATGAAAGGAACAAAGTATTGCTCTTCATGAAACTAGTAATTTGAGGGTTTCCAAAGTTTTGGGAACAATCAGTTTTAGAAAGAGTTTTGAGTTTGGAAAATCTGCTCAGTAACGTTTAAATAATTTAAGTGTTGGAAGTAAGAACAAATTCAACCCTCAATTGCCTTCAAATAAACGAGTGTCCATGCACTCCATATTTAGCTTGCCATAAGGAAAATATTTCACATCGATAGGTTTTATGCAGGAGCGTACCTGATTCTTGCTCACAACAACAAGGTCTCGAACAGCTGACCTAACCCCACATTCGGAAATACAAACCTTAATCAAATTCAAGCTACAATCCACTTCCTCAATTTTAAATCAACTCATTTCACCACTACCATGATCCTAGTGTCCCAAGCTTTAAGGCAAAATAATAAATAAGCAGGTTTATAAACTAAGTTTAGTTTGTTATTTAAAATAATTAATGGTTTGAGAAATAAATTCTAATAAGTTGAAAGTTTAAATCTTATTAAGGAAAATTTAGAGTTTATTTGATCAAGAGTCATAGGTAGTACTAGGTAAAATAGTGATTTAATGATAGTCTAGTTGTTAGAAAATAGTTGATAGCTAGAACTAGTGAAGATTAAATTTAATGAGTCTTGTTTGGAAAATAATAAGTAAATCCTTATGGGGTTTTGATTTAATAATTATTTTACTAATTAAAAATATTTTTCATAAAGGCTTAAATTGATTTCTATTATGAATTATTGGAATCTACATTAATTAGTGAAGGCTCCACTAATTATGGATTTATGTGAATTATTAGAATATTTTTATGGATGTCCACCATTTAGTGGAGACACCACTAATTAAGATTAGTGGAAGATGATGTATGCCATGATGTAATCCACTAATTAGAGCTCTATAAATAGAGCTATTCTCTAAGCTTGTAAGACACCATTATTTTGTGAAAGAAAGATTAGTGAAAGAAAGATTAAAGAAAATTGTGAGAGAAGAGAAAGAGAGAAATTCTTGTGCAAAATAGTTAGAGTTTTATTAGTGTGTAGTGTAAAGATTTTATTCTAACACTACCCTAATTTTACAACAATTTCTTTATTTTCAATAATATTTATTTATTTTGCTTTCTAGCAAAAATCATTATTTATTTGGCTAAAATATCATTTATATGTATAATAATTCCAAATCTACCCTTCCTAGGGTTTTTCGAAATTTACTAGCAAAATTAGTATTGGGTACTTTATTCATGAACTAAAATTAGCTTAGGAAGAACTAGATCATGATCAAGATTCTATGGCCAACCACAATCATTAATACACACGATCCGTCGATTCATCAAATCATCCAAATCTTGCATCTAAGCATAGATCCAAATTTATTAAGACATGATTTAACCATTACTAGCATGAACATGAACATGGCTTCAATAATCTAATCATGCATAAACTCCTATTCACCAAAGGTGACATAATCTCTAGCATGCTTCTTCACAAATATTACCTATGACATGCATCAACCCTCAAATCATCATACAATCATCCAAGATGAACCTTTCATGCAAAAATCCCATCTCCTTCACAATCATACAATTGCTCATGCTTCAATCTCAACAATAAATATATATACTCAAATCCTATCACCATCCACCTACTCAGAACATCATCCTAGAGACATGATTCTAGAGTTTACAAGGAAGATTGAAGGTACTTACTTGATTGATGAAAGTCTTGAAGGAGTTTAGAGTAGATCTCCACTCCTAGATGGCTAATCTTGTCCAAGAGAGGTGGCGAAAGCATGGTCATGGAAATAGAGACCATTCGGCCAAGGGAGGAAATTTCGGCCATGAGAGAGAGAGAGAGAGAGAAGAAGAAGAAGAGATCATTAGCATGCTTATTCATATAGGTTTTCATTAGAGATCAAGTTTGGAGAAGATGAAGTTGTTAGAATAAGTTTACCTTGAAGATGTTCTTGACCTTCACAAAATTTCCTGATTTTTTATCCAAAGTAGCAAGATGATTTGTGGAGTTTGATGTTAATAATGGTGTTGATGGATTCACAGCAATGTGTAGATCAAATTTGGAAGTTTTTGAGTGGATTTGAGATGGTTGGGAAGGGTATTAGGTGTAAGAACGTAGTAGGTGTTCTTAGTGTAGTGTGTGTGTTCTTGATGGTTGCTGAAAATCGCGAGAGAGAGAGAGAAGGGAAGGCTGCCGAATTTTCTGTGAGGAATAGGGCTGGCCGATTTCCAGTAGGGTTTGGGAAGTTGATTCTGTGATTTGGAAGGGGAAAGGAAAGGTTAGTTGTTACAATCTTGGTAGAATATTTTTAGGAAGTAAATTTGGAAAGTAAATATCCTAAGAATATCTTGATTGTTTAGACAGCTTTGAAGTCTGCCATGGCTGACTGTTTGAGCAGAATTTCGTGGGATTAGTGCTGGCTTATGGAGGCTTATGGTGACCGAAAGTAGGGTGCTTAATATTGAAGAAGAAGCCTGGTCAATTGAGTAAGAGATTATGGAAGGTTCCCAAACAAGATGGCTGGAATTTTTGGAAAGTAATCAAGCTAAATTGTAGGGATTTGTTGGAGAGATTTTCGGACAGCCATTGATGGAATTTCGTGCAGAAGTTTAAGGGGATCAATGGAGCTCTGTTGATGGAGGTTCAAGGAAGGTTTTTTCAGAAGTAGGTTGGTGTTTCGGTTGGAAGAAAAATAGGAAACAAGCCGGAAAATTTTCTGCACAGAAATTTCGCCGCACAGTGATTTTTCTGGGCAGATTTTCATCTTCCACTTCCAGCCATTTTGCAGCGAGCCAGGAGGGGGATTTCAGGGGTATTCAAGGCTGGTTTCCAGCCTTATTCATGGAGGAAAAACATGGCTAAGGTGCTGCACAAAATCTGGAAGAAAACAGCTTGGTTTTGGACCCTTAAAGCAGCGATTTGCCCAGAATTTTTTTCTGGTTTTGCACTGCTTTTGTGCAGTCCGAAAATGACAGAAATAATTCATGTTTTAAGCTGATCTAAAGGCCATTTTTCTGGCAGCATTTGGAAGGGAATTTTAGCTAAGGAGTTCGACAATTTGAAGGTACAACAAGCTGGAAAGTTTCAGCTCATGCCATGAAGGAAGAGGAACTAATTTGAAGTGAAATTTCAGCAAGTTCACTAGAGATATTTTCCTCATGGAATTCCTCACAACTCTTCCATATTTTTTTCAGACCTTAGGTAGTCTTTTACCAAGACATTTTGATCCTAAAAGGTCTCAGCAATTTACTAAATTTTCTGTAAAGAAAAAGGCTAGAACACCTTCATCAAACTAATGAGTTGAGCATTGAGAAAAATTAAAGAACAAGGAAGAATGAATTTCCCTTCAAGAATTTCGAGTAGAGTAAAGAGTGAAATGAGAATTCTCCTAACATGTCTCTCCTAGGACATTATCACCACCTTGTTCTAGGCTCTTAAGGCCGAAACCAACTCCCCCCAAGCAAAAATACAATTTAATCTAACTAAAGCTTCTATGCTTGAATTTGATCCCAAGACCTCAGGAATTAATTCCAAAGCTCTAACCACTACACCACAACAATTCTTGTTGCTATTTCCACTAGAAAAATTATTTTCTATTCAATCCACAATCTATCTCCCTATTTTCACCTCGGGCAAAAATTACCATTTTGTCCCTCTCACACAATACTCACCATCAAGACTTCAAGACAAGAAAAATCAAATCCAAAGCACATAGAAATCATATGAAAATATATTTAATTATGAAATAAAGTATGATATGCATCCCATCCCCCTTACTCTAAGGTTGGTTTTCTCCGGGGTTTCACATTACTAACAGCCTTTGTACACCTTTGGAGCTAGCTATTTCTTGAGGGAATTTGAGAGAAGAAAATCTTTGAGAGAGAAAGGGAGATGACATGCTACTTGAAAATGGAAAAAATGAGGCTTTTATTTTACGATTTTTCCCATCCAAGGGTTGAGACTTATTTGTTTGAATATGCTTTAAATTTAAGAGTTAAGATTTAAATAACAAGAACGGTCAAGAAGTCTTGCTCAAACTATATAATGACTTAATGAAATATTTAGCACATAGTAAAAAATAATTGCTCTCTTTTAAGCCAAAGTCTCAAGGATTCAATAATCAAGATTACTTCAAAATAGCTTTTATACAATTTATAAAATTTATTTCTCTTATTATTAGAGAAATTAAAAATAGTACTTCCTTTTGAAATTAATAATTTAACTTGATAATAATACATGTATTGTTCAAGTACAACAAATTTTCATTTGTGAAAACACACTTGCAAATAAATTATATTTCTCCCTATATAAAATTATAATTCACAAAAGACTAAGGTAATTCTTTCACATAATAAATTCAAATTATTCATACAATAAAACTCATTATTCTAATTTTCTAATGTAAAATTATATGGGGTATTACATGAAGACTAGTCAAAATATTTGACATGTTGTCAAAATAATTTGGTCTTTTATTGACTAATACTCCCAATAAGGCAAAAGTCAAAATTACTCAAAAATAGATATTAGAAGATTTATAAGAATTATTTCTCTCATTATAGACATAAAATAATAATAATTGATTAATAAATAATATTTTAATTGATTAATAAATCATGTACTACACACATAAATCAAATATATAATTTAGTAAACACATAAAATTCACCTTATCTCCTAAGCACCATTATAATTCACATAATAAAATCAAATAATTCAAAATAGGGTTTAGAAAATTTGTAAGTTTTGTTTTTTCTTACTAAAATAATTGTAACAATATTTCTTTATAACAATATTTAATTTAATCATAATAAATCATTTTTCACACATAATAGTAAGTTATCACCTTAACAATCACAAATTATTCACATTATTCTGCAAGCATCCTTAATACTCATAAAGAAGTTAAGCATGTCACATAAATAACCTCAATAAATATGATATACTCAAAATTAAAGGGTCATTCTCTAATTCCCAAGGTGTAAATTAGTAGGGTATTACACCCTCCCCCACTTAAAGAAATTTCATCCTCAAAATTAATCCAATTCACATGTTATACTAATTCTAGATACTCTTTCTTATCCGATCTTTAGTTTCCAAATTCTATCTCATACTCCAGGTTGCAAGGGTCATTTTCATTTCCATTTGGGATTTTACAAGGGTCGCAACTATTCAACTGACTTTATATGTTTCCGTCTCACCATTTGTCAAGGAGACACATTGACATCAATTAAGCAACTTCTTTCCACGTCTTAAGCCACCTAATACATCTTTGCATGCCTTAACATATTTTGTTTTCCTGGAGGCAATGGTGGGATCAAATTTTGTGCACTTCCCTCAAAATCTTTTTCTTCAATTCTTCCTCTTTTTGCCATACACAATCTTTCACAATAATATGTTACTTCTTGGTCATCCTCGAAGAAATTAACGTACTAGCTACAACATTAGTCTTGCCAAGGTGAAAGTTGAATAAGCAATGATATTCCTCTAGAAACTCTTTCTATTTTCTTTGCTTCAAGTTCAAGCCCTTTTTTAGGGTGAAGATATACCCCAAACTCCTGTAATTAGGGAACACTTTATAATTCATTCCATACAAGTGGTGTCTCTACTCTTTAAAACAAATACAATCATTGCTAACTCCAATTCATAAGTGGGGTAGTTAATTTCGTGTGGCTTGAGTTTTCTGTGAGACTTTTACGATAGTATTATTCTCTTACATACCCGAGTACTAGAAGTTAAGTTACTAACTTGAGAGGAGAAGAAAAAGGTTGAAAATTTCATCATCAAGAGAAGATTAGCAATCATGAAAATATCAAAGAGCAAAAAGATGAAAAGATTGAAATTATTGACTATTAAAGAAATTGTTGTGATTGATGAGAACCGAACACTTTTGTTGAGTGAAGAGAGGAAGTCCTTGGTTACTCAAGCATTAGTAAAAGAAATGCATTTACAGGAAGTAATAGAAGACATTGAGTAAAAGATTAGCCAAGAAGTCAATATCACTTGATAGGGCTTAAAATTACCTTTATTTTTCTAGTTATTTGAGGTTATTTTGTGATACTTTTGATTCAATAACTAGTTAATTCCCTTCCTATTTGATATTTTGCCCGTAGAAAGTGTATTTAGTGATTTTATGCAAAAATTGATAAAATTGAAGTTAAAACGGCGGATTCCTAGAGTTGTGTATATTTTTATCTTTATTTTTACCATCATTCTTTATCACTTTAATTTGTCGGTTGAACAATGACTAAAAAGTAACTAAATGACTAAATATGACTACCATGTTTTCAATAATCTCCCACTTGCAATAGAGCTAATCATTCATGTATCGAATACCAAATGACTGAATATGACTATCATGTTTCTTCTGGGGTAGTGCTTTAGTAAGCAGATTAGCTATGTTCTAATTAGTGGAAACTTTTTCTATCTTTACATCTTTCCAATCTATGATCTCTCATATCAAATGACAACGTCTAAGTATACCCTCAGATCGTTGATAAGACCATGGTTCCTTTGCTTGTACAATAACTTTATTGTTATAACAATACAAAGGTATTGGATCAACAATGCTAGATATCACTCCTAATTCTATTATAAATTTCTTGATCCAAACCGCCTCTTTAGCTACTTTAGAGGCCACTATATATTCAGTTTCAGCGGTCAAATCGGTAGTGGTGTCTTGTTTGAAACTTTTTTAACTAATTACCCCTCCACCCAAAATAAACACGTAACTTGATTAAGATTTGTAGTCATCCTTATCAGAATGGAAACTAATATCAGTATACCCTTTGACTTGTAAGTCACCTTCTCCATATACTAAGAATTCATCATTCATTCTTTTTAGGAACTTAAGGATGTTTTTAACAGCCAGCTAATGACTTTCTCCAGGGTTAGATTATTATCTACTCATCAAGTTAAGAGCACATGATACATCGAGCCTAGTACATATCATAGCTTACATGACAAATCTAATTGCCAAAGCATATGGTATTTTATTTATGTGATCCCTTTTAACTTGTGTTTTAAAACATATTGATTTTGAAGGGCTTATCCTATTGGTCATAGGTAAGAATCTTCTTTTGGATTGATCTATGCTAAACTTTTTTAACACTTTATCTATATATGTAGACTGAGAAAGACTAAGCAACCTTTTTGATCCATCTCTATAGATTCTTATCCCAAAAATATAGGTTTCATCTCCAAGGTCTTTCATGGAGAATTTCTTGGATAATCAAATTTTTACTGATTGAAGTGCTGAGACATCATTTTCTATTAGCAATATGTTATCTACATATAGCAATAGAAAAATAATTGCATTCCCACTAACCTTCTTATGTATACAAGGTTCATCTATATTTTGTATGAAACCAAATTCTTTAATTGTTTCATCAAAAATGGATATTTCAACTTCTAAAATTTTGCTTTAATCCATAAATAGACCTTTGCAACTTGCATACTCTGGCATCCCCTTTAGATGTGAAACCCTTAGGTTGTGTCGTATGCACTTTCTCAGTTAGATTTCCATTAAAGAAAGCGGTTTTCACATCCATTTACTAAATTTCATAATCATAGTGAGCAACAAGTGTTAGGAGTATTCTTACAGATTTTAGCATTGCTACTGGAAAAAAAGCCTCGTCATAATCAATCCCTTATTGTTGATAATATCCTTTAGGAACTAGTTATATCTTATAAGTAATAACTTTACCATCCATGTCGGTTTTCTTCTTAAAAACCCATTTACACCCTATAGATTTTATCCCTTTAGGTGGATCAACTAAAGTCCAAACTTGGTTGTTATATATGGAATTCATCTCTGACTACATAGCTTCAAACTATTTGTCAGATTCTGAACTTTTTAGAACATTCTTGTAAGTAGTAAGCTCATCTTCCTTCATAAGCAATACATTATTATGATCACTAATGAGAAATTCGTATCTCTTAAGTGCCATACGTAGCCTATTTGATCTTTGAGGTTCTTGTGTATATAAGGGTTTATTTATTTTGTCAATAGATGTGGGATTAGCCGATTAATTAATGTTTGTTTATCCATATTAAACTTTACTAAGTTCAATGTTGCTCCCACTTGCTCCTTTAAGCATGGATTCTTTCTCTAAAAAGATAGTACACTTTGAAACAAACACTTTTTTTTTTTTATGGAAGATAAAAATAATATCCGTATAATTTTTTTAGATATCCAACAAACAAAAATTTATCAGACTTATTTTCAAACTTGTCTGATTTTGCCCTCTTAACATAAGTAGGGCATCCACAAATTCTTAAGTGAGCTAATTTTGTTCTCTTATAAAAAAATAAATCATAAAAGGTGGTATCAACCATCTTTGATGGAACTCTGTTTAGAATATGAATAGTAGTTTCCAGTGCATATCCCCAAAATAATTTGGGTAAGTCTGCAAAAGCTATTATAATTCGAACCATATCTAGTAGGGTTTGATTTCTTCATTCAAATAGATACTGGGATGTGTACAAAGGAGTCCACTGAGATAATATTTTATTATCTCTAAGATAACTTTGAAACTCTTGGCTTAAGTATTCATCTCCTCGATCGGATCTTAGAATTTTAATTATTCTACCAAGTTATTTCACAACTTCATTTTTGAATTCCTTGAACTTGTCTAATGCTTCAAATTTGTATTTCGTTAAATACAAATACCCAAATCATGAATAGACATCAATAAAAGTTATGAAATATTAATAATCCCCTCTTACTTGCAATGTCATTGGCCCACATATATTGGTATCTATTAGTTCCAACAACTATTTAGCCCTTTCTTCTTTTCTAGAAAAAGAAATTTTAGTCATTTTACCAAGTAAATAGGATTCACATGTTACATATAATTCATAATCAGATGATCCTAAATCACCAAACTTGTGCAACTTAAAAACGCGATTCTCGTTTACATATGGCCTAAACGATAATGCTATAAGTAAGATGAGATTGTGTTATCTTTTCTTTGTTTCTTTTTATTTATGTTGAGATTTTGGTTGTCCATATCTAGAATATACAATCTATTTATTAAAGTTACAGAACCACAATGGACACCATTTAATGAAAACGAACAATTTTTATTCTTAAAAATTAAATGAAAATCATCCATATCCAAACAAGCAATTAAGTTAATATTTTTTTAATAAAACTGGAACATAAAAACAGTTTTAGAGTTCTAGAATTAATCCAGAAGACAAGTACAGATGATAAGTTCCCATAATAAATGCAGCAACCTTTATTCTATTTACAACACGTAAGTCTACATCATCTTTCTCTAGCCTCCTACTACTCTTTAGTCCTTGCATATTTTTGCACAAATGAAATCCACAACCAATATCCAATACTCATATCTCATTATTAAAGATGGTATTAATCTCAATTATAAACATACCAGAAGTAGAAGTGCTAGCAAGCTTTTTTTTTCTCTTTCTTTTCCTTTAATGACTCCAGGTAGCTTTTGCAATTGTGTCTCTAATGGCCTATCTTACCACAATGGTGACATGGTTCCTTTGTTGCAGTCTTCTTCTTCTTTATTCCACCTTTGGGCTTAGTTGGATTCTTTTTCTTCTTTTTAGAAGCAGAAAAAATAACTAACATGACGCATTGTTTTCCTTCTTCATAGAACTCTCTGCAATCTTGAGAAAGTTTATCAACTCGGGTAAGATAGACTCAATTTTATCTATCTGGTAGTTTATCACAAATTGTGAAAAACTATTTGGCAAATATTGTAAAATTAAATCAACACATAATTCGCAGTCCATCACAAAACCAAGAAATCCAAACTTCTCAATTAAGCCCAACATCTTCAATCCATGTATAGCCACTAAAGCACCCTCTACCATCTTGGAGTGGAATAATTACTTTGAGATCTCGTATATCTTTGTTCTAGCTTGTGGATCGAACAACTCCTCTAGATGGAAGATGAAAGAATAAGCATCCATATGCTCATAGTGCTTTTGAAGCTCAAACGCCAACATGATACAAGATGTCGTGTCGTTGTCCTCTTTGTGCTTGTTGTGGATGTCATGCTCTTCAGCAAGAGCATTTTGACCTAAAGGAGGTGGAATAGGAACATCTACATGTAGAGCAACTTTTTCGATTTGAAAGTAATTCTCAAATTTTTATACCAGCCCAAAAAATTGAACTCGGTCAGCTTGTTCGTTTCCAAAATGTTATGTAAGTTCAAATTTGTAGTCTTGATGAAAATGACCTACATGAAAGATAAGAGTTATTAGATAATGTATATGCACATGAGATGCAATTAATTAGGTCTTTAATTGAAAACATATTTACTCTAATATTTTACTCAAACTAATAGCCCTCATTACTGATTCAGGAAAGCCAGTTGGAAGCTTTCTTAGTGGACCAATATCAAAATTCCTTAAAAATGATCTTGGGTAAGCCCAACAAACCACCCTTAACTTCAATAGTAGATATCCAATACCAATTACATCAAATACAACTACTGGATCATTGAGTGATTAACATCTTTTAATCGAAGCATCTAATGCTAATCTAACTATGCCTCTAATATGCTTTATGCTTAGGTGTGCCTAATCATGATAAAGCTATTAATTAAATCTAATCCATTAATCCAGAATCAAATTCTATAGCTTGAACATGCTCAATATCAAGTAGGCATGGGTAATCCCAACAACCTAATCTTGAGAAAGAGCACACATTCTTACTATATTAATAGAAGGTTTTTAGATTTAATATTGTTTGAAAATTTTAATTTCATTATTAATGGTCTTATCGTTTGGCATGTATCAAATTAACAAATTGACAAAATGGTAATAATCACAATTATGTGGCTTGTTATGGACTTTACTAGATTAATTTTCTTGAGTAAAGTAGGAAACTAATTTGGTCAAACCTAAATGTTCATGCATGTTTAGAAGAAGGTCTTACCATCCTTTTGCCTTGTTCTTAGTTGCCATCTCCATATGCTTGTAAATAATTTTGAGTCCTATTTAATCTATGCAATATAATTACATAAAAATCTAATAGTGAAACCTCAAATTACATTTGAGTGGAATTAGATGATAATAGAAATTACACGAGAGAAAAAAGCATGACACGTAGGCCCTATTTATTTAAAACCAAAATAGTAAATATGCATATAGCATAAATAAATTGCTCCATAGTCCATAACTAAGCCACCATGCCACAACATGCTCCAAGTATAATAAACATGAAATATAAATCCAAAATCATAAATTTGAAAAACTATGAGTCCAAAATCAAATTTTAAAAAAAAAACTCTTGGGGTTTTTTTAAAATAAAGAAAAATATTTCAGTGAGTTTAAATAAATAAAAAAATTATATGGAAACTGGCGCAAGGCTTTGTTAGGCAGTCACCAGCTTGAACAATATTCATGTCGGCCACCAGTTTTGCATAGCCTGCCACCGGCTAGAAGAAACTCCAGCCGGCCCACAGCTATATAAAGCTAGCCGCGAAGTTCAAGCCAGCGTTTTGTCTTTAAACCGATAATTTTTTATTTTTATTTTTTACTTTTTCTCTGTGCATCTTCCTTAACAGATTTTCAAAAACCAAAAGCTGCTCATGGAACATGAAACACAGTTTGTATTGAAGAACTCTTTCTTCATACAAACTAAAACAAAATAACGCCAATCCACACAAGGTTTCATAATTCATTACTAAAACAATTTTAGTAACTTATATGCGAAGAGAACAAAACCCACTGAAAATGAATTTTTTTAGAACCCAAAGAATTTCATGGAATAATTTCAATCAAGACACAGACCAATAAAACACATGTGAAAAGGCTCTGATACCACTGTTAGGTTTTGATCATGCAAATCAAATTAGCAGCAGAAGAATTAAACACCAAAAACACATAACCCAAGTAACAGGATCACTCACATGCATAATTATGGCCAAGAGAGTTTAGTAAATTACCTTAGATTTCAAAAATCTTCAGAAACCTTTGTAGCAGAGGCAATCTCCACAATGTCTATAATTAGCCTCCTTTCTGTAGAGTCGATTCATCAGCGTCATTGTCACAAACCAGAGAACCGTTCTTTGCTTTTCACGTTAATGATCCACCACTGCATCTTAAGAATAGAGATACCTCTAATAGAGTCCACACGAGGATTGTGCTCAAGCTAAGCACCATTAACCAATGCTAGCTTGGTTTTTTACAGCGAATGTAGGGTATTGTTTTCAAAGAAGAACAATAAAGGCTACAATACACACTACAAAAGATGGCTTCTTTTCTTTTTTTTTTTTTTTTATCTGTTACGTCCAAAAAATAGCAGATTGTTATGAATTATTGGAATCTCCATTAATTAGTGGAGGCTCCACGAATTATGGATTTATGTGAATTATTAGAAGATTTTTATGGATGTCCACCATTTAGTGGAGACACCACTAATTGAGATTAGTTGAAGATGATGTATGCCATGATGTATTTCACTAATTAGAGCTCTATAAATAGAGCTATTCTCTAAGCTTGTAATACACCATTATTTTGTGAAAGAAAGATTAGTGAAAGAAAGATTAGAGAAAGAATTGTGAGAGAAAGAAAGAGAGAAGTTTGAAGAGAAATTCTTGTGCAAAGAATAGTTAGAATTTTCTTAGTGTGTAGTGTGTAGATTTTATTCTAACACTACCCTAATTTTATAACACGTTATCAACACGAGTCTCTGCCGTTATTAAAGCCAGAAGATAGGTACGCATTTATTGATCTCGCTAAATTCGAATTTGTAGCCCTTGATATTTCTAAAAAAAAAATTTATATGTCATACAAAAATGCATCTAAATGCTAAAAAAAAAAAAAGAAGATCCATATGTCATGTGGATAAAAAGAAAGATTTGACCACCTGAAGATGGTCGTACTACCCACTGCACGGTATGAATGGTTGCACCTGAAGTTGCAAGATTGTAAAACCGTGAACTCCGTGATGTATAAAACTACATCTTAGTTAAAAATTTTACGGAGAAAAAGTTACTGATGAAGTTATATTGGAGAAGACATTCTCCACTTTTCATGTCCTACAGTAACAATATCGAGAAAAATGGTATCCCAAATTGAAAAATTTAACATGAGTTATTATTGAGAAATCATGAAGCCAGATGAACTGGCTCAACAGCACTCCCAGAAGTGAATGCTGTTGGCTCCAGCAGAAGCCATCGTTATAGTCGTAGTTGTGGCAGTGGCCGTGGTTATGGTCATGGACACACTCGATATTTCCCTTATCACAGAGAAATACTGGGCCACCTGAAGTGGAACAGAAAAGATAATAAGGGAAAAAGATATTTCCATTAATAATAAGTATCACATCTTTTATTCATATCACTAGTGTTCATATGAACTTGAGGATACATGCTTATAGTTGCTCTTTTGTAATTGAGCTGACAAATTTAAGATGAAGGTTTGTAATTGTTCTTTTTCAAAATTTACATTAGAGGAAGACAAACAATTAGTAATTATAGACTTCAGCTCCTCTTTTTCGACATCCTCCTCCTTTTCTTTCCCCTTTGAGCCAGCATCGAGACTAGAGCAGAATTAGCCGTAAAATTACTGCGAAATGAGTCTTGGGATTTTATGATCCCCTTAAGTTTATTATAATTAAATTTCTTATTATATTTGGCCTTGAAGCATGCTTGTCTCAATTTCTGTGTTTGGTCCTCTAACTGCGTATTAGGACTTTCTTCCACCAACTGTTTTTCACATTCCAGTATCGCAATGGCTTCTTTCAACTTCTTCTCAGCCATATGTCCTCCTTCTTCTTTATTTTGCATATCCTGTAAATCGAAGTGATATCATCGGTTATTTATTTATAAATCTTTCATAGTTTCATACTTGCAAATTATAAGTATGTATGAGAGAGAACCTAAACATTCTTGATTATGGTCTCCAAGCTCACCAATTTCCTGTGAGGCCATCGACGAATTCCTAACTCCCTACATCTTTTCTTGAGACGGGTTATGCCAATATTCAGTTCTTTAGCTGCGCTCTTGATTGGTAGGTAAAAGTACTGCGAAATTGTTTCTCTTGATAGTGTCTGGGAGTTATTGCCCTTCTTCTCTCTCTGCCTCTTAATCATCTTCTTCTCCCCAGGAATTTTGTCTGCAATAATATCTTGAACTTCGATATTATGCATTTCATGAGTACTTACTCCGACTTCGCTGCCAAGACCACTCATTATTTCTCCTAGAAAAATAAAATAATATCGATAAAGGTAATACCATTCAAAATCCATGTTTAAATGGATAATAACCTGGAATCATATTACGGCTTTGTTCAAAATCCATTAGAGAGTAGAATGGATCATGCACAAGCATATCCTCATTCAAATGAATAGCATCAAGAGGAACAGATATCAAAAGCGAGTCTCTTGTAGAGGCAGATCAACTTGGTCCAAAGCAGTATGTTCAAAACTTCCACTGATTTACATAAAAAACAAACCAAAAGAGAGTTTAATTTCATTATCAAGCACACTAAAAACAAATGGAAGCCCTCAAAGGTATCTCACGTGAAATTAGGAGGAAGTGGTTGGTTTGGAAAGGAAAACATATCAAAATCTTCTGCGTTCGAATTAGACAGAAGCGGTTGGTTTGAAAAGGAAAACATATCAAAATCTTCTGCGTTTGAATTAGGCAGAAGCGGTTGGTTTGGAAAGGAAAACATATCAAAATCTTCTGTGTTCGAATTAGGCAGAAGCGGTTGGTTTGGAAATGAAAATACATCAACATCTGCTGCAGAAACTAAGTCAAAATTTGACCATGTCTCAAATGAATTACGAGTCTCCATATCTGCTTTGTGATTTTTGTTTTTGATGTTTACTAATGACTGATAACTGATATATATATCGATACATATATATATATATATATATATATATCTGTATGAGGAAGAAGAAGAGGTAGATGGTAGGTAGAGGATCGGAGGAGAAGAAAGGACAAGAGAGGAAGATGAAAAGTCGGTACCGGGAAGAGTGAAAAAAAAGGGAGATATTT
Source organism: Voacanga thouarsii (assembly GCA_026120185.1). Classification (NCBI taxonomy): domain Eukaryota; kingdom Viridiplantae; phylum Streptophyta; class Magnoliopsida; order Gentianales; family Apocynaceae; genus Voacanga; species Voacanga thouarsii. Next base: position 889,559 of record JANUWF010001151.1, read on the forward strand.
TTCTTGGCATTTCCTGTTTGTCATCATTTTCTTATATTTCTTTTCTTATTCTCTTGTGAAATCATTATTCCCTAAATTAGGGGGAGAATAGAAACAGTACAAGAAAGATCGTGATTGGACAACATCATTAAATTATCTTGATCCGTTTACAAGCGCGTGTGAACTTGAAGTTCAAAAGATAATTCATTTGTAAAGCATTGCAAATACGCTTTTGTTGACTCTAGAAGAGTAACAAAATCGCATATGCCAGTTATAAATGCTCCTATTCTAATTGAAGTTCTAACAGAACAAAAGATTTTACATATAGCTGCTGAGCCAAAAGCATGTCAGAAGCATGGCCGACCTCTTGGTTCTAAAGATAAAAATCCTCGAAAGAAGAGAGGATTAATGGTCCAGATGATCATATTAAAGCAAAGAATGATAAAGACCAAGAGAAAGCTTATGACAAAGAACCAGACATAAATGAAAGTAACACTGAAATTTCTATCCATTATACCACTTCCGGTAGAAGTTGAAATCGGATAGAAACAATTATTGATCATATGTTTGCATATAATATCTCTTGATGTTATACAGGATAGTGATGATCCTAAACCAATATCAGTTGATGAATGTCGGCATAGAAAAGATTGGCTGCAATGGAAAGATGCGATTCAATCGGAGTTAAATGCACTAACACAACATGAAGTCTTCGGACCTGCAGTCCGAACACCAGAAGGTGTAAAACCTGTTGGCTACAAATGGATATTTGTGCGAAAGCGCAATGAAAAGAGTGAAATCGTTCGATATAAAGCGCGATTAGTAGCCCAAGGTTTTTTTTCACAAAGACCAGGTATTGATTATGATGAACCTTATTCTCCTGTTGTTGATGCTATTACACTCTGATATCTTATCAGTTTGGCAGTACATGAAAATATAGATATGCGCCTATTAGATGTTGTCACTGCTTACTTGTATGGAAATTAGAAAATGATGTTTACATGAAAATCCCCGAAGGATTTCATATGCCTGAAGCATATAACATTATCCTCGTGAAAATTACTCCATTAAGTTGCAGAAATCATTATATGGCCTGAAGCAATCTGGGCGCATGTGGTTCACACATCTTAGTGAATATTTATTGAAAGCGGGATTTAAAAATGACCAGGTATGTCCATGTGTTTTTATTAAGAAATCTTGTTCTAAATTTGTGATATTAGCTATATATGTTGATGATATTAATCTTATTAGAACTCTTGAAGAGCTCCAAGAAACAATTGATTATTTAAAAAGAGAATTCGAAATCAAGGATTTTGGTAAAACCAAATTTTGCCTTGGTTTACAAATTGAACATCTGGAGAGTGGAACATTTATTCATCAACCAACATATACAGCAAAAGTGCTAAAAAGATTTTACATGGACAAAGCACATCCATTGAGTATTCCAATGATCGTCCGATCATTAAATGTGGATAAAGATCCTTTCCGACCTCAAGAAAATGATGAAGAACTCCTTGGTCCTGAAGTACCATATCTCAGTGCAATTGGTGCATTGATGTATCTTGCTAATAATATAAGACATGATATTGCTTTTGCTGTCAATTTATTAGCAAGATTTAGTTCTTCACCAACACGACGACATTGGAATGGAATTAAACAAGTCTTTCGATATCTCCAAGATGCTGGTTATTTATCTGATCCACATAAAGCACGTTCTCAAACGGACTATCTATTCACATGTGGAAATAGTACTATATCATGGCGTTCTACGAAACAATCTATAGCAGCTACTTCTTCAAATCATGCTGAAATTATAGTCATTCATGAAGCAAGTCGAGAATGTGTATGGCTAAGATCCATGATTCATTATATCCGAGAAAGTTGTGGATTATCATCAATCAAAGGTATTCCAACTCCTCTTTATGAAGACAATGCAGCTTGCATAGCTCAATTACGAGGAGGATATATTAAAGGAGATCGGACAAAACATATTTCACCAAAATTCTTCTTTACTCATGAACTCCAGAAGAAATGTGAAATTGATGTGCTACAAATTCGGTCATGTGATAACCTCGCAGATATTTTCACGAAAACTTTACCGATTGCAACATTTGAGAAGTTGAGATATAAAATCGGTATGCGTTGGTTTAAAGATTTAAAGGAATCATCTCATCAGGGGGAGTAATAAACAGACATATAGAATAGTGTACTCTTTTTCCTTCACTAGATTTTTTTCCCACTCGGGTTTTTATCTAGTAAGGTTTTAACGAGGCATATTCTTTATGTATGGATGGACATCCAAGGGGAGTGTTATGAATTATTGGAATCTCCATTAATTAGTGGAGGCTCCACTAATTATGGATTTATGTGAATTATTAGAAGATTTTTATGGATGTCCACCATTTAGTGGAGACACCACTAATTGAGATTAGTTGAAGATGATGTATGCCATGATGTATTTCACTAATTAGAGCTCTATAAATAGAGCTATTCTCTAAGCTTGTAATACACCATTATTTTGTGAAAGAAAGATTAGTGAAAGAAAGATTAGAGAAAGAATTGTGAGAGAAAGAAAGAGAGAAGTTTGAAGAGAAATTCTTGTGCAAAGAATAGTTAGAATTTTCTTAGTGTGTAGTGTGTAGATTTTATTCTAACACTACCCTAATTTTATAACACAGATATATATTTTATGATTATTATGGGCTTAGGGTTTAATAATTGCAATTAGACCCACAAGGATTTAATAATTGCAATTAAACCCTGTTAATTATAGCCACTTTATAATTAGCCTATAAAATTATTTCTTCTCGCAAATCAACCCCATAATATTATCATATAATATTTCAAGCACTAATTCATCTATTGTGTGTGACCTATTATGTATTCTAGTCAATTGGTAGCAATATATGAACTAATCCTAATAACTATAAGATTAGCAATCCTTTATAGTTATGATTAATTTATTAATTTTCTAATTAATAAACCCATATTTAGCATATTAAAAGCGACATCTAACAATACATCATAACCATCCAAAAGCCCAAAAAGACGAGTCATGTGACATAAAACTTTCAAAAGCAAAATGCCAGTGTAATAAATTCCTTTCATCATTATATATCTCATTCAGTCTAGAGTATGGAATTAGTGTCAACTCCCTCTAGAATATAATTAATTCTAACCTAAATTTATTAGTACTTATTCCTGGAATCCAATACTCGTTATGTGTATCATTTGGAATTATTTCCAGCACATAGTTACCTTAGTCAAGGATTTCTTGAGTAATTATTCCTTTTAAGTGGCCGTGAGATATACTCCCCTACTATTAAGAATGATGAATCTTTTATTGAACCTCTCAACTACTTTTGTATACTTCATGTTGTATCCAATCTTCTCCCTATATAGGTAGTCTCAAAAAGATTCCAAGGATAGGAATCAAGTACAACACTCAATATACAAAGTACCTTGGAGATCTCAAGTATAAAGATACTTGCACATTTGTTATAATAAGATTCTTCTCAAGTATAAAGATACTTGCACATTTGTTATAATAAGATTCTATCACTGGTACTAAATAGTTATCCATATAATTACTTTATAGCTAGATTATTTAATGAACCTGTTCATCCAACAAGCATCTACATGTTAACTTTGAGTATCACAATATTCACGGATGTGAGAACTACTACTTGATCCAATAAAAAAGTATAACACGTGCTAGTTTTTGTACATTAATGATGTTTCATCTCATTAATACTATGACCAAAGATAGTTTAAGCACAATTACTGCATAGTGTAGTAAGAATCTCATCTCATGATCTCCATCACGATTTCCTTAATACTGTACATTGTGCTTTGAACTTTATCTATCAATTTTATACACATAAACATATAAAGTAAGCAAATGAACTGAAAGATAAACAATGTCTTTTAATATTAAATGTGTAAAATACATTATACAAATGATTGATACTAGAGCACAATTCCAATAGATAATCTGAAATCTTTCTCGCTTTTTTGGTGGAACTTACCAAACTTTCCCTCAAAACGGAAACCTCTTGCTTGTGTTTTTCTGTCTGGAATGCTCTGGGAATCATGGAGAGCACAAAACAAATTATTTTTTGAGGATGGAGTTTTCAATTCAACAAGGTATCAGATTAATATTTGGCCTATTTGACCTCATGCTCTAAGGCGTTTCCTCTACCATTAGTCAGTGCTCAGCTACAATCATGCTTATCTCATTTAAACCTGGCATGGAAAGCTCCTAAGCCACTAAGGATCATTAAGGTAACATGGCAATTTCCCTCATCGTCCTCCTATGTACTTAATGTTGATGGAGCATCTAAGGGTAATCCGGGATTCTGTGGCATTGGAGGGATAATTGGATATGGCATTGGAGATTTCCGCTTAGCATGTGCACAAAACATTGGTTTTTCTACAAATATGGAAGCTGAGTTGAAGGCTCTCTTGGAAGGTTTAAAATTGTGTGCCGTAATGCAATTTTTTCCTCTTCAGGTTCAGTCTGATTCTCAAGTGTTGATCCACATCCTTAATTGCAAAGGTAACAAGGCATGGAGTCTGCGCCACTATTTTCGTCATATCAAGCTAATTCTTGGAAAACTTTGTGATGTCTCCGTCATTCATGTTTATAGAGAAGAGAACCAAGTTGCTGATCATCTAGAAAATGTTGGATGTTCACTTCCTAGTAGGCTTCTTTTTCATTCTTTTCAGTCCCTTCTACAGCTCGAGGGCTATGTAGATTAGGCCCTTTGCAAGTAGCTTCCATTCAATGTAGATCATAATCTTGTAGCTGGGTTTATCTCAGATTTTATTTCATCAATAAAATTATTTCATATTTCTATTAATCCATCTATTGTTCCTTTGTAGATTTCTCTTAAACACACACGCACACATATGTATTGCCAATTGTTTGAAAATCATAACAAACTATTAACAACGCGCACAATACCTACACCGCCAAAGTCGTGGGAAATCCACTACGAATGCATATTCGCTGTAAATTGGACTCCATTAGCAACATTTTCAGAGGCGTTGTAAAAGTCTTTTTTTTTTTTTTAATAGTGTATGTTACTCCATCACTATACACAGGCATAACGAAAAGTTAGAAAATGGAAAATCAAGTGGCCAACCCTTAGATTAGTAAGACAATTTCTATTGTGTGTTCATATGGCATAACTGAAGATTCTATCTATTTATTTCCACATTCTAGTGTTCACCATTGATATAATTATGTTATTCCTAACATTTCTAGCTTTACTATCAAGAGAATGAGCCAGCTGATATGCAAGATGAATGTATTGAAGTTTTTGTTGGCGATTTATATGAAAATCTTGCTTAAATTGTTTTGATCATTTCATTGTCGCCTTCAATCTCTCTCTTTCTTTATATGTGACTGATTCTCTATATCTATGATACACAATTCATAGACAATCACTAGAAGTTTCTCAATGTTCTATTATTATCGAAATATGAGTGGATCATTAATATAATCCTTACATAATCGATTTCATTGGTCTAAAACAATGATGGTCGGTAATCAAGAGAGTTCTTCCTTTTAAATTTTCTTGTAAGTAGTTTCTAACTGATTAGCAATGAAGTATTTCAGTCAATAAATAATGCCATCAGTCAAATATCGATAAGTACTTAATAAAATAGTGGAATTTTTTATTTCATTATCTGCAATTATTTGCTTACCAATATCACTAGTATTTTGGTCGGTAAATGATGTCGCAAGTACTAGCAAATTTAAATATGCAACACCCCCAATTCCCACATGAGATCATAATAAAAAGTGTAAATAAAATATAAAGATAATATAACTATTTATTGTCAATTTAAAATATCTATTTTAACCCAATTAAAACGATGATCAAATAATTAACCATTATCACATTCTGGAGCCCACGAGTACGGGCGTGACAATAAGAGATCTGATTAAAAAGTGGGGCAGCTTGGTTTGTTTTGGAGTTCTCAGTGGGAAAGAAAAGAAACAGAAACAGTGTGATGGAGGATCAACCCAATCTTCACAGACACAACATTAGAGGGTAATTAGTGAATCTTTTGAAGGAGCAAGAATTGGATGTCATTGCATCAATCACTCGCCATGGAAGAGGAAGTGTTAAAAGTTACTTCAATCCCTTTTTCTTTCCTCTTCCATTCCTTCTCGTTATCTAAATACCAAATGCTATTTGAATTTCCAATTATTTTTCCCCCTTGAAACAAAAAACTATGTCCATCCACCCTCCTCAAAGCCACATTCATCCGAGTAAACACAATCTGAGAGATTCAATTGAAAAACCAATCAACGACTCAAATTGTTTAACAGAACAAGGAACATGGAGATGAAAAATAAAGAAAGAAAACTAATCCAGCATTCCGCAGGCAATAAACTGGAAGGTTCACTTTAAGCACGCATAGTCAAAACAAATGCCTTCACAGATGAAAATCAAGCGTAAAAAGAAAGAAGTTCATTTTGACTTTCTATAGAATTCCAATTTCACAATTATACAACCGATACATCCGAATCATGAAATAAGATCATTATACGCTTGAATGTGTTTATTACATGACTGCTTGCCTGATCTTGATGAAAGACAGTTTCAAACAGTCATTTAACCACCCAGAGTGGAGGAGTTAAAGCAGTGTACAAAAGATCACCTCACTGAGATGTAGCCTTCTCTTCCTTCTGCTGCAAGTACCTACAAACAGAACAAGTCCATGAAGAATTAACACAAGGAGTACTTGGTCTTAAATTCCACAAACTAATAAAAGAATAAAGTGATAAACACAGAAGCCAACTATCATTGTTGAGCATTGACTACCTGAGGAATATAACATAGATTGGCAAGATTGTCTTAAGAATTCAGAACAATTTTAAAACATCTGCATCATCATCCAGTTCTTAGGTTCGCACTCTTGAGTGGGGTAAAATGAAGCTATTTTAAATTGTCTTTTCACAACCTTATCAATGTTCATTAAGTGACTTGACAAGTGCAATCACAGGTATAGATGGTTACAATATTCAGAATATAGGTTGGAAACATAAGGTATTTAGAGAATGGAAATTCTCTATGTAAATACTTCCTTTCATCTAATGTGAATCTTAAGCAATGTCTTATCTATGCTCACTTTCCTAAACTGACGTACAGTCAGTACCAAGTTTGAAATTGATCCAATTTCTTCCTTTCACATGGCAAGTAAATCCCATTGTCAAGAGTACCAGTTACTTATCAGGAAGATGTTTCTTCAACTAATACATATCATATCACGATCTCTGGCATTTTAATCAGTGTTAGAAGAGCATGCTCCCGCATAGCTTAAAGAACCCAAGGCACGACATCAATAAGCTCTATAGTATACGGAACAGAAGCTTGAGAAAGGGACTTGATTATGCAGAAAGAGAAGCGTAATCAATTTGGAGGAGAAAACATAAAGATAATAAACTGCTTTAAACTGAATACTTACCCCTGACCCTTTGCCCAACGCGATAACTGATATAGCTGCACTGCTTCATTTGAGGCATGGCATGCCAATAGCAAATAATTGCGAGGCTGTACCATCCATGCAAATCTCATAAACAATCCTGAGTATACACACATTGCTGTGCAGCAAAACAACAAACATCTCTATTAGACTGACAATAAACAAATCTCCAGTTCGAGAAAGATTAAGATATCATCCTAAAACCTGCAGTCATGTTGCCAGATATCATTTCTGGGGGTTTCTGTGTATCCACCAGGCCCTGCCAGAACATCAGCACTGATTAAGCTTAAATTTTACTGCATAAAATAAATTGTTAGGTTTATATTTTCCCAATCAAGAAGCATACTGCTACTACGAAACCCCAGTTTGCAACAGGACCCCAGAAGTGAGTGGTTTTAGGGCCAACAGGACTGTTCAAGAATGCTCGGAAAGAAGCCATAGCGACTTTCTTTTGCAAGGTTCTGCAATCATTGTTTATAATCAAAGTCTGTCAATCAAAAGTCAAAGTTGACTGGAATCTGATATTTAACATTTAAAACAAAAGAAAATAAAAAAAGAAATGAATGGGGAGACTCTAGAACTATACAAACTCGAAAAATGATGCGCATAAAACACTCGGCTTGAATTCAAGAAACGAGAGGTCTTCTAGATCATTCTGCCTGTAGTACATCTTCAAAAAAAATTCTTACTGGTTCCTTGAGATGCAAATGGGTTCTAAGCAGTTTCTGCATACGCATTTTTTTACAGTGAATCATATAGCTTAAATATTTATCTCTGCTATTTCTATAGTTTTTATTTCCTTTATTCAGAAGGTACTGAAAGGCAGGACCCCAGGATCGTGTCCATTTATTTTCCATTTTGACTAATGTGCTCCAAAAAACCATGCAATTCTTTAACAAGCATTACTCATCAAAACATAACCTCTTTTGAAATAGCCATGCTGTTTAATTTATTTAAAAAATGGATGTGATCTTGCTCATAGATAAATTCTTCCCTCATCTGAAATCAAATTCTGAGATAAATTATAGTGGAAAATTTTTCTCAGATTATCCAAACACAGTGAATAACCAAGCAAAGCAAGCACCTGTCAAGACAAAGTTTCAGATTCCCAATGGAGAAGCATTTAAATGATTAAAGCAAACCAGAACATGACTCATTCGAGAGGAACTTTAATGGTTGAATGGACAAAGATACAATTAGAATCAATAAAAACGCAGGCATATGTTATGATAGAATAGAAAAATATGTCCAAATTACTAGAGGATGTCTTGAAAAGCAGAAACTATTAACAGCAAAAGCAAAAGTCTGTTAGGACCTACATTCTTTTGGAATGGATAACAATCTTCTTGTCGAAACTTCTAAATACCTCACAAGCAACACTTTTTAAAATCCCCAATTCCAACCCCCCCCCCCACCTTCCCTCTTTACCTACTAGTTCACTGTTGGTTCACTCCAGAGTGAATCAGCATCTTTTGTTGAAAGGATGGCATAAAATTTCTAAGAAATTGCATGTTAACATTGTCACTTTTAGCATCAAACTAAGCCAATCATAAAGAAAAAAGTATGTGAAAAAAGTAGGTTTTGACAAGGGAGTAAATAAGAAATGCACACAGAATCGCATTACATTTGCGCGCACTCTTATTTTCAGATAAAAATAGACAAAGGTTTGATCTCCCATCTCCCGCAATCAATAGTGGACTTGATAAATATTACCATAAGATTTTTGGATGGCATTGAGCTCACTGAAGTTGAACCATACAAAAAGAATAATAGTGAAACAAGAATTTGCACCAAGTGCATAAAAAACATGATATAAGATCAGAACAACAAATATGATCATACATGCCAAAGAGAAAGGAAAGAAAGATAAAGCTTGAAGTTCAGAGGCAGGGGAATTATAGGGATATATTGGTCTTGATCACCAAATAGGACCAAGGTTTTAGTATACCATTCAGGATAAAAAGACATGCTGTACAAGATTTATTTAGAGATGTACCTTCGTGGCAATTGCAAGAATAGTTTTATTACTTGTATGCGAGCACTATAATGATTCACTATCCTCCTTTTTTCAAGGAAAGACATCAATCTAAGGATTAGCTGGCTACTAGGCCCAAATTGCCTGAATACTTCTTTCCTATTAGGAACCTCTGTAAAAGGAAGCAAAGGTCTGCAACTATAAACAAGCTCCTCAATGGTGATATGGCATTTCTGGAAGGAAATACAATAGCTCTAACAGCAAATCTCTGGGAATATGAATTATTTCCTTTACACCACTTTTTTTATAGATTCTTAAAGAAATCTTATTATAGTACAGAAAGATAACAATGTAGGTCCATAGGCAATCTAAATGTCAGATATAGGCTTTCTGTGATAAATTGTCCAATCCTTCCGCAACCACTATCGTTATAGTTGCCAAGTACTTTTTGCATTAAATGCTTTGGGAAGATATTGAGAAAAAAATAGAATCGAAGATTGGTACTAGAAATATCATATCTATGGACAATTGTAATGCAATAAGTAGCCACACTCAGGGAACAAGTCCTGGATTTTCTAAAAGGAGTTAATGCCTCTCTGAATTCTGAAAGTTCATAGCAGTCCAAGCCCAAAAAAAATTTAAAAAAAAAAAAAAGTCACCAAGTAATACCCTACTGCAACATAAGTTCGTGAGACAAGAAAATCAATTTCAAATAGGCATTGATTAGGTTTACCTCATGTTATATTGACTCAAGTTACAAAGAAAAAACAAACTGTGAGCCAGTTAATTTTCAGATCATAAACTTGTTTTCACATTCCTGCAAATTAGACGAAGTTATACAAATGTCTTACCGAAAAACAAAAAATTGATGTAGGAGCACAGCATTAGCAGAGGAACTAGTTATCACGAGCCTAAGCAATAAGCTTAACTGTGCCTATGAAACATAGAGGACACAATCGCCATTCTCCAGAAGGAAACAGATGAAACTTACGGGAGACAACCCGGGATAAAGAAAAAACAGGTGATCTCAATTGCTGCCTTGAGATTTATTCATGATCCCTCATCTGAACTCCATATATCATGAAGCCAAGAATAGATTGTGAGATGGAAAAGCTAAGAAGGACATTAACAAGTGAAATTATAAATTTAGGCAATTATAGTAAATCCTGTTGGATGAATCTGTGTCACATAAAAGAGGAATTATCTCTCCATTCCATTGGAACCCAGGAAAATAATCATGGAAAAGGTTAATATGGCTTTATAAAAACAGTTTTACAAAAACCTCTAACAATGATTTTGAATATATATATATATATAGACACACACACACACACATATACATACATATATACACACATAACACATGTGAATACATATATGTATATATGTGTGACACACACACATATATACATGTATCTACATACATACAACAACTACTACTACTACTAAACTTTAATCCCAAGAAACTTCAGGTCGGCTTCATGAACCAATACAAAACTACGTGTGGTCATTCACATAAATTCTCTCCTTCCACTTCTTTCTATCCATTATCATATTCTCATCCAAATCTAATAGAGACATATATCTTCTAATCAACTCCATCCATATCTTCTTAAGCCTGCCTTTACCTCTGGCCAACCCATCCTACCTCCATCCCTCTCTTCTCTTAATAGGATCATCTCTCTGTCTTCTCTATATATGTCCAAACCAAAACAAGCGATTTTCTCTTATCTTGTCTTCAATAGATGCCACTCCTACTTTTTTCCTAATAATCTCGTTCCTTCCTCTGTCATTTTTAGCATGCCCGCACATCCACCATAATATACGCATCTTATCTACCTTCATTTTCCAAATATGAGCCCTCTTAACTACCCAATATTCCATACCATATAGAAAAGCAGGTCTTACGGCTATTCTATAGAACTTTCCCTATAGGCTCAAAGGCATATTATGATCGTACAAAATACGAGTCACACTCCTTTATTTCAATAAACCAGCCTTAATTCGATAAGCGACGTTACCATCAAAGTACTCTTTCTCCACTCTATAGGCATCTTATTAAATATACTTGTTAAAAATCGCAACACCTATCTCTCCTAAACACTTCCCACCTCAATCGGTATACCATCCGGTCCCACTGCCTTCTTCAGTTTCATCCTTTTAAAAGCCTCTCGAACTTCATACTTCTAAATTCGTTTGACGAACAAAATCATGATTAACCTCTTCATTCAGAATTGTAAGGTCACCCACATCCCAAACTTGATTCCCGTTAAGTAACCTATCAAAATAAAACCTCCATCTCTCTTTGATTTCCCCGTCTTTAACAAGAACTTTGTGGTCAGCGTCCCTCACACATTTCACCATACTAATATCCCTAGTCTTCTTCTCCCTGAGACAAGCAAGTTTATATATATTCTTCTTCCCATCTTTAGTATCTAACTTTTCATATAAGTCTTGAAAACTGTTGATCTTGCTTTTTTAACAACTTATTTTGCTTCTCTTCTTGCAACCTTATACTTCTCAAAATTCTCAACACTCCTGCACTTTTTCAAATTTCTATAGCACCCTCTTTTATTCCTTACGACTTCTCTCACTTCGTTGTTCCACCACTACGTGTCCCCGTTTAGTGATTCTCTTCCTTTAGATTCACCAAGCACTTATTTAGCTACTGTCATGATATCTTGAGCTATCTTTCTCCACATAGAATCTGGATTTAGATTCAAATTGGAAGACCAGTCATTTGCCTAATCATCGATAAAGGCTATTCTTTCCTCACCCTTTAGCTTCCACCATCTGATCCTACGATCAACCCGATGATTCCTTCTCTTACCCTATTTCCTAAAATAAAAATCAAGATCCAACAGCAATCTGTATTGTGTAACCACCTTCTTGCCTAGAATAACTTTACAATCCGTACAACCACTTCAAAACATGCTCCTTATCATAAAAAAGTCAATCTGTCTAGCATTTAACCCACTTCTAAAAGTCACCAAGTGAGAATCCCTCTTTTTAAATCAAGTGTTTGCTATAGTCAAATCATAGGCTAAGGCAAAGTCAAGAATATCAATTTCTGCCTCATTTCTATCTCCGAAACCCTGACCTCCATGGACAATCTCAAACCTGTTCCTATCAGAACCTACATGTCCATTTAGATCACCACCAATAAAAAGCTTCTCCGCACACAGTATACTCTACTATACCACTTCATCTAAATCTTTCCAAAACTATTGTTTAACTGAATCATCAAGTCCTACTTGTGGAGCATATATGCTAGTAACTGTAGTAATCTCGCCGCCAATTATGATCTTAATACTCAAAATCCTATCATTTTTCCTCTGCACTTTAACTACATCGTCAATGAACTTACAGTTAATTATTCTAAATCCATTTCTATTCTTAACACTATCTAAATACCAAAGCTTATAACCCCAAGGCACTACTATTCTTGCTTTCCTGCCTACCAATTTAGTTTCTTGAAAACACAAAATATTAATCTTTCTTCTCTTCATAATCTCCACTAATTCTGTCGATCTTCTTATCAAAGATCCTATATTCCAATAAGTTAAATGTATCCTATCACCATAGACGGTCTTTCTTACCCTGTACCCTTGCATATTTGACAACATATCCGGCAACCAATACGGCACGTTGCTTTCGGATGACGACTTAGCAAGCCTTGCACATTTATCACTACACCCGCGTCTAAGAAGTGCAATGCATCTTGAGCAACTTGGTGACATGAATCAAGGAACACCCCCACGAAATCAATAAATTGATTTATGTCATGACTGTGACTGTGTTTGTTAGTCGCCACAAGCCTTACCACAACTCTCCTCCTTTATCCGGACTTGGGACCGGTAGTAGGCACCCCAAACCAAGTCCGTGGAGCTCACATATATACATACATACAAATATACACATATATAAATATACCCCACACGTATATGTGTGTGTGTGTGTGTGTGCGTGCACGCATGCCACGCACGCCCAAGGACTCACATTTCATATATGGTGAGTGAGTGACAAAATTATTATTTTTAAAATGGGTAAAATATACTAACCACCCTTAAACTTTCACAAATTTTTATTTCTACCCTCGAACTTTAAAATATGTAATTTTAGCCCTCAAACTTTTTGAAACACTTAAAAAATAGCCCTTTCAACAATAAAAGTTCAAAAATTACCAGATTTTAGCTCTTTTTTCCCCGTTTTTTATTTCTAAAATATTATTCTTCAACTTTAATCTCGCTCTCTTCTCTTCAAATTTCTTCATTTATCAACAACAATTTTAAGATCTAACTTCAAACATTTTATGCGACTCAATAATCTTGAGATTACTCTTTCGCATTTTTTCAAATCTAACTATACAACAAAAATAATATATTTTACCCAAGATGAAGAAGAAAAAAAACTGATTCAGTTTTTGACGAATAGTAATTTTCTTAGCATCTCTACAAAATGGAAGAATAAATTTGAAAATAAAAGCGAATTACCAAAAAAAAAAAATCTAAAAAGAGAAGTGAGAGACGCGTAAGTCGCAGTAGTCTTTTCCTGTCATATATAGAAGTTACTTTGTAAGAATTAAAAAGATGGCACCACATTGTGAGAGTTGAGTGAATGAAAATACCTATAAAATAAGTCATGTAAAAGTCATGTGATGAACTTCCGTGAGCACTTAATAGCTTTAATTGATAGAAGAACTATTTTTTAAATGTTTTAAAAGTTCGAGGGCTAAAATCACACATTTTAAAATTTGAGGGTGGAAATCAAAATTTGTAAATGTTCAATGGTAGCTGACATATTTTGCCCTTTTAAAAATCAAATTCATTTGCATTAAGTCTATTTTTTACTTGAAAACAAGCTCTAAAACTATTTTTGTTTTATTAGAGCCAATCCAAATACAACTTGGACTAAAATTCCTTTTGTGTGTGTGTGTGTGTGTGGGGGGGGGGGGACAATGCACTTCTCAGGCTGTGAAGACACACCACAAGAAAAAGGAAAAAAAAGGAATTTAGAAAGTTATTTTCTTAAATGCCTGTTGTTGGTTGCTTAAGCATTTTTAAGCTCTAGAGAAAAAGTGATTTTAGATAAGCAGCTTTTTCTGTAAGTGTAGGAGCTGTTCTTGTTTGCTGTAAAAAAGCAACTAAATCAGTTGAAAGACCATATGAAGCTTTCTTGAATAAAGCTGTAAAAGCTGATTATTTCCGAATAATGAAATAATACCCTTGTATGTTGAATTAATGCATGTTTTGAAAACAAAAATGATATCCTAGTTTCTTTTTTTAAATTTCTCATTGAAATTTTATTTGTAGTTAGATTAAAAGAAATAACAAATTCTCCTTACCTTAATATTATGTAAATAATAGTTATTTTGAGATTAAAAAAAAATCCATACATGAATCAGTTGAATTTCTGTAAGCAAAAACCTATTAGTTCTAAAACAAGTGATCTACGTTCATACAATTGACCAAAGCTATTTCTAGACCCCTCTGCCTAATTATTTCTTGTAGAGTAGATTGACCTGTAATGATACATTATTCAATCACTTCAAAATTCAATGCCCAAATATAAAAATGAAATTTTTTGCATGAGAACATCAAATGTATTACACATGTAAATCAGTTTTCATGAATTAGTAAAATACAAGTGCAAGTCTGCAACATTTTAACCATAATGACAACATAGGTATATATAACGAGTATGAGCATAGCATTACATGGGACACAGGTTGCCCATTCATAAGAATGTCAAAAGATGACAGAAAGTTCTTTAGAAATACTTAGACTCTGGAGATTCAAAGTTCAACGAGATTTCATGACTTAGTTTTGAAATAAATTTAAAGCACAGAGTTCATACCTTTCCTACCTAGAATGCTATTTCCCTAGGTAAATTAGTAAATTCTGATAAAAGCTTCTTTGTTTTCCTTTTCTCTGTAATAAACCAATAGACACGTTGACTCCTTTATTGTGACAAGCAAGAAAGTTTTGTAGATTATTAGATAAACAAGTAGAATAAAGGAATCAATGTGTCTATTGGTTTATTAGGGAGAAAAGGTAAACAAAGAAACTTTTATCAAAATTTACTAATTTACTCAATATGTTTCGGGGGAATAGCATTTTGGGTAGGAAAGATATGAACTCGTGCTTTAAATCTGTGTCATCTTTTGATATTCTTACAAATGGGCAGCCTGGGTCTCATAGCATGCAAATTCATGTTCAGTTATATATACCTGTGCTATCATTATGGTTAGAATGTTGCAAAATTGCTGATTTACCTATGATGTTCTGATCCAAAAATTTTCATTTTTATATTTGGGCATCGAATAATCAACCTCGCAGCTCCAGCCAAAACAAACCGATGCATATATACATAAGATAAAAATAATGAAAAATAATCCTATCGCCGAATTCGTTGCGCAAAAAACAAAAAAACGCTTCACAGCTGTAGTCAACTCGACAACCACACAAGCTTCGGATAAAAAATTACATATCATACCACAATCTCAAACAAATATCATAGCGATTCATACAAATTAAAACAGATCTGTGAACAAAGAACCAGAAACAACAGATGCAATCATCATCTGCATGCATATATCTAGAAACATAAGCCAAAACAGATACATAACCATATACAAATCCATAGAAGCAAAGCAAAAAATTCATAGAATTAAGCCTCTTCAGAGAGCGATTGTCACTGCGGATAAGAAAGGCAAATAGAGAGACGAACCTTGCGAAAAGAATCCGAAGGCTAGAGAGAGCTCTCCCGCTCGCAGTCGTCCTAAAAGAGCGTCCTTGTGAGAGAGAGCTTAAGAGCGAGGGAGAATGAGAAGCGAAATGAGGCGATGAGGAGAATGGCTATCAGAGGGACTCTTTTGGTCTGCCGAGGATTGCACTTGAGGGATGCCGCAGGGCGCACTTCGTTTGGTGCTCTGCGCCCTTGCCCGTTCCTTGTCCACGCTTCCGGTATAATTACAAAGTCATCCTTATAAAATTGCCAAATTTATTAACTTGCCCCACGCTACTCTTTTATTCTTTTTTTTTTCGCTTGTCTACTGTCTAATACTTCTAAACAGAAATTTATCAACTTAAAAAAAAAAGAAAATTTTCAAATTTTTCGTTAAAAAAAATAACTTATGGATTATTCTTTAAAAAATCTAAAAATTTATTTAACACATTAATGTGTTTGAATTATCTTACAATTTTTCAGGTCTAAAAAATAACGAAAATAATTAGAGTTTTATAATCTTATTAGATATAAATTGGATGATCGTTCATGCTTTAGACCTTGATCATAATATAATTTAATATAGATTATTTTGTTTGTTTGATTATACTACAATTGTAATTTTTATTACGTAAGTTATTCCGGTATATGAATAAGAATTTTGATTATTTTTCTATTAGAACTCGAATACTAAATTTAAAAAAAAAATACAATTAGAATTCATGAGTCAAAATTATATTAATAAATATATAATAACATATGTAGAGTTAAGTGGGACTCAATGTGAGAAACTCGATTAGGATGAATTTGTAAGAATATAATAAAAAATTATTAAATATATAAAGATAAGTGTGATTTAATGTGAGATCAAAAAGAAAATATGATATGTTTGTGAGTATATAGTTTTAAAAATATATAAAATAATAATTTTTTAAATTAAAATTATTTTAATTTGAGATGAAAATCGTAATCCAAATACACCCATAATAATATAAATTCAATTATTTGCATAATTTCTCGACCTACTTTAGTGTTTTACATAAGTAAAAGTTAAAAAGCTTACTGATCGCATTTGATTTAAAAAATTAAATTTGAAAGATAGATTGGAAAGTAAAACAAAAATAATAATTGAATATTGTTATAAAATTAGGGTAGTGTTAGAATAAAATCTTCACACTACACACTAATAAAACTCTAACTATTTTGCACAAGAATTTCTCTCTTTCTTTTCTCTCACAATTTTCTCTAATCTTTCTTTCACTAATCTTTCTTTCACAAAATAATGGTGTATTACAAGCTTAGAGAATAGCTCTATTTATAGAGCTCTAATTAGTGGATTACATCATGGCATACATCATCTTCCACTAATCTTAATTAGTGGTGTCTCCACTAAATGGTGGACATCCATAAAAATCTTCTAATAATTCACATAAATCCATAATTAGTGGAGCCTCCACTAATTAATAAATATTCCAATAATTCATAATACTCCCCCTTGGATGTCCATCCATTACATAAAGAATATGCCTCGTTAAAACCTTATTAGATAAAAACCCAGTGGGAAAAAAATCTAGTGAAGGAAAAAGAGTACAATATTCTATATGTCTATTTATTACTCCCCCTGATGAGATGATTCATTTAAATCTTTAAACCGACGCATACCGATTTTATATCTCAACTTTTCAAATGTTGCAGTCGGTAAAGTCTTCGTGAAAATATCTGCGAGGTTATCACATGACCGAATTTGTAACACATCAATTTCACCTTTCTTCTGGAGTTCATGAGTAAAGAAGAATTTTGGTGAAATATGTTTTGTCCGATCTCCTTTAATATATCCTCCTCGTAATTGAGCTATGCAAGTTGCATTGTCTTCATAAAGAGGAGTTGGAATACCTTTGATTGATGATAATCCACAACTTTCTCGGATATAATGAATCATGGATCTTAGCCATACACATTCTCGACTTGCTTCATGAATGGCTATAATTTCAGCATGATTTAAAGAAGTAGCTGCTATAGATTGTTTCGTAGAACGCCATGATATAGCAGTATTTCCACATGTAAATAGATAGCCCGTTTGAGAACGTGCTTTATGTGGATCAGATAAATAACCAACATCTGCATAACCTATCAATGTTGGAGTGGTTTTATTTGAATAAAATAATCCGAGATCAATTGTACCTTGGAGATATCGAAGGACTTGTTTAATTCCATTCCAATGTCGTCGTGTTGGTGAAGAACTAAATCTTGCTAATAAATTGACAACAATAGCAATATCAGGTCGTGTATTATTAGCAAGATACATCAATGCACCAATTGCACTGAGATATGGTACTTCAGGACCAAGGAGTTCTTCATCATTTTCTTGAGGTCGGAAATGATCTTTATCCACATTTAATGATCGGACGATCATTGGAATACTCAATGGATGTGCTTTGTCCATGTAAAATCTTTTTAGCACTTTTCGTTGTATATGTTGATTGATGAATAAATGTTCCACTCTCCAAATGTTCAATTTGTAAACCAAGGCAAAATTTGGTTTTACCAAAATCCTTGATTTCGAATTCTCTTTTTAAATAATCAATTGTTTCTTGGAGCTCTTCAGGAGTTCCAATAAGATTAATATCATCAACATATATAGCTAATATCACAAATTTAGAACTAGATTTCTTAATAAAAACGCATGGACATACCTGGTCATTTTCAAATCCCGCTTTCAATAAATATTCACTAAGACGTGTGAACCACATGCGCCCAGATTGCTTCAGGCCATATAATGATTTATGCAACTTGATGGAGTAATTTTCACGAGGATAATGTTTATATGCTTGGGCATATGAAATCCTTCGAGGATTTTCATGTAAACATCATTTTCTAAATTTCCATACAAGTAAGCGAGTGACAACATCTAATAGGCGCATATCTATCTTTTCATGTACTCGCTAAACCGATAAGATATCGGAGTGTAATAGCATCAACAACGGGAGAATAAGTTTCATCATAATCAATACCTGGTCTTTGTGAAAAAACTTGGGCTACTAATCGCGCTTTATATCGAACGATTTCACTCTTTTCATTGCGCTTTCGCACAAATATCCATTTGTAGCCAACGGGTTTTACACCTTCCGGTGTTCGGACTGCGAGTCCGAAGACTTCACGTTTTGCCGAGTGCATTTAACTCCGATTGAATCGCATCTTTCCATTACGACCAATCTTTTCTATGCTTACATTCATCAATCGATATTAGTTCGGGATCATCATTATCCGTGTAACATCAAGAGATATATTGTATGCAAATATATTATCAATAACAGTTTCTATCCGATTCCAACTTCTACCGGAAGTGGTATAATTGATAGAAATTTCGGTGTTACTTTCATAAACTTCGGTTCTTTGTCATCAGTTCTCTCTTGGTCTTTATCATTCTTTTCTTCAATATGATCTTCGGATCATTTAATCCTCTTTTCTTTCGAGGATTTTTATCTTTAGAACCAAGAGGTCGGCCACGCTTACGGCGTGTTTTTGACTCAGCAACTATAGGTATAATATTTTGTTCTGCTGGAACTTCAATTCGAATAGGAGCATTTATAGCTGGAATATGCGATTTTGTAACTCTTCTGGAGTCAACAAAAGCGTCTGGCATTTGATTTGCAATGCTTTACAAATGAATTATCTTTTGAACTTCAAGTTCACACGCGCTTGTATGCGGATCAAGATAATTTAATGATGTTGTCCAATCACGATCTTTCTTGTACTGTTTCTATTCTCCCCCTAATTTAGGGAATAATGATTTCACAAGAGAATAAGAAAAGAAATATAAGAAATGATGACAAGTAGGAAATGCCAAGAAAAATATCTCCTTTTTTTTTTTCGCTCTTCCCGGTACCGACTTTTCCTCTTTCTCTCTTGTCTTTTCTTCTCCTCCAACCCTCTACCTACCATCTACCTCTTCTTCTTCCTCATACAGATATATATATATATATATATATATATCGATATATATATATCAGATATCAGTCATTAGTAAACATCAAAAACAAAAATCACAAAGCAGATATGGAGACTCGTAATTCATTTGAGACATGGTCAAATTTTGACTTAGTTTCTGCAGCAGATGTTGATGTATTTTCATTTCCAAACCAACCGCTTCTGCCTAATTCGAACACATAAGATTTTGATATGTTTTCCTTTCCAAACCAACCGCTTCTGCCTAATTCAAACGCAGAAGATTTTGATATGTTTTCCTTTTCAAACCAACCGCTTCTGTCTAATTCGAACGCAGAAGATTTTGATATGTTTTCCTTTCCAAACCAACCACTTCCTCCTAATTTCAGGTGAGATACCTTTGATGGCTTCCATTTGTTTTTAGTGTACTTGATAATGAAATTAAACTCTCTTTTGGTTTGTTTTTTATGTAAATCAGTGGAAGTTTTAAACATACTTGCTTTGGACCAAGTTGATCTGCCTCTACAAGAGACTGCTTTTGATACTGTTCCTCTTGATAATATTCCTTTGAATGAGGATATGCTTGTGCATGATCCTTTCTACTCTCTAATGGATTTTGAACAATGCCAGAATATGTTTCCAGGTTATTATACATTTAAACATGGATTTTGAATGGTATTACCTTTATCGATATTATTTTATTTTTCTAAGAGAAATAATGAGTGTTCTTGGCGATGAAGTCGGAGTAAGTACTCATGAAATGCATAATATCGAAGTTCAAGATATTATTGCAGACAAAATTCTCGGGGAGAAGAAGATGATTAAGAGGCAGAGAGAGAAGAAGGCCAATAACTCCCGGACACTATCAAGAGAAACAATTTCGCAGATACTTTTACCTACCAATCATGAGCGCGACCAAAGAACTGAATATTGGCATAACTCGTCTCAAGAAAAGATGTAGGGAGTTAGGAATTCGTCGATGGCCTCACGAGAAATTGGTGAGCTTTGAGACCATAATCAAGAATGTTCGGGTTCTCTCTCATACATACTTATAATTTGCAAGTATGAAACTATGAAAGATTTATAAGTAAATAACCGATGATATCACTTCGATTTACAGGATATGCAAAATAAAGAAGAAGGAGGACATATTGCTTGAGAAGAAATTAAAAGAAGCCATTGCGATCATTGGAATGTGAAAAACAGTTGGTAGAGAAAGTCCTAATACGCAGTTAGAGGACCAAACACGAAATTGAGACAAGCATGCTTCAAGGCCAAATATAATAAGAAATATAATAAACTTAAGGAGATCATAAAATCTCAAGACTCATTTCGCGATAATTTTACGGCTAATTCTGTTGCTAGTCTCGATCGTTGGCTCAAAGGGGAAAGAAAAGGAGGAGGATGTCGAAAAAGAGGAGCTGAAGTCTATAATTACTAATTGTTTGTCGTCCTCTAATGTAAATATTGAAAAAGAACAATTACAAACCTTCATCTTACATTTGTCGACTCAATTACAAAAGAGCAACTATAAGCATGTATCATCAAGTTCATATGAACACTAGTGATATGAATAAAAGATGTGATGCTTATTATTAATGGAAATATCTTTTTCCCTTATTATCATTTCTGTTCCACTTCGGTGGCGAGTATTTCTCCGTGATAAGGGAAATATCGAGTGTGTCCATGACCATAACCACGGCCATCGCCACAACTACGACTATAACGATGGCTTCTGCTGGAGCCAACAGACATTCACTTCGGAGTCTTTGTTGAGCCGATTCATCCGGCTTCATGATTTCTCAATAATAACTCATGTTAAAGCTGTCAATTTTGGATACCATTTTTCTCGATATTGTTATGTAGAACATGAAAAGTGGAGAATGTCTTCTCCAATATAACTTCATCAGTAACTTTTTCTTCGTAAAATTTTTAACTAAGATGTAGTTTTATACATCACGGAGTTCACGGTTTTACAATCTTGCAACTTCAGGTGCAACCATTCATACTGCATGCGATGGGTAGTACGACCATCTTCAGGTGGTCAAATCTTTCTTTTTATCCACATGACATATGGATCTCCTTTTTTTTTAGCATTTAGATGCATTTTTGTATGACATATAAATTTTTTTTTCGAAATATCAAGGGCTACAAATTCGAATTTAGCGAGATCAATAAATGTGTACCTGTCTTCTGGCTTTAATAACGGCAGAGACTCATGCTGATAACGTGTTATAAAATTAGGGTAGTGTTAGAATAAAATCTTCACACTACACACTAATAAAACTCTAACTATTTTGCACAAGAATTTCTCTCTTTCTTTTCTCTCACAATTTTCTCTAATCTTTCTTTCACTAATCTTTCTTTCACAAAATAATGGTGTATTACAAGCTTAGAGAATAGCTCTATTTATAGAGCTCTAATTAGTGGATTACATCATGTCATACATCATCTTCCACTAATCTTAATTAGTGGTGTCTCCACTAAATGGTGGACATCCATAAAAATTTTCTAATAATTCACATAAATCCATAATTAGTGGAGTCTCCACTAATTAATAAATATTCCAATAATTCATAATAAATATATATATATATATATATATTTGTATGTATCAAGTAATTTGTTGAAGCTAGTGAAAATCTAAATATATATATATATATATATATATATATAATAGGAGTTGCAGAAGTCTCCTATTAGGACACATAGCACCTTCCTACACTAACACCTGACATTGTGAATTTAAAATTTTTTAAGAGTTATTTTTTATTAGTGAAGATATTTTAAGGGTTTTTTTTTAATATTAGATTTTCTGAATTCAATAGATAGAATTAATCAGAGTTATCTGAATTCAATAAATTCAGATTTTTGAAACTTCTTCTCTTATTTAAGAAGATATCTTTCTAAAAGATTAATTGCATAACCTGTAACAGAGTTGATTTACAGTATCCCTCTCCTCTGTATCTAAAGGCTGGCTTGATGCATCATTTTTGAAATCCTCGGGATAGAAGCAATGGGACTTTCATTTTGCATCAAGACAGAAATCATGAATACAAGTGGTCAAGTGCTACAGTCAAAAGATGTCACCCTCCTTCCGTCCTGGACACCATTTGCTATTCCTGGCATTGGGAGTCGAAATAAAGAGGCCCACCAGAGTTTTGGATCTATGCTGGGGTTAAAAGGGGGACCAAATCAGTCCTTATCTTTCTTGGGCTCTTGGCCTAGATGATGTGCTTTGATACAGCTCTTTCTGTTGTGACCACAAATGACCTGCACCTTCCATGTAGAGGTCTACCCTGTTGTTAATCTCATAATTATTGCTTCGCTTTTTCCTTTTTTATGTTTTTGGTGTTTGGTTTTTAGAAAAGCGTTTAAGACGAACAAAGGACGAGAAACTCCAACTTTAAGCTGATCTGAGTTTGTGGATTGGTAATCAGTGAAATAGTTTGTGGTTTAAAAAATTTCCATGTGTCTGTGCTATTCATTCTTCCACCTTCCACTTTCTTTTAGTTTACTCTGTCAACGTGTTTGTGTTTCGATCTTGACTCTGTTGCAGACAATCTTGGCTGATGGCATGGAATCACCGGTCCCAATACGTGGCCAAGCTTATGGTTATGGGACAATGATGTCGCTCATTAGGCTCATATCTTTCAGAAGAAATCTTGAACCTTTTGACACCATAATCTACGGATAATGTTCCATTGCCTCCAGTTTCAGTTTTCGTTTCGGCATGAACATCAAAATCCAGCAAATTGGCTTTCACTTTAGTTCGAGGAATGAATACTTTTGCTTCTTGGTAATCTTCAAAGCCATTGATTTGGCAATAAAATATTCTGCTGACATTCCAAAACTAATTCATAGTTTTGAAGATCTTGGGTCTCCTCAATTTAACCCAATATTTTTAAAGAAGCTCATCACCCTGGCCATGGATAGGAAAGACAGAGAAAATGAGATGGCATCTGTTTTGCTCTCTGCACTTCATATAGAAACTAGTTTGGATGCCCGTGCTCCGCACGGTTTAAAATTTTAGATATTTTGTTTATTTTTATTTATGAGTTTATTTTGTAAATTTTGGTATAGAAAAATTAGTTTAATTTTTATGAGAATTTTTATTATTTAAATATAGTTTGTAATTTTTAATTTAAAAATAATTAAATTTTTGATTTAATTTGAAGTTTTATATTATTAGAATTGAATAAATTTTGTATATGAAATATTTGTTATGATTTTTTTAAAAAAAATTAGTTTACTGTCTATTTTTTTGTATTCTATACAAATACAATAAGAAGGAAGAGGCAGAGTGCTTGCCCCCTTTTATTAATGGAATACATATACATCACTTATGCATTTCTAATGGGTCATGATTGTGAACATTAAAGAGTTGTGTTCATGACATAATAGGAATTGGTGTCTTTAGAACTCCACTGTACAGACACATTTCATCTTTTGCAGGATTTTTTCTATAGTAAGGTCTTGGCATATTCTATGTCGGTAGTGAATTCACATTGGACAGAATATTATATTCTGATCTGTAACACAGACCTCCAATGCAAATCCTCAAGACACATCGGACTCATAACCACCAGTAATCTAAGCTTCAGAAGGATTTTCCCTGCTGATATGGCCAGTTCATCTAATAGTAGTTTCTTGTAAAGACAACATTATCATCTCATTTCCCTGTTATGTCTAGAAATGGTGAAAGTTGTAAGCAAATACAGGTGCCAATGCTTGTGTCACTAAAACAGTTGACCAATCCGAGACATAGTACCTGCCATTCTTCAAAGCCTTGCATTCCCTCAGAATTCAGCTTTTTAATAGCAACAACCTGCATTTCATCAAACCTACTATTTCCTGGGGAAGTTTAAATATGTTGCATTCCAAATATGTTGCACTATATTCAGAAGGATTATGTTGCATTCTACATATAGTCTTCAACTTCTTGCATTGTTATCTAGCTAATATAGTTCAAACCAGATTTCCATACAAATAGCTAATAATGAGCAAATTTCTTAAACAAACCTATGATGGTAAAAATTAAGTGCATCCAACTTATTACATTTTCAAAGCAAGAAGAAAGGACTGTTTAAAGAATGGAGATTTCTTACTTCTATAAAAAATTTGGAATACTTGGAAGGCCACTCATCAGTATCTTTGACAGCAGATCTGTAAGTAACAATAAATTCATTATTATCATTGGCAATATGATATTATGATCTGTAAGTAAGGGGCAAAAAAGTCACATATTATAACACACCCCATAAAGTATCAATAGCAATAGACCATTAAAATTACAAACTTTGATTAGTCAAAGCCCTTTTAACATCAGTAGCAACATCAAAGACACATCCTTTGTTCAGTCTAAACTCACAATCAAAGCAACTTTCTCATCAAATTATCAAGCTGCTTTATTAGAACAGATCTGTGAAGGTTTTAGCCAAATGTTTCTACACAAATACAGAAGTCCACCTATCAACATTTGCCAACAATAGAGAACATTTGACACTCAAATTGAACTCTAAAAGTAAGTACATTTCTTTATCCTCCTACAGCACAATATGAAATTATAGGTAAAAAAAGGCTGCCAATTCCTTTTTCCTAAGGAAAACTACACTAATCCAAAAAGGAATTTGCCAAGCAAGACTCCTGCAATGTCAGCAAATCGGCAACTTACTCTAAAAAGACAATAATACATCAATGCAACTGGGTTTTATTGATTCCACCTAGAATTACAGAGGTTTTGACCCAAGGAATGCATAAAAAGAAACGGAAAATCAAATGTTTCATTTGAAGAGTCTATGCATAAAAGGAGAGGGAGAATCAAATGTTCCGTATGTGCGGCAATTGCTGTTGGCGATGAAGTGTTGACTACGATTTCGAGTTCAGCCCCTTTGCTAATGCCTGCAATTGAGTCCTTGTACAGTGCTTTAGTCGCTGCAAATCTGCACTTGGTGTTGAAATTTGCAAATCTGCTTTAGTTGCTAATGCCTGCAATTGGTTTAGTTTTGTAAAAATTAAACCAGCACATAAAATGCGAGAAAATCAACAGAAAATAAAACCTAAAAAAAAAGAAAGAAGTTTTACAATTTGGTGCGGAAGTCGGCGTAGAGGGGGTGTTGGGGTTTTGGGTGGAGGATTTAGTGATCTTCTGAAACCCACCCGAAGTCAGCACCTGTTGTTCCGGCTGAGTCCAGCGAGTTCTCCTTACTCAGTTTCGCGTAGATCCAGTAAGAGGCGCTGGCGGAGGAGAAGGCGATGGTGGAGGCTCTGCAGAGACGATGGTGATTGCAGGGCAGCGTCATTGGGTGAGTTTCTTGAGGTGGAGCGAAGATTTGGGGATGGGGCTTTCTACACTGGTGCTGCAGCGAAGCTTGAGGGTGTGGCTCCGGTGGATGATCATCCCAGAAATGGATGCCTCTTGTTTGCCGACGGGAGGGTTCTGCCACTGGCTGAAGTTGACGAAGTCGAGTCATCGGCGGCAGCGGCTGGAGGTTTGTGTAGATTCTCGGTGGTGTCGCTTAGTGGCATCTGTAAATATATGTCGGCGGCACTGATTCCGTTCCAGTGCCATTCACAATGAGTCTTTCTTCATTCCATTCCTCTTTCGTTCAAATGGAATGAAGAGGAGGAAAGAGAAGAGGAAGAAAGACTGGGTTTTTGGAATAGCAAAAGGCCAGAGGATGGTCCATCTTCCAATTCGAGATCTCCAATGCAATGGAAGACCAACAAAATAAACAAAGTGATAATTCAAAAAAATATATGGAATTCGAAGCATCTGTTGTAAATATAGTATTAAATCTGAAGAAATCAAATTGAGGAACAATCCTATAAATATCTCACTTCATTCTCATAAAAAATCTACTCTAAAAACAATAAGAATCAAACAAAACCTATGAAGTAAACCTAAAATTCTAAACTAAGACCAATACCTAATTAATAAATCTAAGAAAAAACCTAAAGAAATACTACAAAATACTTCACAGCTTTACATATTATAAATTTGTTTCGAAGCTGTTTAGCATATATAATTAAGTTTGAATATGAAATTAAAATTCTTATACTTATTTATCTGATTATTTTATTAATTTAAATCTCATATAAAAAATATATTATCCACATTCTTGGTGAGCAATGGATAACTTCCGTTGAATCTTCATTGTTAATAATGTGATTTATTAACATAGTGGCTTTGACTAATCAAAGTTTGTAATTTTAATGGTCTATTGCTATTGATGCTTTATGGGGTGTGTTATAATATGTGACTTTTTTGCCCCTTACTTACAGATCATAATATCATATCGCCACTGATAATAATGAATTTATTGTTACAGATCTGCTGTCAAAGATACTGATGAGTGGCCTTCCAAGTATTCCAAATTTTTTATAGAAGTAAGAAATCTCCACTCTTTAAATAGTCCTTTCTTCTTGCTTTGAAAATGTAATAAGTTGGATGCACTTAATTTTTAACAACTCAGCTTGCATGTTTCCATTGACTAACGTCTTCAGTATTGATGACAAATTCAAGAGAAATATGTAGTGATTTTGAATGAATTTTTAAGTGATTTTTCTGTGTATTTGGGGATACTGTTACTTGCATGTACTGTTAATGGTTGTAGTGTTGCTTTATATGGGAATTTGTGGAGTAAGACATATGAATGAGTTGAAAGGCGTGTTGTGATAAAATTTTGTTTGAGTATCGTGTTCTTAAGTAAAGATTATTTACCTATTGGTGATATTGAAAGGAAGATGTCATCTTTTGTTGAGTTTTATGAGCTATTAGTTGTTAGTGTTGTTGAACTAATTATTGAAAAAGCATTTTTCCATGCGTTTTATTTTGTGATAAAAAATATTGTCTTTTAAGTTAGTTGTTTTAATAATGTGCTAAGTATATTGGGTGTCTATATAAACATGATTGAGAAACTAATCGGTGTTTTGAGACGATGGTTCACCATCAGAAGCCCACGAATGATGCACAATCAAGAAAGTTTATATAATATACTGAAAATTCATTTTCTGATGATTTTTATTGTTTCATGAAAATGAATCAATAAGAAATAAGAAATAAAGAGGCTTTTCTTGTATATTAAGCAGGTATAATGATAAGAAATAAGAAAAGCATTAATTATTTTTATCCTTCAAGATGCTATTTCTGGTTGTAGTTGTAGCACTCGAGAGAAATTTGTTTCTTCAGTTGTAGTTGTGGACTCTATCTCTTCAGTATTGATGATATATTGAATAGGATTTTGCAGTGATTTTGAATGAATCTTCAAGTGTTTTAGACCAAATGGCTAATTATTGCAGGTGGATTTTGAATGTATTTTGAATGAGTCTCCAATATATATTGAGTTTATATAGACACCCAATATACTTAGCACATTTTTATCGCTTTCTGTGATATTTGTCATCGGGTAGAGAAATTAACCTCTTATATTCTGGGTAAACTTGAAGTCAATCATTCTAGGTAAGCTGCCCGAGCTTTGCTAGGGATGAATAATTTTTTTATATTTTAATTTTAATTTTAATATATAACTTTAATTTTTTTTATTATTTTTTAATTTAAATTTTTATAAAGAAATTTAATGTAGAATTAAAATTTTAGATAAATACATTTATATTATATTTAAATATTTAACAAATATTTCTTGGGATCTTTTTTTAAATAATTTGTCCAATAGAATATTATGTGCATTGTTTGGTGAGCAATTGATTCCTTTTCCTTAGTTAATGTAATTCATTTTTTTTTTTTTTTGTCATTGTTATTGCTATTCAATGGATTTTTTTTTTCTTGAAACATTTTCTTTATTTGTTGTTTATTAAATTTGTTTTTATTCTCAAACAAATTTAGAAGGTGAACTGTATGTATGAATATACCAGAGATTTTTTCATTACATCATCAATAATTACATGAATCTAAACAGTTACAAATATCTTTACTACAACACCAGAATAATTGACTTCAATCATGTTGTACTTTTATTAAATTATTAACAATTTGTATAAGAGTTTCATCTTCATCCTTCTCTATATTAAAAAATAAAATCATAATTTTACTACTATCTTCACCTGCTAAAAATACCTATAGACTTGATGGTCACATGCAGAATGCAATCCAATTGAGTAGTCAAGAAGAGACATGAAAAGCATCTCCGTCACCAATTGGTCCACTTCTTAACAAATATACCCACAATAACCAAAAAGGAACCCAAAGAAAAAAAAGGGAATATCACCGGCAATAAAGTACAGAGACACATCGTTCCACATTCCACTTCTGTATAGCTGGGTGCCAATTATACAAAAAATCAGCACCTCACGTGGGCAAAACAAAATTGTACAAAGTAATACTTCTCAGGATAATGCTAGTGGGATGCATGAGCAAATACAGGAATCCAAGTATTATGAAAACATGGTTGGCCAGGGCTAAGTCCAAGATATGGAGTGCCTTGACATGGTTTGTTAAACCCAAATTCCATAGCACTGTGCATGTGTTATGGTAGTTTGTGCAATACAAATAGCTAGAGGCAATTGCTTTGTGGAAAAGGCAAATACTGAGGAAAGAAAGGGATGAGAAAGAAGCTTTGGGGAATTATTGGAGGCATATGGAGGTATGCCTTGCTTGCTTCTCCATTTGCAACTTCTTCATATTCCAAAGTGAGAAACCATTATGTATAATCTGCATCTTTCATCCTCTAAGAAGTGCCAACCTTCATCAAAATACCATGTAAATTTCAGATTCTTACTCTTCTGATGGGAGAGAGTAAGAAACAAAAGAACAAAGCAAAAAGGAAGTATTAAAACTACACCCCATTATACTAATCACTGTCCCTGATCTGCTGTACAAAGATATTAGGCTTTGTTTCTAGAGTACCAACATTGAAATGTGAACCACCTACAAATTTACATTATTCCAAATTCAGATGCCTTTTCATGCCAAAGTAGGGGAAAGAGGGGTATGAGAATTCAATAAGAATCAAGGACTAATTTGCCTCCATTTCCAAAGTTCACAGCTCATCTCGCTATCACAGAAATATATGGGTAACCAAGAAGAATATGTATACTGGTGAGTAAGGAGATGTATCTTAATCACGAAAAGTGAACTACAACAACTAACAGAGAATCATCAACATTTTTTGAAAATATATAGAGAAATTAGATTGAAAATGCAAATTTCAAGAGCATGCGACTCAGTAGTGAATCACATATATAAATACATGAAATCTTTCTCTAATAAAAAATTTCCTTGGTTAAAGTCCTATAGCAATTGAGATTTCACCAAATGTTAGAAATGCTATCAAAACATTTGGTATAGTGAAAAAAATCGGTTCTAACTGTTCTGAGTAAGATTATCAACAACAGGATCTCCATCAATCAACAATAAAGCAAATGAAAGTCCAAGAAATCCAAACAAATCACAGGTCTAAAAGAATTTACCAGGAGGGAGCCTTCTTGGACTGTGGCCAGTTAATCACCTTGGGGTAAGCATATGCTGACGATCAAAGAGTTGAAAGATCCCCGTCATACATCTGATTTTGTTTTGCAAATCTGGGTTGTCATCTGTCAAAGAATGTAAAAGTTTTGCTGCCATTTTCCTTCCTTTCTCCTTTATAATTGAGGGCCACTGCTTGTGCAAGTGTCTAACATTTCATCCCTGCAAGAAATTGGCTTTCACTTCTAATTTTTCATTTTAAAGCTCTTGATATAGCAAATTTCCAAAAGCAACCGATTGAAGAAACGGTAGAACTCTCTCGGGAATATCTCGAATCTTTGCTCTCTCAATAAGTGAGGAAAGAAAGAAATCAATATGAGGCAATAATGAAATAAAAGATCCTTTGTCCTATTCTTCTTTTTCTTCAAGGTTAAATAAAAACGCCAATGGGGCTTCTACAAGCACTTGAGACCTAGGAAAATTAAGGCCCCAAGATTCATGAAATCCCCATAAACTTTAAGAGAGCAGAAATTAATTCAATCTCTTCCCCTTCCAATACAGAAGACTCAGAGAATCCAATCCAACCAATTACAGGTCAAAGCACATTATTTCAACAATCTCTGCAAACCCACCAGACCAAGACTTCACCTTTGCTATAACAACTGAAAATTGGATCTCCGTTATACATCCGATAACAAAGTGTTCTAAGAGAACTGTGGGAAAATATGAATCCAGAAGCTGATTTCAAGTAACTACAAAGAAGATGTCTATAAAGAGGTTAATGTTATTTACCCAACACAATCAAATCCAATCATTCCTTTAAAAAAAAAACTAAATTTTCAATTTTGAAAAGAAAGAAACTATTGTTAATAGTTCTCAATGAGAAGACTATTTCACTCCATTCAAAGTGCAACTCTGTCCAGAAAAGAAAAAAAATGAGTTGAAAAGCAAGAACACCATTCTATCTTACTTGCCTTTGTTTTATAACAAAACAATATTTCTTTTGAAGAGGCTCAAAGGGACCATTCATGTGGATACAATATATGTGGCATTCGTAACAGAACACTATCTGTATTAGATTTAAACAACTCATGGGCAATACTTTGGTTTATACCGTGTCAGTTTTTTATCTCTTATCATATATTACCAACGGCATGCACCAAAATGAACTAACTGAAAAAATTATAATCAGTTGAGGAGAGGTACTTTATTCCACAATTTCAGCAGCGGGCAAGTTTTATCTGCTTCAATTGCATCAGTTGATTACCTTAGACTGAAACATCCAGAATAGTCCATCATCATCCCAGAAAATAAGTTCTTAAATCTCAATTTAAAATACACACAGATGTGCAGAAACATTATTACCCAAAAAAAAAAGGGAAATAGAGGTAACATTATGCGAGCGGATACTGCTGGAAGATAGCGAGGTAATCTGGTGCGACTTGCTGCATAACAGAGGAGGCAGTCCTGCAAAGGAAGATCCTTGTAGCAGTCAGCCAGAGCATAAATGAATATCCGCGTTCCGTTGTGTGTTTCATTCACCAAATTATGGCCCCAACCGTTCGCAGTGACGCGTTGTGAAATCCCTTCCATTTCTTTAACAAACAGTGGGATATAGTTGGGGTTTGGAGGCTGTCTGGGACTGCAGAGGAGGGCAGCTTCGATTAGTTCAATGGATAAACTAATCGCAGGCTTGAAGTTCAGTTCGGAGTATTCAGGGTCTCCTCCGTCTCGGTTGTTTGTTCCCTTTCCGATCCCGATTCTTCTCGTGGGTTTCCTTCTTCTACCCAGAAACCAAAAAGACACGAATTAAATCAGTAACTATTGGGGGTATGGATCAATTTGAATACTTGGGTGATATTCGAAGCAACAAAACAAAGAGTTCGGCGATAAATCCCAACCAATGCATGGAATTCCAAGCGTCTACTATAAATATAGCAGTAACTCTGAAGAAATGAAATCGAGGAACCTAAAATCCTATAAATATCTCAATTCATTCTCATAAAAAAAAACTCCTCTCAAGACAATAAGAATCAAACAAAACCTATGAAATAAACCCAAAATTCTAAAACCAAGATTCATACCTAATTAATAAACCTAAGAAAGAACCTAAAGCAATACTACAAAATACCTCACAGATACTTTTCTGGTAAAGCCATCAAAAAGTCAGCAAAAAAACAACGCATTAACCTAAATCTGCTGAGGTGTCAAACCCACATAACTTTACTCTCAGCTTTACACATTATTAATTTTTTCAACTGAAGACATAATAAATGGTTTTGTTATGCTTTTGGAATCTGCAGAGGACACAACACTTGATCATGAAGTAGTGAAGTTTACACCAATCTACATCAGGAAAGGAAAGTACTTGAGATGAATGGGAGTTAAAAATTGAGAAAATCGACTCAAATTTGAAATTTCAAATTAGACTTGAATTCAAGTTCAAATTTAATTCTAGCCTTAAATTTGAATTGATAAAAATATCTTAAAACTTAAGTTGGATTCAAAGACCACTTATTTGATGACTTCTAAAGATTGAATTTATGTTTGAATTTGAATTGTTTTAAAAAATTTTAAAATAAAATAAATATTTTTATATTAATTTTTAGTATAAATTAAATATATATATATATATATATATAATTAGTACATAATTAATAGAAATATATAATATATAATCGAAAGCATTTGTGAGTTTTCAACAAATTGATTAAAAATTCAATCCTAATATTAGTTTCTAAATTCAAATTTGAACTAAAAAACATCAAAATCTAAGGCAAACCTTGATCAAATCGAGCTCGAATAGTTAAGGCTCGACTCAAATACACATTTAATTTAACTGTTAAAAAAAAGGAAAAATAAAAAATAAATATGCATCTCTATTTAACTTTTAAAATTTTAATTATAGTAAAAATTATTTTACTAATATTACAGTTGGTTGTGACTTCAACAAAATAATAAACGCAACTGTTTGTGTCCCGACTTGGTTGAAGCTTACAAATTCTATGGTTTTTTTTTTTGTTGTAGTAAGCGAAAGGAACCGAGGGCTCGCATCAGTGAAAAAAAGGGGGGGGGGGGGGGAAGAAAGTTCAATTTTTTAAAAAACTCATAAAAATACTAAAAATATGTCAATTACTCTTTATTAACAAAATTAAAAAGACCCTAAAAAAATTTAAAAAACACACAACAACACAGCAGAGTTGGTCTTTTTTCCCCATTTGTTACCTTAGGTGAGTTTGGTTCGCAAAGGGAAGGGGAAGGGGAAAGGGGAGGAAGAGTGGAATATTTTACTTCCATCAAGGGAAGTAAATGTAATTACTTTCATCCTATTTGGTTGGAGTGGAAATGAAGTAAATATGATTTACCTTTCATTGTTTGGTTGTAAGGTATATAGGGAGGAAATAATTATTAAATTACTATTATACTCCTAAGGTTAATTCATAAAAAATTGCAAAGTAGGATAGAATTGTAATAAGATAAATACCCTAGGACAAGAGGGTTTTTTAACCCTCATTTACTTCCCAAGCCCTCCAAAATGGAGAGGAAGAAAAATCTGACATATACTTCTCCCCCTCCAATCACTCCAACAAAACTAAGTAAATCACACATTTACTTCTTATTTTACTTCCCCTCATCTTTTCCTTCCCACTTTCACTCCAACCAAACTCACCCTTAATTAGCGAGATAATTATGTATAAAGTTTAAAAAAAATATCTTCTTCATCAACTATTTTAAAAATTCATTTATAATTCTAAACTAAGTTGACGTCCCTAACAACTTATTATTATGATTATTCATAGGATTTATCGATCCTCAATCAATTTATATGTACCCTATAAAGGAAATTGATTTGGGGGCATTTTATTTTTTTAATGCGTGGAGCATATAAATCAGAGTTTTTTTTTTCCTCTTTTTTTTAAAACAAAGTTGTGAAAGAATATGCATTATAATTAATAACAACTTTTTTTTTATGTTTATCCTATTTTTCTTTTTTTAATATATATTATAGGATGGAACATGTGAACTTATTATCTGATAATTATAAATACTTTTAATTAACTGAGTTGTTTTCTTTATCACATTTCAATTTTTCTTTAGAAAGGTTTTAGAAATAAATTCGAAGAAAAAAAAAACTTGAAAACTGTTATGAATTATTGGAATCTTTATTAATTAGTGGAGGCTCCACTAATTATGGATTTATGTGAATTATTATAGAAGATTTTTATGGATGTCCACCATTTAGTGGAGACACCACTAATTGAGATTAGTAGAAGATGATGTATGCCATGATGTATTCCACTAATTAGAGCTCTATAAATAGAGCTATTCTCTAAGCTTGTAATACACCATTATTTTGTGAAAGAAAGATTAGTGAAAGAAAGATTAGAGAAAATTGTGAGAGAAGAGAAAGAGAGAAATTCTTGAGCAAAATAATTAGAGTTTTATTAGTGTGTAGTGTGAAGATTTTATTCTAACACTACCCTAATTTTATAACACGTTATCAGCACGAGTCTCTACCGGTACAAAAGCCAGAAGACTAAGCACGAGTTTCTGCCGTTAACAAAACCAGAAGACAGGTACGCATTTATTGATCTCTATGGCTAATCTTGCTAAACTCAAATTTGTAGCCCTTGATATTTCTGGAAAAAATTATATGTCATGGGTTCTCGATGCAGAAATGCATCTAAATGCTGAAGGCCTTAGTGCAACTATTCAAGCAAATAATAGTGCATCTGCACAACACAAGGCTAAAGCTTTGATTTTTATTCGTCGTCATCTCGATGAAAATTTGAAAATGGAATATCTTTACCGAAAAAGATCCATATGTCCTGTGGGTAAATTTAAAAGAAAGATTTGACCACCTGAAGATAGTCGTACTAACCACTGCACGGTATGAATAGTTGCACCTGAGATTGCAAGATTTTAAAACCGTGAATGAATATAGTTCCGCAATGTATAAAATTACATCTCAATTAAAATTATGCGGAGAAAAAGTGACTGATGAAGATATGTTGGAGAAGACATTCTCCACCTTTCATGCCTCCAATATTGTCCCGCAATAACAATATCGAGAAAAGGGGTATACAAAATTTACAGATTTAATTACTGCCATTCTCATTGCAGAGAAGAATAATGAGTTATTATTGAGAAATCATGAAGCCAAACCAACTGGCTCAACAGCACTCCCAGAAGTGCATATTGTTGGCTCTAGCAGAAGCCGTGGTCGTGGCCGTGGTCGTAGCCGTGGTCGTGGCCGTGGTCGTGGTTATGGTCGTAGACACGCTCAATATTTCCCTTATCACAATCATAATCAAACTATGAGAAACACTGGCCACCTGAAGTGGAACAGAAAAGATCATAAGGGAAAAGAAAAAGAAATTGAAGAAAAGCATGAGGATATATGTTATAGATGTGGCATGAAAGGTCATTGGTCACGAAACTGTCGTACGGCTAAGCATTTAGTTGAATTGTATCAAGCTTCATTGAAAAATAAAAATGTGGAAGCAAATTTTTCTCAACATCCAATAAATAATGCTGAGGATGATGATATTGATCCTGAAGATCTTAATATCAATATTACCTATATGGATGTATCGGATTTTTTTGAACACCCAGACGGTAGGATAGACCATTTAATTGGTGATGGCAGTGTCCAGAAGAACTAAAGCCTCACCCTGATATTTTTGTATTTTCATTTTCATTCTATTCTAATAATATTTACGTTTGCATATATATATTTGTGTTCGGATAGGTCGTTGTTAATGATGATGTATGCATTATTGATAGTGGAACTACACACACCATACTAAAAAATGAGAAATATTTTTCTGATCTCAAAATGGGAGAAATAAATATTTATACGATAAACGGTAGTGCAAATGTAATTGAGGGCTCCAGAAGAGCTAGTATATTGTTGCCTAAAGGAACAACAATTATTATTGATAAGGCACTATTTTCCTTAAAATTCAGAAGAAATTTATTGAGTTTTAAAGATATCCGCAGAAATGGATATCATGTTAAAACAAATGAGGAAAATGGGATTGAATATCTTTTTATTACTCAAATGCATTTGGGTAAGAAATCTGTATTAGAAAAACTGCCGTCTTTTTCTACTGGCCTATATTTTGTAAAAATACGTACAATTGAAATTCATCATCTAGTAAATCAGAAGTTTACTGATCCTATTACTTTTAGCATTTGGCATGACCGGTTGGGTCATCCGGGATCTAACATGATGAGAAGAATCATTGAGAATACACATGGTCATCCTTTAAAAAATAAAAGGATATTAACATCGAAAAAATTCGCATGTACTGCATGTTCCCTAGGAAAATTAATTGTTAAACCATCACCAGTAAAAGTAGGAGCTGAAAGTCCTACATTTCTCGAACGGATTCACGGAGATATTTGAGGACCTATTGATCCACCATGTGGACCGTTCAAATATTTTATGGTCTTAATTGATGCATCATCCCGATGGTCACATGTATGTTTATTATCTACTCGCAACCTGGCGTTTGTGAGATTACTTGCTCAAATAATTAAATTACGAGCACAATTTCCTGACCATCACATTAAAAATATCCGTTTGGATAATGCTGGTGAATTTTCATCACATGCTTTTGATGCATATTACATGTCAATTAGGATTAATGTTGAACATCCTGTAGCTCATGTTCACACACAAAATGGTCTTGCTGAATCTTTGATTAAACGATTACAATTAATTGCTAGACCATTATTAATGAAAACAAATCTCCCAACATCTGCCTGGGGACATGCTATTCTACATGCTGCAACACTTATACGTATAAGACCCGCTAGTTATCATAAATTCTCTCCTTTGCAATTGGTTTTTGGGTCAGAACCAAATATTGCTCATTTAAGAATTTTTGGGTGTGTTGTATATATTCCAATTGCACCAAACCAACGTACAAAGATGGTCCTCAAAGAAGAAAGGGGATATACGTTGGATATGATTCTCCCTCTATTATCAGGTATGTTGAACCCTTGACAGGAGATGTATTCACAGCAAGATTTACTGATTGTCATTTTGATGAATCATTATTTCCTAAATTAAGGGGAGAACTAAAACAGTATAAAAATGATCTTGCTTGGACAACATCATTAAATTATCTTGATCTGCGCACAAGCGCATGTGAACTTGAAGTTCAAAAGATAATTCATTTGCAAAGCATTGCAAATCAAATGCCAGACGCTTTTGTTGACTCCAGAAGAGTTACAAAATCACATATTCCAGCTATAAATGCTCCTATTCAAATTGAAGTTCCAGCAGAACAAAATATTATACTTATAGCTGCTGAGTAAAAAACACGCCAGAAGCGTGGCCGACCTCTTGGTTCTAAAGATAAAAATTCTCGAAAGAAAAGAGGATTAAATGATCCAGAAGATCATATTGAAGAAAAGAATGATAAAGACCAAGAGAGAACTGATGACAAAGAACCAGAAGTTGATGAAAGTAACACTGAAATTTCTATCAATTATACCACTTCCGGTAGAAGTTGGAATCGGATAGAAACTGTTATTGATAATATATTTGCATACAATATATCTCTTGATGTTACACAGGATAATGATGATCCTGAACCAATATCAGTTGATGAATGTCGGCATAGAAAAGATTGGCTGCAATGGAAAGATGCGATTCAATCGGAGTTAAATGCACTGACAAAATGTGAAGTCTTCGGACCTGCAGTCCGAACACCAGAAGGTGTAAAACCTGTTGGCTACAGATGGATATTTGTGTGAAAGCGCAATGAAAAGAGTGAAATCGTTCGATATAAAGCGCGATTAGTAGCCCAAGGTTTTCACAAAGACCAGGTATTGATTATGATGAAACTTATTCTCCTGTTGTTGATGTTATTACACTCCGATATCTTATCAGTTTGGTAGTACATGAAAAGATAGATATACGCCTATTAGATGTTGTCACTTCTTACTTATATGGAAATTTAGAAAATGATGTTTACATGAAAATCCCCGAAGGATTTCATATGCCTGAAGCATATAAACATTATCCTCGTGAAAATTACTCCATAAAGTTGCAGAAATCATTATATGGCCTGAAGCAATCTAGGCGCATGTGGTTCACACGTCTTAGTGAATATTTATTGAAAGCGGGATTTAAAAATGACCAGGTATGTCCATGTGTTTTTATTAAGAAATCTGGTTCTAAATTTGTGATATTAGCTATATATGTTGATGATATTAATCTTATTGGAACTCTTGAAGAGCTCCAAGAAACAATTGATTATTTAAAAAGAGAATTCGAAATCAAGGATTTTGGTAAAACCAAATTTTGCCTTGGTTTACAAATTGAACATCTGGAGAGTGGAACATTTAGTCATCAATCAACATATACAGCAAAAGTGCTAAAAAGATTTTACATGGACAAAGCACATCCATTGAGTATTCTAATGATCGTCCGATCATTAAATGTGGATAAATATCCTTTCCGACCTCAAGAAAATGATGAAGAACTCCTTGGTCCTGAAGTACCATATCTCAGTGCAATTTGTGCATTGATGTATCTTGCTAATAATACACGACCTGATATTGCTTTTGCTGTCAATTTATTAGCAAGATTTAGTTCTTCACCAACACGACGACATTGGAATGGAATTAAACAAGTCATTCGATATCTCCAAGGTACAATTGATCTCGGATTATTTTATTCAAATAAAACCAATCCAACATTGATAGGTTATGTAGATGCTGGTTATTTATCTGATCCACATAAAGCACGTTTTCAAACGGGCTATCTATTTACATGTGGAAATACTGCTATATCATGGCGTTCTACGAAACAATCTATAGCAGCTACTTCTTCAAATCATGCTGAAATTATAGCCATTCATGAAGCAAGTCGAGAATGTGTATGGCTAAGATCCATGATTCATTATATCTGAGAAAGTTGTGGATTATCATCAATCAAAGATATTCCAACTCCTCTTTATGAAGACAATGCAGCTTGCATAGCTCAATTACGAGGATGATATATTAAAGGAGATCGGACAAAACATATTTCACCAAAATTCTTCTTTACTCATGAACTCCAGAAGAAAGGTGAAATTGATGTGCTACAAATTCGGTCATGTGACAACCTCGCAAATATTTTCACGAAGACTTTACCGACTGCAACATTTGAAAAGTTGAGATATAAAATCGGTATGCGTCGGTTTAAAAGGAATCATCTCATCAGGGGGAGTAATAAACAGACATATAGGATAGTGTACTCTTTTTCCTTCACTAGATTTTTTTTCCATTGGGTTTTTATCTAGTAAGGTTTTAACGAGGCATATTTTTTATGTAATGGATGGACATCCAAGGGGGAGTGTTATGAATTATTGGAATCTTTATTAATTAGTGGAGGCTCCACTAATTATGGATTTATGTGAATTATTATAGAAGATTTTTATGGATGTCCACCATTTAGTGGAGACACCACTAATTGAGATTAGTGGAAGATGATGTATGCCATGATGTATTCCACTAATTAGAGCTCTATAAATAGAGCTATTCTCTAAGCTTGTAATACACCATTATTTTGTGAAAGAAATATTAGTGAAAGAAAGATTAGAGAAAATTGTGAAAGAAGAGAAAGAGAGAAATTCTTGTGCAAAATAGTTAGAGTTTTATTAGTGTGTAGTGTGAAGATTTTATTCTAACACTACCCTAATTTTATAACAAAAACCATATTATTGGAATTAATTTAACCTGATTGACATAATAGAAGATGAAGAGACCAAATAATATTCCAAAATCATTTTACATAGCTGTCAAAGTAAATTAACATAATTTGCCATCACAAAATGGTTCAATTATAGAAAGCATTTATACGTGGGCTTTACTAATTTAACGCGTATGATCTGGAGATGGATTATAGACTCTTCGAGATCTACCATTGAACAACGGGGAAGAAAAAATAATTTTGGAACAAATACTATACTAATTTATTATGTTAAATTAGTAATACTATTGTGCTCGGTTTTAGTTTTCCCCAGCTTATTGGCCGAAGCCATAAATTCAGAGTGACAGTAATTATGCAGTTAGACCCATTTGAAATTATTGAATTTAAAAGAAATTTTCTTTTATTATTTTTTTAAAAAGAAAATATAAAAGTTATCTTTATTCATTAAATTTAAATAAATCAAATGAATATATTTTTTTTTAAAAGAAATGTCAAGGATATCTGGATGCATTGAATTTAGACCTTTATCTAAATAATTAATTCATAAATACTACATTACCCTCATTTTGATTTAGCTGGATTCTTTGAATCCAGGTAATCTTGACATTTCCTTAAAAAAAAAATACATTCATTTAAATTAAATTCAGATAATCAATAAATCTAAAATACTCTTGACGTTTTCTAAAAAAAAAAAAATTCATTTGATTTATTTGAATTCATTGAACTAATCATTATGCTAGCCTTTTTGAACCTCCTAGAATTGTGTTTTTTTTTTAATTTCTAATTTTTTTTATCTTTTTAAGAACTCTAAAAGTATTATTCTATATTTATACATTTCATCCCTCCAAAAATTTAATTTTTTTAAAATATCATTGTTATTTGAATTGATTTTTTTTTAAAAAATCAGAGTTATCTGATTTTTTTTGTTCTTTTAAATATTAGAATTATCTTCTTATTTGAATTTTTTTTGAATGTAAAAAAATTGAGAAAATTATTGAAATTATTCCGTGCAATGCACGGGTATCAAACTAGGGTTGTTTAAAATGAGAATGAATTTGCTGAGAATTTAGAACATCCCACCAATTTTCCCTTTTTTTTTTTATTTTAATGGCTGGAATTCATATAAACGACAAGGCTCAATAATGTAAACCGATAAGATGCAGAAATGCAGTTTATGCATTGGGGGGACACAGGCTGCTCCATTATAATTTCCAATTTCATTGTACCATTACCAAAACGCTGCCGGCCAGTGTTTTATTTTAATTTTTTATTCACTATAAACTTGGGACTATGACGTAATTTGTTGTTTGTTGTTGTATGCATTGAAGAATAGAATAATCAAAATGAACTAACATAAATGTTCAGTTGGGTTAATATTTGTCCGTGATTGGTTGACTAAAACTTCAAGACTTATCTATTTGCTTCATTTAAAACGTTATTCCCGTTTGCTATCCTCTTCTTAAATCAATATTTTGTTTTTTTAGATATCCAAGTCTACATTTAATGTACTAGTTTGATAGCCTTGCACTTATTGAAATGTTGTTAAGATTCAATATATTAATATTATATATTTTATTAGTTAATTACGTAATTAATAAATTTTTAAATAAATTCAAATAATATTTATTTTTTCTCAAGAAAATATACTTTTATTGAGTAATAATAATGCCTTATTATTGTTATGAATGTTTGGTATCATGAATGTTTCAGCAATACTAATGATTTATCAAATGAATCATGCTACAATTATTTTCGAAAATTAGATAATTAGGATTTTTGTCAATCGAAATTTCCCAATCCATACCTTATAATTTAGCTTAGAATTTTAAAGTATAAAATAAATCATCATATAAAAATTACCTTCTTCACTATAATTCTAAAAGTAAAAAATAAAATTATTCGTAATATTTCATGTTATCTTACAAACAAATGTCAATAATTATCAAAATAATTTACATCTATATCAAGTCCTACACGCTTGCAATATGATTCCTTCAACATAGGAATAATTTAAGGCATAATTGTTAAAATAATTTAAAGCATATGATTCGTTAAAAATAGCCTTTCAATCCTAATCTGCTAAGAACTTTGGTAGCATGAACCTTCTCGGCATTTGTGAAGATCTATAGATTGGAGTACACCAAATAACAAATTTTAGATGGTTTCGTGCATCTCTCAACACCTCAAACTATGTACAATGGGTAAAAATACACTTACCAATTTCTGAAAAACCAAGAGAGAGACGTGGGGGAGAATTTCATTTTACAGAAGATGAAAAACATAGTAGAAAGCAATTGTAGAAGAGGATAATTTAAAAGCAATATAAGACACACGTTTTCCATAGGTCCATAAAATCCACAAAAATAGTTTTCTTGGTATCTTCAAGAAGAACCTGAGGAGGTCACGAAGAACTTGAGGAGGTCTCATCACTGTCCCATGCTTGTCTCCAACTAGCTTAGGATTATTATCATGAAGAATGTTGAACACTCCACCTAGAAGCTACACACGTTTGAGTTTGTAAAAAGAAAAGTATAGTGAGAATAAGATTAGATGCAATGAACCACCAGCTTTGAGCACCAAATAATCAAATTTGGAGCACTGGATTTGATGCAGTGGTAAATGGAAAGTGGGCTAAGCAAGATGCCCTGGGACCAAAATAGAGATGTTACCACATTTAGGTATGACCAAAAAACGATAGCCTTTGAACCATTGACTTAATATTAGGCAAAGAAGTTATTTACAAATTTAGAAAAGGGAATTAAACTTGTAGAATTAATGCATAATGAAGAATCAAATATAGAAAGTGAAAATCTTTAATCTCTCCTCAAAAGAGAAGCAGAAAGACAAACACTAGAGAGGTAAGGTACATAAAATATTTTTTTTTTATCATGAATGCATGGTCAAAGAACATAAGATAGGAAAATTTACCTTGCCAAATTTGTTAGATTTCGATCATGCAAAAACTGATTTATGTGTAGTGGAAATTAAAATGAAATCCAAGTAACAGAATCACTCGTATATAATTAAATGGGTTAGAAGAAGGAAGAAAATTATTACATCGAAAACGTAATTTTTTAAATTTTTCTTAGCGCGCAGAACCTTTTCGAGAACTGTTCAAGTCACGAACTACCAAATTCCAAAATAGGAATTTCTCTAATATTTATCCACACAAGAATGTACTCAAGAACCACCAAAATTTTCTACTAGAAAAATAATATGGCGGGTAAAGAATTAATTTGCGAAAGGAGATCAAAAGAAAAAAACGAAAAGCTGCGCACTCTATGTCGACCATTCTTTTGTTTTGTGTCTCTCTCTCTCTCTCTCATATATATATATATATATATATATATAAACAAATGTCTTCATGAAACAATATAGTAGCTTTCTTTTTGTTTCCTAAAAGTTTTAGGAAATAAATATAATAATAATTCCTTTTCCTTAATTATGGGCTTTGAAATTTATATAATTGCAATTAGCTGCTTGAATTATGACGAGTTTATAATTCAACTACAAGTCTTTTTAAATAATTATAATTTCATGCAAATAATTATAATATTTTATAAATACGCTATAATTATTATTTCTACTCACAAATTAATCCCAAATATTATCATATAATATCTTGAGTACTAACTCTTCTATTATGTGTGATTTGTTAGGTTTTTTAGTCAATTGGTAGCTAAATATAAATTAATTCTAATCACTATATAATTAACAATCCTTAATAATTAGAATTAACTTATTAATTCTAATTAAAATTTGATTTATTAATTTTTAATTAATAAATCCATATTCAGCAGATCATGAGCGGCATATGGCAATACATCATGACTACTTAAAAGTTTAGAAAGTCAAGTAATATGACATGAGCCTTTTCAATAGCGAAACGATAGTACAATAAACTCTTTTCAACATACAATGTCTTATTCGGTTTAGAGTATGGAATTAGTGTCAATTCCTCCAGAATATTAATTAATTCTGACCAAAATATTCTAATATTTATTCCCGAAATCCATTACTCAATATGTGTATCAATTATAACTATTTCCAATACATAGTTACCTCGACTATGGACTTCTCGAATAATGATTCCTATAAATGGCCGTAAGATATTCGCTCTTATTAAGAGTGGTAAATCCTTTATTGACTCTCTCAACTATTTTTGTACACTTCACATTATACCCAATATCTATCCCATAAGCGGTCTTGTTGGGACTCTAGATACTGGAATTAAAGTACAACGCTCAGTAAACAAAGTACCTTACAGATCTCAAATCTAAAGATACTTGAGTACTTGCTATAATAAGATTTTATCACTGGTAATAAATAGTTATCCATGTGATTTTTGCATAGTTAGGTTATCCAATGAATTTGTTCAAGTAACAAATATCCACGTATTAATTT
Organism: Voacanga thouarsii; assembly: GCA_026120185.1. NCBI lineage: Eukaryota > Viridiplantae > Streptophyta > Magnoliopsida > Gentianales > Apocynaceae > Voacanga > Voacanga thouarsii. The sequence continues at coordinate 934,223 of JANUWF010001151.1, forward strand.
TGAGTATCACTATATTCACAGATGTGAGAGCTGCTGCTTAATCAAATAAAAAAGTATAATACGTGCTAGTCTTAGCGTATTAATGATGTCTTATCTCATTAATACTGTGACTTAGGGATGATTTAAGAATAAGTACTATATAGTGTAGTAGGAATATCACATTATGATCTCTATAATAATTTTCTTAACACTATACTATGTACTTGAGACTTTATCTAATAGTTTTATACATACAGAATGATTAATTAAATTGAAAGAGAAAGAATGCCTTTTATTAATAAATATGTCATATACAATATACATGTAATTGCCTCTAGATCATTACACTAACAAACTCTCATTTGTACTAGAGCTAATCATTCATGTATCGAATACTAATGTGTGTTTTTTAGTATAGAAAATATTACCAACAAAGTCCACAATTAATCAAGTTTTAATTAAAATATTAACTACTAAAACTACATATACAGGTAAGTATACCCATCATATAGTATAGGGAATAGTAAGTATAGAAAATATTACCAACAAACTTAGGCTCCCACCTACTTTACCTAAATCTTTATTGTTTAGCTAATAAAATAAGAAGAGATAAATAAAACACTAACCTAATATACTAGAGAAAGGTCAAGTCACACAAGAAAAGTCACGAGGATAATAAATGAATGAGAACAAGGAGAAAAAACAAGTAAATAGATAGAAATCCTCAAAGATATAGCAATGATTGCTTAGCACTTATGACAATTAATTACTATTTTGGTATCATGAAGAAATTAAAATAGATTTAGTTCGTTTGCAATCCATGAAATCATTATCTTCTATTTAAATTAGTAAACATATTTTATCTCAATCAATTTACCAAAAAAAAAAAAAGCATTAAAATCAATCCTTACATAAATCTCTATATTCTAGATGATTTTAGCATGAAATTAGTCAATAAATCTATATTATAGCAATCACTAATCAATCTTTGATTACTCAAATTCCATTTTGCAAGCAAGTTAAGAAATAATAAATATGAAATTAATCAAATTGAACTCACTATCAACTTCTTTTGCAAGCAAGTTAACAAGAATAAACAATCAACTAATTCTTTAATTAAAACAAGTAATCAAATAAAAAGAATAATAATAAATTGGTTAAAAAGCTAAAATCAATACAAAATTATGAATCTAAAAGAATATCCTCTAAAAACAATTAAAATATTAATCTTAAATTGTCAATAAATTACAAAGAAGAGAAAAAGAAACTACTCATAGACAAATAAGCCTTCTTCTTCTTCTTTGAAACCTTCTTGAGTAACCTCCTCTTCTTCTCCAAGAATTCTCTTTGATCTTCTTAAATTTTGGTATTTCTCTAAGAGTTTTTTAAAGATATTATATTGAAGAATTGAAAATTACTTTGTATATTATTTCTCTTGTATTTATAAGAGTTCTAATTGCTAAAAAATGCCTACAAGAGTTTTTCGTGGTTGAAAGAGTTCCCAAAAGAATCCTATAAGTAGAAATTGCCAAAATCTGATCTGAAATGAAATTCACCACCTTAATCCCATATTAGGCAGGCACTGACTCAATTCCTTATGCCCAGTACCGGCCGTGCTATGTTCGTGCCCGACGTACTCTATTTTTTTCGACTTTTCCCCTATTCCAACCTAGGGCCAGCACTGGTTCCGTGGGATAGGTCCGGTGCTATTGTGCATTGTAACGGCGACGATTTTTCATCTTTTTTCCTTAATTCTTCACAAAAACTCAAAAATACCTTTCTAAAGGCAAAATATCAAATATAAAGAAATATGACTAGTTATTACATCAAATGTATCACAAAATATCTTCAAATAACTAAGAATTTATTGATAAATTTAGTCCCTACCAAATACCGAATGACTCAACATGTCTATCATATTTCTTTTGGTGTAGTGCTTTAATGAGTGGGTCAGCTATATTCTCATCCGTGGGAACTCTCTCTATCTTTATATCTTTCTTAACAATGATTTCATAAATCAAGTGATAATAGTCAAATTGAAAACATAGAATGATTTTGACTCATAGTCATCATTGTCAGATTAGAAACTGATATTAGTATACCATTTTAACTTATTGAAGAGTAGAGACAACATTTTCCATTAGCAATATGTCATCTATATAAAGCAATAGGAAAATAATTGCACTCCCACTAACTTTCTTATATACACAAGGTTCATTCATAGTTTGAATAAAACTAAATTCTTGAATTATTTTATTAAAATGGACGTTCCACCTCCTAGAAACTTGCTTAAGTATATAAATTGACTTTTGCAGCTTGTACACATATGTGCCATCATTGGATGTGAAAATCCCAAGTGGTATCATATACACTTCCTTATTCAGGTTTCTTTTTAGGAAAGCTATTTTCAAATCTATTTGTTATAATCATAATGAATAGCAAGTGCTAGGAGTATCCTTATGGATTTCAACATAGTAACTGGCGAGAAGGTTTCGTCATAATCAATATTATGTCGTTGACGATAACCTTTAGCAACTAGTCTTATTTATAGGTAACTACTTTACCATCCATGTCGATTTTCTTTTAGAAACCCATTTGTACCCAATAAGTTTGATTCTTTTGGGTGGATCAACCAAAGTATATACGTAGTTTTCATACATAGAATCCATCTCTGACTTCATAGCCTCAAGCTATTTGTCAAATTCTAAACTATTCGGAATATCTTTGTAAGTAGTATGCTTATCTTCACCTATGAGCAATACGTTATTATGGTCATTTATGAGAAATCCATATCTCTGAAGTGCTACACGTATCCTACTCGACCTATGAGGTTCTTGTGTAGATGAAGATTTATCTATTATCTCAATAGATGTGGGATCCAATAGTTGATCTATATTCATTTGTTCTTCTTGAACTTCACTAAGTTCAATTTTACTCCCACTGTCTTTTTTGACTATCTGCTCTTTTTCTAAGAAGACGACATGCTTTGAAACAAATAGTTTGTTTTCAAAAGGGAGATAGAAATAATACTCGAAAGTCCTTTTGGATATCCCGCAAACAAACGCTTGTCAGACTTACTTTTAACTTTGTTTGATAGTAGCCTTTTAACAAAGACAGGGCAACCCCAATAGGTTTAATTCTTTTGGGTGGATCAATCAAAGTCTATACGTAGTTGTCATGCATAGAATCCATCTCTGACTTCATAGCCTCAAGCAATTTGTCAGATTTTGAACTATTCAGAACATCTTTGTAAGTAGTAGGCTTATCTTCACATATGAGTAATACGTTATTATGGTCATTTATGAAAAATCCATATCTCTGAAGTGCCACACGTATCATACTCAACCTATGAGGTTCTTGTGCAGATGAAGATTTATCTATTCTCTCAATAGATGTGGGATCCAACAGTTGATCTATGTTCGTTTGTTCTTCTTGAACTTCACTAAGTTTAATTTTACTCACACTGTCCCCTTTGACCATATGCTCATTTTCTAAGAAGACGACATGCTTTGAAACAAATACTTTATTTTCAGAAAGAAGATAGAAATAATACTCAAAAGTCCTTTTGGATATCCCACAAACAAACACTTATCAGACTTACTTTTAACTTTGTTTGACAGTAGCCTTTTAACAAAGACAAGGCAACCCCATCTTCTCAAGTGAGATAACTTCGATCTCTTACCAAATAATAGCTAAAATGGGGTGGTATTAACCGTATTTTATGGAACTCTATTTAAAATATAAATAGTAATCTTTAGTGTGTATCCCTAAAATAATTTTGGTAAGTTTGCTAAAGCCATTATGGTCTGTACCATGTCTAAAAGGGTTTGATTTCTTCTCTTAGATACATTGTTACGTTGAGGTGTATATGGTAGAGTCTATTGAGATAATATCCCGCTATCTCTAAGATAACCTTGAAACTCTTAGTTTTAGTATTCACCTCATCGATCGGATCTTAGAGTTTTAATACTCTTGCCAAGTTATTTCTCTACTTTATTCTTGAAGTCTTTGAACTTGTCAAAGGCTTCTGATTTGTATTTTATTAAATACAACTATCCATATCTTGAACAATCATCAATAAAGGCAATGAAATATTGATAAGAACTTCTTGCTTGTATTGACATTAGGTCATATACATTAGTATGTATGAGTTCTAATAACTCTTTAGCCCCTTCCTCCTTTTCCAGAAAAAGGGTATTCTAGCCATTTTTCCAAATAAACAAGACTTACATGTGCTATATGATTCGTAATCAAATAACTCTAAGCCACCAAACTTGTGTAACTTAGAAATACGATTCTCATTTACGTAGCCTAAATGACAATACCACAAGTAAGATAAGATTGAGTTCTCTTTTCTTTATTTCTTTTTGTTTATATTGAGAATAAGATTATCTATATCTAGAACATACAAACTATTTATTAAAGTTGTAGTACCATATTGGACATCATTTAATGAAAAAGAACAACCTTTATTTTTAAAAATTAAATGAAAACTATTTAAGTCCAAATAGGCAACTGAGATAATATTCTTAAGTAAAATATGTACATAAAAATAGTTTGTAAGTTCTAAAACTAATCCAATAGGCAAGATGATAAGTCCCCACAACAAGTGTAGTAACCTTTACTCTATTTGCAGCACATAGGTCAACATCGCCCTTCTCAAGCCTTCTACTATGCTTTAGTCCTTGCAAATTATTGCATAAATAAGATCCACATCTGGTATTAAATACCCATATTTCATTACTAAATACAGTATTAATCTCAATCATAAACATACCAGCAGTAGAAGTAGAAGTGCCCGCAAGCTTCTCTTTCTCCGTTCTATCCTTGACAGTCTCCAAGTAAACCTTGCAATTGCACTTCGAATGGTCCATCCTTCCACATTGATGGCATGGGCCCTTAGTGGCTGCCTCCTATTTCTTCATGCCACCCTTGGGTTTAATGGGAGTCTTATTCTTCTTCTTGAGAACTTTGTTCTTTGAAGATGAAGAATCTACCAGCATGACTACATTAGTTTCCTTCTTCATAGAGAATTCTATAATTTTGAGAAGATTGATCAGTTTGGGTATAGTGGACTTAATCTTATTCATTTGTAGTTTATCACAAATTATAAAAAACTGCTTGGTAATAATTGTAGAATTAAGTCAATACTGAATTTGTTGTCCATTACGAAACCAAGTGACTCAAGCTTCCCAATCAAACCCAACATTCTTAGCCCAAGAGTGGCTATAGAAGTACCCTCAGTCATTTTAGAATAGAACAGTTGTTTTGAGATCCAGTATCTCTCCATTCTAACTTGTGCATCAAACAGCTCTCGAAGATGAAAAATAATCGAGTAAGCATCCATATACTCATACTGTTTTTGTAATTCCAAGGTCATTGACGTCAGTATTACACAGGATGCTATGTCACTGTCCTCTTGGTGCTTCTTATGGATAGCACGCTTATTAGCATGTGGATAGCATTCTCATTAGCATGATCATCTTAGCTGGTGGCGGCGAAATAGGAATCTCTAGTTCGTAAAGCAACTTTTCCGACTTGAGAATAATTTTCAAGTTTCTATACCAATCTAAAAAATTGGTCTTGATAAGCTTGTTCGTTTCCAAAATGCTACACAAGTTTAAGTTTGTTGTCATGATACAAATGACCTAAATGTAAAGATAGGGTAATTAGAGATATGTATATGCATATGTAATGTAAATACTTTGGTATTTAATTAAGCGCATTATTATTATACTATTTTACTCAAATCAATAGCCCTCACTATTGACCCGGGATAGCTTGTTGGAAGCTTTCCTAATAGACTGGTATCTAAATTCCTTAAGAATGACCTTGGGTTAGCCCAACAAACCATCCTTAAGTTCAATGTAGGTATCTAATACCAATTACATCAAATGTAATTACCGGATCATTAGGCGATTAACATATTTTAATCTTAAAGCCTTTAAGCTAACCTAACCTTGCCTCTAATTTTCTTTATGTTTGAGTTAGCCCAATTGGGATAAAGAAATTAGTTAAACCCAACAATTAATCAGGAATTTAAAATTCCATAGCTCGAACATACTCGATGTCAAATAGGCTTGGGTCAGTCCAACAACCTGATCTCGAAAAAGAGCTCTCGTTCTTACTATATTAATGAAAGGCATTAGATTTAATATTAATTAAGGGATTTGTTTTATTAGTGCCTCATACATTTGGCATGCACAAATATCAACAATTTGACATAATTGTAATAGACTCGATTACATAACTTGGTTATGGACTTTTTTAGATTAATTTTCTTAAGTTATAAAGGAAATTAATTTTGGTCAAAACCTATGTGTTTATGCATGTTTTGAGAAGAAAATCTTACCATCTTCTTGTTTCGCCTTGGTCGCCTTCTCTATAAATTGAAAAATAATTTCTAATCCTATCTAACCTATGTAATCTAATTACATAAATTCTTATGAAGAAACCTCGAGTTACATTCTAGGGGAATTAGATGAGAAGAGAAATTATAAGAGAATTATAGAGAAAATCAGGACACGCATGCCCTATTTATTCAAAAAAAGCAGTAAAAAATATGTATGACACTATATCGATTGATCAAAATTAATTGGTATAAATTCATAACCAAGCCAACATACCAAAATCATGCTTAAAATAAATTAAGCAAAATATAAATTTCCAAAATTATTATTTTGGCAAAACAATAAAGCTAGTCCCAAAATCACATTTTGGGAAAACTTGTGGTCTTTTTGAAATTTAAAAAATTGTTTTAGTGGGTTAAAAGGGAAAAAAAAATAAGGTTTTGTTGTGAATTTGATTCAAAATAGAATCAGTAAATATAAAATTGTAAAGTAAAGATACTAGAAGAGGAGAGAAGAGAGAGAATCGTTTAGATACGATTTCATTGATTCATTGTTCGTTTGTTTACATATGACCCCTATTTATAAAGGTTTCGATATAAAATCTGAAAGGCTACAGAATCTGAAAGATTAAGAAATGAATTTAATAACCTTAGAAAATGAACAGTCATAGTATACGAATAGTCACATTATCTTCAAGAAATGAACAGCCACTTAACTTTTCATATTTCATAACACTCCCCATTGGATGTTCATTTTCAACCACTTCGAAAAATGCCTCATTAAAAACCTTCATAGGAAAAAACCCTGTGGGATAAAAACCTAGTGAAGGAAAAGAGTACACTTTCCATTCTAGAGGGAATACTGCCTCATTAAAAACCTAACTGAGAAAAAATCCAGTAGGAAAAAATCTTAGTTAGGGAAAAAGAGTACAGTATACATACTCCCCCTCTTAATAACATCTTCAAGATAACTTTATATCTTTCAATCGACGCATTCCAATTTTATGTACTAATTTTTCAAATGAAGCAGTCAGCAATGCCTTAGTGAGTAAATCTGCCAGATTATCATATGATCGAATCTGTTGCACATCAATTTCACCTATCTTCTGGAGTTCATGAGTAAAGAAAAATTTTGGTAAAATATGTTTTGTCCTATCTCCTTTAATATATCCACCTCTTAATTGAGCTATACAAGCTGCATTATCTTCATAAAGAGGTATTGTAATTTCCTTTTCAGAAGGTAATCCACAATTTTCTCGGATATAATGGATCATTGATGTCAACCACACACATTCTCAGCTTGCCTCGTGAATAGCTATAATTTTAGCATGATTAGAAGAAGTAGCTACTATAGATTGTTTTGTAGAGCGCCATGATATAACAGTACCACCACATGTAAATAAATAACCAGTTTGAGAACGTGCTTTATGTGGATCGGATAGATAACCGCATCAACATATCCAATCAACATTGGACTGGTTCTATTTGAATAAAATAATCCAAGATCTATTGTCCCTTGGAGATATCTTAGGACATGTTTAATCCCATTCCAATGTCATCGTGCGGGGAAAGAACTGAATCTTGCTAATAAATTCACAGAAAATGCTATATCAAGTCTAGTATTATTAGCAAGGTGCATCAATGTGCTAATTGCATTGAGATATAGTACTTCAGGATCAAGTAGTTTTTCATTATCTTCTCGAGGTCGAAAAGGATCTTTATTCATATCTAATGATCTCATGACCATTGGAGAACTTAATGAATGTGCTTTATCCATGTAAAAACTTTTAAGAACTTTTGTTGTATATGTTGATTGATGAATAAAAATACCATCTTCTAGATGTTCAATTTGTAAACCAAGACAAAACTTGGTTCTGCCAAAATCCTTGATTTCAAATTCTTGCTTCAGGCTATTCCTTACCTTTTGGAGTTCTTCTAGAGTTCCAATAAGGTTAATATCATCAACATATATCGCAAGTATTACAAAACCATATCCAGATTTCTTAATAAAAATACATGGACATAGTGGATCATTTTTATATCATGATTTCAATAAATATTCACTAAGACGATTATACCACATGCGTCTAGACTGCTTTAAGCCATATAATGACTTTTGTAATTGAATGGAATAATTTTCACGACGGTTAGAATGATATACGCCAGGCTTACTAAATTCTTCTGGGATTTTCATATAAATATCATTATCAAGGTTCCCATATAAATAAGCAGTCACAACATCCATTCGATGCATGTCAATCTTTTCACATACTACTAGACTCACAAGGTATCGGAGTGTAATTACATCCACCACAAGTGAATATGTTTCATCATAATCAATACCCAATTTTTGCGAAAAACCTTGTGCCACAAGTCGTACTTTATATCTTACGACTTCATTATTTTCATTTCGCTTTCACACAAATACCCATTTATAACCAATTGATTTTACACATTCTGGTGTTCAGACTATAGGTCTAAAAACCTCACGCTTTGCAAGTGAGTTTAACTCCGATTGATTCGCATCTTTCTATTTTAGCCAATCATTTCTATGATGACATTCTTCAACTGATGTTGGTTCAAGGTCCTCATTATTTTTTTAACACTTCAAGTGCTATATTGTATGTAAAAACATCATCAACAGTTATTTCTGTCCGATTCCAACTTCTACCAAAAGTTATATAATTAATGGACATCTCACTATTTTGTTCACTATTTTCAGATATTCGGATCTTTTCATCAGTTTCCACTTGATCCCTTTTTCCTGGATCATTCTGATCATTTAATCCTCTTTTCTTTCGAGGATTTTTATCTTTTGAACCAATAGGTCGTCCACGTTTCTGACGTGTTTTTGATTTAGTAGCTATAGGAATTGTCTTTTGTCCTACTGGAACTTCTATCCAAATAGGGGCATTATAGTTCGAATATGTGATTTAGTTATCCTTGTAGAGTCAGTAAAAGAATCTAACAGTTGATTTGCAAGTCTTTGCAAATGAATGATCTTTTGAACTTCTAGTTCACTTGCGCTTGTGCGCGGATCTAAATAATGCAATGACGTTGTCCAGGCAAGCTCCTTTTTATGTGGTTTATGTTCTTCCTCTAATTTAGCAAAAAAAGTTTCATCAAAATGACAATCAACAAATCTTGCCATGAATACATCACCTGTCAATGGTTCAACGTATTTGATTATAGAGGGAGAAACATGTCCAACATATATCTCTAACCTTCTTTGAGGACCCATTTTGGTACGTTGATTTTGCACTATCGGTATATATATAGCACACCCAAAAATTCTCAAATGAGCAATATTTTACTCAGAACCAAAAGTCAATTGTAAGGGAGAAAATTTGTGATAACTTGTTGGCCTTATGCGCACAAGTGCTGTAGCATGCAAAATAGCATGTCCCCAAGCAGTTGTAGGAAGATTTGTTCTCATTAATAATGGTCTAGCAATTAATTGTAACCGTTGAATGAATGATTCAGTTAGACCATTTTGAGTATGAACATGAGCTACTGGATGTTCAATAGTAATGTCAATTGACATGCAATAAGTATCAAAGGCTTAGGAGGAATATTCTCCAGCATTATCTAGACGGATCCTTTTGATAGGATAATCTGGAAATTGCGCTATTAAGAAAATTATTTGGGCAAGCAATCTCACAAATGCCAAGTTGCGAGTTGATAATAAACTGATATTCGACCATCGGGTCGATGTATCAATTATAATCATAAAGTATCTGAATTGCCCACATGGTGGATTAATTGGTTCACATATATCACCATGAATTCTTTCTAGAAATACTGGAGACTCAAACTCCACTTTTGTTGGAGATGGTTTAATAACCAATTTCCCTTGAGAACATGCAGCACATGAAAATTTATCAAATGTCAAAATCCTTTAACTTTTCAAAGGATGACCATGCGTATTTTCAAATATCCTTCACATCATAATAGCTCCTGGATAACCCAAATAATCATGCCAAATGATAAATGTAGCAGAATCAGCAAACTTCTGATTTACTAAATGATGCACTTGAATTGCATGAATTTTTGTGCTATATAGGCCAGATGAAAGAGATGGTAGCTTTTCTAATAAGGATTTCTTACCTGACATTATTTAAGTAATACAAAGATACTCAAAACCATTTTCTTCTATTATCTCAATGTGATATCTATTTCGGCGAATGTCTTTAAAACTTAATAAATTTCTTCGAGATTTTGAAGAAAATAACGTTTTAGGAATAACAATATTCGTTCCTTCGGGTAATACAGTATTAGCTCTTCCAGAGCCTTCAATCAACTTTACATTATCACTTATAGTATTAACATTTGTTTCTCACATCTGCAGGTAAGAGAAATATTTTCTATCTTTCAATATGGTGTACGTTGTACCATTATCAATTAGGCATATATCTTCAATGCCACTTGTGTATCCAGTAATTGGAATAATAGCCATCTGGGTATAACAAAACATTTATAAATTTAAATACTCAAATAATAAAAACTTTAAACGCTAATTACTATCACAATACCAAAAATATAAAACATAAAAGAAACATATTAAAAGTAAACTTTTAATTCTTCTGGACATTTCCATCACCAATCAAATGCTCAATTCTTCCTTTAGGATGCTCAAAGAAATCAGCCACGTCTTTCTTATCAATAGATGCCTGATATAGATCAACAAGGTGTTTTGTCGTACGACAGGTACGAGACCAATGACCTTTCATGCCACAGTGATAACATTTATTTTCATAATTTTTAGGAATAACATAATTTTCTTTTCCTTTCTTGTTAATTTTTGGCCACTTTTGGTGGTTATCATGATTTCTCGTAACTCTGTTTTAACTATTGCGATCATAATGAATATTTTTATCACGACCATATATACGTCCACGGCCACGGCTATATCCACGACCAAGACCTCTTCTAAGGCCAAAATTACGAGTTCTAACATCATTCACTTCTGGGAATGGAGTAGAACCTATTGGTCGAGCTTCATGATTTGTCATTAATTGCTCATTATTTTGCTCAACTACGAGAAGACAAGATATTAATTCTGCATACTTGTTGAATCCCTTTTCTCGATATTGTTGCTGCAGGAGCACATTCGAGGCATAAAAGTAGAGAAAATTATATCTAACTTATCCTCATCAGTAATATTTTCTCCACACAGTTTAGCTGCTAGCTAATTTTATAAATAGCAGAATTATACTCGCTAACGGATTTAAAATCTTATAATTGCAAGTGCATCCAGTCATACTGTGCCTTTGGAAGGATGACTATCTTCTGGTGATCAAACCTTTCTTTCAAATTAGTCCACAAAATAAGTAAATTTTTCATGGTAAAGTATTCAACCTTTAAGGCATCATGAAGATGATGGCGGAGAAAAATCATAGCTTTAGCATCATTTTGTGATGATGATGGATTTCCTTCTACAATGGTATTTGCCAGACCCATTGCAGCTAAATGCATTTCAGCATCTAGTGTCCAAGATAAATAGTTTTTCTCAGTAATATTAAGAGTTACAAACTTAAGTTTGGTGAGATTTGCCATGTGAATACAAAATCGAATAGGAAAAGTACCTACCTTTTTCTTTTGTTATAGAAAACTTCAAAAACAAACCAGACTTCTTGATTGCATGGATCGAGAGAGAACTTCATTGGTGTTGGCTTGGTTATCACCTTCAATAGAACAACTTCAATAGTGTCACCGTGACTATAACCTTCAGTAAAACAACTTCGGTGGAGTCTCGTGCTGATAACGTGTTGTGAATTTGATTCAAAATAGAATTAGTAAATATAAAATTGTAAAGTAAAGATACTAGAAGAGGAGAGAAGAGAGAGAATCACTTAGATACGATTTCATTGATTCATTGTTCGTTTGTTTACATATGACCCCTATTTATAGAGGTTTCGATATAGAATCTGAAAGGTTATAGAATCTGAAAGGTTAAGAAATGAATTTAATAACCTTAGAAAATGAACAGTCACAGAATACAAACAGTCACATTATCTTCAAGAAAATGAACAGCCACTTAACCTTTCATATTTCATAATAGTTTTTTTTTTAATATATAGAAGATCGGCCACGGCTTAGTAGAACCGATGACCAGCTGGAACAAATTCCAGTTGGACCGAACTATATATGGTCTCGGCTGGAACAATTCTAGCTGAGCCATTTTTCTAATCAAATGTCATGCGCACCAGGAAACAATTGATAGCAATTGGAAATAATTGGTTGGTGAGTGGGGTTTAGTCAATTAGAACCGATTTGAATCAAATTCAAATATTCCAAATGCTTGTGAGTGCATACTGAACAACAATAGGAAAAAGGATTGGGAAACAATAGTATATTCACAATTTGCATGCACTCACAAGTGGAAACCCCTTCAAGCACTCACAATAGAAAATCCATGCCGGCTGCAACAATATATATTATATTATATTATATTATATTATATTATACACAATTGGAAATAATAGTGGCTAGCAACAGAAGTTCTCCAATTGCAATTGGAAATAATTTCCAACTAGCAGGATGCCCGTGCGTTGCATGGGATATCCATATTTTATACTATATGCTATTTTTTTTTATGTATTATATGAATTTTCAAAAATGAATTTTTTGATGAATTGAATACAAAATCATATGTAAGTTACACATGTAATTTATGTATGTAATTTTTTTGAATTTTTTATATCATATGTAATTTACGCATATGACATTTTGTCCATTTTATATATTAATCACCTGTAGATTAATATGTTGATAACAATATTTAAAAGAGTTATCATAATCGATGATCTCTAACTCTATAATCGATAATGATTTGTATACAATATAAAAGTTACAATCTCTTATCAATAAAAAAATACACAATCGATTATGAAATAATACTTGAACGATGATGTTTTTCAATGAGATAAAAGTTAGAAGGCACATGCCCTAAAACTTTGTGTGTATATATATAGATATTCACAGTTTCAGAACAACCAAAGTATATGATGAGCTAAAAATATTTTCTTTCTCTACATATGGCTAAAGATCATTCTTTGGTCGATGAACAATCGTATTACTTTCTTGAAGAAGCTCATAATCATCTTTATCAAGAACATCATTATTCTCTATTTCTCTATAATTAAAAGGCAAAAAGATGAAGAATGTCATACTAATTTCCTTTTTTTTTTTTTTGGGCAATGACATCCAATTCAGCTAACCACTGAATAATGTTCTTTCCACGAAGAGGCGTAGTCTTAGACATCCCACTCTTAGAGAACAAATGCAAATGAAGCTTCTCTCCTTTCATTATGGAGTGACTACAGATCAATCTCCCGATTGAAAGCCATAAATGCCTCATCTTCAATACCAACATAAAACAAAGCCTACATGAATTTGAGACAAAAAATGTCACACTACAACACCAAACACATCACTAAAACATAGATAGTAAGACATAAAACAAAAAGCTCTTAAACCCCCATTATATTGGGACCAGATTATATGCCAGGCCTATGAGAAACGATATGCTACAAACACCACTCATGCCTGCCAAATAAGTAATAGGACATTCCAAAACTATATCAGCAGAAACAAACATACTAAGTAGATCAGTAAGGAATATCATTAAATATATTAAGAGCTAAACAAAGTGCAAGAAGAAAAAAATAATTACCTTTACAAGGGAGATGTCTTTGTCCTTGTATTGAAAAGATATCTCTAAGGTAAACTTATCCTTTGCAGCCTTGAGGATCTAACAAAATTACCATTCATCAATAATTAATCATGATTCTAAGGCTTGGAAAATATTCCTAATTTTTAATTTTGCCCCAACAAAATTCAGTAAGAATACCCAAATGGCTCAAATTGCTTAAACATATCATAATATTCAACTACTTATACATACCAAAATCACTTACATACAAAGAGCAACATCTAGCAAGAGCCAACCACTTTAGTAGATTAACTTGGACCTTGGCATGGATCAAATGTAACAAATAGGCAGTCATAAAATCAAAAGAGCATATTTATTTTAAAGGTTATCAGTGAAAGACAGCTCCAAACCATCATACAATTGCACATGAGAAGCGGAAGAGGCCAATATGTATCAAAGCATTGAACAGAAATAAATGAACATTGTCTTGCACACCATTTAGTCTTAGACTCACTGCTCCATAAACTAAAGAAGAAGGAAAGATTAAGAAGATGATGATGAAGAGAAGCTGTAAGGTTGCTGGATGAATATGCCATCACTCATAAAATGTAACTATTTCACGATCCCAAAAATGGAAAGAAATACATATAGTCTTCTACTTCCTGCATTGTTATCTAGCTAATATAGTTCAAATCAGATTTCCATACAAATAGCTAATAGTGAGCAAATTTCTTAAACAAACCTATGATGGTAAAAATTAAGTGCAGTCAACTTATTACATTTTCAAAGCAAGAAGAAATGACTGTTTAAAGAGTGGAGATTTCTTACTTCTATAAAAAATTTGGAATACTTGGAAGGCCACTCATCAGTATTTTTGACATCAGATCTGTAAGTAACAATAAATTCATTATTATCATTGGAAATATGATATTATGATCTGTAAGTAAGGGGTAAAAAAGTCACATATTACAACACACCTCATAAAGCATCAATAGCAGTAGACCATTAAAATTCCAAATTTTGATCAGTCAAAGCCCTTTTAACATCAGTAGCAACATCAAAGACACATCCTTTGTTCAGTCTAAACTCACAATTAAAGAAACTTTCTTATCAAATTATCAAGCTGCTTGATTAGAACAGATATGTGAAGGTGTGTGCTTGATGATTTCAGGCATTTTTGCTGCCTTGTTGGGTTCTTTGCGATTAATTTGGTTGACGTATTTGCATATTGCCACTTCAAGAATGGCCTGGAGGTGTCAATGCTTCTGTCTTTCTGTGATCATCTTAATTAAGACATACACAAAACCCATAATGTTAAACACACAAATTTACTAAAAGAACATGAAAATTGAGGAAAGCATCAACATTCCAAGAAAGGAAGTACTCAAATAAAATAACACAGATAAACATTGATTACTGAGCTCCTTGAAACAATACCTTTTAGAGAAAGCTAAACACCAAATTCTGTAGGGAAGGATTTTTCAATGTTGTAGAGAGAGAAATAGAATCAGAGAGAGAGAGAGGGGGAGTTCTGTGTGCTGCATTGTTGAAGACGGCAAGCGCTGAGTGAGGGCAGCGAAGTTCTACAAGCTTAGTTCTCATGCCTTTAATGGAGGATGGTCCATCTTCCACTTCGAGATCTCCAATGCAATCTCGTGTGGAAGACCAACAAAACAAACAAAGTTTAGCGATGAATCCCAAAAAATGCAAGGAATTCAAAGCATCTGCTATAAATATAGCACTAAATGTGAAGAAATCAAACCGAGGAACAATCCTATAAATATCCCACTTCATTCTCATAAAAAAACTCCTCTAAGGACAATAACAATCAAACGAAACATACGAAGTAAACCCAAAATCCTAAGACCAATATCCATACCTAGTTAATATACCTAAGAAAAAATCTAAAGGAATACTAAAAAATACTTCACAGTTACTTTTCTGGTAAAATCATCAAGAGGTAAAAAAAAAAAAAAAACCAATTAACCTAAATTTGCTGAGGTGTCAAACCCATATGGCTTTACCCCTCAGCTTTACACATTATTAATTTCGCATCCAATGTCCAATTGGAAACAATTCCAATTCAGCACGCCATCCATCAATTTCCAATTCGAAGCAATTTCAATCAAAAGGAACCAATTTCGCATAGCAATAGGAAGCAATTTCCTATTGTTTTCTGGCTATTATTTTTCAAATTTACAAACAATTTCCACCGCATTGTAGAAATAATTTCCACAGCTTTTGTTTTTTTTTTCCCAGCTTTTCCTTTGCAAATTAGAAACCTGTTTAATGAAACTTTTAATGTATCATCAATAGCAAAATTTCACAAAATTTGTGAACTACACTTAGTATATATTATTCCTTTTTTTTTAATGAACTTTTGACGAAACAATTTTTTAGTCAATTGCAAAAAAAAATTTCACAAACCTTTTTATTGAAATAATTTCAATAATTAACATGTTAAGAAAAATATAAACCATGTAAAATGAATTTTTCAAAATCAAAATTCATGAAAACAATTTTCATAGGCCTAAAATTATTTATGAAACAATTTTAAAAATAATAATATTTATGAAACAATTTTCATAATGCCAAATTTATTTTGAAACAATTTCAAAAATAAATTCGTAAAATACATATGAGATGACTCTAATACTACTATTGAATTTCGATCATGTAAGAACCAAATTATGCGCCACAGAAATTAAAATGAAATTCACGAAACAAGATCATTCGTATGTAATTAAACGGGTTAGAAGAAGGAAGAAATTAATTTCTTCGAAAACGTAGCTTTTAAAATTTTCATTAGCGCACGGAACTCTTCTAAGAATTGTTCGAGCCACGAATCACCAAATTCTAAAATAGGAATTTCTCTAATTTTGATCCATACGAGGATATACTTAAGAACCACTAAAATTTTCTACTAGAAAAATAATATGGCAGCTAAGGAATTAATTTATGAAAGGAGATCAAAAGAAAAAAACAAAAACAAAAAGCTGCGTGCTCTATGTCGACCATCATATTATATATATATATATATATATATATATATATATATATATATAAACAGATGTTCATGAAACAACATAGCAGCTTTCGTTTTGTTTCCTAAAAGTTTAGGAAACAAATATAATAATAATTTCTTTTCCTTAATTATGGGCTTTGGAATTTATATAATCGCAATTAAGTTTCTTGAATTATAACAAGTTTATAATTTAACTACAAGTCTTTTTAAATAATTACAATTTCACTCAATTAATTATACTTGTTATTTCTACTCACAAATTAATCTCAAATATTATCATATAATATTTTGAGTACCAACTCCTCTATTGTGTGTGACCTATTAGTCTTTCTATTCAATTTGTAGCTGAATATAAATTAATTCTAATCACTATAGCATTAATAATCTGTAATAATTAGCTAGAATTAACTTATTAATTTTAATTATGATTAGTTTATTAATTCCTTAATTAATAAATTCATATTTAACATATCATGAGTGGCATCTAGTAATACATCATAACCACCCAAAAGTTCGGAAAGTTAAGTGGCTTGACATGAATCTTTTCAGTAGTAAAACGTTAGTACAATAAACTTCTTTTATCATACAATATCTCATTTGGTTTAGAGTATAGAATTAGTGCCAACTTCCTCTAGAATATTAATTAATTATGGTCCGAATATTTTAGTACTTGTTCCCGAAATTTATTAGTCAACATGTGTATTAATTTGAACTATTTCCAACACATAGTCGCCTTGGTCAAAGACTTCTCGAGTAATTATTCTTACAAGTGGCTATAAGATATTCGCTCCTATTATTAGGAATAGTGAATCATTTATTGACCCTCTCAACTACTTTCATTTACTTCTCATTGTACCCAATATCCATCTCAGAGGCGGTCTTGTCGGGATTCTAGAGATTAGAATCAAAGTACAATGCTTAGTAAACAAAGTACATTAGAGATCTCAAGTCTAAAGATACTTGTATATTGGCTATAATGAGATTTTATCACCGATACTAAATAGTTGTCCATGTGATTTTCACATAGTTAGGTCATCCAATGAACTTGTTGAAGTAACAAGCATCTACGTATTAATTTTCAGTATCACTATAGTCATGGATGTGAGAACCGTCGCTTGATCAAATCAAGAAGTATAACACGTGCTAGTTTTGGTGCATGAATGATGTCCTATCTCACTAATACTATGACTAGGGATAATTTAAGTACAAGTACTATATAGTGTAGTAGGAATCTCATATTATGATCTCTATTATAATTTCTTTAACACTATATTATGTGTTAGAGAATTTGTCTAATAGTTTTATACATATATGTATGGAATGATTAATTAAATTGAAAGATAAAGAATGCCTTTTATTAATAAATATGCCATATATAATATATATGTGATTTCCTCTAGGGCATTACACGAACAAAACTATTACCACGTGGAAGAGAATAGTTAATAGCATGGTAAAGAAGCTGCCACTAGATGATGTGGGCAGTGATGATCCCTTCACAGTTTTTATTTTCTTCAATGCTTTCATTTTTCAATTCTAGTACATTTGATCACAGCATGTTCAGCAAGTTCTCTAATTAAATTTTGGTCAGCTGCATCAGAAACAATCCTCTGGGAGGCTAGGGAGGTTTTTGATGCTTCTTAGCACTTAGTGACTTACGCTTGTCCTTCTTGATTTTCTTCTCCAATGGATCTGTATCCATTACTCCTTCTACATTCTTGTCAATCTCTATCAGCACCTGTTTATTTTGTGAAGAAGCCTTATTGCTATTCTCCACTTTACCTCCTAAGTTCTCCCTTTTTGCATCCTTCACTGACCAATCAACCCTCATCAATCCATCACAGACATTTTCTAGAGTTGCACTTCATATTTTAGCACATGAAATAGGGTAAGGACTTCCTTCTTCATTCAGAGTCCTAAAGCTCCCAATATCATTTGTAAAGTCTCTTTCCATCAAAGCAATATGATCTATCAAACAATTCACATAGATGTTCTTTCCCCCGCTTCAGTACCTACAAGATTTTTTGGGCCCCCCTCACCACAATAGCACTCAAATCTTTGTTCAAGCTAAATCTTTTTTTTAATATGAGTACTCTAAATATTATTGATAAACCAAGACTTGTCCAAGCTAAAGAAATCCTTCCCACACACACAAAAAAGGCCCAATAGGAAAGCACTCTAGTAGTTCACATTTAGCTCTTTTTTTATAAGAAACCTTCGCCATAACTTCTGTATAAGTCTTTCTACAGTCAACACAATCTTCTTAATGCAATCTCTAGGGATTGAGAATTTAAAGGCCCCTATATACATTTAAATGAGTGAAATTTATAGATTTAGAACTCCATTGAAAAAACATGACACCTGCTCATAGAGACAAAATATTATGGTGAACAAATTATTTTGCAAAACAAAATACGTTTGCAAAACAAAATTGCAGTGAAGAGGAAGAGGAGTGAGCAAATTTTTCATCAGTTGGGCAGGTTACCTCCTCATACAAATAATCTTGATCACTCCCCTCCCATGGATAATGTTGTAGGATAATTTCCCCAAATAATTTCGCACTAGATGTGGTTAGACCATACACTTATATGTAGGATATCGAGCTTTGTCTTAAAAACTTGAATCTTCTTATCCACAATCCCCATCAATTCATATGGTCCTATATGTCTTGAGCTTAATTTCCCTTTGCAAAAGAAATCTTAACCCTTCGCTTCACCAAGAATCTCAAACCTCCGTATGTTACAAACCTACAGGTCAACACTTAATCTCTAAGGCATTATACCAATGTCCAAAGATGCAACCCCACATATTAAATTCCAAGCATACTGAATTGCATACCTTATAGATTGTCAACTTTCTCAAGCAATTTATTCGTGGAATCATTTGCAGGATCTTGAATCATAACCTCTTTCTTCTTTTTCTTTGTAGGATCAAATGAAGCAAACTGCAATTAAGAAAAAAAGTTTACTAATCACCAAGACATGTATAAACAAACTACTAAACTTCTAAGATACATGTTCTCCAAAGGAAAATCAACAGTAAACCAATAGCACAAACTATTCTAGTGAGCTATTTGAGAGTAGCCAAAGCCACAATAACTTATAACATTCAAGAATTCACTTCATTCCAAATAAAAACACATAAAAACATAGAAATAACATGGACTTACATCTGCAAATCATCCATCACGTCCTCTACATCTCCTCTATCACTTTATTTTGATTTTATTCTTCAACCATACTGATTACCCTATTTTTAGAAACCTAAAAGTTCAGACAACGAAAGCAAATCAAATAAAATTAAAGCACAAAAATTCAACTCGAAGTAACATATAAACATCCAAGTAAATAAATACATAAATGCAAACAACAACGAATCCTTAATATAAAAAGAGGGGAGAATGAAGTTACTTACACTAGCAAACATTCTATTCTCACCTTTCAAAAACCTTATCTCAGAAATCACAAAACCAATTGTGAGATTGACGAAATATAAACTCATGGAAATTTACATAGAATTCAAGAATGCAAAAACCTCGAAAATTAGATTAGCTTTGGTCCTACAGAAATGTTACCTCTTGATTAGCTAAACGCATAAAATGTATAAATTACTGTCATATTCCTCACGTGCGATATCATCGTAATTAAAATCATAGACAGTTGCCTACAATATAGATTTATCAATTCTTTTACTGCAAAAAATAAAAAACAAATATTGCCTTCATCACATGAAAACTGTGAAACAGATTGGGCTCACCAAAATCCACTGGCTTGCCACTGAGTTGAGGATAGTCCCATCCACAAAAATAATCCAGCCAGTCAGAAGCTGTAGTAGAGCATGAAGTTATAATCTTTTGGGTGCAAGAACATTTTCTTGCAGAAAAATCGAGGAAATCTAAATTTCTCTGGCGAAGTGATGATAACTGAAGATAAAATTTTGATATCTAAATTTCTCTGGCAAAGAGATAACAACCTAACGATAAAATTTTGATTTAAGAATTGAGGACCCAATTGGAAAATTTATTTCTTTGCAATCAGTACATTCATTTTGGTTCAGATTGAACTTTGAAGTATTGATATGAAGTACAAACAAAGAATACAATAATCAAAATAAGAAAACAAAGAAATTGAGGATTCAAACTTCCTACCCGTGTGACCTGAAAGGTTGAGGATTCGATTAATTTTTAGCTTAAGCGTGTCATTAGGCTCGGAGGCATTGACACCATCCACTAAACCCTTAGCAACCATGGCCACCATGAGATCAATGAGCTCAACTTACCCAGATCTGAAATTAACTGTAGCTCAATTTCTGGTGATGCCTTTGATTCTTTTGTAGAAAAGAATCACACCTGTTTGGGCAAATTGACCCAGAAAGTACATGTGAAGAAAAACATTAAATTTTTCAATGTGGATTTTAGATTGGGGTTGGAGTTGAAGGGAAAGAGGAAACTTCGGCACTAGATGTTCTTGGTGTTTTGTGGGGTGTTTTTTTTTTCTTTATTTTGTTTTTTGGGAGGGGGTTTTGAAGTTTTGCGCCATGGATAAATTTCCTGTGTTGAAAATGTAATGTTTTTGGTGAAAATGTAAAGTTTTTGGCTAAGAAGGATAGGAGATGTTAGATTCATTTAACGTAGAAACAAAATCGAAGAGCTAGCCAAGAAGGAAGGCCGGGAGCCATTCGACTGTCTTCTAAAAGGTCGGGAGAAAGGCACCGTCAGAAAATCAAGAAGGAAGGCTACCTTATGTGAGGCTAATATAGCTATTAGAAAAACGTGCTGACTGTCATCACTATAATCAACCTCAAGAACAAATGGCAACATTAGAGTATTCTTCTTCAACTTATATATACTTCCCGAAGATAATAGATGAGATTATCAACCTAATTTTTCTAGTAGAATTACTTATTTATCTTTTATAATTAACTATTTTTATTGTCAACGAATTTTATATTTCTTATTCACCAAACCCATGGACTCTTCTTTTTGAACTTTCTTTCGACACACAAAATAATTTTAGCAATCTAATTCATTAAACTTATAGATTTCTTCTATTTTTTTTTTCTGAACCGTCTACTTTTTTTTTTTATGGTTATAGTTTTTTTTTCTCCTTCTTTGTTCCCTAATTTTCTTTAACATCCATATTTTAGTTGTTACAACTACAATTCATTTTCACTAATAGTAACTTTATTTAGGGTTTTTAATAAGATATTCCATGTAACATTATTTAAGAGATGGATCATCACTAGAAATTATATTAGTATACCTTTATAATATTAATATATATATATATAATATGTATATATATATATATAATATGTATAATATATATATATATATATATATATATATGATTATATATAATTTCAAAGATTATCGCTATAAAACATTCCTATTTCAATTATGTAGAGGTGTATTTTGTACAAAATTATCTCAATTTACGTGAAAATATGATTGTTTTATATTAAAATTTATAATTATTTTTCTCAATTCTACATTCTTGATTGGTCAATTTTGAATTTCATTAATAATACACATTAATTGGTTGATTACATACATTCAAATCTCACTCTTATTGTAATACATCTGAATTGAGGCAATCAATTTTTTTTCAATATAAAAATGTAATCAATTTTTTTTTCAATATAAAAATGTTTTTGGTTAGTGCTAGATTATCACATTTCTCAAAAAAAAAAAAAAATAAAAAAAAATAAAAAAAATAAAAAATAAAAAAAAATCCTAAATTGAATTTCCTATCTTCTAAAGGACTAATTCACTAAATCTATAATTTTTTCTCCTTTGTTTTTTCTTTTACACTTCATCTAAATCTGCATACTTTAAATGAAATGCGATGAAGGCTTCATCATTGCATTGCTCTTAAAAATTAGATTCATTTTTGCGGGGACCAATTATTTTCTCTTCGCTGCTATATTTTTTTTACATACACTTTTTTTAACTATTATGATTATGATTTACTTTCCTCTCAAAGAATGCTTTTATTTTTCAAAGTTTAAATATTATCTATTTCAAAAAAAAAAAAGGATTGTGCCTTTTTTTCATAAATTATATATATATATATATATATATATATATAATTTGAAAAGTTTTTGTATATAGGGTAAATATCTTTTATTCTTGTGGATGGTACTAGAATGGAGAGTGCAATTGTGAGGAAATCAACAACAACAACAACAAACTAAGCCTTAGTCCCAAGAAACTTGGGGTCGGCTATATGAACCAATGCCAGGCTACGTGTGGTCATTCATATGAATCCTCTCTCTTCACTTCTAGCAACCGTCAAACTTTCATCCAAATCTAACAAAGACATATCTCTCATAATCACCTCTATCCAAATCGTTTTAGACCTGCCTCTACCTCTGTCTAACCTATCCTACCTTCTTCTCTCAATCCTCCTAACAGGCACATCTATCGGTCTTCTCTGTACATATCCAAACCAATATAAGCGGCTTTCTCTCATCTTCTCCTCAATAGATGCCACCCCTACCTTTTTCCTAATGGTCTCATTTTTGACACTATCATTTCTAGTATATCCACACATCTACCGTAACAGACGCATCTCGGCTACTTTCATTGTGTGAATATGACACTTTTTAACTGCACAACATTCCGTGCTATATAGCAAGGCAGGTCTTATGGTTGTTCTATAGAACTTTCCCTTTAGGCTTAATGATATATTATGATAACATAGAATACTAGTAGCGTTCTTCCATTTCAACCAACCCACCGAAACTCGGTGTGGAACATCACCATCGAGCTCTCCGACTTTCTAAATAATAGATCCTAGATATCGAAAGCAATCACCTACTGGTATATCTCTAACATCCAAAGTTACACTTTAAGTTATATTTCTGTTCCTACTGAACTTGCATTATATATACTTTGTTTTACTCATACTAATTCTATAGCCCTTGGATTCCAATGTTTGTCTCCAAAACTCTAATTTAGCATATACACTGAGTCTAGTCTCATCAATCAACACACTATCATTAGCAAACAACATACACTATGGCATAGCCTCTTGTATAATGCAAGCCAACTCGTCCATAATAGCCGCAAAGTGGAAAGGGCTAAACGTTGATCCTTGATGCACTCCAATAGTAATAGGAAACTCTGCAGTCACTCCGACGCAACTTCTTACACTTGTACATGCTCCCTCATACATATCTTTAATGAGAGTAATATACTTTAGTGAAACACCTTTCTTGGCTTGCACCTATCAAATTACTTCTTTAGGCACCTTGTCATATGCTTTCTCTAAGTTAATAAATACCATATGCAAATCTTTCTTTTTTTCTCTATAATATTAATCACCGTCGTAATAAATGAATTGTCTCCTGATATGTTAATTTTGGGCATAAAAAATTATTAAATTTAAATCCATCCCTTAATCAAGTGTTGATTAAAATATTAATCCCAAAATACACCTGTGAGCAAGTGTACTTATCGCAAGCATAGTATAGAGAATTAACGAGTATCGATCCTCAAAGGAACAAGTACAAACTAATAACTTTTCATTCATTGTTTAACCTGCCCAAATAAAGTGAGAAAAGAATAATAAGAAAAAATAAAGAAACATATATAATTTAAGGATGTAGGTTTATTTAATTTATACCATTATCCTAGAAAACACGACAATGAACTAATTAGTAATTCTCTCAACTAATTATCATCTTAGCATCATGAAGGAATATAAAGTAAAATTCAATCGTCTTACAAGTCATGATTCTATTTAGATAAATCCCACTTCATTTCCCAATCCGTAGAATCCTATATTTTGATGACATTAACAATTTTTCCAATCAAGCTAATCATAACCAAAACATGCATTAGGCTCAATTCCTTATAAACATGAAATTAGCTAATAACCCTTTGCTCGGGGCTAAATCAACTACTCTTTGATCACTTAGTTCTATAATCTTAACTTCGTCACTCAAGTCCATTAAGATTAGACAAATACAAAATCAATGTAATGAAATTCCTAACATCATTGTCTCAAGTCAATTAGAAGAACTCGCATCAATAACCATGGAAATCAAGTAATCAAATGCAAAAGATGACAAAGAATTGATCAAATAACTGAATTAACACAAAATTATGAATCCTAAATTAATGTTAAATTACAATAAAAACATTGAATACATCATTGCTAAAGAAAAAGAAGACAAATAGAAAAGAAAGCACTTATATACAAACCTATTTTTTTTCCCTTGAAGACTTCCTAAAACAATCCTCCTTGATTTGGGTGAATTTCTCATTCAATAAGAGATTCAGAATTTTTGCCCTTTAATTCATTTTTCTATATTGTATATATCAAACCTTTGTGCTCTCTTGTGCTTTTATAGGCCTCTTAGATGCCAATTTTGTGGATGAGGAAGTCTTGGTCGAGTAAGAATAGAAAAATACCAAAATCATTGGATAAGCCCTAATTTTGCATACAGAATTTTCGCCTTCAAAGCGTACCTGGAGCCGAGTACCTTCGACCCATCAGGCGGCAGGTGTACTTTGTTCTTTCTCTATTTTTGCTCTATTTTTGGCCATTTCTCCTTGGCAGATAGAATGGACCTAGCGCCAGGTGCAATTGCCAGACCTGGCGCCAGGTCTGTTCTGGAAAACCCCTGAAGCTTGTTCAAATTCTACTGTTGGAGTAGAATGGACTTGGCACTTGATCCACTGGCTGGGCCTGGTGCTAGGTCTATTCTAGTTGCATGCACTTTCTGCTCGATTTTACTTTAAATCTGTACATATTTGCCAAAAACACCTTTGACGAGTAAAATGTCAAATAGGAATGAGTATGCTTAATTATTACAATAAATGTATCTTAAAATAATCTCAAATAACTAGTAAAAGATTGGTGATTTTAACCCTTATCACCTCCGTAGTGAAATGCCCAGGCATAAAACTAAATTGATTATCTGAAATTTGTATAATGCCGCTTAACCTCTGTTTAATTACTCCCTCCCAATGCTTCATAATATGACTCATGAGTTTAATCCCACGGTAATTGGCACAATATTGGAGATCTCCTTTATTCTTATAAAGAGGAATCAGAGTATTCTTTCTCCATTCTGTAGGCACCTTATTAACATTATATATTTTGTTGAATAGACCAGTCAACCATGCAATACCTATTTCATCTAAACACTTCCAAACCTCGATCGGTAAACTATCTAGTCCCACTGCCTTTTTTGGTCTCATCCTTTTAAGGGCCTCTTGAATTTTAATGCTTTTGAATACGATGAATACATGCATGGTTAACCTCTTTGTTCGAAATCACAAGGCTACCCATACTCAAAACTTGAACTCGACTTTCGTTAAATAACTTATCAAAATAGGATCTCCATCTCTTCTTGATTTCTTCATCTTTAACCACAACTCTGTGGTTGTCATCCTTCACACATTTCACCACATCGACATCTCTCGTCTTCTTCCCCCTGAAATGTGCCATTCTATATATATTCTTCTCCCCATATATAATATCTAGCTTTTCGTATAAATCCTTGTAAACTGTGGACCTTACTTTTCTAATATCTTCTTTAGTTTTTCTTCTCGCGACCTTATATTTCTCAAAATTCTCATGACTCTTGCACTTTCTTAAGTTTCTATAGCACTCTTTTTTACTCTTTACAACTTCTTTCATTTCATTGTTCTACCATGACACATCCTTGTTTAGTGGTACTCTTCCTTTAGATTCAACAAGCACTTCTTTAGCTACTGTCCAAATATATTGAGCCATCTTTCTCCACATAGAATCTAGATCCGAATTTATATTAGAAGACTAGTCATTAGCTTGAACTACCTTATCAACAAAGGCTGTTCTTGCATCCCCTTGTAGCTTCCACCACTTAATCCTAGGGTCAACCCGATGATTCTGCTGCTTACCATTTTTCCTAAAATTAAAATCGAGGACCAACAGCTTATGTTGCATAACTACACTCTCGTTTGGAATAACTTTACAATCCGTACCACCACTACAAAATCTATGCCTCATAAAAAAGAAGTCTATCTGACTGGCATTTAACCCGCTTCTAAAAGTCTCTAAGTGTGAATCTCTCTTCTTAAACCAGGTGTTTGATATAGTCAAATCAAAGACTAAGACAAAGTCAAGAATAGTAGTTCCTATTCTATTTCTAACTCTGAAATCCTGACCTCCATGGACACTTTCAAATCCGCTCTAATCAGTACCCACATATCTATTTAGATCACCACTAATGAAAAGCTTCTTTGTATACGATACACTTTGTATAATCTCTTGTAAATCATTCCAAAATTATTACCTAACCGAATCATCAAGTCTCACTTGTGCCACATACCCGCTAATAACAGTAATAATCTCACCGCCAATCATGATCTTGATGCTCAAAATCCTATCTTTATTTCTCTGTACTTCAACCATATTATCATTAAACTTACAGTCAATAATAACCCCAACTCCATTTCTATTCCTAACTCTACTTGAATACCAAAGCTTATAACCCTAATGTGCTACTACTCTAGCCTTCTCACCTACCCATTTGGTTTCCTGAAGACATAAAATGCTCATATTTCTTCTTTATATAACTTCAACTAATTCTGTCAATCTACCGATCAAAGATTCTATATTCCATGAAGCTAAACGGATCCTATCACTATGGACTGTGTTTTTTTACCCTACACCCTTGCATATTTGACACCTTATCCGGGGACCGACACAGCACGTTACTTCCGGGCAACGACCTAGCAACCCTTGTATATTTATCACTACACCCGGGTCTAGGAAGTGCAGCGCACAACTGAGTAGGGAACGCTCCAACGAAGTCAATCGATTAGTTCATGTCATAGATATGACTATATTTTACACTGGCCATTACAAGCCTTACTGTAACTCTCATATATATATATATATATATATATATATATGTTAGCAAAACAACTATAAGTAATACAAAATAATTATTCACTATAGCAAAACAACTATTTAAAAATGGAGTAAAATCAGAATAAGGAGTAGAAGAAGAAGAAGATAATAATTCAAGGCTTGTGTTCAACACAATCTTCTTAAAATAGATTTGGCCCCTCTTATACATATGCTCGAGGTTGAAATGGTCTTCTGTTTCTCAGGTTTCAACGAATACGATGAAGCAGCTAGCACACAACTCTTCACCTGACAAACTAGATCAAACTAGAATATTATATAAAATATGAAAGTGTATGGATAAAAGAGATAAAGCTTTTTTGAGTTTTTTCTTCCACAAAAAATAGAATAGGAGACACCGATTTATAGACTAGGCAAGTGGTGGGATTATGAATATGGCATAGGTTATAGATATGAAGGGTTAAAGGTTACAAATTCATTGTAAATCCCACTACCTCTACTATCTCCGTAACCTTTTGATAACCACTTCCCCACTACCTTAATAACTCTAGAGGTTATGGGAGATCATGGTTAGGAGCTCTAGAAATCATGGGTTGTAGGTTATGATATACTTTTCATTTTCTCATCATTTATAAGTGCCTCATTATTGAAATAATTTTTCATTCACCCATCACATGCCAATTTCCAACAATCCCCATCATAAATGAAAATTTGTTTCGATTTTGACTCGACATAGTGTTGCATGACTAAAACCTGCATAGGATAGGTAGGTGTTACCCGTTAAACCTTCCTTTGTTAGATAAATATTCTTTACTAGCTATCCAATAGACATGATGTACTTAAACTGTCCTACTTTTTTGTGCAAATGAAACACATACTTCGCACAGGAATTATTTTCTTAATTTGATATGCTCTTATGATTATGTCCATTTTGGCCATGAACATCAACTTGGTTTTACAAGAGTTTCTAGAGAATTAAGCCCTACACAAATTGTCCTTTGAAGCGGCCCCACTTCTCTCTCACATAGGTGATTTACTTAAGTCTCAAGTAAATTAATTAGCAACACAAAGCTATCCTTATCCATTCAACGTCACTGTTTCCTTGTGGGAATGGGTTGAGGTTATCCCTCACAGTGACCACATTAAATCTTATGACTACCTTGTCTCATTGAACCTAGATCTTGGGATCTCCAGTCAACTAGGTTGGGTTACCTTCAAAAGACTTATTCACTAACGGGCTTTAATCACATTCCTTTTGTTATATTTTCCACTAATTCTTTGTTCAATCCTTTGGTTAATAAATCCGCAATGTTATCTTTTAACTTTACATAGTCAATAGAGATAACTCCTATTGAAAATAGTTGTCTAATGGTATTATGTCTTTGACGTATGTGTCTAGACTTACCATTATACATGTTACCCTATGCTATCCCAATAGCTGATTGAGTATCACAATAAATACAAATTAGTGGCACAGGTTTTTCCCATTTTGGAATGTCCTCTAAAAAATAAGTCAACCATTCGTCTTTACCAAATTTATCCAAAGCTATAAATTCAGATTCCATTGTGGATCTAGCAATAACATTTTGTTTTGAATATTTCCAAGACACAGCTGTATCAGCTAGTGTATACACATATCCACTAGTGGAATTTGAAACTTTTATATCAGATATCCAATTTACATTAGTATGTCCTTCAAGAACAGTCAGATATCTTGTATAATGAAGTCCAAAATTTCGAGTATATCGTAGGTATCTAAGTACCTTTGCTACTGTTTTCCAATGGTCTGCACTTGGATTACTTGTGTATCTACTGAGTTTACTAACAGTATATGCAATATCTGGTCTAGCACAACCTATTAAAGACATTAGATATCCAATAACTCTAGAGTATTCCACTTGAGTAATACTTTTTCCTCTATTCTTGGATAAATGAAGACTATTTTCCATTGGTGTTCTAGCATAGCTAGTATCATTCTTGTTAAACATTTCAAGAATTTTATCCACATAATGAGACTGGCTCAGAAGAAAACCCTATGATGATCTTATGATTTTAATTCCTAAAATCACATTTGCAAGTCCCATGTCTTTCATGTCAAAATTTAAATTTAACATGTTTTTGGTTGACCGAACTATTTGGTCATCACTACCAACAATAAGCATGTCATCTACATAAAGACATAAAATGACATAACCATTTCCGGTCTCTTTTGTATAAACACACTTGTCGCATTCATTGATTTTAAATCCCTTGGTAATCATTACATTATCAAATTTCTCATGCCATTTCTTCGGTGCTTGTTTCAAATCGTACAGTGATTTTACCAACTTACAGACTTTCTTTTCTTTTCTGGGGACTTTAAAACCCTCGGGTTGTTCCATATAAATTTCCTCATCTAGATCCCCATTTAAGAAAGCTGTTTTTATATCCATTTGATGTATCTCTAAATTTCTTAGAGCTACAATAGAAAGAATCATTCTAGTAGAAATTATTCTCATCACAGGAGAAAGTATCTAAGTAATCTAAACATTCTTGTTGTTTGTAACCTTTGATTACAAGTCTAGCTTTATATTTGTCAATGGATCCATCGGGCTTTATTTTCCTTTTAAAAATCCATTTAGACACTAAAAGTTTACAACCAAGAGGAAGATTTACTAATTCCCAAGTGTGATTCTGTAGAATAGAATCCACTTAACTTCTTATGGCTTTTTTCCATAAAGGACCTTCAAAGGAATTCACTGCTTTTGAATATGTTTGTGTCTTTTTTTCTAACAAATAAGCGAGAAAATCATCTCCAAATAATTTTTCTACCCTTACTCTTTTGCTACACCTTAGCTCAATTTCATGGGATGAATCATGATTTCCATCATCATGCTCCTCTTGATTTATAGTATCAAATGTTCGCTTAGATGAACTTTCTCCACTATTAGATTTATAAGGAAATATATTTTCAAAAAATAATGCATTTCTTGATTCCATTATCGTGTTTTTGTGTATTTCTGCAATTTTAGAAGCATGCACAAGAAATCGATAAGCATTACTATTATGTGCATAGCCAATAAAGATATGGTCCATAGTTTTAGTACCTATCTTTGTTCTTTTTGGTGTTGGAACAAGTACTTTTGCAAGACACCCCCATACTCGCAAGTGTTTGTAAGAACGCCGCCTTCCTTTCCATAACTCATAAAGAGTTTTTCGGGGTATCCTATTCAATAAGTAGTTACTAGACAAAATTACTTCACCCTACATAATTTGAGGTAATCCTGAACTTATGAGCATTGCATTTATCATTTCTTTTAAAGTGTGATTTTTATGCTCAACAACACCATTTAATTGAGGAGAATAAGGCGAAGTTACTTCATGTATAATTTTATGTTGTGCATAGAATTCTCCAATTGGTGTTTCATATTCACCACCCCTATCACTTCTCAACCTTTTAATTCTCTTGTTAAGTTGATTTTCAACTTCATTCTTGTAGAGAATAAGCTTCTCTAAGGCTTCATCTTTGCTTTTAAGCAAATACACATAACAATATTTTGTACTATCATCAATAAAGGTAATAAAATAGTTATTACCACCTATAGTTTTAGTGAATTTTAAGTCACAAACATCACTATGAATCAATCTAAGAGATTCGGTGTTTTTTTCAATTGATTGAAATAAAGACTTAGTTAACTTTGTCTCAACACAAATTTCACATTTTCTTTTTGAATTAATTTAGAATGAAGGAATATGATCCAAGTTAATTAATCTATGCATTGTATCATAATTAACATGTCTTAGTCTATCATGCTAAACATTGGAAGACTCAAGCAAATAAGCTAAAGACCCTTTATTGATAATAGTCATTACACTCAATTTGAACAACCCATTAGTTGCATAACCTGTTCCCACATATATTCCAGATTTAGATAAAATAACTTTTTTAGATTTGAACACCATGTGAAATCCATGTTTGTTCAGCAGTAACCTAGACACTAAGTTCTTGCGAACTTCTGGCACATATAACACATCATTTAGAGTCAAGGTCTTGCCAGAAGTCATCTCCTGTAACACATTTCCTTGTCCTTCTATAGGAGTAGAGGCAAAATTCCCCATATATACTTTTTTCCTTCAGAAGATTTAAACATAGTGAACAACTCTTTATTAGAGCAAACATGCCTAGTGGCACCCGTATCAATCCACCACTCTTTTGGATTTGACCTAATAAAGGTCACTTAAGAAACAACAGCAGCAACGTTCATCTCTAAAACATCTTTGGAGATATTGATGCGTGTTTTTTAGTGTAGAAAATATTACCAACAAATTACACAATTAAGCAAACTTTAATTAAAATGCCAACCACTAAAGCTACACATACGGGCAAGTATACCCATTGTATAGCATAGGGAATAGCAAGTATCGAATCCACGAGAATTTAGACTCCCATCTTATTTCATCCAAGTTTTTATTGTTTAGCTTATAAAATAAGAAGAGACTAAAAAGGAATAAATAGAGATAAAAATAGATATAACTCAAGGATGCAATTTCATATAACTAGACAACTATCTTGAAAACATAATATTGAATTACTTAGCATTCATCACAATTAATTGTCGTCTTGGCAGCATGAAGGAATATAAAGATAAATTCCACTTCGTTTGTCAATCCATGGAATCACTAAATTTTGATTCATATTAACAGATTTGTAAATTAAGCTAACATAAACAAAACATGCATTAAGCTTATCACTATATTTTGATTCAATTAGCAGATTTGTCAATCAAGCCATCCTAACCAAAATATGCATGAATCTCAATTCCTTAAAAATATGAAATTAGCTAATAACATTTTTTCAAGGCGAAATCAACTTAATCTTTGATCACTTAATCCTAAAATCCTAACTTTATCGTTCAAGCCCATTAAGATTTGACAATTATGAAATCAATGCAATGAAACTTCTAACATCGTTTTGTCTAAAGAACTCCCATCAATAACCAATAATAACAAGTAATCAAATACCAAAGATAATAATAGATTGATAAAAAATTCCAATTAACTCAAAATCATAATCTCCAAAATAACATCCAATTACAATCAAAACATTAAGCACATCATTGTTAAAGAAAAGTGAACAAAGGATAAAAGATAAAATTCATAGACAAGCCATTCTTTTTCTCTTGAAAACCTCATTTGAACAATGCTCCTTTGAGTGGTGATTGAGTAGCTAGCTTGAATCTTTCAAATCACACATTTCTCTTGTGTTTTTCTTGTATTTATAAGCCTTCTTGATACTAAAATTTGTTGTTTGAGAAGTTTAATTCGAGTAGAATTCAGAAATACCAAAATTCTTTTTTTTAAAAAAACTAAATTTGTACATAGGAATTTCACCTTCCAGAGTGTACCTGGCACCAGGTACGGTGGGGCCACTTGGTGCCAGGTCTGTTATGTTCTTCTCGATTTTTACTATTTAATCAGAGTGGACCCAACACCTGGTCCATTGGCTGGGCCTGGCACCAGGTCTGTTATGGATTCTTTTTGCAATTTGCTCTATTTCTGCTGCTTGACTAGAATGGACCCGGCGCCTAGTCCTTTGGCTGGGCTTGGCACAAGGTTTGTTTTGAAAATTTTATATTTTTGTTCAAAATTACCTTAAATCTACATAAATTTGTCAAAAATATTTTTTACAAGTAAAATATCAAATAGGAATGAATATGCCTAGTTATTACAACAAAAGTATTTCAAAACAACCTCAAATAACTAGTAAAATAATGATGATTTCAGCCCCTATCACATACTCTCACACTTGAATATTTTCTTGTCCTTAAGCAAACGAGATTTAAAACACTCAGCATTTAGGACAAGACAAAACAATTTTACAAATTTTTTCTTAGCAAATTCTTCCATAATGAAGACATAACCTTCTTACAACCTTAAACATAAATTCGTTATTCATTTAACCCTTTCAAAACCTTGTAAACTCATGTATTAAATCAACTAATCCCAAGGTCATCAAAATTAAGTTAAACAAGCTTATATCTAGTACAAGAAAATCATCCTACTCCTCAAGCAAATACATAAATAACACAAATCATACAAGTCAAGCTATTTAACCAATTACAGCATTATAAACTCAAATTTACTCAACTCAAGTAATGAGATAAGAAAACACTCCATTCTTTTTTTTCTTCTCGAATTTTTTTTCAATGACTTAGGGATTTGATAGCCTCAAGTGCATGGATTTCTCTTCACACATCGTATTAGCCCCTTTTTAGTCATCATTTTTTTTTTCAGCCTTTATTCCTCTCTTTTCTCTTTCTTGCCTTTTTTGATTCCTTACCTTCTTGCCTTCGGGATAGTCTCAAAAGAGTGTGATGCATCGTTATTTCTTCTTTTTCACTCACCATATTGGCCCCCTTTTCAACAGAAGATCTCTCTTTTTTTTCTTTCAGAGATAAAAGCATATATTTTTTTCAACTCAACATTTTTTTCATCTCACATTTTTTCTTTTTCACTCAAAAAATTTGTTTCCTCACATTCCTTATTCACAATTCAAAGTCTAGTAAACTTTAAATTTGATATGTACGAATTTGGGTATAAAAAATCATATAAAAATAAGCACATTTCCAATCAAGTTTAAATTAAAACATTAACCCCAAATTACACGTTTAAATTAAAATATTAACCCCAAATTACACATATGAGCAAGCGCACTCATCATTAAGCATAGCATAGGGTTTAAAACGAGTATCGATCCTCAAGAAATAAGTATGCATTAATCACTTTTCTTTTATTGTGTAACTGACTCAATAAAGTGGAAAAAAATAAAATAAAAGAATATATACATGTCAAGGATGGAGAATTATGTAACTCAAACCATTATTTTGACAAACATGACCTTAAAGTATCCAATCATTATCATAACTAATCATTCTCTTGGCATCATGAAGGATTAAGATAGATTCACTTCTTTTCCAATCCATGAAATCACTATCTTCTAGACAAATTAGCATCACATATCTTGTCTCAACTAATTCACCTAAAAGATGCATTAAACACAATCCTTGATTAAATCTCCATATCCTGGCAAATTTAAAATATGAAATTAAACAATGAATCCATATCCTGGCAAATTTAAAACATGAAATTAGCCAATGAATCCATATCCTGGTAGACATCAATTAATCTTTAATTACTCAATTCTTAGCAATTAACCCCTTTTCCAAGCAAGTTAATAGACAACAAATACGAAATTAATGAATTGAGACCACCATTAACCACATTTCCAAGCAAGTTAATAGAAAGAAATAACAAATTAATCTCGTAATTAGCATAAGTAATTAAATACCAAGAGCAACAATCAATTAATCAAAAAATCAAAGTAACTCTAAAAATCATGAAAATAAAAAATAATGTCAAATTACAATAAAATAATTAATACATTATTATTCAAGAAAAGAAAATAATGTTAAAAGAAAACACTCATTGACAAGCTTCCTTCTTCTTCCTTCGTAGATTCTCTTGTACAATCCTCCTTGATTTAATAAATTCCTCTTTGAACTTGAGTGATCTTGTGTTTTGCTACTTGAATTCAACCATTTGACTTGTGTTTTTCCTCTATTTATAGGTTTTAGAAGTGCCTAAATTCATCATTCTAGGGTTTCTGGCAGAATAGAAGTAGGA
This sequence comes from Voacanga thouarsii, assembly GCA_026120185.1. Taxonomy (NCBI): domain Eukaryota; kingdom Viridiplantae; phylum Streptophyta; class Magnoliopsida; order Gentianales; family Apocynaceae; genus Voacanga; species Voacanga thouarsii. Next base: position 969,760 of record JANUWF010001151.1, read on the forward strand.
AAATACCAAAATTCTAAAAATTGCCAAAAATGCACACGAAAATCAAGACACTGCCTCTGTACCAGTGCACAGTCGGTGCCACTTGTCCTGCCTAGGGCCGGCGCCGGTTGTATTTTGTCTCTCTGTCCGTTCGTTGATTTTTCTTGATTTTCGTGCTAAGTTCTTCCAGGTCACAGCCGACGCCGTCTCTGGGCTCCTAATCGGCGCCGGCTGTATTCTATTCAACCCCTATTTCATCGATTTTTTGTCATCTCAAAGTATGTGCCAGCAGCATGTGGTTGGCGCCGCTTCTCCTGTCCTAGCTGGCACCGCCTCTAGTCTGTTTAGCGACTATTTTGCCTTATTTTACCCATAAAATCTGAAATAATGTACAAAATACCTTTTCAAGGGTAAAATATCATATATGAAGGAATATGACCAGTTATTGCACAAAATGTATCACAAAATGGCCTCAAATAACTAGGAAATATATGACTAATTTAGGCCCTATCAAAATCTATAATACAAAAATTAGTCAACAATTCTTTCCATACTTCATCATATCATCCACATTCAAACTCAAAGAATAAAACAAACCTCAAACACCAAATATAACCAGGGTTAACTTAAATTCTCAAGACTTAGCAAAAATCTAACTTAATACATAAGTTTACCTTTTAATAAAAACCAAACCATAATGAATGACCAATCTATATCTAAAGTTAAAAAGAAAATCAAAACTTCATTATTGACAAATAAGCTCACTTTAGCTCTAAATCTCCAAATTTTCAAAGTTTCAAAATTTTCAATTTTTCAATAAAATTTAGTACCAAGAAAACACCAAGATCATTGATAAAAACTTACAAAGATTATTACTAAACCACTCTCCCATCCTTAAACTGGACAATGTCCTCATTGGCCAAAAGTTAACACAAGAAAGCATATTCCAAGGGACCAAAAATAATAAAGGGGTAGAAAATTTAAGCAATACTCCCTAAGTGCAATAAGTTTCAAATAATATCAAAACTGGAAATAGAGAAGAGAGCATGTTCAAAAGGACTTTATTCCTACCTACAAAAGAAAACACAAATAAAAGCACAAAGAAAATAATAACAAACTAAAGACACACCTAAAATAGAAGAAAATAAACTAAAGAAAAATACTAATAAAAATCCTAACAAAGCAAATAAAGACACAACTCACTCTCCCACACTTAAGATGAAAAATATTTTCCTTATTTGGGGGAAATAACACCTAACAACTCCAAACACAAAACAAAGATACAACCTCCCTCCTTATTATGCTTCCTTATCAAACATTTGAAAAAGAAATTAATGCTTATTGAAAAAGGTAAGGATGATAAAAGTAGAAGTAAGAGAAGTTTTTGAAAAATAGAAGGTTTATGAAAATAATTTTTCTCAGTAAAGGAAAACACATAGACCTCATTCTCTAACATTTCTTTAGGCACATAAATATTTTTGTCAACAAAGATATGCACATAGTCTCTAAAGAATGCATCAAACGTAAAATCACCATTTAACCCTTCAAAAGATTTGTCACAATGAAACTTCGCCTTAAAATTTAGTATTTGAGTTCTCAAAAATGGGATCAAGAAATCCTTACTTTCCAATGTATGGTCTACAAAAATTAAGTTACCTCTCTGGAATTGGGGTGAAGGGTAGAGATTACCACCATCCTCCAAGGACTTCTTATGCTGTATCGTTGAAAGATCTAATTTCTTGAGGCATGATAAATTCAACACATTTGTGTCAATCAAATATTTTTGTTGTATTTGCAAATATCACTAACTTTTGTGTTTAGAAATATGAGAGCATAGATTATAATCAAAAATTTTTCCCATCACATTGGGCAATTGTTCTGCGTATCCTCTCTTCTCACCTTGGGGGTCCTCTTGTGCAAGTTATTTATGGCATCTTCAACCAACTTAGCTAGTTGTGTTCCTTGATGGCTCATTCGTTGAGAAGATTTTTTGTACCCCCTAATAGACATGTTTATGTTGGCAACAAAGAATTTGATTGACACTTCAAGTGATGTCTCACAAAAAGTGTTAACTCGAGCTTGTAACCTTGCCAATCTATCATTATTGTAACTCATTGGACATTGTGCCCATGAATAATTGTCCATGATGATGATTTGAACCTCACACTCAAAGAAAAATAAAATCAAATAAAAAATAAAAATAAAAACAAACAAATACAACAAACTAAAATAATATAAAAAATAAAGAAAAGAAAAATACAAAAATTAGAAATATTCATATACTACCTAAACACAAAAGTTAGTGATATTTGCAAATACAACAAACGCTAAATCAACAAGACTCAAGTGTTTCTGATAGTGCCCATCCCCGGTAACGGCGTCAAAAACTTGATGCGTGTTTTTTAGTGTAGAAAATATTACCAAAAAATAACACAATTAATCAAGCTTTAATTAAAATGCCAACCACTAAAACTACATATATGGGCAAGTATACCCATTGTATAATATAGGGAATAGCAATTATCGAATCTACGAGAACTTAGGCTCCTACCTTACTTTACCCAAATCTTTATTGTTTAGCCAATAAAATAAGAAAAGACTAAAAAACTAAATAAATAAAGATAAAAATAGATATAACTTAAGGATGTAATTTCATGTAACTAGACAATTATCTTGAAAAAACAATATTGAATTACTTAGCATTCATCACAATCAATTGTCGTCTTGGCATCATGAAGGAATATAAAGATAAATTCCACTTCATTTGTCAATCCATGGAATCACAATATTATGATTCATATTAATAGATTTGTGAATCAAGCTAACATAACCAAAATATGCATTAAGGTCATCACTATATTTTGATTCAATTAGCAGATTTGTCATTCAAGCCATCCTAACTAAAATATGCAAGAATCTGAATTCCTTAAAAATATGAAATTAGCTAATGACCCTTTGTCAATGTGAAATCAACTTAATCTTTGATCACTTAGTCCTAAAATCCTAACTTCATCGTTCAAGTCCATTAAGATTTGACAGTTATGAAATCAATGCAATGAAACTCCTAACATTGTTTTGTCTAAGTTAATTAGAAGAACTCACATCAATAACGAATGATAACAAGTAATCAAATACCAAAGATAATAATAGATTGATAAAAAATTTAAATTAACTCAAAATCATAATCTCCTAAATAATATCCAATTACAATCAAAATATTAAGCACATTATTTTTAAAGAAAACTAAACAAAGGATAAAAGATAAAATTCATAGAAAAGCCCTTCTTCTTCTCTTGAAAACTTCATTTGAACAATGCTCTTTTGAGTGGTGATTGAGTAACTAGCTTGGATCCTTTAAATCACACATTTCTCTTGTGTTTTTCTTATATTTATAAGCCTTCTTGATACCAAAATTCGTTGCTTAAGAAGTCTAATCCGAGTAGAATTTAAAAAAAAAAAAACCAAAATCCTTTGAAAAATATCAAATTTGTGCACAAAAATTTTGCCTTCCAGAGTGTACCTAGTGTACCTAGCACTAGGTACACTCGGGCCACCTGGAGCCAGGTTTGTTCTGTTCTTCTTGATTTTTACTGTTTAATTAGAGTGGACCTGGTGCTTGGTCCATTGGCTGGGCCTGGTGTTAGGTCTGTTCTGGATTCTTTCTGAAATTTACTTTGTTTCCGCTACTTGACCAGAATGGACTCGGTGTCTGGTCCCTTGGTTGGGCTTGGTGCCAAGTCTGTTATGAAAATTTCATATTTTTACTCGAAATCAACTTAAATCTATACAAATTTGTCAAAAACACTTTCTACAAATAGGAAGAAATATGCCTAGTTATTACAACAAAAGTATCTCAAAACAACCTCAAATAACTAGTAAAATATTGATGATTTTAGCCCCTATCAGATATCATCAATCATGTTTGTCTCATGATTTTTCTTCTTCATTGGGAGTCTACAATCAGCAAATTTGTGATCCATTTTACCACAATTAGAGCATATTCCTTGAAACTTATGTTTCGTGATTCCTCTTTTTGCGCCAATTATTGATTTGTCCTTCTTTCCTTTTAAGCTTTGCCCTTGCTTATGCTCCACAATATTTGTCTTAGTAACTACAGGTATGGATGGCTTATGCTCTTTGTCTTTACTTTCTTCTTCAACACAAAGTCTAAGAATGAGCTCCTCCAAGTTCGTCTATTTTTTTTTATGCTTAAGGAAATTCTTGAAATCCTTCCATCCAGGAGGCAACTTCTCAATAATAGTAGCCACTTGGAAGGTTTCACTTAGAACCATGCCTTCAACATGAATCTCATGTAAAATAGCTTGAATTTCTTGCACTTGCTAATAGCAGTCTTAGAATCCACCATTATATAATCAAGGAATTTGCCAACAAAAAATTTCTTTGCGCCAGCATCTTCTGTTTTATATTTATGGTCCAGGGATTCCCATAGTGCATTTGAAGTTTTTTGTGCACTGTAAATACTGTACAAAGATTCATTCAAGCCATTCATGACATAATTTTGGCATAGATAATCAGAGTGCTTCCAAGCATCAACTGCATTGATGGCTTGTGCATCTATCTCTTCTATAGCCAACTTTGGAGCATCCTCCAAGAATCTCACAAGATTCAAGGTAGTTAAATAGAATAACATCTTTTGTTACCATCTCTTGAAGTTCGTACCATCAAACTTTTTGGGTTTTTCACTATGGTTAGAGGACACTATATGAGGGTTGACAATTGAATTCAATTGCAAAGTAGTAGCAGTCATGAACCCAAACCATTAGAACCAACGCCGATAGGCACATTCAAATCATCAGTTGCCATATTGAATACGTACGAATCTTTTTTAAGATTGTTAGCAAAACATCTATAAGTAATACAGAATAATTATTCAATATAGCAAAATAACTATTTAAAAATAGAGTAAAACCAGAATAAGGAATAGAAGAAGATGATAATCTGAGGCTTGTGTTTAACACAATTTCCTTTAAATAGATTTGGCCCCTCTTGTATGTGTGCTTGATGTTGAAATGGTCATCTATTTCCCAGGATACAACGAATACGAAGAAGCAGCTAGCACACAACTCTTCACTTAATGAACTAGATCAAACTAGAATACTATATAAAATATGCAAGTGTAGGGATAAAAGAGAGAGAGCTTTTTGAGGTTTTTCTTTCGCTCAAAACAGAATAGGAGACACCTATTTATAGACTAGGCAAGTGGTGGGATCATGAATATGGCCTAGGTTATACATATGAAGGGTTAAAGGTTACAAATTCATTGTAACTCCCACTACCTCCACTATCTCCATTACCTTTTGATAACCACTTCCCCACTACCTCAATAACTCTAGAGGTTATGGAAGATCATGATTAGTAACTCTAGAGATCATGGGTTGTGGGTTATGATATACTTCCCATTTTCTCATCATTTATGGGTACCTCATTATTAAAATAATTTTTCATTCACCCATCACATTTTAATTTCCAACAATATATATATATATATATATAAATATATAATGAGGTGATTGGATACTATACACTACATTTTTCATAAATAATTTAAATATAATCGTAATTTAATTTAAATAACTTAATAATCTAATTTAGCAACCATATATATACCTTTATTGTATACTTTATAGACAAACCAGGCAAAATTTTTAAATAAGTCCACTAAAAATTTACCTTTCTCCCTTTCAAAATTTGTTGAAAAATTATATCTTTGCCCCCTTCTAATTTTCAAGACCTAATAAAGGAACTAGTCCAGCCTTTGTGTGAGTCTAAAAATGCCTTGTATAATCTAACTTGTTTCTCTAATTTTAGATCATAGATTTATAGTTACTCTATTGTTCTTGTTAGGAAGCAATTTTAATGTTTTCAAATTCCTATCCCTAGGTTTTTAGTCTCCTTGTTGGGATTAGAGTGCTAGGGTGCTTTTGAAGAGGTCCAATTCTATTAATTTTAGGGTTCTAGTTGCTTAGTCCTCTAGAGGTCTAGATTGTGGAAGAGGTAGGAAATTGGGCACCTAATTTCAAGAGTTCAAAAATTTTTTTTTGGGGTCTATTTGTGTTTTATTTTTGGGCACATTGTGTCATGAATTTTGGGTTTACTTGTGAGTCAAATCTAGATCACATCACATAGCCACCACCATCCTTCTATTCTTCTCTTTTTTCATCTCTTTCCCAATCCCCTACCTTATATTCTAAACTTCTTCCTTTACCAAATATTCCTATCCCTTTTCTCTGCCTAGCCATCATCAATGTCATTCTTCCCCCTCTCTCTATCTCTCTCTCAGTTAATTTAAGCATAATTTAATACATTTGTAACTTTTCAAATAGTAATTAATTTCTAATTTTTTGAGACAATTAATTTGTTATATAATAACTTATTTTTTAATCTAATTTTAAAATCATATATATCTTGCTTAGCTTGAAATTAAATTTTGAGAGTATATTGAAGTTCTTTAAGACTCAATAGATTGAAAATTCATTTTATACTTATGAGTATATACTATACATTTTATGTTAACAAAGGAAAATTCATATTTTTAAAGCGTCACTACAAGAATCAGTGCATTTTGTGACCGATTTTAGTGAGCGCAATTGTTTTGGTCGCTATTAGTGACTGATTTTTGATCGATTTGCATTTCTATCGCTATTTGGTCGAAGACTAGATGTTGACTTTGGCGGCAATCTTTGCATAATTAATAGCGGTTGATTAGTGATCATATACATATTTCGCTCTTAGTTTTTTTACACCATATTTTTAGTCGCAGTGCTGTCATGAAATAGTGACCCGCTATTTTATTGAAAAACAATTTGTTTATTTTTTTTCCGTAATATTGCGATCACTAATCGGATGCTAATAAGCGACCAAGTAGTGACCAGTATTTAATATACGATTTTCAATTTTTTCTTACTTGCAATTGCTGAATGGATGCTAATTAGTGATTGATTAGTGACCACTTTTAAAAAACTGCAAAAATAAGAAAAACTTTTCAATGATCGGCCCCAAAATCGTAAAAAGTTTTCTCCTTTTCCCTATTTCTTTTTTTTTTCTAGCTCTTGCTAACTTTCGGTGGTGACTTCTGGGGGCCATTTCTATGATTTTGGAGAGCTAGAGTTTCTTGCTAAGTATTTTAGGTTCATTTTTCTTATTTGTTATCTTTGAATAGTTTCAATTTCCAAATACATACACACTTGCAAAGATTTTTAGTTTTCTTTACTTTGTTTTAGTTCATTTGCTATATTTGTTGTAGTTGTGTTTGAATTTGTTCAAGAATTTTATGCTATAAGTTGTGTTTGTCAACAAAAGATAAGTATTAATAGTAGATATTAGAACACTCAATCAAAAAATCATTCAGTTTGGCCAAAAGGAAATGTAGAAAATTCTTCTGCTATATTAACAGTGCAAACATAGGGTTAGGTTTAGAAACATTAATAATTTCTAAACCATTTCTCTTCTATACCATCGGATTTATCTTGCCTACCTAAGAGTTTTTATTGAAAAGAATGATTTTTATGCTAGAGAATGCAATCCACATTTTGATGCTAAGTATGTTTCCTTTTGCATTTGCAGTCACCAAGTTGGGAACTGAAAATTTGTAAGAGAATTGTTTGGCAACACATATTGAATTGAATCACTCATTCATCCTCTGTTGGCTTGGTAAGTAAAGCGTTCTGTGCATTGGATTGTTGAATGAATTGTTTGGTATAATATCTAAGCATCAACATGTATTTTGGCTAAAGTATTAAGCTAAGGAAGATTTGATAGAAAAGTCAGTCCAAGACCCAAATTTAGGTACTGTCACATAGAAAATGAAAAAATGAAATAAAACAGAAAAGACGAGAGAAAGGGATTAGAAGACGGAGCATGGGATAGGAACGTGTATTATGTTTGATTTTTCATTAGTTCAAGGGGAGGTTTCTCTTTTGCTTCTTGATTGTTGAAATGAAAGGTTATGGGAGAATCAACATTGATATTTTTGAAATAAGATTTTTCCCCTTTAATTATTGTCTTGTTGTTAGGGATGCCTTTCAATGTGATGCATATGGTTTGACCTACAAGAAAAATTATGATTTGCGACGAAAATTTATGACGGCTGCTTGACTATCCCTAATTGCAATGGATTTGTGATGGGACAGCGACGACAATGAAAACAGTGACAAGGTTTACCAGCTATCGAAAAATCATCACTAATTATGATGGATTTGTGATGACTACTGCAAAACTCCCGCTAATTGTGATGGATTTGCAACGGCTATCGCAAAACCCTCACTAATTGTGATGAATTTGTGATGGCTTACTAGAACCGTCGCAAAACCCTCACAAATTAGCGATGGTTTTGAGGCAAAATATTGTAATTATACATTAAAACTAAATAATTAAAAAAATCGTTGCAAAACCCTTGCAAATTGCGACGGATTTGCGATGGCTCGATAATAAATTTAATTTTTTTGGAATTCTCAAAGAAATCCTCATAAGACCCTTGCAAATTGTGATGGATTAACGACGGAATTTTATAATTATAAATTAAAACTAAATAATTAAAAAGTTGAAAAACCCTCACAAATTATGACGGATTTGCGACGACTCGATAATAAATTTATTTTTTTTTTGAATTTACAAAGAAACCGTCGCAAAAGCTTCAAAATTGCAATGAAATTTTTAATTATATATTAAAACTAAATAATTAAAAAATTGTCGCAAAACCCTCACTAATTGTGATGGATTTGTGAGGACTTGAAAATAAATTTAATTTTTTAAGATTTTCAAAGGAACTATCGCAAAACCCTCGCAAATTAGTGATGGTTTAGCGACGGTTTTTGGTAATTATATTTAACACTAAATAGTTAAAAAAGCCGTCGAAGAATCCTAGCTAATTGTGATGAATTTGCTATGACTCGATAATAAATTTAAATTTTTTAAAGATTTTTAAAAGAACCATCGCAAAACCCTTGCTAAATGCGATGGATTTGCGATGGCTCGATAATGCATTTAATTTTTTAAAATTTCCAAAAGAATCATCACAAAAGCCTCGCTAACTGCGACGGATTTGTGAAGACTCGATAATAAATTTAATTTTTTAAGATTTTCAAAAGAACTGTTACAAAATCCTCACAAATTAGCGGCAACTTGTAAAATCCATTTCAAAACCCTCGCTAATTGTGACGGCTCGATAATAAATTTATTTTTTAAGAATTTTTTGAGTAACCGTCGCAAAATCCTTACAAATTAGTGATGGTTTAGTAGTGACTTGTAAAAGTCGTCACAAAACCCTCGCTGGTTCCGACGGATTTGTGAGTGATTCGGGTTTCATACCCTAATGCCCTAATCCCTCGCAAATCCATCACTAATCTAAAAAAATATTTAAAAAATGTTAAAGTTTGATATTATATATATATATATATATATATATATATCATATGTGTTAAAAAAGTAGAATGAGCAAAAAGATATTATTAAGTTGAAATATTTATATAATAATATAAATATGATATTATTAAGTATATATATTTATATGTGTGTGTGTGTGTATGTATATGTATGAATATATATATATATGTATATGTATGATATATATATATATATATATGTATGTATATTTTAATATATATAGACACACATACTAACATAAATAAAATATATATGTATGTATATATATTAATTTGTATGAATATGTATATACATGTATATATGTATATTATATATATGTATGTATATATATTTATTAATATATTAAAAAGTATATTAGCATCTTTAAATCTATGTATATGTAATTTAAACATGCTATATTAATATATGTATATATAAATTAATATATATATGTATGTATGAATATATATATATATATATACATATATTAATATATGAATATATAGGTATATATGTGTGTGTTTATATATATATATATATATATATATATATATATAAGCACACATACCAACATAAATAAATATGTATATATGTATGTATATATATTAATTTTTTGAAGCAGACATCTATCTTGTGAACAGGTAGCCCTAGACCGAATACTAACTTCTTTATTTGATAGAAGTCATTCGGAAGCTTATTACTACTTGGTAATACCTCATTCATCAATTACATCACCTAATTAAAGAATTTCTCCGATACGTTATTTTCAGATTTAATATTCAAAAGCTAAGAAATAACTGATAACGTACTGTGATTCTTGCACCCATCCCAAATAAGAGTTTCTAAAGCTCTCAGCATGTCATAAAATTTCTGAGCTTCCAGGTTAGGTAGTTCCTCAACAATCTCGGATAATGAAGGTTCAGTTGAAAAGTGATGTCCCACTGCATCAATCACAATATCTTGAAATTGATTATTAGAGCCAGACTTGACTGAAGTTGTACTTGTAGCAAATTCAAACGGTGGTGGATTAATACCCTCATCATGACTAGTCCATCTTCAGTAATTAGCAATAAAGCCAAATCTATACAGGTGCAGCTCCACTTCATCAGGAGACAAGTACATTTTATTTTTATACCTTCCACATGGACACCTTATAACTGAGGCTGGACTAGTTGACAAACAATGCGCAATGAATCGCTTGACCCCTTGTTCAAACTCAGATGTAATTCTTTTAATCCCTTATACATGTCTTCTGTATATCCAACTATGATAATCCATTTACATTTAGCCCATAACTATATAGCTTATTAGCACTTGTATAATTTGAATGAAGAACCTTGGTGATTGAGGAAAGTTTAGGACCCTAATATACTCGTCATGAATTATGCAAGAAAGATTGAATAATAATACCGTAGAAATACTTTCAAATATCAAGTACCTATATTTAGTTTCCCAATGAAGTCCTAACTATAAAAAAGGTTTAAAGTTGTGTATTCTAATTTTTTTTAAAAAAAAATTGACAGAGTTTTCGTTATAATTTGAACATTTTTCAGGCACAAAGCCACCCCAATTCACCCAACATTCATTGTAAAAAAACACACAAAACACAAATAATCTCATAACAATTAATCAAGACAATAAAGTGTTCTGCAGAAGGAAGCTTGGGTAAAATTGTGAGAAATTTGTGAGAAGAGAGAGAAAGGAAGGGAGAAGAAAGCTTGGGAAAATTCAAGACAATAAAGTGTTCTATACAAGGTAAAAAGTTTTGCCTCGTGAATTAATAATGTTCTATAGCTTGTAAGGATTATTTTAATATGTATTTTTCATGGAAAATGGCATGAATTATGAAGAGTACTTGGTGAAGAACTATTGTTTAGATGTGTTTGGTTATTGTTGTGATTGGCATAGACTACGCTGATCTTTTTCTAGCTAAAATATTTGGTTGGTAGTGTACAGCTAGTCTAGTGCATGTTGGTACACAGTCCTCTTTTCTATGCATTTTTTATATTTTGTCTAGCTTGTTTCTATTTCTAATATTTTATAAAGACCTATTTAGAAAAAAAACTTATTTTAGGACTTCCCTAAACTAATTTCTAGTGTTGGGGGTTGCAAAAATACCCCTTTATGTGATAAGGTAAACGTTCTTTGAGGGATTGTTTCCAAAGCGTTTGACAAACATTCTTTGAGGGGATTTGTGGCTGAAATGATTAACAATGGCTACTTGTTTACATTCCATGGGATAATAATACTTGGGATTTTATCTTTCTAGATGAATTATATATTCATTTGAGCCATTTTTGTTAATGTTATCTTATGGTTATCCTTGTTCTTTCTACTCTACGAACTAGTTATCAAGTGTTTTTTGCTTCTTGCTTTCTTTGTATCTTCGTAGCTTTGAATTACCTTTTTATGCTACTTCTTCTTGTTCTTGCATAGTTGAGTCTTCCTTTTTTGGTAATCCTTGCTTGGAACTTGCTTATATTTAGGTGCCCAATAAGTGTTTATTGAAATTCCTCTATGACCCCTAATTAGAGGATCCTTAGGATTTGGGACAACTAACTAGTTGGACTAGACCCTTAGCTACTGGGAAGGATTTGGGATTGAATCAAGAGGAATTTGAGTGTGCAAAAAAGGCAAGAGGGTGAGATTATCATCAAAAGAGTTAAATAGAGAGTAAATAAAAGAGTATAGTTGATACGCCTGGAGAGCAAATACGAAAGAGAGTGGACACATGATGTCCATCACTATTTGCTCATATATTTTTTGCAGGTTTAAGTCACTTAATATTACACCAGCATGACACATAAACAAGAAATTTCTTGGTCAAATCTAACTGAACGTAGTAAACCTCAAGGGGATCTAGTTGATGCTAGGGTTTTGGATGAGGATATACAAGCTATGATGATAACTATGCAATGTGAGGTTGCAGATATGACAATGTGAGGTTCATGCGGCTACAAAGATTGAGAGGCAACTAAAGCAGAGAACGTTTGCTAAGACTACATGGCAGTAACTTTGTGGACAGCTTTGCTGTGAATTTTTGTATTGTATGATGGTGTTTTGAAGGAGTTATGGAAGGTTGATTATGGCTGTAATCATAGAAGAAAAGAATATAAGAGAAAAATGAAGAAGAGAAGTAGTATTTGTGAAGAAAAATGAAAGAGTATTATGTTCAGTCATGGCTGCCGATTTTGTTATTTTGTAAAGATGGAATTTCTGATTTCTTCATTACTGAAATAAAGAAAATTTTGTGATATTAAGATGAAGGATAATGTGGATGAAATGTTGGTCATGTGCTAAAACAAGAATAGAACATATGGAAATACACTTGGTAAGAAACAATAAGAATTTCTTGGCATTAAGCCATCTCAATTTTTAAAAATATTTGACTGAGTTTCACTTATAAATTAAACATTTTCAGGCACAAAGCCACCTCAATTCACCCAACATTCATTGTAAAAAGCACAAAAAACACAAATAATCTCATAACAATTAATCAACAACACTAACTATGAGGATAATCACCCATTACCTATAGGGAATGATCACCTATTACTCACGGAGAATGATCATCCATTATTCACGGGATTCTAAAGATGCAAATGGAGGGTTTTCTTATCTTAGAAGTGCTCGTCTGTCCAGTCAAATAAAATGAAGAACTGCATGTCTAGCCTTTGTGTAACAATAACATAAGGTTACTATAAAACAAATTATAAATGTAACATAGTTAGCTTACATATGAAGAAATCTTACATATGAAGAATCATTTCATGAATACAAGAATTTGTATATACATGTGTAAAAAACATCCAACATGAAAATAGCTTTTGTATGTCCTCAGGCAAAATAGCTTTTCAAAAGGAATTTTATTAAGAAAGCATAAAAAATATGAACATGGTAGAGATCATATCCTTTCCCTTCACAATGAAAACTAACCAAATAATTATTCAATCAAGAAGACTTTAGAAAAACTCACATATTAGTTCAAATATAGTGAAGGCCATTATAGTTAGCTTAAATAAGTTCATGTTCATTTAATGTGTTCACCTCTTTTCTTTGATCAAAATATATAAATAATACAAATTATAGTATTAGCTAGGACTATCAAACTAATTCAAATTCATTATTTGCCTAAACTAATACAATTTAGGTAGCAAATTAGAATTTGTTCACTCATTCCACTTGAGTGCATTTTATGCTCCGTCTCAACTACACTATTTCCCGCTCATCATTCTTTTAAGAAAAAATTAAGGATGCAAACATAATTTTTTTCCTCTCTCACATCTTTTCATTCATTTGGTTCTTTTTCATCACAATTTTTTTCTCTCTTGGTAGGTGCATTTTATGCTCTATCCTACGTTATCCTATTTACTTAAACTCAAAATTATGACTAATTTAGACACTCCTAAACCAAATTTAGCAAACATTCCATACTTTTACATCATTACATTACTAATATAAATTTCTCAAGGCCAAAAGCATCACACATCTATTAAAACATAAACAAAATTAAACTAAATTCTTAAAACTTAATCTATATTTAACCTTATATCTAAGTTTATACCAACTTAACCAAATACATATCAAATCATCTTTCAGAGTAAAAGGAAAGGGCATAGCTCCACTAATTTTCATCACAAAGCTTAAAAATTTTGTTAACATTTTGCCCAAAAATCATACAAAGACTTGGAAAGGAAAAAGTATATTGAATTTTTTATCCCCATACATAAACTTTATGTTGTCCTCGATGGATGAAAATAAGACCTTAAGTTCAACAAAAAAGACCATGAAGATAAAGGATAAAGAAAAGCAATACTTCCCAAATCATAAGTATGATTCCATGTTTGCCAAATCTCCAAATAAATTTTCAAAAGTTGAGGATTACACTTAAAGCTAAAAGATTAGGAGAACCTAATATATACTCCCAAGCTAAAAGATCAAATGACACACTTAAGCTCACAAAATTACTCTCTAAACGTTGATTTGCTCTCTAAAAGTTCAAATGGCACACTTAAGCTTACAAAACCAACTAACTCCTTTCCCCAAACAAAAAATAGAAAAGTCACAGCACAATATTCCATCAACCTAAGCTTTCTTCCTCCCTCAAGCTCACAGAATTACTCTCTCTTTCTTACTTCTCTATTTTCACTTGTTTTTCCTTCCTTTTTCTTTCTCTTTTTTTTTTTCTTGTAGGTTGCTAGTTTTTGACTATTTTATAAGGGTACAGTAACAATAATAATACAATAGCCTCTTCAATTAAATATCAAGGTACAATAGTAATAGTCATAAAATAATCAAAATTTATTTACAGTAGCAATCCTGCAACACCACACCTTTGCCAATTAATCAATTCATTTATACCGATAAAAACAAATCTAGTCAAAATGGAGTGGCAGTAGTTCAACATACATTGAGCAATTGTGGTCCAATATGGTGCCCAAGCTCCGACGATAGCAGTTGAGGTTGAGACACTGCGGTGGCAGTCCTAATTGCATTGATGAAGGTCGCTAGTGGTTCGGTGGTGGGAGGGAATTGAAGTTCCGCTTAGATGGTGGTTTGGCGGTAGTTTAGGCAAGGAGGAGGGAAGGTTGCCGGCGGGATGGGATGGGATTTGATAGAGATGAGTTGGAGAAAAGGGGAAAGAACACAACAAAAGGGAAGAAGGGAACAGGGATGTTATAGTCTTTAGGATTTGCGAGGGAAAATATCCGTCACTAATCCCTTACTATTAATGAGGGATTTGCAACGGCAACTAAAAAATAAAATAAATATAATCACTCGCTATTCCCTCTCAAAATACCGTGCGATTAGCGAGGGAATAATTCAGCGACAGAATAGCGAGGGTCAATCTCAATGGAGATTTTAATGCCTTTCTGATCCCTCGCTAATTGTGTTGTATTATAAAGGGATTAGAGAGGGATTTTTTGAATTTCATATTCCGCTCAAAACATCCGCATGGTTTTAAGTTATAAATTTTGAATCCCTCGCTAATCTCTCTTAATCCCTCGCTTAATTTTATCCGTCGTTATTCAGAGACGGATATGTCATTTTTCTCAATTTTTACAATACTCTACTGGGAAAAAATATTTATTTCTATCAATACTTAGCTACTTCCTTCTTAGCTATAGATAAAGAGCATGAAATATTTTGCCAGTGAACAATTCCAAATAATCATCATGGCATTTGTTTAGGTTTAATTAACATCGATTCTATTAGGCTTACTAACACGAGAGGTTTAATTAGTATTGATGTGCTTTCATATCTCAAAATTCCAAAATTGTATTTATTACCCAAATCAAATGTAATACAATATAATATATAGAACTTCGATTGTAAAGTGAAAAATGTATATTGATCATATGATGCATCAAATACATACATACATACATACATACATACATATATATATATATATATATATATATATATATAAAGTGACCAATATATTATATACTACACATGAAGAATTTGTACAGAGGTATAATACATGCATATTATTTAATTATAATCCATACTTCATAACTTGTTGATGGTAATTACTCATATATTGAATGCATATACATTGGTTATAATTCAACAAATAATAAAGAATTTAGTATCTGTAAGGATATTACATAAAAAAATTTACCACACGCAAAAGTATCGTGAGGAAAAAAAAAATTGAGAATCCACAAAAAGGGGAATCTGTCACAAATCCCCTGGTAATTAGCGACGAATTTGTGACAGATTATTTTAGTGATGGATTGGTGAGGGATAATAATTATCCCTACCCAATAAAACTCTAATCCATCGTAAATCACCCAACAAATTGCGAAGGAATCTATTCCCATTCTAATCCCTTGCAAAATTATGAGCGATTAGCTATGGATTATAATTTTATTATAATTTAGAAATTTTAAGAATTCTGCCGCTATTCCCACGCAAATTAGCGGGGGATTAGCTTGGGCTTAGTCGCAAATCCGAAGCTAAAATTTTACAATGAATATTAAGTAAAAATTAAAATTTCGTCGCAAATCCCTATAAAAATTGTGACGGATTAGAATGGGATTTTTTTGATCCCTCGCTAATTTGAAAGGGATTTGAGTTAGCGCTGATCTGTTACTAATCAGCTAGGGATTAGCGAGGGAAAGTCAGTCGGTGTGCCTATCTTAATTTTCCCTCACTAATCCCTCGCAGATTTAGTGATGGCAATAACCCTCACTAATTCCTGCCTTTCTTGTAGTGGACAAAAAAACATCAAAATCGTTGCCGGACTCGATCTAGAAATAGGGAAAATTTTGGCGGAAAAATAGAGCACAACAAGGCCGACTAAAGCATGGTCGACGATGGCTATGATCCACAGAGCTAGCATCGGCTTGGCTTTGTCCCATGTCGGCGAGCTTTCTAATTTTGTGTGGATTTCATAATTTCACGAGAGTTTTAGTATTTTCTAATCTCTGCTCGGCCCAAAACTCTTAGGGGACGAATTTTAGCCTCTTGGAAGCCTATTTAAACAATAAAAGCACAAGACAAAAGTATTAATTCAAGGATTAAGTTAGCAAATCATTAATTAAAGGAGGAATTCATCAACTCAAGGATCATTGTTTAAGAGAGTCTTCAAGTGAGAAAAAAGAGGCTTGTCTATGATTTCTTTCTTTTATCTTAGTTTTCTTTTTCTAGAATAATGATGTAATTAATGTTTTCATTGTAATTTGATAATATTTTAGGATTCATGGTTTTTGTATTAATTTAGTTATTTGATCAATTTTCTATCATTCTTAGTATTTGATTACTTGTGATTATAGAAGAATTGATGAAGTTAGATTTGCTTCTAATTGACTTAGGAAATGATGTTAGGAGTTGATTTAATTTTATTGATTTCATATTTATTATTTCTTAATGGACTTGGGAAACAAAGTTATGCCAAAGAACCTAATTAATCAAAGATTAGTTAATTTTGTCTAGAGTATAGGGTTATTGACTAATCATATTTATTATGAGGAATTAAGTTTAATGCATCTTTTTGGTTACATTGGTTTGATTGGGAAATCTACTAATTTAATCAAGAGATAGTGATTCTGTGGATTGGGAAAGAAGTGGAATCTATATAAGTAGATTCATGACGTGGGAAATAATTGAATTTTACTTTATATTATTTCATAATACCAAGATGATGATTACTTGAGATAGTTGCTAAATGATTCCCTATCATGTATTCTAGGATAGTTGTCTAATTGCATATTCCTATATTATTGAGTTGTACATATTTTTTATTTTTCTTTTTATTATCTTATCACTTTATTTGGCTCGATTAAACAATGAATGAAAAATGACTAGTGTATACTTGTTTCTTTGAGGGTCGATACTCGTTAATTCCCTATACTATGCTTGCGATGAGTATACTCACTCGTATGTGTATATTGGGATTAATGTTTTAATTAAAACTTGACTAATGGATGGTTTTAAATTTACTAATTTTTATACATCCAAAATTTGTGCATCAAGCACATACCAACCCAGGGCTTTTAGGCTTGCTCCAATTCCAGCAACGGAAGGCACTTTGTGCTTCATTCCATGAAGAACCAAGACTGTTGTAGGGATAAGAGCCTATCGTTTTAGGCAAGTATTGCTAAACTATGAGCCTTACTATTCTTTTCCTCTTGAAATCTAGTAGCCAAATTTGAGGGAGCCGTGTGATGTTGTCCATATAATGGGTTGGGTATATTAAAATAGTCTAGTATAGTGTGGTGGGTGGTTAATACACACACACACACACACACACACACACACACACACACACACACACACACACACACACACACACACACACACACACACACTCTCATTTTGCAATAAAATAATATGCTTGGGACCTCTGTGTTGTTTAATTTATAGCTGCATGATTTGGAGACCATGACTGGAATTGGGGACTTGCATACGTAGGATTTCGAGGTGATGCATAGAGTGCTTAGATTACTTGTAGGAATGGTTGGCATATTTTAAGTATTCCAACCAGTATTTAATTTTCATGGTGGTTTGGTGAGATTACGTCAGCTATATATATATGTATATGTATACATATATATACATATATATATATATATTATATGCATTCTTGGTATTTTATCTAACGAAGAAACCACTTACTCACTTAATTAATAATGAAATTCCTTACTTTATTAAATAGTTGTTTGTTAGCCAATCCATTGATATCAATATTAACCCTTTGATTAATATTAATAATAATAATATTTATTTATTTATTTATTTATTTTCCAACTAGAAATCATTAAATCTAATGGTTATGGATTAAGATGGCTGTTTGAATATTACAAATTACATAATATTAATTGTTGTGTATGCTTACTTGTTTATTAAATTATTTACTATTTTATTCACTAATTTATATATCAGAGAAGACTTGGGGATTCAACCTTAGAACTTGTGTAGCTAATCTTATCGTTGAATTGGAATGGTATGGCTAGTTATAGATAAAATAACCGTGTTGCTATAGTAGCCCGCTTTAGTGTACAGTGTAAAGATTTTGAATATCTTTAGGACGAAGTATATCATCTTCTTTGTCCTTTCTTTGAAAAGGAGGCATCAATTGGCTCAGTCCCAAAAGAAATTAAAACCTATTCCACCCATTAAATTCTGAACAGGCCAGTTGCACTTCAAATCCGTATAGCCTAGTAGTGCATTTTACCTAGCGAATCAGACAAGTAAGCCCCCGCATGACTTTTGATAAATAATGCTTTGTTTATGAAAATCATCAAAAGTCATTTGCCGATTTAGTATTTTGTCAAGGAAATTGAGTACTTGATATGCAGTCATGCATAAGCTTTTCGTTTGCTCAAAATGATGTTTTAATTAAATAAAAGCTTTCAAAAATAAAACTAAGTTTTATTCAATGGTATTTTGGTTTCTACATTTTACCATATATACATACCCAAGTTGGTTGAAACTGTTTGTTTTGAGAATGACTTTGAGCAGGATAAACATTGAGTACTCAATAAGAGCATACTACTAGTACTAGCTTTTGAGGGTTTGGGTGAATACTCCGGTAGGTGGCCACCTCCAGAGTATGATCTCCTTTCAGAAAGGGTGACAGTACTAGTAGGTCAAGCCGGTCTGAGCTAGCAAGTAGTCCCAAGTGGGATTGTTTTCTGGAGTTAGACAACTAGTAAGTTTAGGTGAGAGATGGGGAGCATCTCACCCAGTGGGCCAATCACCCACAACACTGTCATGCAAGGTTTCACAGTGTATTGCCACGATGCAGGGTTTCATAGCAAAGGACTATGATGTAGGGTTTCATAGTCCGCTATTTTATAAAAATTGTGGAATGGTTTTAACCGATTCCACTTTATTTTAGGAGTAATGGACTATGATGCATGGTTTTAGAGTCCACCTATTTTACAAAACTTGTGGTTATTTAAACTTCTTTGTTAATTTTGCCTTATTATGTTGAACCAAATGAACAAGCAACCACTTTGTGATCCTTTAAAATATCATTCCATGACTTACAATATTTTTTGTAAGGTTTCCAATTGTATCACGAATATATTTTAAATTTATATTGAGCACACACAAGACTTACTGGGAATTTTCTTCTCACACATTTTCTCTGTCATGTTTTTAGGAAGTTGTAGTTTCAACTATGTGGAAAGTTGTTAGAGACCAAAGGCATAGATTATGCTGTTATTTGTGATTTTATTCTAGGAACCTGTAGTCTTTTAAGATTTCATTTATAAGACCTTTGTATGATTATTGAAGAGTGGTATTAAGATTGAAAATTTGTTTCTTTTAGCTATTATCTAGTTATAAAGACCCTTGGTCCAAAAAACGGGGTGACACCCCCGACCTTCTTGGGTTACCTAGTAGTGGGGTGTTATAAGTGGTATCAAAGTGAAGGTTTAGAATGAGAATCTAGGATTTTGGATTAAACCTTAAGTTTGGCATTAGATTTGAACTGAGAATACCCTTACCCTTGTCGAGTTATAGATCTCTTGGACTAAGTTGATTATGAATATTATAGGATGGCGAGGATTATTCAGACTGCTCTTAATGCATTAAACCCTGCCCATGGAGACCACCACCACCAATAGTCGTGGACCTAGAGTTGGTGGACTCGTCTTCTTCTGAGTTTAGCAAGGAGATACTTGAGATTATTAGGGTGTTTTCTATTGGTGATGACTCCGTGGATTTTGAACCTGAGATGGGGGTTGCACTAGTATTGGAAAATGAAGGGGTCGAGTAAGATAGAGTTCGAATATCTGAACCCAATAGGCCTTGGAAGAAATAGAGAATTGAGGGTTATAATAGAAACACTAGTGATGCTTCCCGCGAATTTGGGATTTTCAATCTCACCATAGACTTTGAGGATAAGTATTTGTACTTTTTTGCTAGAGAGTTGGATGTTGAAACTAATTTGAATAGGAGAGAACTTTTGGGCAGTGTCGTGGAAGGATGAAGAGATATTCTAAAATCGTGTTTATTATTTATGTGGTTGGTTTTGATTTATGCTCGTAGATATCTTTATGTAGTTCTATTGAGACATATTGTGTTATTTAATATGATTATATATGTATGTGTGTGTGTGTGTGTGCATGCGTGCGTGTATGTGTGTATAGTGTGCTTTGTGACTCATTTAATTTGCATATAAATATATGCGTACATGATAGATATGACGATACGTGACTACATTATTATGCTTGACTATGTAGGATAAATGCATATAATCCATGCATAGACTACATATCATATGGGAACTTTTATGGTAAATTATCAATTGAGTATTTCGTTACAGAGAGACGGTGGTACCTCGAACTACTTTAGATGTAATACTTGCGAATTTCGGTGCAAAATTCCTTTAAGGAGAGGATGATATAAAAATCCACCATAAAATGGCTTGGGAGCATGCATTTCATCATTTATGTGCTAATGTGGTCTTGTTTAATTTAATGCTATGTTTTTCATGAGTAATTTAATTGGATAGTTACTACATTGTGATGTGTTATTTAGTTTCGTACCTCTTGAGCTAGATAAAATTATCTTTGTTTCGAAACTTTGAATTATAGGAAAATATTAGTACGATTTAAGGCACAAGAGTTGGGGTGATAGAATGGAATTAGCATTGGGGTTTTAGTTGAACAAATTAGGGTTTGAATATTACCCATTACATGAATTCTTATATTTTATCTTAATTTACTTATTTGGCAGACCAATCCTAATTAATTTTTGTTACCATTCTTGAAAATTATTTCCAAATCTATGTTCCCTTTTAAAAATGATTCCATATCCTTAATCTTTGCAAATTTCCATATTTCATGTACTCTAATTTAGTAGCTATAACATAATTACTTCCTATTTTGCCTCAAGAAATAATATTCTTGCAGTGAGGGAATTTCCTTCCCAAATTAATTCCCTAGCCGCCCTAACCATGTTGGAAGAACATAGTTCCATGATGTGAGGAACAATTTACCTAAAAAGATTTATTTCCAAATCCATATCATCTTTTAAAACAATTTCGTTACTCTTGCCCAAATTTCCATATTTTATGTACTTTAGCTAAGTAAGCATATTATAACTATTTCTCTTTTTGCTCCAAAAATAATATTCTTGGATTTAGGGAAATTTTCTTTCCTTTTGAACTACCTAGCCGTCACTTACCTTGTTGGAAGGGAAAGAACAATTGTTCAAATAAATTAAAAACCTTGCTTCCTTATTCCTCCCAAAATTCCATGTTTCATGTACTTCCTTTTAGTAGCTACATTATATTTGGTTCCTGTTTTGCTCAAGAATAATTCACCAAATAATTTTGAAGACCTTGGTTCCTATTTCTTACAAAATTCAAATTGAAAAAAAAATTCATTCCTTATATGCTTTTGGTATAAACTGGCCATGACATAACCTTGTACCCATAATTGTTTCCTTCAATTTCAGTAGAAACATAGGTGAAATGAATCCCCTATCAAAGCTAGAAATATCCTCCCTTTCCCTTGTTAAATCTAAAATTAGGGTTCTTAAGGTAGTAAAATATTTTCCTTTTCTTTTTATCACCTACTCACAGCTTTCCTTTCCTTTCTAAAATTCTGATTTCCATACAATTAGGCAAGCCACCTTATTCTTATGGAAGCTAGACATAACTCTTGTTTGGGCTAAATTTGTTAGCTAGATTAGGTACGAAAGAATTCCCTTACCATAGTAGGATTAATTTTCCCTTTTTAATACTTTTTGAATTTCAAAACCCTAAATTTTCCTCTCAATTTTCATATTGATCATCTGATTTAGGAGCTGATTTTGCTTCATTTCGGCTACCAAACTGATACGAATCTTGTGTGGCTTTTCTTGATGTTGTGGTGTTTTGGGTGGCTGTGTGTTCAGCTCAAACAAAGGGAACTAAAACAGGGACTTTTCTTGTGACAAAAGGATAAAGTAACTTAACTACGTATACTCTTTCAAACCCTTGAAGAACAAAGCCTCAAAGGCCCTCAAGATGAGGAGAAAGTTCTACTATATTCTTACGCTAATATCCTTGAAGCAACAAAGGCAAGCAAGAACAATTAGAATAGAGAAGATAGGCACCCAAATATTGAATTTCAAACAAACCTTAGAAGAACAATGCAACTAAGACCCATTCAAAGAAGACAACATTGGATTATCTAAAAGATTTAGAGACTCTTACAAAAGGAGGACTAACCCTTAAGCTTGGTCTTGAACAAGATGAATAAGGAGGCTAGAGCCTCTCAAGATTCTCTCTCAAATTTGAATTAAAAGTGAAGTGTGTTGTCTTGTTAAATCAATAAAGGTGCTATTTATACTATCCTAACCCTAGCTAAGTAATCCCTGATGTTTAATTACAGTTTAGGGTCAAAATAAGTCTTTACAAACACTTAAAAATGAAGAAAGGCGGAGAAAAGCTTTAAAACGCGAAGCAATCGGTGGTGGCCCAAGGGAAAGCCGGCGCCGGTTTAGTTCTGTCTTCGACCGGTTCTCGTTTGCTTGAGTGTTGGTTTTGGACAGAATGGAGCCGGCGCTGGTTTGGTTGCATGGAGCTGGCGTTGGTTGTTCTCTGGAAGCCTTATTTGTCAAATTTCATCCCTTTTTGCTGATTGCTTAAGTTCTTGTTGGGGTCCTTCATGGATGGCCATCAACACGAATTCTTGGCTTGCTTCCTCAACCCTCCAATCCTCCTTCATCCTCAAGTATTGTTTGATAATCAATTGAAAATCATCTTGAAGCTTCTTGGTCCTCACTCTAGTCATCGGTCCTTGTCCTCCATGGTGAAGTGGAATCTTATCATCTCCTCCTCTTTGAAAAGAATTCGTCTTCGAATCATTACCATCATCTACATCAAAAAGAGAGATGTCACTAACATTAAAAGTGGCACTAACATGATACTCACCAAGTAGATCTATCTTGTAAGCATTATCTCCAACTTTGGCAAGAACTTGAAATGGTCCATCCCCCCTCGGATCAAGTTTGCTTCGGCGTTGCGTGGGGGAATACCTCCTTGCGAAGGTGCACCCATACCCAATTGCCCGACTCAAAAGATACCTTTTTCCTTCCTAGATTACACTTATGGGCAATCTCTTCATTGCGTTTTGCAATGGTTTCCTTCACCTTCTCATGGAGTGCCTTCACCATTTCTACCTTCTTAGCTCCATCAAGGTTCAACCGTTCACCTATAGGCAAAGGAACTAAATCCAAAGGAGTTAGAGGGTTAAAACCATATACAATTTCAAAAGGAAAATAAGAAGTGGTAGAGTGAATAGCCCTATTGTATGCAAACTTAATGTGAGGCAAGCACTCCTCCCAATTCTTCAAGCTCTTCTTGATTAGGGCCCGCAAGAGTTGGGTGAGTGTGCGATTGACCACCTCGGTTTGTCCGTCCGTTTGGGGATGACAAGCTGTGAAAAATAAAAAGTTAGTTCCGAGTTTGTTCTATAAAACTCTCCAAAAGTGGCTAAAAAATTTTGTATCCCTATCCGAGACAATAGTCCTTGGAATCCTGTGCATTCTCACCACCTCCTTAAAGAATAAATCTGCAATATAGGACGCATAATTAGTCTTGGAATAAGCCACAAAATGAGCTATTTTGGAAAATTTGTCAATAATCACAAATATAGAATCCTTGCCCCCCTTGGACCTAGGCAATCCTAAAATGAAGTCCATTGATATATCATCCCAAGGCACATTAGGTGTGGGCAAATGAGTATAAAGCCCATGTGGAAGAGTTTTAGACTTAGCTCGCCTACAAGTAATGCATTGAGAACAATGTCTCTCCACATCCTTTTTCATTTTTGGCTAAAAGAAATGTTCCTTAAGGATGCCTAAGGTTTTGGCAACACCAAAATGCCCCATTAGTCCCCCACTATGGACTTCCCGAACTAGCAACACCCTAATGAAACCCTTTGGCACACAAAGTCTTGCCTCTCTAAACAAGAAACCATTATGCCTATAATATTTAGCAAATGCACTTTTCTCACAAGCATGGAAAATATCCCCAAACTTCTCATCATCAACATATAAATCTTTCACAAATTCAAAACCAAGAAGTTTAGCATCCAAAAAGTTGAGGAGTGCATACCTTCGAGATAGTGCATCCGCTACCACATTTTCCTTACCCTTCTTGTATTGAATGACATATGAAAATGTCCCAATAAACTCCATCCACCTTGCATGCCTTTTGTTCAAATTTTGTTGGCTCTTGAGGTGTTTAAGGGTCTCATGATAGGTATAAATGACAAACTCTCTTGGCAAAAGGTAGTGTTGCCAATACTTGAAGGTCCTCACCAAAGCAAAAAGCTCTTTGTCATAGGTAGAATAGTTAAGGGCTGCCCCGAACAATTTTTCACTAAAGTATGCAATGAGTTTTCTATCTTGGGTCAAGACCGCACCTATTCCCACCCCACTTGCATCACACTCTATCTCAAAAGTCTTCTCAAAATTGGAAAGAATAACAATGGGAGCTTGGCTCAATTTGTCTTTGAGGGTTTGAAAGGCGTGTTGTTAGGCTTCCTCCCACCTAAATCCCACATTTTTCTTTACCACTTCGGTTAGAGGAGCTGCTAGAGTGCTAAAATTTTGGATAAACCTCCTATAAAAGCTAGCTAGCCCATGGAAACTATGGACTTAGGTAAGGGTGGTAGGGGTTGGCCAATCTTGGATGTCTTTTACTTTTCCCTCATCAACCTCAATCCCTTTGGCATTTACAACATACCCAAGGAACGTAATCCTTTCCAAACAAAATGAACATTTCTCAAGATTAGCATACAATCTCTCCCTTTGGAGGGCAATAAGCACACTTTGAACATGATTTAAATGATCTACATATGATTTGTTGTAAATTAATATATCATCAAAGTACACAACAACAAATTTCCCAATGAATTCCCTCAAAACGTGGTGCATTAATCGCATAAAAGTACTAGGAGTATTGGACAACCCAAAGGGCATGACAAGCCATTCATACAACCCTTGTTTAGTTTTAAAAGCAGTTTTCCATTCATCCCCTTCCCTTATTCTAATTTGGTGATAACCGTATTTCAAATCAATTTTTGAGAAAATACATACACCAAATAGCTCATCAAGCAAGTTATCTAGCCTAGGAATGGGATAGCGGTATTTTACCGTTATGTTGTTGATAGCGCGACAATCCTCACACATACATCATGTCCCATCCTTTTTGGGCACCAAGAGAACTGGAACCGCACATGGGCTTAGACTCTCTCTCACATGTCCCTTCTCAAGCAATGCCTCCATTTGCTTTTGCAATTCTTTGGATTCCTCCGAATTGCTTCTATATGTCGGTCGGTTGGGGATGACGGCTCTGGGCATAAAGTCGATTTGATGCTCAATTCCTCTCAATGGTGGTAGTCCTCCGGGCACCTCATTTGGGAAAACGTCTTCAAACTCTTGAAGGATAGCTGCAATTTCATGAGGAAAAGACAATGTGGAATCGTTAGTAGAAACATAAGAACTTTTGCATAAAAGAAGAATAACCGGTTCCTTAGCTTCTATAGCCTCTATGACCTCACTCTCTTTTGCAAAGAAATTCACTCTCTTTTTACCTCCCCTTCCTTGTTCTTGCTCACTCCTATCCTTAATTGTCAATGACATTTGTTTATTCATTCTCTCTTTCAATTCTTTTTCTTGCCTCTCTTTTTCTCTCCTCTCAATTTCTTACTTTTGCTTAACTTCTTGCGCTTCCTTCTTCTTCTCTTTTTCTTTCATGATTCTTTGGTCTTTGCTTACCTCACTAGGGGCCATGGGGGTGAGGGTAAACTTAGTTCCCTCCTTGAGTTGGGAGTAAATATTATTCCTCCCATCATGTTTTACATGCCTATCATATTGCCAAGGCCTCTCTAGTAGTAAGTGACCCGCTTAAATGGGTACTATATCATAAAGCACTTCATCCTGATACTTCCCCATTTCAAAAGACACCAATACTTGCTTTTTTACTCTCATTTCCCCACTATCATTCAACCATTGTAGTTTGTAGGGTTTGGGATGTCTAATCCAACTCATGTTCAATTCTTCAACCAAATCTGCACTAATCACGTTAGTGCAGCTCCCACTATCCACAATGACACTACAAGGGGTCTTGTTGACTAGACACCTAATATAGAAAATGTTCTCTCTTTGTTGGTGGTCTTGATCCTCAATGACTTGTGAACTCAAAGACCTTCTAGTGACTCCCACCAAAGAGTATTCTTGTCCAACAACTTCCCCCTCATCACTCTCCTCATTTCCATTTCCCTCTTGGTCTCCTTGGTATCTTTCTCCCTCTTCCTCTTCATTGGTAGAGACCTCATCATAGGGATTAGTATACATTGCTCTCTTGCTTGGACACTCATGGGAAGTATGTCCATATCCAAGGCTCTTAAAGCATTTGATATCTCTATTCCTTTGTGGCCTCTCCATGGTTTCCTCTTATCCTTGTTCCATCATTCCCTAAGTTTCCAACCCTCCCTAGGCTTCCATTCTTCCCTAGGTTTCCAAGCTTCCTTAGGTTTGTTGAAATCCCTTTGAAATGGCTTGGGGGCTTCATTCTTCTTAGTTGGCACAATACTAGTTGTGTTGGGGTTTGGAAGTGTTGGTCTAGTGAATGCCCTTCTCTTTAGTTACCTTTCAATTTTCATGGCGGCATACACCATGTCCTCCAATCGATTATAGGGGTGCAATTCTACCAAATTGGCAATCTCCCTATTTAATCCTCTCCAAAACCTTGCTCTTGTTACTCTAAGATCTTCATGAATTTGAGCTCTCATCAACATGACTTCCATCTCCTTATGATAATCTTCCACACTTTTGTTCCTTTGCTTGAGTGATTGGAGCCTTTGGTAGAGATCATTATAGTAATGGTGTGGTATAAACTTTACTCTCATCATATCTTTTAATAAATTCCAACTTGCCATGGTTTTCACTCCCATTTGCCTCATTTGAGCACTAATTTGCTCCCACCATACCAAAGCATACTCCGAGAAACCCAAAATAGCCAACTTCACTTTTGACCTCTCACTATAAGTATGGCTTTCTAGGAATATCTCCATTTTACTTTCCCACTCAAAATAAGCTTCGGGATCACTCTTGCCATAGAATGTGGGCACTTTCAATTTAATATAGCTCAACTCCCTTTTCACATCATTTCTTTCTCTACTTCTTTCTCTATTACCCCATCCTCTAGGTTGTTCCCCAAAGGCCTCAACATGGTCTCCTTCATACCACTCATCGACTCCCTCAAATTCTCTTTCTAGCCCCCTTAGATTATTTCCCCCATTCCTTCTTTGTCCTCTACCTCGTCCTTCTCTCATTCCATGAACTCCCCCTCTTATAGGAGCTTGTTGGAATCCCCAAATTGAATGTTCGTCCCATTCTTCACCTTGTTGGGCATGTAATGAAGGTGTGTGGGCATCACCATCCCTCATTCTAGGGCTAGGTGCTTCAAATTGTTCTTGGCCCCTCCTTTGTGCAACAATAGAAGATTGGCCAACATGGTTATCAACTCCCTTGTCAGATTTTGAAATTCGTTTTGCATAGTCCTCATCATGACTTGCAAGTCCTCACACAATCCCCTAGCATTAATTGGTTCTTCTTGAGGTTTACTAGGTCTACTTGCGTTAGGCCTAGCGATCTCTTATTCATGGGCCATGGTGGTAGAGTATTTACTTGTCTATACCTACAAAACAAGAGATTAGAAAGAAAAATCGATCCTCACTGCACTTCCTTGCGTATTGGCTCTCAAGGTTGATCACTCCACCCTCGTGTTTACTCTCTTAGGCTCTTTTGATAATAGGCTCTCCCTCTTGCCTTTTTCTCAACACTCAAGCCTTCTTGTTCAATCCCAATTCTCTTCAATAGCTGAAGATTTAGTCCAGCTAAGTGAATCACACAAATCAAAAGGAATTTCCAAATAGTGGGTCTTAGGGGAATTTCAACAAACACTTGTTGGGTACCTCAAATCAATCAAGTTTTAAGCCAAGAATTTCAAGAAAAATGGACTCAATCAACTTAAGAGCAAGCACTAGATGCAAAAGAACACTTCTAAGCAAGAAACAAACAAGAATTATCAAGAACAAAGAAAACAAGAATAACTAGAACTATGATGATGAAGAACAAGATGATCACAAAGGTGTAATAGAAAATTTAAGTTCAATGGACATGGAATTCAATAATTTAGTGATATACTAAGCCAGAAAATCCCAAGGAATAAAAATCAAGAATCAAAGCTTCCAACTATAGCAAAAAACACTCTCATGAAACATTTATCAAACACCTTGGCTGCAACCTCGTCACTCAAGAGTAACCAAAATTTTCACCTATATTAAAGCCAAATTTCAACACAATCACAAGACAAATTTGTTCCTAAGGATTATAAGAACATCAAGGAGCAATTTCCCAATAGAAAAATCAAGATACAACAAAAATTTCAAGACCTTTTTGGTGCAATTTTCTGAGTTACGGGATTTTCTGTTTTTTCTTTTTTCTTCACTTTGTAGGGCTCCTTTTTCTTGTTTTCAAGCTTTAATGGGAATCAAGCTTTTCCTTGCTCTGATACTAAACTCTTTGATATAAATCTTGTGTGGCTTTTCTTGATGTTGTGGTGTTTTGGGTGGCTATGTGTTCAGCTCAAACAAAGGGAACTAACACAGGGACTTTTCTTGTGACAAAAGGATAAAGTAACCTAACTACCTACACTTTTTCAAACCCTTGAAGAACAAAGCCTCAAAGACCCTTAAGATGAGGAGAAAGTTCTATTATATTCTCACCCTAATATCCTTGAAGCAACAAAGGCAAGCAAGAACAATTAGAATAGAGAAGATAGGCACCCAAATATTGAATTTCAAACAAACCTTAGAAGAACAACGCAACTAAGATCTATTCAAAGAAGACAACATTAAATTATCCAAAAAATTTAAAGACTCTTATAAAAGGAAGACTAACCCTTAAGCTTGGTCTTGAACAAGATGAACAAAGAGGCTAGGGCCTCTCAAGATTCTCTCTCAAATTTAAATTAAAGTGAAGTTTGTTATCTTGTCAAATCAATAAAGGTGCTATTTATACTATCCTAACCCCTGAGGTTTAATTACAGTTTATGGTCAAAATAAGTCTTTACAAATATTTAAAAGTGAAGAAAGGCGGAGAAAAGCATTAAAATGCGGAGCAATCGGTAGTGGCCCAGGGGAAAGCCGGCACCGGTTTGGTTCTGTCTTCAGCCGGTTCTCGTTTGCTTGAGTGTTGGTTTTGGACAGAATGGAGCCGGTGCCGGTTTGGCTACATGGAGCCGGTGCCGGTTGTCCTCTAGAAGCCTCCTTTGTCAAATTTCATCCCCTTTTGCTGACAGCTTAAGTTCTTGTTGGGGTCCTTCGTGGATGGCCATCAACACGAACTCTTGACTTGCTTCCTCAACCTTCCAATCCTCCTTCATCCTTAAGCATTGTTTGATAATCAATTGAAAATTATCTTGAAGCTTCCTGGTCCTCGCTCTAGTCATCGGTCCTTGTCCTCCATGATGAAGTGGAGACTCATCACAAACCCTCAAGAACAACTTTTCCTTTTCCTTATTAAGCTGACCATGATTTTGGGAGAAGATTTGGGAAGGAAGGGCTTCCTAATATGAGCAGTTGAATACTCCATTTCTTTCACCAAAAAAAGAAATTTCCTTCTTGCTCAGCAAATAATCGACAAGACTCCCAAGTACAACTTTCTGCTCCTTGTTAAAGTAGGCCGAAACTGAGAAGGGAAGTAAAGCAAGGAGGGGGAAAATCCTTCAGCTTAGCAAAGCAATGATCCACCTTTCTTGTCCATGATGTCTGAAAATCCCAGCAACTAATTAGAAGAATTCAAACCCCTTCTCATCAGCAAAAAAATCATAGCAGCTTAGACAGGAAAGCTTTTCTGGCATTAGCCTTTCAAACCCATACTAGCAGCTACCCCTTACGTAAGAAAACCCTTCCTCACACCTCTCAATTGTTTCAGCTAAAACCACACTTACAAAGGCCATTCTTTTTGCTTTTATCTAGTTATAGAAACCCCTAGTCCTAAGGATGGGGCGACATCCCCGACTCTCTTGAGTTACCTAGTAGTGGGGTGTTACAACTTTAACCTGCATTAGGTCTAAATAGTTTTTATTCTTACACTTTGTGCAAGGACATCTAATTATGCTTGATATTGTATTTGATAAGGCAAATGTAAAAAAGGCTTTAACCCCTTTCTCAAATTCAATAGTGGTTCCCTTTACACCTAAAGTATGTCTTCTATACATCCAATTGTGATCCTCCACAAATGCATGATAATTCACTAATTAAAATCTCCCCTGAAAGTATAATAGCGAAAATAATTTTTTTCCTTTGTCTTAGCTAACGAAAGGAATTCCGAGCCCTAGACTTAGGCAACATCTAACTTGGTTCAAATTAACCAACTATACAATTGCATATTGAACTTAACTATGGAACTAACATAGACTCAATAAACTAAAAAGAAGTTGAAAGCAGTAAAAAAAAAATATTACTAGTGAAATCATGGTAGAAATGAAATAACATTGATTTGCGACTTGGTTTTTAGTAATAAAACATCATTTACCAAAAAAAAAAAAAAAGGCGTTGCTATGGGCCAAAATAACCTTATCTAACATGATTAAGCTATATAAATAATCAGGTAGTCTATCACTGATGAAAAGTACAATACATAATTGACCCCACAAATTGGAAAAAATAATAAAAAGCACTCAAGAATGTAAAATTTCACAACCTGCATAACTAAAGAAATTCTAAAACTAGCTGTGAAAAATTAATGACTAATGGATACATGCTATTTTTTTAATCTCTGAGGACTTTCTAAGCAAACAACAACGTAAGACTAAACAGAATGTAGATCACTATTTGAAAGATTTTGAAAAGTCACTCAAAACAGACGTTTGGCTTAAAAACAATAGACTTTAATATATGTGCACACTATTATGCTTCAAGTGACAGGGCTTACGTGTATGCATATTTTCCTAACTATTTGAGATAATTTTGTGATATTTTGAGTTTAGTAGCTATTCAATTCCTTTACTTTTCGTAGTTTTTTAGATAAAAGTCTGTACAAAGATTTTCCTTAGATTCTTTGTAGAAATTAAAGATTTTTGGAGCTGAATTAAAGAAAATAGTCTTGAATCGGTGCTGGATGGTGAGATTGAATTGGCTTTGGTTCAATTCTGTAAACACAAGACATAACAAGGGAGAAAAGCAAAACAAAATCGGACGAACATAGTTGAATTGATGCTGGCTATAAGGAGCTAAACCGGTGCCTTCTATCCTCTATTCTTAAGGTAATTTGCAATCTTTTTTCAAGTAGAATTGGAAATTTCTCATGAAATCTTTTAGTGTCCAACTTGTACACGACCCATAATTTCTAGGGAACATTTTTAGCAACCTGGAAAGGTATAAAAACAAGAAAAAACACAAGAAATACAAGGTAAATTGAAGGATCAAATTCAAGAATCAAGCTTTAGAAGAGGAATTCATCAAGAGGAGTATTGCTTTAAGAGGGAGGGAGAAGAAAAGGGCGTGTCTATAAGTTCTAACTTAAACATTCATTTTCGTTTTCTTAAACAATGATGGGATTAATGTTTTAATTGTATTTAGAAGATATTTTTGGATTCATGATGTTGTATTGATTTTATCATTTTTTTCAATCGGTTGTTATTTAAGGGATTTGATTACTTGGAATTCATTGATGAATTGATTAATTGTTTCTTCCTTCTAATTAACTTGCAAAAGAGGTTAGGAGTGTCACTTTAATTGATTTCATATTTATTATTTCTTAACTGGATTGCAAAAGAAGGTTGATGGTAAGAAATTGTGTAATCAAAGATTGGTTGATTTCATCTAGAATATAGGGTTATTGACTAATTTCATGTTTATATCACCTAAAATATAGGGGTATGTGTTAAGAATTAAGTTTAATGCATCTTTTGAATGAGTTGGTGAGATAGAATATATCCACTGGTTTAACTAGATGTTAGTGATTCCATGGATTGCAATTAAATTGGGTGTAATTTATTCCTTCATGATGTCAAGATAATAATTAATTGAGAAAATTGCTAGTCAAACATCATTATATCTTCAAGAATCTCTTTGTACTTGCATGTCTTATCTCCTATAATTTGTATATATTTAATTGGTTATTTTTCTTTTATTTCTTTTTAATCACTTTAATTAATTGGTTAAACAAAGGATGAAAAGTAATTAATGGTAGTTATTTTTTAAGGATCAACATTCGTTAATTACTTATGCTATACTTTACGATTAGTGTACTTGCTCATATGTGTGATTTGGAGTTAATATTTTAATTAAAACATGATTAGAAATGGAATTAAAAATAAATGGTTTTATTTACTCAAATCTGATGCATCATGTTTTTGGTACTATTACCAGGGAATAATATCATGAAAGCTTAAATTCCCTTGATTTACCCATGTAAATATGCATATATGTTCTTTGTGTAAATATGTGCCATATCTTATTGTTTGTATAAGTATGTAATTTGTAGATTAATTTGTTAATTGTTGTATTCTATGTACTAATTGTATTTAATTAAATATATGTAAATTCTTAAACCATGTTTTCTTTTTTCCATTTTAGGTTTAGTTCTTGGTTTATGAATCGACAAATCGAAGGAGATATAGTGAGCTTTGATCCTGAGATTGAAATAACTTTAACAAGGATTTGAAGGGCACATAGGCAAAAAACTGATTCACTAAGTTCAACAGGAGAGATGGAAGTTAAACAGAATAACAATAGTGGTAATGGTGGTAAAAATAGAAAGACTATGGGTGATTTTGTTAGACTTGCAATTTCTAGTACGGATTCAAGTATTGCTAGACCAAGGGTGGAAGCCAATAAATTTGAGATAAAACATGGTTCAATTTAATGGGTTACCTGATAAAGACCCTACTGTCAACCTTGCTAGTTTCCTAGAGATTTATAATACTTTTAATATGAATGGTACGTCAGAAGATGCTATAAAATTGAGACTCTTCCCTTTTTCTCTTAGGAATAGAATTAAATATTAGTTAAAATCTTTCCAAGTAGGATCTATAACTACATGGAATAGGCTTGCTGAAAAATTTCTAGCCAAATACTTCCCCCAGCTAGGATAGCCAAGTTTAGAATTAACATTTTTTACCTTCCAACAAATGGAGTCTGAGAGTCTATATGAGTGTTGAGAAAGATGGAAGGAGATTTTTAGAAAATGTCCTTATATTGGATTCGAGTTGGGAATGCAAAAGCAAATCGTTCATAGTGGGTTGGATCTTGCTTCGAAATAATTGATTGATGCATCAACTAGAGGGACAACAAGTTCTAAGATCCCGGTGGAATTGTATGAGTTAGTTGAGAATATTACTATGAAAAATTATTCATGGGGCAATCGAAGACCTAAGGCTCACATTTAAGGAGTTTACAAAGTTGATGCGTAGCTACCATGGAAGTTAAAGTTGAGGCACTGGCTCAAAAGATGGAACAATTGGGGGCCCCTGCTTAAATGTAAGTTATGAATATTAGTTGTGATTTTTGTGGGGAAAGGCACCCAATTATGAGTACCAAAGTATGAATTCATCCAGAGAATGCTAAGAACAAGCTACTTTTATAAGGAATAGGAAACAAGGTAACAATCCTTATAGTGGCACTTACAATCCTACTTAGAGGAGCCACTCTAATTTCTCTTGAACTAATCAAAATCAACCAAGACAAAACCTCTCAAACTTTAGTGGAAATCAAAGGGCTCAACCTTTCTTCTAATGCACCACCACCAAAGCCATCCTTAGAGGAATTGGTTAACAAAATAGTGAGTTTAACGGAGGCACGTTTTTAAGGAGTTGATGCTATGATTAGGAATTTGAAGGCCTAAATGCACAAACTGGAGAATCAAATTAGTCAATTGGCTAAGTTTCTTGGAGATCATCAGACTGGATCTCTACTTGGGAAAACAGAGAACAATCCATGAGACTTAGATCATGCAAAGAAATGAAGTCTTAGATTGTTTTCTTGCTTTCTATTTATTTAGACAATCTTTAATTTTGTTTTTCATGGCTCTTGTTTATTTCATTTTTTAACCACTGCATTAATTCCCTTTTGATTTCTTATCTTGTATTCATTTTAATTTTTGAATTAATTAATTTAAAAAATATTTTCATGACTGCACAGAGCCAAATCAGCACTGGTTCAACATTAAAACTCGATGTCGGGTTGCATCCAGAATTCAGTTTGGATTTCCAGATTAGAAACGACACCGGTTCTTCTCTTTTTCTCTCAACCACTGCCAACTCTTGACACCCAACTGGCACTGGTTTAATTTCTCTACCAAAACACTTTTTGAACATCAAATCTTTCAACTTTTAAGGATGAAATCTCAAAAAATCCCAATTTTCCCCCTTGAATGTCAACCTTCTAAATTTTCTACAAGGTGTGATTTTTTCTTCAAGAAGTTTGCATACAATGTTTGCCCATGTATTGAAGATCATTATAGTATGTTTTTCTTTTCAATTTCACTGTTGAATTTAGATTAGATTTTTTTTTTGTGTTTTTGGGCTATGTTATTTGCAAAATTCCAATATTCATGATTTTTTATTTGTTTTGAGATTTATTCAGGCTTATAATATTGCTAAAATGGTTCTTGTGTCATGAATACGCTAAGTTGATTTTTTTGGGAATATTTCATGTTTTGCTATTTTTCTAGCTATAGAATGAATATTTGGACATTATGTTGCACTTGTTATAGTGATACATGACGGAGTAATTATTTGAGGAATTTGTGTGTTTCAAAGGAAGTATGTGGCTATATTGAAATCATTATGGAGTAATATTAATCGTGTCCAATGATTTTTATGATGAAATTATTTTATGGCTATTAGGATATTTTAATTGCAATTGAGCATGATTTAGCATTACTTCCATTGGATTTATCATGTCTTCTTGCTTTGATAATCTATAATGAAGTTATGTTTGGCTATTGTAATTGTGTTTGTGTGCAGGTATTTTGAGGAGGTTGGGATTTGGTGAGATTACATTGGTGTTTCGATAAGATCACTACAAGAAAACTGACCTTTGGTGACAAAACAATTTCCTCGCTAAAGGCCAAAATTTCCTAGCTAATGGCCTTTAGCGAGGAAAAATTTTTCTTCATGCCTTTCTCGCTAAACCACCCTCACTAAAGCTTCATGGCAACAAAACTCGAACTTTTATCGCCAAAGAGCCCCTTTTAGCTAGGAAAAATTTTCTTTGCTAAAACCTATACTTTTTGCTAGGAAAAAATTTCTAGCTAAAGGTGAAAATATTTTGTTGCTAAAGGTTTTAGTTTTGTAGCTGATGATGATTTTTAGCGACAAAAATGTTCCTTGCTAAAATTTGCTCACCAAAAAAATAATTTTATTTTAAAAACTAAATATAATGGTAAAAAAAAAAAATCTGATAAAAAAAATTTTTCATCACCTTTAGTTCCTCGCTAAAAGTCTTTTTGGCGAGGAATATATATATTCATCGCCAATGCTATAATTTGTCACCAATGACCTTTGGCGACCAAATATTTCCTTGCCAAAAGGGCCATTGGCGACAAAAAATTTAGAATATTTCCTCGTCAAAGGACCCTTTTGGCTAGAATATTTTTTTTTTTGTCAAGCTTGTGTCTAATTGGCTTGGTCCACCTACACCAAGCACACTAAATTGCACCCACTACAGTAATCTGCCTTCATTGGTTTGGTTCATCTACACCAAGCACACCATATTGCACCTTCTCAATTTAATTGAGAATGTTCTGAAGATTAACGCTCGCAGGTTTCGAACCCACAACTTCTATTGAGAGATCGAAGAACTCCACCACTGGACCAAGTTTAATTACTTGATTATATCCTTTTTTATTCATACTGTTATCAACATACTTTTGATTCTTTTTAATTGGAGTAATAACAAAAAATAATAGTTAGATTAAATTTACTATCAAAATATATGACTTAAAATAAAAATTATTTTATACGTTTATATAATTTAAAGGTTTAAATTCCGTTAATTATGTCATCTATTTTATTAAATAATTTTATATATACATATCAATTAAAAAAAGACTCATTTATTATATTATATTATATATACACATATAGACATACATACACAAATACACACAAATATATATACACACATATACAATTAAACACACACACACACACACACACAAATACATACACACACACACACACACACACACACACACACAGAGACAGACAGACACACACACATAGAGATATATATAATTCTCATTCCATCTTGAACTTGCACTAATAGAAGCCACGTATTTGGAAGAGGATAGCTTTATATCCTGAAGTCACGCATCCCAAAGAGGATAGGGGACTATATATTCACACACACACATATATATATACATATATATATATATATTCATATTTTTCATATACACATATACATATTCATAAACATCTATACACAGACACATACTCATATATGTATATATATATTTATTTATATACATACATCTATACATATATATTCATATATTTTTATATACTTATATAAACCTAATCATACACACACACACACACACACACAAACACACATATATACATATAGATACAAATAATTCATATATATATATATATACACATATATATACAATTAATATTCTATTTTAATATATAAAATATATATTGTGTGTCAACACACACACACCCACACACACACACACACACACATTCATATATCAACACACCATTCACTTAACTTATCTTTAAATGTATTATTTCTTTTCCTAAGGTACCGACTGTACCTGGATTATACATATCTATTAACATTTTACCCCAAGGATTAGGTATCTTAGGAAAGAATAATGGCAAATAACTTTGCATATGATCAACATGATTATAAATATGATAATAATAATCTTATAAGATACAAATATATTTGTCTATTCACAAATATCACATAATTGTAACGTAATAACGCAATCATATATTTATTTGTCATAGCAGGGTCTTTTACAAAACTTATGGCATCCTCCATATTACTAATGCAATCAAGATTTTAGTAAATTCCAAAAGGATTTATTGGTTCATTTCTCATAGATCCTAATAGAGTATAAGCTTCACTAGGTCTCATATATGGACTAATTCCAGCATATCCTGTTACTTGCAAACAAATTATTACTCATGATTTCAATTTATTGTTATTCTATATCTCTCGATATTAGTATACTCATAATTGTACGAGATAATATGTTATCCAATATTTTGATTTTGAATCGACAATATCTGACTCACAAAAAGATTTTGGCAAACTTTAGATGATCTTACTAAAGCCCAGATATTTGATACTGATGATAATATAGCTAACTTAATATCCCGAGTGATTAGTTTCCCACTTATCTATGGCTTTCTCTATATTACTAAGGCAATCAAGATTTAAGTAAATTCCAAAAGGAATATAATCATTAAAGATGTTAGCCCTGAGGGCTTTCTTCTATGTTTTGATTTATGACAAACATTGATAAAGACTAACTTGTTAATCTATTGTGATAGGGCATGTTTTACCTTTATTCTTCAAAAATCTTCAGATAAGATTTCTTGGCAACTCTTTCATCGCTGAAATCAAGAATAGAAGATCGAATGAGAAGATTAAAGTATGTGGAGTTACATATCAAGGAATTTCTTTATGAAGAATGATAGACTAGGAAGTGTTGTTAAGGTATATCTATTAATTCCTATGTCTTCTTATCTCTTGATTCATTTGACTTTACTTTGAAGCTTCAAAGGAGATGTTTTCAAAGTTTTTGAAAATCACAGAATTTTGGATGGAACAGTTTGAATCCAAAAGGTTCGTCCAAAATCTTGTAAACTGGGTTGAAAAGTTTCTGTTTGGTTAGTGCCATTTTGGACTTAGTTTTTGGATGCGTCTTGGTCCAAAACCCGAGTCTAAAACACGGATGAGTGTAAACAAAAAAATTTTATAGCCGTTTCTTTATGACCATTGGCACTCCACTTTTTGGCTCTATAAATAGCCCTTAAAACAAGATTAGACACAAGATTTTTGAAGCATTCATCTCAGAAACACTATTTCTCAATATTTTCAAAAATCTCCATTTATCTAGCTTCAAAGTGAGTTCATTGTGTATCAAACCTAGAGTAAGGGGAGGATGTGAAACCCCAACTAAAACCAACCCTAGAGTAAGGGGATTAGGATGCATATCATATTTTCTTGCATGTATAAATATATTTTTAAATGATTTTATGTGTTTTGGAATTGTGATTTATAGTCTAGAAGGTTTAATTGTGCTTATTGGTAGGAATGGCAAAATGGTAATTTTGCTTGAGGAGGAAATAGAGAGATATCTTGAGGATTAAATAGGAAGAATGTTTAGGAGAGAAACTAAGAACAAGAGTTGTTGTGGTTTAGTGGTAGAGCTTTGAAATTAATCTCTAAGGTCTTGAGTTCAAATCCCATCGTTTTAAGTTTTAGTGTGATTAATTTTATTTTTGTGAAGGGTGGAATATTTTTGGCCTTGCATGCTATAAGAAGAAGTAGGAGTGTTATCCTAGGGGAGACATGAAGGGAATGTCTTAATCCTACTCTTGTGCCCTACAAGAATTTTTAAGGGATTCATGTCCTTCTACTCTCTAGCTTACCTTAATTCTTTATCAATTAAGTTATTCAATTTATCCTAAGGCCATTCTTATTTCTAGAAAATCTAGCAAGGTTCATTAACCTTGGAATCTCAAAAATAACTCTTATAGGATAGAGTATTGGTTGGAAATGGGGAAGGAGTTAAGGAAGGTTCCGAAGAGAATTGATCTCCATGGTTGAACCTTCAAACTCCACTCCATAAGTGTTCATCTTTTTCATGGTAGCAATCTAGAAAATTTCCAACTTCATTGACTAGTCTAGCTTTCGAAAACTTTAGCCATTTTTCTCACTCAAATACTACCAGAAAAATAGCCAATTTGATCAGCTTGAAGACTGAAACCTTTGGCCAAAAATCGGACTGCACAAAGCTGTGCAAATCAGGAAAAAAATCCTGGACAATTTCACAACTTAGCAGTCCAAAAACCAAGTTGTTTCTTCTAGCCTTCAAACCAGTAATTCATCTCTGTCTTTCCTCCATAAATAAAGCTGGAAACTAACCTTAAAGGACTCTCCAATACCCCTTCAAACCTTCTGCAAGTCAGTTGGAACATTGCAGAAAAATCTGCACAAAAATTCCAGCAAACCATTCGAATGAACAACCAGAAATTCCAACCATGCTCCCTCTTCAACCTTGTCCGAAAAACCACTTCAACTTTATGGGAAAATCACCTTAGTCAGCCATGAACTTAACTTCATCACCCTCCTCCATTGATCTGCACGAAAGAACTCCATAGCCACTCCTTAAATCACTCCTTCAATCACTGCAATCAAGTCTTCAATTGGAATTCAAAATTTCAGCAAATTATTCCATAAAAACACCCATGGATTAAGCCTCAACCAACCAGAAATTTCCTCCACCATAACACTCAACATTTTGGCCACCATATAGCTCCTACAAACCTCATTCATCTCAACAAAACTTCAGCAAATTCCAGTCGACCATAGCAGCTCCAAGAACCTCCATCAACCAAACCATTCCTACCATATCTTCTACCATAATTCACTCCCTAAATTACTTCTTTTGAATTTCAAACAACTAGCTGTCCTTCTTCTCCCTAATCTGAAAATTCAATCACTAGAATTCCTCTAACCATTCGGCCAACACCATTTAGCAAATTTCGTCTAGCCTTTTCTCCATCCTCTCCATTTCTCCAAGAACATCAAGAACACCAAGAACACACACCACCATTCTCCAAACCTAAGACCAGCCTAAACACCTCCAATCTCTCCCAAAAACTCCAGATCATGTCTCCTCACCCTTTAGAATCCATTTTTGTATTTTATAACATCAAACACTGAAAACAATATTCTGCTATCGGATAAAAAACCAGAATTTTTCTTGAAGATTCAAGAACTCTCTCAAGGTAACCATGAACAATTATGTTCATCTTCTTTCCTCTTCAATATTTAATATAATATACTAATACTCTCTCTCTCTCTCTCTCTCTCTCTCGGCCGAAATGGTTGTGTCAACCATGGCCATTTTTTTCTTCTTCCTTCTTGGTCGGATCAAGCCTTCCAAGCGTGTGGATTCTCTTGAAACTTCATCAAGGTAGTCATCAATCGAGTATGTCTCTTTAACCCTTTCCTTAATTATAAAATCATGTCTCTTGTATGTTGTTAGAAAAGAATGGAATATGATTGGAGATTGAGTATGTGTTTAGATGAAGGAGTTGAGATTGGAGCATGAGGATGATTTGTCATGGTTGAGTTTTATGATGCTTTGTGGTTTGTTGCATGCTCTTTATGTCGCGAGTTAGTATGAATGATTAAGCATGATAGAAATTATGTCACCTTTGGTGAATACGGTTTTATGTTCTTGTATTCTTGTTGAAGCTATGAATATGATTATGCTTAGTGAACTTTGGATCATGTGATGGTAGATATAGATTTAAGCCTTTATTCATGAATTGAATGGTTTGTTGATTGGTATTAGAGTTTATGTTCATGATTCTTGTTAGCCATGGGAAAAGTATGATCATGATCTTGTTGATCCTAAACTATTTAAGTTAGCCAATTTTATTATATTAATAAAAATTAATACTATATTTTCTTCCAATAATTTCGAAAACCTAGGAAGCTTTGGAATTGGATTGTTAAATGAAATAGTGATATTTTAGCCAAATGAATGATATCTTTATTAAAAATAATGTATATAAATATTTATATATAATAATAATATTATTATTATTAAATAAAGCATTTTATATAAATAATCATAATAGGTAAAATATTAATCTTATAAGCCATATATTCATAAATACTAGTAAAATTTATTTCATTTCCTTATGATCAAAATTAATAAAATTTACTATTAATTTTATCAACTAATTATTTTCTATCTATTAATTATTAATTAAGAGATTAGTAATAATTTATTATTTTTAATAAAATCATCTAAGACTTAGGACCTTTCATCAAATAAACCCTAATTTATTTATTAATAACAAAGATTTATATTTGAACCTATAGCTTATTAGTA
This sequence comes from Voacanga thouarsii, assembly GCA_026120185.1. Lineage (NCBI taxonomy): Eukaryota > Viridiplantae > Streptophyta > Magnoliopsida > Gentianales > Apocynaceae > Voacanga > Voacanga thouarsii. Next base: position 1,011,751 of record JANUWF010001151.1, read on the forward strand.
ATTATTTTGCGATTCCTAGATATTTTATTATCAAGCTAGATTTATTTTATAAAACTCTTTTATCATCTAGCCTTAACGTTGGGGACATTACGGTCATGATTGTAGTAAGTTGAACTAGGATTATTTATGGAAGCTAATATGACTTGAGTTTAATTATGACTTGTGTTTACCCCAGGGGGGGTTAGGTCAGCTTTAGAAGATCTTTGAATTAGCTCAAGCAAAGGATCAGATAATCTCCTGCATAAAATTTATTTACTATAAAAAGGATACTATGGCAAGCCAAACGTGAAGTATGTGAACACTTATTTTTGTAAAGGCAATTAAGGAATGTTCCTTTTCTTGTTTCAGTCAAACAAATTATTTGAAAATCAACAAGCAGTTTTACTCAAATATCAAACTCTTTCTAAAACCAACTTTGACACAAACTTTAGAAACCCTTAATTGCTATTTCTAAATAAAGCAATGTTTTATCAGTTTTCTCCCAAGTGAGACAATCAAACGTTGAGTACTCAATAAGGGTAGGCTAGTAGTACTAGTTTTGAAGAGTAAGAGCGAGTCTTCTGACAGGAGGCCACCTCCAGAAGATGAACTTAACTTGGAAAAGCGACAGTACTACTTAGTCATGCCGGTCCGAGCTAGCAAGTTTCAGTCATGTGGACTGTGTGTTTCTGGAATGGACAACCGGTTTGTTTGGGTGTAGAGAAGGAGGAAAATCTTACTCGGTAGGCCGTACACCTACCTTTTGTCAGTCTGCACAAAGTGTGACATTTTGACCGTTATATGGTTATGGGGCCCAACGTGTGGTAACCCGTGGCCGCCCATTTGAGTGGTTGAGTTTACTGTGCACTTGTATGGTTTGAAAAGAGGAAAACGTCACTATTTATTTTAACCTTATTTAATGCTTGTCAGCATTTTCTCTTATGAGATTTTTACAACTCGCATACATGAACTGTTTTATCTGAACACTCAAAGCACACACGGACTTACTGAGATTTTTATCTCATCACCTTTTTATGCCATGATTTTAGGTCGTTCTTGCTGTGGGGATGAGTAGCTAGACTGTTGCCTTTTTGAAGATTCTATGTTATTTATTTTATATGTTTCTTTGAGGGATGATAGTGATCAATTTATTTGGGTTTTGTTCTTGAATTTTTGGGTTGTAAAAATTTTTAATTTTAAAGTATTGTTTTATTTTTCGTTTGTGTGACCTAGTTATAAAGACCTATTGTCCTTAGGACGGGGCGACATCCCCAGCCCTGTTGGGCCTAGGTAGTGGGGTGTTACAAGTGGTATTAGAGACTAGGTTTAGGCAAATATTGATAGTATATATTATGCTTTACTAGGTTCAAATCCTTTATCTAACCTATCTTATTTATACTATAGGATGGTTAGAATGCTTAGAACCGCAAGAAAAGGACAGCAATGGCATCCTTCTATCCCTATTTACCCGAAAGACCTACCAATGCCTCAACCTACACCTCAGCCTGCACCGTTGCCAGTTATTCCCTTGGAAGATAGCTGTGACGATGAGGTCCCGATCGATGAGCCACCCTTGTGATAGACTTAGTTTCTGATAGTAAAGATGAGGAGATCGATATGACATATGTTCCGCACCCTCCTAGTCCCTAGTTGATTTGTCAGCTGATAGTGATGATCCGGGGGAGATAGATTATGAGTCTCCAACTGGACCTTCCTTCATACCTCTACCCAACCAGGTTGAGACCGAGGAGAGTTCTAGGAAACCTGGGAAAGAGCCAATGGAGGGGTTTGCAAGTGGGGCTAGGATAGACTTCTCTAACAATTCTGGGGGATGGTTATATGAGGCCAACTTTGAATATTCAGATGAGGCCTAGAGGGGCTAAGAGCTGCTCTGATTAGGATGTTTTATTTACTGCTTTCCATAAAATCTTATGTTAAGGATGTCATTCCTGTTTACTACTTTCATTTCAAATTTATGCAAATAAAAGTACCTGAGTACTCTAAGATTTGAGAGAAATTTATAAGCAATTCTTTAGACAAAACTTGCATCTAATTTTCTTTTACTTAAAAATCTGACTGTGAATGCATGCTCAACTGAAATGATTTAATTATTGAATGCATAAACTCATAATTTGGGTATGCTTTAGAATAGCACCCAAGTGCCATGTAGCTACATCAAGCAGAAGAGTTCCGGAGGTAGAACCTGTGGCACCAAAGGTTGAAACGACCCAAATGCCGTCACCCAACCGGGGAATCAAAAGTGAACTAGATTTGGAAATAGGGTCTGAAGCACCTGTTGAAGTGATGATGGGGTAGGCATTCAGCAAGATGGCAGAAATTCTATAGACTTTGACTGAGCGAAGGAATCCCAAGGGAGAGGATGAAGCCTTGGAGAGGTTTCTGAAATTTCAATGACTCATCCTCTTGGGAGAAGCTGAGCAGGAACAGAATACTGAACAATGGATAGAGTAGATGGAAGACATATTCGCTACGCTCCAGTACACTGAGGAGCGAGTGGTAAAGTTTGCTGCATTTCGTTTGAGGGGCCCATCTTGGGCATGGTGGTAGCAGGTTCAGGATGACTGGGAGATGATTGATCAGGAATGGACGTGGGCCAATTTTGTGGAAACATTCAGAACTGAGTATATCCCTCAGTGGATAGTGGAAAAGCAGGAAGATGAGTTTCAGAATGTAATGTAGGGAGGTATGACGGTAGCTCAGTACACAGCATGGTTCACCTAGCTATCAAAGTACTGGAAAAGGCTAGTGGACACAGAGCAGAACAGAACGAGGCAGTTTGTCAAGGGACTGAGGCAGGAATTGAGGAGGGTGTTAGCACCTTCTCCACCAACGACCTATTCGGGGGCCGTAGACGCAGCTACCAGGACAGAAAATAAGGATCGTAGCAGAAAGGCATCGAGACCTTTCCAGCCGCCAAGGCAACCGCAAGGGCACTTCCAGAGGCAGCAACACCATAAGCGCCCCGCCAACCAGTTGTGGCAGAATTGGGGAAAACAAGTGTGGACAACACCAGCTGGCCCTATGCAGAATCTTTCGTTATGCCGGCAATGTGGACAAAGAGGCCACATAGAGAAGAACTGTTAGTCCAAAGGAGGTGAGCGAAAATGTTACCACTACGGAGGCCCGAACCACCTGTGAAACGCCCGCCCTAAACTGCACCGAGTCGGGCAAGGAAATCCGGCTCAGAATCCGGGACCCAATAGAGCCAATACTATGGGAGCATCTGGAGTGGAGCGCCGAAGCCTCAAGTGAAAGCAAAGGTATTTGCTCTCACACAGAGAGGAGGTTAGAACTGATGCAGCAGTAGTGGAAGGTACGTTTACTATCCAAGGACGTTTCGTTAATGCATTGATAGACCCTAGATCTACACATTCCTATTTAAACAAGAACCGTGCATGTCATTTGGGTTGGGATGGAGTAGAGCTACCTTTTACCTTGTTGGTGAGTACACTTTTGGGGAAAATGGTGTAAGCAGATCGGTATGTGCGAAATTGTAAAATTGATGTGGGGAGAGAAAGCTTGGAAGGAGATTTGATAGTGTTGAATATTGATGATTATGATTTGATATTGGAAATAGATTGGCTAGCAAAGCATGGGGCTAGGGTAGACTGTAGGAATAAATCGGTTCAGTTCATTAGACCAGGGTGTGATGTGTTGGAATTCAATGGCAAGAGAGTAAAGGAATTGAAATATTTGATAGTTGGGGCTAAGGCTCGGAAATTATTAAAGCAAGGATGTCAAGGATACTTAGCTTATGTGATAAACAAGCCGAAGGACCAGTGCACTCTGGAGGATACCGAGGTAGTAAAGAATTTTCCCGATGTGTTCCCCACGAAACTCACTTCTCAACCTCCCAGCTGAGAAGTTGAATTTACCATTGACCTAGTTCCAGGAGCGGAGCCGGTATCCTGGACTCCATATCGGATGACACTGGCAGAGCTGAAAGAACTGAAAGAGCAATTAGAAGAGTTAGTGAAGCAAGGCTACATCAGACCTAGCACGTCGCCCTAGGGAGCACCTGTGCTGTTTGTGAAGAAGAAAGATGGGACTTTGAGGCTGTGTATTGACTATCGGGGCTTGAACAACTTGATGATTAAGAATAAGTATCCCCTACCGCTGATTGATGAGCTGTTCGACCAGTTGCAAGGATTTAGTTGATACTCCAAATTAGACTTGAGGCAAGGGTACTATCAATTGAGAAAAAAGTGGAGTATATTCTCAAAACGGCCTTCAATACAAGATATGGTCACTATGAGTTCGTGGTAATGCCATTCGGGGTAACTAATGCACCAACAGTGTTCATGGATTTGATGCATCGAGTATCTCGAACCTATTTGGACAAGTTCGTGGTGGTCTTTATTGATGACATACTTATTTATTCCAAGAGTCCGGAGGAGCATGCAGAGCATCTAAAGCTGGTATTGGAGAAGCTAAGAGAGCACAAGCTTTTCGCCAAGTTTAGAAAGTGTGAGTTTTAGCTAGACAGTGTGGCATTTCTTGGCCACGTGGTGACCAGGGATGGAATCAAGGTAGACCTAGCGAAGGTTGAAGCAATTTCAGACTGGAAGCAATCGGAGAACATCACCGAGATTCGAAGCTTCTTGGGATTGGCTGGCTATTATAGGAGGTTCATCAAAGGATTTTCAACGCTCGCATCGCCTATGACCCGACTATTGAGGAAAGACGTACCATTTGTTTGGAGTGAAAAATGTGAGAAGAGCTTCCAAGAGCTGAAACGAAGATGGATGACAACACTAGTGTTGAGTCTGCCAGAGGGAGATAAGCCTTACGCTCTGTATATTGATGCTTCGAAGGAAGGATTGGGAGCAGTTTTGATGCAAGATCGGAAGGTGATCGCTTATGCTTCTCGGAAACTGAGGCCTCATGAAATCAACTACCCCACGCATGACCTAGAGTTGGCTGCTATTGTGTTTGCTTTAAAGAAATGGCGACACTACCTATATGGGGCAGAATATGAAGTGTTCATTGACCACAAGAGCTTGAAGTACATCTTCACCCAGAAGGACTTGAATTTGAGGTAGCGAAGGTGGATGGAATTTTTGGAAGAGTACCGTTGCCCAATCAATTATCATCCCGGGAAGGCCAACGTTGTTGTTGATGCTCTGAGTAGAAAAGTTAGTATGGCTAGACTAAGAGTGCAGGAGATTTAAGTGGTTCAAGATGTGTTGGACAGAAGAGAGGAAGTGCAAGGGGAGAAAATTGTTGTTAGCAACCTGAAGTTGATACCAGATCTAAGGCGGGAAATTATTGAAGCCCAGTAAGGTAATGCAGAATTTCAGCTTTTCAAGGACAAGGAGCTTAAATAGAAAGGCAATGAATTTTGGCAAGGCGAAGCGGGAGTTTTGTATTTCAGAGATTGGTTGTGTGTACCCGGGAGCATCAACTGAAGGATAGAATTTTGGAAGAGGCGCATAAGAGCAAGTACGCCATTTATTCGGCGGAAATCAAAATGTACCAGGATCTGAAAAGGACCTATTGGTGGCTCGGAATGAAGCGGGACGTGGTTATATATGTCTCGACATGTCTTACCAGTCAGATGGTCAAAGCAGAGCACAAGAAGTCAGCGGGACTGTTACAACTATTGCCAGTACCTGAGTAGAAGTGGGAGGAAGTGACCATAGACTTTGTTATCGGACTTCCTATGTCAAGGACCTAAAAGGACACCATATGAGTGGTGGTGGATCGACTGACCAAATCAGCACATTTCATACCAGTGAATATAAGAGACTCCATGGAGAGGTTGGCTCAGACCTATGTGCGAGAAATAGTCCGACTGCATGGAGTGCCTTCAAGTATTGTTTCTGACTGAGACCTAAGGTTTACATCTCATTTTTGGGGCAAGTTTCAAGAATCAATGGGGTCGAGTTTGAAGTTCAGTATGATGGCGCATCCGTGAACCGATGGGCAATCAAAAAGGGTTATACAGATACTAGAGGATATGCTGAGAGCATGTGTTCTAGATTTCAGAAATAAATGGATCGAATGTGTGCCGTATACGGAGTTGTCATACAATAATAGTTATCAAGCTTCAATTGGGATGGCTCCATATAAGGCACTATATGGGCGCAAGTGTCAGGTACCGCTATACTGGAGTTGGTCAGAAGAGGGTCATATAAGCAAATCCGGAGAAGTCTGTATTCAGGAAATGTTAGACAAGGTCAAGTTAATCAGGGAAAGGTTGAAGGCAGTTCAGATCCGACAAAAGAGTTATGCAGACAATAGGTGCAGAGAGTTAGAATTCTAGGCAAAAGACAGTGTATTCCTAAGACTGACATTGAAAAGAGGAATCTTGAAGCATCCGAAAGGTAGGAAGCTGAATCCGAGATATTTGGGACCGTTCCCGATAAAGGAGAGAATTTGGCCGGTGGCGTATCGATTGGATTTGCCAGATGGACTAACAGAAAATCACGATGTGTTTCATGTATCGTAGCTGAAAAAGTACAATGCCGATCCCGGTCATATTTTGAATAATGAGCCGTTGGTGTTACAATCCAACCTGAGCTATGTGGAGAAACCCGTGCGAATATTGGACTGGAGTATCAAGACTCTCCGAAACAAGCAGATACCGATGGTAAAAGTTTAGTGGAAGCATCATGGCACACGAGATGCCGCATGGGAAATAGAAGAGTGGGTAAAGCGGAAGTATCACGATTTGAGATAGAGGTATGCATGAATTTCGGGACGAAATTCTCCTAAGGAGGGGAGGATGTGAAACCCCAACTAAAACCAACCCTAGAGTAAGGGGGTCAGTATGCATATCATATTTTCTTGCATGCATAAATATATTTTTGAATGATTTTATGTGCTTTGAAAATGTGATTTATAGTCTAGAAGGCTTAATTGTGCTTATTGAGTAGGAAAGACAAAATGGTAATTTTTCTTGAGAAGGAAATAGGGAGATAGCTTGATGATTAAATAGAAAGAATGTTTAGGAGAGAAACTAAGAACAAGAGTTGTTGTGGTTTAGTGGTTAGAGCTTTAGAATTAATCTCTAAGGTTTTGAGTTCAAATCCCATCATTTAAGTTTTAGTATGATTAATTTTATTTTTGTGAAGGGTGGAATATTTTTGGCCTTGCATGCCATAAGAAGAAGTAGGAGTGTTATCCTAGGGGAGACATGAAGGGAATGTCTTAATCCTACTCTTGTGCCCTACAAGAATTCTTTAAGGGATTCATGTCCTTCTACTCTCTAGCTTACCTTAATTCTTTATCAATTAAGTTATTCAATTTATCCCAACACCATTCTTATTTCCAGAAAGTCTAGCAAGGTTCATTAACCTTGGAATCTTGAAAATGACTCCTATAGGATAGCGTATTGGTTGGAAATGGGGAAGGAATTAAGGAAGGTTCCGAAGAGAATTGATCTCCATGGTTGAACCTTCAAACTCCACTCCATAAGTGTTCATCTTGTTCATGGTAGCAATCTAGAAATTTTCCAACTTCATTGACCAGTCCAGCTTTCGAAAACTTCAACCATTTTTCTCACTCAAATACTACCAGAAAAATAGCCAATTTGATCAGCTTGAAGACTGAAACCTTTGGCTAAAAATTGGACTGCATAACGCTCCTGCATAAAACTTATTTGCTATAAAAAGGTTACTATGGCAAGCCAAACACGAAGTATGTGAACACTCATTTTTGTAAAGGCAATTAAGGACTATTCCCTTTCTTGTTTCAGTCAAACATATTATTTGAAAATCAACAAGCTGTTTTACTCAAATATCAAACTCTTTCTAAAACCAACTTTGACATGAACTTTAGAAACCCTTAATTACTATTTCTAAATAAAGCAATGTTTTATGAGTTTTCTCCCAAGTAGGACAATCAAATGTTGAGTACTCAATAAGAATAGGCTAGTAGTACATGTTTTGAAGAGCAAGAGCAAGTCTTCTGGCAGGAGGCCACCTCCAGAAAATGAACTTAACTTGGAAAAGCGATAGTACTACTTAGTCATACCGGTCCGAGCTACCAAGTTTTAGTCATGTGGACTGTGTGTTTCCGGAATGGACAACCAATTTGTTTGGGTGTAGAGAATAAGGAGAATCTTACTCGGTATGCCGTACACTTTCCTTTTGTGAATCTGTATAAAGTGTGGCATTTTGACCGTTATATGGTTATGGGGCCCAACGTGTGGTAACCAATGGCCGCCTATTTGAGTGGTTAAGTTTACTGTGCACTTGTATGGTTTGAAAAGAGAAAAACGCCACTCTTTATTTTAACCTTATTTATTACTTGTCAGCATTTTCTCTTATGAAGTTTTTACAACTCGCAGACATGAACTGTTTTACCTGAACACTCAAAGCACATATGGACTTACTGAGATTTTTATCTCATCACCCTTTTATGCCATGATTTCAGGTCAATCCTGCTATGGGGATGAATAGCTAGACTGTTGCCTTCTTGAAGACTCTATGTTTTTTATTTTATATGTTGCTTTGAGAGATGATAGTGATCAATTAATTTTGGTTTTGTTCTTGAATTTTTGGGTTGTAATAAGTTTTAATTTTAAAGTATTGTTTTATTTTCGTTTGTGTGACATAGTTATAAAGACCCCTTATCCTTAGGACGGGGCGAAATCCCCGGCCCTATTGGGCCTAGGTAGTTAGGTGTTACACTATAGATATGTTAAAAAGTTGCTATATCGAAAACCCATTGCAATTCTAGAACAAAAACTAGTTAATGACTTCATTAGAAATGAAGTATAAAAATAAAATAATTTTCATTCCTCTGATGATATATATTCCCACCGATCACGAGAAGAAGCAAAAACTGTTAGGAATCTTGTCATGCATTAATAGATTAATGCAGTGGAAAAAATTGAATTCCAATCCCAAGATCTCATGTCTGTGAATTAAAATGGGTAAATAGCAATGGTCACAGGGTTTTCCTTTGTTGCATGAGGTTTAAAATTTTTCCTCCTTGAGGTTTAAGGCGCAATCTAACAATCCTGTAATCTTGAACGAACAAAATTTTTTTCCTTGAACATTCAACTGGCCTACTGTAAACTAAATTTAGGCTTGCCTCTGTGAGTAATTCACATAAGGTTGGAATACTCACAAAAACACTTAGCCCTATGCTAGCAAAAATGATATAATGGCTAAGGTTTTTTATTAGAGAAGAGAACAAAGAAAACATCACGAACACAGAACTGGTTTTTGTGACTTGTATATAATGGAAAACGTTTTTCCTATTTCCTATAGGTTTTAGAACTTTCACTAATCGCAACTAAGTCCTTCAAGATTTAATAACCATAACTAAATCTTTGAACTTTGTATAATTACAATTAGGCCCATGAATTATAGCAAATTTATAATTCACCTATAAGATTATTTTCTTCTCACAATTAATGCTATAATATTATCGAATAATATATTGAGTACTCAAACCTTTATTTTGTGTGACCAAGTAGGTTTCTAGGTCTATTGGTAGTGAAATATGAATTAATCCAAACATCTTTAAGATTAATAATCCTTAATAATTAGAATTAACTAATTAATTCTACTTAGAATTGATTTATTAATCCCCTAATTAATAAATTCATTTTCAGCAGATCATGAGTAGCATCTAACAATACATCATGACCACCCAAAAGTCCAGAAAGTCAAGTGGCATGACTTAAACCTTTCAATAGCAAACAAAAATACAATAAACTCTGTTGGGGATATGCCCTAAAACAATTTGTACTTATACTATTGTCGTTACATATTTTGTAATAACATAAGGCATTTCTTTTCATGAATAGTACTTTTAGTTTTATGGTCATCAATTACGTGATTTGATAGTAAAATCCTATAATAAATAGAATGACTATTTTTAATTGTCCCTAATCGATTATTATTAGTGGAACAATAATAAATTAAGATTAGTATATTTGCGACTTGGAAGCTATGTTTTACTAGTCATGGATATATGGGATATCAAGTCAAAACATAAATAAATGTTAGAGAATATTGTATTAGACATAACCCACTGTGAGAGTACTTTATGGGACATGTCATAAGTGTTGGGAAATATGCCCTCTTAGACTAGGTTTCTAATATAAATATCTAATATTTTAATAAAAGAATTTATTTTCAAAAATTATTTGTGAATTTACATTTTTATTTGTGCACAATTATGTTTGGAAAAGACCCATTGTGTTTAAATAAGTGGTCCATGTGTACAGAGGTCTTTCACAGTAAGGTATGGATCACGGGTTACTTAACACATAAACGTTTGTTCTTAACCGATTGATGAAAATGAGAATTTCATCATGTGTAGGTTATTATGTTGTGAATTCCAAATGGGGAATGACTTACCTTTAGCCAGTGAGTAGTCCACTCACTTCATAACATTAGCGTATTTCGAGTACGTAGAACAGGACCTGTAGTAGTGGTTTCTAAAAGTACTATATGGTAGAAATCTAGACTACTACTGCTACAGTGTGGACTAGTACTCTACGACTTGAGTATGAGTCGGTGGTCTGATGAAGCTGGGAGCATATACTTTGATATGTTATAGTTGAGGTTCTATCGTAGGACTAATATACTTGTATGCTGGGTATGCGTGACTTGTTAGTTTAGACAGACTTGTACAAGATAGTTTCTATACTATATTGCCCTTTGTGGTTATCTGAATGAACTAAATATCCAGGGCTCTGGGAAACATGACTTGGATGTTTGCTTTAGGTTAGCTCCATTGGAAAGCAAAAACAATCCAAGAAGTCGTGGATCGTTGGACTAGAAGCCTAAGGATGGTAGATGTCATTTAGATATGTGTTAGTATACTTCTTCCTCTCTAAATATACGATGATGTATAGAGGAGTATTTTAGTCATTACACCTGTAGGTCAGAGACTTTGCTAATGCAGCACTGTCCTTGGGGTTACTATTTTCTTATGGTGATATTAGGAAATAATTAAAATGCAAAATCAACTATTTATATGGTAAGGGTATTTTGGTCATTTTAGTAGCCAAAGCAGTGTGTCTTTTGGTCCCCTGTATAGACCATGAGTCCTAATTAAATACAGGCTAAGGAGTGTTAGTGTTGTGCCCTAGAGGCAATCACTTGTACATTGTATATAACACATTTTATTTTAATAAAAGGCATTATTTATCTTACAGTTTCTTTTGTTTACTTTAAGTAATATAACTATTCGATAAAGTCCCTAGTACAACACTGTGTTAAGAAAATCATGATAAAGATCATGATATGAGATTCCTACTACATTAGATGGTGTTAGTACTTAAATAGTCCCTAGTCATAGTATTAATGAGACATGACATCATTAATGCGTTAAGACTAGCATGTGTTAGACTTCCTGATTTGATCAGGTGGTGGTTCTCATAACCGTGAGTATTGAGACACTTAAAGTTAACACATGGATGCTTGTTAATGGAACAAGTTCATTGGATGACCTAGCTTTGAGATAATCACATGGATAACTATTTAGTGACAGTGATATAATCTCAATATAGCAAACCTGTAAGTATCCTTAGACTTGAGATCTCCAAGGTACTTTGTTTGCTGAGCCTTGTACTTTGATTCCAATCTCCGGAGCTTGATCGAGGACCACCTATAGGATAGATATTGGGTACATGGTGAGGTAAACGAAAGTAGTTGAGAGGGTCAATAAAGGATTCACCACTCCTAATAGTAAGGGCGAATATCTCACGGCTACTTGTAGGAATTACTACTCGAAAGTCCTTGGCCAAGGCAATTGTGTATTGGAAACAGTTCCAATTGATACACATCTAGAGTAATGGGTTCCTAGTACAAGTACTATTGTATTCGGGCCAAAATTATTTTTGGAGGGAGTTGGAACTAATTCCGTATTCCAAACCGAATGAGATATTGTATGGTGAAAAGAGTTGATTGCACTGAAGTTTGTTATTGAAGGGTTCATGTCAAGCCACTTGACTTCCTGGACTCTTGGGTGGTCATGATATGTTGCTAGATACCGCTCATGATCCGAAAATATAGGTTTATTAATTGATGAATTAATAAACCAATCCTGATTAGAATTAATAGGATTAATTCTAATTAATTATGGATTATTAATCTCAAAAGACGTTTGGATTAATTTATGTTCTCTACTAATTGACTGGGAAACCTAATAGGTCACACACAATAGAGGAGTATATACTCAAGATGTTATTTGATAACATTGTGGGGTTAATTGAGAGAAAGAAAAATTGTTGTGGACAAATTATAATTAGTTATAATTTGTGGTACAAGTTGTAATTGTGAGAACTTGATGTTTCTAATTACAATTAGGGAATTCTAAGAGGATTAGAATTCTCAGTTTTAGGAAGGGAATTTCGTGTGATATATAGTAGCTAATAACACATGAAAAACCTTAGCCAATAGCTGAACACACAAAAACAACAGCCACGAAAATCTTCTTCTTCTCTCTCTCGATTTTGATCTTGAACCCTAGCCGCCATCCTTTTTCTGCTAGCACAGAAATTTGGTGCTTGAGTATTCTTCTATGTAGATTACTGTTAGAGATAATCACGCATTGTGATTATAGTGGTTAGACGTTCAACTCACGAGGATTGTTGGATCGCGCCTCAACTTAAAGAAGAAAATTTTGTTTTTCGGACGATCACGCAAAGGTAAAAGCTGTTACCTTTACCCTCATTATGTCTTGTTTTCCATACATAGATAGGTCTTGGGAGGGTATCTTGTTTTATTTTACGCTGCGCCGTATAGGATACGAGCCTGAGATACCCAACAAGGAATTGGTCTTAAATTAAATTAAATGAAATTTGTTTTATTTAAGTAGCCTAATTTAATTGTTGGGTTGGAATAAAATAAAGATCCATGGAGAGAGAGAATTTAATTAGACTAGTTTATTTGGGCTGGGAAATTAATTATTTGTTGGGCCATTTATTTGGTTCTAATTAGAATAATTAATTTAGTCCAAAAGGCTAAACTAAGAGTCCAATGGGCCAGTCCAGTTTGACATAGGATTTTATTTAAGTTAAACAGGAGAAAAGAGAAGTACGTTGTTTTTTATTGCCTCTTCTCTGGTGGAGAAAAAAAAACGACCCAGCCCTCTATCTCTCTCTCTCTCCAAAAAATATTCCCTAGCCCTATAAGTTGTTCACCAAATGGATTAGGCAGGCCATCTACTGGAAGATCAAGAGATTGGCGTTCATATACATGCAAAGACAGAGTAGGAGGCTTGCAGGAATCGTACAAGAGGTTTCCACCAGTGCACTTACCCTAGTTCCACACATTCCAGTCCAGTCATCTTTGAGAACAAGAAGAAAATGTTAGAAATTTTTTACCTCGGAATCTGGACAGAGTTGGACCGGTGTCGGCTGAGGCTGTCGGAACCGGCGCAGACTCTATTTAGGTTTTTCTATTCTTTAGTTTTTCCAGTTTATTAGTTTTTTCTTCCGTTGTGTGCTTTATTTCCCCCCCTTTTAAGCCTTCAATAAGTACTTTCTAGTTATAATGATATTAGAAGTCCTTCGACCTAATTCATCATATTTCATACTTGATAAATTCTATATTTTTACGTTGTCTTTAACTAGATAATAAAATTAGACCGTAGTTGGATATAGAATAAACCGAAGAGAAGAATATGATTGATAGTGAAGGAATTTGTCCCTCTTATTCTTGGGAGAGATGTCTATAGGCCCCTTGATAAGTTAGGCTGTTAAAATGCATGGTCGTGCTCAAATATATCAATTTGATATATTAATATCCTTTGTTTGAATAGTCTACTATGAGTTCAAGAAATAGTTGATTAAACTTAATAATGATGACATGCTCTGTGCCTTATGCTTAATTTGGATATCGTGTGACAAAAGGACTAAATATAAAGTTATGGTTTGGTTTAAATAGATCACTGATCTTTATTAGGCCTGGATAGTTATAATGTTTTGCTAGAAATTGCTTATAACTTCTGGGCTATTTAAATATGATTCGGGCATACTGCCAGTATTAAATGAACCTATAGGGTAACACATTAAGCGAACACGTTATGTTATTTTTCTGGTAACTAGGTTCGATGTATCTGAAAATGTGTCTAGGTTCATCGAACCTAGAAAAGTGACTAGATACAATGCATCTGGAAATATGTCCACAATCGATGTATCTAGAGAATGTCTAGATTGTAAGAATTTGACTCAGTAAATTAATTAGTTAAATTACCAAGATAGTGGCAGAATCTTTTCATATCTTTTTAAATTTAATTTGAACTTAAAATAAGATATGATAAGATATTATGAGAGTTGGACTCTAAGAAGTTTGTGTAGTTTTAAAAGAAAACCCTAGTCGTCTTCTTGTGATAGACTTCTCATAAAATTTTCATGCCTCCATAATCAGAAATTTAGCCTCTCAAAACCCTAGGTGCTAGCACTCTTGGGTAAGGAAGCGAATTCGCCGTGTGTATCCAATAAAGGACGTTCGCGTATTGCAGCGTCGGGTGATTGTCTGAAGTGCACATACACTTGAAAATTAGAAGGTAGGAGTCTTACTTTCGGCAATATAGAGGTAATTTTGTAAACCCTTGATCGACCTAAATCGTTTGGCTGAGATCCACGAAAGGGATTCGTGGATGTTTTTTGCATTTAGGAGTCCACGAATCCTAACACCTTTCACCATACAATATCTTATTCTATTTAGAGTATAGAATTAGTGCCAACTCTCTCAAGAATATTAATTAATTCTAGCCTGAATATTTTAGTACTTGTTCTTGGAATCCATTACTCACTATGTGTATCAATTTAAACTATTTTTAATACACATTTATCTTGGCCAAGGATTTCTCGAATAGTGATTCCTACAAGTGGCCGTGAGATATTCATCTCTAATATTAGGAGTGGTGAATCTTTTATTGATCCTCTCAACTACTTTCATTTACTTCATGTTGTACCCAATATCCATACCATAGGCGATCTTGTCAGGACTCCCGAGATTGGAATCAAAGTACAACGATTAGCAAATAAAGCACCTTAGAGATCTCAAGTCTAAGGATACTTGCACATTTGCTATAATGAGATTCTATCTCTGGTACTAAATAGTTATCCATGTGATTATCCTATAGCTAGGTCATTCGTTGTACTTGTTCAAGTAACAAGCATTCACGTGTTAACTGTGCTAGTCTTAACACATTAATGATTCCCATCTCACTAATACTATGATTATGGATGATTTAAGTACAAAAGCTATATAGTGTAGTAGGAGCCTCACATCATGATATCTATCATGATTTTCTTAACACAGTATTGCACTTGGGACTTTTTCTAACAGTTATATATTCACAAGAAAGTATAAATAAAACAAACCGAATGATAAAGAATGTCTTATATTATTAAACAAATATATAATATACAAAATACATGTGATTGCCTCAAGGGCATAACACTAACAAAAATAAGTACAAGAACTTTTAGATTTGAAATTGATTCGTGCTGGTACATCTACACGTGGCTCTCCTACCTTTATTGTTAGGAATCAAGCTGAGATAGTCAGAAATAAGGCCAGAATGGTGATCAATTATAAAAAGTTGAATGACAATATAGTCTTTGATGGCTACTTCCAACCCTATAAAGAAAGCTTGATTAATAGGACCAGTAACAAGAAGATCTTCTCAAAATTCAATTGTAAGAGTGGATTTGACCAGATAAAAATGCATCCAAATAGTTTTCATTACACCGCATTCTCAAGTCCACAACATCAGTATGAATGGTTGGTTATGTCTTTTGGTTCAAAGAATGCCCCACAGATATTTCAACAAAAAATAGATAATATCTTCAAAGATTACAATTTTTTTTTGTTCATATTGATAATATTCTCATCCTATCTGATATAGTTTTTGAGCATCTAGAACATTTAGATATCGTTGTAGATATATCTGTAGAACATGGATTAGGTTTATATGAGAAAAAACGAAGAATGCACAAACGGAAATAGAATTCATAGGAATGCAAATAGATGGTACTGGAATCTAGTTATAAAGCCACATCTTAGAAAAGATTTTAGGATTCCTTGATAAATTAGTCAATAAAAAGCAAGTGCAACATTTCTCTGGGGATTCTTAACTATGTTTCAGAGTTTATTGATCGGCGTTAAGAAAACCATTTCAAGGATTATTAAAGAAAGATAAAATATTTACATTTTCTCAATATTTAGAAAATGAAGTCAAACGCATTGAAATGAAATGTCAAGATCTCCCTAAATTAAAGTTGTAATGCCCCTACTAAAAGTAACAATGAAAGTATATTAACACTGGGTGTTGCCCTGTCCAGTTACCCAAACAGGGGTCTTTATAACAAATAACCAAAAGTAGTAATCCAAGGTCTAGATCGGTACAACTAACTCATACTGGAATGATCATATACATATATAGTAATGATTCTCGTACATGCAATCTCCATACTACATCAGTAATAAGGTACATAATCAAAAGAGAAAGCATCTGAACCTAGACTGCTGTCACTATAGTATTGTCTCCCTATCCGCAGGTATGCTCAACTCTAAATCCTACAAAATAGTAAGATAAAAGACACGTGTGAGTGAAAAATCACCCAGTGAGTCCCGTGTGTGCCAGTGCTTTATTAAAGAAACATACTACATAAAACCATTATGGGAAAGCATTTCATTTTTCTATTCGAAATAATTCCAAAACTCTCTAAATAAGATTTTATTCAGAACTTAATCATTTTTAGAAAACAGTATTTCAATCTCAAATCATTGCCCTGTTGGGAATCTCGAGCTCGTATCTCATACGGCGCAGCAGAAAATAAATTGGGATACCCTCCTAGGACTCTTCTATGTGTTGAAAACATGACATAATGACAATGAAGGCAACAGCTTTTACCATTGGGTGATCGTGCGAAGAACAAAATTTTCTTCTTCAAGTTGAGGCGCGATCCAGCAATCCTCGTGATCAACCACCACGTGAGTTGAACGTCTACTCACTATAATCACAGTGTGTGATTATCTCTAATAGTAATCCACACAAAGGAATACTCAAAGCATATAGTTTTCTATGCTAGTAGAAATTCTAAGTGGCAGCTAGGGTGCCTCTTCAAGATCAAATCGAGAGAGAAGAAGAGAAAAAGTTCGTGGCTGTTGTTGTTTTTTTTTTTTTGGTGTGTTGTTCAGTTATTGGTTAGAGTTTTTCGTGTGTTATTAGCTACTATGTATCACACGAAATTCCCTTTCCAAAACTGAGAATTCTAATCCTATTGGAATTCCCTAATTGTAATTGGAAACATCAAGTTCTCACAATTACAAACTTGTACCACAAATTGTAACAAATTGTAATTTGTCCACAACAACTTTTCTTTCTTTCAATTAACCCCACAATGTTACCAAATAACATCTTGAGTATATAATCCTCTATTGTGTGTGACCTATTAGGTTTCCTAGTCAATTGGTAGAGAATATGAATTAATCCAAACATCTTTGAGATTAATAATTCATAATTAATTAGAATTAATCCTATTAATTCTAATCAGGAATTGGTTTAATAATTCATCAATTAATAAACCCATATTCTCAGATCATGAGCGGTATCTAGCAACACATTATGACCATCCAAGAGTTCAGGAAGTCAAGTGGCTTGACATGAACCCTTCAATAACAAACTTCAGTGCAATTAACTCCTTTCACCATACAATATCTCATTCGGTTTGGAGTACAGAATTAGTGCCAACTCCCTCCAGAAATAATTCTGGCCCGAATACAATAGTACTTGTACTAGGAACCCACTGCTCTGGATGTGTATCAATTAGAACTGTGTCCAATACACAATCACCTTGGTCAAGGATTTTTCGAGTAGTAATTCCTACAAGTGGCTATGAGATATTCGCCCCTACTATTAGGAGTGGTGAATCCTTTATTAACCTTCTCAACTACTTTTATTTACCTCACAATGTACCCAATATCCATCCCATAGGCGGCCCTCGATCGAGCTCCGGAGATTAGAATCAAACTACAAAGCTCAGTAAACAAAGTACCTTAGAGATCTCCAGTCTAAGGATACTTGCACGTTTGCTATATTGAGTTTATATCATTGGCACTAAATAGTTGTTCATGTGATTATCTCAAAGCTAGGTCATCCAATGAACTTGTTCCATTAACAAGCATTCATGTGTTAACTTTGAGTATCTCAATACTCACGGTTATGAGAACCACCACCTGATCAAATTAGGAAGTCTAACACATGCTAGTCTTAACGCATTAATGATGTCATGTCTCATTAATACTATGACTAGGGACTATTTAAGTACTAACACCATCCAGTGTAGTAGGAATCTCATATCATGATCTCTATTATGATTCCCTTAACACAGTGTTGTACTAGGGACTTTATCGAACAGTTATATTACTTAAAGTAAATAAAAAGAAACTGTAAGATAAATAATACCTTTTATTAAAATAAAATGTGTCATATACAATATACAAGTGATTGCCTCTAGGGCACAACACTAACAAACTCCTACTTGCACTAGAGCTAATCATTCATGTATCTAATACTGAATGACTCAACATGACAATCTTGTTTCTTTTGGGATAGTGTTTTCATAAGCGGGTCAGCTATGTTCTCATCCGTAGGAACTCTCTCTATCTTTACATCATTCCTATCTATGATCTCCTGGATCAGATGATAGCGTCGCAGTACGTATTTCAATTGTTGGTAAGACCGCGGCTCCTTTACTTGTGCAATGGCTCCATTATTGTCACAATACTAGGTTATTAGACCAACAACACTAGGAACCACACCCCATTCCGTTACGAACTTCTTGATCCAAACAGCCTCCTTAGCTGCTTCAGAAGTAACGATGTACTCAGCTTCTGTCGTAGAATCGGCAATAGTCTCTTGTTTGGAACTTTTCCAACTTATTGCCCCTCCGCACAACGTAAACACGTAGCCGGATTGTGATTTGAAATCATTTTTGTCAGATTGAAAACTGGCATCAGTATACCCGTTTATTTTCAAATCACTTTCTCTATATACTAAGAACATATCCTTAGTCCTTCGTAAGTACTTAAGGATATTCTTTACAGCCACCCAATGACCCTCACCAGGGTCGGATTGGTATCTGCTCGTCAAACTGATAGCATAAGATACATCGGGCCTAGTATATATCATAACATACATGATAGATCTAACTGCCGAGGTATATAGAATCTTACTCATGTGATCCCTTTCAATTTGTGTCTTGGGAGACATCGACTTTGAAAGGCTTACACCATGTGACATGGGTAAGAATTCCTTTTTGGATTGATCCATGCTAAACCTCTTTAGCACTTTATCTATGTATGTAGACTGTGAAAGACCAAGCAACCTTTTGGATCTATCTCTATAGATCTTTATTCCAAGAATATAGGTTGCTTCTCCAAGATCTTTCATGGAGAATTGTTTAGACAACCAAATTTTAACCGTTTGCAAGACAGGTATATCATTTCCTATTAGCAATATGTCATCTACATAAAGCAGTAAGAAAACGATTGCACTCCCACTAACCTTCTTGTATACACAAGGCTCATCCATATTTTGAATGAAACCAAACTCTTTGATTGTTTCATCAAAACGGATTTCCAACTCCTAGAAGCTTGCTTAAGTCCATAAATGGACCTTTGTAGCTTACACACCTTTGTGCCATCACTGGATGTGAAACTCTCAGGTTGTGTCATATATACTTCCTCAGTTAGATTTCTATTTAGGAAAGCTGTTTTCACATCTATTTGCCAAATATCATAATCATAATGAATAGCAATGGCTAGGAGTATCCTGATGGATTTCAACATGGCTACTAGCGAGAAGGTTTCATCATAGTTAATATCATGTTGTTGACGATAACCCTTCGCCACTAGTCATGCTTTATAGGTAACTAAGTTACCGTCCAGGTCCGTTTTCTTCTTGAAAACCCACTTGCACCCAATAGGTTTAATTCCTTTGGGTGGATAAACCAAAGTCCATACTTGGTTGTCGTACATGGAATCCATCTCTTACTTCATGGCCTCAAGCCATTTGCCAGATTCTAAACTATTTAGAACATCCTTGTAGGTAGTAGGCTCATTTTCATCTATGAGCAATACGTCATTGTGCTCACTAATGAGAAATCCATATCTCTCAGGTGCCACACGTATCCTACTAGATCTACGAGGTTCTTGTGTATTAGAAGGTTCATCTATTCTCTCAATAGATGTGGGGTTAGACGGTTGATCCTCGTTTGTTTGATCTTCATGAACTTTACTAAGTTCAATCTTACTCCCACTGTCCCCTTTGAGCATGTGCTCCTTCTCTAAGAAGACGGCATACTTCGAAACAAACAATTTGTTTTCGGAGGGTAGATAGAAGTAATATCCGAAAGATTCTTTTGGATATCCCACAAACAAACACTTGTTAGACCTACTATCAAGTTTATCCGACTGTGGCATTTTAATAAAGGCAGGACAACCCCATACTCGTAAGTGAGATAACTTTGGTCTCTTACCAAAGAACATCTCAAATGGGGTAGCATCAATCAATTTTTTCGGAGCTTTGTTTAGTATATAAACAGAAGTCTCTAGTGCATACCCCCAAAACAATTTTGGTAGGTTTGCAGAAGCCATCATGATCCGTACCATGTCTTGAAGGGTTCGATTCTTTCTCTCAGATACACCACTATGTTGAGGTGTATGTGGAGGAGTCCATTGAGATAATATCCCATTATCTCTAAGATAACTCAGAAACTCTTGACTAAAGTATTCTCCTCTTCAATCAGATCTTAGAGTCTTAATACTTTTGCCAAGTTGTTTCTCTATTTCATTCTTGAAGTCTTTGAACCTTTCAAAGGGCTCAGATTTGTATTTCATTAAATACAAATACCCGTATCGTGACAAATCATCGATAAAGGTTATGAAATAGTTATAACCTCATTTTACTTGTATTGACATTGGGCCACATATATTAGAATATATGAGTTCTAATAACTTCTTAGCCCGTTCTCCTTTTCCTAAAAAAGGAGTTCTAGTCATTTTACCTAGTAAACAAGACTCGCATGTGCCATATAATTCATAATCAAATGACCTTAAGTTACCAAGCTTGTGTAACTTAGAAACACGATTTTCGTTTATATGGCCCAAACGATAATGCCATAAGTAAGAGGTGTTAGACTTATCTATTTTAGGTTTCTTATTGTTTATATTGAGAATTGGATTGTCCAAGTCTAAAACATATAAACCATTAACTAAAGTTGATGAACCGTAATGAATATCATTCAATGAAAAAGAACAACATTTGTTCTTAAATATTAAATGAAATCCACATAAGTCTAAACAAGCAACTGAGATAATGTTTTTCATTAAAACTGGTACATAATAACAATTTTCCAGTTCTAGAATCAATCTCAAAGGCAGGTTCAACTCGTATATCCCCACAGCAAGTGCAGTAATCTTTGCCCCATTTGCAGTACGTAGGTCAACGTCGCCTTTTTCTAGCCTTCTACTACTCTTTAGTCCCTGCAAGTTACTGCATAAATGAGATCCACATCCGGTATCTAATACCCATATCTTATTTCTAAAGGCATATTTATCTCAATCATAAACAAACATAGAGAAGAAGTAGAAGTTCTTGTAAGCTTCTCCTTCTACTTCTTGTCCTTGATGATCTCCAAGTAGGCTTTGCAGTTGCACCTCTAGTGGTCCATCTTCCCACAATGATAGCATGGGCCCTTGGTAGCTGCGTCCTTCTTTTTCACATCACATTTGGGCTTTATGGCAGCCTTCTTCTTCTTCTTTTGAACTTTCTTCTTAGAAGATGAAGATTCTACAATTAAAACCGCATTGGAATCCTTCTTCATGGAAGACTCCACAGTTTTGAGAAGATTGATCAATTCAAGAATGGTGGACTCAATCTTGTTCATCTGATAGTTAATCATAAATTATGAGAAACTATTAGGTAAAGATTATAGAATTAAGTCAACACTTAAGTCATGACCCATTGCAAACCTGAGAGATCCAAGCTTCTCTATCAAGCCCAACATCTTCAGCCCATGAGGGGCCACAGAAGAACCCTCTGTCATTTTACAACGAAATAGTTGCTTCGAGGTCTCATATCTCTCAGTTCTGGCTTGGGCATCAAACAACTCTTGAAGATGTAAAATGATCGATTGAGCATCCATATGCTCGTGATGTTTTTGCAACTCAGGAATCATGGATGCCAGCATAATACATGATGCTGTATCACTATCCTCCTTGTGCCTCTTGTGGACAGCATGCTCATCAGCATGAGCATCTTAGGCTGGCGGTGGTGGAATAGGAGCATCTAGCATGTAGAGCAACTTTTCTGATTTGAGAACGATTCTCAAGTTTCTATACCAGTCGAGATAGTTTGATTCGGTTAACTTGTTGGTTTCCAAAATGCTACGTAAGTTTAAGTTCGTTGACATGGTGCAAGTGACCTAGATGTAAAGATAGAGAGCATTAGCTACTTGTATATGCACATGATATGCAAATAATTAGGATTTTAATTAAACGCATTTTTACTCCACTATTTTACTCAAACCAATAGCCCCCACTACTGATCCGGGAAAGTCGGTTGGAAGCTTTCCCAGTGGACCGGTATCCAAATTCCTCAAGAATAACCTTGGGTTTGCCCAACAAGCCACCTTTGAGTTCATTGGTAGGTATCCAATACCAATTACATTGTATGTAACTACCGGATCATTAGGTGATTAACAGCTTTTAATTTTAAAGCCTTTTGGGCCACCTCAAAATTTTCTCTAAATTTCTTTATGCTCGAGTTTACCCAACCAAGATAAAGAATTTATTTAAACCCGACCCATTAATCAGGAATTTAATTCCATAGCTTGAACATGCCCAATGTCAAGTAGGCTTGGGTTTGCCCAACAACCTGGCCTCGAAAAAGGACTCTCGTTCTTACTATTAACGGAAGGAATAAGGTTTAATATTAATTGAGAGATTTGTTCCTTTTAGTGATTTCGTTGAATGACATACATAATAATCAATAAATCACATAATTGATAATCATGGTAATAAATCGATTACATGGTATGGTTATGGACTTTTCCTAAATTAATTTCTTTGAGCCATAAAAGAAATTAATATAGTTAACCCTATGTGTTCATGCATGATTTAAGTAGAAGGTCTTACCTCGTCTTGTTTTGGTTGCCATATCCAGAATAAAATAATTCTACTCATATCTAACCTATGTAAACTAATTACATAATTTCTTAAAGAGAGAAAACCTCAAGTTACATTTGAGGGGAGTTAGATGGGAAGAGAATTACACAAGAATTCTAGAGAAGGCAGGACACGCAGACCCTATTTCATAAAAACCAAAACTGTAAAATGCATGAACAGATATAATTGGTTTTAGTCCATAACCATCCATCATGCCATTGACTATGCTTAAACAAAATAAACATATACTTTTATTATTCCAAAATCACTATTTTTGAAAAAATAAAACAAATTCTAAAATCACAATTTTAGAGAATACATCAATTTTAGATTTTCAAAATCATTATTTTGAATAACAAAATTGATTGTCTCAAAACTAATTTTGAGAAAATGCTTTTGGGTCCCGTCTCTTATGAAATGAGGTTTTTCCCTTTCCAAATTCTGTTTCGGGATTTTTTTTTTTTTAAAATAGCTGGAAGTTGCAAATAGAGCAGAACCGGCGCCGGTTTGGAAGCCGGAGCCGGCGCTAGCTCTATTCTGGTTTCCAAAAATTTTTATCTTCCAAAAATAATTTTCGGACATCGCGAACAGAATGGAATCGGCGCTGGCTTGGTGGCCGGAGCCAGCGCCGCCTATGTTCTGCAATAATGGCGGCGTTTTCAAAAAATTCCAGAAACAATTTCTGGTGCTTTCTTCTTCTGCAAATTTTCAGTGAGAACAATTCTCAGCAGTATTTTCTGTTTTGAAGCTCTAAACAACAACCAATTTGTTAGTTTAAACAACATCAAAACGGAAAATTAAGATGAAACGGAGGGCAACATCTATGTTTCAAGAAAACGTTTTTCCTATAGAAATTTTCAGCACCAAAGAAAGCATTTTTTCGAAATATGCTGTAACTTTTACATAATTATATTGTGCTACGGACCCAACACATAAAGATTGAAATGATTTCAACTCGAGTGAAAATGATTTTCACAGCAAACAAAGACAAACAAGAAAACAGTTTTTCATGCTAAAATAAAGTCTGTAGAGCACACATAGCATGGCTTTGATACCACTGTTGGGAATCTTGGGCTCGTATCCTATATGGCGCAGCAGAAAATAAATCGAGATACCCTCCCAGGACTCTTCTATGTGTGGAAAACAAGACATAACGACAATAAAGGCAATAGCTTTTACCTTTGGATGATTGTGTAAAGAACAGAATTTTCTTCTTCAAGTTGAGGCGCGATCCAACAATCCTCGTGATCAACCTCTACGTGAGTCGAACGTCTACCCACTATAATCATAGTGTGTGATTATCTCTAATAGTAATCCACACAGAGGAATACTCAAGCACGTAGTTTTCTGTGCTAGCAGAAATTCTAGGTGGCGGCTAGGGTTCCTCTTCTAGATCAAATCGAGAGAGAAGAAGAGAAAAAGTTCGTGGCTGTTGTTTTTTTTTTTTTTGTGTTGTTCAGCTATTGGTTAGAGTTTTTCGTGTGTTATTAGCTACTATGTATCACACGAAATTCCCTTCCCAAAACTGAGAATTCTAATCCTATTAGAATTCCCTAATTGTAATTGGAAATATCAAGTTCTCACAATTACAACTTGAACCACAAATTGTAACTAATTATAATTTGTCCACAACAACTTTTCTTTCTCTCAATCAACTCCACAATGTTATCAAATAACATCTTGAGTATATAATCCTCTATTGTGTGTGACCTATTAGGTTTCCCAGTCAATTGGTAGAGAACATGAATTAATCCAAACATCTTTGGGATTAATAATCCATAATTAATTAGAATTAATCATATTAATTCTAATCAGGATTGGTTTAATAATTCATCAATTAATAAACCTATATTCTCAGATCATGAGCGGTATCTACTAACACATCATGACCATCCAAGAGTTCAGGAAGTCAAGTGGCTTGACATGAACCCTTCAATAACAAACTTTAGTGCAATTAACTCCTTTCACTATACAATAGCTCATTCGGTTTGGAGTACGAAATTAGTGTCAACTCCCTCCAGAAATAATTCTGGCCCGAATACAATAGTACTTGTACCAGGAATCCACTGCTCTAGATGTGTATCAATTGGGACTGTGTCCAATACACAATCGCCTTGGTCAAGGATTTTCCGAGTAGTAATTCTTACAAGTGGCCATGAGATATTCGCCCCTACTATTAGGAGTGGTGAATCCTTTATTGACCTTCTCTACTACTTTTATTTACCTCACAATGTACCCAATATCCATCCCATAGGCGGCCCTCGATCGAGCTCCGGAGATTGGAATCAAACTACAAAGCTCAGTAAACAAAGTACCTTGGAGATCTCAAGTCTAAGGATACTTGCACGTTTGCTATATTGAGATTATATAATTGGCACTAAATAGTTTTCCATGTGATTATCTCAAAGCTAGGTCATCCAATGAACTTGTTCCAT
This sequence comes from Voacanga thouarsii, assembly GCA_026120185.1. Classification (NCBI taxonomy): domain Eukaryota; kingdom Viridiplantae; phylum Streptophyta; class Magnoliopsida; order Gentianales; family Apocynaceae; genus Voacanga; species Voacanga thouarsii. Next base: position 1,037,339 of record JANUWF010001151.1, read on the forward strand.
TAACAAGCATCCATGTGTTAACTTTGAGTATCTCAATACTCATGGTTATGAGAACCACTGCCTGATCAAATAAGGAAGTCTAACACATGCTAGTCTTAACGCATTAATGATGTCCTGTCTCATTAATACTATGACTAGGGACTATTTAAGTACTAACACCATCCAGTATAGTAGGAATCTCATATCATAATCTCTATCATGATTCCCTTAACACAGTGTTGTACTAGGGACTTTATCAAATAGTTATATTACTTAAAGTAAACAAAAAGAAACTATAAGATAAATAATGCATTTTATTAAAATAAAATGTGTCATATACAATGTACAAGTGATTGCCTCTAGGGCACAACACTAACATGCCCTAATTCTCAAATTATAGGCACTTCTCCAATAGAAGGTTAGCCTGCGCGAAAAGCTCATAAGGCTTCGCCTTCGGCACCACATCTTATTATGCTAAGATCACATCTTACAATACTCAACTATGTATTGCCGGAAGGTAAGTATACCGTAGCATTCTACTGAAAAAGAATAAGTGTACTGCAACACACTAAATATTTTACTTGCCACCGTAGGCCAAGGGGTCTCAATCCTGACATCATTCACCATTTTGGCGGCAAGGAGTCAAACGATTCCGAGTGTCCCTACCCGACATTCAGCGAACGACTCAAAAGTAAGGTGTGGTCGCAAGCACAGCAAATGCCAGGTGCTAAATGGCTAGTTAGGACAACTCATCTCAATGCCCTGTCACCCCGTTCAAAGTAAGATAATCCTTAGAACTAGGCTAAGTTACTAGGGTCATCTAACTCTAATGTAAGTAAGTACAAAGATCAAATTCTATGCTGAGTACTCAACGTTACCAATACCAATCCCTATTGACTGATCGGGCCAGAGAGTTATTTGTTCCCGCACAATTTCCAAATCAAACATTTTTGGGGCAAAAACATCATTTTTTAGAAATTGATCCCACTGACTCGCAAGTCAGATAATTATTCCAATAGGCTTCATAGGGCCGATCAGTTCATTCCATAGTAACACCAGGCTAATAAACTAGTTTTTGGGATCAAAATGTCATTTTTCCAAAGTCAATCTCATACTGAGGATCATTTTCCAAAACCGTGCTGAACCAGGATGAAAAGTTCTTTTCGTACATTAAAATAAGTTTCCAAGAGTATTCAAGCCATTTTGGTCGTACTCGATCTTAAAAGTCATCTTCAAGGGTATTTGGGTCATTTTACCTATCCTCGATTCCAAAAAGACTTTTCGATGGTATTTAGGTCATTGTACCCTTATTTGATTTGAAAAGTATTCACAAAAGTTCCAATAAAGATATGTCGGTCATTTACCGAATACCATATTTCAAAGGTTTCCATAAAACATTCCAATAAGGACATTTGGATCATTTTCCAACTACACGATTTCCAATGGAACTTATTTTAAGAAATCCAGAATTCTAATCGTAAAAGAGTATTAAATTCAATGTTTCCAATCATGTTTCCATAAAGTGTTCCAATAAGGGCATTCTAGTCAATTCATGAATACTGGATTCCAAAATTGTCGTTTTTCAAAAATCTCAAGTATTTTTTGCAAAAAGGACTAAATTCACAAAATTCGTGCTTTAATAATTTGTTATGGTTTCCAAACTAATTATGATGTTCATTTGAGCCCAAGATGACATAAAATAAATCTTGCTCAGAAAAATCATAAACATATTCAGGGATTCCCAAAATGGTGTAAAACGTAGCATTTCATGAAAAAATAAAGCATACTAGCTTTAAAAAGGTTTAGAAGTCAAAGGGACTCATCTCGTGTCCTAAATAAGCTTTTACCATTCATGTGCCATTCGACTATCGTTTTCACTGTTTGAAATGTGTCGTTGGCCGTTTACGGGTAAACCTATATCAAACATCATTTTTGTATTTAGTTGTGTTTGGTCTAAAAGTAGCCAGCGATTAGCTGACGTGCCGATGGTTAGCTGACGTCTAGCCGATGTGCCCGACATTTAGCTAACGGGGCCGACGGTTAGCCGACAGTTAGGAAAACGCTCAACCTTCGTTCACGTTGTTTTTTCGTCATTTGTTCAATTCTTCCGTTTTATTTTTTCCATAACCTTCCTCTCTTCACGAAAAAGGAATTATCTTCATGTTTCTAACTCATTTATCCCAAAATCATACAATTAATTCTTCTTAAGTTCATTCATTTTCCAACCAAAATTCTAGAATTTCTCTTCTTGACACACAATTTTGTTTCGCGCATAACTTTCAATCCACAACTCCGATTGGGCTCTATGATATATCAAAATGATCATAAGACTTTAGTTATATGCAAGTCCTTTCCTGAGCTTAGATTTCCATATTTCAATCAGAGGTAAAATTGTCCTAGTAGTTTTGCCCTAACTCAACCATTCATGTTATCCTTTGATTTCCTTTAATCTTTAACATCTTGAGAACATTAAGTTCATTCACTTTTTCCATCAAATCATCTTTGATCCTTTAATTTTTAGATTCTAACAACTCATAAAAGTCATGTTTATTCAACACAAATTCACTTCCTTCAATCAAAAGTTAGCATAATTTGTCCTTCTAACTAATTAACTCCTATTTTCATTCCACTTTAATCATCATCTCATCAACGAAGATCAACCCTTCAAACTATCATGAAAATTCATTCCTTTATCACATAAAACATTATCCATAGATCCAGTAGGAAGCCGACACACATAATCACACACAAAGTTCATATACAAATTTTATATATCCTAGTTTTTGACCTAAAATCAGGACATGAACATCATGTTTTCATGTTAAAATTAACATCAAAATAATCACCATTCACCCAAAAACAACTTCAATTCTAGCAAGGTAAGGTTTTACCTTGTATATAGAGCTCTTTGGTGTGATTTACTCCAAGAAACTCCCAAGAACACACACACTATTCACCATTTTCTCTTTTCTTTGCTAATTTCTTTTGATTTCCTTTCTCTTATTTTTCTTCCTTCAAGGCTGTCGAAATTCTGGCTATAAAATAGCCTTCCCACCGCCATACTTCATCAGAATTTTGGCCAATTAATTTCTAATTCTATTAATTGTGTGGTGGTTTACATGTAGGTGTGTTCCAAGTACAAAATTACACACCATTTCCTTGATTTTCCTTCTCAAAATTTCCTCTTCTATTCATTTTTAGTGGCTGCTAAATTTTCGACTATTTTTCAGCCATTCCACTGCCTTTTCATGTCAAAATATTTGCCATTTAAATTGTGAAAGATATACATAAAATGGCTTCACAAGTGATTTATTCCAATCACAATTAAACACATCATTCCTTTATTTATTTTGTAATTCCTTAAATCCATATGTCTTGCATGAATTTTTCATGCAACCTCTCATAAGTTGACACATGTTCTTGGCCACCAATCACAAAAATGTACATGTCCAAAATCAGGTCCGAAATGAAAAAATATTTTATTTTACCATTCAACTCTAAAAATTTCACTGAATAAATTGGTAATACTTAAAATCTTCAATTCTTTCTCAGTTTGGTCGAATTTGTGGTCAAGAATGCGAGCACGGTTAAAATAACAAAAATGCCCCCGATAACTCGAATAGCTTAATTCACACCAAAATGTGCGTTTCATCGCACTAATCAATTTCTGTTCTCAACGTACCCTCAAATTCTTATTTTATTAATAGTAATAGCCTTTTGGAGATTTAGGGTACGAGTAGAACAAATTCAAGAATTACATCCAGGTCCCGACAAAATATTATTATACCAAAATATTCGTTTCGTCAAGCTGATCATCTTTTATTCTAGCCATTGATTCAATTCTTATCCTATTACAAGAAGTAGCCAATTGAAAGTTAAACATAGGGTATTACAATCTCCTATTCTTATAAAAATTTCATCCTCGAAATTGTTTTACACTTGGAATAATTTTGGATGCCTCTTCAACATCTCCGCTTCTGTTTCCCAAGTCGCGTCTTGCATTGGATGATGATTCCATAACACTTTTATAGGTGAAATTTTCTTATTTGGAAATTCCTTTTCAGTATACTCCAAAATCTTAATAGGCTTCTCCTCATACTTCAAGCTTGGAGTCATCTCAAAAGGCTCTTCATTCAAAACGTGTGTTGGATTAGCTACATACTTTTAAAGTTGGGAGATATGAAATACATTGTGAATACCTTGAAGCTCTGCTGGTAGCTCCAATTAATAAGCCACCTTCCCAATCCTTTTGACAATAGGGAATGATCCAACATACCTAGGTGCCAACTTCTTCCCTTGTCCTATAATCCCCAATTATCGTTGTGGAGTCAACTTCAAGAATACATGATCTCCTTCTACAAACTCCAAATCTTTCCTGCATCGATCCGCAAAGCTTTTTTGTCTACTATGAGCTGCCTCCAACTTGATTTTGATCATTTCCACAGCCTGTCGAACTTTTTCAAGATCGAAAGCATCCTATTCACTTGTTCTTTATCCTAAACTTTCCCAATACAACGAGGACTGACATTTCCTCCCATATAAGGCTTCAAATGGGACCATTCCAATTGTTGTTTGATAACTATTATTGTATGCAAATTCTACATACGCCAAATTATCAATCCACTTAGTTTGAAAATCCAAAGTGCAAGCCCGCAACATGTCTTCCAAAACTCTATTCACTCGTTCAGTCTGTCCATCTATCTATAGGTGTGCTGATGTGCTAAACTTTAATGTTATCCCATATCTCTACTGCAATTTAGTCCAAAATTTTGAGGTAAACCTAGGATCTCCATCTGATACAATGCTAGAGGGTACTCCATGTAGTTTGATTACTTCCTCCATGTAAATCTTACTTAACTTCTCTAAAAAATCCCGTTGGTTGATGGGAATGAAATAAGCATACTCAGTTAGTCGATCCATTATCACTCATATAGTATCGTGTTGCTGTCTTACTACCATGGATAATCCTGTAATGAAATCCATAGTAACTTCATTCTATTTCCATAACAAAGTAGGTAATGGCTGTAATAACTCTCTAGGTCATTGCTAATCGGCTTTCACCTGCTAACAAATTAAACATCAACGGGTTTCTCCATATAGCTCAGATAGGGTTGCAACACCAACGGCTCATCTTTCAGAATATGACCGGGATCAGCATTGTACTTCTTCAGTTGTGACACATGAAACACATCATGAATTCCCATCAATCTATCTGGCAAGTCTAATCGATAAGCTACCGGTCCAATCCTTTCATTTATCGGGAACGGTCCCAAGTACCTCAGATTCAGCTTTCCACCTTTCAGATGCTTCAAGATGCCTCTATTCGGTGTCATTCTTAGAAATACATTGTCTCCTACTGGAAACTCCAACTCTCTTTGCCTATTGTCTGCGTAGTTCTTTTGTCGGCTTTGAGCTGTCTTCAACCTTTCTCTGATTAACTTAACTCTGTCCAACATTTTCTGAACACAGACTTCTCCGGTTTTGCTTATGTGTCCATCTTCTGACCAACTCCAGTATAGTGGTACCTGACACTTGCGTCTATACAGGGCCTCATACAGAGCCATCCCAATTGAAGCTTGATAACTGTTATTATACGATAACTCCGCATACGGCACACATTCAATCCACTTATCTCCAAAATCCAGAACTCACGCTCTTAGCATATCCTCTCTGAATAACCTTTCCTGACTGCCCATCGGTCTGTGGATGCGTAGTCATACTGAACTTCAGACTCGACCCCATTGATTCTTCAAACATACCATAAAATTGAGATGTAAACCTCAGGTCTCGATCAGACACAATACTCGAAGGCACTTCATGGAGACGGACTATTTCTCGCACATAGGTCTGAGCCAACTTCTCCATGGAATCTCTTACATTCACTGGTATGAAATGTGCTGATTTGGTCAGTCAATCCACTACCACCCATATGGCATCCTTCTGGGTCCTTAACATAGGAAGTCCGGTGACAAAATCCATGGTCACTTTCTCCCACTTCCATTTAGGTACTGGCAACGGTTGCAACAGTCCTACTGACTTCTTATGCTCCGCTTTGACCTTCTGATAGGTGAGATGTGTCGAGACATATTTAACCACATCCTGCTTCATTTCGAACCACCAATATGCCCTCTTCAGATCTTGGTACATTTTGACTTCCCTCGGATGAATGGCGTACTTGTTCTTATACTCTTCTCCCAATATCCTGTACTTCAATTAATGCTCTCTGGGCATACACAACCGATCCCTGAAATACAAAACTCCTGCCTCGTCTTGTCAGAATTCACTGCTTTGCTGTTTATGCTCCTTATCCTTGAAAAGCTGAAATTCTGCGCTACTTTGCTGAGCTACCACAATTTCCTGCCTTAGATCTGGTGTCAACTTCAGGTTACTAACAACAATTCCCTTCTCTTGCACTTCCACTCTTCTGTCCAACACATCCTGAACTACTTGAATCTCCTGCACTCTTAATCTGGCCATACTAACTTTTCTGCTCAGGGCATCAGCAACAACGTTGGCCTTCCCAGGGTGATAGTTGATTGGACAACGGCACTCTTCTAAAAATTCCATCTACCTTCGCTGTCTCAAATTCAAATCCTTCTGGGTGAAGATGTACTTCAGGCTCTTGTAGTCAGTAAACACTTCATAGTCCACCCTGTACAGATAGTGTCGCCATTTCTTGAGAGCGAACACAATGGCTGCCAGCTCTAGATCATGCGTAGGGTAGTTAACAAGCATAAATGATCACCTTTTGGTCTTGCTTCAAAATTGCTCCCAATCCTTCCTTCGAGGCATCGGTATACAGAGCGTAAGGCTTATCTCCCTCTGGCAGACTCAACACAGGTGCTGTCATCATTCTTCACTTCAGCTTTTGGAAACTCTTCTCACATCTTTCACTCCAAACGAATGGAACATCTTTTCTAAGCAGTCGGGCTATAGGCGATACGAGCGTTGAAAATCCTTTGATGAACCTCCTATAGTAACCAGCTAATCCCAAAAAGCTTCGAATCTCGGTGATGTTCTCCGATTACTTCCAGTCTGACACTGCTTTAACCTTTGGTAGGTCTACCTTGATTCCCTCATTGGTCACCACGTGGCCAAGAAATGCAACACTATCCAGCCAGAACTCACACTTGCTAAACTTGGCGAAAAGCTTGTGCTCCAGCAGCTTCTCTAATATGAGTTTCAGATGTTCTACATGCTCTTCCAGACTCTTGAAATAAATTAGAATGTCGTCGATAAAGACCACCACGAACTTGTCCAAATTGGGTCGGAACACTCGATGCATCAAATCCATGAACACTGCTGGAGCATTAGTCACCCCGAACGGTATTACCACGAACTCATAGTGTCCATATCTGGTGTTGAATGCCGTTTTGGGGATATCCTTCTCTTTTATCCACACTTGATAGTACCCTTGCCTCAGGTCCAATTTGGAGTAGCAACTAGATCCTTGTAACTGATCAAACAGCTCATCAATCAGTGGTAAGGGATACTCGTTCTTGATCGTTAGATTGTTCAAGCCCCGATAGTCGATACACATCCTCAGAGTCTCGTCCTTCTTCTTCACAAATAGTATGGGTGCTCCCCAAGGTGACGTGCTAGGTCTGATGTAGCATTGCTTCACTAACTCTTCCAACTGCTTCTTTAGCTCTTTTAGCTCTGCTGGTGCCATCCAATATGGAGTTCGAGATACTGGTTTGGCTTGCGAAACTAGGCCAATGGTGAATTCAACTTCTCGACTGAGAGGTAGAGAGGTATGTTCTATTGGGAACACACTGGGAAAGTCCTTCACTACCTCGATGTCCTCTAGAGTACACTGGTCCTTTGGTTTGTTTATCACATACGCTTAGTATCCTTAACATTCTTACTTCAGCAATTTCTGGGCCTTAGCCCCCGCTATCAAATACTTCAATTCTTTCACTCTCTTGCCATCGAATTCTAGCACATCACAACCCAGTCTAATGAACTGGATTGATTTATTTTTACAGTCTATTCTAGCCCAATGCTTTGCTAGCTAATCCATTCTCAATATCAAATCTCCCTCTAAGCTTTCTCTCCCCATATCAATTTTGCAATTTCGCATATACCGATCTGCTTGCATCATCTTTCCCAAAGGTATACTTACCAATAAGGTAAAAGGTAGCTCTACTCCATCCTATCCCAAATGACATGCACTGATCTTGTTTAAATAGGAATGAGTAGAGTTAGGATCTATCAATGCATTAACGAAACATCCTTGGATAGTAAACGTACCTTCCACTACTATTGCATCGGTTCCAACCTCCTCTTTGTTGAGAGCGAATACCTTAGCTTTCACTTGAGGCTTCGGTGCTCCACTCCCAGATGCTCTCTTGGCATTGGCTCTATTAGGTCCCGGATTCTGAGCCAGATTTCCTTACCCGACTCGGTGTAGTTTAGGGTAGGCGTTCCGCAGGTGGTTCGGGTCGCCGTAGTGAACATTTCCGTTCACCTCCTTTGGTCCAACAGTTCTTCTCTGTGTGGCCTCTTTTCCTACAATGCTAGCATAACAAAAGGTTTTGGGTAGGTTCAATTAGTGCTGTCTGAGCTTACTTTCCCCGATTCTACCATTACTGGTTAGCGAGACATTTGTTGAATTGCTGCCTCTGGAAGTGTCGTTGAGGTTGCCTTGGTGGTTGGAAAGGTCTCATACCATTTTGCTGCAATCCTCATTTTTCGTCCTGGTAGCTGTGTCTATGACCCTCGAATAGGTCGTTGGTGGAGAAGGTGCCAACGCCCTCCTCAATTCCTACCTCAATCCCTTGACAAACTGTCTTGTCCTATTCTGCTTGGTGTCTACTAGCCCCTTGCAGGAGCTGTGCTGCGTACTGGGCCACTGTCATACCTCCCTGCTTCAAATTTTGGAACTCGTCCTCTTGTTTTTCCACTATCCACTGGGGAATATACTCAGTTCTGAATGCTTCAACAAAGTTGGACCATGTCCATTCCTGATCAACCATCTCCCAGTAGTCCTGAAGCCGCTGCCACCAAGCCCGAGCTAGGCCCCTCAAACGGAATGCAGCAAACTTAACCATTCACTCTTCAGTGTACTGGAGCATTGCAAATATGTCTTCCATCTGCTCGATCCATTTCTCAGCTTTCTGATCTTGCTCAGCGTCGCCCAAGAAGACGAGCGGTTGAAATTTCAAAAACCGTTCCAATGCCTCATCTTCTCCCTTGGGGTTTCTCCGCTTAGTCAGGGTCTGCAGAATCTCTGCCATCTTACTGAATGCTTGCCCCATCGTCATATCAACCGGTGCTTCAGACCCCATTCCCATATCTGGTTCACTCCCATTACCCCCAGTTGGGTGATTGCATCTAGGTTGTCTCAACTTCTAGTGCCACATGATCTGCTTCCGGAATTCTCCTGCTTAACAAAGCTACACAGCGCTTGGGTGCCATTCTAAACCATACCCAAATGATAAGTTTATGCATTCAATGATTAAATCATTTTAGTTGAGTATGCATTCACTGCCAGATATAAGTAAAAGAAAATCAGATGTAAGTTTTTTACTAAAGAATTGCTCATAAATTCTCTCTCAAATCTTAGAGTACTCAGGTATTCTTGTTTGCATAAATATGGATTTAAACAGAAAATAGAAATAAAACTCATTAACATAGAGGTTTAGGAAAATAATAAATAAACATCTTGATCATAATAACTCTCAGCCCCTCTAGTCCTTATCAGAATCTTCAAGATCAGGCTCATACAACCATCCCCCAGAGTTCTTAGAGAAATCTATCCCAGCCCCACTTGCAAACCCCTTAATTAGCTCTTTCCCAGGTCGCCTAGAACTCTCCCCGGTCTCAACTTGGCTGGGTGGAGGAAAGAAGGAAAGCCTAGGTGGAGATTCATAATCTATCTCCCCCAGGTCATCACTATCTACTGATAAATCAACTATGGGGCTCGGAGGGTGGGGAACATACTCCACGTCTATCTCCTCATCTTCACTGTCAGAACTCAATTCTATCACAGGTATTGGGGTGGCTCATGATCGGAACCTCATCATCACTGCTATCTTCCAAAGGGATAACTGGCTGAGGAGCAGGCTGAGGTACTGGAAGGTTTTCTGGGTAGATAAGGATAGGAAGATGCCATTGCTGCCCCTTCCTCGTGATCCTAAGCATTCTAACCATCCTACAGCATAAACAAGACAGGTTAGATAAGGATTTGAACTTAAATAAACAGAATATATACTATCAATATTTGCCTAAATCTAGGCTCTGATACTACTTGTAACACCCTGCTACCTAGGCCCAACAGGGTTGGGGATGTCGCTCCGTCTCAAGGACAAGGGGTCTTTATAACTAGGACGCACAACAAAAACTTAAACAATATTTTGAAATTAAAACTTATTACAACCCAAAAATTCAAGAACAAATCCAAAATAAAAATTGTTCACTCTCAACTCCCAAAGCATTACATAAAATAAATAACAGAATATGTTCCAAGCAGGTAACAACTAGCTACTCATCCCTACAGCAGGATCGACCTGAAATCATGAAAAAAAGAGTGATGAGATAAAAATCTCAGTAAGTTCGTGTGTGCTTGGAGTGTTCAGTGAAAACAGTTCATGTATGCAAGATGTAAGAACTTCATAAGAAAAAGTACTAGCAAGCAATAAACAACGTTAACATCAAGAATAGCGTTTTAGCTTTCCAACCATACATGTACAATAAAATCAACCACTCGAAAGGACGGCCATGGGTTACCACACGTTGGGCCCCATAACCAAACAACGGTCAGAATGCCACATTTTGTGCAAACTGACAAAAAGATAGGTGATCGGCCTACCGGGTAAGATACTCCTCATTCTCTACACCCAAACAAAACTGGTTGTCCACTCCAGTAACACACAGTCCACATGACTGAAACTTGCTAGCTCAGACCAGCATGACTAAGTAGTACTGACATTTCTCTAGTTGAGTTCATCTTCTGGAGGTGGCCTCCTGCTAGAAGGCTCGCTCTTGCTCTTCAAAACTAATATTACTAGCCTACCCTTATTGAGTACTCAACGTTTGATTGTCCCACTTGGAAGGAAACTGATAAAACATAGCTTTACTTGAAAATGGCAATTAAGGGTTTCTAAAGTCCGTGTCAAAATTAGTTTTAGAAACAGTTTGGTGTTTGAGTAAAACTGCTTGTTGATTTTCAAATAATTGGTTTGACTAAAACAGAAAAGGAAACAATCCTTAATTGCCTTTACCAAATCAATGTTCACATACTTCGTGTTTAGCTTGCCATAGTAACCTTTTATAACAAACAAGTTTTATGCAGGAGCTTATCTGATCCTTTGCTTGAGATAAATCAAAGATCTCCAAAAGCTAGCCTAACCCCACCTGGGGTAAACACAAGCCATAATTAAACTCAAGCCAAAATTTACTCTCACAAAAAATCATAGCTTAACTTACTACAATCATGATCCTATTGTCCCAAACTTTAAGGCTAGATGATAAAAAGAATTTTATAAAATAAATCTAGCTTGATAATAAAATAACTAGGATTTGTGAAATAGTTTCTAATAAGTTGTAGGTCTAAATCTTGTTATAAATAAATTATGGTTTATTTGATGAAGGGCCCTAGGCCCTAGAGGATACTATTTAGAATAATAATTCATTAATAATTAATGGTTAGAAAATAATTGGTAAATAAAATTAATAGTAAGTAAATTTTAATATATTTTGATTAAAAGATGATAAATAAATTTTATTAGTACTTATGAATTTATGACTTACAAGATTAATATTCTACCTATTATGATTATTTATATAAAAGGCTTTATTTGATATTATTATTATTATTATTATTATTATTATTATATATAATATTTATATATTTTATTTCTTTAATAAAAACTATCATTTATTTGACTAAAATATCATTATTTTATATAATAGTCCAAATCCACATTTTCCTAAGGTTTTCAAAATCATTAGAAGAAATTATAGTATGAATCATTTTATTGATGAAATAAAATTGGCTAACTTAATTAGCTTAGGAACAACAAGGTCATGATCATAATTCCTATTGCTAACCATCATCATGAACATACACTCTACACCAATCAACAAACCATCCAAATCATGAAATAAAGCATAGATCCAAATCTACCAACACATGATCCAAACTCCACTAAACATAATCATATTTATGGCCTCAACAAGAATACATTAACATAAAACCCTATTCACCAAAGGTGACATAATCTCTAACATGATTAGTCATTTATACTACTCACGACATGAAGGCATGCAACAAACCCTAAAACATTATAAAATTCAACCAAGACCAATCATCCTCATGCATCAATCCCAACTCCATCATATAAACACATTCATCCTCATATTTCAATCTCAACTCCATCACATAAACACATGCTCGAACTCTAATCATAATCCATCATTTTCCAATAACATTCTAAAAACATGAATCTAGAATTTAAAGAGAAGATTGAAAAGGCTTACTTAAATGATGACTACCTTGAAGACGTTTCAAGAGAATCCTCATGCTTGGAAGGCTTGATCCGTCTAAGGAGGAAGAAGAAAAAATGACTATGGTTGGAGTAACCATTCGAGAGAGAGAGAGAGAGAGAGAGAGAGAGAGAGAGTTTATTAGTTTATTTCATTAAAGGTCAAAGATGAAAATAGATGGAGATAATCGTTCTTGCTTACCTTGAAAGTGTTCTTGAGCCTTCAAGAAAATTCTATTTTTTTATTCGAAAGTGGAACTTTGATTTCAATGTTTGATGTTATAAATTGTAGAAATGGATTCAAGAGAATGAGCAGATGTGATCTGGAGTTTTTGGTGAAGATTGAAGGGGTTTAGAGTGGTCTTAGGCGTGGAGAATGGTGGTGTGTGTTCTTGGTGTTCTTGGAGGTTTGGAGAGAATGGAGGAAGGCTGGCCAAAATTTTACTTGGAAAAGGTGGCCGAATGGGTTGGAGAATTCTGGTGATTGAATTCTCAGATTTGGGAGAAAATGGAAGCTGGTTGTTTGAAATTCAAAAAGAATAATTTATGGAGTGAGTTATGGCAGAAAGTATGGTAAGAATATCTTGGTTGAAGGAAGTCTTTTGTGAGCTTCAATGGCCAACTGTTTGGCTGGGATTTTGTTGAGATGAATGATTCTTGAAATAGCTATAGGGTGGCCGAATTATGGAGTGCAATGGTGAAGGAATTTTCTGGATAGTTGAGGCTTAATCCATGAAAGTTTGCTACAATAATTTGCTAGAATTTTGGACTCCAATTGATGGCTTGATTGTAGTGATTGATGGAGGGATTTTAGGAGCAGCTATGGAGCTTCATTCTAGCAGACCAATGTAGAAGATGATAAAGCTCAGTTTATGGCTGACGAAGGTTGGTTTTACAGAGAAAATGGAGTAAGTTTCGGACAAGGGTGAAGAAAGAAATAAAGCTGGAATTTCTGGTTGGTTTTTTGCATGGCTTGCTGGAATTTCTGTGCAGATTTTTCCGCAATGCTTCAGCCAACTTGCAGAAGTTTTGAAGGGGTATTGGATGGTTCTTTAAGGCTGGTTTCTAGCCTTCTTTATGGAGGGAAGAAAGGGTTAAATTGCTAATTTGAAAGCTGGAGGAACAGCTTGGTTTTTCCGACTGCTATGCTGCGAAAACTGTCCAGGAATTTTTCTGGTTTGCACAGCTTTTGTGCAATCTGGTTTTGGCTAAAGTTTTCAGTCTTCAAACTGAGTGAATTGGTTATTTTTCTGGCAGTATTTGAGGGGAAAAGATGGCTGAAGATTTCAACAATTGGACTGTTCAAGAAGTTGGAAAAATTTCTAGATTACTACATGAAGAAGATGAATACCTATAGGTGGGACTTTGAAGGTTCAACCATGGAGATTAATTTCCTTGGGAACCTTTCTTAACTCTTCCCCATTTTCGGATAAAATTCCATTCTCGAAGAGGCATTTTTGAAGCTTCACAATCACAGAACCTTGCTGGAATTTTTTGGAAATAAAAATGGCTTAGATAATTGAGCAACTTAATTGATTAAGAATTAAGGTAAGCTAGAGAACAAAAAGGGATATGAATCCCTTAGAAATTTTTGTAGGGCACAAGAGTGGAATTAGGACATTCCTTTCATGTCTCCCCTAGGACAACACTCCTACTCCTCCCTAAGGCATGCAATGGCCGAAAATAGCCTACCTATCAAAAATAAAATTTAATCATGCTAAAACTCAAATGATGGAATTTGAACTCAAGACCTCAAGAATTTATTCCAAAGCTTTAACCACCAAACCACAACAACTCTTATTCTTATTTTCTCTCCCAAATATTCTTTCTATTTAACCCTCAAGCTATATCCCTATTTCCACCTCAAGCAAAATTACCATTTTGCCCTTCCTACTTAATAAGCACAATTAAGCCTTCTAGTCTACAAATCACAAATTTAAAGCTCATAAAATTATACAAAAATATATTCATGCATGCAAGAAAATATGATATGCACCCTGGCCCCCTTTACTCTAAGGTTGGTTTTAATTGGGGTTTCACATAGCCTACAATGAAAAATTGATATATATACCACGATGACTAGTCCTTATAGTATTTATACACCAATAGGACTTATATATCTTGATAATAAAGTAGAATGCTTTGCTGTATATGTTGATAGTGGGTTCAAGATCTTATTTGTGTTTACCTGAGTGTTTTCCCATTCAATATCATCAAACCCTAAAAATAATAAAAGGAAAAGATATTTCTAACCATACAATTGAAATCGATAAAGGAATAGAACGTCCAATTATTTTGCTTGGATCTTTTTTAATTAAGTGTCCACCTTTTTACTTCTATAATATAGGTATTGATATTTTACTTGGGAATAATTTCCTACAATTATTACACAAAGTTATCTTTGACACTACTTTACATCAGATTATTTTTAGGACTCCTTGTCATCATTTGATAGTGGTAAAATGCATTAAAGATGCTTATGCTAAGACTTATCGAATTCCTTTTCACCCTCGCACAATCCAGTGTAGTGGATTTAGTTATATAGCTAATCGGATTTTTTTTCCAAAAAGAACACCACTCTTGTAGTATAAAATACTATTAGATAAACTAGAAGCCTCCATAGGATATATTATAGATAAGTTAAAAAGCTGCTATACAGAAAACCTATTGCAATTCTAGAAAAAAAAAAAAAACTAGTTAATGGCTTTGTTAGAAATGAAGGATAAAAATAAAATAATTCACATTCCTCTGAGGAGATATAATCCCATTGATCAAAAGGATATGCAAAAACAAGTACATAGATTTGAAATTGATTCATGCTAGTACATCTGCACATAGCTCTCTTGCCTTTATTGTTAGGAATCATGCGTAGATAATCAGAAATAAGGCAAGAATGGTGATCAAATATAAAAAGTTGAATGATAATACAGTTTTTGGTGGCTACTTCCTACCCTATAAAGAAAGCTTGATTAATAGGTCCAGCAACAAGAAGATCTTCTCAAACTTCGATTGTAAGAGTAGAGTTAATAGATAAAAATGCATCCAGATAGTATTCATTACACCGCATTCTCAACTCCACAAGGTCAGTGTGAATGGTTGGTTATGCCTTTTGGTTTAAAGAATGCCCCACAAATATTTTAATGAAAAATGGATAATATCTTTAAAGATTATAATTTTATTTTTTTTATATTGATGATATTCTCATCCTATCAGATACAGCTACTGAGCAACTAAAATATTTAGATATATTTGTAAATATATGTGTAGAACATGGATTAGGTTTATCTGAGAAAAAAGTGAAGATTACGCAAAAGGAAATAGAATTATTTGGCATGCTAATAGATGGTACTAGAATCTAGTTACAAAGCCACATCTTAGAAAAGGTTTCAGGATTCCTTGATAAATTAGTCGATAAAAAATAAGTAGAAAGTTTTCTTGGGATTCTTAACTATGCCTCAGACTTTATTGATAATTTAGTAGCATTAAGAAAACCATTTCAAGGATTATTAAAGCAATATAAAATATTTACATTTTCTCTATATTTGGAAGATCAGGTCAAACACATTAAAATGAAATATCAAGATCTCCTTAAATTAAAGTTATCAAAAGATACAGATGATTTGATTTTCAAGACAGATGTCTCGGAATTCTAGTGGAGTACTTAAAAGAATAGATTATAATTCTCAGCATGAAAGGATAGGAGAACCTTTATATAGATATTGTTCCGGCACTTTTAACGATACCTAACAAAGATATCATATCAAAGAAAAAGAACTTTTGGCGGTAATAAAAATTTGTCAAAATTTTTATTATTTTTTATTACCAAATAGATTTCTTTTACGAACCGATAATACTTAGGTTGAAGCATTTATTTATAATAACTTAGCCACAAAACCATAGTATGAACGATATATTGGATGGCAAATATTATTAGCTGAATACTGATTTGATATTGAACTTATCAAAACTAATAAAAATGTCTTAACAGATTTCTTAACTTGAGATGGTAGAATATGCAAATATGTTAATTGAAGCCATTGAAGCTATGCAAAAACAGGTACATTCGATACAAAAGAATGTTTTAGAAATCTTTGATATTGCTAACTTTTCAAACAATTCAAAAGAAACAACAAATTTACTTATTTCAGAGAGAACGTTGATTCAAGCAAAATTGAAGAACTATTTTAATGCAAAAAATAGGGTAAAGAAAATATTACAACAAATTGAATTTAAAAAAATTAGATAATTCGTCGTCTGGCGATATGAAATAACATTCTAAGCAAGATGAACCTAAAACTGTTTATACCCCTGTTTCACTAAGACCCTAAATAGTTTTTATGCTCTCTAGTAAAAAAATGACTATGAATATGGTTCCATCAGAGGAACAACAATATTCAATTATGAGAGAACTATACTTTCTCTAAAATACAGATACAAAATATGTTGATTTTCTTGTATTTATCCCAGAATTAATTGCTTACATGATTCTTCTGCAAAGGAGATTCGCTACTAGTATGATTTTGGAGCAATAAAACCTATATATCTGCAATTGCCTCACTTCCAAGAAATCAGTTTACTACTGCAGTGGATATAAGAAGTGGTTAAAAACTATTATATTCATAACCCAACATTACTCCCAGAGATACACTGGTTTGAAAGTTTTTATCTCCTAGACCTGACTTGTACTAGCAAGAAAGATATTCTGCCTATCATATGATACAAATAGGAAAAGCAAAAGTTTTTTCTATCTTTTCTTCGTCGGACATTTAAAAGGAATTTGTTAAGTTCAGAAAATCTAATATATACTACATACATGCTCTTGACATGACAGTAGTAATAGCAGGCATGGAAGCATGCTTCAAACGAGGATTTCACACTTATGGTGGAAAGACAATGTACTCATCTGTTCTCATTGTACCCACAAAGCATCCTCCACCTATTGCAAAAAAAAATATCTCAATAACAAGATACAAATGATCGATAATGGAAGTCTTCATTCAAGCCCATAAGCCCAAGAACACTTTTATCATTTCCGACAACATAAGAAAGGCACTTGTCCAACTTGTTTTCCACTCAAAGCATCTGTACTCAAAGATGCATCTGATACTGATAGTGACTAAAAGTCGACTAAAGAATGCGTAGATAAGGTAATAAAAAGTAGATGGTGACTTAAGCAAAGGCTCTCGTGCATCTTTAATAATGTATCACAATAATGTTGTATATAATTTGAAAGTCGTTTGAAATCTGGATTTGAAATCTGTTCTTAGTTATTATAAATAGCCCAGCTTGTATCAAAGGGGGAGACACGAAAAATCCTCCTTTTCTCTATGTATTCTAGTATTAGCTCTGTTTAAAATAAACTTCTGAGTTTGCTTACTACAAACATCTGAGTTATTCTCATTACAATTTTTTCCATCTTATAAAGGATAATCAGCCACTATTTCTTTATCTTTGATCCTTATGCTTTGAGGTAGGGAACAAAACAAAGTTGTGCTACGTGTTTGAGAAGGAGTTCTAAGGGACATTACCTTGAAAAAGGTTAGGGTTGAAACGAGTTAGGATTGTGACCTAGAAGCAATCATTTATACAATGTATTTTGCATATGATATGGGCTAAAATTATCATTATTTTACAAGTTATTTGAAGTTATTTTGAGATATTTTTGTTGTAACAACTAGGCATATTCCTTTTTATTTGACATTTTACTTGTAAAATGTGTGTTTGATGAATTTGTGTAGATTTCGAGCAAAAAAAGTGAAAGATTCCATATTGGACCTAACATTAGGTCCAAATAATGCACCAGGTGCCAGGTCTGCTCAGGAAAAGAGAAAATTGTGTCAAAAACAGATTGGACCCAGCGCCAGGTGGCCCGACTGTACCCGGCGCTGAGGGGACGAAAAACAGGGGAGCCATGCATCCACGGGAAAAAATCAAAGAAAAAAAAACCGCAAGCCACACGGAAGCGTGAAGATCATACCTTTACGCTCCTTAAGCCTTCTAGGTTGAGTAGGAGTGGATTGAAGGACTGGAATCGCTTCCCTTTGCCCACTCGAAGAAGCTTCCGGTTGAACACCCGCTAGCCTCCTACTTCGCCTTGTTTGCATGAACGCCAAGCCTTTCAGCTCTCGGAATATTCCTCTGCCCAACCTCTAGTCGGTGAACACAATGGTGAAAAGGGACAGTCTCAAATCTCCTTGGTTCTCTTGCTATTGATTAGCAAAGAAACAAGAACTCAAGAGAATAGAAGGAGATGTCTGGAGAGAGAGGAAGCTGCATGAGTTTCTTAGCCTTAGGAGATCAGGGTTTTCTTTTTCCCAGAGACTTGTTTATTGGTTAGCCAAAACTAGGTCTCTCATAATCTGATAAACATATCCCCGAGATATCATATATTCAAACACCCGGATGTTATCCTGAGAATCAGTTTGGCCTAACCCTAAACTCTTCTTAACCGTATCTTGGAAAAACCCTAAGGTCCAAGCTATTGGGCTAAAATAATATTTATTATTTCTCCTGGAACCAAAAAGCCCAAAATAATAAACATTAATTACTTATTTTCTAGGCTTATATAAATAACCCAATAAATAATTAATGAGCCCAAATGAACCATAATAATTAATCTTTAATTATTTATTTCTTGGGCTTACATAAATAACCTAATAAATAATTAAACATTAATTATTTCCTCTAGTTTAAGCCCAGGTTAATTTCTTAATTATTTATACTGGACCTAGGCCCTGAATAATTAATTAATCAAATAAATTAGATAATTAATTTCTCTCAACTCCTATTTTATTTATTTATTTATTTTATTCCAATCTAATAATAAATTAGACTTCTTGAATAAAATCAAATAAAATAAAACAGAATCCTCTTGAACTAAGACCAATTCCTCAACTCAAAATTAGTTAGGACTTACGAGCTATTCCGAGGACCAAAAAGACACATCGCCTTGGCTGCTAAAATGACCAAAATACCCCTGCTATATAAATAGCCGTATTTTGCATTTTAAATATTTCCTAATATCACCATAAGGAAATATTGACCCTAAGGACAATGCTGCATTAGCAAAGTCTCCGACCTACTGGTGAAATGACTAAAATACCCCTCTACATATCGCCGTACATTTAGAGAGGAAGAAGTGTACTAGCACCCCTCTAAATGACATCTACCATCCTTAGGCTTCTAGTCCAATGATCCATGACTTCCTAGAGTGTTTCCGCTTTCCAAGGGAGCTACCTTAAAGCAAACATCCAAGTCATGTTTCCCAAGGCCCTGGACATTTTAGACCATTCGGACAACCACAAGGGGCGATATAGTGCAGAAACTATCTTGTACAAGTCTGTCTTAACTAACTAGTCACACATACCCAACATGCAAGTATATTGGCCCTACGACAGAACCTCAACTATAGCAAATCAAAGTATATGCTTTCAGCTTCGCCAGACCACCAACTCATACTCAAGTCATAGAGTACTAGTCCACGCTTCTATCATATAATACTTTTAGAAACCACTACTATAGGTCCTGCCCTATATATTCGAAATACGCTTATGTTATGAAGTGAGTGGACTACTCACTGGCTAAAGGTAAGCTATTTCCCATTTGGAATTCATAACATAATAACCTAAGCATGATGAGGATCCCAGTCTCATCAATAGGTTAATAACAAATATTTATGTGTTAAATAACCTGTGATCCATACCTTAGAGTGAAAGACCACCATTCACATGGATCACTTATTTAAACACAATGGGTCTGTTCCAAACGAAAATTGTGCACAAACAAAAAGTAAATTCACAAACAATTTCTGAAAATAAATTCTTTTATTAAAATATTCGATTTTACATCAGAAACTTAGTCTAAGAGGGCATACAATCTAACAGGCGCTAGGTACACTCTGCATAGAGGCAGTTGTGTGTGAATTTGGTATTTTTTTTAAAAAAAAAAGGATTTTGGTATTTTCTGAATTCTACTTGGACTAGACTTCTCAAGCAATGAATTTTAGTATAAAGAAGGCTTATAAATACAAGAAAAACACAAGAGAATTGTGTGATTTGAAGGATCCCAACTAACTACTCAATCATCACTCAAAAGAGCATTGTTCAAAGGAGGTTTTCAAGAGAAGAAAAAGGGCTTGTGTATGAGTTTTATCTTTTATCCTTCGTTTTACTTTTCTAGAACAACGATGTACTTAATGTTTTAATTATAATTGGACATTATTATGGAGATTATAATTTTGAGTTAATTGTAATTTTGTTCCATCTATTGTTATCTTTGGTGTTCGATTACTTGTTATTATTG
The DNA here is from genome assembly GCA_026120185.1 of Voacanga thouarsii. Taxonomy (NCBI): domain Eukaryota; kingdom Viridiplantae; phylum Streptophyta; class Magnoliopsida; order Gentianales; family Apocynaceae; genus Voacanga; species Voacanga thouarsii. Next base: position 1,058,107 of record JANUWF010001151.1, read on the forward strand.
GTTTTTTATGCAAGTTCTTTTAATTGACTTGACAAAATGATGTTAGGAGTTTTATTGCATTAACTTCATATTTGTCTAATCTTAATAGATTTGAACGAAGAAGTTAAGATTAAAGAAAAGTGAACAAAGATTAGTTGATTTCACCTCGAGTAAAGGGTCATTAGCTAATTTCACGTTTATTAGGTGATAGGGGCTAAATTAGTCATGTTTTTCCTAGTTATTTAAGGTTCATTTGTAATACACTTTGTTCAATAACTAGTCATATTCCTTTATATATGAGATTTTACCCTTGGAAAGGTATTTTATTCTTTATTTTAGATTTTGAGGGTAAAACGAAACAAAAATGTTGCAAAATAAAGGAGAGGCGGTGTCGGCTATGGCCCTAGAACCGACACCGACCATGCATTGTTGAAACGAAGTTCAAGGCAACGGAAAAATTGTGAAACAAAGTAGAACAGAATCAAGGCAGCACTGGTTATGAGGCTGGAACCGGCGCCCGCTGCATTCTGGAACACATTGTGCAAAATTTGAAGAAAAATCGGCGAACGAGTGGAGAAGCAGAACACAACCGGCGCCGGCTCCGAGTGCCAAGGCGGCATCAGCTGTGCCCTGAAGATAAGGCGGTGCTTGATTTTTTCTATGCGATTTTTGGTAATCTGTGGAGTTTTAGTATCTTCCAACTTCTACTCGGCCAAGAACATTGTACCTACGAGTTTTGGAACTTCCTAAGCCTGTAAATAAATGAAAAACACAAGGAAAAGGGGGAGAATTCATTGATTATCATAGAAAATTACTCAATCAAATGAGGAATTCTTTAAGTTCAAGGAGGGTTGTGCAAGAAGGTCTTCAAAGGAAGAAGAAGGATGCTTATCTATGAGTACTTTCTTTTACTTTGTTTTGTTTTTCTTGACAATGATATGTTAATTGTTTTATGGTAATTCAACGTTGTTTAGATATTCATGATTTCTAGAGTTGTTTGATCTTTTGATTAATTGGTTATTATTCTTGATATTCAATTACTTGTGTTTATTACGAGATTAGTTGGTTGGTTCTATCCGTCGACTTGCTGGATCAAAAGGGGTTGATGGTAGTTTCAATTTATTAATTTCATATTCCGTTGGCTATTGACTTGATGGACCAAAGGGGGTTGATTGCTTAGAACTGGTAATTGAAGGTTAATTGATGTCTTCCGAGACCAAGGGTTCATTGATTGATTTCATGCTTTGAATTTTCTGAGACCAATGGAATTTAATTAAGGATTGTGTTTAATGCATCTTTTGGATGAATTAGTTGAGATAGACTAAGTTATGCTAATTTATGTAGAAGGTAGTAATTAGTTGAGACAGACCAAGTGATTCTAATTTACCTTTATCCTTTATGGTGCCAAGAGAATGATTAGTGATGATAATGGTTGAGTTCTTTAAGATTATGGTTGTCTAAACAATGGTTTGAGTCACATACTTTTCCATCATTGACATGTGTATATTTTTATTTTTCTTTTCTTTTCTTTTGTTTTATTTGTTTTTCACTTTATCGAGTTGGTTAAATAATGAAAGAAAGGTAATTAATGTCTACTTGTTCCTTAAGGATCAACACTCGTTTGAACCCTATGCTTGGTTAATGATGAGTACACTTGCTCATATGTGTGATTTGGGTTGAACGTTTTAATTTAAATTTGATTGGGAATGTACTTATTTTGTGTATGATTTTTATACCTAAGTCCGAACACATCAAGTTTTGGCGCCGTTGCTAGGGAACAATAGCATGAAAGCTTGGATTTTGTTGATTTAACCATGTAAATATGTATAATTATTTTTTTCCACAAAAATATGCTATCTTTTGTATTTCATGTATTCTTATACACCATTGTAACCTAACCTAACCTGCTAACTTTGACTATATTCTTTTTACTAACTTTGTAACCGTGTAGTTTTGTTTTTAATCATTAATTATGTATCTAACTGGCTTCTTGTTCTCTTAGGTGTTGCCCTTGGTACATGACCCGAAAATTCAAAGGCGAGATAGTCGATTTTAACCCTGAAAACGAGAGAACGTTATCAAAAATTTGCCGAACAATTCAAATGAACCTGATCGTCGAGATGGATGTTGCTCAACAGAACAATGCTGGGAATAACAGGAGGGTTATGGATAACTTTGTGAAACCCACAATCTCGGGCATCGGTTCGAGTATCACTAGACCTAGGATAGATGCAAACAATTTTGAAATAAAGCCTAACATTATCCAAATGGTGCAAAATATGGTTCAATTTGACGGGCTACCTGAAGAGGATCACAATGCTCACTTAGCTAGTTTTCTTGAGATTTGTGATACTTTTAAGATGAATAGTATTTCTGAAGATGCCATTAAGTTAAGAATTTTTCCTTTTTCCTTGAGAGATAGAGCTAAATCTTGGTTAAAGTCCTTACCTACAGGTTCCATCACAACTTGAAATGCCCTAGCTGAAAAATTTTTGGCCAAATATTTTCCCCCAGCTAGGACAGCCAAACTTAGGAATGAAATCTTTGCCTTCCAACAATTAGATTCTGAGCCTTTATATGAAAGTTGGGAGAGATTTAAGGAGATGTTAAGAAAATGACTATATCACGGATTTGAGTTGGGAATGCAAATGCTTATCTTCTCGAATGGCCTCACGTTCGCAACACGGCAAGTGGTGGACTCTTTTGCAAGGGATTCCATCAATTATAAGACCCTAGAACAGATATTTGAGCTTATTGAAAATTTGGCTTCTAATAACTATTCTTGGGGAAGTGCAAGGTCAAAAGCTCGTGTGCAAGGAGTGCACAAAGTGGATGCTGTGACAGCATTAGAGGCTAAGGTGGACGCCTTAACTCAAGAGATGGAATAGATAGTGGTGCCTCAATGCCAGGTTTTAAATGTTAATTGTGATTTTTGTGGAAAAGGACACTCCAATCATGAATGCCAAAATATGAGGTCACTCCAAGAAACGTTGGAACAAGCAGCCTTTGCAGGTAATGTCCGGCCCGGTAACAACCCTTATAGCTCCACCTATAATCCTGGTTGGTGAAATCACCCTAATTTCTCTTGGAATAATGGGAATCAACCTAGGCAGGGTTCTTTCAATTTTGACAGAAATTAAAGGAACCAAAACCCCATGACCAATATTGTAGCACCTCCAAAACCACCATTGGAAGAGTTGATTGGCCAATTGGTAAGTACCATGGAAACTAAATTCCAAGGAGTCAATGCTACGACAAGGAACTTAAAGGCTTCCATGCACAATTTGGAGAACCAAATTGGTCAATTAGCCAAACTCTTGGGAGATCGTCAAGCGGGGACATTACCAAGGAATACTGAGGAAAATCCACGGGATCACAGCCGTGGAAAACATTGAAGCAGTCTTACTTTCCTTTACTTTCAGTTTTTGTGATTGAGACAATTTTGTTATTTTTGTCATTTTGATGAATTAAATAGAGTGCATTATTCAGCATTATTGTATGTTTCGCATTTTTACTTTAAAAAAAAAGGAGAACCGGACAGAACCGAGCCGGCGTTGGCTCTAAGAGCTCGGACTGGCGCCAGTTTTTGTCAAGTGAAGCATAATTTAATGACCATTTTGGCCACTTTTCCTTCAAAATCTCCATTCTCCCTCTCAAATTCTCTCAAGCCCGCGCCGGCTTCACATCCCTCACTTCCTAAAAATTTAATTTTGCAACTCCTAAACACTTCTATAACATCTATTAACTTTTCTTTTAATGATCCTACGGATCAAAACTCTCAAAATCTTCGATTTTTCATAACACCATCACATTCAATCCACAAGCAAGGAGCTTAGATTTCTACAAAATTCTTGCATCCTTTGCTTGGCCATGCATATAAGAGCATAAATGTATGATTTTTATTTTGTTCCTACGGTTAAAATGATGGAGATGATTTTTTCTAATTTTAGGGACATTTTTGGCCAAAAATCAGGATTATGTATGCTTTGATTGAATTGTGCATTACTTCTTGAGCTTCATGAGTTGGACTAGATTAGAAGTAAATGGTTCTTTGATACTTAACTCATGTACATGATCATTCGAGACTTCATATAGCTAAGGCTATAATTGTGTCTATTAGTGATACTTGAATATATGGAAAATGCATTATTGATCACATAATACCATGATATTGGCTTCATTCACATGATCATGTTTACTAGCATGCTTTGAGGATATCAACACATTTATGCTTTACAGTGAACTTTACATGTATTGTGCAGGTTGTGTTGTATTGATTGAAGGTGATTGATTGAATTGGTTGTTGGAGTGGATATATATTGGAGGAGTTTGGGTTTTGTAGATTGTGAGATTGGTTGAGGGTTGTGTGAGATTTGAGGAATATCTAGGTAGGGGTAGCAATCCTATTTTCAGTCTTTGAGCTTACTTGTTCTCTCTTCCGATTTCCCTATTCCTTACTTGATATCATGTCTAGAGCGAGGGGTCAGTCTTCTAAAAGGGCGAGAACTTCCTCTTCCTCAGCCTCTTCATCTGTTGATCTTTTGTCCCTAAGACCTACTGAGTTTATAGATGCATCTTGTGAGGAATGGTACAGTAAGAGAGCCTTTAACAAGATTATTGTCGAACGTACTTTCTCACCTACCTTAGACCGTGCACTCAAATTGGGAATGATGTTTAGACGGCTAGGATAGGGGTCGATAGTACAATTGAAAGGGAAGTATTGTCCCATGCTTATTAAGGAATTCTATGCTAATATGACGGATATGGGCAGTAAACATCTTCCACATATTGAAACAAGAATGAAAGGAGTTCCTATTGTCATCACTCAAAACCAATTAGCTAACCTCCTCCAGGTTTTTGATGATGATACTTCGTAAGAGATTGATGTGAATAATCAAAAGATTTTTTTGACTTGAATTGGGATGTTAGAGGGACTAGAGCTACCCTAGGCTTACATAAGCATAATGCCTTCCAAGCTAATAGCTTCTATTCTAATAATGATTTGGTAGCCAACTTTCGAGCTCTAGTCTGCATGTTTGGGTTCAATATTGTACCCCGTGCTAGTGGTTTCAATGAGGCTAGACTGATTGACACTTATATTTTGCATCAGATGATTAACACATTACTTATCCCTCTTACACCCTTGATCATCCAATCTATTAGGGAGGTTGTTCATCACCGGCTCTCCACAAAAGCCTTTGTTTTTCCCTTAGTTATAATGAAAATTCTAAAAGATTTTGGTGTGAGTCTTGAGGGAGAACTCATGGAGGTTACCACTGAGTACGATATGGTCACTGAGCAAACTCTTATGAGTTGCGGGTACAAATACAACCAAGAGTTGAAAAAGTGGCTAACTCCCTTCGAGGCCAGACATTCCGGGCAGGTAAGGCCACCCACAGTGGAGGAAGAACACCCACCATCAGCAGCATGTGCATGGGCTAGCATTTCTCAGTCCCACTCCTGGACTAACTTTGAGACTACCATGCTGGGGCGACTCGATCAGCAAATGGCAGTACTCCTACGCTTGCAAGGTACTATAGAGGACATGGCAAGACGGCAAGTTACTATGGAACAGCAGTTAGCCGAGTTGAGGCAGCATTCTTCTGGGCCACATGGTGGTGCGGGTACCTCTACACCAGCTGAGGATGATGAAGATGATGATGATGATTTTTCTCGAGCACTCTTATTTTTCCTTCCTCTTTTAATGTTTTTTTTAGTTTGTTTTAGTTTTTTTTTTGTGTACTCTTTCTTTCTTTTGTTTTGATTTATTTTCCTTTTCTAGTTTTTACGCTTTGGTGTGTTTTCTTTTGTATTTTTCTTTTTAGGTACTTTGCAATGCCTCATTCTTCAAAGCATTCAGCTATTGTACGACACAATGCCAAAAGAATGGAAGTTTGTTTCTCTTATCTCTTCTCTTTTATATTTTTGGTCCCATGGTATTGTTGTTATTGTAATATTTATTTGACCATTGAGGACAATGTGCAGTTTAAGTGTGGGGGAGTGATTTGATTAATAAGTCTTCTATACATATACTTTACCCTTTTTGGGAGAAATTTTTGAGCGAAAAATTTTCAAATTTTTATGATTTTCTGGAGATTTCAAGCTCTATTTTTAATGCATGTCTTTATGATAGATTATAGAGCATATGTTCTAGATCATTTATGGCATATGCATGACTTTTTGCAGTCACTTGGACAAAGTAGTTCTTGATCAAATACTGTACATTGTTCTTAAACCTTATTTTTCTACTAAAGTTCATGGAGCATTCTCGAACTTACTTGAATTCTTTTTAAGACAAAATAAGAAAGACAATTATGATTTAACTTAGGGATGACGGTAATAGGCCTTCTTTGGATAGTTTGAACTTTTCAAGCCTACCTATTTTCATATTATCCCTAGTGCCTATTTTGAGCCTAAATTATTGATTTGTTTCAATAAAACCCGTCACAATACTTTGTCCATTGCTTGTTGCTGAGAGTTTGAATGATTTTCCAAATCTTTATGCTCTTGATGGATAAAAGTATACGTATGAAAATGTTGAGGAAGAATGTTGGGATAAAGATCATGACTTGTTACTTTTAGTCATAGATCAATAACAAGTTGAGCTGGAAAGGAAAAGGGAAGAAAACAACCAGCTACGAGAAAAGAGAGATTGAAAACAAGAAAAGAAAAGAAGAGTAGCGGTAAGAGTGGGAAAAAGAAAAAGAAAGAAAGGGAAGAAAAAAGACTTATTGAATGAAATGAAGAAAGAAAAGATCACAAAATGAATGGTAATTGAGCTGAGAAAAAAAAAGATAAAGTTCATATAAAGTACTTGACACTATTGCTGGAAAATTTGAGTGATTTTGTGAAAGAAATAAAAAAAAAAAGTTGATGAAAATAAGAGTTGAAAGAAAAGAGAAAAATGCAGGATTTGCACAAGTGGAGTTGTAATTGCTGAATAAGGTTATGGTTTGATTGATTTTTGGAATAGGAGAGCAAGAAGAGTTGGAAATTATTGAGTCATTTTGTTTATCCTTTTCGTGATAACTCTCAGTTTTTCTTTGATGTTTGATTCTCCTATGTCCTTCGTTTAATAAGCTATATTACAAGCCTTTAGCCTTACATTACAAGCTTAAAAGTCCTACTTGATCTAAGTAGAATCATGATATGTCTTGAATTAGTGGAAAGAGTATCTAAAAAGTAAGCATATGGAATGCATATTCTTTTTAAACTAAATTCTTTCCAATGGTTTGAGAATAGTGTGAAGTATTGTGATGGTTCTATTTAGTCATTTATCACTAACACAAGTCTTGCATTGGTTGTGAAAGATGTAGTAGCATGTGTTTTATATCTTGAATAAAGAAAGTACTAAAGATATTATTTTGAAATTGATTGAGTGATTTGTTAAACCTTGTGTTTTCCTACTTGTTCTTGATACTTTGCTTGAGAACAAGCAAAGAGCTAAGTGTGGGGGAATATGATAGGGGCTAAATTAGTCATGTTTTTTCTAGTTATTTGAGGTTCATTTATAATACATTTTGTTCAATAACTAGTCATATTCCTTCATATTTGAGATTTTACCCTTGGAAAGGTATTTTGTTCTTTATTTTAGATTTTTAGGGTAAAACGAAACAAAAACGTCGCAAAACAGAGGAGAGACGGCACTGGCTAGGGCCTTAGAACCGGCGTTGGCCATGCATTGTTGAAATGAACTTTAAGGTGATGGAAAAATTGTGAAATAGAGCAGAACGGAACCAAGGCAGCATAGGTTGTTAAGCTGGAACTGGTGCCGGCTGCATTCTGGAATACATTGTGCAAAATTCGAAGAACAATTGGTGAACGAGTGGAGAAGCAGAACATAACCAGTGCCAGCTCTAAGAGCTAAGGCGGCGCTGGCTGTGCCCTAAAGATAAGGCGGTGCTTATTTTTTCTATGCAATTTTTGGTAATCTGTGGAGTTTTAGTATCTTCCAACTTCTACTCGGCAAAGAACATTGTACCTATGAGTTTAGGCACTTCCTAAGCCTATAAACACAAGGGAAATGGGGGGGGGAATTCATTGATTATCATAGAAGATTACTCAATCAAAGGAAGAATTCTTTAAGTTCAAGGAGGGTTGTGCAAGAAAGTCTTCAAAGGAAGAAGAATGAGGCTTGACAATGATATGTTAATTATTTTATTGTAATTCAACATTGTTTAGATATTCATAATTTCTAGAGTTGTTTGATCTTTTGATTAATTGGTTATTATTCTTGGTATTTAATTACTTATGCTTATTACTAGATTAGTTGGTTGGTTCAATCCATTGACTTGCTGGACCAAAGGGGGTTGATGGTAGTTTCAATTTATTAATTTCATATTCCATTGGCTATTGACTTACTGGACCAAATGGGGTTGATTGCTTAGAACTGGTAATTGAAGGTTAATTGATGTCTTCCGAGACCAAGGGTTCATTGATTAATTTCATGCTTTGAATTTTCCGAGACCAAGGGAATTTAATTAAGGATTGTGTTTAATGTATCTTTTGGAAGAATTAGTTGAGACAGACCAAGTGATGCTAATTTACTTTTATCCTTCATGGTGCTAAGAGAATGATTAGTTATGATAATGGTTGAGTTCTTTAAGATTATGGTTGTCTAAATAATGGTTTGAGTTACATACTTCTCCATCCTTGACATGTTATATTTTTATTTTTGTTTTGTTTTGTTTTGTTTTATTTGTTTTTCACTTTATCGAGTCGGTTAAACAATAAAAGAAATGTAATTAATATTTACTTATTCCTCGAGGATCGACACTCGTTTGAACTCTATGCTCAGTTAATGATGAGTACGCTTGCTCATATGTGTGATTTAGGTTGAATGTTTTAATTTAAACTTGATTTAGAATGTGCTTAGTTTTTGTATGATTTTTATACCCAAGTCCGAACACATCATTAGGTATGAGTTTAATGCATCTTTTGGTTGCTTTGGTTTAACTAGGAAATTTGCTAAATTAATCAAAGGATTGTGATTCCATAGATTGGGAAAGAAGTGAAATCTACATAAGTAAGTTTATGACTTGAGAAACGATTGAATTTTACTTAAGTTCCTTCATGATGCCAAGAGGATAATTGATTATGATGAATGCTAATTGATTCAATATTATGTTTGCAAGATATTTATCTAGTTAAATAAAATTGCATCATTAAGTTATATCTATTTTTATCTTTATTTATTTTACTTTTTATTCTCTTCTTATTTTATTAGATGAACAGTAATTATTTGGGTAAAGTAAGGTGGGAGCCTAAGTTCTCGTGGATTTGATACTTACTATTCCCTATACTATACGATGGGTATACTTGCCTGTATGTGTGGTTTTAGTGATTAGTATTTTAATTAAAGCTTGATTGACTGTATAATTTGTTGGCAATATTTCTACACAAAAAAACACGCATCAAGTTTTTGGCGCTTGATAGTAGCAAAAATCTCCATTATTTTTCTAGTTATTTGAGGTTGTTTTAAGATACATTTGGTGTAATAACTAGGCATATTCCTTCCTATTTGACACTTTGCTTATGAAAAGTGTTTTTGGCAAATTTGTGCAGATTTGAGTTAAAATCGAGCAGAAAGTAAACAATTCTAAAATGTACATGGCACAAGGCCCAGCCAAGGGGCCAGGCACCGGGTCCGTTCTAGTCCAGTAGAAGAATTTGAGTAACTTTCAGTTCAAAAGCAAAATAGACTTGGTGCCAGGTCAGGCAAGTGTACCTAGTGCCGGGTACATTCTGTTTGCCGATGAGAACAGACCAAAAACAAAATAAAAACAGGGGAAGAAGAGAGTGAACTTCATGTCGGTGGGTCGAAGATACCCGGTGCCAGGTACACTCTGAAAGGCGAATATTCTGTACACGAATTTGGGAATTCTCTAATGATTTTGCTATTTTTCGAATCCTACTCGGCCAAGATTTCCTCAGCCACAAATTTAGCATCTAAGAGGCCTATAAAAGCACAAGAAAATATACGGATTAGGGAGAGAGAGGTGAATCCAAGAGCTACAATTCAAAACACTCAAGAAATGAGGAATTCACCCAATCAAGGAGGGCTGTTCAAGAGAGTTTTCAAGTAGGAAGAAAGAGGCCTGTCTATGGGTGCTTTCTTTTACCTTTATTTTCTTTTCCTTAAATGACCATGCATTCAATATTTTTATTGTAATTTGACATTATTTTTGTGATTCGTGATTTATTAATTAATTTAGTCTTTTGATTAATTCATTATTTATCTTGATATTTGATTATTTATTTTTATTACAGAGTTGGTTGATTGATTTTTCTTATTAACTTGCTTGAAAAATAAGTTGGTAATGACTTCAATTAATTAGTTTCATATTTGTTATCTCTTAACTTGCTTGAAAAATGGATTAATTGTCTAGCACATAGGTAATTGAAGGTTAGTTGATGATTGCTAGAATATTGATTCATTAACTAATTTCATATTTTAAATCACTTAGAATATATGGATTTATGTGAGGATTGATTTAATGCATCTTTTGCATTAAATGAGATAGAATATGTTCACTAATTTAACTAGAAGATAGCGATTCCGTGGATTGCAAATGAAGTGGGTCTATATTAAATCCTTCATAAGACCAATATAATAGTTGATTGTGATATTGGCTAAGTGATTCATTATCTATTTTCAAAAGCTTTTGTCTAAATTGCATATTTTCACATCTTTGAGTTGTGTGTGTGTGTGTGTGTGTATGTGTGTGTGTGTGTGTGTGTGTGTGTGTATATATATATATATATATATTCTTATTCTTATCTTACTACTTTATTTAGGTCGGTTAAACAATGAATGAAAAGTGATTAGTGTGCACTTGTTCCTTTGAGGATCGATACTCGTTAATTTCCTATACTATGCTTGCGATGAATATAGTTGCTCGTATGTGTATTTTGGGATTAATATTTTAATTAAAACTTGACTAAGTGATGGATTTAAAATTGATGATTTTTATACAGCAAAGATAATGCATTAAGTTTTTGGCGCTGTTGTCGGGGAACAATATTATGAAAAGTTGGATTTTATTGATTTCGCCATCTTTATATGTTTATATGTCTATATGTAAATATGTATATATGTTCTTTGTATGACTAGGTGCCATATTTTGTTTTTGTATGCTTGTATTGATAATGTTTCTATATGTTGTAATCTTCGCTAACCAAATGTGTAAACATGTACCTTAACTAACTAACTTGATTTCATATTGTAATGTGTATATATGATGCTAATAAGTTATTTTGTATAGGTAAGATTGGCAATTGGAGTATAGGACGGTATCCTAACATGTCTCACGAGATGACATCTCAACCATCTGACTCCATTGCCTTAGAAGGGGTGTTGGAAAAATTTTCCACCCAAGTAACTAAATGTTTGTATGAGGTAGAAGACAGATTGGCAAAATTTAAGGGCATGGTTAGAAATATGGAAAGGTAAATTTGGTTTTTTAAGGAATTTAGTAATAAAGTCGCCATTAGGGGATGGAAACATAACATGATTTAGCTGCCATTATATTACGAAGTGGTAATGAACTATCTGATCCCATCACAGAGTACCATCTAAAGAAGATGGGCCAAAACCAACCCCTCTTATTGAACCTTTTGAAAAATAAACTAAAAAATCATATTTTTAGCTACCGGTACCTTACCCCACTTGCACATACAAAGCAAGAAAAGATGCATAATTTTACAAGTTTTTGAAAATATTCAAACAACTGCATATAAACATTTCAGTTAGTGAGGCCTTGGTGCACGTGCCCAAATATGAAAAATTTCTAAAAAGCTTGCTTGTTAAAAAAAAAAAGATGTTGGAGGAATTAACCACTATGGTTTTAAATGAAGAATACTCAACTATCTTACAGGACCAACAGACTTTGCCACAAAAAGAAAGTGATCCAGGAAGTTTTTCTATTCATTGTCTTGTTGGTACTCTTGTGTTTTGCAATGCATTAGCCAACTTAAATGCTAGTATTAATCTTTTGCCATATAAAACTTTTAAAAAGCTAGACCTAGGTGAACCCTAGCCCATTAGGATGAGCATTCAACTTGCGGATATATTTATTAAATATCTTAGGGAAATAATTGAATATGTCTTGGTTAAAGTAGATAAATTCATATTCCTTGTGGATTTTATTATTCTTGATATGGATGAAGATTCTAAAGTCCCTTTAATCTTAGGTCGACCTTTCCTAGCTACGACCAAAGCATTAATTGATGTTCATAGGAGAAAGTTAACACTTAGGGTTGGGGGTGAAGGAGTCATTATCACAATTCATAAAAGCATGCAACATCCTATGTCTTATGATGATTCTTATTTAAGGCTTGATATTCTTGATGAATCTGTCCTTGACTTTGTGCAGGAATCATTTGTCCAAAGCTATAAGAAACAATCCATTACATATTTGGAGGATTTAATTGAGGGCCCTAAGTTGGAAAAATTAGAGGAAATAAAAAACAGCAGTTTGGGAAGGATGAAGTCATCCATTGAGGAACCACCAGAATTGAACTTGAAAGACCTCCCCAAGCACTTGGAATATGTGTTTTTGGCAAAAGTTAAAAACTACCCATAATTATTGCAAAGGACCTTACTTGTGAACAAAAGACCATTGGTAAGTCTATTGGAAAAATATAAGGGATTCATTGCATAGAAAACCACGGATATTAAGGGAATTAGCCCTTCTTTTTGTACTCACAAAATTTTGTTGGAAGAAGGAGCCAAACCCATAGTACAACCCCACCATAAGTTGAACCCAAACATGAGTGATGTGGTAAAAGGTAAGGTGATTAAACTCTTAAATTCAGGCATCATTTATCCTATTTCTAATAGTATTTGGGTTAGTCCAATAGAAATGGTACCAAAGAAGGGAGCAATGACTGTGAGCCCAAATGAAAAAAAATGAGTTGATCCTAATAAGATTGGTAACCAGTAGGAGGGTTTGCATTAATTATAGAAAATTGAATAAACCAACTAGGAAGGACCATTTTCCTCTCATTTTTATTGACCAAATGTTAGAAAGGTTAGCCAGACATGAGTTTTATTGATTTTTAGAGGGTTTTTCTAGATACATTCAAATTCCCATAGCACCAGAGGATCAAGAGAAGACTACCTTTACATGCCCATTTAGTACTTTTGCATAGAGACGTATACCTTTTGGTTTTTGCAATGGTCTCGGAACATTCCAACGGTGTATGATAGCTATTTTTGAAGGGCTTGTTGGAGACATCAATGAGGTATTTATGAATTATTTTCCTATTTTGGTAATTCTTTTGATTTGTGTTTGGACAATTTCGAAAAGGTACTTCAAAGGTGTGAAGCGACCAACCTCATGATTAATTGGAAAAAATGTCACTTCATGGTGCAAGAAGGTATAGTTTTAGGATACAAAATTTTAAGGAAAGCTATTGAGGTTGATAGGGCCAAGATTAAGGCAATTTAGAAACTCCTTCCTCCAACTTCCATGAAGACTATTCGAAGTTTTCTTGGTCATGTAGGTTTTTATAAGAGGTTTACCTTGGATTTCTCAAAGATTTCTAAACCCCTTACTTTTTTGCTTAAAAAATATGCTATTTTTAATTTTGATGAAAAATGACTCAATGATTTCAATGTGCTTAAAACGAAATTGATCAATTCTCCTATTTTAATTGCACTAGAATGGTCTATTCCTTTTGAATTAATGTGTGATACAAGTGATTATGCAGATGGTGCAGTGCTTGGACAAAAAAGGAATTAGCACTTTCAACCAATTTACTATACAAGAAAACTCTTACGACGATACAGGAGAACTACACCACAACAGAGAAAGAGTTACTTGCAATAGTGTTTGCTTTTGATAAATTTCATTCTTATCTTGTTATGTCCAAAGTCATTGTGTATATGAATCACTCCGCCCTTAAGTACCTACTAAACAAGTATGATTCTAAACCAAGATTGTTAACATGGGTTTTATTGTTGTAGGAATTTGACTTGGAGATTAGGGACAAATAGGGAGTGGAAAATTTAGCTGCGGATCTCTTATCAAGGTTGGAAAATCCCAACCTTAAGCCATTGTCCGAACGAGACATCAACGACACCTTCTCGGACGAACAACTTCTACTTATTGATGGTGAGTTTCTTAACTACCTTGGTATGTGGATTTTGCTAGAAGATTTCAATGCATAACAAAAGAAGAAATTCCTCTCCGAAATAAAGTATTACTTTTGGGAAGATCCGTACTTGTTCTGGTATTGTGCGGATCAAATCATTCGAATGTGTGTGGATTTAGTAGAAAGTACCAATAGATTGAAACATTGTCATGAAAGACCCGTGGGAGGCCACTACCAAACTACTAACACCACAAGAAAGGTACTTGAATCCAATTTTAATTGGACTACACTCTTCAAGGATTCTCACAGGTTTGTTGAAAGTTGTAATATGTGCCAACATACAGGTAACATCTCTAAATTCAATGAGATGCCATTACAAAATTTTCAAGCTTGTGAAATTTTTTACTATTGAGAAATTGATTTCATGGCCCCTTGTACTAGTTCTTTAGGTAACAAACATATCTTAGTTGCGGTGGAGTATGTATCAAAGTGGGTTGAGGCGCAAGCCTTGCCAACTAATGATACGCGAGTTGTCGTAAAATTTCTAAAATAACTTTTCACCTAGTTTGGAGTGCCTAAGGTACTCATTAGTGATAAGAGAATGCACTTTTGTAACACCCAATTAGATAAGGTTTTCAAACATCTTGGAGTTACTCATAAGTTTACTACCCCCTATCGTCCCCAAACAAGTGGCCAAATTGAGGTAGTTAATAAAGAATTAAAAAGAATCTTGGAAAAAGTAGTTAATCATATAAGGATTGGAGTTTGAAGCTAGATGATACTCTTTGGGCTTTTAGGACACCTTTTAAATCTCCTCTTGGTACTACCCCTTATCGATTAGTGTATGGAAAATCTTGTCATTTGCCGGTAGAGATTGAACATAAACCTTATTGGGCTATTAAACTTATTCACTTTGATCTTGATCTTACTGGACAATCTATGTTACTTCACTTGAATGCCTTGGACGAATTGCGCATGGTTGCATATGATAATTCTCTCATCTACAAGGAGAAGGCAAAATGGTGGCATGACAAACATATTGCTCAATCTCGGGGGTTTAAAGAAGGTGATTAAGTATTGTTGTTTAACTCTCGCTTGCGACTCTTTCTGGAAAAGTTGAAATAAAGATGGTCCAGGCCATATGTTGTAACTAAGGTTTATCCTTTTGGTACACATGAAGTCTCTCACTCGGATAATGGTACCTTCAAGGTTAATAGAAATCAGGTAAAGCATTATTTTCGGAAGACATTGGATACCTTGGATCATGTGGATGCTTTCCTCTATGAGGCATGATTCTTCTTTCAAATCGTACGGATGTTGTTCATACTTGTCATTTATTTTCTTGTTTGATTGCTTTTTGCTTTCTTTTTCTAGATTTATGTATCTCTTTCTTTTGTTTTTTCTTCATTAAGTACCTTTGTGATTTTTCTAGTAATGAACCTTCCTTGTGGTGGATTTCAACATGGTGGCACTATAATGTAATGTCCAGTTTAAGTGTGGGGGGAAGAATAAGGCTGAAGAAGTACTTTTCTATATTATTTTGTGAAAATGTTTCATCAAAAATTTCAGTAGTTTTCGTAGTTAAGCAAGATTGTAATTCTTTTTCTTACTTGGATATGAGTTTTGTCATTCATTAGGTGGATTTTGATGAAATTGGTTTTTTTGGATAGGGTAGTTTGCAAGACTTGAGAATTTTAGATTAATCTTGTTTATGCATTAGTGTTCGAATGTTATTTGACTTATCTAGTTAAAATATGGAGGATAAGATGAATATGGGTAAAGTTTATTGGCTAACTCTTATATTATGAGTTTAAATTTTGCTTGGCTTTGAGTTGTGATAAGGAATATGAGTTGAAAAAATTTTCTATGAGAGGAAAGAATATGGAGAATTGTGATTCTTATGAGTTGAAGAATTGGAAAAATGAGTTGATTGCTGCCTCATTGAAGATGAGAAAGTTTTTGTTTTTGCTTCATTATGGGGGACCAACACGAATAGTGAAGAGAAATCCACTTTCTTGAGGCTATTAATTCCCAAGAGCAAAATAGAGGCATATTGTTGAAAAAAAGGATGAGTATGACTAAAAATGGGCTAATACGGTGTGTGAAGAGAAATCTATGCATTTGAGCCTATCAACTCCCTAAGTCATTAAAAAAATTTTGAGAAAAAAAAAATTAGAGTGCTTTCCATACATCATGACTTAAGTTGTGCAATTTTTAGATTTATAATACTTAAGTTGGTAGATGGCTTGACTTATGTGATTCATATTATCCATATTTGTACTTGAAGAGTGAAATAATCTTCTTAGACTAAGGTATCCACTTGATTAATTTAACTTCAAGAGTTTTGTGTTGTCTTGTCAAATATTTCAAGGTTTGAATTATTTTCAAATGGTGTGAATGACAAGAGTTGTATCTAAAGTTTGAAGGAAATTATTATCAACTGTAACGTTGCAAAGAGTTTTTGAAATGAGTAAGAGCTTGTGTTTTCTTAATGATTTTTCTTGGTTAAAGTGTTTTGCTTGAGGACAAGCAAATGTCCAAGTTATTTAAGGTTGTTTTAAGATATATTTGTTGTAATAACTAGACATATTCCTTCCTATTTGATATTTTACTTATGAAAACTGTTTTTGGTAAATTTGTGTAGATTTGAGTTAAAATCGAGTAGAAGTGAACAATTCCAGAATGTACTTGGTGCCAGGCCCAACCAAAGGACCAGGCGCCGGGTCCATTCAGGTCCAATAGAAGAATTCGAGCAATTTTTAGTACAAAAGCAGAACAGACCTAGCACCAAGTGTACCTGGAACCGGGTACACTGTAACACCCCATCTTTTTCACTTCCGATTGGCTACTATTTGTAATAGGATGAGAATTTGTACCGGTGTCAAGAACAAAAGTTGATCGGTGTAATGAGAGGAATATTTTGGTGGAATAATATTTTGTCGGGACCCAGATGTAATTATTGAATTTGTTCTACCCATACCCTAAATTTTTAGAAAGCTATTATTATTAACAAAATAAGAATTTTAGGATATTATAAAAAGAGAAATTGATCAGTGCGATGAGACGCACGTTTTGGTGCGAATTATGCTTCCTGGGGTATCGGGGGCATTTTCATCATTTTGACCGTGCTCGTGACTTTGACCTCAAATTTGACCAAGTAGATATGGAATTGAAGAATTTAAGTGTCACCAATGGATTCAGTGGAATTTTTGGAGTTGAATAGTGAAATAAAATATTTTTCCGTTACGGACCCGATTTTGGCCATTTCTGAGAAAAATTAGAAATGAGAGTAAAACTTGGACATGTAGTGCTATGTGATTGGTAGATAGGGGCATGTGTCACATTTTGAGAGGTTGTATGAGATTTCATACAAGATAAAGCTTATCAAATAAGTTCTACAAAATAAAAATAAAAAAAAGGTGGACAAACGAAATTGCGACACAAGGTGGATAGCCAACAATTTGTGACCAAATGGCCACCAATTTGGACCAAGAATGGCAGTTAAAGAGCTGAAAAATAGCCAGATTTCGTGCATAAGGAGTAGGGAAAGAAGAGAGAAAGAAAAGGGAAGAAAATCTAGAGAAAATAGGGAGAAAAAAGAAAAAGAGAGAGAAAGAAAGATGTGTGTGTGTTCTTGGAGGAAAATCAAGCCAAGAGATCCCACATACAAGGTAAAGTCTATGCTTCGAGAATTAAAGTTGTAGATTTCATTATGGTGATCATTTTGATATGAATTTTAACATGAAAACATGATTTTCATGTCTTGATCTTGGATCAAAGCTAGGTTTTGTGAACTTTTGTGTATGAACTTTATACATGCTTGTATATTTGCCAGCTACCTAAGGGGCCTTTAAATGATGTTTTGTATGAGAAATAATTGAATAATTATGGTAGCTTGAAGGCTTATTTTTGGTTGAAGAGAGGATGATCAAAGTAGAGTAAAAATGGAATTTACTTGGTTGGAAAAATGGATCATACAAGCCTTTGATTAGAAAAGATGAATTTAAGGCAAAACTACTAAGGCTGTTTTCGCCCAATATTATGTTACTGCAACCAAAATCTAAAAGCAACCTACACTGAATTAAATTTAAGAGTCTTATGGTCATTTTGGTATATCATAGAGCCAAATCAAAGTTGTGGATTGAAATTTATGTGCAAAGCAAAATCATGTGTCAATCTGTGAAATTCCAGAAAAATGTGTCCGAAAATAGACGAATTTAAGGATGATTAATTGTGTGATTTGGATGAAATAATTGGGAAAATATGAAGTGAATCCCTTGTTTATGAAGGGAGAAAGACTGTGGAAAAAAGGAAAATGAAAGAATTAAACAAACGACGGAAAAATGATGTGAACGAAAGTTGAACGTTTTCCTTAACCATCGGCTAACCGTCAGTCTCGTCGGCTAGCCGTCGGCCCCTGTCGGCTAAACGATGGTTGGACGTCGGCTATACGTTGGCTACTTTTTGGCCAAACACGAATTGATCTGAAAATGATGTTTGGTGTAGGTTTAGCGACAAATGGCCAACGGAACATTGAAAATGGTAGAAATGAAGGTCAAACGGCCTTGAACGGAAAGAGTTGCTTAGGACACGAGGTGAGTCCCTTAGATTTCTAAAACTCTTTCTAAAGCTAGTGTGCTTTATTTTTTCATGAAGTGCTATGTTATATACCATTTTGGAAATCATTGAATATGTTTAAGGTTTATCTGAGTAAGAATTATTTTTATGCCATTTTGGACTCGATTGAACATCGTAATTGGCTTGGAATCCTTACTGGATGACTAATGTATGAATTTTGTGAATTTAGTCCTTTTTGGATTAAATATTTGGGATTTTCGAAAAATGGTAAATTTTAAACTCGGGTATTCATAAATTGACTAAAAGCCTTTATTGGAACATTTTATGGAAATATGTTTGGAAACTTTGAATTTAACCCTCTTTTGGGATTAGAATTTTGGATTTCTTGAAATGAGTTCCTTTTGGTATCGAGTATTTGGAAAATGATCCAAATGTCCTTATTGGAATGTTTTCTGAAAACCTTTGAAATTGAGTATTCGGTAAATGACCGAAATATCCTTATTAGAACTCTTGTGAATATTTTTCAAATCGGGTAAGGATAAAATGACCCGAATACCCTCGAAAAGCCTTTTAGAAATCGAGTGTGGGTAAAATGACTTGAATACCCTTGGAAATGACTTTTGTGATACTCTTGGAAACATGTTTTGATGTGTGACCAGAACTTTTTATCCTGTTTGAACATGATTTTGGAAAATGATCTCTCGTGATGAGATTGACTTTTGGAAAATGACATTTTGATCTCTGAAATTGTTTTATTGGCTTGATGTGCCATGGAATGAATTGATTAGCTCTGCGGTATGTGAATGATAATCTGACTTGCGAGTTAATGGGATCAAATTCTGGAAATGTTGTGTTGCCCTAAAAATGTTTTGATTTGAAAAATTCTTCGGGATCAAATACTCCTCTGGCCTAATCTGTCAGACGGGGTTGGTATTGTTAACATTGAGTGCTCAGTAAGGACTTTGATCTTTGTACTAGCCTACGTTAGAGTTAGACAACCCTAGTAACCTAGCCTAGTTCTAGGGATTGTCTTACTCTGAACGGGGTAACAGGACATTGAGATAAGTTATCCTGGCTAGCCGTTTAGCACCTGGCAATTGTAGCATATGCTGACACTTCTTATTTTGAGTCATTCGCTGGATGCCGGGTGGGGACACTCGGTGCTTTTGACTCCCTGCCACCTCAATGGTGATTGACGTCAGGATTGAAACCCCTGGCTTATGGTGGCAAATGTGTGTTGCAGTACACGGGGTATGCTGCGGTATACCTAGGCAGAAGTACGCTGCGGTGTACTTATTTCGGCAATGCACGGTTGAGTACTGGAGGCTGCGGTCTCAGTATAATGATACGTGGCACCGAAGGTAAGGACTACGAGACTTGCAAGTGGATTGGATATAGGCCGACCTTCTATTGGAGAAGTGCCTGTAATTTGAAAACCGGGGCAGTTATTTGAAATTGAAATACAATTTTCCTAAAATGATTGAGTTCTAAATAAACTCTTCATTAAAGAGTTTTGGAATCATTTCTGATGAACAAATGATATGCTATTTCTCAAAAAGCTTTGTGTGTTCTACCTCTTTGATAAAGCACTAGCACACACGAGACTCACTAGGTGATTTTTCACTCACACGTGTCCTTTATCTTATCTTTTTGTAGGATCTGGAGTTTAGCGGACCTACAGATAAGGGGTGATACTACAGTGATAGCAGAATACGTCCGGACGTTTCTCTTTTAGATAATGTACCTTATTACTAATGTTGAATGGGAATTTTCATGTATAAGATTCTTTATTATATATATGCACGTGACCATCAGTATGGGTTGTTGTATGGATTTGGACCTTATATACTCTGTTGGTTTTTCGTTATAAAGACCCCTTGTCTGGGTAATTGGATGGGGCAACACCCGGTGTTGATATACTTCTACTGTTACCTTTATTAAGGGTGTTACAATTGGTTTCAGAGCCTAGTTTTATAGAACTGTGGTATCATCATAGGGATTGAAAGAAATCTTTCATTGCGGAGGTATGATGAATAGGAGTGATAAGGGCAAGCACCCAATGGATAAGTATTGTAATGATGGGAAGAATGAGATAGATGAGCATTCGAGTGTGAAAAGATTTGGGAGGATTAAGGTTATCCGCCGAGCTGGTGTGCCAGGACGTTTCACTTGGATAGGATCCGACCCTGGCTATCTTCATACACTTTGTCTCGCCAGGAGCGCGTTTGACCCTGTAGTGCTTGGCATTACCTTATTTGCATGAGACCACAGTCTGGAAAGGACACCTAATCCTGAGAGGATATTGTCACCACATAAGGAGATGGGTGGCGATTTTGATGAAATTAATGGCGATATTGAATCATGCCATTAGGATAGTGATGAGGAGGATAGTGTCCCCGATGGTGTAGTATTTTCTGAGGATAATAAGAAGGAATTTAGCGGGGATACTCTAGGAATATTAGAAGGTGAGATGTTATGTTTCAAGGATGTTGAGATAGGAAGAGATCAGGAGGTACCTGAGGTGAAGGTACCTGTGGTCGAAGAGTTTGAGGAAGAATTGGAAATATACTCAGACATATTAGCTTGGTTACACCCTGATACGGATGAAGGTGAATGATTCAATACAGCTGAATCCTATACAATTCCTACTAATTCAGAGCCTCCCATTTCAGATAGTGATAATGATAAGTAGGAGGATGAGATGTGGATATGTGTCGTAGGATATGTTCAGTCCGGCCAGTCTATATGACTGTGTGCTCGGCACACGAATTTTGTACTGGATTTATGTTTGATGAGAATGAATATATATTATGATCATGCTACGTGCACCATAGCTCTTTTGTGCCTGCTATTAAGGTATGTTATATCACTTTACCAGCAAAATTGTATGAGCTCTACAGATGTCTCCTAAGTGAACATTTGGATTATCATCGTGAACTACTTAATATAATCTTAGGCTAATGGTGGAGGAGTCGCACGTGAAAGGTTCCCACCTTGTGAATTTAGATTATTTTATATTCTAAACCTTTTAGAAAATGGCTGATACCATTCAACAAATGGCTGGGATTATTATTAGAGCTAATGAGAATGTTAGAATAAATAAGAGTATGAGTAGGAGAAATTGAAATGAATTTCAGGGTATAAGTCAGAAAAAAATCTATAGGACTTCGATGGCGGAAGAAAGGAAAGATGCAGAGGAGGGGAGGCCCAACTAGAGAACAACCCTCTTTTAGATGCTTTAATTGTAGGAAGGGCATAAAATTTTCAATTGCTCTTAGCTCCAAAGGATAGGAGGATGGAGTCGATCAGGAAGAAACAATCAGGGGCAGAGGTCAGACTAGAAAAAGAGAACCTAGACAAGCTTCCTAGAGCTGGATTTGCTAAACTAAGTAAATGCTCGAGTGGTTTTATTGAAGAAGATGGATTATCATGTTACAGTGGTGAAAGGTATACTCCTTAGCTTTAAATCATGATGCTAAAGTATTGGTAGATTCTGGTTCTACGTATTTCTTTGTTGCCAATGTATTTCTTGACTCTATGAGGATAAAAATGGGGAAGAAACTTCATAAGAAATGTTTGTCAATACTCCATTGGTAAAGTAAATGAATAGTGAGAAAGTACATAAGGAATGTAAGATCTTAGTAGGAAATAAAATTTTGGAGGAGATTTGATATGCCTGCCTATAGAGGACTAAGATGCTATCTTGGGCATAGACTAGCTATCCCAGTATTGTAATCAAGTTAACTTAGACATAAAATAGTACAATTCCATCAACCTGAGAAACCTATATTGGAAATTGTAGACGAGGTTGAGAGGAAAAGTAATACTTACATATTGGGATGCAAGGCCCAGAAAATAATTAAAAATGGTGTATTAGGTACTTAGCCTATGTAATTAATAAGTTAGGAGGAGTTACGAAACCTGAAGAAGTTCCTATTATGAATGAGTATTTGGATGTCTTTCCAGTGAAATTGAAAGAATTACCACTGATGAGAGAAGTAGAATTTTCTGTTGAGTTAGTGACATTGGCAGAACTAATTTCAAGAACTCCTTATTAAATGGTACCTATAGAATTGCAAGAGCTTAAGAAATAAGTATAGGAATTAATGGAGCAAGAATTCATTCGGCCTAGTACTTCACTTTGTGGAGTACCTATCTTGCTTGTTAGAAAGAAGTTGCGTCACCATGGATGTATATAGATTTGTGAGGTTAAATGCAGTAATGATAAAGAATAAATATCCATTGCCTATAATTGATGAATTGTTTGATCGGTTACGAAGGGCAGAGTGATTCTTAGAGTTAGACTTGAGGCAAGGATATTACTAAGTTCGGATTCAGGAAGAAAATATATTGAAAACTTCATTTAACATGATATGGACTTTTTGAGCTTGTAGTGATGCCCATTTGGTGTCACTAATGCCTGCTGTTTCATAGATTTAATGCACTGGACATTTTCGGTCCAATTTTGTGACTCTATTCATAGATGATATTCTGGTGTACTCTAAGGATCCCTAAGATCATGAACAATAACCTTCAGAAAGTATTAGGAAAGTTAAGCTAGTCGAAACTATATACAAAATTCAGTAAGTGTGAGTCTTGGCTACAAGAAGTAATATTCTTGGGACATGTGATATCTAAAGTCGCGAGTACAGTAGATCTTGCAAATGTTAAAGCAGTGATGAATTGGAAATGACCTGAGATTCTGACTAAATATGATGTTTCCTGAGATTTGCAGGATATTATTAGAGATTTACTGAGAAATTTTCTAAGATAGCTTTACTTTGAGTCGACTAACCCAAAAGAAAGTTCCTTATGTTTGAACTGAATAGTGTGAAGGAAAATTCCAGAAGTTGAGAAAAGGATTAAGATCTACTCCTATTTTAACATTGCCAATGATGGACAAGTTTTATGAGGAGTACACAGATGTGTCAAAGGAAGGATTGAGAGGAGTATTGATGCATGAGAGAAAGATAAGCTTATATCTTTAGGAAATGGAAACGTTATGAGGAGAATTACATTATACATTATTTGGAGTTAGTTGCTATTGTGTCTACCCTTTTGGAGTGGAGACATTATTTATGGGGGGCTAAGTTAGAAATCTTCACCAACCACAAAAGTTTGAAGTATACTTTTACTTAAAAGGATTTGAACATAAGGCAAAGTTGATGGATGAAATTTTTGAAAGGATTTCAATGTCCAATTAAATATCATCTTAGAAAAGCAAACATAGTAGTAAATGCCCTTAGTAGGAAGGCAAATTTTTAGCTCTTCGGACATTACATGTGAAACCCTAGTCGGAACCAACCTTAGAGTAAGGGGGTTGGGATGTATATCATACTTAATTGTATGTTTAAATATATTTTTATATGATTTTATGTGCTTTGAATTTGTGTTTTGTAGTTTAGAGGGCTTGATTATGATTATTGGGTAAGAATGGCAAAATGGTAATTTCTACTTGAGGAGGAAGTAGGGAGATAGCTTGAGGATTAAATAGGAAAAATATTTTAGAGAGAAAACAAAAACAAGAGTTGTTGTGGTTTAGTGGTTAGAGCTTTGGAATTAATTCTTGAGGTCTTGGGTTCAAATTCCATCGTGGAGTTTTAGCATGATAAAATTTTATTTTTACTTGGGAAGGGGTATTTTCGGCCTTAAGAACTTTAGCATAGGGTAGAGGTGTTGTCCTAGGGGAGACATGATAGGAGTACTCTAATCCTATTCTTGTGCCTACTCAAAATTTCCTAAGAGAATTCATTTCTTCTTGATCTTTAATTCATCTTAATTCTCAATTCGTTAGATTGATCAAATTTGTTCTAGCCAATTTCATCCTAGAAATTTCAGTAAAGTACTGTGGCTTTGAAGGTTCAAAATGTCTTAGTGAAAGACATCTTATGGTCTGAAAATGTGATAGAGATGTGGGAGATTCCAAGAGAATAAATCCCTCTAGTGAACCTTCTAAAACTGCACTCTAGTTAGGTTCATTTTCCTTCATGGCATGAACTGAAATTTTTCCAGCTTCTTGTGCCTTCAAGGTGTTGAAATTCTTAGCCATTATTTCCTCCCAAATGTTTCCAGAAAATGGCCTTTTGATCAGCTTGAGATCTGAATTTTTCTGGCCATTTTCGGACTGCACAAATGCTGTGCAAAACCAGAGAAATTTCTGGTTGAGTTCGCAGCTTTGGAGGTCCAACCAAGCTATTTTCTTTCAATTTTTGCTCAGCATCTTAGCCACGTCTTTTCCTCCATAAAAGAGGTTGGAAACCAGCCTTGAAAGACCCCTGAAATCTCCTCCAAACTCTCTACAAGCTGACTAGAAAATGGCAGCCGAAACTGTCCAGGAATTCCAGCACCTTGCAAAAATTATGTACAGGAAAATTTCCAGCTTTGTTTCCTAATTCATCCCTGGCTAAACTTCAGCTTTCTTCTGCACAAACTACTCTTAAATAGCTACGATCAGAACTCCACTGTCTTCCCTAAGCTCCTGCATGAAAATCAGACATGGCTGCCCGAAAATCTCTCCAACAAATCTATGCAATCATGCTTTGATTAGATACTAAAATTCCAGCAACATTAATTTAGCAACTTTCCATAAAATATTCCTCAAACAACCAGACTTATTCTTCACCATTTCACTCCATCTTTTCGGCCACCATTACCCCTCTTCAATCAGCTTTCATCCAGCAGAAACACTGCACAACAATTCGGCCATAGCAGCTTCCCAAAAGCTCTCCAATGATCAAAGATATTCTTACTATATTTAGTTTCCAAATTTGATTCCTTAAGATATTCTTTTAGGATTTCAACAACTAGCCTTTCTTTTTCCCTTCCAAACCAGAAAATAATCTACCAAAACCCTACAAACAATTTGGCCAGCCCTAATCCTTCAGAATTTCGGCAGCTTAAAATCAAAACCTCTCTACTCTCTTCAACCTTCAAGAACACATAGCACACCAAGAACACCTACTCATTCATTTCGCCTAATACCCCTCCAAATTACTTCAAACTTCTTCTAAAAACTCCAGAATTCATCTACTCACTGCCATGAGTCCATCCATACCATTTTTAACATCAAACTCCAAAATCCGACTTGCTCTTTTGGATAAAAAACCAGAATTTTTGTGAAGGATCAAGAACACATTCAAGGTAGGTTTGTTCTAACAACTTCATCTTCTCTAATCTTTGATCTCTAATGAATATGTATATGAATAAACATGCTAATGGACTCTCTCTCTTTCTCTCTCTCTCTCTCTCTCTCTCTCTCTCTCTCTCTCTTGGCCGAACCTCTCTCATTCTTGGCCGAATGGCTTCTTCACCAATGGCCATACTTTCTTCATCTTCCTTGGATGGATCTAGTCATCTAGGAGTTGAGATCCATTCAAAACTCCTTCAAGGTATTCATCAATCAAGTAAGCCTTTTTAACCCTCCTTTTAAATCTTAGATTCATATCTGTAGGATGATGTTGATAGAAGATGGATTATGAATAGGGTTTGAGTATGTATTGTTGTGATGAGTTGAGCTTGAAGCATGAATATATGTATGAATATGATGGAGATGGGATTTATGCATGAGTTGATTATCTTGGTTGAATGTATGGTGTTTTAGGGTTTAATGCATGCCTCCATGATTAAGTATACTAGAGATTATGTCATCTATGATAAATAGGATTTATATTCTTGTGTGATTATTAAAGCCATGGTTATATTTATGCTAGTAAAGGTTAGATCATGCCTTAGTAAATTTGGATCTATGCTTATATTCATGATTTGGATGATTTGATGTTGTGAAGGGTTGAATATGTTCATGATTGTGGTTAGCAATAGAATTATGATCATGACCTAGTTGTCCCTAAGCTAATTTTATTTCTTCAATAAATATTTAATATTATGATTTTTGGTTAGTAATTTCGAAGAACCCTAGGAAGGGTAGATTTGGATTATTATATATAATAAGGATATTTTAGTCAAATAAATAATAGCTTTTTCTAGAAAAATAAAATATATAGATATTATATAAAATGATGAAATCAACTAAATCCTTTTATGAAAATAATCATAATAAGTAAAATATTTATTATTAAAATTTAATTATTACCTGTTAACCAAAACCTATTAAAGTTTATCTATTATCTTTCAATCAAGACTCATTAAAATTAATTTTCAACTAATTTTAGTTATCAATTATTTTCTAGCAAATAATTATTAATAAATCATTATTTTACCTAATACCGCCTAGGACTCTTCATCAAATAAACTCTAAATTTTTCTTAGTAAAATTTAAACCTTCAACTTATTAGTACCTATTTCCCAAAATACTAATTATTTTAAATATCATATTAGCCTTAACTTATAAACCCTTTTCCTTTATTATTTGGCATTAAAGCTTGGGACACTAGGATCATGGTAGTAGTGAGTTGAGTTAGTTTTAAATTGAGAAAGTGGATTTTGGCTTGAGTTTGATTGTGGTTTATATTTACCCCATGCGGGGTTAGGTCGGCTGTTGGAGACCTCTTATTGTGAGCAAGAATCAAGTAAGCTCCTGTCTAAAACATGTTTGATGCAAAATATTTATTATGGTAAGCCAAATATAGAGTGCATGGACACTTATTTCTATAAAGGCAATTGAGGATTGATTCCTTTCTTATTTTAGTCAAACAAATTATTTGGAAATCAATAAGTAGATTTACTCAAACTCAAACCTCTTTCTAAAACTAATTTTGACAAAGACATTGGAAATCCTTAATTGCCATTTTCAAGTGGAACTATGTTATGTTCATTTTCTCAAAAGGGGGATACGTTACGTTGAGTACTCAATAGGGGTAGGCTAATAGTACTAATTTTGAAGAGCAAGAGTGAGTCTTCTGGCAGGAGGCCACCTCCAGAAGATAAGCTCAACTTAGAGAAATGTCAGAACTACTTAGTCATGCCAATTCGAGCTAGCAGTTTTATTTTAGTCAAGTGACTGTGTTATGCCGGAATAGACACTTGGTTGTTGTTTGGGTATAGAGAATGAGGAGTATCTTGCCCGGTAGGCCGATCACCTACCTTTTGTCAGTCTACACAAAGTGTTGGCATTCTGACCGGTTATGGGGCCCAGCGTGTGGTAACCCATGACCCTTTCTTTCGAGTGGTTGAATTTTATTGATTATGTGTGGCTGGAAAAGCCAAAACACCACTCTTGCTTTTGATTAATGTTTATTGCTTGCCAATATTTTTATTATAAAGATTTCACATTTTGCATCCACGAACTATTTTCACTGAACACCCAAAGCACACACGGACTTACTAAGATTTCTGTCTCATCACCTTTTTACCATGATTTCAGGTCGATTCTGTTGTGGGGATGAGTAGCTAGTGTTATCTGCCTTGGAAGAGAATGTTGTCATTTATTTTTATGTATTGCTTTGGGGAGTTGAGAGTGGATAATTTTATTTATGGATTTGTTTTTCTTTTGGGAATTCATGGATTTATTCTTGGGATGTAATAAATTTTAAGTTAAAGTATTATTTTTATTCCTCTATTTTATTCGTGTGACCTAGTTTTAAAGACCCCTTGTCCTTTGGACGGGGAGACATCCTCGGCCCTGGTGAGCCTAGGTAGTGGGGTGTTACATTACAAGCTCCAGAATTAGAAGTATTTGTAGTAGAAAAGAGAGCAAGACGAAGATGAAGAGTGCAAAAGTTAGTGCAAAAGGAAGCAAATAAGGAGAAGATGAGTTCCGAAAGGAAATGATGGGATTAATTGCTATCGGAGTCGGTATTATATTCTTAAACAATGTGCGATGAGATAAAATGTTTTAGCGGAGGCATCTTGGAGTAAATATACCATCCATCTAGGAGCCCTAAAGATGTATTGGAACCTAAAACAACATTATTGGTGGATTGGTATGAAGAATGACAATTCAGACTTTGTAACATGATGTATAGTTTGTTAGCAATGGAAAGCCAATCAACAATGGCCTAGAGGGTTACAATCATTACTTAATCCATCGTGGAAATGGGATAAAATTACTATAGACCTCATTACAAGAATACCTATGATAGTAGAGTGGCGAGATACTATTTGGGTGATAATGGATCGACTAACTAAGTCAGCTCATTTCATTCCTATTAATTAATAGAATTCCTTAGAGAAGTTAAGTGAATCTATATGGAGGAAGAAATCAGACTGCATGAGTATCCTCTAGTATTGTGACAGATCGAGATCCAAGATTTACCTCAAAGTTTTGGACTAAGCAGCAGTAGTGGTATATGACCACAATAAAGTTTAGCATAGCAATGCACCTACACACGTATGGACAGACAGAACAAGTGAAGACATGTTCTAAGCTTGCATTTTGAATTTTGCAGTCAAGTGGATCAATAATTAAGTGCATGAAGAATTCTTATACAATAATGGTTATCAATTGAGAATTGGAATGGTCCCAATTGAAGTTCTTTATGGAAGGAAATGAAGTCCAAAAAGAAGAATGGGTGAACAATATGCTTTGGTCTTGAAAAAGTTCGACATACTGTGAATATGATTAATATTAAGTTGGAGACAGTTCAGAGTAGACAAAAAAGTCATACGAAACATCGTAAGAAAGATTTGGAATTTGTAAAATGAGACCATATATTCTTGAAGTTGTCTCCACAATGACAATTGGGAATCAAAGAACAAGAAAAGACGCAGGACCGTACGCTATTGTTGAGAGGATTAGGAAAGTAACCTATCGATTTGGAGCAACTAGTAGAAGGTTAAGTTATTCATGGCATGTTTTATGTACCCTAACTTTGAAAGGATGTGGTTAAGCTTGCCCACATTTTGAATGAAGAACCCATTAAGTTGATTCTAAGCTTGAAGAATGAGGAAAAAGGCTATTAAGATCGTGAAGTATGCTGAAAAAGAATTGTGGAATGAGAAAATTCCACTTCTACAAGTATCGTGGAATCATCATGCTGTGTAAGAAGCAACTTGGGAAAAACGAAAGTAAGGATGTCAAAAAAGTATCCAGATCTATTCTAAGTGTAGGCCAAATTTCGAGGACGAAATTTTTATAATGAGGGGAGAATGTAACACCCCATATTTTTCACTTCCGATTGGCTACTATTTGTAATATGATGAGAATTTGTACCGATGTCCATAAGAAAAGTTGATCGGTGTAATGAGACGAATATTTTGGTGGAATAACATTTTGTCGGGATCCAGATATAATTATTGAATTTGTTCTACCCGTACTCTAAATATTTAGAAAGCTATTATTATTAACAAAATAAGAATTTTAGGGTATTCTAAAAAGAGAAGTTGATCAGTGTAATGAGACGCACGTTTTGGTGTGAATTATGCTACCCAGGGTATCGGGGGCATTTTCATCATTTTGACCGTGCTCGCGACTTTGACCCCAAATTTGACCAAGTAGATATGTTATTGAAGAATTTAAGTGTCACCAATGGATTCAGTGGAATTTTTGGAGTTGAATAATAAAATAAAATATTTTTCCGTTACGGACCCGATTTTGGCCATTTCTCAGAAAAATTAGAAATGCGGGTAAAACTTGGACATGTAGTGATATGTGATTGGTAGATAGAGACATGTGTCACATTTTGAGAGGTTGTATGAGATTTCATACAAGATAAACCTTATCAAATAAGTTTTACAAAATAAAAAAAAAGGGTGGACAAACGAAATTGCGACACGAGATGGATAGCCAACAATTTGTGACCAAATGGCCACCAATTTGGACCAAGAATGGTGGTTAAAGAGCTGAAAAATAGCCAGATTTCGTGCATAAGAAGTAGGGAAAGAAGAGAGAAAGAAAAGGGAAGAAAATCTAGAGAAAATAGGGAGAAAAAAGAAAAATGAGAGAGAAAGAAAGATGTGTGTGTGTTTTCTTGGAACAAAATCAAGCCAAGAGATCCCACATACAAGGTAAAGCCTATGCTTCAAGAATTAAAGTTGTAGATTTCATTATGTTGATCATTTTGATATGAATTTTAACATGAAAACATGATTTTCATATCTTGATTTTGGATCAAAGCTAGGTTTTGTGAACTTTTGTGTATGAACTTTATACATGCTTGTATATGTGCTGGCTGCCCAAGGGCCCCTTGAAAGATTTTTTTTGTGAGGAATAACTGAATAATTATGGTAGCTTGAAGGCTTATTTTTTGTTGAAGAGAAGATGATCAAAGTAGAGTAAAAATGGAATTTACTTGGTTGGAAAAATGGATTATACAAGACTTTGATTAGAAAAGATGAATTTGTGTTGAATAAGTGTGATTCTTGTGAGCTATTGGAAATCTGGAAATTCAAAATTAAAGATTATTTGAAGGAGGATTGAATGAATTAATAGTTCCAAAATGCTATAGGCTAAAGGAAAACAAAGGAAAGCATGAATGGTGAAATTAAGGCAAAACTACTGAGGCTGTTTTTGCCCAGTATCGTGTTAGTGGAACCAGAACTCTAAAATCAGTCTGTACTGAATTACAGTTAAGATTCTTACGGTCGTTTTGGTATATCATAGAGCCAAATTGGAGTTGTTGATTGAAAGTTATGTGCAAAGCAAAATCAAGTGTCAATCTGTGAAATTCTAGAAAAATGTGTCCGAAAATGGACGAATTTAAGGATGATTAATTGTGTGGTTTGGATGAAATAACTGGGGAAATGTGAAGTGAATCCCTTGTTTATGAAGGGAGAAAGGCTGTGGAAAAAGGAAAATGAAAGAATCGAACAAACGATAGAAAAATGATGTGAATGAAAGTTTAACGTTTCCCTTAACCATTGGCTAATCGTCGGTCTCGTCGGCGAATCGTTGGCCCCCGTCGGCTAAACGATGGTTGGACGTCGGCAACCCATCGACTACTTTTCGGCCAAACACGAATTGATCTGAAAACGATGTTTGGTGTAGTTTTAGCGACAAACGGCCATTGGAACATCGAACACGGTAGAAATGAAGGTCAAATGGCCATGAATGGAAAGAGTTGCTTAGGACACGTCTAGAATAGTGGATTCCTGGTACAAGTACTATTGTATTCGAGCCAGAATTAATTCTGGAGAGAGTTGGCATTAATTTCGTACTCTATACCGAATGAGATATTGTATGGTGAAATGAGTTAATTGCACTGTAATTTGTTATTGGAGGGTTCATGTCAAGCCACTTGACTTCCTGGACTCTAGGGTGGTCATGATGTGTTACTAGATACCGCTTATGATATGGGAATATAGGTTTATTAATTGATGAATTAATAGACCAATCCTGATTAGAATTAATAGGATTAATTCTAATTAATTATGGATTATTAATCTCAAAGACGTTTGGATTAATTCATGTTCTCTATCAATTGACTGGGAAACCTAATAGCTCACACACAATAGAGGATTATATACTCATGATGTTATTTGATAACCTAGTGGGATTAATTGAGAGAAAGAGAAGTTGTTGTGGACAAATTATAATTAATTATAATTTGTGGTCCAAATTGTAATTGTGAGAACTTGATGTTTCCAATTTCAATTAGGGATTTTTAATAGGATTAGAATTCTCAGTTTTGGGAAGGGATTTTCGTGTGACATATATTATGAGTCACACGAAACCCAGTGTGGTATGAACACACAAAAAACCAGCAACACAATCTTCTCTCTTCTCTCTCGCTCGATTAATTCTTGTGAACAACCCTAGCCGCCATCTTTTTCTGCTAACACAGGAAATTTTGGTACTTGAGTATTCTTCTGTATGGATTACTGTTAGAGATAATCACACACTGTGATTATAGTGGTTAGATGTTCAACTCTCGTGGAGTTTGATCAAAAGGATTGCTGGATCGCGCCTCGACTTGAAGAAGAAATTTTTGTTCTTCAAACAAAGGTAAAAAGCTATTACTTTTATTATCTTTATGTCTTGTTTTCCACACATAGACGGGTTCTGGGATGGTATCTCATTTTATTTTTTGCTATACTGTATTGGATACGAGCCTGAGATACCCAACAGTGGTATCAAAGCCATGCTATGTATGGTCTACGGACATTTTTTTTGTATGAAAAATTGTTTTCATGTATTCATGTTTATCTTTGTTTGTTGTGAAAATCGTTTTCACTTGAGTCAAAATTGTTTCAAGTATTATGGGTTGGGTCCGTAGCACAATATGATTGTGTTAAAGTCACAGCGTATTTCGAAAGATGCTTTCTTTAGGTGCTGAGAATTTTCTGCAGAAAAACGTTTTCATGAGCATAGTTGTTGCCTTCCATTTCATCCTAATTTGCTCTTTTGATTTTGTTTAAACTAACAAGTTAGTTGTTGTTTTGAGCTTCAAAATAGAAAATACTGCTGAGAATTGTTCTCACTGAAAATTTGCAGAAGAAGAAAGCACCAGAAATTGTTTCTGGAATTTTTGGAAAAATTGCCGCCATTGTTTCAGAACATAGGCGGCACAGGCTCTGGCTCCAAGCCTGTGCCGGTTCGGTTCTGTTTTGTTCACAATGTCCATAAATTGTTTTTTGAAGAGAAAAATTTTTGGAAACCAGAACAAAGCCGACGCCGGCTCTAGCTTCCAAACCGGCGCCAGTTCTACTCTGTTTTGCACTATCCAGCTGTTTAAAAAAAAAATGGAATGGAATTTTGAAAGGAAAAACCTATTTGATGAGAGACGGGACCCAAAAGCATTTTCTCAAAATTATTTTTGAAACAATCAATTTTGTTATTCAAAATAATGATTTTGAAAATCAAAATTTGATGTATTCTCTAAAATGGTGATTTTAGAATTTGTTTTATTTTTCCAAATTAGTGATTCTGGAATAATAAAAGTATATGTTTATTTTGTTTAAGCATAACTAATTTCATAGTGGATGGTTATGGACTAAAACCAATTATATATGTTCATGCATTTTATAGTTTTAGTTATTATGAAGTAGGGCCTGCGTGTCCTGCCTTCTCTGGAATTCTTGTGTAATTCTCTTCTCATCTAACTCCCATCAAATGTAATTCGAGGTTTTCACTCTTTAAGAAATTATATAATTAGTTTACATAGGTTAGATAGGAGTAAAATTATTTCAATTTTGGAGATGGCAACCAAAACAAGGCGAGAAGGTAAGACCTTTTACTTAAATCATGCATGAACACATAGGGTTAACTATGTTAATTTCTTTTATGGCTCAAAGAAATTAATTTAGGAAAAGTCCATAACCATACCACATAATCGCTTTAGTACCATGATTATCAATTATGTGATTTATTAATTTTTATGCATGTCATTCAAAGAAATTACTGAAAGGAATAAATTCCTCAATTAATATTAAACCTAATTCCTTCCGTTAATATAGTAAGAACGAGAGTCCTTTTTCGAGACCAAGTTGTTGGGCAAACCCAAGCCTACTTGACATTGGGCATGTTCAAGCTATGGAATTAAATTCCTGATTAATGGGTCAGGTTTAACTAAATTCTTTATCCCAGTTGGGCAAACTCAAGCAAAAAGAAATTTAGAGGAAAAGTTGGGGTAGCCCAAAAGGCTTTAAGATTAAAAGTTGTTAATCACCCAATGATCCAGTAGTTACATACGATGTAATTGGTATTGGATACCTACTAATGAACTTAAGGGTGGCTTGTTGGGCAAACCCAAGGTTATTCTTGAGGAATTTGGATACCGGTCCACTAGAAAAGTTTCTAACAGGCTTTCCTAAATCAATAGTAGGGGTTATTAGTTTGAGTAAAATAGTGGAGTAAAAATGCGTTTAATTAAAGTCCTAATTATTTGTATATAATGTGCATATATAAGTAGCTAATGCTCTCTATCTTTACATCTAGGTCACTTGCATCATGTCAACGAACTAGAACTTATGTAGCATCTTGGAAACTAGCAAGTTAATCGAATTAAACTATCTCGACTGGTATTGAAATTTGAGAATCATTCTCAAATTGAAAAAGTTACTTTACGTGCTAGATGCTCCCATTCCACCACCACCAGCCCAAGATGCTTATGCTGATGAGCAGGCTATCCACAAGAGGTACAAGGAGGATAGTGATACAGCATCATGTATTATGCTAACATCCATGACTCCCGAGTTGCAAAAACAGCACAAGCATATGGATGCTCAATCGATAATACTACATCTTCGAGAGTTGTTTGATGCCCAAGTTAGAACTGAGAGTTATGAGATCTCGAAACAACTATTTTGTTGTAAAATGGCAGAGGGTTTTTCTATGGCCACTCATGGGCCGAAGATGCTGGGCTTGATAGAGAAGCTTGGATCTCCTGGGTTTGCAATTGATCATGACTTAAGTGTTGACTTAATTCTACAATTTTTGCCTAATATTTTCTCACAATTTGTGATTAACTATTAGATGAACAAGATTGAGTCCACCATTCTTGAGTTGATCAATCTTCTCAAAACTACGGAGTCCTCCATAAAGAAGGATTCCAATGCAGTTTTAATGGTAGAATCTTTCTCTTCTAAGAAGAAAGTTCAAAAGAAGAAAAAGAAGGCTCCTATGAAGGCCAAAGGTGGTGTGAACAAGAATGACGCAGCTACCAAGGGCCCATGCCATCATTATGGGAAGATGGGCCACTGGAGGCGTGATGTGTCCGGACTTGGGTATAAAAATCATACAAAAACTAAGCACATTCCCAATTAAGTTTAAATTAAAACGTTCAACCCAAATCACATATATGAGTAAGCGTACTCATTATTAACCGAGTATAGGGTTCAAACGAGTGTCGATCCTCCAGGAACAAGTAGACATTAATCACCTTTCTTTTATTGTTTAACCGACTCGAAAAAGTAAAAAATAAATAATATATATATATATATATATATATATGTCAAGGATGTAGAATTATGTAACTCAAGCCATTGTGTAGACAAACATGATCTTAAAGAACTCAACCATTATCATAACTAATTATTCCCTTGGCATCATGAAGGGTTAAGATGGACTCACTTCTTTTTCAATCCATGAATTCCTATCTACTACGTAATTTAGTATCACATATTCTGTCTCAACCAATCTTACCTAAAAGATGCATTAAACACAATCCTTAATTAAATTTTCATATTCTGGCAAACTTAAAATATGAAACTAACCAATGAATCCATATTCTGGCAGATATCAATTAACCTTTAATTACTAATTCTTAGAAATTAACCCCTTCTTCAAGCAAGTTAAAAGACAACAAATATGAAACTAATGAATTGAAACCACCATCAACCCCTTTTTCATGCAAGTCAATAGAAAGTAACAATAATCTAATCTTGTAATAAGCACAAGTAATTAAATAGCAAGAAGAACAACCAATTAATCAAAAGATCCAATAACTCTAAATATCATGAATATCTAAAACAATGTCAAATTACAATAAAACAATTAACATATCATTGTTCAAGAAAAAGAAAACAAAGTAAAAGAAATCACTCATAGACAAGCCTCCTTCTTCTTCCTTTGAAGACCTTCTTACACAACCCTCCTTGAATTGAAGAATTCCTCCTTTGATTGAGTAATTTTCTATCATGATCAATGAATTCTCCCATTTTTTCCTTGTGTTTTTCATCTATTTATAGGCTTAGAAAGTGCCTAAACTCGTAGGTACAGAGTTCTTGGCCGAGTAGAAGTTGAAAGATACTAAAACTCCATAAATTACCAAAAATCAAATAGAAAAAATCAAGCACCGCCTTATCTTCAAGGCACAGCCGGCGCCACCTTGGCTCTCGGAGCCGGTGCAGCCTTGGCTCTCGGAGCCGGCACCGGTTGTGTTCTTCTTCTCTACTTGTTCACCGATTTTTCTTTGAATTTTGCACAATGAAAATCAGAATGCAGCCGGCGTCGTCTTGACTCTTGGAGCCGGTGCCGGTTTCACTTTGTTCCGCTCTGTTTTGACAATCTTTCGTCGCTTCGAAGTTCATGTAATCTAATGCATGGCCGGCGCCGGTTCTAGAGCCCTAGCAGGCGCCGCCTCTCCTCTATTTTGCGACGTTTTTGTTTCGTTTTACCCTAAAAATCTAAAATAATGAGCAAAACACCTTTCCAAGGGTAAAATCTCAAATATAAAGGAATATTACTAGTTATTGAACAAAATATATAACAAAAGAACCTCAAATAACTAGAAAAAACATGACTAATTTAGCCCCTATCAAGGCGCAACTACAAAGCCTACTTGGAGACCATTAAGGACAAGAAGCAGAAAGAGAAGCTTACATGCACTTCTACTTCTTCTCCAAGTATGTTTATAATTGAGATAAATACTGCCTATAAAAATGAGATATGGGTATTAGATACCTGATATAGATCTTATTTGTGCAATAACTTGCAGGGACTAAAGAGCAGTAGAAGGCTAGATAAAGGCGATGTGGACCAATGTACTGCAAATGGGGCAAAGGTTGCTGCACTTGCTGTGAGGACATAAGAGCTGAACCTACCTTCGGGATTAATTCTAGAATTACAAAACTGTTATTATGTACCAGTTTTAATGAAAAATATTATCTCAGTTGCGTGTTTGTACTTATGTGAATTTCATTTAATATTTAAGAATAAGTGTTGCTCTTTTCATTGAATGATATTTATTATAGTTCATCAACTCTGGTTAATGGTTTATATATTCTAGACTTGGATAATCTAGTTCTCAATATAAACAATAAAAAATCTAAAAAGGATAACTCTAACACCTCTTACTTATGGAATTGTCATTTGAGCCATGTAAACGAAAATCGTGTTTCTAAGTTACACAAGCTTAGTGACTTAGGGTCATTTGATTATGAATCATATGGCACATGTGAGTCTTGTTTACCAGGTAAAATGACTAAAACTCCTTTTTCAGGAAAAGAAGAACGGGCCAAGAAGTTATTAGAACTCATACATTCTGATGTATGTGGCCCAATGTCAATACAAGCAAGTGGAGGTTACAACTATTTCATAACCTTTATCCATGACTTCTCACAATACGGGTATTTGTATTTAATGAAATACAAATCTGAGGCCTTTGAAAGGTTCAAAGACTTCAAGAATGAAATAGAGAAACAACTTGGCAAAAGTATTAAGACTCTAAGATCTGATCGAGGAGAAGAATACTTGAGCCAAGAGTTTCTGAGTTATTTTAGAGATAATGGAATATTATCTCAATGGACTCCACCACATACACCTCAACACAACGGTGTTTCTGAGAGAATGAATCGAACCCTTCTAGACATGGTACGGACTATGATGGCTTCTGCAGACTTACTAAAATCGTTTTGGGGTATGCACTAGAGACTTCTGTTTATGTACTAAACAAAATTCCGATAAAAACGGTTGATTCTACCCCATTTGAGATGTTCTTTGGTAAGAAACCAAAGTTATCTCACTTGCGAGTATGGGGTTGTCTTGCCTTTGTCAAAAGGCCACAGTCAGACAAACTTGATAGTAAGCTTGACAAGTGTTTGTTTGTTGGATATCCAAAAGAATCTTTCGGATATTACTTCTACTTATCTTCCGAAAATAAATTATTTGTTTTGAAGCATGCCGTCTTCTTAGAGAAGGAGCACATGCTTAAAGGGGACAGTGGGAGTAAGATTGAACTTAGTGAAGTTCATAAAGATCAAACAAACAAGGATCAACTGTCTAACCCCACATCTATTGAGAGAATAGATAAACCTTCTAATACACAAAAACCTTGTAGATTTAATAGGATATGTGTGGCACCTGAGAGATATAGATTTCTCATCAGTGACCACAATAACGTATTACTCATAGATGAAGATGAGCCTACTACATACAAGGATGTTCCGAACAGTTTAGAATTTGGCAAATGGCTTAAGGCCATGATGTTAAAGATGGATTCCATGTACGACAACCAAGTATGAACTTTGGTTGATCCACCTAAAGGAATTAAACCTATTGGGTGCAAGTGGGTTTTCAAGAAGAAAATGAACATGGATGGTAACTTAGTCACCTATAAAGCACGACTAATGGCGAAGGGTTATCATCAACAACATGGTATTGACTATGATGAAACCTTTTTGCCAGTAGCCATGTTGAAATCCATCAGGATACTCCTAGCCATTGCTACTCATCATGATTATGAGATTTGGGAAATGGATGTGAAAACAGCTTTTCTAAATAAAAATTTGACTGAGGAAGTGTATATGACACAACCTGAGGGTTTGACATCCAATGATAGCACAAAGGTATAAAAGCTGCAAAGGTCCATTTATGGACTTAAGCAATCTTCTAGGAGTTGGAATATCCGTCTTGATGAAACAATCAAAGAGTTTGGTTTCATTCAAAACATGGATGAGCCTTATGTATAAACGAAGGTTAGTGGAAGTGCAATAATTTTTTTTACTGCTTTATGTAAATGACATATTGCTAATAGGAAACAATATACCTATTTTGCAAACGGTTAAAGTTTGGTTGTCCAAACAATTCTCAATGAAAGACCTTGGAGAAGCAACCTATATTCTTGGAATAAGGATTTATAGAGATAGATCCAAAAGGTTGCTGGGTCTTTTGTAGTCTACATACATAGATAAAGTGCTAAAAAGGTTTCACATGAATCAATCCAAAAGGGATTCTTACTCATGTCACATGGTGTAAGCCTTTCAAAGTCGATATCTCCCAAGACACAAGTTGAAAGGGATCACATGAGTAAGATTCCATATGCCTCGGCAGTTGGATCTATCATGTACGCTATGATATGTACTAGACCGGATGTATCTTGTGCTCTTAATTTGACGAGCAAATACCAATCTGACCCTGGTGAGGGTCATTGGACGACTGTAAAAAACATTCTGAAGTATTTACAAAGGACTAAGGATATGTTCTTGGTATATGGAGAAGGTGATTTGAAAATAAACGGGTATACTGATGCCAGTTTTTAATCTGATAAAAATGAATTCAAATCGCAATCTGGCTACATGTTTACGTTGTGTTGAGGGGCAATAAGTTGAAAAAGTTCCAAACAAGAGACTATTGCCAACTGTATTACAGAAGCTAAGTACATAGCTGCTTCTAAAGTAGCTAAGAAAATAAAGATAGAAAGAGTTCCCATGGATGAGAACATAGCTAACCCGCCTACAAAATCAATATCCCAAAAGAAGCATGATTGTCATATTGAGTCATTCGGTATTAGATACATTAATGATTAGCTCTAGTGCAAGTGGGAGTTTGTTAGTGTTATGCCCTAGAGGCAATCACTTGTACATTATATATAACACATTTTATTTTAATAAAATGCATTATTTATTTTATAGTTTCTTTTGTTTACTTTTAAGTAATATAACCGTTCAATGAAGTCCCTAGTACAACACTGTGTTAAGGAAATCATGATAGAGATCATAATATAAGATTCTTACTACACTATGTAGTGTTAGGACTTAAATAGTCCCTAGTCATAGTATTAATGAGACAGGACATCATTAATGCATTAAGATTAGCATGTGTTAGACTTTTTGATTTGATCAGGTGGTGATTCTCATATCTGTGAGTATTGAGATACTCAAAGTTAACACATAGATGCTTGTTAATGGAACAAGTTTATTGGATGACCTAGCTTTGAGATAATCACATGGATAACTATTTAGTGCTAGTGATATAATCTCAATATAGTAAACATGCAAGTATCTTTAGACTTGAGATCTCTAAGATATTTTGTTTGCTGAGCATTGTACTTTGATTCCAATCTTCGGAGCTCGATGCAGGACCGCCTATGGGATGTATATTGGGTATATTGTGAGGTAAACGAAAATAGTTGAGAGGGTCAATAAAGGATTCACCACTCCTAATAGTAGGGGCGAATATCTCACGGCCACTTGTAGGAATTACTACTCAAGAAGTCCTTGGCCAAGGAGATTGTGTATTGAAAATAGTTCCAACTGATACACATCTAGAGTAGTAGGTTCCTGGTACAAGTACTATTGTATTTGGGCCAGAATTAATTCTAGAGGGAGTTGGCACTAATTCCGTACTCCAAATTGAATGAGATATTGTATGGTGAAAGGAGTTAATTGCACTGTAGTTTGTTATTGAAGGGTTCATGCCAAGCCACTTGACTTCCTAGACTCTTAGGTGGTCATGATGTGATGCTAGATACCACTCATGATTTGGGAATATAGGTTTATTAATTTACGAACTAATAGACCAATCCTGATTTGAATTAATAGGATTAATTCTAATTAATTATGGATTATTAATCTCAAAGATATTTGGATTAATTCCTGTTCTCTACCAATTGATTGGGAAACCTAATAAGGCATACACAATAGAGGATTATATACTCAAGATGTTATTTGATAACATAGTGGGGTTAATTGAGAGAAAGAGAAGTTATTATGGACAAATTATAATTAGTTATAATTTGTGGTCCAAGTTGTAATTGTGAGAACTTGATGTTTCCAATTACAATTAGGGATTTTTAATAGGATTAGAATTCTCAGTTTTGGGAAGGGATTTTCGTGTGACATATATTACGAGTCACACAAAACCCTAGTGTGGTATGAACACACGGAAAACCAACAACATAATCTTCTCTCTTCTCTCTCTCTTGATTGATTCTTGTGAACAACCCTAGCCGCCATCTTTTTCTGCTAGCACAGGAAATTTTGGTGCTTGAGTATTCCTCTGTGTGAATTACTATTAGAGATAATTACACGCTGTGATTATAGTGGTTAGACGTTTAACTCTCGTGGAGTTTGATCAAGAGGATTGTTGGTTCGCACCTCAACTTGAAGAAGAAATTTTTGTTCTTCGAATGATCAAACAAAGGTAAAATGCTATTACCTTTATTATCTTTATGTCTTTTTTTCCACACATTGACAGGTCCTGGGATGGTATCTCATTTTATTTTCTGCTGCGCTGTATTAGATACGAGCCTGAGATACCCAACATTATGTTATCTATATTTTTGGTTAACGAGTAGGATAATTTTCTTGTACTAGATAAAAGTTTGTTTAACTTAACTTTGATAGCCTTGAGATTGTTTAATTTAATACATAAGTTTACAAGGTTTTAAAAGAGTTGAATGAAATAAAGATTTTGTGTTTAAGTTTGGAAGAAGGTTATGTTTCATTATGGATGAATTTGTTAAGGAAAATTTTGTTAAATTGTTTTATCATGTTTTAAATGCTTAGTATTTAGTTGTTGTTTGCTTAAGGAGAAGCAAATATTCAAGTGTGGGGGTATCTGATAGGGGCTAAAATCATTATTATTTTACTAGTTATTTAAGGTTGTTTTGAGATATTTTTTTTGTAATAACTAGGCATATTCTTTCTTATTTGAAATTTTACTTGTAAAAAGTATGTTTGATGAATTTGTGCAGATTTGAGTAGATTTAGAGGAAAAAGTGAAAGATTCCAGATTGGACTCAACGCCATGTCCAAATAACGCACCAAGTGCCAGGTCTGCTCTAGAAAAGAGGAAATTGAGTCCAAAAATAGATTGGACCCGATGCCAGGTGGCTCGACTATACCTGATGCTAGGTACTTTATACACGAATTTATCATTTTCCAAAGGATTTTGGTATTTTCTGAATTCTACTCAGACTAGAATTCTCAAGCAACGAATTTTGGTAGCAAGAAAGCTTATCAATATAAGAAAAACACAAGAGAATGGGAGTGATTTGAAGGATCCAAGCTAGCTATTCAATTACCACTCAAAGTAGGTTTTCAAGAGAAGAATAAGGGCTTGTCTATGAGTTTTATCTTTTATTCTTTGTTTACTTTTTTAGAACAATGATGTGCTTAATGTTTTTATTGTAACTGGATATTATTTTGGAGATTATAATTTGGAGTTAATTGAAATTTTTACTCAATCTATTGTTATCTTTGGTGTTTGATTACTTGCTATTATTGGTTATTGATATGGGTTCTTCTAATTGACTCGACAAAATGATGTTAGGAGTTTCATTACATTGATTTTGTATTTATCTAATCTTAATGGATTTGAATGGCGAAGTTAAGATTAAAGAACTAAGTGATCAAAGAATAGTTGATTTCACCTCGAGCAAAGGTTCATTAGCTAATTTCATGTTTATGAGGTATGAGTTTAATGCATCTTTTGATTGCTTTGGTTTGATTGAAAAATATGCTAAATTAATCAAAGGATAGTGATTCCATAGATTGGAAAAGAAGTGGAATCTACATAAATAAGCTCAAAACTTGGGAAATGATGGAATTTTATTTAAATTCCTTCATGATGCCAATATGACAATTGCTTGTGATGAATGCTAATTGATTCAATATTATATTTTCAAGATAATTATCTAGTTACA
The DNA here is from genome assembly GCA_026120185.1 of Voacanga thouarsii. Classification (NCBI taxonomy): domain Eukaryota; kingdom Viridiplantae; phylum Streptophyta; class Magnoliopsida; order Gentianales; family Apocynaceae; genus Voacanga; species Voacanga thouarsii. Next base: position 1,100,958 of record JANUWF010001151.1, read on the forward strand.
TGAAATTGCATCTTTGAGTTATATATATTTTTATCTTTATTTATTTCTCTTCTTATTTTATTGGCTAAACAATAAAGATTTGGGTAAGGTAAGGTGAGAGCCTAAGTTCTCATGGATTCGATACTTGCTATTTCCTATACCATACGATGGGTATACTTGCCCGTATGTGTGGTTTTAATGGTTGTCATTTTAATTAAAGCTTGATTGATTCTGTAATTTGTTGGTAATATTTTCCATACTAAAAAACACGCATCAGCACACTAAATCAATAATAGGCATTTTTATCTTTCAGTTATTTTATTCCATATATTCATGTATATAAAAACTGTTAGATAAAGTCCCAAGTATAATACTATGTTAAAAAAATCATGATAGAGATCGTAATATGAAGTTCCTACTACACTAGAATGTGTTTGTTCTTAAATTGTCCATAGCAATAGTATTAATAAGATATGACATCATTAATATGTTAAAATTAGCATGTGTTATACTTCTTGAATTGATCTAGCGGTGGTTCTCACATTCGTGAGTATTGTGACATTCAAAGTTAATACATGTATACTTGTTATTTTAACATGTACATTCGATGACCTAACTACGAGATAATCTCATAGATAACTATTTATTACCAGTGATAAAATCTCAATATAGCAAATGTGTAAGTATCATTGGACTTGAGAACTCCAAGGTACTTTGTTTACTAAGCATTATACTTTGATTTCAATCTCTGGAGTCCTTACAAGACCACTTATGGGATGGACATTGAGTACAACATGAAGTAAATCAAAGTAGTTGAAATGGTTAATAACAGATTCACCAATCCTAATAGTCGGAATAAATATCTCATGACCACTTGTAGGAATCATTACTCAAGAAGTCATTGGCCAATGCGACTATGTGTTGGAAATAGTTCCAATTGATTCACAAAATGAGTAATGGATTCTGGGAACAAATACTAAAATATTAGAGCCAGAATTAATTAATATTCTGAAGATTGTTGGTACTAATATCATACTCTAAACCGAATGAAATATTGTATGGTTAAAGAAGTTTATTGCAATGATGTTTCGTTATTGAAAGATTCATATCAAGCCACTTGACTTGATGGACTTTTGGGTGGTCATAATGTATTTCTAGATACCGCTTATAATCTATGAAATACAGATTTATTAATTAGAGAATTAATAAATTTAATTCTAGTTAGAATTAATAGATTAATTATAATTATTAAAGGGATTATTTATTCTATTATGATAGAATTAATTCATAATAGCTACCAAAAGACTAGAAAACGTAATAGGTCACACACAATAGAGAAATTGGTACTCAAAATATTATTTGATAATATTATGGAGTTAATTTGTGAGAAAAAAAATAATTTTATGGGATAAATTATAAATAATTATAATTCTTGGGGCCAAATTAGCAATACCTTGTGGGCTAAATTAAAATTTTGAAATCCCAATGCCATAATGAAAAGATAAGAAAAGTTCAGTTATTGTTTAATTCCTAAAACCATTAAAATTGTTTCATATAAAATTTTATTTTGAAAAAATTTTGTTTTAGTAGGTTATATGTGTGTGTGTGTGGTGTGTATTTAATTACTAAAATTGGTTTCAGTAAATTATAGAAATTGTTTATGCCTTTGTTACCTTAAATTAGTTAAGCAAATTGAAGACACGAAAAGGAGAAAATTTTTCGTTAATTCACTAATGGAAAATTCATTAAGGAAATAATTTTATAGTTGTTTTTTGGTTGCATCCTTGGGAGGATGATTAACAACCTTGGGAGGCTTGTGCTATTATACTTTAAAAAGGAAAATTTGTTTTCCATATTCAACTGCAATGTGTAGACCAACTTATGAATTGATTGCACAACTTTTACACATAGCTTTGGAAATTAGTCATGGCTTTGCTGAAATTGTTTCAGCTGAGACCACCCATGAAATTTTTTTTCGAACCAACTCGTCACTGGCTCTAGTAAGCTGTGTCCAAACTTCAATTAAAAAAATTAAATAATTTTCTTTTTTAGTTGAAGCCATGCACGGCTATGGCATAGCCGCACAAGGCTATATATGAAGGCCACCGATTCTTGATTGAAAATTGTTTCCACTAAATGAATCATTATATATATATTATAGTTTTAATCTTCACACTTTAACCCTTGTTTTACTAGTTTTTCTTCAAGCACCCACTAAAATAATTTTATTCTAATAGGACCACAAGTTTTTTTTTTCTTTCCAAAATTTCATTTTGGGATTAATTAACTAAATTTCTAAAATAATGATTTTGGAATTTAATATTTGATGCATATTTATTTATTTATTTTTGCTTAATGAGTTTTAAGCATAATATTGGCATGTTGGCTTGGTTATGGACTTAAACCAAATTAATTTGATTAATTTAAATTGTATCATGCATTTTATCGCTTTTTTTTTTTAATAAATAGGGCATGTGTGTCCTCCCTTTCTCTTTAATTCTCTTGTAATTTCTCTTCTCATCTAATTCCCCTCGAATGTAATTCGAGGTTTATTCATTAGGAATTTATGTAATTAGATTACATAGATTAAATAAGATTAGAAATTATTTTATGAATCTATAGAGATGGCGACCATGGCAAAGCAAGAAGACAGTAAGACTTTCTTCTCAAAATATGCATGAACACATAGGTTTTGACTAAAATTAATTTCTTCTTGCCTCAAAGAAATTAATCTGAAAAAAGTCCATAACCAAGTCATGTAATTGAGTCTATTACAATTATGTCAAAGTGTTGATATTTTGCATGCCAAACGATGAGACTATTAATGAAATAATTAAAATCCCTCAAACAATATTAAATCTAAAGCCATTCATTAATATAGTAAGAACGAGAGTTCTTTTTTGTGATTAGATTGTTGGACATACTTAAGCTTACTCGACATTGAGCAGGTTCAAACTATGGAATATGATTCCTGATTAATGGGTTAAATTTAACTAATATCTTTCTCCTGGTTGGGCATACCCAAGCATAAAGAATATTAGAGGCTAAGTTAGGTATCACTAAATGCTTTAAGATTAAAATATGTTAATCACCTAACGATCCGGTAATTACATTTGATGTAATTGGTATTGGATACCTACTATTGAACTTAAGAATGGTTTGTTGGGTATACCCAAGGTCATTCTTAATGAATTTGGATACCATACCACAAGGAAAGCTTCCAACGGGCTTTCTCGAGTCAATAGTGAAGGTTATTGATTTGACGAAAATAGTGGGTTAAGTATGCATTTAATTAAAGACCTAATTAAATCTATTTCATATGTATATACATAGTCTAATGTCTCTTATCTTTCATCTAGGTCATTTGCATCATGAAAACAAATTTGAACTTACGTAGCATTTTGGAAACAAATAAGCTCACCGAATCAATCTTTTTGGATTGGTATAGAAATTTAAGCATCATTTTCAAATTGGAAAAGTTGCTTTACATGTTAGATGTTCCAATTCCACTGCTACCAGTCGATGATACTCTTACTAAAGAGCATGATGTTGATAAGAAGTATAAAGAGGATAGTGGCACAGCATCTTGTATCATGCTGGCATCAATGACCATTGAGCTTCAAAAACAACATGAGTATATAGATGCTTATACTACTCTCTTCTAGATAAGTGAGCTTTTTCATAAACAAGCAAGGACAGAGAGATATGAAATCTCTAAACAATTATTCCATTCTAAGATGGTAGAAGGTACTTCAGTAGCCACTTATGGACTTAAGATGCTACGGTTAATTGAAAAACTTTGATTACTTGCATTCACTATGGATCACAAAATAAGTATAGACTTGATTCTTCAATCTTTGCCAATTAGTTTTTTACAATTTGTGATGAACTACTAGATGGATAAGACTGAGACCACAATATTTGAGTTGATCAACCTTCTTAAGACTGTAAAGTCTTTTATGAAGAAAGAAAATAATGTAGTCTTATTAGTTGATTCTTTTTCTAAAAGGAGAAATATTTTGAAAAAGAAGAAGTAGAATCCAAATAAACCTAAATGTGGTGTAAAGAAGAAGGAAACAGCTACCAAAGGCCTACGTCGCCATTATGGGAAAATGGGTCATTGTCGTATGAACTTATCATCTACACCTGCCATTTGGATTAATTTTAGAATTACAAAACTACTTTTCTGTACCAGTTTTACTTAAAAATATTATCACAGTTGCATGTTTGGACTTGCTTGGATTTTATTTAAATTTTAAGAATAAAAGTTGTTCTTTTTCATTAAATGATATCCATTATGTACTGCAACTTTGATGAATGATTTATATGTTCTAGAAATATAAAATTAAGTTCTTAATATAAACAATACAAGGCTAAGAAAAGATAACACAAACTCATCCTACTTATAGCATTGTCAATTAGACCATGTAAATAAGAATCTCATTTCTAAGTTACATAAGTGCGGTGACTTAGGCTCATTTGATTTTGAATCATAAAATGAGACTTGTAAATCTTGCTTCTTGCTTATTAGGAAAAATGACTAAAACCTCTTTTTCTATGAAAGGGAAAAGGGCTAAGTAATTATTGGAACTAATATATACTGATGTATGTGGACCAATGACATTACAAGGAATAGAGGGTTATCAATACTTCATTACCTTCATCGATGATTATTCTCGATTTAGGTATTTGTATTTAATGAAATACAAATTTGAAGCCTTTGACAAGTTTAAAGAATTCAAAAATGAACTAGAGAAATAACTTGGTAAGAGTATTAAAACTCTAATATCCGATCGAGGTGGAGAATACTTAAGCCAATAGTTTCTAAGTTATCTTAGAGATAATAGGATATTATCTCAATAGACTCCACCACATACACCTCAACACAATAGTGTACCTGAGAGAAAGAATCGAATTTTATTAGATATGGTTTGATTGATGATGACTTTTGTTGATCTACAAAAATCGTTTTGGGGATTTGCACTGAAAACTGTTGTTTACATACTAAGCAGAATTCTATCAAAGACAGTAAACACTACTCCATCTGAGTTATTTTATGGTAAAAGACCAAAGCTAACTCAAATGAGAATTTGGGGATGTCCTTCCTATATGAAGAGGACAAAGTCGGACAAATTAGAAAATAAATCTTATAAGTGTATGTTTGTTGGATATCTAAATGAATCTCATGGGTATTATTTCTATCTCCCTTTTGAAAACAAAGTGTTTATTTTAAGGCATGTGTTTCCTAGAGAAGGAATTTGTGCTTAAGGGAGATAGTGGGAGCAAGATTGAACTTAGTGAAGTTCAAGAAGCCGAAATAAACAATGTTCCACCAGTTGATCCCGAGTCTATTGATCAAATAGATGAACCTTCTACTACATAAGAACCTCATAGGTTTAGTAGGATACGAGTGGCACCTGAGAGATATGGATTTCTCATTACTTACTGCAATGACGTATCATTTATAGAAGAAGACAAGCCTACCACTTACGAAGAAGTTCTGAATAGTTTAGAATATAACTAATGGCTTAAAGCCATGAAGTCAGAAATGGACTCTATATATGACAACCAAGTTTGGACTTTAGTTGATAAAACCTATGGGGTGCAAATAGGTTTTCAAGGAGAAAACCGACATGGATGGTAAAGTGATTACCTATAAGGCGCGATTGGTTACAAAAGGTTACCTTTAGAAACAAGTTATTCACTATAACGAAATTTTTTTACCAATAGCAATGCTTAAATCTATTAGGATACTCCTAGAACTTACCTCTCATTATGATCATAAGATTTAGCAAAAAGATGTAAAAATAGCTTTGCTTAATGAAAATTTGACTGAGGAAGTATGCATGACACAACTTGAGGGTTTCATATCCAAGGATCACACTAAAGTATGCAAGTTGCAAATGTCCATTTATGGACTAAAGTAAGCTTCTACAAGTTAGAACATCTATTTTGATTAAACAATTAAAGAATTCGGTTTCAAATAAAATATGGATGAACCTTATGTAGACAAGAAGGTTAGTGGGAGAGTAATTATTTTCCTATTACTATATGTAGATAATATATTACTAATAGGAATGATGTCTCTATTCTACAATTAGTCAAGATTTGGTTATCCAAGAAGTTCTCAATGAAAGACCTTGAAGATATAACCTATATTCTTGGAATAAAAATCTATAAAGATAGATAAAAAAAACGTTGCTTGTTCTTTCACAGTCTACATACATAAGCAAAGTGCTAAAGAGATTTAGTATGGATCAATCCAAGAAAGGATTCTTACCTATGACCCATAGGATAAGCTTTTCAAAATCTATGTATCCTAAGACATAAGATGAAAGGGATCGCATAAATAAGATACCATATGCTTTGGCAATTAGTTCTATCATGTATGTTATAATATGTATTAGACCCGATGTATCTTGTGCTTTTAGTTTAATGAGCAGATACCAATCAGACCCTAGAGAAGGTCATTAGATAGCTGTCAAGAATATTCTCAAGTACTTGAGAAGAAGTAAGGATGTATTCTTGGTATATGGAGATGGTGACTTGCAAGTTAGAGGGTATACTAATGCAAGCTTCCAATCTGATGAGGATAATTATAAATCCCAATCAAGATATGTGTTCACTTTTGTAGGTGGGGCAGTTAGTTGGAAAAGTTCCAAATAAAATACAACTGCCGACTTAGCCACTGAAGTTGAGTACATAGCAGCTTCTGAAGCAACTAAGGAAGCATTTTGGATGAAGAAGTTTATTATAGAACTAGGTGTGGTAACAAGCATTGCTAATCTAATACCTTTGTATTGTGAAAACAATGGAGCCATTCCACAAGCAAAGGAACCACAGTATAATCAGTGATCCAAACATGTACTTAGATGCTATCACTTGATTAGAGAAATCATTGATAAAAAAGATGTAAAGATAGAAGGAGTTTCCACTGATCAGAATATAGCTAATCCACTTATAAAAGCATTATCCTAAAAGAAACATAATAATCATGTTCAGTCATTTGATATTAGATACATGAATAATTGGGTTTAGTGCAAGTAGGAGATTGTTAGGATTGTGCCCTAGAAGCAATCAATTGTACAATGTATTTTGCACATTAAATTAATAAAAGGCATTCTTTATCGTTTAGTTTCTTTATTCTATATGTTCATGTATATAAAAACAGTTAGATAAAGTCTTAAAGTACAATACTGTGTTAAGGAAATCATGGTAGAGATCATCATATGAGGTTCTGACTACACTAGAATGTGTTTGTTCTTAAATTATCCTTAATTATAATATTAATAAGATATGACATCATTAATATGTTAAAATTAGCATGTGTCAAACTTCTTGATTTGATCAAGCGAGGGTTCTCATATCTGTGAGTACTATGATACTCAAAGTTAATACGTGGATACTTATTATTTGGGCATGTATATTGGATGACCTAACTGTAAGATAATCACATGGATAACTATTTAGTATCAGTGATAGAATCTTATTGTAGTAAATGTATAAGTATCCTTAGATTTTAGAACTCCAATGTATTTTGTTTGTTAAGCATTGTACTTTGATTCCAATATCTAAAGTCCTTACAAGACTACTTATGGGATGGACATTGGGTACAACGTGAAGTAAGCGAAAGTAGTTGAAAGGATCAATAATGGATTCAGCACTCCTAATAGTAGGAGTGAATATCTCATGGCCACTTGTAGAAATCATTACTCAAGAAGTCATTGGCCAAGCTGACTATGTATTGGAAATAGTTCCAATTGTTGCACATGACGAGTAATGGATTCGAGGAACAAGTACTAAAATATTCATGCCAAAATTAAATAATATTCTGAAGGGAGTTGGCACTAATTCCATACTCTAAATTGAAAGAGATATTGTATAATGAAAAGAGATTATTGCACTGATATTTTGCTATTGAAAGGTTCATCTCAAGCCACTTGACTTTCTAGATTTTTTTGTGCTCATGATTTATTGCTAGATACTGCTCATGATCTACGAAATATGGATTTATTAATTAGATAATCAGTAAATTTAATCCTAATTAGAAATAATAAATTAATTACAACTATTAAAAGGATTATTAATTCTATTATGGTAGAATTAATTCATATTAGCTGTCGAATTACTAGAAAACCTAATAGGTCACACATAATAGAGGAATTGGTACTCAAAATATTATTTGTTAATATTATGGGGTTAATTTGTGAGAAGAAATAACTTTATGAGGTGAATTATAAGTAGTTATAATTCTTGGAGCCAAATTGTAATTAGCAATACCTTGTGGGCTAAATTGTAATTTGGAAATCCCAAGGCCATAATGAAAAGATAAGAAAAGTTCAGTTATTGTTTGATTCCTAAAAAGTTTAGAAACAAACAAAAGGCATGCTCCAATTGACCAATATATATATATATATATATATATATATATATATATTGTTTTGGGCGAGAAAAAGTAGACCGAGTTTTTCCTTTTGGAAATAAACTGTGGTTTTCTTTTCTTTTCATGGAAATACACGGGGTTCATTTTTTTCCCTATTCTTCTTTTCGAAAGAAATGTTTCTCCTCTCCAATAAAATTAATTATAAATCTACCAAGCATTATTCTACTAGCATAGATTTTGGTAGTTTTAAGTACGTTCTTCGTGTGGATTAATATTAGAGAAATTTCTATCCTTGGAATTTGGTGGATCGATTGGTTCAACTTTTGAAGGAGATTCGCGCACAAGAAAAAATTTTAAAAGCTGTATTTTTGAGGTAATTAATTTTTTTCCTTCTCATAATCCGTTTAATTACATACGAGATCCTTTACGTGGATTTTGTTTTATTTTTCCGCTACATGTAAATTGGTCTGCATAATCAAAATTCAACAAAATGATTGGTAAAAGTCTCAGAAAATACTCGAAAACATTGTAGTCAAAACGGATTGAAAGGTACGGAAACTTGTTGGACCCTCTAAGGTAATATGTTACATAGTATTTTGATTTTCAATCAGTAATACCTAACCCACAAAAATGGTATCAAAGCCTCAATAGAATTAGAGAATACCAAGATTATAGACAGTGAAATTGTAGAAGCTATAGAGTTAGATATCAAAGAACTAAACCGTATAGATGAAAACATTTTGGATAAAGATTTTTCTAAATTAGAAAATAGATATTATCAAGAATGGGATAACCAAGAGGTGCCTATAAGATTTATAATGATAATTATGTTGATGATTCAGATTGAAAATAATAGATCAACATAATGGAATTCCCACAAAGTTGTGTTTATTGTCAAATATTGCTAGAACACATAGAGAGACATGGTAGCCACCTAAAACTGTTGAGAGAATCGTTAAGTAGAATAGATAAAGTAGTTGGTGGATTAGTAATAGCCAGAATGGATACCAGTGTTTTAAGAAAAATAAAAAAGCTATATGAAGAAAGAAATAAACAAGTAGATCATAAAGCAAAAACTAAGAGAAAGGGACATTATATTAGATATCATGAATTGTGAAGACTATGATCGAATTTTAGCTGAAATAGATGAAATATATTTTAAGGTTAAATGCTTAAAAGAACAAGTTGATCATTCTACATTTAGATTAGATTATTCAAGAATAAATTATGCATATTCACTATCCAAACGAATATTTCAGGAACTTTTGGAAGAAAGTATAATTCTTCATATGTGTGCTAGACAAGATTAGATAAAAATTCATAAATCTTAAACAAAACATTATACAAAAATCCATCTAAATGGAGAAAATGAAGGAGAATGCTCAAATAGAGTATAAAAATTTAGCGGAATAGGAAAATTCTTTACCAATAGATAATGATCTAATTGAACTACAAAAAATGATAGAATATTTTGGGAAAAAGTTATTACATGAATTAGATCGATTAAAATTAATTTTAAAGAAAAAGATAAACCTAAAAAAATTTCGGAACAAACAATAGCTTCACATATTAGTATGATAACCATACTGAAAGGATATAAAGGAAACAACCTAAAATGGTAAATTCAAATATAGAATCTGAAAATCAAGATATAGATACTTTGATTACTCAAATTGGCGATTTAAATTTATTAGATAATAATTTTATAAATATTAAACCAAATAAAGCTATAAAACCTGAATGGAATCCAAATATTTTAGATATACTGAGTGCAAGTACAAATACAGGATTTAATAAACCCACAATTTTTATTAGTTAAATTTATTTACCAGCCATAGCTTCTATAATTATCGTGTATGTTTTCACCTCCCACCTAAAAATCATACAAACTAAAAACAATGAGTCGTACATCTATAATCAGCTAGATTTATAGGAATTTATCAGTAAATAAGCATCAGTCTCAGGAATGTTGAGCACGATGCACATAGAAGCAAAAAAACATAAGTTCTTACGTAGCTTTGTACTTTCCAGTGAGCAAACCTCAGTCTTGTGAATACAATCCCTCTTTGCAAATATGTGTCCAATAGCAATGTTTAGTTTCTAATTTTCTAATAGCTAAGGATAAGAAAAAGAGTAAGAGTGAACCACCAAAATGTTATTCACTATATGTCCTTAGTAGCCCTAGGCAAAAGAGCTAAAGTACCCATTCAGCCGAAAAGCCATCGGAGAGACGTGAAAGGCATATTAGAGAAAGAAGCATGAGCTATCTCGGTGAATGAAAGGATAAGTGAAAATACTATTAGGTAGGACTCCAAAACTCTTTTCTTATTCCTTAGTAATCCTATATAGTATCTAAATCAACTCGTTGCTATTATTCATTATAAGAATTAAATACTCCTAGTACCTATCATTACTTCGAAAGAACAATGGACTCCTTAGAAACTATTGAATAGTATTACGCCAATCTTGATATTATAAAATTTGAACTTCGAAAAATTACAAGATATCGTCCATGGTCTTATTTACTATATATTAATCCAGCTAAAAAAGACTTAATTTGGCAAAGATATATTGAAATAAAAACTTTAGAAATAGAATTAAGTAAAAACTAGATTAGAACCCTTTTGGACAAATAGTTTACGTAGCTTTATTAGATATAATCATATATATATATATATATATATATATATATATATTTGCTACTTTTCCAATGTACTATTTTGTCCAATTACTAGTACACCAGTAGTTGTCTTCCACTTACGCTATTCTTAGAACTACTAATATAAAGTACACATACATATATATTATCATATATATCTAATGTTTAGCTCTAGCTCCAAAAGGGCATTTTAGAATTGATTTTGAAGCAATAGTAAAATTTATTATAAGAAAAATGAAAAGCGTAGTTCTCAAAGAAGATGGTTAAATTTCTTAGATAGAATTACTAATAATGGATTGAAAATTACTTTTGAACATATTAAAGGAAATGATAATAACATTGCATATCATTTGTCAAGATTACTAACACATCTTGCATAAGTTTATAGATGGATCTCAGTAAAAACACTGTAAAGACTGGCTCATAGAAGCTCACCAAGTATCCTAAAAGTATTTTAAAACTTCAGCAGAAGGTAAATTAGAAGATATCCAGCAAATATTTTTAGACAATCTTTGGAATGCCCAAAATACAATCCAAAAGATTAAAAGTTTAAATGCCTTAGCATTTTATCTTAGTAATCTGCCAATACAAAGTTATTCACATTATGTAGTAACACATGGTAGCCAACCAGGTGTTTACTTACAAAGGACCTCTGTGATGGCATGTGTTGAAAACTTTCAAAAACCCTTATACAAAGGCTTTAAAAATCTTCACGAAGCATTAGAATTTTCTAGAAGTAGAATTGGTTTAAATTTCTTTATTGACTCAGACTATAGAACTGAAATGAATAATTATTCTCCACAAGGTTTTCTTCAAGTAACTGAAATACCTAGCACAAGTAATTCTCTAGTAGACACAAATGTACAAAAATTAGAATTTTTTAACCATTGTGATGCCTTAAGTAGAAATTTTAAACTGTTAAATGACAAGGACAAGTCTTATAATGAAAATATTAATTCTAAAAAAGAATTAGAATTAATACACTCAATGCAACAACAGTATAAATTGTACACTAGCATAATTTCTTCTCAAAATGAAGATATTGTGCAATTAATAGCTCAGCTGGAAGATTTTTAAAGCCAAGAACTATAAGTTATTTTCATTCCAGAAAAACTAGAACAGACCTAGCCTTTTGAATATTTGGTACTTCGAACATTTTTTAAAGCACAACTTTTAACAAGATTTCCATATTTTATTATAGATATAAATGAAAAAATCTAGGATAAATTTCTACAAAAAATTACTCTTTTACAAGAATGGCTTAGAACTGTTATAGAACTTCATCTAACTCTTCATCCAGTATATTGTAAACATTTCATAAAAGAATTTAAGCTTGACACTCATAAAATTTGCTAACTTGATTGTGTAGCATACACTTTTGATTTTATATGTAACACCCCTACTAAAAGTAATAGCAGAAGTATACCAAAATCGGTGTTGCCCTATTCAGTTACCCAAAAAAGGGGTCTTTATAATGAAGATCCAAAAGTAGTAATCAAGGCCCAGACTGGTACAACTAACTTATACTGATATGGTCATATACATATATAACAGTGAGTTTCGTACATGCAATCTCCATACTACATTAGTAATAAAGTACATAATCAAAAGAGAAAGCGTCTAGACCTAGACTGTTGTCACTGTGATATCGTCTCCCTATCTGAAGGTCTACTCAACTCCGAATCCTACAAAACCGTAAGATAAAAGACACGTGTGAGTGCACAATCACCCAATGAGTCTCGTGTGTGCCAGTGCTTTACAAAAATAGATAAATTAAAGCAATGTTATGTTTTTCTCCCAAAAGGGCACTACAGAAAGATTTTATTTTTCCCTTTTCTATTGAAATTAATTCTAAAACTCTCTAAATAAGAGTTTGTTCAAAACTTAATTATTTTTGAAAAACTGAGTTTCAATTTCAAATCATTTCCCCAATTTCTAAATTACAAGCTCTTTTCCAATAGAAGGTCAGCCTGCGTGCAAAACTTATAAGGCTTCGCCTTTGGCACCACGTCTTATTGTGCTAAGACCGCAACCTACTGTTGGGGATATGCCCTAGAGTCAATTTGTACTTATACAATTGTCATTATGTTTTATATAATAATATGAGGCTTTCCTTTCCATGAATAGTGAGTTTTGTTTTGTTGGTCATCAAGTACGTGACTTGATAGTAAAACTCTACAATGAATACAATGGCTATTCTAAAACTGTCCCTGATCGATTATTATTATTAGAATAATAATAAATTAAGATTAGTATGTTTGTGACTTGATGGCTATGTTTTACTGGCCATGGATATTTGTGATATCGAGTCAATACATAAATAAATGTTAGAGAACATTGTACTGGACATGACCCACTGTGAGAGTACTTCATGGAATGTGTCATAAGTACTTTCTAGCCATAATAATATTGAAAGTCCTTCGACCTAAATTCATCATAGTTTCCTACTTGATAAATTCTATATTTTGACATTGCCTAAAGTTGTCTTTAACCAGATAATAAATTAGACTACTGTTGGATATAGAATAAATCAAGGAGAGGAATATGATTGATTGTGAAGGAATTTGTCCCTCTCAGTTATGGGAGAGATATCCATGGGCCCCTTGATAAGTTAGACTGTTAAAAATGCATGGTCGTGCTCAAATATATCAATATAAGATATTGATATTATTTGTTTGAACAGTCTACTATGAAATCAAGAAATAATTGATGAAGCTTAATAAGGATGACATGCTACGTGCCTTATGCTTAATCTGGATATCGTGTGACAAAAGGACTAAATATAAAATTATGGTTTGGTTCGAAGAGATCACCGATCTTCATTTAACCTGGATAGTTATAATGTTTTGCTAGAAACTGCTTATAACTTGTGGGCCATTTAAATATGATTTAGGCACACTGCCAGTGTTAAATGAACCTATAGGGTCACACAATAAGCGAACTTGTTAGGTTATTTTTCTGGTGACCAGGTTCGATGAATCTAGATGATATCCAGATTATAAGAATCTGACTCGGTAAATTAATTAGTTAACTTACCGAGATAATGGCAGAATCTTATCATATCAGTTTTAATTTAATTTGAATTTAAATTAGAATATGATAAGATATTATTAGGGTTAGACTCTAAGAGGTTCGGGGGTTTTTTAAGAAAACCCTAGCCGTCTTTTCAAAAGTCCAATTTTTCGGTTGAGAACATTCGTGCCATTCTCTACCAGAAAAGAAAAAAAACCCTGTCAAACCCTAGGCGCTAGCACTCCCCGGGTATCGAGTGAGTTCGCGGTGTGTATCCAATAGAGGACGTTCGCATACTGCAGCGTCTGGTGATTGTTCGGGTTGAACGTACAACAGCGCAACCAGAATCGAAGGATTTCGATTACAGCAACCAGAGGTAATTCTTAAAGCTTAGATCTTCTTAATCGTTTACTTGGGTCCTCGGGAGGGATTCGTGGATGTTTTCCGTATTTAGGAGTCCACGAATTCTAACACCTGCAACACTCAATTGAGTGCCATTGGAGGGTAAGTACACAACATCATAATACCATGAATGAATGAGTTTGCTACAGTACACTAAATATTTTACTTGCCACCATAAACTAAGGGGTCCCAACCCCAATGCCATTCACCATCAAGGCAGCAAGGAGTTAAACACTACTGAGTGTCCCTGCCTGGCATTCAGTGAATGGCTCAAAAGTAAGGTGCGCTCAAAAGAAGGACAAATGCCAGGTGCTAAACGGTTAGTCAGGACGACTCATCTTAATGTCCTATTACTTGTTCGGAGTAAGTCAATCCCTAGAACTAGGCCAAGTGACTAGGGTCTTCTAACTCTAATGTAGGCTAGTACAAATATCAAAATCCATGCTAAGGACTCAATGTTACCAATATCAATCCCTACTGACTGATCTAGCTAGAGGGTTACTTGTTCCCGTAGGATTTCCAAATCAACATTATTAGGGCCAAAATATCATTTTCCAAAAAATTGATCCCACTAACTTACAAGTCAAATAATTATTCCCATAGGCTCCGTAGGGCCAATCAGTTCATTCCATAGGCAAATCAGGCCAATAAAGTAGTTTTCGGAATTAAAATGTAGTTTTTCAAAAATTAATCTCATACCGAGAGATTTTTTTTTAAAATCATTTCGAAGAAAATTCCACTTGTAAAAGTGTTATGGAATCATCATCCAATGCAAGACACAACTTGGGAAATAGAAGCGAAGATGTTGAAGAAGTATCCAGAATTATTCTAGGTGTAGGCCAATTTCAAGGATGAAATTTTTGTAAGAAAATGAGATTGTAATACCATGTATTTTAACCTTTGATTGGCTACTACTTGTAATAGGATGAGAATTTCTATCAATGGCAGAACAAAAGATGATCAGTATAATGAAACGAATATTTTGGTATAATAACATTTTGTCAGAACCTGAATGTAATTATTGAATTTGTTCTATCCGTACCCTAAATTTTCAAAGGGTTAATATTGTTAATAAAATAATAATTTGAGGGTATGCTGAGAATGAAAATTGATTAGTGTGATGAAACGCATGTTTTGGTGTGAATTAAGTTATTCGGGTTATCGGGGGCATTTTCGTCATTTTGACTGCACCCGCAATTTTGACCGTGAATTTGACCAAACTGAGCAAGAATTGAGGAATTTAATTATTACCGAATGATTTAGTGGAATTTTTAGAGTTGAATGATAAAATAAAATATTTTTCATTTCGGACCTGAATTTTGATTATTTCGGAGAAAAAGTAAAATCGCAGTTAAAAGAAATGGTATGTGTGGCCTTTTGTTATTGGTGGCCAAGGACATTTGTCAAATAATAAGAGGATGCATGGAATATTCATGCATGAAAAGATTATTAAAGAAGTTTTATAAAATAAAAGAAAATAGGTAGAAAAAAAAAGAGATTTTGACGTGTAAAGTAGCCACCATGCAATTAATGAAATGAAAGCTAATTGGTCTTAAATTTGACCAATTTGAGGCAGTGAAGAGGCTGAAAAACTGGCAGCCACAATAAAAAGAAGAGAAGAGAAGAAAAAGAGAGAAAAATAAGAGAAAAGGGTTGAGAAAAAATTAGAAAAAGAGAGAGAAAGTGTTGTTCTTGAGAGTTTGGAGATTCTTGGAGCAAACTCAAGCTAGAACATCTCAAAAACAAGGTGAAATCCTATGCTTCAAGAATTAAAGTTGTAGATTTCATTACGGTGATCGTTTTGATATGAATTATAACATGAAAGCATGGGAATTGTGATGATCAAATAGATTATTGTGTACTATGTAAGACCTTGTGTGTGCAACAGTTGAATGGAAGATCTATAAGCTATATTTTATATAGTGAATAAGGGTAGTTGAATGGTGATTTACAGGGTTGTTCATAATTGCGAAGAAACATGGTAGAATCGGAATGAAAATGGAGTTAAACATTAAAGAAAACATATTATAATTGTTTTTTTTTTTTTTAGTATAGATATTGATTGGGTGTTATTTGCTTCTAAATTCAGGCATCATTTACCCAAATTTCTGATAGTATTAAGGTGAGTCCTACTTAAGTGGTACCAAAGAAAGGAAGAATGACGGTCAGCCAACTCAGCCCCAATGATAAAAATGAGCTAGTCCCTATGAGATTGGTCACGGGTTAGAGATTTTGCATTGATTATAGACTGCTAAACAAAGCCACTAGGAAAGACCACTTCCCTCTCCCTTTTATTGACCAAATGTTGGAGAGGTTATCCAGACATGAATATTATTGTTTCTTAGATGGATTTTCTGGCTACCTACAAATCCCTATAGCTCTTGAGGACCAAGAGAAAACTACATTCACATGCCCATATGGTACTTTTGCATATCGTCGAATGCCGTTTGGTCTTTGTAATGGTCCCAAAACATTCCAAATGTGCATGACATCAATATTTGAAGGACTCGTGGAAGACATCATGGAGGTATTTATGGATGATTTCTCAGTTTTTGGTGATTCGTTTGACTTGTGTCTATCTAATCTTGAAAAGGTATTAGCAAGATGTGAAGAGACTAACCTCATGTTTAATTGGGAAAAATGCCACTTCATGGTGTAAGAAGGTATTGTGTTGGGGCATAAAATTTCAAGGAAAGGTATAGAAGTAGATACAGCAAAGATTGAAGCAATTGAGAAGTTGCCTCCTCCTACTTCTGTGAAAGCTATAAGGAGCTTTATTGGTCATGCAGGTTTTTATAGGAGGTTCATCTTAGATTTCTCAAAAATTTCCAAACCTCTTACCTCTTTACTTGAAAAAGAAGTTGTGTTTAATTTTGATAAAAACTGCCTCAGTGCTTTCACTATACTTAAAAAGAAATCGATCAATTCACCCATTTTGAATGCACCTAATTGGTCTCTTCCATTTGAACTAATGTGTGATGCAAGTGATTTTGCAGTTGGTGTAGTACTTAGACAAAAAAGGAATAAGCACTTCCAACCTATATACTATGCAAGCAAAACTTTAATGGATGCATAAGAAAACTACACAACAACGGAGAAAGAATTGCTTGCTATAGTGTTTGCTTTTGATAAATTTCATTCTTATCTTATTTTGTCCAAAGTCATTGTGTATACGGACCATTCTGCGTTAATGTACCTACTAACCAAACATGATTCCAAACCAAGATTGATAAGATGGGTATTATTATTGCAGGAATTCGATTTGGAAATTAGGGATAAAAAGGGTGCGAAAAACTTGGTTGCGGATCATTTGTCAAGACCGGATAATCCCAATTTGGAATCATTAGTAGAGGAAAACATTAATGAGATCTTTCCGGATAAACAACTCTTGCTCTTAGAAGGTGAGATTCCAAACACCTCTTGTTTTATAGACTTTGCTAATTACTTGGTTGTAGGAATTTTCCCAAAAAGTCTCACGATGCAATAAAAGAAGAAATTCCTCTTCAAAGTAAGGCATTACTTTTGGGAAGATCCGTGTCTGTTTAAGTGTTGTGCGGACCAAATCATTCGAAGATGCGTGGATTTTAAGGAATGAGAGGGTATTCTAAGACATTATCATGAAGGACTTGCTGGAGGCCACTACCAAGCTAACAACACTGCACGAAAGGTGCTGGATTCTATTGGCCCACATTGTTCAAAGATGCCCACAGGTTTGTTCAAAGTTGTGATAGGTGTCAACATACAAGTAACAGTTCTAATTCTAATGAGATGCCATTACAAAATTTTCAAACTTGTGAAGTATTTGATTGTTGAGGGATAGACTTTATGGGACCTTTTCCTAGTTATTTGAGTAATAAATACATTTTGGTAGCAGTAGATTACTTTTCTAAGTGGGTGGAAGCATAAGCAGTACCAACTAATGATGCACGGGTTGTGGTAAAATTTCTAAAAAAACTTTTCACCTGTTTTGGTGTGCCTAAGGTGCTCATTAGTGATAGGGGGACTCACTTTTGTAATACTCAACTAGAAAAAGTTCTCAAACATCTTGGAGTGTATCATAAGTTTGCTACCCCCTATCATCCCCAAACAAGTGGATAGGTTGAAGTGGTTAATATGGAAATCAAAAGAATCTTGGAAAAAACTATTAACCATACTAGGAAGGATTGGAGTCTAAAATTGAATGACACTCTTTGGGCATATCGGACAGATTTTAAGACCCCAATTGGCATAACTCCTTTTCGGTTAGTTTATAGAAAAGCATGTCATTTACCTGTTGAGATTGAGCATAAAGCTTATTGGGCTATAATACTTGTTAACCTTGATCTTGAGGAAACTGGAAAGTCAAAGTTGCTCCAACTCACAACCTTGGAGGAGTTGCGGGAAGATGCTTATGATAATTCAATGTGGTATAAAGAAAAGGTCAAAAATGGCACGATAAGCATATCACTCAACAACACGAATTTAAGAAAGGTGAACAAGTGTTGCTATTCAATTCTCGCTTAAGAATTTTTTCTGGTAAGTTGAAATCCAGGTGGTGGGGACCATACACGGTAAGTAAAATATTCCCCTTTGCACCCTAGAAATTACTCACCCCACTAGGGGCACTTTCAAAGTCAACGGCAATCGCGTGAAGTGCTATGTTGGTGACAGTCTTCACAATACCAAGCAGGTGGAGGTGCTCATCGACAATATAAAATAAAACTTCTTGGGTTATCTTGCCTTCTTTCTTTTGTGCTACACTCTTTTAATTTTTTCCTTGTGTACTATTTTCTTTATTTTTTTATTTTTCTTTTCTAGTTTTTATGCTTTGGTGTGTTTCTTTTGTATTTTTCTTTTTAGGTACTTCGACACTGCTTCTTTCTCAAGGTACTCGACTCTTTTGTAGAAGAATGCCACTGTAATGGAAGTATTTTCTTTCTTACCCTTTCCCTTTTATTTTTGGTCCCATGGCAATATTTCCTTGTTCTATTTATTTGGCCATTGAGGACAACGCCCAGTTTAAGTGTAGGGGAGTGGTTAGATTGAGAATTCTTCTTCATTCTTTTATACTTTATTCTTTATTCTTTTATACTTTATTCTTCTTGCAAAATTTTCAAAAAGATGTATTTTTAATGCATGTCTTTGTGGTAGATCATGAAGCATATGTTATATGTCAATTATGGCTTATGCATGACTTTTTGCACGCACTTAGACTAAGTAGTTCTTAATCAAATACTTTACATTGTTCGTAAACCTGTTTTTATGCTAAAATTCATTGAGTATTTTAGAACTTACTTGAATACCTCTAGAGGCGAAATACGAAAGACATTCATGATTCAACTTAGGGATGATGGTAACAGGCCTTCTTTGGATAATTTGAGCTTTTCAAGCCTACCTATTTTATATTATCCCTAGTGCTTATTTTGAGCCTAAGTTGTCAATTTCTTTCTTTAAACCCATTATCATACTCTGTCCATTACTTCTTTCTAAGAGTTTGATAATTCTTCCAAATCTTTGACTGCTTTTGATGGATAAAAGTATAGGTAGGGGAATTGTGAGGGAGAAAGCGTGTGTAAATGTCATGACTTGTTACTTTCAGACATGCATCATTGTTGAGTGGAGTTGTGGAAGGAGAAAAGAAAGAAAAAGAAAACTTGAGAAAAACCAGAAAGCTGCTAGAAAAGGTTTGAAAGAAATAAACTGAAAAACAAATAAAAGCAACATTTGGAAGGAAAGAAAAAGAGAAAGAAAAGGAGAGAGAAAAGCTGAAAGAGCACAAGAAGAAAGCTGAAAAAAATTGCTGAAATTTGTAATGATCATGTGTAATATGAATGATGAGTTAAAAATTATTGAGAAAAAGAATGCAAGATTGGCTTGAACTGCTATAATTGCCATACAAGGTTATGGGTTTTGATTGATTTTGGAATAGGAAAGCAAGAAAAGTTTGGAATTTCTTGGTATGTCTTGTTTATCCTTTTCTTGCAAACTCTCATCCTCTTTGATATTTGATTTTCCTATATCCTTCATTTGACAAGCTACATTACAAATCCTTTAGCCTTACATTACAAGCTTAAAAGTCCTACTTAACCTAAGTAGAATCATGATATTTCTCGGATTAGTGGAGAGAGTGTATGAAAAAGTAAGCTTATGGAATGCGTATTCTTTTTAAGTAAATTCTTTCAAATAGTTTGAGAATATTGTTTAGTATTGGGATGGTTCTACTAGTCACTATTCACTTACACAAGTCTTGCATTTGTCATGAAAGGTATCGTAGCATATGTTTTGTTGTCTTGAATGAAGAAAGCATTGAAGATATCATTTTGAAAGTAATTGAGTGAATTTTTGTGAAAACTTGTGTTTTTCCTATTTGTCTTTGATACTTTGCTTGAGGACAAGCAAAGAGCTAAGTGTGGGGGAATGTGATAGGACCTACATTAGTCATATATTTCTTAGTTATTTAAGGCTATTTTGTGATGTATTTTGTTCAATAATTAGTCATATTCCTTCATATTTGAGATTTTACTATTAAAAAGGTATTTTGTGCATTATTTCATATTTTAGGAGTAAAATAAGACAAAAACGTCGCAAAACAGAATAGAATCGACGCCGGCCAGGACAGGGAAACCGGCGCCGGCCACATACTGTTGGCACATATTTTGAGGCAATAAAAAGCAGTGAAATAGAGCGGAATAGAACTGAATCGGCACCGGCTAGGAGGCCAGAGGCGGTGCTGGCTGCACTTTGGAAGGACTAGCTCAAAAATCAAGAAAAATCGGTGAACGATTGGAAAGACATATCACAACTGGCACCGACCCTAACCAGGATAGGCGGCACATGCTATGCCCTGATACCGAGGTAGTGTCTCGATTTGCATACGTATTTTTTAACAATTTATAGAGTTTTAGTATTTTCCTACTTCTAATCGGCTAGAAACCCTAAAGGAATGAAATTAGGCACTCCTAAATCTTATAAATAAAGGAAAAACACAAGGAAAAAGGGGAGAATTTGCAGATCAAAATAGAAAATCACTCAAATTAAAGGAGAAATTCTTCAATTCAAGGAGGATTGTGCAAGAGGGTCTACAAAGGAAGAAGAAGGAGGCTTGTCTATGAGTACTTTCTTTTACTTTGTTTTCTTTTTCTTGAACAATGATATGTTAATTGTAATTTGACATTGTTTTAGGTATTAATGATTTTTAAGGTTACTTTGATCTTTTGATTAATTGATTGTTATTCTTGGTGTTTAATTACATTGGTTGATTACGAGATTAATTTGTTGTTTCTTTCCATTAACTTACTAGACCAAAGGGGTTGATGGTGGTTTCAATTGATTGATTTTGCATTTGTTGTCTGTTAACTTGCTTGACCATAGGGGTTAATTGCTAAGAACTGGGTAATTAAAGGTTAATTGATGTCTGCCAGACCAAGGATTCATTGATTAGCTTCATGTTATAAGTTTGCCGAGACCACGGAAATTTAACCAAGGATTGTGTTTAATGTGTCTTTTGTGAGAATTAGTTGAAACAGACCAAGTAATATTAATTTATCTAGAAGATAGTGATTTCATGGATTGACAAAAAAAGTGAATCTATTTTAATCATTTATGATGCCAAGAGAATAATTAGTTGTGATAATGATTGAATGCTTTAAGATCGTGTTTGTCAAAACAATAGTTTGAGTTACATAATTCTCCATCCTTGACATGTATATATTCTTTTATTTTCCTTTATTTTATTTTATTTTCCTTTTCATTATTTTTTACTTTATTGAGTCGGTTAAACAATGAAAGAAATGTGATTAATACATACTTATTCCTGGAGGATCAACACTCGTTTGAATCCTATACTATGCTTAATGATGAGTACACTTACTCATATGTCTAATTTGGGGTTAACTTTTTAATTTAAACTTGATTGGGAAATGTACTTATTTTTATATGATTTTTATACCAAAATCCAAACACATCACTTCTTATGATGTCTCACTGAAAATGTCTATCCGAGCCTGTAACCTTGCCAATCTATCATCATTGTAACTCCTTTGAATTTATGTCCATGGCCATATATGTCCCCATTGTTGATTGTCCATGATGATGAGTTAAACCTCACTCTCAAGAAAAAAAAAAAAAACAAAGATCAAATCGAAAAGAAAAATAATAAAAAATAAAAACAATATAAAAACAAAGAAAAGAAAATACACAAATTAGAAAAATTCATAAAACACAAAAGTTAGTGGTATTTTCAAATACAACAAAGGGTAAATCAATAGGATTCAAGTTTATCCCATAGTGCCCATCCCCGGCAATAGTACCAAAAACTTGATGCGTATTTTTTGGTGTAGAAAATATTGCCATCAATTTACACAATTAATCAAGTTTTAATTAAAATACCAACCACTAAAACCACACATACGGGCAAGTATACCCATGTATAGTATAGGAACTAGCAAGTATCGAATCTATGAGAACTTAGACTCCCATCTTACTTTACCCAAATCTTTATTGTTTAGCCAATAAAATAAGAAAAGAATGAAAAAGAAAATAAATAAATATAAAAATAAATATAACTCAATGATGAAAATTCATGCAACCAGATAATTATCTTGAAAAAATAATATTGAATCATTTAGCATTTATCACAATCAATTGTCATCTTGGCATCATAAAGGAACTTAAGTAAAATTCAATCGTTTTCCAACTCATGAATCCACTTATGTAGCTCCACTGCTTTCCCAATCCATGGAGTCACTATTCTTGATTAATTTAGTAGATTTTCCAATCAATCCAAAACAAGCAAAAGGTGCATTAAATTCTTCCTTAAATAATTACCCATATACTTTATGTAGCAATAAATATAAAATTCGTTAATAACCCGATGCCCTAGGTGAAATAAATTAATCTTTGATTACTTTAGTTCTTTAATCTTAACTTCATTTCCTAAGTCCATTAAGATCTAACAAATATAAAATCAATGCAATGAACTCCTAACAGCGTTTCCCAAGCAAATTAGAAGAAAACGCATCAATAATCAATGATAACAAGTAATCAAATACCAAGGGTAACAATAGATTGATAAAAAATCTTAATTAACTCAAAATCATAATCTCCAAATTAAAATAATATCCAATTATAATCAAAACATTAAGCACATCATTGTTCTAGAAAAGTAAACAAAGGATACAAGATGGAACTCATAGACAAGCCCGTCTTCTTCTCTTGAAAACCTCCCTTAAACAATACCCATTTGAATGGTGATTTTGTCTGAATAATAAGTAGCTAGCATGGATCCTTCAAATCACATATTTGCCTTGTGTTTTCCTTGTTTAAATAGGCTCCCAAGATGTTAAAAATTTTCCCCTAAGAGTTCTAGGCCGAGTATAGATTAAAAAAATACCAAAACTCTTAGAAATTATCAAATCTGCACAAGAATTGGAAAGCTCGCCAAAATTGACCAGAGTTAAGGCGGCACCGGCTTCGTGGGTCACGGCCAGTGCCGGACATGCTCTAACGTTAATGATTTCTTTATTTTTTTGTCGTTTTCTACAATAACAATCCAAAACACCTTCCCAATGTTAAAATATCAAATATGAAGAAGTATGCCTAGTTATTATAACAAATGTATCACAAAATACCGTCAAATAACTAGAAAAATATAGATGAATTTTACCCCTATCAGAACTCTTTTGGACAAATAGTTTACCTAGCTTTAAGCATATCTAACTTTATTAGATATCTATCTTTGCTAATTTTCGAATGTACCACTTTTTCCACTTACTAGTACACTAATAGTTGTCTTCCACTTACACTATTCTTGGTGTTGGAATGTATGCCCTCTAGACTAGGGTTTTGATGTAATTATCAAATTTATTCTCAAAATTTATTTGTGAATTTATATTTTATTTGTACACAATTTACTTTTAGAAAAGACCCATTGTGTTTAAGTAAGTGATCCATGTGAATGGTGGTCTTTCACATTGAGGTATGGATCATGGGTTACTTAACACATAAACATTTGTTCTTAACTGATTGATAGGAATGTGAATCTCATCATATTTAGGTTATTGTGTTATTAATTTCAAATGGAGAATGGCTTATTTTTAGCCAATGAGTAGTCCACTCACTTCATAGCATAAGTGTATTTTAAATACATAGAACATGACCTGTAGTAGTGGTTTTTAAAAGTACTATTTAGAAGAAACCCAAACTACTACTGCTACAGCGTGGACTAATACTCTACCGCTTGAGTATGAGTTGTCAATTTGATGAAGCTGAAAGTATGTATTTTGATAAACTGTAGTTGAAGTTCTATCGTAGAGCCAATATACTTGTATGTTGGGTATATGTGACTAGTTTGTTAAGACAAATTTGTACAAGATAGCTTCGCACTATATCGCCCCTTGTGACTATTCGAAAAATCCAAATATCCAGGGCCCTGGGGAACATGACTTTGATGCTTGCTTTAGGATAGCTCCCTTGGAATGCGAAAACATTCCAGGAGTCATGGATTATTGGACTAGAGGTCTAAGGATGGTAGATGTCTTTTAGAGAGGTGTTAGTAAACTCTTCATTTGTAAATGTACGGCGATGCGTAGAGGGATATTTTAGTCATTACACCTATACATCGGAGACTTTGCTAACGCAGCATTGCCCTTGGGGTCAATATTTTCTTATGGTGATATTAGAAAATATTTAAAATGCAAAATACAACTATTTCTATAGTAGGGGTATTTTGGTCATTTTAGTAGTTAAGGCAATGTATCTTTTGGTCCTCAGAATAGCACATAAGTCCTGATGGTTTTGGGCTGAGGGATTGGTCTTGTATAAAATGGATTTGATTTTATTCGAGTAGCCTGGTTTATTTTTTGGGCTAGAATAAAATAAAAGGTCCAAAGGGAGAATTATTTATTGGCCTGATTTAGTTGGTCAATCAATTGTTCAGGGCTTGAGCCCAGATTGAATGATTAAGGTTGGCCTGGTCTAAATTAAAAAAAAAAGGCTTGAGCTTTATATTGGTCCATTTGGGTTATTTAATTAATATAATTATTGGATTGTATTAGTCCAAGAATAATTAAATTGAATTAAAGGCTTAACCCAATGAATTAGGCCATAGGCCCATAGGTTAAGTTTAGTCTAGTTGATGGCTTAACATGATATGGGCCTTAGCGTTTCTCTGATTCTACCATCTCTGTTTGATTTTTAATGCCCGGGTAATAGCTTATTATCTAGGTAGTTGGGATTCAAGAGAATAGAGGTATATTACACGGAACGACGTATTGTGGGTGTAAGCCAGACTTTCTTTGCTCTAGCCATTTTCTTCATCTCTCTGTAGACTGTGATCTCTATGCTATTTAATAGCAAGAACAGAGACACGATAACTTTCTGATTAATGCTTGATAGCATTCAGTCAGAAAAGGAAGATCATCCTCTACGTCCTTAGCTTTCACCAAGATTTTAGGCATAGATTATATTCCGAAAGACCTGAAGCATTGTGTTGATGCCCAAAAGAAGCCGATGGCTTGCGAGATAACAGTCTGAAGAAAGGATCACAGAACCAGAAGTAGTTCAGACAGTATCGCCAGCACCTCCTAGACAAAAGATAAAGTGCAAAGGTAAAATAATAAAAGCTCTTTCGCTGCTCTTTTCTGCATTTTTATTATTTTTTAACATGTTTCTGTGCTTTTATATTTGTCGTATTTACCTTCAAGTGGTATCAGAGCCAAGTTTACATGGTAATATAGGATGCATGTTAGTAAATAAAAACAGTCAAGTGATTATTTGATCATAATTTGTGAACCTTCGTGTTTTCTGCTATGGATAGTTACTGCACTGTACATCTCGCAGTTGAGACATAGGAACGTGTGTAATTATTATTTTTTTTTTACTTTCATAGTATTCGTTTAAGCCTTATAATTAAAGGCATGGGCGTTTGTGTATTGTTTTGGATGAATTCTGGTGAAATTTGTGTAAAAACGGAGCAAAGAATCGCGTCTGAAACACAAGAGAAAAATGAAAAACAAGTACTGTAGTAACCGAGCTACCAGAGCTGAGTCATTTAGTAGAGCCTCCGAGCCGCCAGCTGGTCGCTGGGTCAAGAGCTACAAGGCCCCGAGCTGAGCCACAGCTCGGGGTTTGGAAGGAGCTTTGCGAGGGAGCCTTACTCCCTCTTAAGGCTGTGGTCTCCAAATGCAAGTCCAATTTGGATTTCAATTGCGTGTGGGTTAACGTTTGCTAATGTGCGGGTCGCCGGGTCGAGGATGGATCGCGGGCACTCCAACTGGGTGGCGGGTCCAAACAGGCAGTGATATGGTGCTGCGGGTGCATGAAGACCAAGAGGATTTAATTAATTTTCTTGTAATTTTTCCATGCAATTTTTTTTTGTTTTGGGTCCCATACCAGGTGAAGTTATTATTTTTGCAATAGTTAATATTCATGAAATATTATTGCATGAAAAATAATAGTAAATGAAATATAGGATTAAACAAGACCATTAATTAATTAATGTGTTTAATTCTATTATTTGGACACTTAGGTTAAAAGAATAAAAAAGCATGAAAACATTTACAGTTTTCTAGCATGCTTAATTCTCTTTGTACCATATGTGCACATTTTCTCAAAGACCAAAGTCTTTAGGAAATTTTTAACAAGAAAAATACTTTTCAAATTAAAAATGGTTATTTTTAACTTGAACAAAAATTAATCCTTGGATATTTCTTAAAGGATTTAATCCTTACAATAGAAAATATTTTGGATTTCAATATTTTTGTAAGTTAAAATAGAAATCCATTTTGTTTTATTTTTGCACTAGAAAATTATTTTTGTCAAATTTAACTTGAGAGCAAAGTCTCTAGAAAGTTTAAAAGGAAAGTTTTGGAAATCATTACGTTCTTAATTGTGGAAAATAAATTAATAGAAAATCTCTTAAAGGATTTTACTTTAACATAGAGATTTATGAATTTAGATATTTTACAAAGAGTTAAGGGATACTTAATGGGATACTTCAAAAAGATATTTTCTTTAAAAAATATTGTTTTAAAAGACTGTGTTGGAGAGGACTTCCAATGGCCCCACAACTTCCATCACAATCCTCATTAGAGATCGTGGATCC
The DNA here is from genome assembly GCA_026120185.1 of Voacanga thouarsii. NCBI lineage: Eukaryota > Viridiplantae > Streptophyta > Magnoliopsida > Gentianales > Apocynaceae > Voacanga > Voacanga thouarsii. The sequence continues at coordinate 1,128,474 of JANUWF010001151.1, forward strand.
CCTCGCATTATCCTAGAAGTGAGCCCGTATAGGATGGAAATACCACAAGGATCTAGAACTAATAGATGGATGTAATTAATAACCCGGGACACGTGCTATAATTGGCCAGCCCACGTTGGAGGTTATAGTGCGAGGAATGTCCATAGGAAATAAGAAAAAACGACCATCCCATCGATAGAGTTATCTTCTAGATCATTACCTAGAAGGGAGATTAATTTGTGGTGGTTAATACACTTAGCTTAGGAAACTGTTAATCTTTTCAAGAAGCTATGTCAGTTTTCCTAAAAGCCAAATTACTTATATTAAAGATAATAATGATAGGGTTAGCTGTTATCGGATTTAATATGAGGATAAAGTGCACAAATTATTTTTGTTTTCACAAACTAAGATTTCTTTTATTTTCAATTTTTCAGAAATAATTGGTGGAGGTCCTTTTAGTCCTTTGGTCATTATTCTCTGAGAGAATAAGTTAACGGGTCTAAATTATGTGGACTAAAAAAAGAACTTGGACATAATACACACAGCCAAGGAATATAAGTATATCCTCTACGAAACCTACCCTATTATCGAAGAAGGTTCCACCGATGATGAGCAGGAAGCTGAGAAGGTATGGAAAAAGGTCAACGAGACGGCTCGTTGCTGCATGTTGGCCTCCACGTCTAATGTGCTATAGTCTAAACACGAGCATATGGCCACTGCATACGATATTAATCAATCACTAGCCACGATGTTCATCGATAAGAGCCGGTCCACAAAACAGGAAGCTCTTAGGACAATCATAAACACTAAGATGGTTGAGGGAGCATCAGTTTGGGAGCATATGCTCAAAATGATTGTTGCTTTTGAAGAAGTGGAAGTCTTATGGGCTGTTATTGACCCCGAGAGCCATGTGGACATGGTTCTCAAATCTCTGCCAGTCTCTTTTACTCAGTTCAATTTAAACTACAACATGAACAAGTTAAACATAAGTTTAACTGAGTTAATGAAAGAGCTCCGGGTGGCAGAGAAGGTAATAAAGCCACAGTCCAAGACTATAATTGCTAGGGCTTCTTCTTCCAAAACTAGGCCCAAGTCCAAGAAGTTCAAGAAGAAGAAAGGAAACGCAGTAGCCCAGCTTAAGAACCAACCCAACAAGCCAAATGGCAAGTGTTTTAAGTATGGGCAAAAGGAACACTAGAAAAAGAAGTGTCCAAAGCTTCAGACAAAAAAAAAATCCTACAAGTATTGTTTTCTATCTAGAGTCAGTTTCAATAGTTGGATCAACTTCCACTTCGATTGTTGATTGTAGAACCACTGATCATATTTGTAACTCCTTGTAGGGGTTTAGGAAGACAAGAAGACTCTAGAAGAGCGAGCATGAACTACGAGTAAGAAATGGAGCACAAGTATAGGCCCTTGCAGTGGGAGAACTGGACCCTATTTTTTATTGTAATAGAGTAGTTATTTTGAAGGATATTTTATATATACCTAGATTTAGACAGAATTTGGTCTCAGTTGCAAAACTTTTAAATCAGGGATATTCTGTTTCTTTCCATTATGGTATTACTATTAGTAGAAATGGAGAAGTTCTTTATTTTGGGCACATGTATGGAAACTTATTCTTCTTAAATCCTACAAACAATCAAATAAATAACGCTCAATATGAACCTTTAAGTAGGAAGAGAAAGACTAATATCAATGAATCATATCTTTGGCATCTAAAGTTGGGTCATATTAACTCAACCAGAATTTATAGGTTAATCCATGATGGGCCATTAGGCTTATTAAGATTAAAAAGTTTGCCTCAGTATGAATCCTATCTTATGGGAAAAATGACCAAAAGATTGTTCACCTAAAAAGTTGATAAAGCCAAGGAGATATTAGGCCTGGTTCACACTGATATGTGTGGTCATTTATCTATACTAGCTAGAGGGGGTTTTGAATACTTCATCACTTTTACAGATGATTGCACAAGGTTTGGTTATGTCTACCTAATGAGGTGCAAGTCTAACTTTTTTTACAAGTTTAAAAAGTTTAAGGCTAAAATGAAGTGTCGGATAGCTAAACTGATCAAAATCTTACGATCGGATCATGGTAGAAAGTACTTCTTCGGTGAATTCAAAGATTACATGGTACATCATGTGATAGTATCCTAGCACTCTGCACCGGGGACACTCCCACAGAATAGAATAGCTGAGAGAAGGAACAGGATATTGATGGAAATGCTCCGAAGCATGATGTCTCATGCTACTCTTCTGGTCTCTTTTTAGATATATCTCTTGGAAACAGCAGTATACATTCTAAACTTAGTGCCTTCCACGTTAGTGCCTAGGATGGCCTATGAGATGTGCACTGGTCGTAAGCCAAGTCTGAATCATCTCAGGATATCGGACTGTCCTACTTATGTAATAATCAAGAAAGACAAGCTAGAACCAAGATTAAAATTATGCTATTTTATTGGGTATCGAAAAGGGACAAAAGGAGGTTATTTTCATCATCCCAATGAGCAGAAAGTACTAGTAAGTACTAATACTAGATCCTTAGAGGATGATCAAAGTACTTCCACTAAAGGTTCAACAATGTTAGAACTTAGGGAGAAGTTATCTTTGAAAACAACTTTTTCAGACTCGATTATGGAACAAGAAGAGGCATAACCTCAAGAACCTTTACAAACGGAGCTTTGTCATAGTGGGTGGGTATCTAGGGTTCCAAAAAGATGGACTGGAAAGGCTTTTGAGCTGGTCTTTGACCATTATGAACAAGATTCCATTAGATATGAGGAGGTTATTGCTGATGCCGATGCAAATATATGACATAGAGTAATGAAAGCTGAGATTGAGTCTATGTACTTCAATCAGGTTTAGGATCTTGTAGCTTCACTTGAAGGGATAAAACTTATTGGGTGTAAGTGGGTATACAAGAGGAAAAGGGGATTGGATTGGAAAGTGAAAACCTTCAAAGTTAGGCTTGTGGCAAAAGGGTATACTCAAAAAGAGGAAATTGATTATGAGAAAACTTTTTTCCCAGTAGCCATACTTAAGTCCATCTGTATCCTCCTTACCATTGCATGTCATTATGACCACAAGATACGACAAATGGATGTCAAGACGGCATTTCTTAATGGCTATCTTAGTAAAGACATCTATATGTCCCAACCGGAAGGTTTTATTCCTAAAGGCTAGGAACATATAGTTTGCAAGCTTAAGAAATCCATTTATGGACTTAAGCAGGCATCTAGATCATGGAACATTCATTTTGAAGAAACTATAAAGTCTTACTGTTTCATTCAAAATAAGGATGAACTATGCGTGTACAGAAAATTGGAAGGTATAAATGTAGTTTTTCTTGTCCTATATATGAATGACATTCTACTCATTGGGAATGATGTAGGGACATTGTCATCTACTAAGGTTTAGCTATCTAGTCAATTCAGTATGTAGGACTTAGGAAAAGCCAGTAACACTCTTGGGATTAAACTTTTTAAAAATAGAAAGTAGAGAATGTTAAGATTATTCCAAGTGACATACATTGACAAGAGACTGGCCAAGTTCAGCATGGACTCATGCAAGGGAGCTCTAAATCCTTGCAGACATGGGTTGTTTTTTTTTTTCAAAGGACTATCCTAAGTCCCAAGAAAAAAAAGGACAGAGTAAGTAGAATTCTCTACGCTTCGGCTGTGCGAAGTCTCATATACGCCATGTTGTGCACTAGGTAAAATATCTGTTTTGTTGTAGGCATAGTTAGCAATTATCAGTCAAACCCTAGAGAGGTTCATTGGCAAGCTATAAAGTATATTCTCAAGTACCTCAAAGTTAAGAGAGATTATATGTTAGTTTACAAGGTTGATAACTTAATTTCTACTGGATACAAAGACTCAGACTTCCAGGCAAATAAAGATGAGAGGAAATTCACTAATGGATATGTCTTCACCTTGTCTGGAGGAGCCATTTTATGGAAGAGTATCAAGCAATCTTGCATTGCTAACTCAACTATGGAATTTGAGTATGTAACAGTTTTGGAGGCATCCAAGGAAGCAGTTTAGCTCTAAAAGTTACTTTCAGAACTTGGAGTCGTGCCACACATGGACAAACCAATTGTGGTTTATTCAACAACATTGGAGTAGTCTCACAATCTAAAGAACTGAAGAACCACAAGAAGGAGAAGCATATCAAGAGGAAGTATACTTGATCTGGGATTTCATCTAGAGACGGGAAATCATGGTAGAATAGATAGTCTCGGAGAACAACCTAGTAGATCCCTTCACTAAGTTTTTGGTTGAGAGAGTCTTTAAGAGACACTTAGATGCCACACGGATTTTTTTTAGTCTTAGAGTGCAAGCAAGAGATTGTTGGAATTTATGCCCTCTAGATTAGGTTTCTGATGTAATTATTGAATTTATTAATAAAAGAATTTATTCTCAAAATTTATTTATGGATTTACATTTTATTTGTGCACGATTTACGTTTGAAAAAGACCCATTGTGTTTAAGTAAGTAATCTATGTGAATGATGGTCTTTCACAGTAAGGTATGGATCACGGGTTACTTAACACATAAACAATTGTTCTTAACCGATTGATGAGAATGGAAATCTCATCATATTTAGGTTATTGCGTTATGAATTCCAAATAGGAAATGACTTACTTTTAGCTAGTGAATAGTCCACTCACTTCATAGTATAAGCATATTTTGAATACGTCTAATAGAATCTATAGTAGTAGTTTCTAAAAGTACTATGTAAAAGAAACCCAAACTGCTACTCCTACATCGTGGACTAATACTCTACTACTTGAGTATAAGTTGGTGGTCTGACGAAACTGGAAGCATGTACTTTGATATATTATAGTTGAGGTTTTATCGTAGAGCCAATATACTTGTATGTTGGGTATATGTGACTAGTTAGTTAAGACAAACTTGTACAAGATAGCTTCTACGTTGTATCGTCCCTTGTGACTATTCGAATGATCTAAATATCTAGGGTGGGTCCTGGGGAACATGACTTGGATGTTTGCTTTAGGGTAGCTCCCTTGGAATGCAAAAACATTCTTGGAGTCGTGGATTATTGGACTAGAGGTTTAATGATGGTAGATGTCATTTTGAGAGATGTTAGTACACTATTCCTCTCTAAATGTACGGCGATTATTCCTCTCTAAATGTACGGCAATTCATAGAGGGTTATTTTAGTCATTACACCTATAGGTCGAAAACTTTTCTAACGCAGCATTGTCCATGAGGTCAATATTTCCTTATGGTGATATGAGGAAATATTTAAAATGTAAAATATAGCTATTTCTACAGTAAGGGTATTTTGGTCATTTTAGTAGGCAAGGCGATGTGTCTTTTGGTCCTCGGAATAATCCATAAGTCTTGATGGTTTTGGGTTGAGGGATTGGTCTTGTATAAAATGGATTTTATTTTATTCGAATAGTCTGGTTTATTTATTGGGCTAGAATAAAATAAAAGGTCTAAAAAAATAGAGAATTATTTATTGTCCTGATTTAGTTGGTCAATCAATTGTTTAGGGCTTGAGCCAGATTGAATGATTGAGGTTGGTCTGGTCTAAATTAGAAAACAAAAAAGGCTTGAGGTTTATATTGGCCCATTTGGGTTATTTAATTAATTTAAATATTAGGCTTATATTAGTTCAGGAATAATTAAATTAAATTAAAGACTTAACCTAATGAACTAGGCCATAGGCCCATAGGTTAAGTTTAGTCTGGTTGATGGCTTAACATGACATGGGCCTTAGGACTTCTCTAATTCTACCGCCTCTATTTGATTTTGAATGCCCGGGTAATACCTTATTATCCAAGCTGTTGGGATTCAAGAGAATAGAGGTAGATTACACGGAACGATGTATTATGGGTGTAACCTAGACTTTCTTTGCTCTAGCCATTTTCTTCTTCTTTCTATAGAGTGTGATCTTTGTGCTATTCAATAGCAAGAATAGTGACACAATACCTTTCTAATTAATGCTTGATAGCATTCAGTAAAAAAAGGAAGATCATCCTTTTCGTCCTTAGCTTTCACCAATCTTTCAGGCATGGGTTATATTTCAAAAGACCCAAAACATTGCGTTGATGCCCAGAAGAAGCTGACAACTTGCGAGACAACAGCCTGAAAAAAGGATCACAAAACCAGAAGTGGTTTAGATAGTATCGCCGACACCTCCTAGACAAATGATAAAGCGTAGAGGTAAAATAATAAAAGCTCTTCCGCTACTCTTTTCTACGTTTTTATTGTTTTTTGACATTTTTCTGTGCGTTTATATTTGCCGTATTTACCTTCACTTAGCACTACTAATATAAAGTGCACATCCATATATATTATCATAGATATCTAGCTTTTAGCTCCAACTCCAAAAGGGCACCCCTCTTAAATTATGGAACCCTTTTGGACAAATAGTTTACCTAGCTTTAAGTATATCTAGCTTTATTAGATATAAGCATATATATACTATTTTTCCATTATACTACTTTTTCCACTTGCTAGTACACTAGTAGTTGCCTTCCACTCGCACTATTCTTAGTATTACTAATATAAAGTACACATACATAAATATTATCATATATATCTAACATTTAGCTCCAACTCCGAAATGGTACCCCCTTAAAGATTACATAAAAAAGCTGAATGCTTTTTTAGTACTCCTCATAATGCTACATCTAATATTATTAAGGACCAAATTACTACAACCAGTATCAATCACAATGGTTACAAATTTCTAATTTTTGTACATTTGTGTCTACTAGAGAATTACTTATGCTAGGTATATCAGTTACTTGAAGAAAAACTTGTGGAGAATAATATTCATTTCAGTTCTACAATTTAGGTCAATAAAGAAATTTAAACAAATTCTACTTCTAGCAAATTCTAATGCTTCGTAAAGATTTCTGAATCATTTGTATAAGGGTTTTATTTCTATTTTATCCTTTGTTCTAGATCCATTGGTTAATCTTCCTATAAATCCTCTTCTCCACTAAAATCTTCATAACCTTTAGTTTGGATGCCTATTTCTATATTTTTAGCAAAATCTTCTAAAGTTATAAAAAAATTTAGACTACAAAAAAAGATTCATCTACATGCATGCATACATACATACATACATACATACATACATACATACATACATACATACATACATACATACATACATACATACATACATACATACATACATACATACATACATACATACATACATACATACATACATACATACATACATACATAATTAATGTCTTTTAATAATATACATATATACACACACCAAATACATACAATAAACATATATAAAGATATACATATACACATACATATATATACATAGATACATATTATTACATATATATAAATACATATATTAATATGCTCTATACACACACACACACACACACACCCAAAAATATATATATTAATATATTTTTTAAATATATTAATTTACATATATATAATTAATATATATTTTAATATATATACATTTATCTTATATATAACATATTAAATATATAATATATAGTATATATATATATACATATATACATATATACATATATATTAATAGTTAATATCTTTTAATAATATATTAATATATATATATATATATATATACACACACACACACACACACCAAATACATACCAATATATATATATATATATATATATACATATATACATATAATTGGCATGTATATGATGTACATACACACACAAATATGAAGCGTATTGAATTAATGATCCATTCATTAGATTTGTTAAAATTGCTATGAAAAGTGTAATGATTGAATTTGAAGGTAATCGGATATATTTTAACACATAATCTAGTATATCTATAAAAATGCCCAAAACCTAACACATATACAAAGATAGGCACGCCAAATTAATGATACAACCATTAGATTTGTTGAAATAGCTATGAAAAGTTTTATGCCCAAATTTAAAGATAATCGGATATGTTTTGCCGCTTAATCTAGTATAATCTCTATAAAAATACTAAAAACCCAACTCATTTACAAAGATAGATATATCAAATGAACGATCTAACCATTAAATTTATTGAAATTACTATGGAAAGTGTTATAACCAAATTTGAAGGTAATAGGATATATTTTACTGTTAAATTTGATAAAATTGCTATGAAAAGTGTTATGACCAAATTTGAAGGCGATCAAATATATTTTGCATATACACTAGCATAATATCTATAAAAATATCCAAAACCTAACATATATATAAAGATAGGTGCATTAAATGAACAATATAATCGTTATATTTATTGAAATTACTATAGAACGTGTTATGACCAGATTTGAAGGTAATAGAATATATTTTAGCACATAATCTACCATAATCTATGTAAAAATGATCAAAATCTAATGCATATACAAAGATAGGCATGTCAAATTAATAATCCAATAGTTAGATATTGGAATTGCTATAAAAAGTGTTATGACCAAATTTAAAGATAATCAGATATATTTTTCTACTTAATCTAACATAATCTCTATAAAAATGCTTGAAATCTAACCCATTTACAAAGATAAGTATATCAAATTAACGATCCAACTGTAGATTTGTTAAAATTACTTATAAAATATATTATGATTAAATTTGAAGGTAATCAGATATATTTTACCACCTAATCTTGCATAATCATTATAAAAATACCCAAAACCTAATACATTTCCAAGAATAGACATATAAAACTAACGATCCAACCATTAGATTTATTGAATTTGCTAAAAAAAATTTATTACGACCAAATTTAAAGGTAAACGAGATATTTAGCCATATAATCTAACTTAATTTCTATAAATCAGCCCAAAATATAATGCATTTATAATTATTTAAAACATTTGGGATTATTTTGTAAAATTTTTGGGACTATATTTTAAATATTCTAAAATTTAATGACCAATTTATAAATTTTTTGTTACTATTTAATAATTTTACAAAATTTAAGGAACAAATTGTAAGATTTGGGGTCATGTTTTATATATTTAAAAATTTAGAGACCAACTAATAAAATTTTTTAGGGTCAGATTATAAATATTTTAAAATTTAGGGATTCAATTAAAAAATTTTGGGGTTATTTTGTAATTAAACAAAATTTAAAAACTAATTTACAAAATATTTAGGGTCATGTTGTAAATATTTAAAAATTTAAAGATAGGTATTAGTTAGGAAATAAGAATTTTGTGGCTTAAAGTATAGTTAATAGTAACAAAAGTTAATATTTTTAGTTATGAAATAAATTTTTGTCTTTGATGATGCATTATTAGTAAGGAAAATTTAGTTAGGAAATTAATTTTCGTTGCTAATGATACATCATTAGCGAGAAAACTTAAATTTTTCTCTCAATACACTTATTTTCTAACTAAAGCTATCATTTTTAGCTAGGAAATAAAAATTATATCAAAAAGGTCTTAATCAGTAGTGACAAAAAGTTTTTGTTGCTGGAGAAAAATTTTCCTCGCTAAAGAGTTATTTAGCGATAAAACTTTAGTTAGGAAAAAAATTGTGTCGTCAATGTATTATTTTCTTGTAGTGATACTTGGTGTGGTAAGTTGAGAGTTGTGGTTATAATTTGATGCATAAATTTCGAGTGTATAAAAATCATTCAAATTTAAATCCATCTCTAACCAAGTTTTATTTAAAATATTAATCCCAAATTACACATATGAGCAAGTATACTCATCGCAAGCATAATAAAGGGAATTAACGAGTATTGATCCTCAAATGAACATGAACACACTAATCACTTTTCATTCATTGTTCAACTGACCTAATAAAGTAATAAGATGATAAAAAGGAAAATAAAAAATATATATACAACTCAAGGATTTAAGAATATACAATTTAGATAAATACTCTTGAAAACACGACAATGAATCTCTTAACAAATATCACAATTAATTATTAGCTTGATATCATAAAAGATTTAAAATAGACAAACTTCATTTGCAATACATGGAATCACTATCTTCTAGTTAAATTAGTAAACATATTTTGTCTCAACCAATTTATGCAAAAAAATGCATTAAAATCAATCCACATATAAACCCTTATATTCTAGGCGATTTAAAGTATGAACTTAGTTAATAAATTCCTATTTTAGCAATCATCAACCAACATTCGATTACCCAAGTTCTTGAAAATTAACCCCTTTTTTCAAGCAGACTAAGAAATAATAAATATGAAATTAATTAGTTGAAGTTATTAGCATCCCTTTTTTCAAGTAAGTTAATAAAATGAATCAATCAATAATTCCATAGTAAAAACAAGTAATCAAATCCCAAGACAAATAATTAATTGATCAAAAAGACTAAATGAATTCAAAAAATCATAAATCTTAAAATAATGTCAAATTACAATGAAAACATTAATTACATCATTATTCTAGAAAAAGAAAACAAAGATAAAAGAAAGAACTCGTAGATAAGCCTTTCTTCTTCTCTTTTGAAAACTTTCTTGAACAATGCCCCTTGATTGATGAATCTCCTGTTTTTGTGAGTGGTTGGAATTTTTAATGCTTAGATTTACACTTTTTCCTTATGCTTTCTTTGTTTAAATAGGCTTCCAAGAAGCCAAAATTCGTTCCCTAAGAGTTATTGGCAGAGTAGAAGTTGAAAAATACCAAAACTCTTAGGAAATTTCCAAATCCGCGCTTGAGTAGAAAAATCTACAGACATTGGACAACATTGAGCCGGTGCCGACTATGCTTGGCATGGCCAGTGCCGGTCGTGCTCTATTTTTTCCCTTCGTGAGATCCCCTATTTTTCCAGAATGGGACCTGCGCTAACTCCGCGGGACAAGACCGGCGCCAGCGGTGCACTAGTCGGCAATAGATTTTTTCATTGTTTTCCCTTTTTTCTATAATAAAAAGGCAAAACACATTTTCAAGAGTAAAATATCAAATATGAAGGAATATGACTAGTTATTGCACCAAATGGATCACAAAAATATCCTCAAATAACCAGGAAATTATTGATAAATTTAGCCCCTATCACATTCCCTCACACTTAAACATTTGCTTGTCCTCAGGTAAAGCACTTTAAAATAAGGAAATACAAGACAATCCTTCAAAAAATTCAACTATAACAAAGCCACAATTGCCTTTCATACTTTAGATATGACCTTGCCATTCTTTTCAACTCTTTGAAATCATTCAAAAAGTAATGTACTAAATAACACATACCAAGGCCCTTGAAGTCAAATCAAGTACGTTTATACTTTAGTTTAAGAAAATTATTTCACCCTTCAAACAAAAACGTAGATAACATGAATCATACAAATCAAGCTATCTACTAACTCAAACATATAAGTCCAAAAAATGTGCAACTTAAGTTATGATCTAAGAAAAACACTCTATTTTTTTTTCTCATATTTTCTTGATGACTTAGGGAATTGACAGTCTCAAATGAATGGATTTTTCTTCACGCATCGTTTTGGCCCCCTTATAGTTATCACTCATTATTTTTTCAACACTTTTCTTTCTTTCTTTTGTTTTCGGGAAATAACAACCTCAAGAAAGTGGATTTCAATTCACTATTCGTGTTGGCCCTAATAAATAAGCAAAAAGTGCTTTCTCGCCTTTAAAGATGAAACAAGTTTTCTTTCAACTCATTCTTCACTCACAACTAGTTTTTTCACTCAATTGTTTTGTTTTCTCCTCACATTCTTTATCACAACTCAAAGTCAAGAAAAGTTTAAATCCATAATACAAGAGTTAGCCAACAACTTTCCCCACATTCATCATATTCTCCACATTCAAACGAGATAAATAAAGTAATATTCAAATACTAATGCATAAACAAGATTAATCTAAATTCTCAAGTCTTAACATATCCCTTTGAATGGGGCGAAAGGTAGAAATTACCACAGTCCTCCAAGGACTTCTAACGATGTAGCATGGAAAGATCTAACTCCTTGAGGCATGATAAATTCAACACATCATCATTTGGGCCCTTGTTCTCCTAGAATTGAGAAGAACCTAAAAAATCATGTGAAAAAGAGAGAATAGAATTATTTGCACATAGAGGAGAATTGAATACCTCCCTTTCCACATTGGATAATTGTTTCTCATATCCTCTCTCTTTTCCTTGGGCATTCTCTTATTCAAGTGTATGGACCTTTATGGCATCCTCAACTAATTTGGCTAGTTGTGTTCTTTGATGGCTCATACGTTGGGATGCTTCTTCATGCCACTTAATGGAGGAATTTGTATTGGTGACAAAAGAATGCATTGAGGCTTCAAGTGATATCTCCCATAAAGTGTTAATCCGAGTTTGTAAATTTGCCAAATTCTAGTCATTATAGCTCCTTGATCTTGTGCCCAAAGGTAGTTGTCCATGATGATATCAATCTCGCTAAAAGAAAAAAAAATCAAATCAAAAATAAAAATAAACAAAAATAAAAAAATAAAAAACAAAGAAAAGAAATAACAAAAGGGAAAAACAAATAATAGAAAAATAAAGAAAAGAAAAACAGACACATTCACAAACTATCTAAATACAAAATTTAGTGATATTTATAGTACAACATGAAGTAAACTAGTCAATTAAGTCACACAATGTTACAAACAACAAGATAGAACATTGATTTACACAAAGAACATATATACATATTTACATATAGATATATGGACATATAAACATCGTTAAATGAATAAAATCCAAGCTTTCATGATATGTTCCTCGACAACAGCGCCAAAAACTCGATGCGTAAATTTTAGGTGTATAAAAATCATCAAATTTAAATCCATCCATTGGTCAAGTTTTAATTAAAACATTAATCCCAAAATATATATACGAGCAAGTATACTCATCGCAGGTATAGTATAGGGAATTAATGCGTATCGATCCTCAAGGGAACAAGTACACACTAATCATATTTCATTCATTATTTAACCGACCCAAATAAAGTGAGAAAATAAGAAAAATAAAAATAAAGAAATATATACAACTCAAGGATGTGGAAATACGCAATTTAAACAATTATCTTAGAAAACATAATAATGAACCAACTAGTAATTCCCTCAACTAATTATCACCTTGGCATCATGAAGGAATATAAAGTAAAATTCAACCGTTTCCCAAGTCATAAATCTATTTAGATAAATTTTTCTTCGTTTGTTAATCCATAGAATTACTATCTTTTGGTTAATATTAACAGATTTGTCAATCAAACTAATATAACCAAAACATGCATTAATATCAATTCCTTATAAGCATGAAATTAGGTAATAACCATTTGGCTGAGGTAGAATCAACTAATTTTTGATTACTTAAGTCCTAAAATTCTAATTTCATCGTTCAAGTCCATTAAGATTTAATAAATATAAAATCAATGTAATGAAACTCCTAACGTCGTTTTGTCGAGTCAATTAGAAGAACTTGCATCAATAACCAATCATAACTAGTAATCAAACACCAAATATGATAAAGAATTGATCAAATAACTAAATAAACACAAAACCATGAATCCAAAATAATGTTAAATTACAATAAAAACATTAAATACATCATTGTTTAAGGAAAAGAAAATAAAGATAAAAGAAAATACTCGTAGAAAAGCCTCTTTCTTCACCCTTGAAGACTCTCTTGAACAACCCTCCTTGACTTGGTGAATTCCTCCTTTAATGAGTGATTAAAATTTTAGCTCTTGGATCCACCTCTCTATATCTCCTTTATCTTGTATTTTCTCTTGCTTTTATAGGCCCATTTGGTGCTAAATTCGTTGCTTGAGGAATCTTAGCCGAGTAAGAATTAGAAAATACCGAATTTCTCAAATTTGTGCACATGATTTTAACCTTCCAAAATAGGAATGGCGCCATGTCCCTTCGACCCACTTGGTGATAGGTACAATCTATTTTTCCTCTGAGTTTTTGCTCTATTTTTACTAGCCGGACAAAGTGGACCCAGCTCCTAGCCTACTTGTCAAACCTGGCGCCGGGTATGTTATGTTTTCCTCCTGAAAGTTGCTCAGTTTCCCCTGCTTAACCAAAATGGACTTGGCGCTTGGTCCCTTAACTGGGCCTAGCACCAAGTTGATTTTGGAATTGTTCACTTTTTGCTCGAATTTAACTCAAATCTGAACAAATTTCTCAAAAATACTTTTTACAAGCAAAATGTCAAATAGGAAGGAACATGCCTAGTTATTATAACAAAAGTATCGCAAAATAACCTTAAATAACTAGAAAAATAATGGTGATTTTAACCCCTATCACTCGCTAATTAGCGAGGCTTTTGTGATGGTCTTTGTTGGCTACTATTTCCATTGCAAAACACTTGCCATTTTGCAAACAATTTTTTTTTTCTTTTAACTCTCTTTTTTTTTTCAATCAAAAATTTTGTCGCAAAGCCTTGGCAAATTGCAAGGATTTTGCGACGGTCATAGCGTACATTTTTTCCATTTAAATCACCTTTTATAATAAGATTTTACCGTCACTAAAACCCTCCCTAATTAGTGAGGGTTTTGTGACAGTCTTCGACACTTTCCATTTCCATCACAAATGTAACACCCCCTGCTAAAGGTAACAGTGGAAGCATATAACTCTGGGTGTTACCCCGTCCAGTTACCCAGACAAGGGATCTTTATAACGAAAAACCAACAGAGTATGTAAGGCCCAAATCTATACAACAACCCATATTGATGGTCACACACACATATATAGCAAAGAATCTCATACATAAAAATTTTCATTCAACATCAGTAATAAGGTACATTATCCAAAAAGAAAACGTTCGGACCTATTCTGCTATCACTGTGGTATCGTCCTCTATCCGTAGGTCCTTTCAACTCTGGATCCTACAAAAAGTTAAGATAAAAGACACGTGTGAGTGAAAAATCACCTAGTGAGTCCCGTGTGTGCTAGTACTTTATCAAAGAGGCAGAGTACACAAAACTTTTTATGTAAAGTATATCATTTGTTCATTAGAAATGAATTCAAAATTCTTTAATGAAGAGTTTATTCAGAACTCAATTATTTTTGGAAAACTGTATTTCAATTTCAAATCATTACCCCAGTTTTCAAATCAGAGGCACTTCTCCAACAGAAGGTCGACCTGTATCCAATCCAAATGTAAGTCCCGTAGTCCTTGCCTTTGGCACCACGTATCATTGTACTGGGATCGTAGCCTCCAGAACTCAACCACGCATTGCCGAAATAAGTACACCGCAGTGTACTTCTGCTCAGGTATACTACATCATACTTAGCGTACCGCAGCACACACTTGCCACCATAAGCCAGGGGTTCCAATCCTGATGTCAATCACCATCGAGGCGGTAAGGAGTCAAACGCACCGAGTGTCCCCACCCGGCATCCAGCGAATGATTCAAAATCAAGAAGTGCCCGCAGACGCGGCAATTGCCAGGTGCTAAACGGCTAGCCAGGACGACTCATCTTAATGTCCCGCTGCCCTGTTTGGAGTAAGACAATCCCCAGAACTAATTGAGTTACTTGGGGTCGTTTATCTCTAACACGAGCTAGTACAATGATCAAAGTCCTTGCTGAGTACTCAACGTTAACAATACCAACCCCGTCTGACTGATTAGGCCAGAGGGTTATTTGAACCCACAAAATTTTTCAAATCAAAACAGTTTTGGGGCAAAACAACATTTTCTAGAATTTGACCCATTGACTCGCAAGTCAGATCAGGCCAATAAAATAATTTTAGGGATCAAAAGGTCGTTTTTCAAAAGTAAATCTCATCACGAGAGATTATTTTTCAAAATCATTTTGAAACAAGATAAAGAGTTCTGTTCACACATCAAAATATATTTTCAAGAGTATCCGGGACATTTTCCCTGTACTCGATCACAAAAGTCATTTCCAAGGATATTTAGGTCATTTTACCCATACCCAATTTTCAAAAGACTTTTTGAGGGCATTCGGGTCATTTTACCCTTACCTGATTTGAAAAGTATTCACAAAAGTTCCAATAAGGGTATTTCGGTCATTTACCGCATACCCGATTCCAAAGATTTTCATAAAACATTCCAATAAGGACATTTGGATTATTTTCCAAATACCCGATTTCAAAAGGAACTTATTTCAAGAAATCCATAATTCTAATCCCAAAAAAATGCTTAAATTCAAAGTTTCCAAACATATTTTCATAAAATGTTCCAATAAGGGCATTTCAGTCAATTTATGGATATCCAATTCCAAAATTTATCATTTTCTGAAAATCCTAAATATTTAATCCAAAAGGACTAAATTCAAAAAATTCATGCTTTAGTCATCCACTAAGGTTTTCAAGCCAATTATGATGTTTAACCGAGCCCAAAATGACATAAAAATAATTCTTGCTCAGATAAATCTTAAACATGTTTAGGGATTTCCAAAATGGTATATAACATAGCATTTCATGGAAAAACAAAGCACACTAGCTTTAGAAAGAGTTATAGAATTCCACGGGACTCACCTCGTGTCCTAAGCAACTAATTCCGTTCATGGCCGTTTAACCTTCGTTTCTACCATTTTCGACGTTCTGTTGGCCGTTTGTCATTAAACCTAGCTAAGGGGTAGCCGACGTGCCCGACAGTTAGCCAACGTCCAACCGTCGTTTAGCCGACGGTTAAGGAAAACATTCAACTTTCGTTCACGTCGTTTTTCCGTCGTTTGATCGATTCTTTCATTTTCCTATTTCCACATCCTTTCTCCCTTCATAAACAAGGGATTCACTTCATATTTACCCAATTATTTCTTCCAAATCACACAATTAATCATCCTTAAATTCATCCATTTTCGGACACATTTTTCTGGAATTTCACAGATTGACACATGATTTTGTTTTGCACATAACTTTCAATCCACAACTCCGATTTGGCTCTATGATATACCAAAATGATTGTAAGACTCTCAAATTTAATTTAGTATAGGATTTATTTAGATTTATTACTTCAATAACACGATAACAGGTAAAAACAGCCCCAGTAGTTTTCCCTTAATTTCACTATTCATGCCTTCCTTTGTTTTCCTTTAGCCTTTAGCACTTTGGAACCTTCAATTCATTCAATCCTCCTTCAAATCATCTTTAATTCTAAATTTTCAGATTTCCAGTAGCTCACAAGAATCACACTTATTCAACACAAACTCATCTTTTCCAATCAAAGGCTTGTATAATCCATTTTTCCAACCAAGTAAATTCCATTTTTACTCTACTTTGATCATCATCTCTTCAACAGAAAATAAGCCTTCAAACCACCATATTTATTCAGTTCTTCCTCACACGAAACATCATTCAAAAGCCCTTAGACAGCCGGCACATATACAAGCATGTATAAAGTTCATGCACAAAAGTTTACAATCTCTAGCTTTGATCCGAAATCAGTACATGAAAGTCATGCTTTTATGTTAAAATTCACATCATCATAATCATCACCCACCCAACAACAAATTTAATTCAAGAAAGGCAGGGTTTTACGTTGTATTTAAGGCTATTTGATGTGATTTGCTCCAAGAACACCAAGGTTCACGTAGTACACCAAGAACACACACTAGCTAGCCTTTTTGTTTTCTCTTGTTTGATCTATTTTCTCTTGGCGTTTCCCTTCTCTTGGCTGCCAAAATTTAGGCTGTTTATCAGCCATTTTCCACCACCATTCACCCCTCCAATCTTGGCCCTTCATTTCTTGTCTTGGTTTAATTGAATGGTGGATATTTCTAAGTGTGTTCCAATAGGATTTTTACACACTAACCACTTTTCCTCCACAAAATTTTCCTTTGTTTCTCCTTGCACGGCCCACGAAATTCTTGGCCAATATCCAGCCATTCATTCATATTCTCTTGGTCTAAATATTAGCTAATTATATTGCTTAAGACCTTAATCAAGTGGGCCCACAAGTGATGTGTTCCAATAACAAACTTACACATCATTCTTCATTTATTTTGCAATGTTTATTTTAGAAGTCTTGCATTTATGAACCTTTCATGCATCCTCTCATTATTTGACAATTGTCCTTGGCACCAATCACAAGAAGCCACACGTCCCGTTTTTAATCGTGATTTTCTATTTTCTTCAGAAATGACTAAAATCGGGTCCGTAACAGAAAATTATTATTTTTTCACTATTCAACTCCAAAAATTTCCCTGAATCCATTGGTAACACTTACATTCTTCAATTCCATCTCTACTTGGTCAAATTTGTGGTTAAAGTCACGGGCACAGTCAAAATAACGAAAATGCCTCCGATACCCCGGGTAGCATAATTTGCACCAAAGCGTGCGTTTTATTGCACTAATCAATTTTTCTTTTTAGAGTACTCTTAAATTCTTATTTTGCTAATAATAATAACTTTCCAAAAATTTAGGGTACAGGTAGAACAAATCCAATAATTACATCCAAGTCCTGACAAAATTTTATTTCACTAAAGTATTCATCTCAATACACCAATCAACTTTTTTTCTGGCCATTGATATAAATTCTCATCTCATTACAGATACTAGCCAAACAAAAGTAAAAAGGTGGAGTGTTACATTCCCCTCTCCTTACTAAAAATTTCGTCCTCAAAATTTAGCTCACACTTAGAATAGATCTGGATACTTTTTCAACATCCTTACTTTCGTTTTCCCAAGTTGCATCTTACACAGCATGATGATTCCACGATACTTGTACAAGTGGAATTTTCTCATTTCGCAATTCCTTTTCAACATACTTCATGCTTAGAGTCAACTCAATGGGTTCTTCTTTCTAAATGTGGGTATGATCAGCCACATACTTTCGAAGTTGGGGTACATAAAATATACCGTGAATAACATGATATTCTATTAGTAACTCCAATCGATAGGCTACCTTCCCAATCCTCTCGACAATAGGGAATGATCCAAAGTACCTAAATGCCAATTTCTTTTCTTGTTCTTGGGTTCCTAATTGTCGTTGTGGAGCCAACTTCAAGAATACATTATCTCATTTTACAAATTCCAAATCTCTCTTATATCGATCCATATGAACTTTTTTTTTTTTTTTTTGTCTACTCTGAACTGTCTCCAACTTGATGTTAATCATCTTCACAGCATGTTGAACTTTTCAAGTCCTAAAGCATCTTGTTCACCCATCCTTCTTTTTTGACTTCATTTTCTTCCATAAAGAGCTTCAAATGGGACCATTCCAATTGTTAATTGATAACTATTATTGTATATAAATTCTACACGTGCTTAATTATCAATCCACTTGAATCCAAAATTCAAAATGCAAGCCCAAAACATGTCTTCCAAAAGTCCATTCACTCGTTATGTCTATCCATATGCGTGTAGGTGTGCTGCTATGCTGAACTTTATCGTGGTCCCATACTTCTACTGCAGCTTAATCTAAAACTTTGAGGTAAATCTTAGGTCTCGATCTGTCACAATACTAGAGGATACTCATGTAGTCTGATTACTTCCTCCATATAGATTTCACTTAACTTCTCTAAGGAATTCCGTTAATTAATAGGATTGAAATCAGCAGACTTAGTTAGTTGATCCATTATCACCCAAATAGTATCTTACCGCTCTACTATCATAGGTATTCTTGTAATGAGGTCTATAGTAATTTCATCCCATTTCCACAATAAAGTAGATAACGGTTGTAACTCTCCAGGCCGTTGTTGATTGGCTTTCTTTTACTGATAAATTAAACATCGTGTTATAAAGTCTGAATTGTCCTTTTTCCATACCAATCCACTAATAATACCGTTTTAGGTTCTGATGCATTGTTACAGTTCCTGGATAGATGGTCTACTTACTCTAAAGTGCCTCCGTTAAAACATCTTATCTTATCGCATATTATTTCAAAATACAATACCGACTCCGGTAGTAATTAATCCCATCATTATCCTTTCGAAACACATCTCTTCTTGTATTCGTCTCCTTCTACACTAACTTTTGCACTCTTCATCTTTATCTTGCTCTCTCTTGAACTATTCTAGGAAGGCAGGTTGAATGGAAGTATTACTTATCCTTATTTTTCCATCTACTGCAAACACTTCTAACTCTGGAATTTGTAACGTCTGAAGAGCTGATAAATTTGCCTTCCTACTAAGGCCATTTACTATTATGTTTGCTTTTCCAGGATGATATTTAATTGAACATTGAAATTCTTCCAAAAATTCTATCTATCAACTTTGCCTTATGTTCAAATCCTTTTGAGTAAAAGCATACTTCAAACTTTTGTGGTCAGTGAAGATTTCTAACTCAACCCCATATAAATAATATCTCCACTCCAAAATGACAAACACAATAGCAACTAACTCCAAATCATGTATAATGTAATTCTCCTCATGAGGTTTCCATTTCCTAAAGATATCAGCTATCACCTTTCTCTCCTGCATCAATACTCCTCTTAATCTTTCCTTTGACACATATGTGTACTCGTCATAAGGCTTGTCCATCATTGGCAATATTAAAATGGGGGTAGAGCTTAATCCTTTTCTCAACTCCTAGAATTTTCCTTCACATTTTTCAGTTCAAACATAAGGAACTTTCTTTTGGGTGAGTCACTCAAAGTAAAGTTATCTTAGAAAATTTCTCAGTAAATCTCTGGATATATCCTGAAAATCACAAAAAACATCATATTCATTCAGATTCTCAGGACGTTTCTAGTTTATCACTGCATTAACTTTTGTAGGATCTTCTGTGCTCGCGACTTTGGGTATCACATGTCCCAAGAATGCTACTTCTTGTAGCCAAGACTTTCACTTATTAAATTTTGTATTTAGTTTGGACTATCTTAACTTTCCTAATACTTTCTGAAGATTAATGTTCATGATCTTTGGGATTCTTAGAGTACACCAGAATATCAGCTATGAATATAGCCACAAAACTGGACCGAAATGTCCGGTGCACTAGATCTATGAAACAGCAGGCATTAGTGACACCAAAGGGGTATCACTACAAGCTCGAAAAGTCCATATCGTGTTAAATGCAATTTTCATTATATTTATTCCCGAATCCAAACTTAATAATATCCTTACCTGAAGTCTAACTCTGAGAATCATCCTGTCCTTCGTAACCGATCAAGCAATTCATCAATTATGGGCAATGGATATTTATTCTTTATCGTTAATGCATTTAACCTCACAAATCTATATACATCTATGGTGACTCAACTTTCTTTCTAACAAGCATGATAGGTACTCCCCAAAGTGAAGTACTAGGCCGAATGAATTCTTACTCCATTAATTCCTATACTTATTTCATAAGCTCCTGTAATTCTGTAGGTACCATTCAATAAGGAGTTCTTGAAATTAGATCTGCCAATGTCACTGACGCAACAGAAAATTCTACTTCTCTCTTCAGTGGTAATTCCTTCAATTTCACTGAAAAAACATCCAAATACTCATTCATAACAAGAACTTTTTTGGGTTTCTTAACCCCTCCTGGCTTATTAATTACATAAGCCAAGTACCCAATACACCATTTTTAATTATCTCCTAGGCCTTGAGTCCCGATATGCAAGTATTACTTTTCCTCCCAGCCTCAGTCTACAATTTCCAATATAGGTTTCCCAGGTTGATGGAATTGTACTATTTTATGTCTACAGTCAACTTGATTACGATGCTGGGATAGCCGTTCTATGCCCAAGATAGCATCTTAGTCCTCTATGGGCAGGCATATCAAATCTCCTCCAAAACATCATTTCCTACTAAGATCTTACATTCCTTATGTACTTTCTCACTATTCATTTACTTTCCCAATGAGGTACTGACAAGCATTTCTTATGAAGTTTTTTTTTATCCCCATAGCATCAAGAAATACATTAGCAACAAAGGAATGTGTAGAATTGGGATCTACCAATACTTTAGCATCATGATTTAAAGCTAAAAAGTGTACCTTTCACTACTGTAACATGATCATCCATCTTCTTCAATACAACCACTCGAACATTTACTTGGTTTAGAAGATCTAACTCTAGGGGCAAAAGCTTGTCTAGGTTCTCTCTTTCTAGTCTAACCTCTACCCCTGATTGTTTCTTCCTGGTTAACTCCATCCTCCTATCCTTTGGAGGTGAGGGCAATTGAAACTTTTATGCCCTTCCTTCCTACAGTTAAAGCATCTAAAAGAGGATTGTCCTCCAGTTAGGCCTCCCCTCATCTGCATCTTTCCTTTCTTCTGCCATCGAGGTCTTCTAAATCTTTTCTGACTTATACCCCAAAATTCACTTCGATTTCTCTTACTCATATTCTCATTTATGCCAACATTCTTATTGGCTCTAGAAGTAGTCTCAGCCATCCATTAAATGGTATCAGCCATTTTCTAGAAGGTTTAGAACATAATATAATCCAAATTCACAAGGTGAAAACCTTCCACATACGGCTCCTCCACTATTAGCTCAAGATTATGTTAAGTAGTTCACGATGATCATCCAAATGTTCATTTAGGAGACATCTGTACAGTTCATACAATTTTGCTGGTAAAGCGATATAACATAACTTAAGAGCAGGCACAAAAGAGCTATAGTGCACATAGCAAGATCATAACATATATTCATTCTCATCAAACACAAAGCCAGTACAAAATTTGTGTGCCGAGCACACAGTCATATAGACTGGCCGGGCTGAACACATCCTGCTACACATATCCACATCTCATCCTCCTGCTCATCATTATCACTATAAAAAACGAGGGGTTCTGAATTAGTAGGAATCGTATAGGATTCAGCTATATTGAATCCTTCACCTTCATCCACATCAAGGTGTAACCAAGCTAATATGTTTGAGTATATTTCCAATTCTTCCTCAAACTCTTCAACCATAGATACCTTCATCTAGGGTACCTCCTATCTCTTCCTATCAAAACATCCTTGAAACATAACATCTCATCTTCTAATATTCCCGGAGTATCCCCGCCAAATTCCTTCTCATTATCCTCAGACAATACTACACCATTGGGGACACTATCCTCCTCATCACAATCATGATGGCGTGATTCAATATTGCCATCAATTTCATCAAAATCGCCACCCATCTCCTTGTGTAGTGATGTTTCCCTCTTGGGAGTATGTGTCTTTCCCAGACTGAGGTCTCCCACAAACAAGGTAACAACAGGTACTACAGGGTCAAACGCACTCCCGATAAGATAGGGTGTATGAAGGCAGCCAAGGCAAGATCTTGTCCAAGTGAAGCATCCTGGCACACCTGCTCGGTGGATAATCCTAATCCAGATCTTTTCACACCCGATTGCTAATCAATCTCTTTCTTCCCGTCATCGCTATATTCATCTATTGGGTGCATACTCTTATCACTCCTATCCTGAAGATAAAATTGCAAGCCAAACATGGCCCAAAAACTAGCCACGTGAACAACAAAAACGCAGCACACCTGCGTGAAGAAGAAAAAGGGGGAAAAAAATATTTTCTTTTACCTCTTCTTGTTGATCTCATACTCGGCTGAACTGGAATATACGGAATTGGGGTAGGCGCGCTTGTAGAAGCCTCTGGTGCAATCCCTGCAAGCCTTCTACTTCGTCTTTGCATGTAGATGAACGCCTAACTTTCGATCTTCCAGTATATGGCCTGCCTAATCTAGTTTGGTGAACAACTTAGGGGCTAAAGAATATTTTCTGGAGAGGGAGGAAAAAACGTCTGGTATTTTTTACAGAGAGGAAGCCCCGGGGATTAATACCGTACCTTCCTTATCTCCTGTTTAACCTAAATAAAACCCTAGGTTAAACTGGATTGGGCCATTGGACTCTTAGTTTAACCTTTTGGGCTTAATTAATTATTCTAACTAAAACCAAATAATTGGCCCAATTAATAAATAATTAATTTTTCTAGCCCAAATAAACTAGTCCAATTAATTAAGTCTATATTAGTTTAGTCCCAGGTTAATCTTTAATTATTCAAACTGGGCCAAATCTAGTTTGGTGAACAACTTAGGGGCTAAAGAATATTTTCTGGAGAGGGAGGAAAAAACGTCTGGTATTTTTTACAGAGAGGAAGCCCCGGGGATTAATACCGTACCTTCCTTATCTCCTGTTTAACCTAAATAAAACCCTAGGTTAAACTGGATTGGGCCATTGGACTCTTAGTTTAACCTTTTGGGCTTAATTAATTATTCTAACTAAAACCAAATAATTGGCCCAATTAATAAATAATTAATTTTTCCAGCCCAAATTAACTAGTCCAATTAATTAAGCCTATATTAGTTTAGTCCCAGGTTAATCTTTAATTATTCAAAGTCGGGCCAAAGCCTCGAATAATTAATTAACCCACCAAACTAATTTAATTAATTCTCTCTCTCCATGGACCTTTATTTTATTCTAACCCAATAATTAAATCGAGGCTACTTAAATAAAATAAATTCCATTTAAATTAAGATCAATTCTTTAGCCCATATTTAATTAGGACTCACGGTCTATCTTGGGGACCAAAAGACACACCGCCTTAGCTACTAAAATGACCAAAATACCCTTGCCATAAAAATAGCTGTATTTTGCATTTTAAATATTTCCTAATATCACCATAAGGAAATATTGACCCCAAGGACAATGCTGCTTTAGCAAAGTCTCCGACCTACAGGTGAAATGACTAAAATACCCCTCTACACATCGCCGTACATTTAGAGAGGAAGAAGTGTACTAACACCCCTCTAAATGACATATACCATCCTTAGGCTTCTAGTCCAATGATCCACGACTTCCTGGAGTGTTTCCGCTTTCCAAGGGAGCTACCTTAAAGCAAACATCCAAGTCATGTTTCCCAGGGCCCTGGATAATTTAGACCATTCGGACAACCACAAGGGGCGATATAGTGCAGAAACTATCTTGTATAAGTCTGTCTTAACTAACTAGTCACACATACCCAACATGCAAGTATATTGGCCCTACTATAGAACCTCAACTATAGCAAATCAAAGTATATGCTTCCAGCTTCGCCAGACCACCAACTCATACTCAAGTCGTAGAGTACTAGTCCACGCTGTAGCGGTAGTAGTCTAGGTTTCTATCATATAGTACTTTGAGAAACCACTACTACGGAGTCTGTTCTACGTATTCGAAATACGCTTATGTCATGAAGTGGGTGGACTACCCACTGGCCAAAGGTAAGCCATTCCCCATTTGGAATTCATAACATAATAACCTAAACATGATGAGGTTCCCAGTCTCATCAATAGGTTAAGAACAAATGTTTATGTGTTAAATAACCCGTGATCCATACCTTACTGTGAAAGACCAACATTCAAATGGATCACTTATTTAAACACAATGGGTCTGTTCCAAACGAAAATCGTGCACAAACAAAAAGTAAATTCACAAACAATTTTCGAAAGCAAATTCTTTTATTAAATAATTCGATTTTACATCAGAAACCTAGTCTAAGAGGGCATACAATCCAACAATCTCTCACTTGCACTCTAAGACTAGGTAAGTCCATAGGTGCCCACCCCTATGGCGTCTAAGTGTGTCTTGAAGACTCTCTCAGCCAAAGGCTTGGTGAATGGGTCTGCTAGATTGTTTTCTGAGGTAATATGCTCCACCACGACTTCCCGTCTCTGGATGCAATCCCGGATCAGGTGGTACATCCTCTCGATGTGTTTCCCCTTCTTGTGGTTCCGAGGCTCCTTAGATTGCGACACTGCTCCAATGTTGTCGCAATACATCACAACCGGCCTATCCATATGTGGTACGACTCCAAGTTCTGAAAGAAACTTCCGGAGCAGGCTGCTTCCTTGGACGCTTCCGAAGGCTGCCACATACTCGGCTTCCATGGTTGAGTCGGCAATACAAGATTGCTTGATACTCCTCCATGAAATTGCTCCTCCGAGACAAGGTGAAGACATATCCACTAGTGGATTTTCTCTCATCCTTATCCGCCTAGAAGTACGAGTACTGTGTATCCTGCGGGAACCAAATCATCGACCACAGTAAACCGACATATAATCTCTCGTTCCCTTGAGATACTTGAGAATATGCTTTACTGACTTGCCAATGAACCTCCCCTGGGTTTGAGCGATATCTGCTAACTAAGCCCACGGCAAAGCGGATATCCGGCCTAGTACACGACATGGCGTACATGAGACATCCCACCGCCGAAGCGTAGGGAATCCTACTCATTACTGTCCTTTTCTTCTTGAGACTTAGGACAGGTCCTTCGAAGAAAATGACAACCCATGTACGCAAGGGATTAGAGCTCCCTTGCATGAGTCCATGCTTGTACTTGGCGAGCATCTTGTCAATGTATGTCGCTTGGGATAATCCTAACATTCTCTGCTTCCTATTTCTAAGAAGCCTAATCCGAGAATGTAGGTGGCTTCTCCCAAGTCCTTCATGCTTGAAATGACTAGACAGACCGAACCTTTGTAGATGACAATGTCCCTACATCATTTCCAATGAGTAGAATGTCATCCACATACGGGACAAGAAAAACCACATTGATGCCTTCAAGTTTCCTGTACACGCATGGTTCATCTTCGTTTTGAATAAAACCATAAGACTTTACGAGTCTCATCAAAACGAATGTTCCATGCTCTTGATGCCTGCTTAAGTCCATAAATGGACTTCTTAAGCTTGCAAACCATGTGTTCCTGGCCTTCAACAATGAAGCCTTCCGGTTGGGACATATAGATGTCTTCGCTAAGATGGCCATTTAAGAATGCCATCTTGACATCCATTTGCCATATCTCGTAGTCATAGTGACGGGCGATGGCAAGGAGGATGCGAATGGATTTAAGCATGGCTACGGGGAAAAGGTTTCCTCATAGTCGATACCCTCTTTACGAGTATACCCTTTCGCCACAAGCCTAGCTTTGAAGGTTTCCACCTTCCCATCCGCTCCTCTCTTCCTCTTGTATACCCACTTGCACCCAATGGGTTTTATCCTTTCAGGTGAAGCTATAAGATCCCAAACCTGATTGAGGTACATAGACTCAATCTCGGCTCTCATTGCTTCATGCCACGATTTGCATCGGCATCGGCAATAGCCTCCTCGTATCTAGCGGGGTCTTGTTCATGATGGTCGGAAACCAGCTCAAAGGCTTCTCCGGTCCATCTATCCGGAACCCTAGACACTCTCCCACTACGACGAGGCTCCATTTGTACGAGCTCTTGAGGCTGTGCCTCTTCTTGTTCCAAAATCGGGTCGGTAGAAGTTGATTCCATAGATAACTTCTCCTGCGGTTCCAACCTCGTTGAACCTTTAGTGGAAGTACTTTGATCATCTTCCAAGTATCTAGCATTAGTGCTTGACTAGTACCTTACTGCTCCTTAGGATGATAAAAATAGCCTCCTTTTGTCCCTTTTGGATACCCAACAAAATAGCATAATTCGATCTTGGTTCCAACTTGTCTCCCTTGATCGGTACATAAGGCTGGACACCCCCAAATCCTGAGATGATTCGGACTTGGCTTACGCCCGGTCCACATCTCATAGGGAGTCCTAGGTGCTGACTTGGAAGGCACCAAGTTCGAGAATATATGCCGTTGTTTCCGGGGCATATCCCCGAAAGGACAACTGGAAGAGTAGCATGAGACATCATGCTTCGGACCATTTCCATCAACGTCCTGTTCCTTCTCTCGGCTACTCCGTTCTGCTTGGGGGTTCCGGCGCGAGAGGCTGGGATACTATCCCATGATGTACCATGTAGTCCTTGAATTCACCTAGGAGGTACTCTCCACCACGATCCGATCGTAAGGTTTTGATTAATTTACTGTCCAGACGCTCCACTTGACCTTAAACTCTTTGAACTTGTCAAAAGAGTCGGACTTGCGTCTCATCGGGTAAATGTAACCATACCTCGTACAATCATCCGTGAACGTGATGAAGTACTCAAAACCTCCCTGGTTGGTGTAGACAATGGACCGCACACATCGGTGTGAACAAGACTCAACACCTCCTTGGCTCTATCCGCCTTTGGTGTAAAAGACCTTTTGGTCATTTTTCCCATCGAGGCAAGATTCACACTGAGGCCAACTTTCCAATCTCAATGAGCCCAAAGGCCCATCATGGATTAGCCTCCGAATCCTGGTTGAGTTAATATGACCCAACCTCGGATGCCAAAGGTATGAATCATTGATATTGGTCTTTCTCTTCTTAGTTAAAGGTTCGAGACAGAGCGTTATTTGATTGGTTATTAATAGGGTTTAAAAAGAACAAATTTCCATACATGTGCCCGGTACATAAAATTTCTCCATCTCTGCTGATAGAAATACCGAGAATGGAAAGATACGAGAATATCCTTGATTAATAAGTTTTGCAAGCTGAAATCAAATTCGACGAAAACCGGTACATATAAAATGTCTTTTAAAACCACTATCTTATTACAATCAAAATTAAGATCCGGCTCTCCCACTTGCAAGGGCCCGGACTTGTGCTCCATTACCCACTCGAAGCCCATGTTCGCCCTTCTTGAGTCTTCTTATCTTCCTAAACCCACGCAAGGAGTTACGAGATATGATCGGTGGCTCCTGAATCAACAATCCAAGTGGAAGTTGATCCTACCATTGATATGGACTCTAGATAGTAAACATTACCTGTGGGGTTTTTCTTGGCTTGAAGATCCGGACACTCCTTTTCCAGTGTCCCTTCTTTCCACACTTGAAGCACTTGCCCTTTGGTTTGTCCTTGGGCTGGTTCTTGGGCTGAGCTGCTTGCATTCCCCTTCTTCCTCTTGAACTTTACGGGCTTAGGCCCGGTTCTTGAAGAAGAGGCCTTAGCAATCATGGCCTTAGGCTGCGGCTTCATGACCTTCTCCGCCATACGGAGCTCCTTCATCGATTCGGTCAAACTCATGTTCAACTTGTTCATGTTATAGTTTAACTTAGGCGAGTGAAAGAGCCCGGTAGAGATTCGAGAACCATGTCCACTTGGCTCTCGGGGTCAATGACAGCCCCTAAGATTTCTGCCTCCTCGAAAGCGGCAATCATCTTGAGCATATGCTCTCGGATGATGCTCCCTCGGCCATCTTAGTGTTTACAATTGTTCGAAGAGCCTCCTGCCTTGCGGGCCGGCTCTTGTCCGCGAACATAGTTGCCAACGATTGACTAATGTCATATGCGAAGCCATGTGCTCGTGTTTTGGTGGAGCACATTAGACATGGAAGCTAACATATAGCAACGTGCCATTTCGTCGGCTTTCTTCCATGCCTTTTCGGCCTCTCGCTCTTCGGCGGTGGAACCTTCCCAGATAATAGGGCGAGGTTTCGTAAAGGACATACTTATACTCCTCAGTTGTGAGTATTATGTCCGGGTTCCTTTTCCGATCCACATAGTTTGGACCCGTTAACTTATTCTCCCTGAGAATAACGGCCAATGGACTAAAAGAACCTCCCACCATTTCTGAAAATCGAAAATAAAAGAAAGAAATTAGTTTGTGAAAACAAAATGAAATTTGTGCATCGAAAATAATTTGGCTCTTAGGAAAAGCTGACATAGCTTCTTGGGAAGATTAACGGTTTCCTAAGCTAAGTGTATTAACCACCACAAATTAATTTCCCTTCTAGGTAATGGTCTAGAGAATAACTCCATCGTGGGATGGCCGTTTCCTCTCATTTCCTATGGACATACCTCGCACTATAACCTCCAACGTGGGCTGGCCGATCATAGTACGTGCCCGGGTTATTAATTACATCATTCCATTAGATCTAGATCCTTGTGGTATCCCCATCCTATACGGGTTCACTCCCAGGGTGACGCGAGGGGATCCACGATCTCTAATGAGGACCGTGATGGAAGCCGTGGGGCCGTTGGAACCCCTCTCCCACTTAATCTTTTAAAATGGAAAATATCCTTTTGAAATTTCCATTAAGTTTTTCTTAACTCAAAAATAAAATATCTAAGTCCAATAAAATCTCTATGTCAAGGCTTATATCCTTTGAGAGATTTCCTCCATGGACTAATTTTATATAAGTTAAAACTTAATGATTTCAAAAATTTCCAATTAAAACTTTCTAGAGACTTTGGTCTCAAGTTTATTTGACAAAATCATTTTTCTAGTCCAAAACAAAACAAAATGGCTCTCCATTTTAATTTACAAAAATATCTAAATCCAATATATTTTCTATGTCAAGGATTAAATCCTTTGAGAAAATATTTAAGGATTAATTTTTGTACCAATTAAAATAACCATTTAGTTTTTAAAGAAAAATATTTTTCCTTGCCAAAACAAAAGGTTCCCAAAGACTTTGGTCTTTGAGGAAAAGCACACATAGGTACATAAAAAAATAGCATGCTAGAAAACAATAAACGTTTTCATGCTTTTCTATTTTTTAAACCTAAGTGCCCAAATAATAGAATTAAACACATTAATTAATTAATTAATTATCTTGTTTAATCCTAAAATCCCTTACTAATATTTTTCATGCAAATATATTCCAAGAATATAAATATTGCAAAAATATTAACTTAGCTACAGTATGGGACCCCAAAACGAAAAAGAAAATGCAAGAAAATTACAAGGGGAAAAAAAAATTTCCCATTGGTTCACTTGCACCCGCCGCACAGGAACAAAACAATTCTGGTCATCGGTCCACAACACCCGCCGCACCGAAACAACCGCATCACGGACCATCCAAGCCCGCGACCCGCCCCGGTGCTGACCCGCGTGTTGACTCGCGAGAAGACTTCCGGATTTCGCGAATTGAATTGCAATTCAATTCCATCCGATGCAGCCGAGCCGGTAAGCCACGAAGTTGAGCCGTCCTCCTTGTTCCAGACACAGACGCTGCTGGCGGCTCGGCTCGGCGAGCCGAGCCGATGAACGAGTGCCGTCTTCTCCGGTGCGATTTTCTTCTGCTGCGTTTTCTTCGGTTTTTTTCTGCGATGGATTTACTTGCTTTTGCCCTCTGATTTCAACCAAAATCAATAAAACCAAAAACCAAAAACCGCCTATACCCTTTAAAATTAGGTTTACACAATTTATTCTCGGAAAAACAGTGAATTACATCTCACCTATACCTCCATCCGAGAGGTTTAACAAGCCATCTATCCATACCAAAAAACCAGCGAAGGATCACGATTAATCACACATAGCTGTCCGATTTTATTAACTAGCATACGAGGCTTCCTATATGTGCAAATATCTTCATGCTACGATACCAATTGAAGATAAAATTGCAAGCCAAACATGGCCTAAAAACCAGCCACGTGAACAACAAAAACGCAGCACACCTGCGTGAAGAAGAAAAAGGGGGAAAAAAAATATTTTCTTTTACCTCTTCTTGTTGATCTCACACTCGGCTGAACTGGAATATACGGAACTGGGGTAGGCGCGCTTGTAGAAGCCTCTGGTGCAATCCCTGCAAGCCTTCTACTTCGTCTTTGCATGTAGATGAACGCCTAACTTTCGATCTTCCAGTATATGGCCTGCCTAATCTAGTTTGGTGAACAACTTAGGGGCTAAAGAATATTTTACGGAGAGGGAGGAAAAAACGTACGGTATTTTTACGGAGAGGAAGCCCGGGGAAAAATACCGTACCTTCCTTATCTCTGTTTAACCTAAATAAAACCCTAGGTTAAAGCTGGATTGGGCCATTGGACTCTTAGTTTAACCTTTTGGGCTTAATTAATTATTCTAACTAAAACCAAATAATTGGCCCAATTAATAAATAATTAATTTTTCCAGCCCAAATAAACTAGTCCAATTAATTAAGCCTATATTAGTTTAGTCCCGGGTTAATCTTTAATTATTCAAAGCTGGGCCAAAGCCACTGAATAATTAATTAACCCACCAAACTAATTTAATTAATTCTCTCTCTCCATGGACCTTTATTTTATTCTAACCCGATAATTAAATCGGGCTACTTAAATAAAATAAATTCCATTTAAATTAAGATCAATTCTTTAGCCCATATTTAATTAGGACTCACGGTCTATCTTGGGGACCAAAAGACACACCGCCTTGGCTACTAAAATGACCAAAATACCCTTGCCATAAAAATAGCTGTATTTTGCATTTTAAATATTTCCTAATATCACCATAAGGAAATATTGACCCCAAGGACAATCTTTGCGTTAGCAAAGTCTCCGACCTACGGGTGAAATGACTAAAATACCCCTCTACACATCGTCGTACATTTAGAGAGGAAGAAGTGTACTAACACCCCTCTAAATGACATCTACCATCCTTAGGCTTCTAGTCCAATGATCCACGACTTCTTGGAGTGTTTCCAGCTTTCCAAGGGAGCTACCCTAAAGCAAACATCCAAGTCATGTTTCCCGGGGCCCTGGATAATTTAGACCATTCGGACAACCACAAGGGGCGATATAGTGCAGAAACTATCTTGTATAAGTCTGTCTTAACTAACTAGTCACACATACCCAACATGCAAGTATATTGGCCCTACTATAGAACCTCAACTATAGCAAATCAAAGTATATGCTTCCAGCTTCGCCAGACCACCAACTCATACTCAAGTCGTAGAGTACTAGTCCACGCTGTAGCGGTAGTAGCCTAGGTTTCTATCATATAGTACTTTGAGAAACCACTACTACAGGTCCTATTCTACGTATTCGAAATACGCTTATGTCATGAAGTGGGTGGACTACCCACTGGCCAAAGGTAAGCCATTCCCCATTTGGAATTCATAACATAATAACCTAAACATGATGAGGTTCCCAGTCTCATCAATAGGTTAAGAACAAATGTTTATGTGTTAAATAACCCGTGATCCATACCTTACTGTGAAAGACCACCATTCACATGGATCACTTATTTAAACACAATGGGTCTGTTCCAAACGAAAATCGTGCACAAACAAAAATTAAATTCACAAACAATTTTCGAAAGCAAATTCTTTTATTAAATAATTCGATTTTACATCAGAAACCTAGTCTAAGAGGGCATACAATCCAACAATCCGTCATAGCTCCACAATGAAAGAGTTCTATCAATCCCTGTGATGATACCCCAATTCTGTAAAATTAGGCTTTGATACCAATTGCAACACCCCTGCTAAAGGTAACAGTGGAAGCATATCAACTCCGGGTGTCGCCCCATCCAGTTACCTAGACAAAGGGTCTTTATAATGAAAAACCAACAGAATATGTAAGGTCCAAATCCATACAACAACCCATACGGATGGTCACGTGCATATATATAGCAAAGAATCTCCTACATAAAAATTTTCATTCAATATCAGTAATAAGGTACATTATCCAAAAGGGAACGGACCTATTCTGCTGTCACTGTAGTATCGTCCTCTATCCGGAGGTCTGCTCAACTTCGGATCTTACAAAAAGTTAAGATAAAATACACGTGTGAGTGAAAAACCACCCGGTGAGTCCCGTGTGTGCTAGTACTTTATCAAAGAAGCAGAGTACACAAAACTTTTTATGTAAAGCATATCATTTGTTCATTAGAAATGAATCCAAAACTCTTTAACGAAGAGTTTATTCCGAAATCAATCATTTTTGGAAAACTGTATTTCAATTTCAAATCATTGTCCAGTTTTCAAATCACAAGCACTTCTCCAACAGAAGGTCGGCCTATATCCAATCCACATGCAAGCCCCACAGTCCTTGCCTTCGGTACCACGTATCATTGTACTGGGACTGTAGCCTCCAGAACTCAACCGTGCATCACTGGAATAAGTACACTGCAGCGTACTTCTGCTCAGGTATACCGCAGCATACCTAGTGTACCGCAGCACACACTTGCCACCATAAGCCAGGGATCCCAATCCTGATGTCAATCACCATCGAGGCGGCAAGGAGTCAAATGCACGGAGTGTCCCCGCCCGGCATCCAGCGAATGACTCAAAATCAAGAATGCCAGCAGACGCGGCAATTACCAGGTGCTAAACGGCTAGCCAGGACGACTCATCTCAATATCCTGTCGCCCTGTTTGGAGTAAGACAATCCCCAAAATTGATCGGGTACTTGGGGTCGTTTATCTCTAACATGAGCTAGTACAATGATCAAAGTCCTTACTGAGTACTCAACGTTAACAATACCAGCCCCGTCTGACTGATCAGGCCAGAAGGTTATTTGATCCCACAAAATTTTTCACATCAAAACAGTTTTGGAGCAAAACAACATTTTCCAGAATTTGATCCCATTAACTCGCAAGTTAGATCATCATTCACATAGGCTCCGCGGAGCTAATCAATTCATTCCATGGCACATCAGGCCAATAAAACAATTTCAGGGATCAAAAGGTCTTTTTCCAAAAGTCTATCTCATCACGAGAGATTATTTTCCAAAATCATGTTGAAACAGGATAAAGAGTTCTGTTCACACATCAAAATATGTTTCCAAGAGTATCCGGGACATTTTCCCCGTACTTGATCACAAAAGTCATTTCCAAGGATATTCAAGTCATTTTACCCATACCCGATTTCTAAAAGACTTTCTGAGGGTTTTCAGGTCATTTTACCCTTACCCGATTTGAAAAGTATTCACAAAAGTTCCAATAAGAATATTTCGGTCATTTACTGCATACCCGATTCCAAAGGTTTTCATAAAACATTCCAATAAGGACATTTGGATAATTTTCCAAATACCTGATTCCAAAAGGAATTTATTTCAAGAAATCCATAATTCTAATCCCAAAAGAGGATTAAATTCAAAGTTTCTAAACATATTTCCATAAAATGTTCCAATAAGGGAATTCCAGTCAATTTATGGATACCCGATTCTAAAATTTATCATTTTCTGAAAATCCCAAATATTTAATCCAAAAGGACTAAATTCACAAAATTCATGCTTTAGTCATCCACTAAGGTTTCCAAGCCAATTATGATGTTTAACCGAGCCCAAAATGGCATAAAAACAATTCTTGCTCAGATAAACCTTAAACATGTTTAGGGATTTCCAAAATGGTATATAACATAGCATTTCATGGAAAAACAAAGCACACTAGCTTTAGAAAGAGTTTTAGAAATCCAAGGGACTCACTTCGTATCCTAAGCAACTCATTCCGTTCATGGCCGTTTAACTTTCACTTCTACCATTTTTGACATTCCGTTGGCCGTTTGTCGTTAAACCTACACCAAACATCATTTTAGGGTCAATTTGTGTTTGGCCAAAAAATAGCCGACGGGTAGCTGACGTGCTCGATGGTTGGTCGACATCCAACCGTCGTTTCGCTGATGGTTAGCCGACGGTTAAGGAAAAACTTTCGTTCATGTCATTTTTCCGTCGTTTGTTCGATTCTTTCATTTTTCTTTTTCCACATCCTTTCTCCCTTCATAAAGAAGGGATTTGCTTCATATTTCCCCAATTATTTCATCCAAATCGCACAATTAATCCTCCTTAAATTCGTCTATTTTCGGACACATTTTTCTGGAATTTCACAGATTGACACATGATTTTGTTTTGCACATAACTTTCAATCCAAAACTCCAATTTGGCTCTATGATATACCAAAACGACCGTAAGACTCTCAAATTTAATTTAGTACAGGATTCATTTAGATTTATTACTTCAATAACACGATACCGGGTAAAAACAGCCCCTGTAGTTTTCCCTTAATTTCACTATTCATGCCTTCCTTTGTTTTCCTTTAGCCTTTAGCACTTTGGAACCATCAATTCATTCAATCTTCCTTCAAATCATCTTTAATTCTAAATTTTCAGATTTCCAGTAGCTCACAAGAATCACACTTATTCAACACAAACTCATCTTTTCTAATCAAAGGCTTGCATAATCCATTTTTCCAACCAAGTAAATTCCATTTTTACTCTACTTGATCATCATCTCTTCAACAGAGAATAAGCCTTCAAACCACCATATTTATTCAGTTCTTCCTCACACCAAACATCATTCAAAAGCCCTTAGACAGCCGGCACATATACAAGCATGTATAAAAGTTCATGCACAAAAGTTTACAATCCCTAGCTTTGATCCGAAATCAGTACATGAAAGTCATGCTTTTATGTTAAAATTCACATCATCATAACCATCACCCACCCAACAACAAATCTAATTCAAGAAAGGCAGGTTTCTACATTGTATTTAAGGCTATTTGATGTGATTTGGTCCAAGAACACCAAGGCTTCACGTAGTACACCAAGAACACACACTAGCTAGCCTTTTTGTTTTCTCTTGTTTGATTTCTTTTCTCTTGGCGTTTCCCTTCTCTTGGCTGCCAAAATTTAGGCTGTTTATCAGCCATTTTCCACCACCATTCACCCCTCCAATCTTGGCCCTTCATTTCATGTCTTGGTTTAATTGAATGGTGGATATTTCTAAGTGTGTTCCAATAGGATTTTTACACACTAACCACTTTTCCTCCACAAAATTTTCCTTTGTTTCTCCTTGCATGGCCCACGAAATTCTTGGCCAATATCCATCCATTCATTCATATTCTCTTGGTCTAAATATTAGCTAATTATATTGCTTAAGACCTTAATCAAGTGGGCCCACAAGTGATATGTTCCAATAACAAACTTACACGTCATTCTTCATTTATTTTGCAAAGCTTATTTTAGAAGTCTTGCATGCATGAACCTTTCATGCATCCTATCATTATTTGACAATTTTCCGGCACCAATCAAAAGTAGCCACACGTGCCGTTTTTAACCACGATTTTCTATTTTATTCAGAAATGACAAAAATCGAGTCCGTAACAGAAAAATATTTTATTTCACTATTTAACTCCAAAAATTTCACTAAATCCATTGGTAACACTTAAATTCTTCAATTCCATCTCTACTTGGTCAAATTTGTGGTCAAAGTTGCGGGTGCGGTCAAAATGACGAAAATGCCCCTGATACCCCAGGTAGTATAATTCGCACCAAAGCGTGCGTTTCATTGCACTGATCAATTTTTCTTTTTAGAGTACTCTTAAATTCTTATTTTACTAATAATAATAGCGTTCCAAAAATTTAGGGTACCGGTAGAACAAATCCAATAATTACATCCAGATCCCGACAAAATTTTATTTCACCGAAGTATTCGTCTCAATATACCGATCAACTTTTGTTCTGGCTATTGATATAAATTCTCATCCCATTACAGATAGTATCCAACCGAAAGTAAAAAAGGTCGGGTGTTAGAACAAAATCCTCGCATGTAGCACAGGTTTTGTGATGGTCCTCGTGCTTGATTTTTTTAATTCTTCTTTTTTTTTTGTTTAAATTTGAAATTCCATTTCAATGTCCTCACTAATTGCAGGAATTTTGCGATGGTTATCACATATAATTTTTTCCTTTTAAATCTCTTTTTTTTAATTATGATTTTATTGTCACAAAACCTTCACTAATTAGCAACGGTCATCGACAGCTACTATTTTCATCGCAAAACCCTTATAACTTGAGAGGGTTTCACGACAGTCCTAGCAAATGATTTTTTTTTTAAGTCTCTCTTTTTTTTTTAATATGAAATTCCATCGCAAAGTCTTCACTAATTGTCAGGATTTTTCGATGATCATCGCTTATTGCTTTTCCTTTTAAATCTCTTTTTTAAAATATGATTTTACCATCACAAAACCCTCGACACATTTTTTTTTCTTTTAACTCTCTTTTTTAAATATGAAATTCCGTCGCAAAGTCCTTGCTAATTGCATGGATTTTGTGATGATCATCTCATATAATTTTCTTTTTAAATCTCTTTTTTTAAATATGATCTTACTTGTCATGAAACCCTTGCTATCTTCAACGACTACTATTTTCGTCACAAAACCCTTGCAACTTACGAGGGATTCATGACGGTCCTCACGCACAATTTTTCTCTTTTAACTCTCTTTTTAAATGTGAAATTCAGTCACAAAGTCCTCATCGATCCTAGCCCGTTGCACAATTGCAAGGATTTTTTTATGTTTTGCGATGGGGGTTTTTTTTCCCGTTGCAAAGCCCTCGCAATTAGCAAGGGTCATGCGACAAGCTAGGTCAATTGTCTCTAGTGTAATTTCCATTGTTAAGCCATTCTTAAGCCATCATAAATCACGTAATATCCTGTACTGTAAGTCTTACCAAATATTCTTCCACTTCCTTGAACCAGCCTCTTCAAAAATGAAATCAAAGGCATTTAGTAAAACTTTAAAGCAAAGTTTATTTTAAGAAGGAGAAAGAGCTTCTATTAAATGTTGTCAAGGTCACTATTAAAGAAAGCGATTGACAAAACTATTTCACAAGAATCATTAACATTGTTGACGAAATGTTTCATGACAACGACATGATTTTGGAAATTATTTAAATCTGAATTGGCAATATTTGACACATGATACACACACACACACACACACACACACACATATATATATATATATATATATATATATTGGAGTTGGATTAAGAAACGTATTCCAAAAATATCTAGCAAGAATCTTAGTGAAGATACAAATGAGTATTATATTGACGAACTCAGGGAATCTTAGTGTGATTAAGTTATAAAGATTTAGGAAACTCTGAATAAATCTTTAGCAGTCTCCTAATTTTATAATAAAAAAAAATACTCTGTTGCATCATATAAAGCGAACAAAGAGTTTTTTATTTTGAGCGTGAGAAGAACGCATGAAATTTAGTTATACTCATTCGAGAATTGGTGGAGAAAACTGAGTAAGAAAATTCATGCATATATTCTTAATGTTCTTGAAGCATACACTTGTGAGGAGTCTAGTGATTCTCATTGTTAAAGCATGCATTTCTATTCAAGTTAAGTGTTGCAGCAACAACTCATCTTCAGGAAGAATTTGAATCAACCTTCATCAAATCAAACACTTTGCAATCAATGCAGTAAAGTTCAACAAAAGTCTTCAAGAGTTTGACATAAAAAAATATTGGGAGAGTGTTCTATTAGAATTCATTAGGGTTGAATGAGATGGATATTTGTTGTCCCAACTATTCTTTTAGTCCCGAGCCCCGTAAAGGATAGGGGTAATTTATAACAAAGCTTTCATATTGTTGATTCTTAGGTGTAGTGCTTCTTCCCGTATGCCGCCTATTGGTACTAGTGGAGTAGGATTGACGTATAATACAGAACCTCTAGGTGTAACCTTTCGCTGAATATGATTGAGATAAGTGTATTTCTTGTAACTTTATTTAAGTTTTAGTGGATCTTTTTACTGATTTAGTACCTATAATCATAAATTTGTAGATAGTCGAATTGTATTAAGAATTTTCTGTATGTATTGAAATTTTCATTTCTGTCTTTGAAACTAACACAACTATAACGTAAAAAGTTTAACAATAATATAGAAAATTTACAAATCAAATTACACAGGTGCAAAATGCCACCTTTCTTTAAATTGTTCACATAAAAAGGGGAAAAAAGAATATAAAGATAAAATATTAATATCTCAAATTAAAGACCTCAATAAAAGTTTCTCCTCAACTTCTGACACTATGGAGTCTCTTTGTAGGATCCTTGAGGTTTAAAAAGAAAAAAAAAAAAAGACTGCTATTTTCAGTTTAAAAAAATCATCTAATAATGTTTATATTTTGTGTATAAAATAAAATTTATGTACTTATGCTATATATAGTGCCTCTTCCTCTCTCCGGCACTCTATTCTAATATTGTTGATTCTTAAGAATATATTTCTCTAAAGTACCAGACAGTAAATCTTTGTGAAAATCAATCCCATTTATTTATCTAAGCCCTCCTGTTGACCTGGCCCCACTCGTCAAAGTTAAAGAACCAAAAATAAAAAATTATTGCATTGTCTATTATTGTCTTAAAGAAAGCTTATCTTAATAGACATATTGTCTATTATTTGCTATGCGCAGAAATAATAATATATACTGTTAAAGAAGACATTACGAGAAATAAAAAATTGAGCAATTATATTTTACGTACTTTTAAGATGTGATATGTAACATTGATTTTAAAGCCAAATAAAATATTGTATTTTATATATATTAAAGGCCCTAAAAACGTTTATGTTAAGAAAAAATTGATTAGGTTTGTTACGCATAACATGGGGTTTTGATTTTGTGTGAAATGTTCTCCCACTCTCCCGAACTCTCTAGCAAAAAAGCGCACAAAACACAATTCGAATAATTTATATAAAATTCTGAAA
Organism: Voacanga thouarsii; assembly: GCA_026120185.1. Taxonomy (NCBI): domain Eukaryota; kingdom Viridiplantae; phylum Streptophyta; class Magnoliopsida; order Gentianales; family Apocynaceae; genus Voacanga; species Voacanga thouarsii. The sequence continues at coordinate 1,168,323 of JANUWF010001151.1, forward strand.
AAATAACAATTTTAATAAATTCTATAATTTTTTTTGAAAAATAAATAAAAATTTGAATAATTTATATTTAAAATTTTGACGAAGAATATTATTTTTTAATTTATGAGGGGTTGGTGGATTTGAATTGAATTCAAGATCTATCGTATGATAAGAATTGTTTTTAACCAATTTAGATGTCATCTTATAACAAAGAAAATCCATTTTTTGAGAGAAAAAAAAAAGAAATGCATTTATTAAATATAAAATGAGTTTATGATTTTATGTAAACTATGCGTCCCATTTTTTGACTTTCTTCCTCCAGGCGACCCGACAAAAAGGAGCTCAAAATAAAAAACTATTGATATTTTTAATTAAAACCTCAAAAATAGTTTTTAAGCGAAAAATAAGTATGTTTTTAGGTGTAAATGAGATGGTAGAATTAAAATGTATGTTCCTACGATCTCTTGACCTCCAAAAAACAAAAATGTTCTTGTTAAAGGCCTTAAAAAATGTTTCTCTCAAATGAAAAATAATTATACTATAAGGATAGATAAGACAAACGAGGATACCCTATACGGAGATATAAGACAAATGGATATAAGGCCAGTTATAAACAATAATCATAATATGAAGAATAATAATTGCGAATTGATGAACATTATTTACAATTAAATTAAAATCATTCACAATTTGTAAAAATTGTCATGATCTGATAAATATTATTCGCGATTGAGTGAACAACGATCATGGTTTGATAAACAAATTTTAATGCGGCAAAATATAATCTCATTCCATTTAAAAAAAATTGACACGGCACTCTACATACCATTAGATTTTCATCTCTTGTAATTTTGACCACCATCTATCCGATTAATTTCCGTACACGAATTGTGCGGGCCCAGATCTAGGACAAACATAGTACATAGTATTATCTTTGTCATAGTGAAGTAAGATTTGCACTAGTATCTCCAATTCAACAGAATATATCATCATGAACTAGGTTGATACTCGTGCGTTGCATGAGATAATTTTAGTGATTTTCTTATTCTCCTCACATTCTCCAAATTAAAAGATATTCGCTTGAATCCCTTTATCATGAACAAAAACGTTCTCTCTTCTTGATTCAACTTCAAGTTAGACATAGAAACATTTATAACATTCTTTCTAATTGAACCATCTTCTTCATGAATATTAGAACTTAAATTGTAGATATTGATTACATGTATAAGAGTAAATCATGAAGCAAATCAAATTTGACATCAATTCTCGTCAGAAATAAAAAATGAAAAGGAAAATTATTCCTTTGATTATAATCACAAAACAGGAAAATAAGTATGCACAACCTGATCAATTTAATAAATAGTTCCCTTTAAGGATTTTCTATTGATTTGAGTTCTCTTAGCTGCTTAGGGAAGAAGTAGTCATCTAAGAATAGAGATTCAATAACCTTTAAAGACTAGAAAGACCTAGTTTCAAAGTCATCATCGAATTCTTGTTGCTCTCTAACCTTCACTTTAGGATACATTCAATTAATTAATGAATTCAGATGAATAACCTAAAAAAAAACAATAATCAAATATCCTTACAATTCATTCAAATACACTATTCTTCTTTGTCTCATCACCCCATCCCAATTGCTTCAAACTTTTTTACCAAGTCTAATCCAACCAACTATAATGGGAGTAACATAAACAATAGGTCAAACTTTGGCAAGGAATAGGACCAAATTAAAATGTGACAAATGGGACGTAGCTTGGAAGATACCCTTATCATCATTTTGGTCGAACCAAAATATCATAAAGTCTAGATAAGAGATTGCATTACAAAACAACCTACACCTAATTCCAATCACCTAATAGAAATGAAGACAAAACATAACTACGTCATTATCAGGCATAATGTGACAAGATAATAAGGTACAAAGCTATATGAAGCTTCACCTAGATCTTGAAACTATATTCTCATTTTTTTTTTTTTTGTTCTTCTACCATCTAACCCCTAAAAAAATAAATAAACAAAAGCAAAAGGAGAAAAAAAAGGAACGAAATAATTCAAATACTTAACTCAAAAGATAAAGTCATATGACACTTTCTTCTTCATATATTTACACAACTTGCCCCTTAATTCTTCGTGATCTACCCACCATTTTCTTTACTCATCATTATCCTCCTCTCCCTGCAAAACACCAAAAAAAAATAAAAAAAATTAATACTCAAATCAATTAAAGGATAAGGACAATATGTAAATAAAAAGATCAAATGGTGTGTTATTGCACCAACCTTAGCGCTTCCCCTCCTCATCAACATCTTTGTCATTGTTCACCTCAGACCTTGACTTGTCAGATTCTTCCTTCTCAGCTCTAGCTCCTTTAGCCTATTATAGGATTTATTTAAAGTTAATTATATGAAGTTAAAACACTTTCGAAAAGGAGAAAGCAATTACTATGCTTTTGTTGTAAGCTTAAAGCGTTCTAGTACTCAGCCTTCTTTTTGATAGCTTGTCAGCCTTGGTGATGTAGGGAGATTTTTCTTGAATAAGGAAGCGATTTTTAAGCCAACAAAAAAAAGTAAAAAAATATTAAAGTACTTTATTTTTAAAAGTAAATACTCATAGCGTCTAACATCAAAAAAGGCCACCATCAAACACTACACAAGAATCCAATCTTTCTACTAAAAAAGTCATCAGATCAAGACTAAATGACAAACCTAAACAATCTTTGTCATAGCTTCCACAAACTGGTCAACAGTTGGAGAAGGCATGCACACGTGTTCTACACCTATTCTTAGCCACAAAGCATTTTCCTCAAGACAGAACAATAACATATTACCATCATGTTTTCTATAGGCCTTTAGACCTTCAAACAACCCCTACACAGAATTTACCACAAGAGTAATTATTTCATATTGACAACAAATGCATACAACAATCATGGTCTTAATGAAGAATAGCATGTAAAACCACATTTATGCCAAAGGAACAGATTAGATTGTCATGAAAAGAAAAGTCAAAATCATTGTTCAGTGGAACCTAATAAGCAAGTCCAAAATGTAACATATTGCCATAGAAACCAAGCTATCAAGAGTTAACTTGCCCATAGTTTAAGATTCGAGTGACGGGTTCAACACAATGTTTCCAAATCTCTGTAATTCACCTTTTGAAAAGTTTTCTTCTCAAGTATTGATAGAGGCTAAATTCATCAATAATTTCTTAGTTATTTGATGATGTTTTGTGATACATTTGCTGCAATAACTAGTCATATTCTTTCATATATAATATTTTACCCTTAAAAAGGTATTTTGGTGTTTTATTATAGAAAAAAGGGAAAACAACGAAAAAACCCGTCGTTGACTAGTGCACGGTTTGCGCTGGCCCCATTGTAGAAAAATAGGGGATTTCGCAAAAGGAAAAAAATAGAGCATGGCCGGGCGACCAGAGCACAGTCGGCACAAGCTCTATGTTGTCCAACGTCGGTGGATTTTTCTGATCAAGTGTAGATTTGGGAATTTCCTAAGAGTTTTGGTATTTTCTAATTTCTACTCAGCTTATAACTCTTAGGGAACAAATTTTAACTTCTTAGGAGCCTATTTAAATAAAGAAAACACAAGAAAAATGTATGAATTCAAGGATCCAAGCTAGCTACTAATTTTTCAAAGACGAATTCATCACTCAAATAAGCATTGTTCAAAGGAGATTTTCAAGAGAAAAAGATGGGCTTATCTATGACTTCTATATTTTATCCTCTGTTTACTTTTCTTTAACAATGATGCGATTAATATTTTGACTGTAATTGGATATTGTTGTGGGGATTATGATTTTGAGTTAATTGAGATTTTAATCAATCTATTGTTATCATTGGAATTTGATTACTTGTTATCATTGATTTATTGATGTATGTTAGCCCTAAGCGCATTCTCATGTGTTTTGACTTATGACAAATATTGATGAGCACTAACTTGTGTGATCTATATGTGATAGAATATGTTTGACCTCAATTTTTCCAAAGTGTGCGAATACGATTACTAAGCAACTCTTGAGCAATGGAATCCAAGAATGGGTGATCAAGAAGAAGATAATCTTAAGAGATTGCATATCAAGAAGTTCTCACGAAAGAACTTTATACTAGGAATCATTGTAAAGGTATTACTTGTAAAATTCATATGTCTCTTTACCTTATAATTGAATTTATTTTTACCTTGAAGCACACAAGCAAAAAGATTTCAAAATATTAAGTCTTTAGAATTTTGGATTGAATAGTTTATATGGCCCTGAATACAAAAGCTTTGTCCAAAACTCTATGAACAATTTCAAAATATTTTGGCCTAGAAAAGTTCTATTTTGGACTCACATTTTGAATGTACCCTTGTCCGATCCCTGAGTCCAAAACTCTAAAAAATCTGACAAAGAGAAACTAGCCGTTTCTAGTCGTTAGAGTTTTACTTTTTACTTATATAAAAGCCTTTAAAACTCGATTTTAAAGTAAATTTTTATCCTACCTCTCCAAGAAACACTCTTAACACAAGAATACAAAAATCTCCCTTTCATTCATGCTTCAAAGTGAAATCTGATTGTTTCAAAAGCTAAAGGTTGTTGGTGCTTATTTATTTGCACATTTATTCAAAAGTGTGAGCTATCTCTGTTTCATTTCTATAATTTTTTTTTGTATATTAAGGTTGTGATGTAAAACCCATTTGGGGTGAGCCTTGATTGGTAATTGATTGATAGGTTTAGTTAAAACTAAGTGTGGTGATTCTCTCTTGTAATTGGTGTAGGTAAAAACCATTGTGTTAGCTTGAGTTTATAGTGATATGATTTAAAATATTTAAGTATGAGCTTAAGGTAGTGGATATAGATCTTGAAAGATTGAACCACTATAAATCTCTTGTTCATTTTTCTTTCATTTAACTTCTAACTGCTTGCGAATTTCTTTGATCAACAGTTTTAATCATTCAAAAGAAATATTTATGACTCTCACCAACCCATTTTTATTTTTGTATTAATTGCACATCTCTTGTCTCATTTCATTAATATCCTAGTCAACTTCTTAAGGCTGCTCAAAAACTTTTCTTTGCATATCTAGCAAACTTCTCAATCTGAAAAAAATAAAAGAAGGACTTCAAAAATTGATCATTTTTTAAAAGTATTTCAAATTTTCCAAAAACCTTTTTCACCCCCCTAAGGTTTTTCATTTGGTATTAGAGTGTTAGTCTACTCTTCTTCGGCTAAACAGCCTCGTAGAAAAGATCCTTATGACAAATATCTCCTTTCTTTCCTATATTGAGGGACTCTCGATAAATTGACCTCTGGAATTTGATTGAAAGAGGACCATATGTTCTTTTTAGAAGTGTTGAAGGTCAAATTGTTCCAAAACAGAGCGATGAATATGATGCTAAAGACAATGCCAAAATGACATTAAATTTTCAAGCTATGAACATTTTATGTTGTACCCTTGATGCAATTGAATACAACAGAGTAAGTGGCTGTGATTCAGCGCATGACATGTGGAGATTGCTTGAAGTCACCCATGAGGGGACAAATCAAGTAACGAAATCAAAGTTGGGGCTTTTGATTCATGATTATGAATTATTTACTATGAAACCAAATGAGAGCATAACCGATATATTCACTAGATTCACAAATATTGCAAATGGACTTAAAGCTTATGGGAAAAGCTATTCCCTTAGTGAACAAAATAGAAAAATTATGGATGCCTTGCCAAAGAGTTGGCAACCTAAAGCTCTAGTTGTGGAGGAATCAAAAGATTTGAAAACCTTACCCATCGAAGAGCTAATTGGCTCTCTCTTAACTCACGAAATAAAACTCAAAAGGTTTCAAGAATTTGATGACAATGACAAAAGCAAAAGAGGAATAGCACTGAAAGCTGCTGATGAGGATGTTGATAGCAACCAATCCAATAGTGATGATGGAACTGAAGTGGATACTAAAGAATTGACTATGATCGCAAAAAAAAAAATCATAAAGATATTCAAAAAGAGAAACTTCAAAAGAGGAAAGAAGTTTGTAAAATGGAAGGGACAAACCTCATTTTTTAAGTCTTAATGTTATGAACACAAGAGTACAGAACACTTTATTACTGACTACCTAATAGCTAAAGAGAAAGAAGCCAAGATGCTCAAAAAGAAATATATATATATATAAAAACAAAGAAAGGAAAAGGACTAGTGGGAACTTGGGATCAAAATAAGTCCGAGTCTGAGGAAAATGGAGATTATGAAAATGAAATAGCTAACATATGCTTCATGGTAGTAGAGGATAATGTAAACTCCTCCCCATGTAACCCTGTAGTTGAATTACATGATTCTACTTGTGATAATATTGATGATCCAAATGAACTTCTTGTTGATATGTTCCATGAACTAACAAGATTTCCAAGAAGGAACAAGGAAATGAAAGTGAAAATAAATTTCTTATCAAATGAGAATGACAATATAGTAAGTGAAAACAAAATTTTAGTTGACTTCACGTGTTGTTTGTGTTGGAATGTATGCCTTCTTAGATTAGGTTTCTGATGTAATTTTAACTTGTCTTAATAAAAGTATTTTTCTCAAAATTTGTTTATGAAATCTTCTTTATATTTGTGCATGATTTTATTGGAAAATACCCATTGTGTTTAAGTAAATGATTCATGTGAATAGAGGTTTTTTATAGTAAGGTATAGACCATGGGATATTTAACACATAAACTTTGTTCTTAATCGGTTAATAAGAATGGGAATCTCATTATGGCAAGGTTATTGTGTTATAAATTATGAAGAGGGAATGACTTACTTTTAGCCAATGAGTAGTTTACTCATTTCATAACACAAGTGTATTTCGAATACGTAGAATAAGACTTGTAGTAGTGGTTTCTAAAAGTACTATGTGATAGAAATGCAGAATACTACTGTTACAGCATGGACTTGTACTCTACAGTTTGAGTATAAGTCGGTAGTCTGACGAAGCTAGAAGCGTATGCTTTGATATACTATAGTTGAGGTTCTTAAAAAGGACTAATATACTTGTATATTGGGTATATGTGACTAGTTAGTTAAGATAGACTTGTACAAAATAGTGTCTACATTATATCGCCCTTTGTGGTTGTCCAAATAATCTAATTATCCAGGCACATGACTTGGATATTAGCTTTAGTATAGCTCCATTGGAAAGCAAAAATATTTCAAGAAGTCAAGTATCATTAGACTAGAAGTCTAAAGATGGTAGATGCATTTTAGAGAGGTTTTAGTACACTCTTTCTTCTCTAAATGAACGGCGATGTGTAGAAGGGTATTTTAATCATTTCACCTGTAGGTTGAAGATATAGCTAACGTAGCATTGTTCTTGGGCCAATATTTTCTTATGGTGATATTAGAAAATATTTAAAATATTAAATACATCTATTTATATAACACGGGTATTTTGGTCATTTTAGTAGTTAAGGCGATGTGTCTTTTTAATCCTCGGAATAGCTTGCAAGTCCTAATTATTTTAGGTCGAGGAAATGGTCATAATAAAAATAATTTTATTTTATTCAGAAAGTCTAATTTATGTTTTAGACTGGAACAAAATAAAAGAACGAGAGAAATTAATTTTATTATCTAATTTAATTGGTTAATTAATTATTTAGGGCCTAAGCCTAGATTAAATAATTAGAAAAATTAACTCAGGATTAAACTAATTAATAAAAGTCTTAAATAATTATTTTAGTCCATTTGGGCTCATTAATTATTTATTAGGTTATTTTAATAGGCCCAAGAAATAAATAATTAATGATTATTATTTTTGGGCTAATTGGGTAAAAAAAATTAATTTTGACCTAATATCCTAGACTAAAGGGTTATTTTTATTCACAGAATAGAAGAGTTAATGCTTAACCAAACCTCTTCTGTTGATAGCCTCCGGAGGTTTGAGAGTTATCTGGTTGAGTGAATAGTCATGGGTTGTGATAAGGGTTCTGATCACAAAAAATATGCGACACAGAAGAAAAATGAACAGTGCTCTTCTATCTGTTATTCTCTCTTGTTTCTTTTCTTCCTCTTTCATCTTCTTGACTTTGCTAATTAATAGCAAAGGATCAAGAAGGACCATTCCTCACCTAGGTTGTTTCACCAACACAGATTGGGAGGAGGAATATTCGAGGAGCAAAAGCTTCGCGTTCATGCCAAGGAGAAGTCTGAAGGATTGCTAGTTTTTCGCGGAATCGAAGCCAAAACAAGTAGCCACACTAGTGATCAATACTTCTTCTTTTTCTCAGCCAAACGGACCAAGGATATGGAAAGGTATTATTTTTTTTGCTTTCCGTTGCATTGTATCCGAGTGCTTTTCCGATTTTACGAGTGTTGCATGCATAACTTCCTCTGTTTCATTATCTTCAAGTGGTATCAGAGCATGATGGTTTGAATGGTGTAGGATGAATGCATGCTAGGTAATAAAATTAGCAAGAGTAAGTTGATTAATACATTAAGATCATTCGCTATTTTGGTATGGGTAGATGTGTTGTAAACCTCACCGTAGAGGCATAGGAGTCTTTGTAATTTTTCCGTAATGCTTTGTTAAGTTTTCGTGTAAACTTGATTTGAAAAGGTATAGATGGATTTCATGTTTTTGTTGAAAAAAAATGTAACAAGAGGAAACCTACGATGATCGCAAAGCATTGTAGAGAAGTCTGGAGAAAAATCGCAGATGAAACTGTGGAAAAAGAAATTTTGAGGAGGAAGATGAGCCGAGTCACTAAGCCCAGCCAGAAGCCGAGCCGAGCTGAGTCGCGGTTCGATTGTGTCTAGAGTCGAGGCTATGCCTAGGCTAGCCGTGGCTCCAAGCCGTAGCCGGGCTCGAGCACTTCTCGGCTTGGCCGTGTGAGGAAAGCATCCTAGTGGATACTATCAGCTTCCTCACAGAAGCTGAGGCATCCATACCAGTTTACAATTTTCTACCTTGCTAATTATTTTAAATCATGTGTGCACGTTATCTCAAAGAGCAAAGTCTTTGGGAAATTTTATTTGACAAGGAAAAATATTTTTCTTTAATGAAATGGTTATTTTAACTAAAAAAAAAAATTAATCCTTGGTTATTTTCTTAAAGGCTATTTATCCTTGACATAGAAAATATTTTGAACGTAGAAATTTTTATAAGTTAAAATAGAAAGCCATTTTAATTTATTTTCTCAAGAGAAAATTTTATTTTTGCAAATAAAAAATTGAGATCAAAATCTCTAGGAGTTTTTAGATGGAAAAATTTTGAAATAATTAAGTTTTTAACTTAAATAAAATTAATCCATAAGGAAAAATTTCTCAAAGGGTATAAACCTTGACATAGAATTTTTTATGGATTTAGACATTTTATTTTAAATTAAAAGAGAACTTAATTGAAAATTTTCAAATGATATTTTTCCAAGAAAACATTTATTTAAAAAACTAAGTGGAAGAGGGATTCCAATGGCCCTACGGCTTTTATCACAATCCTTATTAGAGATCGTAGGTTTCCTCGCGTAACCTTGGGAGTGAACCTTTTAGGATGAAGATATCACAAGAATCTAGAACTAATGGAAAGATGTAGCTAATAACTCGGAACACATACTATGATTGGCCAACCACGTTGGAGGTTATAGTGCAAGGTATGTCCATAAGAAATGAGAAGAAACGGCTATCCCCTCGATAGAGTTATCTTCTAGATCGTTACCTAGAAGGAAAATTAATTTGTGATGGTTAACAGACTTAGTTTAGAAAACTGTTAATCTTCTCTGGAAGCTATGTCAGTTTTCCTAAGAGTTAAGTTAATCATGTTAAAGATAATAGTAATAGCGTTAGCTATTATCAAGTTTAATATGAGAATAAAGTACACAATTTTTTTTTTTATTTTACAAATACTGAGAATTTCTTTTACTTTGCAAAATTTAGAAATGGTTGCTGGAGGTTCTTTCAATCTCTTAGCCGTTATTCTCCACGAGAATAAGCTAACAGGTCCAAACTATGTGGACTGGAAAAGGAACTTAGACATAATACTCTAGAGTTTTGAAATATCAAATCCTCGGTGTTTTAGTTATCTGGCTGAGTGAATAGTCTTGGATTGTAATAGGGGTTTTGATCACAAAAAACACACGACACAAAAAGAACGAATAGTGCTATTTTCTCTCATTTCTTTTCTTCCTCTTTCATCTTCTTGACTTTGTTAATTAATAGCAAAGGATCAAGAAGGGCCATTCCTAGCCTAGGTTGTTTCACCAACATAGATTAGGTGGATGAATATTCTGAGAAGCAAAAAGCTTTGTGTTCATGCCAAGAAGAAGCCGAAGGATCGCTGGGTTTTCACCGAAATTAGAATCGAGATAAGTAGTCACACCAGTGGTAAGTAATTCTTCTGCTTCTCTGCCAAACAGACCAAGGACACAGAAAGGTATTATTTTTTTGCTTTCCACTGGGCCATGTTTGGTGCTTTTTCCTATTTTACATTATTGCATGCATAGCTTTCTCTATTTCATTGTCTTCAGTTTAAATGTTGAAAAAGAAATCACTTCTATCTTCTTGAACTATTTTACCCTTGAGAATAAATATTTGTGTGATTAACTCTCATTTCTTGAAGTTATGATTCGTGAATTTGATAATATGAAAATCAAAGTTGATGATCTCACTACTTGTATTGAAAAATTTACTAATGGCCGAAACAACCTAAATAAGTTTCTTGGAGTTCAACGGATGGCTGAAAATAGAAATGGCCTTGGCTCCGGTAATATGCACAAAATAGGAAAACACAAGTCTTATTTTGTGAAAACAAGCTCCTCAAATAAAAAACATATGTTGCACTTATTGTGGTAAAAATGGACACAATGCATCTAAGTGTTACATTAGGAAAAGCATTGGATTAGGAATGAAAACTGATTAGAGAATTAAAAGAATCATTACTAACCCCTACGGACCTATGAAGATATGGGTACCAAAAATTACTCTCCCATCTCATATATAGGTACATTCACTGGAGAAAATGAGTTTCACAAAGTTGTTCTTGGATCGTGGATACTCAAGACACATGATCAGAAATGTAACCCTATTAGAAGGTGTTCAAGCTACAAATGATGGGTTCGTTACCTTTGGAGACAAAAAAAAAAAAAAAAGAAAAGAAAAGATACTTGGCATAGGTAACATTGATAAAGGATCTTTAACCATTATCAAACAAGTATTATTGATTGATGAGCTGAAATATAACTTGCTTAGCATTAGTCAATTATATGACAATAATTGCAAAGTTATTTTTGCGAAAGATTCTTACTCTATTATGGACAACAACAATTTTTTTAGCTAACTGTGTTGGAAATGTATATGTATTCTATCTTGATGATCTTATGGCTCATGGTATTAGACGCCTTTCTGTGCATGACAATGATGGCTATCTTTGGTATAGAAGGCTAGGCTATGTATCGTTTGATTTGCTTAACAAATTGTCTTCAAAAGAGCTTGTTAGGGGTCCGCCCAAAATGAAGTTTGATAAAAGCAGAATATGTGATGCATGCTAATTTGGAAAACAGATCAAAATCTCTTTTAAGCCCAAGAAAATATTTTCCACATCAAAACCCCTTAAATTAAATCATATGGATTTGTTTGGACTAATGAGGATCACTAGCCTTGGTGGTAAGAGGTATGCTTATGTTCTAGTAGATAATTTCTCAAGATTTACTTGGACTTTGTTTCTCGGATAAAAAGATGAGGCATTCTCTAAATTTTATAGATTATTCAAGTGTGTCCAAAACTCTCTTGGATGCAAATTGATTTCTATTAGGAGTGACAAGGTAGAGAATTTTGCAATAATGAGTTTACCCATTTTTGTGATGAGAATGGAGTTTTTCACAAATTTTTAGCTGCTAAAACCCCTCAAAAAAATGGTGTTGTTGAAAGGAAAAATAGAACCTTACAAGAAATGGCTAGATCTATGATTTGTGAAAACTTTCTTCCAAAATACTTTTAGGCTGAAGTTGTCAATACAACATGTTATATTGTTAATCAAGTCATGCTGAGACTTTCTTTAAGAAAAACACCTTTTGAGCTCATGTTTGACAAAACTCTATCAATTTTCTATTTTAAAGTATTTGGATGCAAATGTTTTGTTCCTAATACCTGAGACAATCTTGGAAAATTTGATAGCAAATCTAATGCAGTTATATTCCTTGGATACTCTTCCAATAAAAAGACATATAAAGTGTACAATAAGAGAACTCTATGTGTGAAAGAATCCTTACATATTGTCTTTGATGAATCTGACATTGATACATCAAGAAAAGATGATGATAATGTAGGGATTTCAAAAAAAAAAAAAAAAAGCCAAAGAATAGCACAAAGCTCCATCGCTGGACATTTATGCCAAAGAAGAAGAATTGGAAGAGCAACAAGCAGAACAAAGCAAACAAGAAACTAAAGAGCTCACTGATCAAGGGCTACCAAAAGATTAAAACTACAAAACTGGTCATTCAAAAGAGAAAATTATTGGTGATCCTAGCTATGGGGTCAAAACTAGATGGTATTTTGTAAGCAGTTTTTCTTTATTTTCTAGTATTAAACCTAACTATATTGATGTAGCCTTACATGATGATTTTTGGATACTAGCTATGCAAGAAGAGCTAAACCAATTTGAGAGAAATCAAGTTTAGAAATTATACCTAGACCACTTGATCATCTAGTTATTAGTACTAATTGAGTTTTTAGAAACAAATTTGATAAACATGGAGTGGTGATTAGATATAAAGCTAGAATTATTGCCTAAGGATTCAATCAAGAAGAGACCATTGACTATGATGAGACATTTGCTCCCGTTACTAGATTAGAGTACAGAAGAATGCTACTTGCCTTTGCATCTTTCAAAAATTTCATGCTTTATCAAATTGATGTTAAAAGTGCATTTTTAAATAGTTTTATTAAAGAAGAGGTATATGTAGAATAACCTACAGGTTTTATTCATGAGCACTTTCCAAATCACGTTTTCAAACTCTCAAAGGCTCTTTATGGTTTAAAACAAGCCCCACAAGCTTGGTATGAAAGGCTTAGTGAATTTTTACTCTCAAAAGGTTTTTTAAGAGGCTTGATTGATACTACGTTATTTATTAAATTTGAAAACTATGATGATCTTCTTGTTGTCCAAATATATGTTGATGATATCATCTTTAGTGTTACTAATGAATCCTTGTATAAAATATTTGCCAAGAGTATGCAGCAAGAATTCAAGATAAGTATGACGGGAGAACTTAACTTTTTCCTCGGATTCAAATTAAACAAAATAAGGTTGAAATTTTTCTAAATCAAGCTAAGTACACTAAGAAACTGCTTAAGCAGTTCGGTATGAACGAAGCCGAAGAAATCAGTACACCTATGAGCACCTCTCTAAAGCTTGTCAAGGATGAAAAGGGTAAGAAAGTGGGTGAATCAAAATATAGAGGTATGATTGGGAGTTTGTTATATCTTACTCCTAGCCGACCAGATATTATATTTTCAGTTTGTCTTTGTGCTAGATTTTGATCATGTTCGAAAGAATCTCACTTATGCACTGTGAAATGTATTCTTAGATACCTGGTTGGAACACACGACTATGGCTTATGGTATCCTCAAACTAACTCTTTCGATCTTATATGCTATACTAATACAGATTATGCAGGCTATAAAGTTGAACGAAAAAGCACTAGTGTGCATTGTCAATTTCTCGGACATTCTCTAGTGTCATGGTATAGCAAAAAACAAGCTTATGTATCCTTATCTACAATCAACGCTGAATATATAGCAGTTGGGAGTTGTTGTGCTCAAATCTTGTGGATGAAAATGCATTGCTTGATTTTGGTCTTAATTTTGATTGCATACATATACTATGTGATAATACAAGTGCAATTAATCTAACAAAAAATCCTATTCAACATTCTAGAACAAAGTATATTGAGATCAAACATCACTTTATTAGAGATCATGTTATTAAAAGAGGTGTGTGTTGAATATATCTTAACCAATGAATAGCTTGCAGATATTTTTACAAAACCTTTGGTCGAAGAAGGATTTACTCATTTAAGAAAAGGCTTAGGAATTACCAATATCATGTAACTGATAATTTTGCCAAAGATTTATTTGTTTATGTTTGTAGAACCACTGAAGACACAACTTTTGGACAGAGCTTTTAGACGCAATATTTGAAAAACACGACTCCAAAATCCCCTTAGTTGAACTAATTTTATTTCACCTTTTGGATGAACAATTTTGGACTCAATCAAAATCCAAAATATCGACAGCTCAAAATTTATGAAAAGCCAAATTTTTTTATCCAAGTGAAAGAAAACGTAAGCCCAAAAATGACTTTTCAAATTTTCAAATGTCCGCACTTTTAAAAAAAAAAAATCAATACCTTTGGTGAAAAGTCTATGATGTAAAATGCTTGATTGTACTTATCCTATCTAAAACCTAGGAAATCTGAAAAATACTTTTACTCTCTCTTTCTTGGAAATTAGAAACCAACATTGCTCTTTGTCTCTCTTACAATTTTTAACTTCATCTTCTCCAAACTAAATAAAAAATTCTTCACCTTCCCTTCACATCTGCTATGACGAAAGTAGTAAAATTTGATAAAGGAGCTGTGAAAAAGACCAAGATGGGGAAGAAAAGCAAAGTAGCGGGTAAGACAAAAGCTACTGCTCCATCGGACACCAAGTAGAAAGTGAATAAAATCACTGAGAAAGTCTCACGGTCTGACTAATCTATAGAGCATACTACACTAGAAAGATCTGAAACCCAGGTACCCCACTTTCTTGATAAAAAATGCGAGTATGATTTCAAGGATTGGTTGTCTAGGAATAGGACTGTGGTTTCGGGATATCGGATTGATGCTGAGGATTCTTAAATTTCTATGATATTATGAATATGTTTGAAAATCTGGGTTGGGAAGCCTTATTGACAGTTGATGAGAAGCTATACATCCCATTAGTTTGGGAGCTTTATGCAAATTTGAAAAAGGGTCGACTTAAGGAGATCGGAGGAGGATTTATGGTGTAATGGTGTAGCACCAGAGTATGATTTGTGAATTTAGAATTTGATAATCAATTGTTAAACTAAATTTTTGGAGTAAGAGATAGAGGGATTCAATTTTTTGAGATGAACAAGTTTCCTGAAGGGATAGATATTTTTTATTTATGAAGATTTAAGGAAAGATTTACTGGGGGGAAGAGTTTCAAGAACTCGGGAGATAGAAATACAAAATGGCTAAATGGGACTGGAAGAGTTTTACACTATATGGTGTCGACCATGGTTGCCCTAAGCTTTGGGCATACAACTTCAGTAAGTATCATACAAATAATACTAATGCTGGCTTTTTCTAAAGGTCGACAAATTAGCTTTGGATTTTTGGCAGTAAAACTAATGATGCAGTTAATAAACACATCTTATAAGGCATTTTCGTATGGTAATCTCTTGACTAAAGTATTCAGGCACTTTAATATGGATTTAAATAAATGTGGGCTTGGTCAGATGAAGACAAAAGAACATGTAATCATTTGAAAGAATGGGCTTTGTTCAAGTGAATTGGGAATGGATTTTGCTCAGAGATCTACTGGATGAAAAAAAAGAAAAGGTGTTAAAAATCAAGGGGGAAGGAAAAGGACTGCTCAACCTACAAGAGCAAAAAGAAAAGTTGAGATGGAAAATCAAGAAGAGTCCTCTAGTAAGGGAAAGCAGAGAATTTATGATACAGGCATTAGTTAGAGCATTTTGGATTGTTGGCTATTAAGATAGATAGCCTCAGTTTAGAAATTCAGAATTTTGGATACAGGTTACCTGTTGTGGAAGAGAAAGATCAAAAGGGTGAACCATGCAAGATAAGTTAGTACCATCTCGAGAGCTAATGAATGAAGAACAAACTGCCTAAGGGGAAGGAAATGACAATGAACAAAACACTACAAAGGAGAAGAAGGATGAAAAAATGAAAGCCACTTCGATTGAAGAGCAACTGAAAGACAAGGGCCTTAGTCAATAGCAGACATCTAAGGAACCTGAAGAAGGAAGGCAGACACCTGTGCGTTAGGAAGAGTCAGCACCACCTGCCCCTACTGTGGTACCTCCTCCTAAACTGGCCATAACTAGTAGCTCCTCTAGTAAAAGGCATAAACATGGTGTGGTCAAAAGGAAGTCCAGTCGCATTACTGGGCAACACTCTAAAAAGGGTGCCGGGACTAAGTCAGCAACTATCCATATTCCTAAGTGACCATTTCTACAGACTGCTTACAAGACTTCCTTTGCCTAAACACTTTTTACTATTTTTTCATTGACAATTACTTTTATAAATTCTATACTAGTATTTAAACAATTTACATTCTGCATTTGAGCTACTCTATCTGCTAAGTGTATATCTACTTTTGTCCCTACATTCTCTATTTGATATCTTTATTCTGATTATCCTCTAATTCTATATTTTGATTGATGACAAAGGTGGAGAAAAATACAGATTGTGGATATACGATATATAGATTATTGATGATTATTATGGGTATATTGTGGATACATAGATTGTTGATGATGATTATAGATTTGTTGGGCGACTGTGTGATGCTGTGAATAGATCGTGTGATGTTGTGAATATGAATATTATGAATATAAATTAGTTGTATATACTATATGTATATTGGTCTATGAAAATTAGCTATGGATTGTATGTCTATTTATGATCATAGCTTAAAAATGCGGATTGTGAAAATATGGGTGATTTGATAGAAACTAGGTTAAGATGTTGTTGTTTTTATGAACAAAATAGATTGAAGTGTGTACAAGTTTATTCTGCATTCTAACAAATTGAGATTTGGATGACTGAATAATTTTTTTTGAAAATAATTATGATATACTCTATGTTAAAAATTTCAGATGATAAGGATATTTATACTTATATATTTTGATTGCTCAGAAAATTTCCTTATGTCAGAAATATCTTGAGAAAACTAGGCTAGATTAAAATATCTGAAAATCCTTTTTTACCCTGCACATACACAGGGGGAGTTTTGGACTCGCATTTCTTCAATCCAAAAGTCCAACCCAAAACAAAGTTCTTAAAAGGCTAGCTTCTGTCTAATATTACCTATTTTGGATACACATTTTAGAAATCCCAAAACATTAAGTTTAAATATGTCCTTTTCAAAGATGTCTCACTTCTCCTATTTTAGATGCATGTTTTGGAAGTCAATATTTTCTGAACCCACTCTTACTCTCAAAATACACTTCATGGACCTGCATGCAGAAGATTCGTCCAAAACTCTGTGAACAGTATCGAAATGTTTCTACTTAAAAAAGTGTCATTTTAGACTCACATTTTGGATGCACCCTCATCCGATCCCTGAGTCCAAAACTTTGGAAAATCAGCAAGAAACTAGCCGTTAGAGCTTTACTTTTTGTTTCTATAAAAGCCTTCAAAACTTAATTTTAAAGTAGATTTTTGTCCTATCTCTCGAAGAAACACTCTTACACTTAAGAATACAAAAATCTCCATTTTCATTAGTGCTTCAAAATGAAATCTGATTGTTTCAAAAGCTAAAGATTGTTGGTACTTATTTGTTTGCACATTTTCTCAAAAAATGTGAGCTATCTTTGTTGCATTTCTATAATTATTTTTGTATATCAAGGTTGTGATATAAAACCTATTTGGGGTGACCTTGATTTGTAGTTGATTGAGAGGTTTGGTTAAAACCAAGTGTGGTGATCATCTCTTGTAGTTGGTGTAGGCAAACACTATTGTGTTGGCTTGAGTTTATAGTGATTTAGTTTAAAATTCTTAAATGTGAGTTTAAGATAATGGATGTAGATCTTGAAGGATCGAACCGCTATAAATCTCTTATTCATCTTCTGGATTTGAAAAAAAATAAATAAAAAGAGGGCTTCGAAAATTGATCATTTTTGAAAAGTGCTTTAAATTTGCCAAAAAACTTATTCACACCCCCCTCCCCCCCTAAGCTTTTTCAATACATTTTCTTTTAATTACTTGGGAAATAATGTTAGAAATTCATTGCATTGATTTCATATTTGTTAAATCTTAATGGACTTGGGAAATGAAATTAAGATTTAAGAACTAAAGTGATAAAAAATTGATTGATTTCACCTAGAGCATATGGTTATTAACTGATTTCATATTTATTATCATATAGAGTATATGGGTAATTATTGAAAAAGGAGTTTAATGTATCTTTTGGATATTTTAGTGCAATTGAAAAATCTACGAAATTAATCAAAAGATAGTGGTTCCATGGATTGGGAAAGAAGTGAAGTCTAAATAATTGAGTTCATGATTGGGGAATCAATTGGATTGTACTTAAATCCCTTTATGATGCCAAGGTGACAATTGATTGTGATGAATGCTAAGCAATTCAATATTATGTTCTCAAGATAATTGTCTAATTACATGAATCTGCATCATTGGGTTATATATGTATATTTTGCTTATTTTTCCTTTTATTATTTTATCACTTTGCTGAGTCAGTTAAACAGTGAATGAAAAATAATTAGTGTCTATTTGTTCCCTTGAGGATCGATACTCATTAATTCTCTATACTATACTTGCAATGAGTATACTTGCTCATATGTGTAATTTGAGGATTAATGTTCAAATTAAAACTTAGCTAGAGATGGATTTAAATTTAAATAGTTTTTATACACCTAACATTTATGCACCAAGTTTTTTGGCACCGTTGCCGGGGAACAATATCATGAAAGTTAGGATTTTATTGATTCAACCATGTTTATAATGTCTATATGTAAATATGTTCTTTGTGTTGGGTATCTCAGGCTCGTATCCCATACGGCACAACGGAAAATCAAACGAGATACCCTCCCAGGACCTGTTTATGTGTGGAAAACAAGACATAAAGAGAGTAAATGTAACAACTTTTTACCTTTGGGTGATCGTGCGAAGAACAAAATTTTCTTCTTTAAGTTGAGGCGCGATCCAGCAATCCTCGTGATCAACCTCCACGTGAGTTGAACGTCAAACCGCTATAATCACAGTATGTGATTATCTCTAACAGTAATCCACACATAGGTATATCAAGCACCAAAATTTCTATGCTAGCAAAAATTAATGGCGGCTAGGGTTTTTCTTTCAAGAAGAAAAACGAGAAAGAGAGAACAAAGGAGAGAGAATCGTGTGTTGTTCAGCTATTTTTGGCTGGATTTCGTGTGACTCAACATCAGCTAGGGTTTTCGGTTATATCATTCATATATACCTAAAACCCTGCTAAAACTGAGAATTCTAATCCTATTAGAATTCTCTAATTGTAATTGGAAACATCAAGTTCTCACAATTACAACTTAGACCACAAATTATAACTAATTATGATTTGTCCACAACAACTTCTTTTTTCTCAATTAACCCCACAATGTTATCAAATAACACCTTGAGCATATAATCCCCTATTGTGTGTGACCTACTAGGTTTCCCAGTCAATTGGTAGCGAACATGAATTAATCCACACGTTTTTGAGATTAATAATCCATAATTAATTAGAATTAATCCTATTAATTCTAATCATGATTGGTTTATTAATTCATCAATTAATAAACCCATATTCCCAGATCATGAGCAGTATCTAGCAACACATCATGACCACCCAAGAGTCCAGGAAGTCAAGTGGCTTGACATGAACCCTTCAATAACAAACTTCAGTGCAATTAACTCCTTTCACCATACAATATCTCATTTAGTTTGGAGTACGGAATTAGTGCCAACTTCCTCCAGAATTAATTCTGGCCCGAATACAATAATACTTGTACTAAGAACCCACTACTCTAGAAGTGTATTAATTGAAATTGTTTCCAATACACAATTGCCTTGGCCTAGGACTTTCGAGATATTCGCCCCTACGATTAGGAGTGGTGCATCCTTTATTGACCCTCTCAACTACTTTCGTTTGCCTTACCATGTACCCAATATCCATCCCATAGACGGCCCTCGATCGAGCTCCAGAGATTGGAATCAAAGTACAAGGCCCAACAAACAAAGTACTTGGAGATCTCAAGTCTAAGGATACTGCACGTTTGCTATATTGAGATTATATCACTGACACTAAATAGTTATCCATGTGATTATCTCAAAGCCAGGTCATCCAATGAATTTGTTCCATTAACAAGCATCCATGTGTTAACTTTGAGTATCTCAATACTCACGGCTATGAGAACCATTGCCTGATCAAACCAGGAAGTCTAACACATGCTAGTCTTAACGCATTAATGATGTCCTATCTCATTAATACTATGACTAGGGACTATTTAAATACTAACACCATCCAGTGTAGTAGGAATCTCATATCATGATCTCTATCATGATTTTCTTAACTCAGTGTTGCACTAGGGACTTTATCGAACAGTTATATTACTTAAAGTAAACAAAAGAAACTATCATGATAAATAATGCCTTTTGTTAAAATAAAATGTGTCATATACAATGTACAAGTGATTGCCTCTAGGGCACAACACTAACAAACTCCCACTTGCACTAGAGCCAATCATTCGTGTATCTAATACCAAATGACTTAACATGACAATCATGTTTCTTCTGGGATAGTACTTTCGTAAGCGGGTTAGCTATGTTCTCATCCTTGGGAACTCTCTCTATCTTTAGATCATTCCTATCTATGATCTCCCGGATCAGATGATAGCGTCACAGTACGTGTTTGGATCGTTGGTGAAACCGCGGCTCCTTTGCTTGTGCAATGGCTCCGTTGTTGTCACAATACAAAGTTATTAGACCAACAACACTAGGAACTACACCCAGTTCCATCACGAACTTCTTGATCCAAATAGCCTCCTTAGCTGCTTCAGAAGCAGCTATGTACTCAGCTTCTGTCGCAGAGTCGGCAATAGTCTCTTATTTGGAACTTTTCCAACTTATTGCCCCTCTATACAACGTAAACACGTAGCCGGATTGTGATTTGAAATCATCTTTGTCAGATTGAAAACTGGCATCAGTATACCCATTTATTTTCAAATCACCTTCTCCATATACTAAGAACATATCATTAGTCATTCGTAAGTACTTAAGGATGTTCTTTACAGCCGCTCAATGACCCTCACCAGGGTCAAATTGGTATCTGCTCATCAAACTGAGAGCACAAGATACATCGAGCCTAGTATATATCATAGCATACATGATAGATCCAACTGCCGAGCATATGGAATCTTACACATGTGATCCCTTTCAACTTGTATCTTGGGAGACATCGACTTTGAAAGGCTTACACCATGTGATATGGGCAAGAATCCATTTTTGGATTGATCCATGCTAAACCTCTTTAGCACTTTATCTATGTATGTAGACTGCGAAAGACCAAGCAACCTTTTGGATCTATCTCTATAGATCCTTATTCCAAGAATATAGGTTGCTTCACCAAGGTCCTTCATGGAGAATTGTTTGGACAACCAAATTTTAACCATTTGTAAGACAGGTATATCGTTTCCTATTAGCAATATGTCATCTACATAAAGTAATAAGAAAATGATTGCACTCCCAATAACCTTCTTGTATACATAAGACTCATCCATATTTTGAATTAAACCAAACTCTTTGATTGTTTCATCAAAACGGATATTCCAACTCCTAGAAGCTTGCTTAAGTCCATAAATAGACCTTTGCAGCTTACACACATTTGTGCCATCACTGGATGTGAAACCCTCAGGTTGTGTCATATACACTTCCTCAGTCAGATTTTCATTTAGGAAAGCTGTTTTCACATTCATTCGCCAAATTTCATAATCATAATGAGCAGCAATGGCTAGGAGTATCCTGATGGATTTCAACATGGATACTGGCGAGAATGATTCATCATAGTCAATACCATGTTGCTGACGATAACCCTTCGCCACTAGTCGTGCTTTATAGGTAACTAAGTTACCATCCATGTCCGTTTTCTTCTTAAAAACCCACTTGCACCCAATAGGTTTAATTCCTTTGGGTGGATCAACCAAAGTCCATACTTGGTTGTCGTACATGGAATCCATCTCTGACTTCATGGCCTCAAGCCATCTGAACTATTCAAAACATCCTTATAGGTAGTAGGCTCATTTCCATCTATGAGCAATACGTCATTATGGTCACTAATGAGAAATCTATATCTCTCAGGTACTATACGTATCCTACTAGATCTACGAGGTTCTTGTGTATTAGAAGGTTCATCTATTCTTTCAATAGATATGGGGTTAGACGGTTGATCATCATTTGTTTGATCTTCATGAACTTTACTAAGTTCAATATTATTCCCACTGTCCCCTTTGAGCATGTGCTCCTTCTCTAATAAAATGGCATGCTTTGAAACAAGCAATTTATTTTCGGAGGGTTGATAGAAGTAATATCCAAAAGATTCTTTTGGATATCCCAAAAACAAATACTTGTCAAACTTGCTATCAAGTTTGTCTGACTGTGGCCTTTTAACCAAGGCAGGACAACCCCATACTCGCAAGTGAGATAACTTTGGTCTTTTACCAAAGAACATCTCAAATGGGGTAGTATCAACCGATTTTGTCGGAACTCTGTTTAGTATATAAACAGAAGTCTCTAGTGCATACCCCCAAAACAATTTTGGTAGGTCTGCAGAAGCCATCATGGTCCGTACCATGTCTAGAAAGGTTCGATTCCTTCTCTCAGATACACCATTATGTTGAGGTGTATGTGGTGGAGTCCATTGAGATAATATCCCATTATCTCTAAGATAACTCAAAAACTCTTGACTCAAATATTCTCCTCCTCGATCAGATCTTAGAGTCTTAACACTTTTGCCAAGTTGTTTCTCTATTTCATTCTTGAAGTCTTTGAGCCTTTCAAAGGCCTCAGATTTGTATTTCATTAAATACAAATACCCGTATCGTGAGAAATCATCGATAAATGTTATGAAATAGTTATAATCTTCTCTTGCTTGTATTGATATTGGGCCACATATATTAGAATGTATGAGTTCTAATAACTCTTTGACCCGTTCTCCTTTTCCTGGAAAAGGAGTTTTAGTCATTTTGTCTAGTAAACAAGACTCGCATGTGCCATATGATTCATAATCAAATGACCATGAGTCACCAAGCTTGTGTAACTTAGAAATACGATTTTCGTTTACATGGCCTAAATGACAATGCCATAAGTAATAGGTGTTAGAGTTATTTATTTTAGGTTTCTTATTGTTTATATTGAGAATTGGATTATCCAAGCCTAGAATATATAAACCATTAACAAAAGTTGCTGAACCATAGTGAATATCATTCAAAGAAAAAGAAGAACATTTATTCTTAAATATTAAATGAAATCCACATAAGTCTAAACACGCAACTGAGATTATATTTTTCATTAAAACTGGTACAAAATAACAGTTTTATAGTTCTAGAATTAATCCCGAAGGTAGGTTCAGCTCGTATGTCCCCACAGCAAGTGCAGCAACCTTTGCCCCATTTGTAGTACGTACGTCCACGTCGCCTTTCTCTAGCCTTCTACTGCTCTTTAGTCCCTGCAAGTTATTGCACAAATGAGATCCACATCCAGTATCTAATACCCATATCTCATTTCTAAAGGCAATATTTATCTCAATCATAAACATACCTGGAGAAGAAGTAAAAGTGCTTGTAAGCTTCTCCTTCTGCTTCTTGTCCTTGATGGTCTCCAAGTAGGCTTTGAAGTTGCGCCTCCAGTGGCCCATCTTCCCACAATGATGGCATGGGCCCTTGGTAGCTGCGTCCTTCTTGTTCATACCACCTTTGGGCTTCATGGGAGCCTTCTTCTTCTTTTTTTGAACTTTCTTCGTAGAAGAGGAAGATTCTACCATTAAAACCGCATTGGAATCCCTCTTCATGGAGGACTCCATAATTTTGAGAAGATTGATCAACTCAGGGATAGTGGACTCAATCTTATTCATCTGATAATTAATCACAAATTGTGAGAAACTATTAGGCAAAGACTGAAGAATTAAGTCAACACTTAAGTCATGGTCCATTGTAAACCCAAGAGATCCAAGCTTCTCTATCAAGCCCAGCATCTTCAGCCCATGAGTGGCCACAGAAGAACCCGGTGCCATTTTACAACGAAATAGTTGCTCCAAGATCTCATATCTCTCAGTTCTGGCTTGGGCATCAAACAGCTCTCGAAAATGTAAAATGATCGATTGAGCATCCATATGTTCATTCTGTTTTTGCAACTCAGGAGTCATGGATGCCAGCATAATACATGATGCTGTATCGCTATCCTCCTTGTGCCTCTTGTGGATAGCATGCTCATCAGCATGAGTATCTTGGGCTGGTGGTGGTGGAATAGGAGCATCTAGCACGTACAACAACTTTTCTGATTTGAGAACGATTCTCAAATTTCTATACCAGTCAAGACAGTTTGATTCAGTTAACTTATTTGTTTCCAAAATGCTACGTAAGTTCAAGTTCGTTGACATGATGCAAGTGACCTAGATGTAAAGATAGAGAGCATTAGCTACTTGTATATGCATATGATATGCAAATGATTAGGACTTTAATTAAACGTATTTTTACTCCACTATTTTACTCAAACCAATAGTCCCCACTACTGATTCGGGAAAGCCCGTTGGAAGCTTTTCTAGTGGATCGGTATCCAAATTCCTCAAGAATAACCTTGGGTTTGCCCAACAAGCCACCCTTGAGTTCATTGGTAGGTATCCAATACCAATTACATCGTATGTAACTACCGGATCATTGGGTGATTAACAACTTTTAATCTTAAAGCCTTTTGGGTTACCCCAACTTTTCCTCTAAATTTTTTTATGCTTGAGTTTGCCCAACCGAGATAAAGAATTTAGTTAAACCCGACCCAATAATCAAGAATTTAATTCCAAAGGAATTTAATTCCATAGCTTGAACATGCCCAATGTCAAGTAGGCTTGGGTTTGCCCAACAACCTGGTCTTGAAAAAGGACTCTTGTTCTTACTATATTAACGGAAGGAATTAAGTTTAATATTAATTGAGGGATTTGTTCCTTTTAGTGATTTCGTTGAATGACATGCATAAAAATCAATAAATCACATAATTGATAATCATGGTAATAAAGCAATTACGTGGTATGGTTATGAACTTTACCCTAAATTAATTTCTTTGAGCCATAAAAGAAATTAATGTAGTTAACTCTATGTGTTCATGTATGATTTAAGTAGAAGGTCTTACCTCCTCGCCTTGTTTTGGTTGCCATCTCCAGAATAAAATAATTCTACTACTATCTAACCTATGTAAACTAATTACATAATTTCCTAAAGAGACAAAACCTCGAGTTACATTCGAGAGGAGATAGATGAGAAGAGAATTACACAAGAATTCTAGAGAAGGCAGGATACGCAGGCTCTATTTCATAAAAACCAAAACTGTAAAATGCATGAATAGATATAATTGGTTTTAGTTCATAACCATCCACTATGCCATTGACTATGCTTAAACAAAATAAACGTATACTTTTATTATTCCAAAATCACTATTTTGGAAAAATAAAACTAATTCTAAAATCACCATTTTAGAAAATACATCAATTTTAGATTTTCAAAAATATTATTTTGAAGAACAAAATTGATTGTCTTAAAACTAATTTTGAGAAAATGCTTTCGGGTCCCGTCTCTCATCATATGAGGTTTTTCCTTTTCAAAATTCTGTTTCGGATTTTTTTTTTTAAATAGCTGAAAGTTGCAAATAGAGCAGAACCGGCGCCGGTTCGGAAGCCAGCGCCGGCATCGCCTGTGTTCTGCAACAATGGCGGTGATTTTCAAAAAATTCTAGAAACAATTTCTGGTGCTTTCTTGTTCTGCAAATTCTTAGTGAGAACAATTCTTAGCTGTATTTTCTATTTTGACGCTATAAACAACAACCAATTTGTTAGTTTAAACAAAATCAAAATGGAAAATTAAGATGAAACGGAGGGCAACATCCATGTTGCAAGAAAAAGTTTTTCTGCAGAAAATTTTCATCAGCAAAGAAAGCATCTTTTTGAAATACTCTGTGACTATAACATAATCATATTGTGCTACGGATCCAACTCATAAAGATCGAAATGATTTCGACTCGAGTGAAAACGATTTTCACAGCAAACAAAGACAAACACGAAAATAGTTTTTCATGCCAAAACAATGTCCGTAGACCATACATAGCATGTCTCTGATACCACTGTTGGGTATCTCAGGCTCGTATCCTATACGGCGCAGCGGAAAATCAAACGAGATACCTTCCCAAGACCCGTCTATGTGTGGAAAACAAGACATAAAGAGAGTAAAGGTAATAGCTTTTTACCTTTAGGTGATCGTGCGAAGAACAAAATTTTCTTCTTTAAGTTGAGGCGTGATCCAGTAATCCTCGTGATCAACCTCCACGTGAGTTGAACGTCAAACCGCTATAATCATAGTATGTGATTATCTCAAGCACCAAAATTTCTGTGCTACCAAAAATTAATGGCGGCTAGGGTTTTTCTTTCAAGAAGAAAAACGAGAAAGAGAGAACAAAAGAGAGAGAATTGTGTGTTGTTCAGCTATTTTTGGCTGGATTTCGTGTGACTTAACATCAGCTAGGGTTTTCGGTTATATCATTCATATATACCTAAAACCCTGCTAAAACTGAGAATTCTAATTCTATTAGAATTCCCTAATTGTAATTAGAAATATCAAGTTCTCATAATTACAACTTAGACCACAAATTATAACTAATTATGATTTGTCCACAACAACTTCTTTTTTCTCAATTAACCCCACAATGTTATCAAACAACACATTGAGCATATAATCCCCTATTGTCTGTGACCTACTAGGTTTCCCAGTCAATTGGTAGCGAACATGAATTAATCCAAACGTCTTTGAGATTAATAATCCATAATTAATTAGAATTAATCCTATTAATTCTAATCAGGATTGGTTTATTAATTCATCAATTAATAAACCTATATTCCCAGATCATGAGCGGTATCTAGCAACACATCATGACCACCTAAGAGTCCAGGAAGTCAAGTGGATTGACATGAACCCTTCAATAACAAACTTCAGTGCAATTAACTCCTTTCACCATACAATATCTCATTTAGTTTGGAGTACGGAATTAGTGCCAACTTCCTCCAGAATTAATTCTGGCCCGAATACAATAATATTTGTACCAGGAACCCACTACTCTAGAAGTGTATCAATTGAAATTGTTTCAAATACACAATTGCCTTGGCCAAGGACTTTCGAGTAGTAATTCCTACAAGTGGCCGTGAGATATTCGCCCCTACTATTAGGAGTGGTGAATCCTTTATTGACCATCTCAACTACTTTCGTTTGCCTTACCATGTACCCAATATCCATCCCATAGACGGCCCTTGATCGAGCTCCAAAGATTGGAATCAAAGTACAAGGCCCAGCAAACAAAGTACCTTGGAGATCTCAAGTCTAAGGATACTGCACGTTTGCTATATTGAGATTATATCACTGACACTAAATAGTTATCCATGTGATTATCTCAAAGCCAGGTCATCCAATGAATTTGTTCCATTAACAAGCATCCATGTGTTAACTTTGAGTATCTCAATACTCACGGCTATGAGAACCATTGCCTGATCAAACCAGGAAGTCTAACACATGCTAGTCTTAACGCAATAATAATGTCCTATCTCATTAATACTATGACTAGTGACTATTTAAGTACTAACACCATCCAGTGTAGTAGGAATCTCATATCATGATCTCTATCATGATTGCCTTAACACAGTGTTGCACTAAGGACTTTATCGAACAGTTATATTATTTAAAGTAAACAAAAGAAACTGTAAGATAAATAATGCCTTTTATTAAAATAAAATGTGTCATATACAATGTACAAGTGATTGCCTCTAGGGCACAACATTAACACTTTGTGTAACTAAGTTCCATATCTTGTTGTATGTTTACATGTACCATAGCTAACTAACTTGATTCAATAATGTACTATACATGTATGATACTAACAAGCTATCACAAGCAGGTAACATAGCCAATTGGAACATAGCAGGGTATCCATGTCTCAAGAGATGACATCACGGCCATCCGACTCAACTGCTTTAGAAGGGGTATTGGAAAAATTTGCCACCTTGTTGACTGAACGATTTCATGAAATAGATAACATGCTAGCCAAAATTGAGGAAATGATTCAAAACATGGGGAGGCAAATTTGATTTTCAATGGATCTAGTGATAATGTCACTATTAGGGGTGGAAACGCAAGAAGATTTAGCTGCCATTACATAATAAAGCGGTAAGGAACTACCCGATTCTAGTATGGAACCGACACCAACTTAAGAATCTGGGCCGACGTCGACCTCTCTTGGTGAGCCACTCGAAAAGCAAGCTCAAGATCCAGGTTTCCAACCACCGGTTCCTTACCCCACTTGAACACAAAAAGCAAGAAAGGATGCACAGTTTGATAAGTTTTTAGAAGTTTTCAAACAAATGTTCATAAACATCCCACATAGTGAGGCTTCGATACACATGCTCAAATGTACAAAGTTCCTCAAAAGCATGCTTATCAATAAAAAGAGGTTGGAAGAATTGTTCACTATGGTTTTAAATGAAGAATGATCTACCATCTTACAAGACCAACATAATTTGCCACGTAAAAAAAAATTATCTAGGGAGTTTTTCTATTCCATGTCTTGTTGGTACTCTTGTATTTTGCAATGCATTAGCAAACTTAGGTACTAGTATTAATCTTTTGCCATACAAAACTTTTAAAAAGTTAGGCCTAGGTGAGCCCAAGCCCACTAGGATGAGTATTCAACCTGCAGATAGATCTATTGAATATCCTAGGGAAGTAGTCAAAGATGTATTGGTTAAAGTAGATAGATTCATGTTTTTTGTGGATTTAATTATTCTTGATATGGATGAAGATTCTAAAGTTTTCTTAATCCTAGATCGACCCTTTCTAGCTATTGCAAAAATATTAATTGATGTTTGTGGGGGAAAGTTAACACTTAGGGTTAGGGATGAAGAAGTCATTATTAAAATCTATAAAACCATATAATATCCTATATCTTCTGATGATTCTTTCTTAAGGATGGATATTCTTGATGATTTTATCCTTGATTTTGTGCAGGAATTATTGATCAATGTCTCTTTGGAATTGATGGAGTAATTAATTGCAAATTTGGAGTCAAATAAAACCCTTGAGGTGAGAGAGTTCGAAGAAATAAAAAAAAGCAATTTGGGAAGGATGAAGTCATCCATTGAGGAACCTCTGGAATTGGACTTGAAGGACCTCCCTAAGCACCTAGAATACGCATTTTTAGCGAACAGAAGAAAATTGCCAATGACCATTGCAAACGACCTTACTTAGGAACAAAAGACCAAATTGGTAAGCTTATTGGTAAAATATAAAGGAGTCATTACATGAAAAATCATGGATATTAAGGAAATTAGCCATTCCTTTTGTACTTACAAAATATTGTTAGAAGAGAGAGCAAAGCCCGCAGTGCAACCCCAATGTAGGTTGAACCCAAATATGAGCGATGTGGTAAAAGGTGAGATGGTTAAATTCTTAGATTTAGGCATTATTTATCTAATTTCTTATAGTATTTGGGTAAGCCTGACATAAGTAGTACCAAAGAAGGAAGGAATGATGGTGAGCCCAAATAAAAAAAATGAGTTGATCCTAATGAGATTGGTAACCGGTTGGAGGGCTTGCATTGATTATAGAAAATTAAATGAGGCAACTAGAAATGATCATTTTTCTCTCCCTTTCATTGATCAAATGTTAGAAAGATTAGCTGGACATTAGTTTTATTATTTCTTAGATGATTTTTCTGGCTACTTTCAAATTCTCATAGTACCAGAGGATCAAGAGAAGACTACCTTTACATGCCCTTTTGGTACTTTTGCATATCGTTGTATGCCTTTTGGTCTTTGCAATAGTCCAGGAACTTTCTAAAGATGTATGATGGTTATATTCGAAGGACTTGTGGGAGACATCATGGAGGTATTTATGGATAATTTTTCTATTTTTGGTGATTCTTTTGACTTGTGTTTAGCCAATTTAGAAAAGGTGCTTCAAAGATGTGAAGAGACCAATCTCATGCTTAATTAGGAAAAATGTCAGTTCATGGTGCAGGAATGTATTGTATTGGGACACAAAACTTCAAGGAAAGGTATTGAGGTCGATAGAGCAAAAATTGAGGCAATTGAGAAACTTCCTTTTCCCACGTCACTGAAGGCTATCTGAAACTTTCTTAGTCATGCAGGTTTTTATAGGAGATTTATCTTAGATTTATCAAGAATTTCTAAAACTCTTAGTTCTCTACTTGAAAATATATTATTTTTTATTTTGATGATAAACGTCTTAATACTTTTAATGTGCTTAAAAAGAAATTGATCAACTCTCCTATTTTAATTACACTGAATTAGTCTCTTCCTTTTGAATTAATGTGTGATGCAAGTGATTATGCAGTAGGCGCAGTGCTTGGACAAAGAAGGAATAAGCATTTTCAACTAATCTACTATGCAAGCAAAATTCTTACGGCGGTACAAGAGAACTACACTACAATGGAAAAAGAACTACTTGCAATAGTGTTTGCTTTTGATAAATTCTGTTCTTATCTTGTTTTGTCCAAAGTCATTGTGTGTACGGATAATTTTGCCCTTAAAGACCTACTAACTCGGCATGATTCCAAGCCAAGATTGATAGGAAGGGTTTTATTACTACAGAAATTTGACTTGGAGATTAGGGATAAAAAGAGAGTAGAAAATTTGGCTGCAAATCACTTATCTAGGTTGAAAAATCCACACCTAGAACTGTTGGCTAAAAGAGACATCAATGACACCTTCCTGGATGAATAACTTCTACTTATTGATCGTGAGATTTCTCAAACTCCTTAGTTTACGGATTTTGCTAATTACTTAGTTGTAGGAATTGTTCTGGAGGATTTCATGACACAATAAAACAAGAAATTCCTCTCTGAAGTGAAGTAGTACTTTTGGGAAGATTCTTACTTGTTCAAGTGTTGTGCGGATCAAATTATTCAAAGATGTGTAGATTTCGTGGAAAGTGTGAATATCTTGAAACAATATCAGTAAGGACCCATAGGAGGCCACTACCAAGCTAACAACACTGCAAGAAAGGTTCTTGAGTCCGGATTTTATTGGCCAACACTTTTTACGGACTCTTATAGGCTAATTCAAAATTGTGATAGGTGTCAATGTACAGGTAACATTTCTAAATCTAGTGAGATGCCATTACAAAATTTTCAAGCTTGTGAAATTTTTTATTGCTGGGGGATAGATTTTATAGGCCATTTCCCTAATTCTTTGGGTAACAAATACATTTTTGTTGTGGTTGAGTATGTGTTTAAGTGGGCTAAGGCACAAGCTTGGTCTAATAATAATGCTCGAATTATAGTCAAATTTCTTTAAAAAAAATTCACCCGTTTTAGCGTACCTAAAGTACTCATTAGTGATAGGAGACCACACTTTTACAATATCAAATTAGATAAAGTTCTCAAACATTTCGGTATTACTCATAAGTTTGCTACTCCCTATCACCCTTGTAACACCCTACTACCTAGGCCCATCAGGGCTAGAGATGTTGCCCGGTCCATAGGACAAGGAGACCATATAACTAGGTCACATAAAAAAGATAAAAGAAATGCTTTAAAATTAAACTTATTACCCAATAATACATGAACAAATTCAAAATAAATTGCCTACTACAATCTCTCAAAAACATGACATAAGGAAAATAATAAAGAGTCTTCAAAGTCACAAGCAACAATCTAGCTAATGAGCTTCACAGCAAGATCGACCTAAAAACATGGCATAAAAGGTGGTGAGATAAAAATCTCAGTAAGCTTGCATGTGCTTTAAGTATTTTAGGTAAAACAGTTCATGTATGCAAGTTATAAAAGTTTTATAAGAGAAAGTGCTAGTAAGCATTAAACAAATGTTAAAAATAAGGAGTGGTGTTTTCCAAAGTTGAACTAACCTCGCCTGGGGTAAACACAAGGTATAAGGTTACATTTGAACTATACTTGCCTTACATAAATAATTCCTAACTTAACTAGTTACAACCATGACTAACTATGACCTTAATGTCCTATGTTTTAAGCCTAGATGATAAAGGTTTTTATAAAATAAATCTAGCTTGCTAAGTTAAAATAATTAGGGGTTCTAAAATAATTACTAATAAGTTATAGGTGCAAATAATAAATCTTGAGTATTATTATTAATACATAAACTAGTGTTTAAATATTGAATAATACTAAGTCCTAAATAGTATTAGTAAATGGTAATTTTTAAATAGTATTATTATAAATAAATAATAAATTACACTTAAATTTTTAATTAATAAGTAATAGGTAATAAATAATTAGTAATAATAAAATTAATAATAAACGAATTATATTAAATTTTTTATTAATAAATAACAAATAAATTTTAATAATACTTATGAATATAGGTAAAAGTCTTAACCATGGTCTACAAGGTCATTAATTAATTATAATATTTTATTTAAAATATTTTATTTATTGTTATATATATATATATATAATTTTTCCAAAAGATATTATTTATTTGACCAATAAAATATTAATATTTCATTTAATATTCTATTTTCAAATCATCCTATACATTTCAAAATTCTTAAGGAAAATGTAATAATAATACTAATTAAAATAATAAATTTTGTTAATAAAAATAACCTAGGATTAACAAGAATATAATTTCCCATCCTGATTTTCCTATTGCTAAACAAGATTCATGAACACATTCCCAAACATCAACTAATAGGCTAAATCATTCATGAACATATGCTTAATTCAACACATACTATCACATGGCCAAATCCCTACTAGACATAATCATCAATCATGGCTTCAATGGAAATAAGAACATAAAAATCCAATTCACTATAGGTGTCATAACATCTAACTTGCTTTAAACATCCATAACTCTCCTAAGACATGCTAAACATACATTGATTCCCAAGAAAATTCATATAACTCATTCATATACGACCATTCTTATGTCCTAACCCCAACCCCTTCATTCACATGCATACACTCAATCCCCCATTCATATTCTATCCTTCCTATCAACACCTAAGAGACATGAATTCAGAATTAAAAAGGAGGATTAAGGGAAAAAAAAATACTTGATTACTGATTACTTCGATGAAGGCTAAAGAAGGTCCATGCGTGATTGAGAGTCTTCAGTTGTCTAAGGAAAAAAAAAACAGCCATGGTTATTGATCAACCATTTCGGCCTAGAGAGAGAGAGAGAGAGAGAGAGCATTAGTATGGTATATTAAAGGTTGAATGGAAGAGGATGAACAAAGAAGTTGTTCTTAATTTACCTTGATGATGTTCTTGAGACCTTCAAGAAAAAACTGGTTTTTTATTCGATTGAAATTTCTTGTTTGCGAGATTTTATGTTATAAATACGAGAAATGAACACTAGGGATTATGTAGGAGTAATCTGGAGTATTTGAGAGTTATTGGAGGTGTTTAGGGTAGGTTTTAGCTTGAAGAAATGTAGTGAGTATTCTTGGTGAAAATTGAGAGAATTTGAAAGAGGAGTTGCACGAAATCTGGAATAGTGTTGGCCAAATGGTTTAGTGGAATTAGGAGTTTTGGTTTTTAGCTAGAGGGGAAGAGAATAATCTGATTTTCTTTTGAAATTCAAATGGAGGAAATTATGGAGTTGTTTAAGGTAGAGGCTAAGCTAATGGTGTTTGATTAATGGAGGTTTCTTAGCTCTTCAATGTTGCCGGTTGGACTAGTTAACTTTGCTGAAATGAATGAAGGCTGGTCAGGCCTTATTGCTGGCTGAAATGTAGTGTTCAATGGCAGAGCAATTTCTGGTTTGGTTGCTTGATACAAGAGTGGTTTAAGGAGGTAAAATTCTGAAATTTTTTTGAAGTTCAAATGTGTTTTGGATACAGTAATCTTAGGAGATATTTGAGGTGTGATTATGGAGTCCAAGTATTCAAGGTAAGTGGAGAGGTTAATGGTGTTCAGTTCATGGCTGATCAAGGTCCATTTTGCAGAGGTTTGAAGGTGGTTTTTCGGTCTAGGCCTAAGAAGACAAGTCTGGGAATTTTCTGGTTTCAAGGTGTTCAATGCTTTGAAGGTTTGCCAAATTTTCTGTGCAGAATTTCTGCATTTCTTCAGCCCAATTTGCAGATGATTTTGAGGGGTGTTTGAGGGTCTTATAAGGTTGGTTTCCAACCTTCTTTCTAGAGCAAAACCAGAGGAGTTTTGCTTCAATTTTTGGTTGTTGTGCATTGAAATTGCACAGGAATTTTTCTAGTTTTGTGCAGTGTTATGCAGTCCGAATTTTGCACTAAAATTCCAGTCTTCAAGCTATATAAATTTGTCATTTTTTGGCAGCAAATAAGCAAGAGTACTGGCTGAATTTTTTGAATGCTAGACTGTTCAAAATTCTGGAAAATTTCCAGATTTTTCTTCATCAAAAGCATGAACAACATGAAGATGAGTTTAAAGGTTCTACCATGGTGATTCCCTTCCTAGCTTCTCTCATATTTTTTATCAACCCTCTAACTTCCAAGATTGATTTTCGAAATTCAAGGCTAGGAAATTATCACAGAATTTTCTGGAATTAAAAGATGTGACTTGATGAATTTTGAAGATATTAGGACAAAGCTAGTGGTAATAAAAAGGACAAGAATTCTCCTAGAATTCTCTTTAGGACATGATTATATAATAAGATATTCTCTTCATGTCTCCTCTAAGACAACACTCATATCTTTAAGGAATTTAAGAAAAACAAAAATTCAAACATAACTAAGATAATCATGAATAAAACCTAAGTGATAGAATTTGAACTCATGACCTTAGAGATTAATTCACAAAGCTCTAACCACTTAACCACACTAACTCTTGTTCTTATTTTCTCAACCAAATATTCTTCTTATTTAAACCTCAAGCCATCTTACCATTTTGACCTCAAGCAAAATTATTGTTTTATCCTTCCTACTCAATTAGCATAACTGAGCCTTTTAACTTATAAACCATAATGCTAAAGCACATAAAATCATTCAAAAAATATATATTTTTATGCAGAATAATATGATATGCATTCCGACTCCCTTACTCCAATGTTGGCTTTAGGTGGGGTTTCACATCCTCCTATCCTTAGGAGAATGTCGTCCTGACATTCAGGCATACCTTTATCTCAGATCGGGATACATCCGTTTTACTCACTCTTCTGTTTCCCATGTGGCATCTCGTGTGCCATATTGCTCCCACTGCACCTTTACCATTGAAATCTACTTATTCTGAAGAGTCTTGATACTTCGGTCGAATATTTTCACAAGTTTCTCCATATTGCTCAAGTCAGATTGCAACACTAATGGCTCATCATTCAAAACATGTCCAGGATCGGCATTGTACTTCTTCAACTGAGACACACGAAATACGTCATGTATTCCCGTCAACGCATCTGACAAATCCAATCGATACGCCACTGGTCCAATTCTCTCCTTTATCAGAAACGGTCCCAAATACCTCAAATTCAGGTTTCCACCTTTCAGATGCTTTAGAATTCCTCAATTCGGTGTTAACCTTAGGAACACACTGTCTCCCACCTGAAATTCTAACTCCGATCGCCTATTATCCACATGGCTCTTTTGTCGGCTTTGGGCTGCTTTCAACATTTCCCTGATTAGCTTAACTTTGTCCAACATTTTCTAAACACAGACTTCTCCAAACTTGCTTATGTGGCAATCCTCTAACCAACTCTAGTATAGCAGTACTTGACACTTACGTCCATACAATACTTCATATGGAGCCATTCCAATCAAAGACTGGTAGCTGTTATTGTTCGCCAACTCTACATATGGTACATATTCGATCCACTTATCCCCGAAATCCAATACACAGGCTCTCAACACGTCCTCTAATATATGAATAACCCTTTCTGACTGTCCATTGGTTTGCGGATGTGCCGTCGTACTGAACTTCAGACTAGAACCCATTGATTCTTGAAACTTGCCCTACAATCAAGATGTAAATCTCGAGTCTCGGTCGAACATAATGCTTGAAGGTACTCCATGCAGTCTGACTATTTCTTGCACATAGGTCTGAGCTAACTTCTCCATTGAATCCCTTACATTCTCTAGTATAAAATGTGCTGATTTGGTCAATCGATCCACCACTACCCATATGGTGTCCTTTTGGGTCCTTGCCATAGGGAGTCCAGCAACAAAGTCCATGGTCACATTTTCCCATTTCCATTTGTGTACTGGCAACGGTTGCAACAACCCTGCTGACTTCTTGTGCTCCACATTAATTTTCTAACAAGTCAGACAGGTCGAGACATACTTAACCACGTTCCTCTTTATCCTGAGCCACCAATAAGCCCTTTTCAAATCTTGATACATTTTTACTTCTCTCGGATGAATGGTGTACTTGCTCTTATGTGCCTCCTCTAAAATCTTGTCCTTTAATTGGTGCTCATTATGTACACACAGATGATCCCAGAAATACAAAACTCCCATTTTGTCCTGCCGAAATTCACTGCCTTGCCGTTTAAGCTCCTTATCCTTAAAAAGCTAAAATTCTGCAGTACCTTACTGAGCCTCAATGATTCCCCGCCTTAGGTCTAGCATCAACTTCAGGTTACTAACAATCATCCTCTCCTTTTGCATTTCTGCTCTTCTATCTAACACATCCTGAACCACTTGAACCTCCTGCACCCTTAGCCTGGCCATTTTGACTTTCCTGCTCAGGGCATCAACAACGACATTGGCCTTCCCAGGGTGGTAGTTGATAGGACAACGGTACTCTTCCAAAATTTTCATCCATCTTTGCTGCCGCAAATTCAAGTCCTTCTGGGTGAAGTTGTACTTTAGGCTTTTGTGATCAGTAAACACTTCATACTCAGTTCCATACAAGTAGTGCCACCATTTCTTTAAAGCGAACATAATGGCAGCCAGTTCTAAGTCATGCGTGGGATAATTAACTTCATACGGCTTTAACTTTTGAGAAGCAGAGGTGATTACCTTCCTATCTTGTATCAAAACTACCCCCAAACCTTCCTTCGAAGCATCAGTATACAGCGCGTAAGGCTTATCTTCCTTTGGCAGACTCAACACAGGTGTTGTCATTAATCTCTGCTATAGCTCTTGGAAACTCTTTTCACATTTTTCATTCCAAACAAAGGGTATGTCCTTTCTCAACAGCCGGGTCATAGGTGATGCTAGCGTTGAAAATCCCTTAACAAACCTCCTATAGTAGCCGGCCAATCCCAAGAAGCTTCCACTCTCTGTGATGTTCTCTGGTTACTTCCAGTCCAAAACTGCTTCAACTTTTGCTGGGTCCACCTTAATTCCATCCTTAGTTACCATATGGCCAAGAAATGACACACTATTTAGCCAAAACTCACACTTGCTAAATTTGGCATAAAGCTTGTGCTCCCTTAGCTTTTCTAATACTAGTTTCAAATGTTCTGCATGGTCCTTTGTGCTCTTAGAGTATATAAGCATGTCATTGATGAAGACCACTACGAATTTGTCCAAGTAGGGTTGAAACACTCGATGCATCAAATCCATAAATACCGCTACTGCATTAGTTACCCCGAAAAGCATAACCACAAACTCATAGTGACCATATCTTATGTTCAATGCTGTCTTAGGAATATTCTCCTCTTTTATCCTCACTTGATAGTATCCTTGCCTTAAATCCAGTTTAGAGTAAAAACTAGATCCTTGCAATTGGTTGAACAACTCGTCAATTAGTAGTAGAGAATATTTGTTCCTGATAGTCAGGTTGTTTAAGCCCTGGTAGTCGATACATAACCTCAGGGTCCCATCCATCTTCTTCACAAATAGAACAGGTGCTCCCCAGGGTGACATGCCAGGTCTGATGTAGCCTTGCCTCACCAACTCTTCTAACTACTCCTTCAATTCCTTAAGCTCTGCTGGTGCCATCCAATATGGAGTTTGGGACACCAGTTTTGCTTTTGGAACTAGATCAACGGTGAACTCAACTTCTTAGTTGGGAGGTAAAAAAATGAGTTCTACCGGAAATACATCGAGAAAATCTTTTACTACCTCAGTATCTTTGAGGGTGCACTGATCCTTCGGTTTATTTATCAAATAGGCCAACTATCCTTGACATCCTTGCTTCAATAATTTTCGGGCTTTTGCCCCAACTTTTAAAGACTTCAATTCCTTTACTTTCTTGCTATTGAACTCCAACACATCACATCCCGGTCTAATGAACTGAACTGATTTATTCTTATAGTCTACTCTAACCCCATGCTTAACTAACCAATCCATTCCCAATATCAAATCATAATCATCAATAGCCAAGACTATCAAATCTCCCTCCAAGCTTTCTCTCCCCACTTTAATTTTACAATTTCGCAAATACCAATCCGCTTGCACCATTTTCCCTAAAGGCGTACTCACTAACAACGTAAAAGGTAGTTCTACTCCATCTCAACCCAAATAATATGCACAATTCTTGTTTAAATAAGAATGGGTAGATCCAGGATCTATCAATGCATTAGCGGAACGACATTGGATAGTAAACGCACCTTTCACCACTACTGCATTAACTCCAACCTCCTCCCGATTGAGAGCAAAAACATTCGCTTTCACCTGCGGCTTCTGCATTCCACTCCTGGAAGCTCCCGTGACATTGGCTTGATTGGCTCCCGGGATCTGAGCCGGGTTTCCTTGTTCGACTTGGAGAAGTTTAGAGCAAGTAGTTCGCAAATAGTTCAGGTCTCCGCAGTGGTAGCATTTCCGCTCACCTCCTTTAGACCAATAATTTTTCTCCATGTGGCCCATTTTTCCGCAAAGCCGACATAATGGAAGATTCTGCATAGGACTAACCGGTACTGTTCAGGCTTGCTTTCCCTAGTTCTGTCACTACTAGTTGGCAGGGTGCTTGTTGGGCTGCTACCTCTGGAAAGGTCTTGGCGATTGTCTTGGTGGCAGGAAAGGTCTTGGTGACATTCTATTGCGATCCTCATTCTTAGTCCAGGTGGTTGTGTCCACGGCCTCCGAATAGGTCGTTAGTGGAGAAGGTACCAATGCCTTTCTTAACTCCTACCTTAGTCCCTTGACAAATTGTCTTATCTGATTTCGTTTAGTATCCACCAGCCTCTTGCAGTATTTTGACAACTGAGTAAAACGTGCCACGTACTGTGCCACCGTCATACCTTCCTGCTTCCGATTCTAGA
This sequence comes from Voacanga thouarsii, assembly GCA_026120185.1. Lineage (NCBI taxonomy): Eukaryota > Viridiplantae > Streptophyta > Magnoliopsida > Gentianales > Apocynaceae > Voacanga > Voacanga thouarsii. The sequence continues at coordinate 1,207,449 of JANUWF010001151.1, forward strand.
ACTCATCTTCCCGTTTCTCTACTATCCACTGAGGGATATATTCAGCTCTGAATGCCTTCATGAAATTGGCCCATGTCCAGTCTTGTTCAATCATCTCCCAGTTATCTTGGTCCCGTTGCCACCATGCTCGACTGGGCCCCTTAATCAGAAAGCAACAAACTTCACTATTCTCTTCTCAATGTAATGAAGCATAGCGAAGATGTCCTCCATCTATTCTATCCACTACTCAGCTTTCTGATTCGGCTCAGCTTCTCCCAAGAAGATGGGTAGTTGAAACTACAGAAACCATTCCAAGGCTTCGTCTTCTCTCTTTAGATTCCTTTGCTCAGTTAGAGTTTGCAAAATCTTGGTCATTTTGTTGAATGCTTGCCCTATCGTCATACTGACAGGTTCTTCTGACCCCATTTCTAGTTCCAAGTCATCCTCATCCCCCCGATTGGGTGACGACATTTGAGTTATCTCAAACTCTGGTGTCACAGGCTCTGCCTCCAGAGCCCTTCTGCTAGATGTGGCTACACAATGCTTGGGTGCCATTCTAAACCATGCCCCAGATTATGAGTTTATACATTAAAGTTTAAAACATTCCAATTGAGCATGCATTCACATTCAGGTTTAAGTAAAAGGAAATTAGATGCAAATTTTTGTATAAAGGATTGCACATAAATTTTCTCAAACTTTAGAGTACTCCAAGTACTCTTATTTGCATAAATTTAGAAATAAAGCAGTAAACATGAATAAAATACTTACCATAGTAGTTTACAAAAAGCAGTAAATAAACGCCCTAATCATAGCAGTACTTAGCCTCTCTAATCCTCATCAGAGTCTTCAAAGTCAGCATCATACAACCATTCCCCAGAATTCCTAAAGAAGTCTATCCCAGCCCCATTCGCAAACCTATGATCTATTAGCTCATTCCCGAGTCTCCTAGAGCTCTTTCCAGTTTCAACCTGGTTGGGCAGGGGTATAAAGGAAGGTCTATGTGGAGATTCATAATCTATCTCCTATGGGTCATCACTATCAGCTGTCAAATCAATTATGGGACTAGGAGGGAGGGGGACATATTCCATATCAATTTTCTCATCTTCACTGTCAATAACTAAATCTATTACAGGTATTGGGGGGTGGCTCAATAATCTGGACTTCATTGTCACTGCTATCATCTAACGGTATAATTGGCTGAGGTGCGGGTTACAGTGCAAGCTGAGGCACTAGTAGATCTTCCGGGTGGATAGGGATGGGAGGATGCCATTGCTGCCATTTTCTTGTAGTTATAATCATTCTAACCATTCTACAGCATAACCAAGGCAGGTTAGTCAAAAGATTTAACCTTAATAAAACAAAACATATACTATCAATAATTGCCTAAACCTAAGCTCTGATACCACTTGTAACACCCTACTACCTAGGCCCATCAGGGTTGGGGATGTCGCCCCATTCATATGATAAGAGGTCTTTATAACTAGATCACATAAAATAAAATAAAATAAATACTTTAAAATTAAAATTATTACAACCGAATAATACATAAACAAATCCAAAATAAATTACTTGCTACAATCTCTCAAAAACATCACATAAGGAAAATAACAAAGAATCTTCAAAGTCACAAGCATCAATCTAGCTAATGACCTTCACAATAGGATTGACCTGAAAACATGGCATAAAAGGTGGTGAGATAAAAATCTCAGTAAGTCCGTGTGTGTTTTGACTGTTTCAGGTAAAACAGTTCATGTATGCAAGTTGTAAAAGTTTTATAAGAGAAAGTGCTGGCAAGCATTAAACCAATGTTAAAAATAAAGAGTGGCATTTTGCTTCCCAAACCATACGTGTATATAATAAATACAACCACTCAAAGAGGTAGCCATGGGTTACCACACGTTGGGCCCCATCATCTTATAATGGTCAGAATGCCACACGTTGAGTATGCAGACAAAAAGTAGGTGTACGGCCTACCGGATGAGATACTCCTCCATCTCTACACCCAAACTTACTGGTTGTCCACTCCGAAAACACATAGTCCACTTGACTGAAACTTGCTAGCTGGGGCCGGTATGACCTACCGGACTAGCAGCTTGATCGGGAAGGACTCACCCCTCAGAGGTGGCCACCTACTGAGAGACTTACCCTAACCCTTCAAAGACTAGTCCTAGTAGTCTACCGTTATTGAGTACTCAATGTTGTTTGTCCCACTTGGGAGAAAATTGATCATACAATATTTTACTTGGAAATAGCAATTAAGGGTTTCTAAAATGCTAGTCAAAGTTGGATAGAAAGAGTTTAGTGTTTTGTGCAAAAAAATTGCTTGTTTAATTTCAAATGATTTTCTTGACTGAAATAAAAAGGAAAAATAATCCTTAATTGCCTTTACAAATGAATGGTTATACACAGAATTTGGCTTGCCACAATAATTTTTTGTTTTCAAATAACTCCATGCAGGGGCTTACCTAATCCTTTGCTTACTTAAATTAAAAAATCTGCTAAAGTCGACCTAACCCCGTCTAGGGTAAACATAATGCATAAGGTTACATTCGAATTATACCTGCGTTGCATAAATAATTCCTAGCTTAACTAGTTACAACCATGACTAACCATGACCTTCACGTCCTAAGCTTAAAGGCTATATGATAAAGGTTTTTTTAAAATAAATATAGCTTGATAAGTTAAAATAACTAGGGGTTCTAAAATAATTACTAATAAGTTATATGTTCAAATAATAAATCTTGGATATTATTATTAATACATAAACTAGTATTTAAATATTGAATAATACTAAATCCTAAATAGTATTAGTAAATGGTAATTTTTAAATAGTATTATTATAAATAAATAATAAATTACGCTTAAATTTTTAATTAATAAGTAATAGATAATAAATAATTAGTAATAATAAAATTAATAATAAATGAATTATATTAAAAATTTTATTAATAAATAACAAATAAATTTTAATAATATTTATGAATATAGGTAAATGTCTTAACCATGGTCTACAAGGTCATTAATTAATTCTAATATTTTATTTATTGTTATATATATATATATATTTTTTCCAAAAGATATTGTTTATTTGACCAATGAAATATTACTATTTCATTTAATATTCCATTTCAAATCTTCCTATACATTTTGAAATTCTTAAGGAAGATGAAATAATAATACTAATTAAAATAATAAATTTTGTTAATAAAAATAACCTAGCATTAACAAGAAAATAATTTTCTATCATGATTTTCCTATTGCTAAACAAGATTCATGAACACATTCCCAAATATCAACTAATAGGCTAAATCATTCATGAACATATGCTTAATTCAACACATACTATCATATGGCCAAATCCCTACTAGGCATAATCATCAATCATGGCTTCAATGCAAATAAGAACATAAAAATCCTATTCACCATTGATTCCCAAGAAAATTCATATACAACCATTCTCATGTCCTAACCCCAACCCCTTCTTTCACATGCATACACTCAATCTCCCATTCATATTCTATCCTTCCTATCAACACCTAAGAGACATGAATTCAGAATTAAAAATGAGGATTAAGGGGGAAAAAAATACTTGATTGCCGATTACTTCGATGAAGGCTAAAGAAGGTTCATGCGTGATTAAGAGTCTTGAGTTGTCCAAGGAAAAAAAAATAGCCATGGTTGTTGATCAACCATTTCGGCCTAGAGAGAGAGAGAGAGGAAGAGAGAGAGAACATTAGTATGGTACATTGAAGGTTGAATGGAAGAGGATGAACAAAGAAGTTGTTCTTGATTTACCTTAATGATGTTCTTGAGACCTTCAAGAAAAAACTGGTTTTTGATCCCAATGAAATTTCTTGTTTGCAAGATTTTATGTTAGAAATACCAGAAATAAACACTAGGGATTATGTAGGAGTAATCTGGAGTATTTGAGAGTGATTGGAGGTCTTTAGGGTAGGTTTTGGCTTGAAGAAATGTACTGTGTGTTCTTGGTATTCTTGGTGAAAATTGAGAGAATTTGAAAGAGGAGCTGCACAAAATTTGGAATGGTGTTGGCCAAATGGTTTAGGGGAATTAGGAGTTTCAGTTTTCAGCTTGAGGGGAAGGGAATAATTTGATTTTGTTTGAAATTCAAATGGAGGAAATTGTGAAGTTGTTTGAGGTAGATGATAAGTTAATTTTGTTTGATTGATGGAGGTTTTTTAGCTCTTCAATGGTGTCGGCTGGACAGTTAACTTTGCTGAAATGAATGAAAGCTAGCCAGGCTGGACAAAATGCAGTGTTCAATGGCAGAGCAATTTCTAGTTTGGTTGCTTGATACAAGAGTGGTTTAAAGAGGCAAAATTCTAGAATTTTTTTGAAGTTCAAATGTGTTTTGGATAGAGTGATAGGAGATTTTTGAGGTGTGATTATGGAGTCCAAGTATTCAAGGTAAGTGGAGAGGTTAATGGTGTTCAGTTCATGGCTGAACAAGGTCCACTTTGCAGGGGTTTGAAGGTGGTTTTTTGGTCTAGGCCTAAGGAGACAAGGCTGGGAATTTTCTGGTTTCAAGGTGTTCGATGCTTCGAAGGTTTGCTGAATTTTCTGTGCAGAATTTCTGCAGTTCTTTAGTCCGATTTGTAGCTGATTTTGAGGAGTTTTGAGGGTCTTTTAAGGTTGGTTTCTAACCTTCTTTCTAGAAAAAAAAAAAAGTAGAGGAGTTTTGCTGGATTGGTGACAAGAAAAATAGCTTCAATTTCAGCTTGGTGTGCAGCGAAATTGCACAGGAATTTTTCTGGTTTTGTGCAATGTTATGCAGTCCGAATTTTGCACTGAAATTCCAGTCTTCAAGCTATATGAATTGATCATTTTTCTGGCAGCAAATTAGCAAGAGTACTCGCTGAATTTTTCGAAAGCTAGAATGTTCAAAATTCTGGAAAATTTCTAGATTTTCTTCATCAAAAGCATGAACAACATGAAGATGAATTTAAAGGTTCTACCATGGTTATTGATTTCCCTTGGGAACCCTTCCTAGCTTCTTTCCTATTTTCGGTCAACCCTCTAACTTCCAAGATTGATTTTCAAAATTCAAGGCTATGAAATCATCACAGAATTTTCTAGAATTGAAAGATGAGATTTGATGAATTTTTAATAATTTAAATTGTGAAGATGTTAGGACAAAGCTAGAGGTAATAAAAAGGACAAGAATTCTCCTAGAATTCTCTTTAGGACATGATTATATGATTAAGAGATTCTCTTCATGTCTCCCCTAAGATAATGCTCCTATCTTTATGGAATGTAAGAAAAACAAAAATTCAAATATAACTAAGATAATCATGAATAAAACCTAAGTGATGGGATTTGAACTCATGACCTTAGAGATTAATTCACAAAGCTCTAACCACTTAACCACACTAACTCTTGTTCTTATTTTCTCACCCAAATATTCTTCTTATTTAAACATCAAGCCATCTTCCTATTTTGACCTCAAGCAAAATTACCATTTTACCATTCCTACTCAATAAGTATAACTAAGCCTTTTAACCTATAAACTATAATTCTGAAGCATATAAAATCATTCAAAAAATATATATTTTTATACAAAATAATATGATATGCATCCCGACCCCATTTCTCTAAGGTTGTCTTTAGGTGGGGTTTCACAACCCCCAAACAAGTGACTAAGTTAAGGTGGTAAATTGAGAGTTAAAAAGAATTTTGAAAAAAAGTGGTTAATCATACAAGGAAGGATTGGAGTTTGAAATTAGATGATTCTCTTTGGGCTTATAGGAATGGTTTCAAAACTCCTATTGGTACAACCCCCTATTGATTGGTATAAGGGAAGTCGTGTCATTTATCGGTAGAAGTTAAACATAGGCCTCATTGGGTAATTAAACTTGTCAATTTATATCTTCAACTCGCAGGGCAATAGAGATTACTTCAAGTAAATGAGTTGGAGGAGTGACGTAATGATGCTTACCATAATTCTCGGATTTACAAAGATAAGATGAAACATTGGCATGATAGGTATATTCGTTCCCTTCAAGAATTCAAAGAAGGTGACAAGGTGTTATTATTTAATTATAGGCTTAGATTTTTTTCGGGTAAGTTGAAGTCAAGGTGGTCGGGGCCATATGAGATACATTGAGTTTGTTCATTTGGGGTTATTAAGATTGTTCACCCAACTAAGGGGATCTTGAGGTAAATGAAAGTCGAGTTAAGCAATATTTAGGTAAAGAACTTAGCACTTTAGAGCATCTCGATGTTACGCTCTTTGATTCATGATTTTCCTTTGGCACTTTTCATTCATTTTTCTTTGAATTGTCTTATTTTTTTTTATTTTCTTTTCCTTTTCTAGATTTATGTTTTCTAATTTTCTTTTGTGTTTTTCTTTAGGTAACTTTCCTTAATGACTCATTGTGATAGATTCCCATGTGTTGGAGCTACTCTGTAATGGAAGTATTTTCTATTCTCTCTTCTTCCCATTAATTTATTTTGGTCCCTTGGATTTTCTTTCATTGTTTTATTTTTGGCCATTGAGGACAATGTCTAGTTTAAGTGTTGGCGGAGAGTTTAGCATTGAAAATATTTTCCATATATTTTAGCCTTGGGCTATACACATTTTGGTTAACATTTTTTTTTTTTTGAAAATTTTCAAAATTTTGTGCTTTTCATTGTTTGAGCAAGGTTGTAATTATCTTTCATACTTGGATATGAGTTTTGTCATTCACTTGGTGGATTTTTAGTGAAATGGCTTATTAGATGGGATATGTTAAGACTTGAGGGTTTGGGTTAATCTTACTTAAGCATTAGTATTTGACTGTTATTTTATTCATCTAGTTTGAATGTGGATAATGTGAGGAATGTGGCAAAAGTTATTGGCTAACTCTTGTATGATGGATTTAAATTTTGCTTGACTTTAAGTTGTGTAAGGAGTGTGAGGGGGAAAAAAAATCTTTGAGTGGAAAGATTGAGTAAAAAAAAACTGATTGTCAGTTGAAAAAAAAAAAATGAGAATGAAGGGTTGAAAAACTTGTTTCCTCTTTGAAGATGAGAAAAGCACGTTTTTCTTGATTATGGGGGCCAATACGGATAGTAAAGAGAAATCCGCCCTCTTGATACTATTAACTCCAAAAAGCAAAAAAAAAAAAAAAAAAAAAAAAAGAAAGAAAAGTGTTGAAAAAATTATGGGTGATAACTATAAGGGGGCCAATATGGTACATGAAGAGAAATCCATTCACTTGAGACTATCAATTCCCTAACTCATTGAAAAATTTGAGGGAAAAAATGGAGTATTTTCCTTGAATCATGACTTGAGTTGTGCAATTTTTTTATTTATAATGCTTCATTTGGTGGATAGCTTGACTTGTATGATTCATATTATCTACGTTTTTGCTTGAAGGGTGAAATAATTTTATTAGACTAAAGCATAAACTTGCTTAATTTAACTTCAATAGCCTTGGTATATCTTATCTAGTATTTCAATTTGTGAATATTTTCAAGGGTTATGAAGAACAGCAAGGTTATATCTAAAGTTTAAAAGGCAATTATAGCTTTGTTATAGGTGAACTTTTTGAAAAAATACCTTGTTTTCCCTTGATTTTGTTGGAATGTATGCCCTCTTAGACTAGGTTTCTGATGTAATTTTAACTTGTATTAATAAAAGCATTTTTCTCAGAATTTGTTTGTGAAATCTTCTTTATATTTGTGCACGATTTTTTTGGAAAATACCTATTGTGTTTAAGTAAATAGTTCATGTGAATGAAAGTCTTTCATAGTAAGGTATAGACCATGGGATACTTAATACATAAACTGTTGTTCTTAACCGGATTATGAGAATTAATAGGAATCTCATCATGACATGGTTATTATGTTATGAATTCTATATAGCGAATGGCTTACCTTTAGCTAATGAGTAGTCTACTCATTTCATAACACAAGCGTATTTCAAATATATAGAATAGGACTTATAATAGTGGTTTTTAAAAAGTACTGTGTGATAGAAACCCATACTACTACTGCTACAGCGTTGATTTATACTCTATAGCTTGAATATAAGTTGGCGGTCTGACGAAGCTAAGAGCGTATGCTTTGATATACTCTATTGAGGTTCTTGAGAAAGATTAATATACATGTATGTTGGGTATATGTGACTAGTTAGTCAAGACAGACTTATACAAGATAGTGTCTACATTATATCATCCCTTGTGGTTGTCCAAATGATCTAATTATTTAGGGCCTGGGGAGCATGACTTGGATATTGGCTTTAAAATAGCTCCCTTGGAAAGCACAAATATTCCAAGAAGTTATAGATCATTAAACTAGAAGCCTAAGAATGGTAGATATCTTTTAGAGAGGTGTTAGTACACTTTTTCCTCTCTAAATGAACGGCAATGTGTAGAGGGGTATTTTAGTTATTTCATCCGTAGGTCGAAGATATAGCTAATGTAGCATTGTCCTTGGGGTCAATATTTTCTTATGGTGATATTAGAAAAATTTTAAAATGTAAAATACAACTATTTATATAGTAAGGGTATTTTGGTCATTCTAGTAGCCAAGACGATATGTCTCTTTGGTCCTCGGAATAGCCCATAAGTCCTAATTATTTTAAGTCAAGAAAATGGTTAAAATAAAAAGGATTTTATTTTATTCAGAAAGTTTAATTTATTTTTGGACTGGAAAAAAATAAAAGAATGAGAGAAATTAAGTTTATTATCTAGTTTAATTAGTTAATTAATTATTTAAAGCCTAAGCCCAGATTGAATAATTAGAAAAATTAATCTGGATTTAAACTAGTTAATAAAAGTCTTAAATAATTATTTTAGTTCTTTTAGGCTCATTAATTATTTATTGAGTTATTTTAATAGGCCCAGGAAATAAATAATTAATGGTTATTATTTTTAGACTCACTGGGTCCAAGAAAAATAATAAATTATTTTGGCCCAGTATCCTGGACTAAAGGGTTATTTTTTATTCACGGTACAGAAGAGTTAAGGATTATCCAAACCTCTTCTATTGATAACCTTCGGAGTTTTGAAATATCAAAACCCCGGTGTTTTGGTAATATAGGAGAATGAATAGTTGTGGCCTTCAGTTATTCATAGAAGACACACTACCAACACAGTAGCTCTCTTCTCTCTCTCATTTGATTTTCTTCCCTTTTGTTCTTCTTGATATTGCTAATCAATAGCAAGGAATCAAGAAGTGCTTTTCCTCGCCTAAGTTGTCTCACCAACTAGATTAGGCAGAGGAATATTCTGAGAAGTGAAAAGCTTTGTGTTCATGCCATAAAGGAGTAGACGCCTTGCCAGTTTTGATCCACAGGCATCTTCCTATCATGAGGAAGGAGTCCCGATAGCTTTATCGCCCACTCCAGCATCGAAGACAACGATAAAACGCAAAGGTATAATTTTAAAAGGCTCTCCGCTGTACTCTTTGAGTTTTACCGTTAGTTTTCTATTTTTTTTATCTATGCGTGCATAGCTTCCTCTATTTACTTTGCTTCAGATTTAAAGTACTTTGCTTGAGGACAAGCAAAGGTTCAAGTATGGGGGAATGTGATAGGGGTTAAATTCATCCATAATTTCTTAGTTATTTGAGGATGCTTTGTCATACATTTGGTGCAATAACTAGTCATATTCCTTTATATTTGATATTTTACTCTTGGAAAGGTGTTTTGGTGTTTTATTGTAGAAAAAAGAGAAAATGACGTAATGTTTTATTTTACATTTGGTGTTTTAGTGCACAGCCGACGCCAACCATGTCCTATGGAACCGGCGCCAGCCCCATTCTAGAAAAACAGGGGATATTGCAAAAGGAAAAAAAATAGAGCACAACCGGGCGACCAGAGCATGACTGGCACCAGCTCTATGCTGTCCAACGTCGGCGAAGTTTTCTAATCAAGCACGGATTTGGGAATTTCCTAAGAGTTTTGGTATTTCTTAACTTCTAATCGGCCTAGAACTTTTAGGGAATGAATTTTGGCTTATTGGGAGCCTATTTAAACAAGGAAAACACAAGAAAAACGTATGAATTCAAGGATCCAAGCTAGGTACTTATTTTTCAAAAACGAATTCCTCACTTAAAGGAGTATTGTTTAAAGGAGGTTTTTAAGAGAAGAAGAAGAAGGGCTTGTCTATGAATTCTATCTTTTATCATTTGTTTACTTTTCTAGAACAATGATGTGATTAATATTTTGATTGTAATTGTATATTATGGTGGGGATTATGATTTTTAGTTAATTGGAATTTTGATCAATCTACTGTTATCTTTGGTATTTGATTACTTGTTATCATTAATTTATTAATGCACTTTCTTCTACTTAACTTGGGAAACGATGTTAGAAGTTCATTGCATTGATTTTATGTTTGTTAGATCTTAATGAATTTGGAAAATGAAGTTAAGATTAAAGAACTAAAGTGATTAAAGATTGGTCAATTTCACCTAGAGTATAGGGTTATTAACTGATTTCATATTTATTATCACAAAAAGTATATGGGTAATTATTGAAGGAAGAGTTTAATGCATCTTTTGGCTATTTTAGTACGATTAGAAAATTTGCTAAATTAATCAAGAGATAGTGATTTCATGAATTGAGAAAGAAATGGAGTCTACATAAGTGAGTTCGCGACTTGGGAAACGATTAGATTTTACTTAAATTCCTTCATGATGCTAAGTTGACAATTGATTGTAATAAATGATAAGCAATTATATATTATTTTATCAGGATAATTGTCTAGTTACACGAATTTGCATAATTGGGTTATATGAGTATATTTTGCTTATTTTTCCTTTTCATTATTTTATCACTTTGCCGAGTCGGTTAAATAATAAATGAAAAGCGATTAATGTGTACATGTTCCCTTGAGGATCGATACTCATTAATTCTCTATACTATGCCTGTAATGAGTATACTTGCTTATATGTGTAATTTGAGGGATTAGTGTTTTAATTAAAACTTGGTTAGGGATGCATTTAAATTTGAATGATCACCCAAAATTTACTCATTAAGTACATTTCATGATGTACGTATAATCAGTAGGGATAAAGCTAAAGCCAAAGCTATCCCAATTAATGTCAATTAATTTTGTATCATCGTTGTTGAAATTATAAAAACCAGAAACTAATAAAATTTATGTAGTGTAAGAACAGGAAAAACATTTTCAAAAAAACATATTGTGTAGAGTAGCTCTTCCCTCTTAAATAGCTAAAATGTTCTAAGTGTTTTTTTCCAAGCTTCACTTATTATTGAAAAGACAAAAAGAAATTTTGGCTCTCCAAATGCTTGCATAAACTGTACTAAATGTTTAAACCTCAAGTAGTAGAATATTTGTTACTCCAGTTTATTGAAATATTAGGTGCAAGAATATAGCATAAGGCTTAATATTTTATCACAAATTCATGACATAATAAATGGGAGATCAAGCCTATAAAAGCTACGAATTTAAATTTGTAATGAATGATCCATTTCTAAAGTTACTTATTATTCCACAATTTTACTTTTGAAATAACAAAATGTCCACAAAATTCACTAAAGCACTAATACATGTACAATGGAAAATAAATCTGACGGAAAAAAAAAGGAAAATCAGTCTCTGAACTATAGAAGGGCCCTAAGAGATGATTGGGAGTAGTTGGGGGCATACCTACAAACACTGTGCCTAGAAATTTTGTTTATTAATTTGTATGGCCTTGCAAAACATACATATATGCACAAATATTCTAAAAACATAACGAAATGCACTGTCAACATAAGACTTTTGATGCAACAATCTTTTTTCTTTGACTACATACATAATCATATTAACAACTTTTATCAAAGGTAAATCTCCCAAAGCTTCCCACTTTTCATCTCAACTAAGTTTAGTGCTAATAAAGACCCTATACTGATCCAGCCAAAAGAGCTAACTATCAACATTAACATGTGGACTATCCATTTCCAAGAGCAAATTTTCCCACCCAACTACTTTCACCTTACGAGTCTTGCTCATGGCAGTCTGCCTATTACCCACACACTACAAATCACAAACACTGGATTCATAAGTCATAGCTTCTGTATAGTTAGAATTTGCAAGTAGAATAATAAATTATGCAAAAGTGACTAAAATTGAAGTTAAAATCACCAAAAAGATAACTTATAACAGAAAACACAAAGTTCAATTGGTACAAACAATATTACCTATAAGGTGGTGGTCATTATAATATTTTGGTAGCTTCCTATTAATTGAGACAAAAAAAGGTTCATCCTTTAGTCAAATGCATTCACAACCATATATTAGTAAATCTTCAAATCAGAAGTTTCCACTTCCCTTACTATCACTCAACAGCTATGTCTCATGTATAAGTCTCTAGAATTTTCTATCAGCCCTATTAAACAGAATACCTACTCAACAGTACAAGTATGTTAATACAAAACAATTCAGTAATAACTAAAATATTATCCAAATATAAAAAACTGAGAAACATAGGATATTAGAAGGTAGTAAACCTCTCAATGCCATCAACTATTGGTATTAGTCCATGGTTTCTCTTGAAAAAACAATCAACAAGAGTTATATAAAAGGAATTCAAAACTAAGTGCGGTAGCTCAGCATTGAAAGGTTCCTGTTATAAGGGCCACAGAAGTTGATTTGTGCTTACTAAATCTGCTCGCCTCTTTATTTCATCCAAAAAATAGACAGAAGATTTAAAATGGTTGTGAGCTACTAGAGCTAAGGATAAAAGAAATGATTGTAAAAAATGATGTAGTCTTTGCAAGTACAAAAAAAAAAAAAAAAAAGGAGAGAAGAAAGGTGGCTTACCTTGGCATTGATCTTAAGGGTAGGGTGGCGCGGGGATTATTGTGAATAATCAGAAGGCCCTTTCAACCCGAGCATCTTTCAAATCTCTACGAACTGCTTGAAATTCTTGAATCTTGATCAAGAGGTTTAACAAAGAGCGACGATGAAGGAAATTAATCGAACCCACTTCTATGTATACACTATGATTCTCTGAAGAAGATGCTCATGAATAGAACTAATAAACTAATGTAGAGAAGTTTCAGTAAACTGCTACTCAATTTATGGCTTCAGACAATTTTGATTTTGATGGAAATTAAGATAACAATATAAAATCATTGCAAAAGGATAAGAAAATAGAAGGCCACCTCCCAATTTTTTGTAGCACGGGGAAAAAAATCATCTCAATTTGCAAGAACCCTTCAATAAAATAATAGTTCCAAAAACAAGTCCTAACGTTGACACAAAGTTAAAAGTTAAGTAACAAACTTTGTTTTCAAATGAAACATGTATAGGTTTCAAAATGCTGGTGGGGTTACCATCACATAATTATGTAAAACACCAAAGAATTAGCCTAATTGAAAGCCTACAACTCTCCTTCATTAATAGTCCGCAATATTCTAGTGTATTAATGGAAATATAATGTCGAAGAAAAATTAAACATACTAGAGGCAAAAACACCACATTTTCCACCCAGCAATACTTGGTATTCAGAACCATATATTTATCCCAAAATATTCTTCATTTGTTTAATCATATCATACTTTACAAAATATGGCACCACAGAAAATAATGATTCCCTTTTATTTCCAAGAGGCAATATAAAAGAAAAATCATTAGGCTATAGTACATAAATAGAATAACAGTCCAAACATTTGACATAACCACTCGATGCTTAGTTGGAAATAAAAAAAATATGAGAAAGGATCAATTCCATAGTTAGTTTAATTGCTAATAATCCATATTCCATCATGCAAGAGGAAATATTACCTATACTGACAGCTGAAATAAGTTATTATGCTATTGCACGCACATCCAACAAAAAGTTAACCAAATTTTATGTAGCAAAATAATTAAGTCATTCAAGAATTAATTTCTCATTCATAACAACAAAAACCTATGTCTAAAAATCTAGACAATAAACACGCAATTTGAAATAAAATGCAAAAATCAAAGTTTCAATATAATAAACATACAACATTGCAATCCAAAAGTATGCTCGATTGTATGTTTATATGTAGAAGCCAAGAACGAAGGTAGTAGGGCAGAGAAATAAAGAAATACAAAGAGAATCTGAAAACATATACATATGGCAAGGAGAGGACAAGGGTCATTGCCGTTCTAGTGAATGACTGGAGTGGTATGGCCTAGGAATTGAAAATTTTGGTCTTCTACCGTTTAACTAGAGAAACCCCTCAATAAATTGCAATTGAGGGCGATGAAAAAAGAAATGAATGGTCTAAGAGAACGCAAAAGAAGGAGAAGATAAAAGAAAAACAAGATAAAGAAGTACTAACATAAATATTTAACTATCTGATGAAGCTGGAGAAATTGTTATGTTTGAAATACTTGGGCAAAAGTGTAGAATTGCGAGAAAATTAATTACGCAGTGGAAGACAACAAATTAAATTTTTTTCCTGAGCTAAAGTCTAAGAATATTTACTTACTTCTAGGGCATTCTACTAGTATAATCAGAGTTGGATTTGGATTTGACGGCGTTTCCTGAACATAAACGCCTACTTGTTCCGCAGGCACACCAATTAATCGTCGGTTCCTTCGCATCAAATATTTATCACGTTTTCTAGCTTTTGACCTTTCAAAGTATTCTCTAACCCCTATGGACCTCTATTGATGAAAGTAGAATTAGGGTGAAGAAGATTAGAAGGAAAAGGGAAAAGCTAAACGTTAAAGAAAAATAACAAAGAAACAGTGGCTTTAGTTAGTTCTCTAGGAAAAACAAAAAGTTGCTGTTTGTTTCTTAAAATTTCGGTCAACCTTTACAAGGCACACGTGAAGCCTATTTAAAAGAAAACCACAGCTTTCCTATTTCTTCACAAAAACAAAAACCAGCCACCTTCCTATTTCTTTTTCCTTGTTTTATTTCAATTCCTTTTCTTTTCCATGTGGCAGTTGGCAGCTATCCTAGGTTTCCAAATAACCTGTAGCTTCCACCAAAAAACCCTGATGGGCCATGCAATATTAATTAGTCTAATGACTAATTAAATAGTTCTCTTATTAGTTAATTAATCTAGTTGAGCCTAATATAAAATTATCAAATATAATTAATTAATAAGCTAATTAATTATATTAGTTCTTTTATTAATTAATTAAACTACTTGGGCCTAATATAAAATTATCCAAGACAATTAATTAACTAACTAATTAATTAAATTGACCCAATTAAGTATTCTAGTCTAAATAAATAATTAATTGGACTTCTAGAATAATTCTTCCAATAATAAATTCACACAATAAGCCCATATAATAAATAAATTTACTAAGGTTATTTAAGATACTCTGGGGACCAAAATAGCGGTATTTTAATCATTTTAAATATTTTATTTATTACCATATGAAAATATTGACCTTAAGAATAATATTACATGTGCAGTGTCTTCAACCTATAAGTGTAATGACGAAAATACCCTTCTATGTGACACCCGTCATTGAGATAGAAAAATGCACTAACACATTTCTTAATGACATTTACCATTCCTTGATAGCTAGTTCAATAATACATGACTTCTAGTATATATCCACTTATCATAGAGAACTATCCAAAAGTGTACATACTTGTTATGTTTCCCAGGGCCGTGAATTATTAGATTATCCTGAACAATTACAAAGGAGTGATTTTTTCACGTAATGAAGTATAGAAACTTTATTGTATAAGTCTGTCTTAATTAATTAAAGTCGTACACCCAACATACAAGATTATTGGCCTTGCGATAAGACCTCACCCAACATACATCAAAGTGTACAAGTCTAGTTTTACCATACCACTAACCTATACTCAAGTCTTAGGGTACTCATCCACACAGTAGCTGTGATAAACTAATTATTATTTAACTTAGTATGTTTATAAAGATTATTATTGTGCGGTCCAATTCTACATATTCCAAATACGCTTACACTATTGGTGTGAGTGGACTAGTCATTAGTTAAAGGTAAACCATTCCCTATTTAGAAACTATAGTGTAATGATCTAAACCTTGATGAAGTGCCCAACTCCATTAATCGATCAAGAATAAATTTTCACTTATGTGTTAGTAGTCCATAATCTACACCTTATTGTGAAAGTACGACCTAATTATATAGATTACTTCCTAAGACATTTAGACCTTTAATGTGAAACCCCACCTAAAGCCAACCCTAGAGTAAAGGGGTTGGGATGCATATCATATTATTTTGCATGAATATATACATTTTTGAATGATTTTATATACTTTAGAATTGTGGTTTATAGGGTAAAAGGCTTAGATATGCTTATTGAGTAGGAAGGGTAAAATGGTAATTTTGCTTGAGGTCAAAATAGGAAGTTAGCTTGAGGATTAAATAAGAGGAATATGTGGGTGAGAAAATAAGAACAAAAGTTGTTGTAGTTTAGTGGTTAGAGCTTTGGAATTAATCTCTAAGGTCATGAGTTCAAATCCCATCATCCAAGTTTTTATCAGGATTATCTTAACTAAGTTTGAATTTTTGTTTTCTTGGATTCCATAAAAATAGGAATGTTTTCTTAGGGGAGACATGAAGAGAATGTCCTAATCATATCATTGTGTCCTAAAAAGAATTCTAGAGGAATTCTTATCCTTTTTATTACCTCTAGCTTGGTCTTAACATCTTCATAATTTAAATAAACCAAAATCCATTAAATCTCTTCTTTTAAATTCCAAAAAAAAATATATATATATCTGTGATAATTCCTCAACCTTGAATTTTGAAAATCAGTCTTGAAGGATAGGGGATTGGCCGAAAATAGGAGAGAAATTAGGATGAGTTTCCAAAAGAAATAAATCACCTTGATTATACCTTTAATCCAACCTTCATGTTGTTCATATTTTTAGTGAAGAAAATCTGGAAATTTTCCAGAATTTTTGTAGACCAGCTTTTCGAAAAATTCAGCCAGTAAACCTACTCATTTGCTGCCAGAAAAATAGTCATTTCATGTCCCAGGCAATGGGGTGTTACAAGTGGTATCAGAGACTAGGTTTAGACAAGTATTGATAGTATATGTTTTGATTTATTAAGTTCAAATCTTTTACCTGACCTGTCTTGTTTATGCTGTAGGATGGTTAGAATGATTAGAACCGCAAGGAAAAGGCAGCAATGGCATCCTCCCATTCCTATCTACCCGGAGGACCTACCAGTGCCTCAACCTGCACCGCAGCTAATTATCCCCCTGGATGATAGCAGTGACGATGAGGTCCAGATCATTGAGCCACCCCCAATACCCGTGATAAACTTGGTTACTGACAGTGAAGATGAGGAGATCAATATGGAATATGTTCCCCTCCTTCCTAGTCCCATAGTTGACTTGACAACTGATAGTGATGACCCAGGGGAGATAGATTATTAATCTCCACCTAGACCTTCCTTTGTAACCCCACCCAATCAGGTTGAAACCGGGGAGAGTTCTAGGAGACCTGGGAAGGAGCCAATAGATGGGTTAGCAAATAGGGCTAGGATAGACCTCACTAGGAGTTCTGGGGGATGGTTATATGAGGCCGACTGTGAAGATTCTGATGAGGACTAGCAAGGCTAAGTGTTGCTACCATTGGGATGTTTTATTTACTACTTTCCATAAATTCCTATGCTAAGGATTTTATTCATGTTTACTACTTTAATTCCAAATTTATGCAAATAAGAGTACCTGGAGTACTCTAAATCTTGAGGAAAATCTATATGCAATTCTTTATACAAAATTTGCATCTAACTTTCTTCCGCTTAAAGTTGAATGTGAATGCATGCTCAATTTGGATATTTTAAACCTTGTTGCATAAACTCATTATCTGGGGCATGGTTTAGAATGGCACCCAAGCGTCGTGTAGCCACATCCAGTAGAAGGGTTCTTGAGACAGAACCAATGACACCGGAGTTTGATACAACTCAAATGCTATCACCAAACCAGGGAGATGAGAACAAACTGGAGCCAGAAATGGGATCAGAGGAACCGGTTAACATAACTATGACACAAGCGTTCCACAAGGTGACCGAGATTCTGCAAACCCTAACCGAGCGAAGGAATCCGAAAGGGGAAGATGAGGCATTGGAGCAGTTCCTGAAATTTCAACCTCCTATCTTCTTGGGAGAGACCGAGCAAGACCAGAAAGCGGAACAATGGGTGGAACAAATGGAGGACATCTTTGATACACTCTAATATAGTAAGAAGCGGATGGTGAAGTTTGCTGCATTTCGTCTGAGGGGTCCAGCCCGGGCATGGTGGCAACGAGTTCAGGATGACTGGGAGATGATTGACCAAGACTGGACATGGGCCAATTTTGTGGAAGCATTCCGAGCCGAGTATATTCCCCATTGGATAGTTGAGAAGTGGGAAGATGAGTTCCAGAATCTAAAGCAGGGAAGAATGACGGTAGCTCAATACGCAGCACGGTTCACCCAATTGTTAAAGTACTGCAAGAGGCTGGTAGACACCAAGCAGAACAGAACGAGGTAATTTGTTAAGGGTTTAAGGCAGGAGTTACGAAGGGTGTTGGCACCTTTTCCACCGACGACTTATTCGAGGGCTGTGGACGCAACCACCCGTATTGAGAATGAGGATCGCAACCGAATGGCACCACGACCTTTCGTACCGTCGAGACAGCCGCCGAGACCTTTTTAGTGGCAGCAATCTAACAAGCGCCCTGCCAACCAGCAGTGGCAGAATCGAGAAAAGCAAGCCCGAACAACACTGGTTGGTCTTGCGCAGAATCTTCCAATATGCCAGTACTGTGGGAAAAAGAGCCACACTGAGAAAAACTGTTGGTCCAGAGGGGGTGAACGGAAGTGCTACCACTGCGGAGACCTGAACCATCTGCGGAACTCCTGCCCTAAACTTCTCCGAGTTGGACAAGGGAACCCAGCTCAAATCCCGGGGCCTAATCGAGCCAAAGTGGAAGGTGAAAGCAAAAGTTTTCGCTCTCAACCGGGAGGAGGTTGGAGCTGATGCAGCAGTAGTGGAAGGTATGTTTACTATCCAAGGTCATTCCGTTAATGCATTGAAAGACCCTGGATCTACCCATTCCTATTTAAACAAGAATTTGCATATCATTTGGGTTGGGATGGAGTAAAACTACCTTTCACCTTGTTAGTGAGTACGCCTTTGGGGAAAATGGTACAAGCGGATCGATATGTGTAGAATTGTAAAATTGAAGTGGGGAGAGAAAGTTTGGAGGGAGATTTAATAGTCTTAGCTACTGATGATTATGATTTGATATTAGGAATGGATTGGCTAGCGAAGCATGGGGCTAGACTAGACTGTAAGAATAAGTCGGTTCAGTTCATTAGATCAGGATGTGATGTGTTAGAGTTCAATGGCAAAAGGGTAAAAGAATTGAAGTTTTTTATAGCTAGGGCTAAAGCCCGGAAATTGTTGAGGCAAGGATGTCAGGGATATTTGGCTTATGTGATAAACAAGCCGAAGGTCCAATGCACTCGGGAGGATATCGAGGTGGTAAAGGATTTTCCTGACGTGTTCCTTGCGGAACTCACTTCTCTACCTCCCAATCGAGAAGTTGAGTTCACAATTGATCTAGTCCCAGGAGCGGAACCGGTATCTCAAACTTCGTATCGGATGGCACCGGTGGAGCTGAAAGAATTGAAGGAGCAGCTAGAAGAGTTGGTGAGACAAGGCTATATCAGACTTAGCACATCACCTTGGGGAGCACCTGTGTTATGATGAAAAAGAACGGGACTCTAAGGTTGTGTATTGACTACCGGGGCTTGAACAACCTGACCATCAAGAATAAATATCCCATACCGGTAATTGACGAGTTATTCGACCAGTTGCAAGGATCTAGTTGTTACTCCAAATTGGATTTGAGGTAAGGCTACGATCAAGTGAGGATAAAGGAGGAAGATATTCCTAAGACGGCCTTCAATACAAGATATGGTCACTATGAGTTTGTGGTGATGCCTTTCGGGGTAACTAATGCACCCGCAGTATTTATGGATTTGATGCATCGAGTGTTCCAACCCTACTTGGACAAGTTCATAGTGGTCTTCATTGATGACATACTCATATACTCTAGGAGGCCGGAGGACCATGCAGAACATTTGAAGTTGGTACTGGAAAAGCTAAGGAAGCACAAGCTTTACGCCAAGTTTAGCAAGTGCGAGTTTTGGCTGGATAGTGTGGCATTTCTTGGTCACATAGTAACCAAGGATGGGATCAAGGTGGATCCAGCGAAGGTTGAAGTAGTTTCGAATTGGAAGCAACCAGAGAACATCACAGAGATTCGAAGATTCTTGGGATTGGCTGGCTACTACCGGAGGTTTATTAAGGGGTTTTCAATGCTAGCTTCTCCTATGACCCGGCTGCTGAGAAAGGACATACCATTTGTTTGGAATGAAAAATGTGAAAAGAGTTTTCAAGAGTTGAAGCGGAGGTTAATGACAGTGCCTGTGTTGAGTTTACCGGAGGCAGATAAACCTTACGCACTATATACTGATGCTTTGAAGGAAGGCTTGGGAGCAGTTTTGATGCAATATAGGAAGGTGATCGCCTACGCTTCTCGGAAATTGAAGCCGCATGAAGTCAATTATCCCACCCATGATCTGGAGCTGGTTGCCATTGTGTTAGCTTTAAAGAAATAGCAGCACTACTTATATGGAGCGGAATATGAAGTGTTCACTGATCACAAGAGCCTGAAGTACATCTTCACCCAGAAAGACTTGAATTTGAGGCAGTGAAGATGGATGGAATTTTTGGAGGAGTACCATTGTCCTATCAACTACCACCCCGGGAAAGCCAACGTCATTGCTAATGCCCTGAGCCGGAAAGTCAGAATGGCCAGGCTAAGGGTACAGGAGGTTCAAGTGGTTCAGGATGTGTTGGATAGAAGAGCAGAAGTGCAAGAAGAGAGGATTATTATTAGCAACCTGAAGTTGAGGCCAGATCTAAGGCGGAAAATTATTGAAGCCCAGCAGAGTAATGCAGAATTTCAGCTTTCATGGACAAGGAACTTAAACGGCAAGACAGTGAATTTCGACAGGACGAAGAGGGATTTTGTACTTCCGAGATCGTTTATGTGTACCCGAGGAGCACCAGTTGAAGGACAGAATTTTAGAAGAAGTGCATAAGAGCAAATACGCCATTCATTCGGGAGAGTTCAAGATGTATCAAGATCTGAAAAGGACTTATTGGTGGCCTGGGATGAAGCGAAACGTGGCTAAGTATGTCTCAACGTGTCTAACCTGTCAGAAAGTCAAAGCAGAGCACAAAA
The DNA here is from genome assembly GCA_026120185.1 of Voacanga thouarsii. Classification (NCBI taxonomy): domain Eukaryota; kingdom Viridiplantae; phylum Streptophyta; class Magnoliopsida; order Gentianales; family Apocynaceae; genus Voacanga; species Voacanga thouarsii. Next base: position 1,228,621 of record JANUWF010001151.1, read on the forward strand.
AAGGTGGCAGGACTATTACAACAATTGCCAGTACCGGAATAGAAATGGGAAGAGGTGACCATGGACTTCGTGACCGGACTCCTTATGGCAAGGACCCAAAAGGACGCCATATGGGTAGTGGTGGATCAATTGACCAAGTCGGTGCATTTCATACCCGTAAATGTAAGGGATTCAATAGAAAAGTTGGCTCAGACCTATGTGCGGGAAATAGTCAGACTGCATGGAGTGCCTTCAAGTATTGTGTCTGACCGTGATCCGAGATTTACATCCCGATTTTGGGGAAAGTTTCAAGAATCGATAGGTTCTAGTCTGAAGTTCAGTACGACGGCACATCCGCAGACTGATGGGCAATCAGAAAGGGTTATTCAAATATTAGAGGATATGCTGAGAGCCTGTGTATTGGATTTGAGGGATAAATGGATCGAATGTGTGCCGTATGCCGAGTTGTCATACAATAACAGTTATCAAGCTTCGATTAGAATGGCTCCGTATGAAGCTCTATATGGACGTAAGTGTCAGGTACCGCTTTACTGGAGTTGGTCGGAGGACGGTCACATAAGCAAATTGGGAGAAGTCTGTGTTCAAGAAATGTTGGACAAGGTCAAGTTAATTAGGGAAAGGTTGAAAGCAGCCTAGAGCCGACAAAAGAGTTATGCAGACAATAGGCGGAGGAAGTTAGAATTTCAGGTGGGGGACGGTGTGTTCCTAAAACTGACACCAAATAGGAGAATTCTGAAGCATCTGAAAGGGGGGAAGCTAAATCCGAGGTATTTGGGACCGTTTCCAATAAAAGAGAGGATTGGGCCGGTAGCGTATCATTGGATCTGCCAGAAGGGTTGACGAAAATTCACGACGTATTTCATGTATCCTAGCTGAAGAAGTATAATACTGATCCCAGACATGTTTTGAATGATGAGCCGTTAGTGTTGCAACCCGACCTGAGCTATGTGGAGAAACCCGTAAAGATATTGGACCGAAGTATCAAGACTCTCCGGAACAAGCAGATTTCGATGGTAAAGGTGCAGTGGGAGCATCATGGCACGCGAGATGCCACATGGGAAACAGAAGAGTTGGTAAAGTAGAAGTATTCCGATCTGAGATAGAGGTACGCCTGAATTTCGGGACGAAATTCTCCTAAGGAGGTGAGGATGTGAAACCCCACCTAAAGACAACCCTAGAGTAAGGGGGTCGGGATGCATATCATATTATTTTGCATGAATATATACATTTTTGAATGATTTGATGTGCTTTAGAATTGTGGTTTATAGGGTAAAAGGCTTAGATATGTTTATTGAGTAGGAAGGGTAAAATGGTAATTTTGCTTGAGGTCAAAATAGGAAGTTAGCTTGAGGATTAAATAAGAGGAATATGTGGGTGAGAAAATAAGAACAAGAGTTGTTGTGGTTTAGTGGTTAGAGCTTTGGAATTAATCTCTAACGTCATGAGTTCAAATCCCATCATCTAAGTTTTTATCAGGATTATCTTAATTAAGTTTGAATTTTTGTTTTCTTGGATTCCATAAAAATAGGAATGTTGTCTTAGGGGAGACATGAAGAGAATGTCCTAATCTTATCATTGTGTCCTAAAACGAATTCTAGAGGAATTTTTGTCCTTTTTATTACCTCTAGCTTGGTCTTAACATCTTCATAATTTAAATAAACCAAAATCCATTAAATCTCTTCTTTTAAATTCCAAAAAAAAAAAATCTGTGATAATTCCTCAACCTTGAATTTTGAAAATCAGTCTTGAAGGATAGGGGATTGGCCTAAAATAGGAGAGAAATTAGGATGAGTTTCCAAAAGAAATAAATCACCATGATTATACCTTCAATCCAACCTTCATGTTGTTCATATTTTTAGTGAAGAAAATTTGGAAATTTTCCAGAATTTTTGCAGACCAACTTTTCAAAAAATTCAGTCAGTAAACCTACTCATTTGCTGCTAGAAAAATGGTCATTTCATGTGGCTTGAAGGCTGAAAATTTTGTGCAATTTTCGGACTGCACAAACTGCACAAAACCAGAAAAAAAATTCTGGGCAGTTTCGCCACTTTCAACCAAGAAAATGAAGCTGTTTTAACCCACCTTCAAGCCTGCAAAACTCCTCTGTTTTTCTTCAGAAAGAAGACTGAAAAACCAGCCTTAAAGGACCGTTGAACATTGCTCAAAACCTCTGCAAAACGGGCTGAAGAATTGCAGAAAACTGCACAGGAAAATTTGCAGCACACCCTCGAAACATGAGCACTATGAAACCAGAAATTTCCAGCCTTGTTTCCTTAGCCATAAACCAAAGAAACTACCCTCAAACCTCTGTAAATTGAACCTTGTTCAGCCATGGACTGAACACCATTAACCTCCACACTTACCTTGAATACTTGGACTCCATAACCACACCTCAAACATCTCCTAAGATCACTCCATTCAAACTACATTTGAACTTCAAAATTTCCAGAATTTTTCTCCATGAAAACACCCCTTGTATTAAGTTATACAACCAGAATTCCTCTGCCATTTAAGCTTTGAATTTTGGCCAGCCTTAAGCCTTATCAGACCTCATTCATTTCAATAAAGCAAAACAAACCAGCTGGCACCATTGAAGAGCAAAGAAACCTCCCTTAATCAAATACCATTAGCTAATCTCCTACCTCAAACAACTCCACAATTTTCTCCATTTGAAATTCAAATAAAATCTAATCATTCTCTCTCTTTCTAGCTAAGACCAAAACTCCCATCTATCCTAGACCATTCGGCCAACTTCATTTCAGATTTCGTGAAGCCTTTTCTCTCAATTTTCTTCAAAACACCAAGAACACAAACTACTTTTCTTCAAGCCTAAACCTAATCTAAACACCTCCAATCACTCTCAAATACTCCAGATCACTTCTACTTAACCCCTAGACTTCATTTATGATATTTATAATACAAAAACATGCAAACAAGAATTTTCAATCGGATCAAAATCAGCTTTTCCATGAAGGTCTCAAGAACATCAATAATGTAAATCAAGAACAACCTTCTTGTTCATCCTCTTCCATTCTCTCTCTCTCTCTCTCTCTCTCTCTCTCTCTCTCTCTCTCGGCCGAAATGGTTGATCAACAACCATGGCTGTTTTCTTACTCTTGGACAATTCAAGACCCTCACTCGCGTGGACCTTCTTAAATCTTCATCGCAGTAATCATCAACCAAGTATTTCTCCTTAACCTTTCTTTTTAATTCTGAATTCATGTCTCTTAGATGTTGATAGGGAGAATTGTATATGAACGGGGGATTGAGTATAAGCATATGTTTGAAGGGGTTGAGAGTAGGACATGAGAGTGATTGATCATGTTTAAGCTATATGAATTTTCTTGTCAATCAATATATGATCATTATGTCTTAAGAAAATTATGGATGGTTAAAGCATGTTCGATGAAATGACACCTTTGGTGAATAGGATTTTCATGTTCTTATCTTCATTGAAGCCATGGTTATGATTATGCTTAGTAGAGATTTGTCATGGGATAGCATGTGTAGATTTAAGTCTATGTTCATGAATGAATTAGTTTGTTGTTAGATGTTAGAGAATATGTTCATGATTCTTGTTAGCAGTAGGAAAATTATGATCATGATCTTGTTGATCCTAAGTTATTTTAATTAGCAAATTTTAGTATCTTAATTAAAATTATTACTATATTTTTCCTCTAGGATTTCGAAATCTCTAGGAAGCTTTGGAAATAGGGTATTAAATGAAATATTGATATTTTACTAGTCAAATAAATAATATTTTTCATTAAAAATAATATATGCATTCGTATAAAATTAAATAATATATTTTTATATAAATGCTATTGATAAATAAAATATTAATGACCTTGTAGGCCTATAGTCATGAATATTATTCATATTTAAATTTGTTTGTTATTTATTAAACAAGATTTAACATAATTTATTTATTATTAATTTTATTTATTACTAATTATTTATTATCTATTAAAAAATTAATTGTAAATTTATTATTTATTTAAGTAACATTATTTTTAAATTACCATTTGTTAATATTATTTAGGACTTAATATTATTCAAAATTCAAACCTTAGTTTATTTATTAATAATAACACTTAAGATTTATTATTTGAGCCTATAACTTATCAGCAATTATTTTTACAACCCCTAGTTATTTTACCTTATCAAGCTAGACTTATTTTATAAAATCCTTTATCATCTAGCCTAAAAGCTTAGGACATTAGGGGCATGATTGTAATAAGTTGAACTAGGAATATTTGTGTAAGTGAATATAGCTTGAGTATAACCTTATGTCTTGTGTTTACTCCAGGCGGGGTTAGGTCAGCCTTGGAAGACTTTTGAATTTGAGCAAGCAAACGATCAGGTAAGTTCCTGCATGGAATTATTTGAAGACCAAAACTTACTGTGACAAGCCAAATGTGATGTGTATAGACATTCCTTATGTAAAGGCAATTAAGGACTGTTTTTTCTTTTTATTCCAGTCGACCAAATCATTTGAAAATCAAACAAGCAGTTTTACACAAAATGTTAATTTTTTTCTAAAACCCAACTTTGACAAGAATTTTAGAAACCTTTAATTGTTATTTCCAAATAAAACAATATGTGATCAATTTTCTCCCAAGTAGGACGATCAACGTTGAGTACTCAATAAGGGTAGACTACCAGGACTAGTCTTTGAAGGGTTAGGGTAAGTCTCTCAGTAGGTGGCCACCTCTGAGGGGTGAGTCCTTCATGGATAGGATGTCAGTCCGGTAGGTCATGCCGGTCCGAGCTAGCAAGTTTCAGTCATGTAGACTGTGTGTTTCCGGAGTGGACAACCGGTAAGTTTGGGTGCAGAGATGGAGGAGTATCTCACCCGGTAGGCCGTACACCTACTTTTTTATCAGTTTGCACAAAGTGTGGCATTCTGACCATTGCTTATTCATGAGGCCCAACGTGTGGTAACCCATGGCTACCCATTTGAGTGGTTGTATTTATTGTACACGTGTATGGTTTAAAAAGCGAAACACCACTCTTTATTTTCAATACTTATTTAACGCTTACCAGCACTTTCTTTTATGAAACTTTTACAACTTGCATACATGACTTATTTTACCTGAAACACTCAAAGCACACACGGGCTTACTGAGATTTCTATCTCATCACCTTTTATACCATGTTTTCAGGTTGATCCGGCTGTGGAGGTCAATAGCTAGACTTGTTGCCTATGTTTTGAAGATTTCATGTTATTTTCTTTATGTGATGTTTTGAGATAATGTAGCAAACGATTTATTTTGGATTTGTTCCTGTACTTATCTTTTGGGTTGTAATAAGTTTAATTTTAAAGTATTTATTTTATTTTATTATATGTGACCTAATTATAAAGACCCCTTATCCTTTGGACGGGGCGACATCCCCGGCTTTGTTGGGCCCAGGCAGTGGGGTGTTACATTTAATGTGTAATATATGTAAACAAACAATCATTAATGAATTAAACTTTTATTAATCTCCAAAATACAAAAATACATAGGCCATTTCGGGCATACATTCCTACAATCTCCCACTTGCACTACATGGGCAATGATAGTCCATATGTACCTTCCCCTATAACATCTAAGTGTCTTCAAAACACCTTCTCTATCAAAGGCTTAGTATATGGGTCTATTAGATTATTTGTAGATGAATTCTGGTTAACTACTATCTCCTGTTTTGGATGAACTCCCAAATCAAGTGATACTTCCTCTCAATATACTTGCCCTTCCGGTAGTTTCTTGGCTCTTTACATTATGACATAGCTCCATAAATTTTATAATATATAGTAATGGGCCTATCTATTTGTGACGCAACTCCAAGTTTTGTGAGGAACTTTTGGAGTCAAACCACGTCTTCAGAAGCTTCTAAAGCTATCACATACTCAACTTCCATGATAAAATTAGCAATGCAAGATTGTGTTACACTCTTCCATGAAATAGCCTCTCTAGACAAAGTGAAAACATATTCATTAGTGGACTTTCTCTTATCTTTATCTACTTAGAAGTTTGAGTCTGTGTAAGTGGTAGGAACTAAGTCATCAGCCTTTAAACAAGTATATAGTCCATCGTTCCCTTTAGGTACGTGAGAATATACTTTACAGCATGATAATGTTCTTCTTCCGAGTTTGACTGATACCTACTAACCATGCCTACTACAAAGTAGATATCTAGCTTAGTACAAAGCATGACATATATAAGACTTCCTACTGCTAAGGTATAAGGAATCCTACTTATCCTTTTCTCCTCTTCCAATGTCTTAAGTTACTGTTTGAAAAATAAGGTCAAACTGTTTTTAAATGATATGATTACCCCTTTACACTAATCTATGCTAAACCAAGCAAATATCTTGTCAATATAAGTAGATTGGGATAAGCTAAACATTCTTTGCTTCAGGTCTCTAGGAAGCTTTATTCCAAGAATGTAGCTAGCTTTTCCCATATCTTTCATGCTAAATTAACTTGACAACCAAACCTATATAGATGACAATGCTCCTATATCATTCCCAATAAGTAGAATGTCATCTATATAAATTATCATAAAAGATACGTTATTGCTATCTGTCTTCCTATATACACATAGTTTATCCACATTTTGTATGAAACCATAAGACTTTACAGTTTCATCAAAACGTATTTTCCATGCTCATGATGCTTGTTTAAGTTCATAAATGGACTTCTTAAGCTTACATACCATATGCTCTTGACCTTTTACAAGAAAGCCTTCAGGGTGAGTCATGTAGATGTCTTCGCTAAGATAACCATTGTGAAAGACTGTCTTGACAGCCATTTGCCATATTTTGTAGTCATAATAACATGCGATAGCCAAGAGAATACATATAGATTTAAGCATGGCAATAGGTGAAAAGGTATCATCATAATCGATCCATTCTTTCTAAGTATTACTTTTTGCAACCATTCTTGCTTTAAAGGTTTCCACCTTTCCATCTACAACCCCTTTTCTCTTATATACCCACTTGTACCCTAGGGTTTAATTCCTTCAGGTACAATGATAAGATCTCAAATTTGATTGAGATACATAGACTTAATATCAACATTTATTTCTACTTGCCATTTGTCTATATCAGCATCAGCAATGGCCTCTTGTATCTAGTAGGATCTTGTTCATAACGATCGGAGACTACCTCAAATATTTCTATAGTCCATCTTTTAGGAACCGTAGAAATTCACCCATTACGACGTGGTTAATCTAGTATAGGTATATCTAGTTGTGCTTCTTTAGACTCCTCAATTGGGGTACTTGAAGTTGAAGTATCAATCAACTTCTCTTCCAATTTCACCTTACTCGAAACCTTAGTAGATACAATTTGTTCATCCTCCAAGTACCTAGCATAAGTAATAATAAGTACCTTTTGCTCTTGGGAATGATAAAAGTATCCACCCCCTGTTCATTTTAGATACTCTACAAAATGGTACAATTTTGATCTTGCGTCTAACTTACTTCCTTTAGTCAATACATATGCTTGACAACCCCATACTTTGAGATGATTTATACTGGACTTTCGTCTTGTCCATATCCCATAAGTGTTTTAGGCACTGACTTAGAAAGCACCAAGTTCACAATATATGTTGTTGTTTCCAGAGTATATTTCCAAAAAGAAATATGAAGAGTTACATGACTCATCAAGCTTCTGACCATTTCCATTAACATTCTATTTCTTTTCTCAGCTATTCTATTCTGTTGGGAAGTCCCAGCTGCTGTTAGTTGAGACACTATATCTTGATGTGCCTGAAGGTATCTCATGCAAGTCAGATAGCACATCAAAAGATAAACATACAAGATACCATCATAATGATCTGTATATGTGTGATAAACAAAATAGACGAAGTGAAGGAAAAATACCTTTTTACACTGTCTTTGCCGCTGAAAAACTTTCTTCATATCTTAAGGCACGATCTAGCAACCCCACATGCAATAACGGATTGCGACTTCTCCTTGATTGATCAAGTCAAACCTCCACAACTTAAGCCCAAAATTATCTCTGATAGTATCTTGAAGAGGGACTCAAGGAACCAAACGTTTTCTGTGGTAGCTTAGAATATGAAGGCAGCTAGGATTTTTTTAAAATTATTTTCTAAGAACAGAAGAAAAACAAGAGAGAGAGGAAGGTTGTGTGTGTGTGTTCTGGTGTTTTTCTACCGAGAGAACAATTCTATCTCTACTATATTCAAAATATAACCGGCATCTATTCAGGAGTAATCCCCGAAAAATTGTAGAAACACCTGTTCTGTGAATTCTAAACATATTAGAATTCACAAATTGTAATTGGTATATAAAATTCTTAGCAATTATAATTTGGGCCAAAATTATAATTAATTATAATTTAACCACAATAACTTTTCCTACGCACAATTAACCATCCCATAATATTATCAAATAACATCTTGAGTACTTAATCCTCTATTGTGTGTTACCTATTAGGTTTTTTAGTCTATTGATAGCGAACATGAATTAATCCAAGCATCTTTGAGATTAATAATCCTTAATAATTTAGAATTAACCTATTAATTCTAATCAGGATTGGTTATTAATTCATCAATTAATAAACCCACACCCAATAGATCATGAGTGGTATCTAGGAACACATCATGACTACCCAAGAGTCCAAGAAGTCATGTGGCTTGATATGAACCCTTCAATAACAAACTACAATGCAACAAACTCCTTTGACCATATAATATCTCATTCAGTTTGAAGTACGGAATTAGTGACAACTCTCTCTAGAATATATATTAATTTTGGCCCGAATATATTAGTACTTATACCAGGAATCCACTACACTACATGTGTATCAATTGGAAATGTTTCAATACACAATCACCTTGGCCAATGATTTCACGAGTAGTAATTCCTACAAGTGACGGCGAAATATTCGCCCATACTATGAGAAGTAGTGAATCTTTTATTAACCATCTCAACTACTCTTATTTACTCATATTATACTTAATATCCATCCTATAAGTGGACCTCGATCTGGCTCTAGAGATTGGAATCAAAGTACAATGCTCAATAAACAAAGTACCTTAGAGATCTTAAATCTAAAGATACTTGCATGTTTGTTATAGCGAGATTCTATCTCTGGCACTAAATAATTATCCATGTGATTATCTCATGGCTAGGTCATCCAATGTACTTATTCTATTAATAAGAATCCACATATTAGCTTTGAGTATCACAATACTCACGGATGTGAAAATTATTGTTTGATTTAATCAGGAAGTCTAACAAGTGCTAGTCTTAGTGCATTAATGATGTCATATCTCATTAATACTACGAGTAGGGATTATTTAAGTGCTAACACTATATAATATGGTAGGAATCTCACATCATGATCTCTATCATTATTTCTTTAACATAGTATTGTACAAGGGACTTTATTTATCAATTATTTTACATGAATGTAAAGAAAATAAACTAAAAAATAAATAATGCCTCGTAATATAAAATAAATGTGTCATATATAATTTACAAGTGATTGCCTCTAGGACACAATACTAATAGTGCCAAGTAGTCCTTAAATTCACTAAGGAGATATTATCCACCTCGATCTGATCTTAGCTTTTTTTTTATTATTATTATTATTATTTTACCTGTTTGATGCTCCACCTCAGTCTTAAACTCCTTGAATTTATCAAATGAGTTAGATTTGTACCTTATCAAGTAAAAATAACCAAAATGTATATGATCATCTGTGAATATGATGAAATATTATAACCTCCTCTAGCGGGTCAAGACATAAGACCATAAACATCAATATGAACTAACTCTAATATTTCCTTAGCCTTTTCTGCCTTTTGAGTAAAGAACTTTTGATCATTTTACCTATAAGATAAGATTCACACTGAGGCCATTCCTCTAATTTCAATAAGTCTAAAAACCCACTTTGGATTAACCTCTGAATCCAATTAGGATTTATATGTCCTAATCTTAAGTCCCACAAATTAGAGTTATTTGATGTGGCCTTTCTCTTCTTATTATTAGATTCTGTTTGAGTATTATTTATTTGGTAATTAATAGGATTAATATATAAAAGATTCCCTACATGTTTTCAGAACAAATAATATTTCTATTTCTACTGATTGAAATACTAGAATGGAAAGAAACAAAATATCCTTGATTAATCAAACTCGAAACTGAAATCACATTATGTTTAAAACTAGAAACATATAAAATATCTTTTAAAACTAAAGTCCTATTACATTCAAATAAAACCTCCAAGTTTCCCACTACTTCAACCCATACTTGTGCTCTATTGTCCATTTTTAGTCAATGCTCTCCTCTACTGAGTCATCTTATCTTGCTAAACCTCTATAAGGAGTTACATATATAGTCAGTGGCTCCGGAATCAACAATCCAAGTGGATGATGACCCAACTAAAAAATAGACTCTAAGTATAGAGTAATACCTGAAGAGAACTTGGCCAAGAAGTTCAAATAATCCTTCTTGAAATGTCCTTTCTTGCCATACTTGAAGTACTTGCCTTTAGGGCTGGTCACTAGGCTTGGACGGACCAGGCTTGGTTCTATTGGGCTGGGCCCTTACATTGTTCTGGGCCTTCTTCTTCTTGAACTTCTTCGGTTTAAACCCAGTTCTAGAAGATAAACTAGAATAAGGAACCAAAATCTTTGAACTAGATTTCATAATTTTCTCAGCAGCCTGAAGTTATTTCATTAACTTAGTCAAAGATATATTCAACTTTTTCATGTTATCGTTTAACTTGAATTGTGAATATGAATTTAGCAGAGTCTCAAGAACCATTTCAATTTAGCTCTCAATATTGATCGTTGTTTCAGGACCTTGGCCTCCTCGAAGTGAGCAATCATCTTGAGCATATGCTCGTGAACCGATGCCTCCTCAGCTGATGTGTCCGGACTTGGGTATAAAAATGATACAAAACTAAGCACATTCCCAATCAAGTTTAAATTAAAACATTAAACCCAAATCACACATATGAGCAAGCATTCTCATCATTAACTGAGCATAGTTCAAACGAGTGTCGATCCTCGAGGAACAAGTAGACATTAATTACCCTTCTTTCATTGTTTAACCGACTCGATAAAACCAAACCGAAACAAAAGAAAACAAAAATCAAAATACATACACGTCAAGGATGGAGAAGTATGCAACTCAAACCATTGTGTAGACAAACATGATCTCAAAGTACCTCACCATTATCATAACCAATCATTCTCTTGGCATCATGAAGGATTAAAGTAAATTAGCATCACTTGGTCTGTCTCAACTAATTACTACCTTCTAGATAAGTTTGCATCACTTGGTCTGTCTCTATTAATTTATCCAGACGATGCATTAAGCACAATCCTTGATTAAATTTCCTTGGTCTGGCAAATTTAAAACATGAAATTAATCAATGAATCCTTGGTCTGGAAAACATCAATTAACCTTTAATTACACCATCCTCAGCAATTAACCTCTTTTGGTCTAGCAAGTTAACAGCCAATAAATATGAAATTAATTAATTGCAACTACCATCAACCTCTTTGGTCTAGCAAGTTAATGAAAGGAAACAACCAATTAATCTCGTCATACGCGCGAGTAATTAAATACCAAGAAGAACAATCAATTAATCAAAATACCAAATAACTCTAAAAATCATGAATATCTAAAATAATATCAAATTACAATAAAATAATTAACATATCATTGTCAAGAAAAAGAAGACAAAGTAAAAGAAAGCATTCATAGACAAGCCTCCTTCTTCTTCCTTCGAAGACCTCTTGTACAACCTTCCTTGAACTTGAAGAATTCCTCCTTGGACTGAGTGATTTTCTATGATGGTCAATGAATTCTCCCATTTTCCCTTGTGTTTTTCATCTATGGGCTAAAGAAGTGCCTAAACTCGTAGGTACAAAGTTCTTGGCCGAGTAGAAGTTGGAAGATACTAAAACTTCTCAGATTTCTAAAAACGCGTAGAAAAATCGTAGCACCGCCTCAAGGACAGACCATAGCCAGTGCCACCTTGGTTCTTCAGAGCCGGCGCCGCCTGTGTTCTGCTTTTTCACTCGTTTGCCGATTTTTCTCCGAATTGTGCGTATAAGTTCCAAAATGCAGCCATCGCCAGTTCCAGCCTTACAGCCGGCACCGCTTAGGTTTTGTTCTACTCTGTTTCTATAATTTTTCCATTGCTTTGAAGTTTGTGCAACCAGTGTACAGCTGACGCCGGTTCTAGGGCTCTAGTCGGTGTCGCCTCTACTCTGTTTCATGATCGTTTTGCTTCGTTTTACCCAAAAATTAGAAATAATGACCAAAATACCTTTCTAAGGCTAAAATCTCAAATATGAAAGAATATGACTAGTTATTGCACAAAATGTATTACAAAAGAGCCTCAAATAACTAAGCAAAGTATGACCAATTTAGCCCCTATCAAATTCCCTACACTTAACTCTTTGCTTGTCCTCAAGCAAAGTATCAAGAACAAGTAGGAAAAACACAAGGTTTTAATCAAATCACTCAACCAATTCCAAAACCATATCTTCAATGCTTTCTTTATTCGTGAACATGAAATATATGATACTAAATCTTTCACAGCCAATGCAAGACTTGTGTAGTGATAAATGACTTAGTAGAACCGTCTCAATACTTCACAATATTCTCAAACCATTGGAAAGAAGTCAGTTCAAAAAGAATATGCATTCCATATGCTTACTTTTCATACACTCTCTCCACTAATCCGAGACATATCATGATTCTACTTAGATCAAGTAGGACTTTTAAGCTTGTAATGTAAGGCTAAAGGTTTGTAATGTGGCTTAGCAAATGAAAGATATAGGAAAATCAAATGTCAAAGAAAAACTAAGAGTAAGCAAGAAAAGGGTAACCAAAATAAACCTATAATTCTCAACTCTTCTTGCTCTCCTATTCCAAGAATCAATCAAACCATAACTTTATATAACAACCCCTACGTACTTCAAGCAAATCTTGCATTGTTCTTTTCTTCTTTCACCTCTTCTTATCATTAACCCTTTTTCTTGCAAGATCACTCAATTTTCCAGCAATGGTGTCAAGTGTTTTATATGAACTTACTTTTACAGTTCACTCACATCCCTTTTGTGATCTTTTCGCTCTTTTTTTTTCTTTTCTTTTTCAATTTTCTTTTGATTCTCTTTCAATTCTCTCTTCTTTTATTCCTCTTTTGTTTTCACTACTGCTATTCTTTTCTTTTTCTTCACTTTTCTTTCTAGCAGCTTGTTGTTTTCTCTTTTCAATTCCTCTTGTTTCTTTTCTTCTTTCTCATCTTTTTCAGCTCAACACTCTTTTCTTTCTCAATTTTTTCAACTTCTTTCTTCTATTCTACTTCCTTTCTTTTCCCAGCTCCACTCGTAATTGATTCATGACTGAAAGTAACAAGTCATGATCTCTATCCCTACATTTTTTTCTCAACATACATATACTTTCATCCTTTAAGAGCATAAAGATTTGAAAAATTACACAAACTTTCAGCACAAGTAATGGACAAAATATCGTGATGGGTTTTAAAGAAAGAGATCACCAATTTAGGCTTAAAATAGGCACTAGGGATAATATAACAATAGGTAGGCTTGAAAAGCTCAAACTATCCAAAGAATGCCTATTACTGTCATCCCTAAGTTAAATATGATTGCTTTTCTTATTTCACCTTGAAAGGTATTCAAGTAAGTTCTAGAATGCTCCATGAATTTTAGAGAAAAAATAGGTTTAAGAATAATACAAAGCAGTTGATCAAGAACTACTTTATCCAAGTGAGTGTAAAATGTCTTGCATAAGCCATAAATGATCTAGAACATATGCTCTATAATCAATCCTAAGGACATGCACAAAAAATACAGCTTGAAATCTCCAGAAAATCAGAAAATTTTGAAGAATTTCGCACAAAAAATTGTTTACTCCCAAGAAGGCTAAAGAATTTGTATAGAAGACTTGTCAATCAAACCATTCCCCCACACTTAAACTAGACATTGTCCTCAATGGCCAAATAAATATAACCAGAACAAATAATACCATGGGACCAAAAAGATAAAGGAGAAGAGAAACTTCCATTTATCGTGGCGTACAAGAGCTGAATGCTTGAAGAGTGAGGAATCATCAGAGTACCTAAAAAAATAAAAGAAAATACCAAAGCATAACAACTAGAAAAGAAAATAAAGCAAAAACAAAAGAAATAAAATAGAATGGCAAAAAACAACCGCCGCTTGATAAACCACACAGTTCTATATGGATTCGTCAAAGAGCATGTCCACCTGTTCGAGATGTGGAAGACTGCCACCCGCATAACATTTCACCCTATTGCTATTAACTTTAAAAGTGCCCCGAGTAGGGTGAGTAAGTTCTAAGGTGCAAAAAGGGCCGACCTTACTTACCGTGAATGGTCCCAGCCACCTAGATTTCAACTTTTTGGGAAAAAAGTCTTAAACGAGAATTGAATAACAGTACTTGCTCGCCTTGTTTAAATTCAGGTTGGTAAGTGATATGCTTGTCGTGCCACTGTTTGACTTTCTCCTTGTACCGTATAGAATGATCATAAGCATCGTTTCGCAATTCCTCCAAGGCTGTGAGTTGAAGTAACCTAGACTTCCCAGCCGACTCAAGATCAAGATTAACCAGTTTTATTGCCCAATAAGCCTTGTGTTCAATTTCAACTGGTAAGTGACATGATTTACCATAAACTAACAGAAACGGCATCGAACCACTCGGTGTCTTAAAGGTTTTTCGATATGCCCAAAGGGTATCATCTAAATTTAAGCTCCAATCCTTCCAAGTGTGGTTAACTGTTTTTTCCAAAATTCGTTTGAGTTCTCTATTAACCACTTCAACTTGTCCACTTGTTTGGGGGTGATATGGGGTAGCTAACCTATGGTGCACACCTAGGTGTGTAAGAATTTTTTTCATTTGTGCATTACAAAAATGAGTCCCCCTATCACTAATGAGGACCTTAGGCACACCAAAACGAGTGAAAAGTTTTTTCAGAAATTTGACCACTACCCATGCATTATTAGTGGGTAAGGCTTGGGCTTCTACCCATTTAGAGACATAATCCACTGCCACCAAAATATATTTATTCCCCAAAGAACTAGGAAAAGGTCCTATGAAGTCTATGCCCCAACAGTCAAATACTTCACATACTTGAAAAATTTGTAATGGCATCTCATTAGATTTAGAAAGGTTACCTGTACATTGACACTTACCATAACTTTAGACAAACCTGTGGGCATCTTTAAACAATGTGAGCCAATAGATTTCGGCGTCTAGCACCTTTCGTGCAGTGTTGTTGGCTTGGTAATGGCCTCCAGCGAGTCCTTCATGACAATGTCGAAGAATATCTTCCCCTTCCCTAGAATCCACACATCTCCGAATGATTTGGTCCGCACAACACTTAAACAAATATGGATCATCCCAGAAGTAATGCCGTACGTCGGAGAGGAATTTCTTCTTTTGATGTATCATGAGGTCTTTTAGGGTAATTCCTGCAGCCAAGTAGTTAGTAAAGTCGGCAAACTATGGTGTGGTTGGGATCTCACCTTCTACGAGCAAGAGTTGCTCATCGGAAAAAGCGTCATCAATGTCTTCTTCTAGCAAGGATTCTAGGTTTGGATTATCCAATCTTGACAAGTGATCCGCTGCCAAGTTTTATGCACCCTTTTTGTCCCTAATCTCTAAATCAAATTCCTGCAATAGTAGAACCCATCTTATCAATCTTGGTTTGGAATCATGTTTGGTTAATAGGTACTTCAGGGTTGATTGGTCTGTATATACAATGACTTTGGACAAAATAAGATAAGAACGGAATTTATCAAAGGCAAACACTATGGCAAACAACTCTTTCTCTGTTGTTGTGTAATTTTCCTGTGCATCCGTTAAAGTCTTGCTGGCATAGTATATCAGTTGGAAGTACTTGTTCCGTCTTTGTCCGAACACTGCACCAACTGCAAAGTCACTTGTATCACACATTAGTTCAAAGGGAAGAGACCAATCTGGGGTAATTAGAATGGGTGAATTAATTAATTTCTCTTTAAGTATGGTAAAAGCGTTGAGACATTTATCATGAAAATTAAACACATCATCATTTTCAAGTAAAGAAGTAAGAGGTTTCGAAATTTTTGAGAAGTCTAAGATGAACCGCTTGTAGAAACCTGCATGTCCAAGAAAGCTCCTTATAGCTTTTACCGAAGTAGGAGGAGGTAGCTTCTTGATTGCTTCAATTTTTGCTCTATCAACCTCAATACCCTTCTTTGAAATTTTATGCCCCAACACAATACCTTCTTACACCATAAAGTGGCACTTTTCCTAATTAAGCATGAGGTTAGTCTCTTCAGATCTTGCTAGTACCTTTTCAAGGTTAGATAAGCACAAGTAAAATGAATCACCAAAAACTGAGAAATCATCCATAAATACCTCTATAATGTCCTCTACGAGTCCTTCAAATATAGCTGCCATGCACATTTGGAATGTTCTGGGACCATTGCAAAGGCCAAATGGCATCCTACGATATGCAAAAGTACTATATGGACATGTGAAAGTGGTCTTTTCTTGGTCCTTCGGCGCTATGGGAATTTGAAGGTAGCCAGAGAATCTATCTAAGAAACAATAATACTCATGTCCGACTAACCTTTCCAACATTTGGTCAATGAAATGAATAGGGAAGTGATATTTTCTAGTGGCTTTGTTTAACATCCTATAATCTATGCAAAACCTCCAACCCGTGACCAATCTCATAGGGACTAACTCATTTTTATCATTAGGGCTCACCATCATTCCTCTCTTTTTTGGTACCACTTCAGTAGGACTTTCCCAAATGCTATCTGAAATAGGGTAAATGATGCCTGAATCTAAGAGCTTAACCACCTCACCTTTTCCCACTTCACTCATATGTGGGTTCAACCTACGTTGGGGTTGCACTACTGGTTTTGCACTTTCTTCCATCAAGATCTTGTGCGTGCAAAATGATGGACTAATGCCTTTAATATCAGTGATCTTCTAAGCTATCACTCTTTTATATTTTCCCAACATACTTACTAGCTTGGTCTTTTGTTCTGACTTGAGATCTTTGGCTATGATGACAGGCAACTTACGATCCTTAGCCAAGAACACATATTCCAAATGCTCGGGTAGGTCTTTTAAGTCCACTTCGGGAAGATCTTCTATAGATGATTTTATTCTCCCCAAACTACGTTTTTTTATGTCCAAATTCTGCATCCCATCCTCGTTATGAAATTCCTCCAAATATGCCATTGATGTTTCCATCGGTTCCTCTTCAATAGATTCCTGCATCAACTCAAGAATTCGTTCGTGAAGAATATCAACTCTTAGGCAAAAATCATCAGAAGACATAGGGTGGTGCATGCTCGTATGGATTTGAATGACCACTTCCTCATCCCCAACGCTAAATGTCAACCTCCCCCCATGAACGTTAATCAATGCTTTTGCTGTAGCTAGGAAAGGCCTACCTAAGATTAAGGGGACTTTGGAATCTTCATCCATGTCAAGAATAACAAAATCCATGGGAAATATGAATTTATCAACTTTTACCAACACATCTTCTATGATGCCCCTAGGGTATTTGATAGATCGATCCGCAAGTTGAATACTCATCCTAATGGGTTGTGGTTCTCCTAGGCCTAGCTTTTTAAATGTTTTATATGGTAGTAAATTAATGCTAGCACCTAAGTCAGTTAATGCATTACAGACATAAAGAGTGCCAATTAGACATAGGATAGAGAAACTCCCTGGATCTTTTGCTTTTTGTGGCAAATTCGAGTTGTCCTGTAGGATAGATGAGCATTCTTCGTTGAGGACTACTGTAGACAAC
The DNA here is from genome assembly GCA_026120185.1 of Voacanga thouarsii. Lineage (NCBI taxonomy): Eukaryota > Viridiplantae > Streptophyta > Magnoliopsida > Gentianales > Apocynaceae > Voacanga > Voacanga thouarsii. The sequence goes on from JANUWF010001151.1 coordinate 1,246,453, forward strand.
TCTTCCAATTGCTTTTTGTTGACAAGCATGCTTTTGAGGAACTTAGCATATTTGGGCATGTGGATTAAAGCTTCACTGAGAGGGATGCTTAGGTGTAGTTGTTTAAATACCTCTAGGAATTTGTTGAACTTAGTGTCTTTTCGGGCCTTATGTAGATGAGTAGGGTATGGTATGTTAGGCTGAAAAGTAGGTTTTTCGGGAAGTGGACAGGGGATAGCCGGTGCTGGTTCCATTCTGTGTTATATGGTTTCGACGTTTATGGATATCCGGTGCCGGTTCTCTTCTTCTAGCTGGTGTCGGCCCTCATCTGGACTATCTGGTAATTCTTTTCCACTTAGTAACGTGACAACAGCTGTTTCCATACTGGCTAATGGTGTGAGTTCATGAGATTTTATTACCATATCCGTCAAAAACCAGATTTGTTGTTCCATGTTGCGGATCATTGCTTCAAATTTCTTGAATGTGGAATTGATTTCTTGGAAATGCCTCATGACATGCACTACAAATTTACCAACTAATGTTTCAAGCTCTGTTGATTCTGGTGCTGTGAGTGTTCCCTCCGAAGCATAATGGGGGTACTGCCCCCTATTCGACCTCCTTAGATCCCAATTAGCCATTTCTCCTAAACAAGGAGACGAGTTAGACACGGAAATTACAAGAGTACACAGTTAGTTAAAACACGTAGTCCAAGTTGGTTAGTTTAGTTAGGTTACAAGGTTATACAAGAGTACACGAAATACAAAAGATAGCACTGTTTTACAAAAAGAACAAGTATACATATTTACATATTGACATATTTACATATTTACATGGTTAAATCAACAAAATCCAAAGCTTTCATGCTATTGTTCCCAAGCAACGGCGCCAAAAACTTGATGTGTCCGGACTTGGGTATAAAAATGATACAAAACTAAGCACATTCCCAATCAAGTTTAAATTAAAACGTTAAACCCAAATCACACATATGAGCAAGCGTACTCATCATTAACTGAGCATAGGGTTCAAACGAATGTCGATCCTCCAGGAACAAGTAGACATTAATTACCCTTCTTTCATTGCTTAGCCGACTCGATAAAACCAAACCGAAACAAAAGAAAACAAAAATCAAAATACATACACGTTAAGGATGGAGAAGTATGCAACTCAAACCATTGTGTAGACAAACATGATCTCAAAGTACCTCACCATTATCACAACCAATCATTCTCTTGGCATTATGAAGGATTAAAGTAAATTAGCATCACTTGGTCTGTCTCAACTAATTACTACCTTCTAGATAAGTTTGCATCACTTGGTCTGTCTCTACTAATTCATCCAGAAGATGCATTAAGCACAATCCTTGATTAAATTTTCTTAGTCTGGCAAATTTAAAACATGAAATTAATCAATGAATCCTTGGTCTGGCAAATATCAATTAACCTTTAATTACTCCATCCACAGCAATTAACCTCTTTGGTCTTACAAGTTAACAGTCAATAAATATGAAATTAATCAATTGCAACTACCATCAACCTCTTTGGTCTAGCAACTTAATGAAAGGAAACAACTAATTAATCTCGTCATACGCCCGAGTAATTAAATACCAAGAAGAACAATCAATTAATAAAAAGATTAAATAACTCTAAAAATCATGAATATCTAAAACAATGTCAAATTACATTAAAACAATTAATATATCATTGTCAAGAAAAAGAAGACAAAGTAAAAGAAAGAACTCATAGACAAGCCTTCTTCTTCTTCTTTTGAAGACCTTCTTGTACAACCTTCCTTGAACTTGAAGAATTCCTCATTGAACTGAGTGATTTTCTATAATGATCAATGGATTCTCCCATTTTTCCTTGTGTTTTTCATCTATGGGCTAAAAAAGTGCCTAAACTCGTAGGTATAAAGTTCTTGGCCGAGTAGAAGTTGGAAGATACTAAAACTTCTCAGATTTCCAAAAACGCGTAGAAAGATCGCAGCACCGCCTCAAGGACAGACCACAGCCGGTGCCGCCTTGGTTCTTCGGAGCTGGCCCTGCCTGTGTTCTGCTTCTTCACTCGTTCGTCGATTTTTCTCCGACTTGTGTGCATAAGTTCCAGAATGCAGCTGGCGCCGGTTCCAACCTTACAGTTGGCACCGCTTAAGTTCTGTTCTACTCTGTTTCTATAATTTTTCCATCACTTTGAAATTTGTGCAACCAGTGTACAACCGGCGCCGGTTCTAAGGCTCTAGCCGGCACCGCCTCTGCTTTGTTTCGTGACAATTTTGCTTCATTTTATCCAAAAATATGAAATAATGACCAAAATATCTTTCCAAGGGTAAAATCTCAAATATGAACGAATATGACTAGTTATTGCACAAAATGTATTACAAAAGAGCCTCAAATAACTAAGCAAAGGATGACCAATTTAGCCCCTATCATCAGCCATCCTTGGGTTATTGATTGCTCTAAGAGCTTCATGCTATGCAAGTATGCTCTTGTTAGCAAATATAGAACGCAATGATACATCGATGCCATATGCAGTAGGCATATTTTCGTGCTTAGATTGGAGAATATTGGACATGGAAGCCAATATATAGCATCGAACCATTTCATTATCTTTCTTCCATGCCTTCTTAGCCTCACGATCTAGGTTCATGGAATCTTCCCCAATTTCAAGATAGGGGTCAGTCAGAACATACTTGTACTCTTCTGCAATGAGTACTATGTTTAGATTCCTTTTCTAGTCTACATAATTTGGTCCAGTTAACTTATTCTCCTTGAGAATAATGGACAAAGGACTGAAACTAGACATTTCTATTGATTAAAAAAAAACTTCATTCAGAAAAATCTTTGTTTTGGAAAAAACACATAGAAATGCACATTTAAAACATTATATTATTTCCATTATATTGTTAACCTATAAAAACCATTGTAATAAATATGAAAATTTTGGCTCCTAGAAAAAATTGGCAGAGCTTCGTCGGAACGTTAACAATTTTCTAAGTTAAGTATATAACCATCATAAATTAAACTTCTTTAGTAACTAATGATCCAGAAATAGTTCCATTGATAAGATGGTCACTCCTCTCACCATCTAAGGATAAACCAACGTTAATGCCTCCAACAATAGACTGGCCGACATTAACACTTATCCTAGGCTATTATTATAATTCCTCTATTAGTTCTAGATTATCGTAAAAATCCATCCTATAGGGGGTCATACTCATAATGACGCGAGAAAACTTGCAATCTCTAATAGGAATCCATGATGGAAGCCGTAGGGTCTTTGGAACCCTTCTCCCATTTAATCTTTTGAGTAAAATAGGTCTTTAGGAAAAACGTTTCTTTAAAAATTAATTGGTTTTTATTAACTTTAGTGAAAACTCAAAAATTCAACTATTATTTTCTATGTCAAGGATAAAACCTTTTAAGAGAATAAATGAATTTTTATTCCACTACTTAAGAAAAAATTTAAAATACTTAAATTCAAAATTATTCTCCATGTCAAGGATAAACCATAAATTTATTTTAAATTACTTAGTTCTATTTTTAAAACATTTTCCATAAATCTTTTATATAGAGAAAAATTAATTTCTCAAAAACCTTGGTGCATTTGATCACAAAATTAAATATAATAGATATGCTCCAAAAATAAAATTTTTTGCATACTATTTGTAACCTTTAATTCTTATATGACCAAATAATGGATTAAACTTCCTAATAATAAAATTAAAATGATCTTGTTTAATGCTATGGTGGTTCCGACTTTACTAAACTTTTTCATACCAAATTATTTAAATCCATAAAAAAACCACTGTAGGAAAATAACCTACTGTGATATTATAGGATTTCTAAATTAATTAAACAGATTAAACGCGGCGAAAAATAGCAAGAAATCCAAGCCATGGATCACGGGTTTGCAGTAGAAACAGAAAAAGAGAAGATCACGCTTATTACCTCTTGAAGCCAGAATTTAAAATTTTCTTGTTCCAAGAACGCAGGTGCGATCCAGATCACAAAACCGGTTCACAGTAGCTCAACTGAAGTCCAAGAAAGAATTCCCTTTAATGATAATCCACACAAGGTCGAACGCTCACAATCTCACAATTCTATGCTAGTAGAATTTAGGAGGCTAGGGTTTGATTAATAAGAGAGAGACGGCTAGGGTTTGATTAATAAGAGAGAGACGGCTAGGGTTTGATCAAGAGAGAGGCAGAGAAACGGTTTCTCTGTTATTGCGTGAATAGTCTGTCTCTTACCCTAAGGAAACTATTTCCTTATATTTATAGATTTATAATTACCGTAAATTGTAACTTAGTTCTTCAACGTCCAATTGTCAACAAATTGGTCCTTGAAGTTTACTTAATTTCAATTAGGTCCCATGAATTATAACAAACTTATAATTCACCTATAAACATATTCCCTTCTCTTAATTAACCCCACAATATTATCAAATAATATATTTGAGCATTCAAACCTTTATTGTGTGTGACCCATTAGGTTTCTTGGCCTTATTGGTAACATAATATGAATTAATTCTAACAATATTAGAATTAATAATCCTTAATAAAATAAAGGATTAAATTTATTAATTATTTAATTAACAAATCCATATTTAGCATATTAAGAGCAACATCTAGCAATGACTCTTGACCACCCAAAAGTCCAGAAAGTCAAGTGGCTTGACATGAACCTTTCAATAGCAAATTATCAGTGCAATAAACTCCTTTCACCATACAATATCTCATTCGGTCTAGAGCATGGAATTAGTGCCAACTCCCTCCAGAATATTATAAATTCTGGCCCGAATATTTTAGTACTTGTTCAAGAAATCCATTACTCGATATGTGTATCAATTGGAACCATTTCCATCACATAGTCGCTTTGGCCAAGGACTTCATGAGTAATGAATTCTACAAGTGGCCTTGAGATATACTCTCCTACTATTAGGAGTGGTGAATCCTTTATTGACTTTCTCAACTACTTTCGTTTACTTTACGTTGTACCCAATATCCATCCCATATGCAGTCTTAGATAAGACTCCAAAGATTAGAATCAAAGTACAACGCTCATTAAACAAAGTACCTTGGAGATCTCAAGTCTAAGGATACTTGAACACTTGCTATAATGAGATTCTATCACTGGCACTAAATAGTTATCCAAGTGATTATCTCGTAGCTAGGTCATCCAATGAACTTGTTCCAAAACAAGCATCCACACGTTAATCCTGAGTATCCCAATACTCACGG